>JAPDNY010000012.1:64022591-65222591 GCA_029375565.1 Gekko gecko | reverse complement strand
CTTTCCGTCCTCAAAAGAGGACGTCTTAAGATGAGGGAGGAAAATGGAGTCTTGAACGCCCTGCCTTCCTTTTATTACCCTCGCTACTGAAATAATTTCCCTGGCCTACTTTCCCCCCTGCATTTTTTGTTCCAGAGAAATTATTTATCGCTGGGGACTTGAAGGCATGGATGAAACATCCCTCTGAGAATAAATTTGTTTATCTGAGGCGTTTTATTATGATGCCTTAATGGCCTCCCCTAGAATACTTTTGACTGAGCAAACAGTGTCCTTGAACAAACTTTCCCAAGAAGGCTGTCAAAAGCAATTGTGAGATACTAAGAGACACTGGGGGCGGTGGGGGTGGGGGAGGAATACACGAAAGGAGCTCAGGAATATACTTCTGCAGTCCCAGCAGATTACACTCTGTATACATAGTAGATTTTGAACGGCACTGAGTCATGCTGACTCCTTGGTTATAAGAAATGGCCTTGGGTTGCCAGCTCTAAGTCGGGAAATTCCTGGAGATTTTAGGAGTGGAGCCAAGGGAGGGGTGAGGTTTGGGAAGAGGAGGGGAGGGGAGGGACTTCAGCAGGGTATAATGTCACAGAGACCATCCTCCAAGGCAGCCATTTTCTCCAGGGGAACTGATCTTGTCATTCTGGGAGATCTCCAGCCACCACCTGGAGGATGGCAGCCCTATGACCTCAGTCTGGGGTTGCCAGCTCCAGGTTGGGAACTTCCTGGAGATTTTAAGGGCGGAGCTAGGGTTCCCAAGTACTTACCACGTGGGAGCGGGGGACGCATGCTTCCCAGCCGGACCAGTCCTCCCTGTAACGCACCATGCCGTCGCCAGGAAGTGACGCCAGGCAACGCTCTGGCAATGGGGCTGAAAACTCAATGGTACAATCGAGTTTCCAGCTGCATTGCCAAAGCATCGCCTAGGGTCACTTCCTGGCGATGGCATTGTGCGCTCATCTTTCCTTCCCCCGGGGATGGTCCTGCCAGGATGTATCCGTCCCCCGCCGAAATACGGTAAGTTCTTGGCAAGCCTAGGCGGAGCCATGGGGGTAAGATTTGAGGAAGCAAGGGAACTTGGCAGGGTGTAATGCCACAGAGCCCACCCTGTAAAGCAGCCATTTTCTCTAGGGGAACTCATCACTGTAGTCTGGAGATCAGTTATAATTACAAAAGGTCTTCAGTCCTGGAGGATGGCGACCCTACCCCAATCCTGAGAAGGTCATACATGCCTTGTTTTCGGCAGCATTAAGTTGATGGGGGAGGAGGGAGTAGCGTGTCAACATGGGGATTGATGAACCTCTTCTTGCTTCCTATGTGAAACTGCAAAATCGGGGCTCACTTAAAACTAGGGGTGGGCATGAACTGAACCACAAAGCAAAATTCATCATGAATTTTGCCTGTTTGTGGTTCACCACCCAAGGTTCACGGTGGTTCATGGCGGTTCCTGGATAGAGCAGAAAGCAAGGGTTTAAAGGGGCTTGGTCCCTTTAAACTCCTGCTTTCTGTTCCTGACAAAAGCCACAAAAACATCTGAGCAGGGAAGCGCTCTCTGCTGCTCAGCTGTTTTGGGCTGTCTTGTGCTTTTAAACTGCACAAGACAGCCCAGAACAGCTAAGTGGCAGGGAGCAGACTGCTCCCTGTTGTTCAGATGTTTTTCGGGCTTTGTGGAATCCTTGTTTAAAGGGACTGTGGACTGTGGAATCCTTGTTTAAAAGGACAAACCTAACCAGGACCACAAACCATGAATGAACCTCCCAGTTTGGTTCGTACTTCAGCCACAAATGACGAACCAACATGAACCGCATTTTTCCAGCCTATCAGATCACTTTGGCATAGGATTGCTAACTGTAGGTTGGGAAATTCCTGGAGACTTTAGGATGGACCCTGTGGGGGGTGGAGGATCTCAGCGGGTATAATTAGGGATGCCAGCTTCCAGAATTACAGCTGATCTACAGACTACAGAGTTCCTCTAGAAACAATGGACACTTTGAGAGGTAGACTCTATGGCAGTGTACTCCACTGAGGTCCCTGTCCTCCCCAGGCTCCATCTCCAAATCTCCAGCAGTTTCCCAAGCTTTATCTGACAACCCTAGGTATAATGTCAAAGAGTCCACCCTCCAGAGCAGCCATTTTCTCCAGAGGAAGTGGTCTCTGTAGTGTGGAGATCTGTTGTAATTATGGAGGATCTCCAGGCCCCACCTGGAAGTTGGCAATCTGAGTTTGGTTGAGTCTGGTAGCCAGTGCAGATTGTCCTGCATGAAATCCAAATGCTCCAAGGGTTGGTTTCTAAAGTGCTGCTCCACTAATAGAGGTGCTTTCCTCCAGCACGAGGAGTCATCCTCTATTGGCAGCATAGTGCCACAGGCCACTAGTGTGCTTGTAGCAGTTAGAGTGTCAGACTAGAATCTGGGAGACCCAGTTTCAAATCCCCACTCTGCCATGGAAGCTGGCTGGGTGACCTTAGCCAGTCAGTCTCTCTCGGCTTAACGTGCCTCGCAGGGTTGTTCTGAGGATAAAATGGAGGAGAGGAGAAGGATGTAAGCCACTTTGGGTCTCCAGCAGGTGCATATCTATGAGGGGGCATTTGGGGGCCACGCCCCTCACTTGTTCGCCATGCCCCACCAGCTCCTCCAGCGCCTAGCAGACCCCACCACCCACCTTCACATCCTCTGTGCTGCGCCAGAGAGAGGGAGGAGAGGTGTGCATCTGGTGGAGGGAGGAGAGGGAGGAGAGGCATGCGGCTGGAGGCACACGTCCAAAGGTCAGCTGGCAGACCAGAGGAAGGGAGGGAGGAGAGGCACCTCTCCACCAGCTGGCTGCACATACTCCCCCGTGGCCACAGCCCCAGGTGGAGGTAAGTGGTCAAGGCGGCCTGCTGCTACCACTCCCCTGCCCCAGTGCCCTGGCCCCAGCCCCACCACCCACAAATTCCTGGCTACGCCCCTGGCCTCCAGTGGGAAGAAAAGCAGAGTGTCAGTGAAGTAAGTAAATACATAAAGAAAGTCCCTGTAAGCAAACTGGATCTGTAGGATCCATCCCCAAGTATCCCCGTTTAATCTTTGTATCCTTATCCATTTCCCATATAAATCACTACCCATATGGACCCCTTATTAACATGATGGTCACATGAGCTGTTGTTAAGGATGCTACACAATTTCCACACCCCTGTTGTTTTAGCTCCAAGAGCCCTGTTTCATTTAGCTCTTCCCTTGTACAAACTAAACATCTGAGTCTTTATCTTGGTACCAAAGTTCCCTACTACAGTTTATTTTTTTAGCATCATTCCTCATTCCGGAATGTTTAAAATGGCATAAGAATGGCATGTGGGGTATAAATGGCAACAAAATGCTTTTAAAATGCCACGGACTAAACAAGTCAATCAGAAATATCTGCAACAAGAGATGAGTTGGTTTTATACCCTGCCTTTCACTACCCAGGAGGTGCAGTGGCTTAGAGGTTAAGACACTGAGCTGCAGACTGGAAGGTCTGTAGTTCGGCAGTTCGAATTGAGACCCGAGTGCCATGTGACAGAGCTTGCTCCCGTCTCTGGTCCCAGCTCATGCCAACCTAGCAGTTCGAAAGCAAGAAATTGCAAGTAAGCAAACAGTTACCATTTCAGTGGGAAGGTAACAGCATTCCATGAGCCTCGGCGTCTAGTCATGTTGGCCACATGACCATGGAAATGTCTTCGGACAGCGCTGGCTCTTTGGCTTGGAAACAGAGATGAGCACCACCCCCTGGAGTCGGATTTGACTAGCTTTTGAGCAAGGGAAACCTTTACCTTATAATTCACTACCCAAAGGAGTCTCGGAGCAGCTTACAATCACCTTCCCTTCTTCTCCCCACAACAAACACCCTGTGAGGTAGGTAGGCCTGAGAGAGCTCTGAGAGAGCTGTGACTGACGTAAGGTCACCCAGCAGGCTTCATATGGACTAGGAAGAGTGGGGAATCAAACCTGGTTCTCCAGATCAGAGTCCACCGCTCTTAACCAAGGGTAGCCAAACTTTCTTAACGTAACAGCCGTACAGAATAAATGTCAGACGTTCGAGAGCTGCAAGGCATGAACAAATATTACACGTTTTTATTGGAAAACATGCAAATTTGCTTTTTATTAGCATTAAATTAGACTCTGTGAAAGAGCCGCATGCGGGTCCCGTGCTGCAATTGGGCCACCCCTCCACCACACCAATCTGGCCCTTGGGTGAAACAAAAAGTTCACCAAAAAAGGGTGGAAAGAAAGGTTCACAGCAGCAGAAGTTAAGAAGAAGCAGAAAACCAGGCTGGGTATGCCAATAAATGATATGTGCACAAAACAGGGTTGCCGGCCTTGGGCTGGAAAATTCCTGGAGGTCGGGGAGTGAATCCTTGAGAGGGCAGGGTCGGGTGAGGGGAGGAGCCTCAGCAGGGAATACGACCTTAAATCCCACCCTCCAAAGCCGCCATTTTCTCCAGGGGAACCGATCCCTCTCCTCTGGCGATCCGCTGTCGTTCCGGGAGACCTCCAGGCCGTACCTGCAGGCTGACGACCCTAACCGCTAAGGCACACAAGGACAGCCAAGTCTCCAACCTGCTGTGTCCCCCGGTTTCCTCTGCCTTCCCATCCCTCCTTCTCCAGATGGCTGCAGGTTCTGCCTCTCCGCAGTGGTGACTCATTTGCGGGCGAACAGATTGCGCTCTGCCCAAAGGGAGGAGGCTGCTCTACCAAGACGATTCTCACTGCTGCAAAGTTATCAAGTAGTGCCAGATGGGTCCCTGGCATGAGAAGCCTTTGGGCAGCGCAAGTTTCACGGGGAGGCGGGTGGAGGAAGTTGCTGCAGAAACGAGACGGCCGGCGGCCAGATTATTCATCCCTGGGAAGAGGGTTGGAGGCAGCCATCAATAATGCACCGCCGTTTCCAGCGCGTGGAAAACAAGGAGCTCTGTGCATCTTGTAAGGGTCTCCTCTCTCGTTGGACACTGTGTCCAAGAGCCCCAGGGGAGAATCAGAGCACACCAGCTGAAGCTCATAGAATATGGCAAAAAAGACAGGATGCTACATTAACTGAGTTTTCCGTGTAAAATCCCAGTCCTGTAGATGCCGGCCAAGAACTATCTGCCTGAATACAAGCTCGGCGGCATCTTACATTTGCCTTAGATGACAGAATCTCATCTGTGGAATCCGTGTTCTTGAATGACATTGGCCCACTTGCACAAGGAGCATGACAATTCCCATTGGTATTGACACAGGGGTTCTTAATGTTGCCACTTCCTAAATGCTTTCTCCATCAGGACTCCACAAGAAATGCGTGAGCCAGAGCCTAAAAAACTGTGAGCTAGCTCACACTAACTCAGCTTAGAAGAAGAGATTGCATTTATACCCCGCCCTTCACTGCCCAAGGGATTCTCAGAGCAGCTTACAAACTCCTTTCCCTTCCCCTCCCCACAACAGACACCCTGTGAGGCAGGTGGGGCTGAGAGAGCTCGGACAGAAACTGCTCTTTTTCAAGAATGGCTGTGCCAGAACTATGGCCTGCCCAAGGTCATCCAGCAGGTGCAAGTGGAGGAGTGGGGAATCAAACCCGGTTCTCCCAGATTAGAGTCCGCGCACTTAACCACTACGCCAAACTGGGAACGCTGCCTGCCACATATTTTGTTAGCCTTTAAGGTGCTCCTGGGCTCTTGCTCTTTTCTGCTGCTACAGACGGACTCAGACGGCTCCCCATCTTGTTCTACTGCAGACCAACACGGCTTCCCGCTGAAACGATCTCCATGAGGATGAGAACTTTAAAATCCATTCGTAATTTCAGCTGAGCTCCATACTGGAAATGCAAAACAGCGCTCTGCCGAAGAATGTGCCTGGCTCTTTCAAGGGCAACCGAGTCTTAGCTTCTCTAATCCTATTAAGGTTATAAGCTTTGCAAAGATCAGGGCCTTGGCCTGATTTGACAGGTCAGCTGCCACTTGAACTGGGCCTCCGGGAATGGGCAAAGACATTTACTCTATTTTTTTAAATTGTTCGTTTGACTGGTCCATTCCTTCCCAACTTCAGCACCTTGCATTGTGATCATTACAAAAGCGAAACAAAAATTAGCCAGCAGTGCGCAGTGAAAAATAAAGGAGAACCTTTAGCTAACTGCATCAGGAGGAAAGAGCACTGTTATTTCTTGATAAAGCATAGAATTGGCTGGATTAATATTTATGATTCCGGTGATACGGAGATGTGCTACTGATTTTGACGCACTCTAAAGAAGACAGTCCGCAATGAGAAAGAAACCGGGGGGATCTCGTCAGCAATCTTTTGGGCACATTATTAATCTATGAGCGAAGGTCAACTATTCTGTGATTGTGTGGAATGAAATTTTGCGGAAAGATCAATATTGGTCCTGGATACTGGATTCACTTCTTTATACGTAGCGACGCTGGGAAACAGTGGAAGCATCACTGGCATGCAGAGTATTTCGCTTGCTGCTTGGGCACTTATGGAATACAGGGAACACACCTGGAAGTTGTCGCAAGGTTGTGATGTCATAATAAGAAGTACGATACACTTTTAATGTAAAAATTGAACTTTACTGTATATTAATTGAGGTGAACGACACATACAGTATTCATCTTGTGATTTCTATTTTCTATACTGCGTGCCTTTGTTTTTGTGAATCCTTCTGAATGCAGCACCAGCAGCTCATGCTTAATGTTTGCAGCTGATACACAACAGATCAGGAATTGGTAGGGCCAGATTGGCCATAGGGCTGCCAGCTCTGGGTTGAGAAAGACCTGGAGATTCTGGGGGTCGAGCCATGGTAGGGCAGGGTTCAGGGAGGGAAGGAACCTCAGCAGGGTACAATGCCACAAAGTCCACCCTCCAAAGCAGCCATTTCTTCCAGGGGAACTGATCTCTGTAGTCTGGAGACCAAATGTAACAGCGGGAGATCTCCAGGTGCCACCTGGAGGCTGGCAACCCTCATGCACTGGGACACATCCTGGTGGGCCAATGACCTCTCACCCATCTTGGCTGGGCCAGCCCAATGGCGGAAGGGCTCCATATCAGCCCACCCGAGCCCTGTGCTCCACGAGGAGGGCAGTACCTGGCCCACCTGAAGCAATGAAGGCCGTGCCCACCCAATCCTGAGCTCGACATCGAATTGGGGAGGTGGCACCCAGCCCACCCGAGCTCTGCAATGTGCTGTGGAGGTGACACCCGGCTCACTTAGACCCTACACAGAGCAAGGAAGGTGGTGCCCAGCCTGCCCGAGCCCTGCGTGGAGTGAGGCGTGCAATACCTGGCCTGCCCACACACACGGATCGGCATGAGGGAGTCAGTCTCCCGCCCACGTGAGCTGCTTGCCATACATGGGAGGCAGCTCCCAGCTCACCCAAGCCTTGCACGGACAGGGGACGGAGGGACTGCCTCTTCCTCCCTCCCTCCCTTTAGAAGGTGGGGACACGGGGGGTGCCTAAGGTTGCCAGCTCCAGGCTGGGAAAAACCTGGAGATTTGGGGGGTGGAGTTTGAGGAGGGCAAGGTTTGGGGAGGGGAGGAGAGGGGTGTCAATGGGGTATAATGCCAGAGTCCACCTTCCAAACCAGCCATTTTCTCCTGGGAAACTGAACTCTGTCACCCGGAGATCAGATATAATCCCAGATCTCCAAGCACCCCCTGGAGATTGACAACTAGGGTTACCAGCCTTCAGGTTGGGCCTGGGGATCTCCCGCTTTTACAACTGATCTCCAGCTGACAGAGATCTCTCCCCTTCCCACCGAAGTGGTACCTATTTATCTACTTGCAATTTCTTGCTTTCGAACTGCTAGGTTGGCAGGAGCTGGAACTAGAGACGGGAGCTCACTCCATCATGCAGCACCCGGGTCTCGAACTGCTGAACTGCTGACCTTCCACAGCCTGCAGTTCAGCATCTTAACCACTTGAGCCACCGCAGCTCCCTATTTTATAATAGTTGTTCATATATCCACGTTGCTGTATATTCTTTTTTCATAAGCACACCACAAGTACAGAAAAAAGTGAGTTGACGAAACTCCCCGGAGTTGGCTTTTGTTCTGTTCACAACTTCATCTGAACACACTGAAGCACTGTGGTAATCTCTCTTGAAAACCTGCTATTCATACTGTCTTCACATGATAATCCATGCCATGCTTTCAATTGCTAGAATGTATCCTCATCCATTTTACTGGAAAAATCTTGTCCCGGGCATACAAACAAATCAATCTTCACACACATTATTTCAGTAATTCCCTGCAATTGCCCTGCTAGGCAGGCCAGTATTTTTAAACACCATATAGAGGGAGGAAGGGGGGGAGGAGGAGGATAAGAAGAGGAGGAGGAAGAGGAAGAAGAGGAGGAGGAGATTGGATTTATATCCCGCCCTTCACTCGGTGTCTCAGAGTGGCTTACAAACTCCTTTCCCTTCCCCTCCCCACAACAGACACCCTTCCGTGGTAGGTGGGGCTGAGAGAGCTCTTTCAAGAGCTGCTGTTTTCAAGGACAGCTCTGACCAGAACTATGGCTTGCCCAAGGTCATCCAGCAGCTCCAAGTGGAGGAGTGGGGAATCAAACCCAGTTCTCCCAGGTTAGAGTCTGCGCACTTAACCACTACACCAAACTAGGCTGTCTAAGACCACCTGGTGGCACAGGTGAGAATAGGGTTCCTATTTGCCCAATTATGGCAGGAGACCTCCAGGCAATTACAGCCCCTGGGCCGATGATGCCCCATTGATTAGCAGGCAGAAAGTGGGGCCAGGAGAGGGGCAATCATCCTGGAGAGAAAAATTAAAAAGAGAAATAAAGCCTCAGCTACTTAGGGGAAGTTCTGACCACAAAGTTCCTGGCTATTCCTAGAGCTATCTGGAAGTGCCAAGGATGACTCTAGCAACTGCCAGAAACTCTATGGTAAAATTACCATAGAGTAACTGGTGATTGCTGGAAGTATGTTTCTCACTTATGGTAGCTCTAGGAATTGTCAGGATCTCTGTGGTCAGAACTTCCCCTAAGTAGCCGAGGCCTTGTTTTTCTAATTTTTCTCCCAAGATGCTGCCCCTTACACACAACCCTCCCACTAGTTGCCAGCCACTGCTTGGCAACCCTAGGTGAGATTCAAATCACATCACAGTGCATTCTCTTAGCCAGCATGTGGAGCTAGGACTATTGAAGATCAAAGCAAAGTGCAGCTGAAAAAACATATGTAAAAGTCTTCCTGGATGCTATTTCTAACATCCATCAGAAGCCCGGCCGTCATTATTTCCCCCTCCTTTAATTCCTAGAGGTCACACACAGAATATCGCTATGGCTGCCATGGGTCTTTAGCAAAACAAAACAAGACCACGCGGCCGACATTGGCTTGGTAGCCTCTTGAAGCTGGCAGCAGCGTGCCATTCTGCCTGCCCCATTATGTCCCCGTTGCCTTACATGCCCGTACGTTCCCCCAACCCGCTCACAGCTCTTGCTTCGTTGCCATCTGGGATTCCTTCCAAAGCCATTTTACTGTGTAACAATGCTTCCTCTATTTCCCCCTTTCAGCAGAGAATTGTATTGTTTAGTCTACAATAGCTTAAGTGGGCTTTCATCCAGAAGAGGGTCAGTCATAACAAAGTGCTGACATTAAGATAAAGGCTAAAACCACAGTTTATGAAAAGTATCCAGCCCTTGACAAACTGCCACTCCAGTGACAAGCTTGTATGAAAAGCATTTTCCACACGTTGAGCCATTTTGCTGGTGGAGGTAAGTGAAGGTTTCCGTTTCCTCCACGAGCCTCTGCCGTTACACTCTGGAAACCACAGCCTTGCTTGCTCTCAGTTCTTTTTGGCTTTTGTTTAAGGAAACAGAGAGCTGAACCACATAGATAGCTGGGGCTTGTTTACCTCAGACATACACAGTTCATGACCCAAGAAGCCAGGGACTCCACTTTGGAAGCCAAGGAGGGAAGGCATCCCACCCCACCTCACTCCCTGTAAAATGAAATTAAGTTTCCCATTTGCCTGCCCATTCTGAGTGAATCCCTGCTCTCAACTACAATCCCGCACGCTCTAGAAATTCAGGATTAATGGGGAAAAGGCCCCAAAATGGCCTCTATAGTGATAGTCTAGGAATTTCCCTATGTCTTTACGGTCTTTACCATAGAAATTAGGGGAAATTCCTAGAGCATCACCTGGAAGTGATGTCATAAGCTCCCCAAATCTGATATTTTAAAATATTGTTGTTTAATGGTATTTAATCAATTGTAAGCCACCTTGAGTGCTCTGATGTTCCCTAAATAAAATAGACACAGGACTCAAAATGAAAAGAAGACCACCAGAACTCAGTTCAATCTCTCGACCAAAGGCAGATTTACTTGGCAGTTTCCCTCTCCCCGGTATGTGCATGCATGCATGCACACACAAGGAATAACCTGCACACTTCCTTTCTTAATCACATGCTTAATTGCACTCCTAAACTGCTGCGAAAATCCTTAAACAGGAAGCATTTGACAGAGAACACCGATTATAAAACTCTATTATCAAAGTGATTTTAAAATAACCATTAAGGCTTCACAAAGGCAGCTGCTTTCGCTAAAGTTCTAAGAGTTCATATTTCCCAGTTTTCAGTGCATGTCCATATTCTAACTGGCAACAATGAGGTAATTTAGCCTGCCTTTGCAGATTTCAGAGCGATGAGAGAAGGGTAACCGCTGGTAACGTTCATCACACATTGTATTAATAGCATGAGAAAGTAATTCAACTGCAAATGTGCCCATTCCTTGGCAGGGCAGATAATTAAAAGCTCCATCAAGTACAACCTGAGTGTGAACGTTCTCTTCCCAGAGATCCAAGTCTTAATTTGAACCAGGAGCTGCGGTGGCTCAAGTGGTTAAGACGCTGAACTGCAGGCTGTGGAAGGTCAGTAGTTCAGCAGTTCGAGACCCGGGTGCCGCATGATGGGGTGAGCTCCTGTCTCTAGTTCCAGCTCCTGCCAACCTAGCAGTTCGAAAGCAAGAAATTGCAAGTAGATAAATAGGTACCACTTCGGTGGGAAGGTAACAGCGTTCCGTGCGCCTTGGTGTTTAGTCATGCCGGCCACATGACCACGGAAACGTCTTCGGACAGCGCTGGCTCTTCGGCTTTGAAACGGAGATGAGCACCGCAACCCTAGAGTCGGATTCGACTGGCTTTCGAGCAAGGGAAACCTTTACCTTTACCTTAGCTCCAGAACCTGTTCAGAGTGCTGGGTCACTGACAGGCTTACTGCTAATGCCAGAATTGGACAACATGCATCCCAGACTGATGTTGACAAAAATGACCCACCCCCTCTCAGGATGGGCCATTGCTCAGGGGTGGAAGACACGGTTGAATGTCCACCTGGTCATCTCCAGTTACTTAGAAAGACTTCTGAAGCCTTGGAGAGTCACAACTTTTGTGGGCAATACCGAACTATGTGAACCAATTATGGCCCCGGTCATACGGGCCAGAAAACACGGCGGGGAGGCATGGCTGTTCACCCTGGAGCAAAATAAGGCGCAGTAGCCTGATCACACGGGCCATCAGGTTGCCACACTCCAGCTCCGAGCGCTGATCACACCGTGCTGCTGCAGCACGGCGAAAAAACAGCGCAGCAGAGCACGCAAGCCGTGCTGTTGCAAAGTGCACATGCACTGTTGGGGGGGGCGGGCTGCTGTCAGTGTCTTGCGTGTGCGCATGCTCCATTTGGCGTTGGTGCGCATCCCATGGAAACTTACAACATCCGGAAACCCTGGGACATGGGTGGGCGTTGGATGCCGCAGGATACTGGCACTCCCGCGATCAGACGCCGGCCTTTGCCCTGGGGTTTCTGGAAACTAGTGCTTCTTCCCTGGTAGTTTTTTACTCTGCATCTTCGGAGGGAAGCCGCGGGTTGGCCACAGGAGTGCTACACCTCCCAGATGTGCCTGTGTGATCGCGCACGGAAACTCTGCAGGGCTACCATGCCTTCAGCGAGGCAAATGCTCCGTGTGAATGGGGCCTATCTTGCTCAATACAAGGCAGTTTCCTACATGCACGAGCATTCCTGCTCCCTCCCTGTCATGTGCCAGGGTCCAATTCGGCTGAAGTGCCTTCCTTTGGCCTCCGAGAAAGAGGGGTGGGGATTGAGCACCTCCCCATTCCACCTTCTTTCCTTCAGCTCTGCTTCCTTATTATCTGGGAGTCAGAGTTGGTCCATCCTCCTCGGCCTCATCCCCTGAGCTTTTCAAAGGATTTAGCCAGGCCTGGGGCATGGCCCGTGGCCTCCTCTACCCAGAAGCCCTATGGGGAGGAGGAGCCAAGATTGTGAGGGACTCCTGAGCAATCTCTCCCCACCACTCCTGTTCACCACCCAAGCAACCGAAGCAAGAGCTGGCGTGGCACAATAGTTAAAGTGTTGGACTAGGGCCTGCGACAACCAGGTTCAAATCCTGATTATGCCATGGGCATTTGTCTGGTGACCCTGGGCCCATCAACATCTCTCAGCCTAACCTACCTCACAAGGTTGTTGTTCTGACAAAGGTGGGGAGAAGCTGCCCCATCTGAGGGTATGCTGATGCCAGACCTGCTCCCTCCTAAAACACCACCTGCCCCAGGCACCACCCCCAAGTCTTTGGAAATTCCCCAGGCTGGAGTAGGCCACATTTCCTCCACTGATGGCCCTTTGTAGCTCTTTATGATCCTACAAGGCTATTTTAGGGCATGCACCTGCTTCCAATCTTAAGCACTTCCAAGTTTCATTGGCTTCAATGGAGGATATGTAGTATCTCTTCCATTAGAAAAAAGGACACATTTAAGTGTTTCATGTTGGCTGGGTCATGCCCTATGTTTCCAGAAGGGTCATGACAAACTAAACAATATTAGATAATAAAACAGGGTGGTATCCATGAAATCCAACAAACTGGAGTATGAAATCCTGATATGGGAGGAAACCATAGTTTACTGATTTGGACCTAGCAACACAAACTGCGGTCTGAGTCAGCATAAGGACATGGACCAGCTGACTATATGCAAGGGGAGAAGATGGTGTATCACTGCAGGAGGTATCACGGGAAAGCCTACAATCTGTGTTGTCATTGTAAAATGAAAAACAGGGTGTGCAGCTGACTAAGCAGGATTCATTTAGACCAGGTGTGTCGAACTCATTTGTTACGAGGGCCGGATCTGACATGAATGAGACCTTGTTTGGCCGGTCCATGTGAGTCATAAAATGTAATGCCGGGTGGCAGAGATAGAAACTTTATAAAGGACACAGACACAAAGATATATATTTTTTACTTAAAATAAAAACATGCTTAAAACATTAGCTCGGTAAGCTGCAAACCTACTTTGGATTTATTGACATTCCCCACAGAAATCTCATGCTCAGAGTCCTGAGTCTAGGACCCAGGTTAAAACATGAAATGGCTGAGCGATTGAGAGAGTCTGGTGAAGCAAGCGATGATGCAACAGCTGCAGCAGCAGCGGAACTGGAAGCAGGAGATGGCCAGTTCCACTGCCGGCCTGGTGGAAGCCCTCTGGGGGCCTGATCCAGCCCCGGGGCCACATGTTTGACACCCCTGATTTAGATGGTGCTGCATGAGGGGGGAGAGAGGGAGATGGAGAAGGGGGAAGAGGGAGGGAGGGAGGGAGACAGGGAGAGAGGGAGGGCTTTTCTGAATTCTCATTTTCCTCACTTGTATGTTCCTGTTTCTTGCGGGTGCGATCTGTTCTATTTTGCTCCCTCTAGTGGCAGATTTCATATTATAGTGGTTTATGTCTGGCATAAAAAAACCTGCTGTTTAAATCTGTTTGGGAATATGCTGGACATAACCTGGTGTAATATTGAATCAACCACTAAACACCTGCTCCTCCTGAAGAAGTAGGAACTTACAAGCAAGAAAAAATGAAAATGCAGAAAAGCCTTAGAGAGAGAAAGAACAATAAAGATGAAAACTAGTAATAGAAAAACCAGATGATAGACTCTATAAATCCATTTATATAAAAACATCAACTGAAGGCTTCTAGTGTCCTGGCCCCACTGCTGGGAGGGCTTCTAGTGTCCTGGCCCCACTGCTGGACCTCCTCATGGCACCTGGTATATTTTGGCCGCTGTGTGACAGATTGTTGGACTGGATGGGCCATTGGCCTGATTCAACATTGGCTTCTCTTATGTTCTTATGTTCTTATGTTCTTAACATTTACAGATCCATGTATTCCTTATTTATTTATTTATTTATTTATTTATTTATTTATTTATTACACTTTTATCCCGCCTTCCCAGCTCAGGGCAGCTAACGGTCAGATAAAATTACAGTCAGATTTAATTAGAGGTATTTGTATTAAACTTATTTTTAAAAATTAAAACCTGCTGCCCAATTGATTGGGGGCAGTTTTGACTCCATCAAAAGGTATCACTCTGATTTATTTGACAAATACATCAACTAAACCGTGCAGCCCTACTGAGAATGGTGAAAGGAGATAGTCCGGACTTCTCAAGGGTTTAGTCATGCCAGCCACATGACCACGGAAACGTCTTTGGACAGCGCTGGCTCTTCGGCTTGGAAACAGAGATGAGCACCACCCCTAGAGTCAGATTCGACTAGCTTTCGAGCAAGGGAAACCTTTACCTAGGGATGTTCTGGCCTGACCTGGATGGCCCTGGCTAGACCAATCTCATCAGACGCTAAGCAAGGACCACTCTCGTTACTACTTGGATGGGAGACCACCAAGAAAGGCCAAGGTTGCTATGCAGAGGCAGACAATGGGAAACCACCTCTGAATGTCTCTTGCCCTGAAAACCCTACGGAGTCGCCATAAGTCTGCTGCAATTTGACAGTGCTTTCCACCACCATCAGACCTCTGTGGATCCTGAAACTCCCAGTTAGCTGGTCCAAAGTAGAACTAAAACAGTAATCTTCTGCTGACCTCGACTTGGTAAATAATTCCGTGTGTGCGTGGTTTTCCCCAGACTTCAAGTCATTTTGTATCTTTATTTCTGACTCCAAATTACTGATAACGCATATGTACAGAAATAAAAACCCTGCACTAAAGCAATCTGGATGGGAGTATATGTATATCTCGGTGTTGTATTTTACTAACTCTCAGGAATGCTGGTGAACATCGCTAAAACTGTCCCAAAAGAAGCTCGATACAATCATATGTTCAGTCACATCCAAGCAGTTTCCACAACGAGGCTCTTCTTCACTTTCACTTCCAAACTAGAGTGCAGTGTGCATGGAGGGGGGGTCATGACCAATGCTCCCTCTTAGCTGTGTGGAGTCTTGTGAGCAAAAATTGTACCGTGCGAGCTACTGGCATTAAAGCTGTGAGCAAGCGATTTGGCTACTGCATAAATTAGTTTGCTCTGGAGCCCTCCTTCCTGAGCGAAGACAAAAATGTGTGAGCCGGAGGCTAAAAAACTGTGAGCTAGCTCACACTAACTCAGCTTTAGAGGGGAATACTGGTCAAGATGCACATGAACTGAAGGAATTGAGAATCCCAACCACATGCAGATAATTCAGTTGTGAAAATAATTTAAGAACTTCTCTGAGTTAAACTCGAATGAACAATTAGGGAAAGGCAGCACAAAGATTGCCCATCCCTCCTCTGTAGAAAAGGACTGTTAATGGTTAATGTTGGGTGTCGCAAGTTTAAAACACTTCAGTATTTACAGGGTTAATGTTGTTAGTACTGGTAAACAGGAAGTCACATGTTTGTTTGTATCCAATCTTATTTACTCAATAGAAAGTGCGGGAACTTTGTAACAACCTTAGCTCACTGATTGGAAATCAGTGTATCAGGTATTTAGCATATTGGGATTCTCCTTCCTCTCTTTGTCTTGCTGGAGAAAGAGACACCATTCCTGTCTTATCTCTTTAGCTGTAAGGATGTAGT
Organism: Gekko gecko; assembly: GCA_029375565.1. Classification (NCBI taxonomy): domain Eukaryota; kingdom Metazoa; phylum Chordata; class Lepidosauria; order Squamata; family Gekkonidae; genus Gekko; species Gekko gecko. The sequence continues at coordinate 65,206,755 of JAPDNY010000012.1, read as the reverse complement.
ACTTAGCTCGTTGTTATTTTACATCCCGTGAACCTTTTTCCCTATGTTAGAGTTATAGTAAACTTTTTATATTTTTACTTACACATGGACTCAGTCTCTCAATCTTCACTCTGCTGATGCTACTGTAATTTTACTCTGCTTAAATATATTTCACCTAAGAATCCCAACAGTTAACCACCCATTAACCCTGGCGAGATAGCACAAACGCCCATAAATGCCACCGATATGGCTTTCTGTGTGGTTCCGAAGCATGTCAGCCTCCTCACTCAGACAGGAGTCAACCTGTCTATGTCACACAGGCTTCATTGGCTGTGAGTGGCAACATGGATTTTATGTTCTCACCAGCGTGCTACAAGCTGAGCATTTGGTCTGTTAAGTCCCAGAGGCTCATGCATTATTCAGCACGCTCATTCAGCCAGGAAAACTCAAGCAGAAGAGGAAATTCAGAGGCAGAGCAAAGCGTGCATTTGGTAAGCTGATTGCAAAGTACCTTGTTTTAATTGCAAAGGGTGTATCATGCGGTCTCCAGAGCTACAACTGAAAGTTCAGCCAGTCTCCCATAAATATGTGGGAATGCATAACTTCCTGTGTAATTAAATCTCGTATTCACTGAATCGCCATGGTTGGTTATACACCTTGGGTATACACTTGCTACATATCTTAAGAGTTGGGAGCGTCTCTCGACTCAAAGCTGCGTTTTTCTTAAGTGCTAAAGATGCTGCCTTCTCGTCTTGACACCAGTGGAAATAATTAGAGTTGCTATGCTGAGCGAATTAAACTATTAGATAAATCCATTAGAGACATTTCGATCGACTAAAAAAAGTAGAGATGCTTCCAAACTTCTCCTCAACTGAATTACTCCAGGAACATAAGAAGAACCCTGTTGGATCAGACCAGTAATCCATCTGGTCCAGCATCCTGTTTCACATAATGGCCAACGAGTTGTCCTGGAGGCAGGGCTCTTTTTGTAGCAGGAACTCCTTTGCATATTAGGCGACACACCCCTAATGTAGCCAATCCTCCAAGAGCTTACAGTAGCCCCTGTAAGAAGAGCTCTGTAAGCTACTGGAGGATTTGCTACATTAGGGTTATATTGCCTAATATGCAAAGGAGTTCCTGCTACAAAAAGAGCCCTGCCTGGAGGAACAATGGACACATCATAAAGACCAAGGCCTTCTTCTGATGATGTTGCCTTCTAGCACTGGGTTTTAGAGGTCACTGCCTCTGAATCTAGAGGTTCCCTATTGATGGATCTCATGAAAACATGAAACTGTCTAACCTTCTTTTAAAGCCATCTGCGCTCATGGAATTCTGAATTGTCCTTGGTTCTAAAGTGAATAGATTAAGAATTCTCCAAATTTTATACAAAGTGCTGGGCATGCGCTGTTTGCCACAGCTTTCTGTTCCTTGGGCGGAATTGCAGTTCTCCTCCTCCTGTGTCACTTCTGTTCTTGTGCCCATTGATATAACACTGCGAAAAGAAAATCTTGTGGCAACAGTATCAAGATTCTATTTTTGTGTGGCGTTATCATCAATGTGCAAGAGAGCACTTTGGCAAATACACTGCAGGAAGAGAAACGAAGCTGAAACAATCACACCCATTATTAAATCAATTTTTTATAGTGTTTATCAATGTGCATATGCTTGTTCATATAGAGGGGGAAATCGGCTGAATGAAGTAAAAGATGAAGAAATTGCACCATCTAGTTCTAGGGTAAATTCTAGAATGGATGTAATGATGGCCACAGGAATAAATAGCTCTAAAAGGGGATTAGACAGATTCATGGAGAGGTCTATCAGTGGCTACTAGCCATGGGGACTGAGGGGAACCTCCACATTCAGAGGCACTAAACCTCTGACTCCCAGAGCGAGGAGGCAACATCATAGAAAGGCCTCTCTGTCCTGTTGTTGGTCCTCCAGAGGAACTGGTTGGCCACTGTGTGAGACAGGATGCTGGACTGGATGGACTATTGGTCTGGTATTTTTGGCCGCTGTGTGACAGAGTGTTGGACTGGATGGGCCATTGGCCTAATCCAACATTGGCTTCTCTTATGTTCTTTTGATCCAGCAGGGCTCTTCTTAGGCTCTTAAATCTTCCTAGTTAAGACAGAATTATTGGACTGCAGTAAAATGCACTACAGAACAAACTTTTGAAATTTCAAAACATTCCTTTACATTTTGTTCATTGTTTTGGTTCCCCATTCTTCACGACTGGATTTGTAGATTCCTTGGTGTTGTGGATACCTATTGTAAGCCGCTCTGAGACTCTGAGTGAAGTGCGGGGTATAAATCCAATCTCCTCCTCCTCCTCCTCCTCCTCCTCCTCCTCCTCCTCCTCCTCTTCTTCTTCTTCTTCCATTTTTATGTACAATTTTTATGGTATTTCTATGTATAGTACAAATCTATTGCACAAAAAATACACAATGTGTTCATTTTAAAGGGGAAAAGTCTGTTTAGACAAAATAGAAAATGGTGCAAAGTTTTCTTTACATTTTAGCTTCCCTAATGAAGCTCAGGTTGAGAAGCAAAGCTGGAGTGGCAATTTGGGGTTAACAGGGCAGAGACTAGGAGACTCATGTCTGTTGATCAGCTTAGGACATTCCTAGTGGATGGCAGATTTTAAAAGCATCCCGAGAGGGAAAGGGCCCTAGTACGCTGTCAACATAGTCTCAGAACTGCCACACTGAAAAGACGAAACAATCAAGGACAGCAGACGACCCTTCTGTATTACAGTGAGTCATCTGTCACAGTGAACAGCACATACAAAGTTACAGGCCCATCGGTTCTTCTTCCAATTAATGGGGGAGGGAAGGGCAGGTTTTTATCTGCTTCCTGCCACACTGCAATCACATTAACAATTTCCCGTGCATATTCCTGCCTCCATTGTTCATGCTGCAGAAGCGAATTCGAGCCACAAAGGACTTCTCCGAGATGAGCTATTCCATTAAGAAGACGCATATTCAGCCGAGGGCGGAAGGGAATTCTGTTGAATCCTCTGTGGACTTCACAGTGAGCAAGGAAGACACTGGCAATTATTTAAGCTGCAGCCTCCATCAGTCTGTTCTCTATCATCGCATGCTGTGGCCCAGAAGATATGGAGGATGACCCGCTGCATTCCCACAAGGGTGCAAGGCTGATATAATGCTTGGAGGGTAAAATGCTTGAAGCAAACTCTTGCCCAGGTAATTGACACCTGGCAGAGAGAAGATCTCAATAAGACGTCCTTCGACACAGCAATATTCCAACAGTTAAAGCTACCAGAGGCCACTTCGGAATTTAAGAAGAGCCCCACCGGGCCAAGATCCATGTTTAGTATCCAGTTTCTCACTAAACTAACCTACAAGCAGGATATTGAGTCGAAAGCCTCCTTCAGTGGGTGGCTCCCAGCAGCCGGCAGTAATGGGCACACTACCCCTGAACATGGAGGTTTCATCTAACCTTCAAGGAGTATAGCCATGGGTGATCTGTCTTCTGCCTAAGCTCGTGGCAAGCACTGCATCCTGTGCCAGTGAGTTCCACAAGTTTTGTCTGAACAAGTACTTCCTTCCACCTGTCTGGAACCTGCAGTCAGGCTATTGTTTGCTTCCAGGGCGAGAGATAATTGGCACTTCTTCTCAACCAGTGAAAATGCAGAGTGACAGGATGCCTAGAGGTAACCCCGGGGTCTTTGGTCTGGTCAAGTGATGCAGCCAACTACTTCAAAGAAGATGAATTGTTTTTGTAAGTATTGTACTTTCCAGCGTCATGTTGTCAGTTTCAACACTCACTATAACAGCGAAGCCCTCTGGAAAGCTTTGACTTGTTTTCTGTTATCCTCAAGGCTGGGCTGGGGTTGGGTGGAAGAATACGCTGGAAGGAAAGCAGCACCACCAGTTTTATTTATCTTCATGGTGCATTCTTATCCTGCCTGTCCTCCAAAGTGTTCACTTTCTTGTGCATGGTTCTCTTCCGTTTCATCCTCACAACGGCCCTGTGAGGCAGGCCAGGCTGGGAGAAACTGGCATCATGCAGTGGACCATAGCAGTGCGGGGATTTGTCTAGTTTCCAGTGTGGTGTAGTGGTTAAAAGTGGCAGACTCTAAACTGGAGAACTGGGTTTGATTCCCCACACCTCCACATGAAGCCACCTGGGTGGCCTTGGGCCCGTCACAAGTTCTCTCAGAACTCTCTCAGCCCCGCTGGTGGACCTCCTGAAGGCACCTGGGTTTTGGCCACTGTATGACACAGAGTGTTGGACTAGGTGGGCCATTGGCCTGATACAATATGGCTTCTCTTATGTTCTCTAGATGCCTGTTGTGGGGAGAGGGGGGGAAGGTGATTGTAAGCCACTTTGAGACTCCTTGGGGTAGAGAAAAGCGGGGTATAAAAACCAACTCTTCTTCTTCTTCTTCTTCTTCTTCTTCTTCTTCTTCTTCTTCTTCTTCTTCTTCTTCTTCTTCTTCTTCTTCTTCTTCTTCTTCTTCCCCCAGTCCTAACCCTGCACTATAACCTCTTGCTACAGTAGAGGTGATACTTCTTCCAGTGCACAGCTCTGTCCCCAGATAAATAAACAGGAGTTAACATTCTCGGTAGCTCTCCGTTTGCCAGTCCCCTGATAGAGATGTAAGAACAAGGCAAACTAGCAGTGACATAGTTCAGAAACAGTATCAGTCTGCAGCTGCTGAGCTGGCTAAACGCGCTTGTACGTATCCTCAGGGGTTTTAGTACAGTACAAGATGACCCAACCCTTCGGAGCATGTTGGCTGATGGCATGTCATTGTGCTGTCTGCGCTACAAAGAGGCAGGAATTCCACGGCTGAGCATCCAGCCCTTTCCCTTTCCTAGCTCTCAGACGTAATTAAAGATTACATTTAAGGACGAGTGAATGTTCCCTATCTGATTTCCTTTTTATGTTCGTTCATACAATTGTCATCATTTTCAGTTCTCTGCTTCTTCATTGTCGGCTTTGTAGAGGCTTTTGCACTGGGCACGCATTTCTTGAGCAATGAAGGTGGCAGCTATACAATGTGCGTCTACGTACCATATCTTAATAGCTCAATAGATAGATAATAGCCAAGAGAATGGTCATCGTGCGGATTAAAAAAGATGTAAGATGGGTCCAGCCCTGGCTACCGTTTAGTAAAGGTAAAGGTTTCCCTTGCTCAAAAGCCAGTCATATCCAACTCTAGGGATGCAGTGCTCATCTCCATTTCCAAGCCGAAGAGCCAGCGCTGTCCGAAGACATTTCCGTGGTCATGTGGCCAGCATGACTAGACGTCGAGGCGCATGGATCGCTGTTACTTTCCCACCGAAGTGGTACCTATTTATCTACTTGCAATGTCTTGCTTTCGAACTTCCACTTCTGCAAATCTTGAGGGATCCATGAGTTTGCAGAAAATCCCAGTTTATCTTATAATACTGGAGGGGGAAGACCACAGAAGACCACAACCAGAGTTCCTCACAGGATAGAAATGAACATAAGAACATAAGAACATAAGAGAAGCCAATGTTGAATCAGGCCAATGGCCCATCTAGTCCAACACTCTGTCACACAGTGGCCAAAATATACCAGGTGCCATCAGGAGGTCCAGCAGTGGGGCCAGGGCACCAGAAGCCCTCCCACTGCTGCCCCCTCCAGCACCAAGAATAGAGTGCATCACCTGCCCCAGACTGAGAGTTCCCATCTATACCCTGTGGCTAATAGTCCCTGATGGACCTCTGCTCCATATGTTTATCTAATTCCCTCTTGAAGCAGTCCATGCTTGTAGCTGCCACCACCTCCTGTGGCAGTGAATTCCATATGTTAATCTCTCTTTGGGTGAAGAAGTACTTCCTTTTATCTGTTCTAACTCGACTGCTCAGCAATTTCATGGAGTGCCCACAAGTTCTTGTATTGTGAGAAAAGGAGAAAAGTACTTCTTTCTCAACCTGCTCAATCCATTCATAATCTTATAAACCTCATAAAAATGGCCTCATGAGAACTCAGGCTGCACTTTGGGTTACCAAGGAACTCTTCAAAATGGCAAGTGTTGCTTTTGGGAATCAACTGTAGGTTTTATTGGCATCTTCCAAGCTGTCGGTGCCAGGCAGGTAGAGTTCCTGACTCCAGGAGAGATTTCTGGGGAGGGCAGGATTTGGGGAGGGGAGGAACTTCAGTGGGGTGTGATGCCATTGAGTGCACCCTCCAGAGGAGCCAAGTTTCTGCAGGTGATCTGATCTCTGCCATCTGAAAATAACTGCAATACCAGGAGATCTCCAGGGCCCACTTAGAGGTTGGCAGTTCCACGAGGCAGGTTACCTGCTGCTTGGGAGGCAGCAATAAAATCTACAGTTCATTTCACAATCCAAGCCAAAGAACAATTTCCTTGGAGCCAGCCCCACCGATGAGAGCAGAGTAGGATTCTGAACAGCCCTGCCCTGACCTGCTCTCTAGATCCTTATAAAATATCCTAAGATTGTCTGCTAAATAAAAACAAGCTTACCCCACGCCTATCTTGCAACAGCAAAACTTCTGCGGAGGGAGACTGATTTTAATTTGTTTTGTTTCTTTATTAAACGATTTAAATTTCGCCTTTCTTCGCGGCTCCCTCAATGAGGGAGCACCCAGGCCAATGCTCCCTCTAAGCTGTGGAGTCTTGTGAGCAAGAATTCTACTTTGTGAGCTCCTGGCGTTCAAGTCGTGAGCGAGCGATTGGGCTGCTGCACGAATTGCTTTGCTCTGGAGCCCGCCTTCCTGAGCGAAGACAAAAATGTGTGAGCTAAAAAACTGTGAGCTAGCTCACACCAACACAGCTTAGAGGGAACCTTGCTCCAGATGTACAAGAATCTCTTAACCGTCCATTTGTAATGGGATAATCCAGAATTCCACCCCTTGGAGACCCTCTTCGTTCTGCATAAAGTGAAGGTGGGCTCTCTGTCGCTCCACTGCCATAACGTGTCGCACTGTCCCAAGGCCGCCATTCGCAGGACAAAGAAATGACCCCCTGCAGTCAGGCTGATGTCGTATGGATCATCTGCTTGCCATGCAGAACTGGAATGCGGGGAATGACACTACTTGTTCATAGCTAGAAGAAAGGTAAGTCATCCTACAAGCACCATTCAAGAGGTCTCTTCACTATTCCCCCTGTGGATGTTTTTTGCTTCGCAATATCTTTTGCCTTTCCATAGCTGCAGATGGGAAAGTCCATGAGACCGTGAGGAAAGTCTTGCAGGTTTGAGACAAGGTCCATTCGGTCTAAAATTCTGTCTTCCACAGTATCCAGCAGATCTTTCCAGAAAGCCCCCAGCAAGGGATACAGGAATGGGTCTAGTTTGGGGAGGGGCCGTGGCTCAGTGTTAGAGCATCTACTTGGTATGCGGAACATCCCAGGTCCAATTCATGGCACCTCCAGTGGAAAGGATCAGGTAGTAGGTAAAATGTAAGGCCTCCAGCTGAGGCTCTGGAGAGCAGCTGCCAGTCAGAGCAAGCAATACTGGGATGGACCGAGGGTGTCTATCCCGAAGGCAGCTTCTTCAGCAACAACCCGCCCTCCAAGTTGCTCCCCTGCACCAGCAACTGGTATTCACTAGCTCACTGCCTGTGAAACTGGAGCCATGTAACAACCTGTCCTTGCATGAATCTCTCTAATTCCCTTTGAAAGTTATCAAAACATCTTACGGAAACAAATCGCACGGTGTGATACGGAAGTACCTTCTCCTGTCTGTCCTGACTCAATTGCCAATCAGGTTCACTGGGCAAAACGACGTTCCAGTGTAAAATGAGGGAGAGAGAAAAAGACTGTCCACTTTCCCCCAAAAACACACATTTTTATAAACATCTATTATGTCCCTCCGTAATTGCATTTTCTTTTAAACTAAGAAGCAGAAGAAGAAGAGAAGAGATTGGATTTATACCTCACCCTTCACTACCCAAAGGAATCTCAGAGCAACTTACAAACTCCTTTCCCTTCCCCTCCCCGCAACAGACACCCTGTGAGAAAGGTGGGGCTGAGAGAGCTCTGAGAGAAACTGCTCTTTTTCAAGGACAGCTCTGACAGAACTATAGCTTGCTCAAGGTCATCCAGCATTTGCAAGTGGAGGAGTGGGGAATCAAACCTGGTTCTCCCAGATCAGAGTCCGCGCACCTAACCACTACACTAAACAAGCCCCCCAAAAACCCTAAAGCTCTTTCAAAGTAAAAAAGGCCCACAGGGAAGGTGCTCCAACCCCTTTATTTTGTATTTGTGTGTATTGTCTCTGTGTGTGCATGCACATGCATGCATGGAAGTCATAGTTGACTTCTGGCAACCCGTAGTGGGGCTTGGACATTTTCAGAAAAGTGGCTTGCTTGCCTGCCTCTGCATCCCAGCCCTGGTATTTCTTGGAGATCTCCCATCCAAGTACTCGCCAGGGTTGGCCCTGCTTAGCTTCTGAGATCTGACGAGATCAGGAACTGTCTGCCAGCAGTCTTGGGTGACAGCAGTCTGGACCATACAACATTTCTCCAGTTTTTATCTGTATCCCTTTCTACCTCCCATAATCTGTATTGGGATACAAAACCGGGCTGTTTCCAACATTCAATCCGCCTCCCTGCCAAGCCCCACCTCTTGAAAAGCTGGTAGGAAAAGAATTAGAAATGCAACTGAACACACATTCTAGTCATCACGTTCAGAATACAGTTGACCTACAGGGAGTTAACTGCTCGGGGGAGAGAGGAGCATCTTTTAAACATCACTGTCTCTCCTCTCCTGCTGCTTTTAATATTTAAACCAAAGGGGATGAGTGACAGCCACGGCCGAGGCCAAGCCCTTTGCATCCTTCCCCGCCGCTCTATCTCTGATGCATTGTCATGTATAGAAGGCCCCTACGTGGGTCTGCAAAGGGCTCTTAATAATGGATATTATACTTCAGCGATGATCGCAGTCGAAAGCACCCAAAATTACCAGCTTTCTTTGCCGGGTAATTTGTTATTTTAATGCTGTCAACCTGCAGAAATAGATTTATTGTTATTAATAATAGTGATTTGCCACATTTTGCTAGTTAAATTACAGTGCTGTATAGTTAGTTCGACAATAAAGCGCTGGCAAGGAGCCAAGAGATCACTCATAGCTTTGAGTGCAAATGCAGTTGGCACCCTTCCCATTACGGCATTAAAATTTGAATCAGAAACATAACAGATGCAAAACAAAACATGAGCTCACTCACGGGGATTATATAAAAACAATTAAAACAAATTAATTACCAGTTATGTTAATGTTGTGCCGTGTACGTGCAGAGCGATTACCCGACCCATTGCCGAGATCTTTAGAAGATCATAAAGCCGATAAGATTCCCCTGGAGGGTCCTGAGGACGATCAGGGATGGCTTCATCCAAGGTATGCCGAGAGACGGCTTTGACTTTCTCATCCCTGCCGGCTCGGCCCCAAGACCTCCGTTTCCACTCCGCTTCTCTCCTGAGCAAACGGAACCTGTGATTCTTTGTCTTTGCACTACGTTCGGTGGCCTCGCACGGAATTTCTCCTGTAAAATGGACTCATTTTTCAACATTAATTCTCTGCATCAGTAAATCACATTATATGTGTAATAAATCTATATCATACATATATTATACATATAAATGGTATTCATTATAAGTATGAATACCATGCAAATGGCAGATAAAAATAATGTGAAGCGCATACACGATGCGTCTATCATTTCCAACGGCAAAAAACCCCCAGAATATCAAAGCAGCTGAAAAAAAATCATAATCACATGCAAAAGAAATGGAATACAGAATATGGTAGGAGAAGAGAATAATACGGAATAGTTGATTGTCCCCAGGTAAACTTAAAGGCCTCTGTATGTGGAGGTTCCTTTTGGTCACTATGGTTACTAGTTACTGATGGGCCTCTCCTCCATTCATCTGTCTTACCCACTTTTAAGTTAAGATTGCTGGGGAAAAGATCAATAACCTCAGATATGCAGACGATACCACTCTGATGGCAGAAAGTGAAGAGGACCTGAAGAGCCTCTTGCTCGGAGTGAAAGAGGAGAGCGCAAAAGTGGGCTTGAAGCTCAACATCAAAAAAACTAAGATCATGGCATCTGGCCCCATCACTCCTTGGCAAATAGAAGGGGAAGTCGTAGAAGTAGTGACAGACTTCACGTTCCTGGGATCCCAGATCACTGCAGATGGTGACTGCAGCCATGAAATTAAAAGACGCCTGCTCCTTGGGAGGAAAGCGATGGCAAACCTAAACAGCATGATAAAAAGCAGAGACATCACCCTGCCAACAAAAGTCCGCATGGTCAAAGCAATGGTATTCCCCGTAGTAATGTATGGCTGCGAGAGTTGGACTATAAGGAAGGCCGAGCGCCGAAGAATAGATTCTTTTGAACTATGGTGCTGGAGAAGACTCTTGAGAGTCCCTTGGACTGCAAGGAGATCAAATCATTCAATCCTAAAAGAAATCAACCCTGACTGTTCCCTGGAAGGTCAGATCCTGAAGTTGAAGCTCAAATACTTTGGCCACCAAATGAGAAGGGAGCATTCACTGGAGAAGACCCTGATGCTGGGAAAGATTGAAGGTCAAAGAAGAAGGGGACGGCAAAGGATGAGATGGTTAGACAGCGTCATCGATGCAACGAACATGAAATTGAGCAAATTTCAGTGGACAGCGGAAGACAGGAGGGCCTGGCGTGATCTGGTCCATGGGGTCGCGAAGAGTCGGACTTGACTGTGCGACTGAACAACAAAAACCCACTTTTAAAGCCATGTACACTTTGTGGCTGTCACTATGGCCCCCGGCAATGAATTCCGTGATTCAGAGGTCGATCAAAAGCAGGTCTACTCAGAATCCTATTCAAGTCTATTCAGTGGGGCTTATTCCCAGGGAAGTGTCCTTAGGATTGCACGGAGAGCTTCCTCGTCAAGCGGAGAAGGAGTTCCTTTGGCCTGTGCTGAATCCTATTGCCCATCCACTTCACTGGGTCTCTACAAGTTATTATGCGGTACAGGGGACAAGTAAGCTCCACTTTCTCCAACCCGTGCCTAATTTTATAGACCTCTATGATGCCCCCTCCTTAACACTCTTTGTTCTAAATTAAGCCCCAGACTCTAGTTTTTCCTCATTAGAAAAGTGCTCCAACTTTCGTCATCTTGGTTGCCCTTTTCTGCACTTTTCCCAGCTCTGCCATATCTTTTTGGTTTTTTGTTTGAGATATGACAACCAGAAATGACATGTTATTCCAGACGAGGCCACTCCATAGATCTATGACCATGTTGTTGTTCAGTCGCAGTTGAGTCCGACTCTTTGCGACCCCATGGACCAGATTACGCCAGGCCCTCCTGTCTTCCGCTGTCCGCTGAAGTTTGCTCAAGACCATAAGGACTACATAAATCAGTTCCTCCTCCAGTGGCCATGGTGGTCCCAACTGTTTCCCCACCTACCCACCTTAGCTCTATAATGGGGGGTGAGTTGATCGGCTTCAAGAGGGAATTAGATAAACAGATGGAGCAGAGGTCCTTCAGTAGCTATGAGCCACAAGGTATAGGTAGGGACTCTGGGGCAAGTGATGCTCTGTATACTTGGTGCTCAGGGGGTCAACAGTGGGAGGGCTTCTAGTGTCCTGGCCCCACTGGTGGACCTCCTGAGGGCACCTGGTATTTTTGGCCACTGTGTGACAAGAGTGTTGGACTGGATGGGCCATTGGCCTGATCCAGCATTGGCTTCTGTTATGTTCTTATGATCACCAGCTGAAGCTGAGTAGGAATTGTTTTGATCTTCTTCAAACGGGTATGGAAGGATGCCCTTTCTTTACCTGGTTTACTTGCCAACCCAGTCCTAAGCACGGGGCTGCCCTCACCTCATAGAATCATAGAGTTGGAAGGGACCTCCAGGGTCATCTAATCCAACCTCCTGCACAATGCAGGAAATTCACAAATACCTCCCTCCACACCCCCAGTGACCGCTGTTCCACACCCAGAAGATGGCAAAAAACCTCCAGGATCCCCAGCCAAACTGGCCTGGAGAAAAAGTGCTTCCTGACCCCAAAGTGGTGATCAGCATTTCCCTGGGTGTGTAAGAAAAGGCCACAAGAACTAAGCACTGAGGCATCCCTTCGTGCTTAACTTACAGCTAATCAAATCTACATTTGCATTTTTGAATCAGTTTCGTGCTGTTGTGTTGCCGTCTTTCTCTATGCTTGTTTGAAGAGTTGTTTGGAGAAGATTCATTTAAACCTGTATGGAGATGCAATGACAGTGGAGCCATCACGAGAGGGTAATAAACATATGCAGACATGCAAAAGTATGCTAGCACTGTTGAAGTGTGAAAACAAAAGCAAATGTAGACAGCTTTTTTGGAGTCAGAAGGCTGGGACACCAGTGGGAAAGACAAATGCAGACTCGACCATGATCTGTCTAAGTTCACAGAATCAGCATTGCAGTCAGATGGCCTTCTAGCCTCTGTTTGAAAACATCCAAAGGAGGAGAGCCCACTGAAAACCTCCAAAGGAGGAGAGACTTCTCGAGGAAGTCTGTCCCACTGAGGAACCACTCTGTCAGGAAGTTCTTCCTAATGTTTACCAGAAAACTCTTGGGATTTAATTTCAACCCAATGGTTCTGGTCCAACCTTCTGAGGCAACAGAAAACAACTCTGCACCATCCTCTCTATGACAGCCCTTCAGGTTCTTGGAGATGGTTATCATACCACCTCTCAGTCGTCTCCTCTCCAGGCTAAGCATACCCAGCTCCTTCAACCCTTCCTCATAGGACTTGGTCTCCAGACCATGTGAGATGGGCGGCAGGTGGGCAGCCACCATCACAACCTGGCAGACCTCACCATGTGCTGGGCAGAGAAGGAGGCATGCAGTCCCACCAAACCCAGTGTGGCAAAGGAGAGGCTCAGCCAAGCCGGGCTGAAGGAGAAGGCCTTTTCCTTCCCCTCCATCCCTCCTTTTGGGGAGGGGAGGCCAGAATAGGGCCCTTTCCCCAGGCAATTTTTTTTCTTGCCAGTCCACCCTGACTGAAGCTCTGCTCGGTGAACTACGAGTCTAGACGGGGCTCAAAGAACCCTTTGCAGGCACCAAAGGGCTCGAGTGTAGTTTAACAGTCAGAGTTGCCGGCAATTTAACTAAGGAGACCTGGTTCAAAGCCCCACTCAGCCACAGAGATCTCTGCCTGACCTTGGGCCACTTGCCATCTCTCAGCTTCAAATGTCTCGCAGAGTTCTCGCAAGGATGAAACAGAGAAAGAATCATATATCTGCTTCCCTGAGCTCCATGAAGGAAGAGCAAGATCAAAACTGATGGAGCTGAAGGCTGGTTGGCCCCCCGTTAGAACCACTCCAGGCCTGGGCCCTGGAACAGACTCCTCATCTGAAAGAGAGAGAGAAAAGCCATGGGGACTGACTCATCCTCCAGTGAAGATCCAGGGGCTCAGGAGACCCCCTATTGTTTTCAGGATACCCCTAAAAAGAACTGGACCTCTCAATTCAGAAACCTTGGAGGAACTTCCATCCCCAAGATCTGATGTCCCTCAACTGCATAGGGCTAGATATCAAACCAGCAACCCACTGGGCTCCCTTCCTAATGGAACAAGAAGAAGAGATTGGATTTATACGGGAGGAGGAGGAGGGGAGGAGGAGGAGGAGAAGATTGGATTTATACCCCGCCCTTCACTACCCAAAGGAGTCCCAGAACTTCCCCTTCCCTCAACAGACACCCTGTGAGGTAGGTGGGGTTGAGAGAGCTCTTCCGAGAACTACTCTTGAGAGAACAGCTCTGAGAGAACTTGTGACTGACCCAAGGTCACACCAGTGGCTGCATGTGGAGGCATGGGGAATCAAACCCAGTTCTCCCAGATCAGAGTCCATGCTTCTAACCACTACACCAAACTGGCAAGAATGCTAGGGACAACCATGAGGAAGCAAACCTGCTACTGCAGTCTGTGCTACTGACAAACAAGACTGCTGTTCTTGTGTTCATATCTCCATGCAGGATCAGGGCATAAATAAATCTTTGAAGGATAGAACAGATAAAAGGAAATACTTCTTCACCCAAAGAGTGATTAACTTATGGAATTCACTGCCACAGGAGGTCGTGGCAGCTGCAAGCATGGACAGTTTCAAGAGGAAATTAGATAAACATATGGAGCAGAAGTCCACCAGTGGCTATTAGCCACAGGGTATAGAATGAGAACTCTCAGTCTGGGGCAGGTGATGCACTCTATTCTTGGTGCTGGAGGGGCAGCAGTGGGAGGGCTTCTGGTGCCCTGGCCCCACTGCTGGACCTCCTGATGGCACCTGGTATATTTTGGCCGCTGTGTGACAGAGTGTTGGACTAGATGGGCCATTGGCCTGATTCAACATTGGCTTCTCTTATGTTCTTCTTATGTTCTTAAGGATGAGGCCCAAAGTCCATGTAACCAGCATGGCCACTTCCTCCTAGGACTATTCAAACCTCAGTCCTGGCTGGGATCCTTACTGGTTCAACTGCTTCCATCAGACCAGCAGGCAACCAGAGCTTTCCAAGCTTCCTGGGCTAGTGTCATCAGCCAGCCAGCTGCCTTCTCCTCAGAGGATGAGAAAATGGAAGAATCAGACTCTGCACCAGTGGAATGTCTCCCTAAGCAGCTGAGTCTAGAAGCAGATCCAGCAAAAAAAGCATTAGGAAGCAAGAGTCGCTCAGAGAGCTGAAGAAGCACTTGTTTAATTGCACAACAGCCATCAGTACTAATGCCTGGAGCAGAGTCATTACAGGAGCAGGAATGACAAGCTGGTAAGTAGCAGCACCTTGGCTTCAGAAAATGAGTCAGCTAATGTGGCAGAAAAAAGGAAAATGTTGAACAAGGCTGAACATGCAAGTAACCTTGCTTGCCACCCCCTCTGTGAGCTGACCCACTCTGCGAACAGATTACTACCTTGGCTTGCTGCCTTGCACCCTGTCCCGCTAACCTGTGCTTGTTCTTCCAGCTAGAAACCCAGACCTTGTCTGCTGCCTTGGCTTCCAAGTTTTGGACCCTGGACTCCAGACCTTCCTGTTCCCCCCGACCTGTGGACTGAACCTTCAGCTCCCTGACTCTGTGCTGGTTTGTCGACCTTGCTCTTATCTCTTGCCTTGATTGATTGTGACTGCATTTGTGCCTTGGGGAGACCCCAAATAGAGTAAAAGCGCCAGGCTCTGCTCTAAATGCGACATTTGCAGTGATTGATTATAATTGTGTTTGTGCATTCTGGAATCCCTGTATGAAGTGCAAGTCAGGCTCTGCCCTGAAAATGACAGCTAGCCTCCAGACCCTGACTCCAGTTCTGCCCTGTGGGCAGCCCTGCTGCCAAACATCCAGTTATCCTTCTGTCCCAGGTGTTTCCTGCCCCTAAGTTGTTCTTTTCCTGTTCCAGCATCCAGCTAACCAAGAACACTGTAACTCTTGGTCAAAAAAGGCAGGGCATTTTGACTACTGCACATTGTACTTTGGAAGGCTTTTGCCTTGGATCTGCTTCCAGGTCCACTCCCCAGCAGCGTTCCCTCTAAGCTGAGTTGGTGTGAGCTAGCTCACAGTTTTTTAGCCTCTAGCTCACACATCTTTCTCTTCGCTCAGGAAGGGATGGCTCCAGAGCAAACTAATTTATGCAGCAGCCAAATGGCTCACTCACAGCTTTAATGCCAGTAGCTCACAAAGTGGAATTTTTGCTCACAAGGCTCCACAGCTTAGAGGGAGCATTGCTCCCCAGCTGCAGCATTTGACAGCAAGGATCCTGGCTTGAAGAACCACCACATCAACTAGGGTTCCCGGGTCCCTCTGGGCAGCTGGCAGGGGATGGGGTGTGGGCTTAGCAGAATCCAGGAGCCTCACCCAACGTGACTTCCAATGTGACCCAGAAGTGACGTAGGCATATCAGGGATGTCAGGACAACACTCTGGTTTGGGGACAAAAAAATCTATGGTAGATGCTAATTTTTGCCCCCAAAGCAGTTTTTGCCCCCAAAACCTGAGCATCGTCCTGGTGTCCCCAACATACCTACGTCACTTCTGGGTCACATTGGAAGTCACTTAGGGGATGTCGCTAAAACATTAGGTAAGACCCGTTTTTTTTTTGCAGTAAGTCTCTCCAACCAGGCAGCTGATTGGCAGTGGAGAGGTGGGACTTCGGAGCCGGGGACCCCCACTGGGGGCATCCCTAACACCAGCTCAGGAGTCTTGTACATGGACAAATGGCAGAACAGTACTTAAAAGACTGGGAAGGATTGAAATTGTATCTAGAAACTGAATATAGAATGAAGGGGGAAATATATAACTTGGATACGTATGGATATTGAACGAGAAGTGAAATGAATTTTGAACTGTATGTACTGTTATATATAATATGCTGAAATTGTAGAGGTTATATATAATTGAAATGTGTTACCTGGTTTGTCGATGTATTTAAGTCTAAGCTTGATTACCTTATAATTTTTCTGTTTGTTATTAGCAGTGTTGGAAGCCTATTAGGGGGGTGGGGGGATTGGGACGGGGATCTTCTTTTTGAAATTGTATTGGTAACATGATTGGAAATGTTGAATGTATCCCAATAAAATTTTGTTTCAAAAAAAAAAGGAGTCTTGTACAGAGGCCCACTCTTTCATCTTGGCCCCGACAGTAGTTCTAGAGTTTAAGACTTATCTAACCTAGAGCTCAGCAAAGCCCAGTTATGCATGCTGCAGCTTCATATTTACTGCTGCCTCAAGGAATGCACTGGAACTAATGTTCACCTTTCATTTCTCTCCAGTCCCGGCTTGGGACCTGGGGGCATGTTGCTTCCAGAGATTCCCATCTAGTGTCCACAGCTAATGCCACTGAGGGACCTGCCTTACAAGTTTTGTCTAATCTTAATTTAAAGCCACTTAAGCTGGTGGTTGTCACCGCACCTCATGAATTTTATTAGCTAGTGTTGTGTGAAGAAATATTTCCTTTTGTCTGTCTTGAACTTACAGCTAATCAATTTCACGAGTAATTTGAGAGACACAGAATGATTTCTTTCCACTCACTCTCTCTACGCTGTTCACAAATTTCATATGCCTCTAGCGTATTGCTCTTTTCTTAGCTTATCCTGGTTTTAATGATGGACAAATGTCCCCGCGCTCAACCTGAAACATCTGTTTTTGCAAGCATTCCTGCTGGGCCCTCAAAAATGTTCAGTGCACATTTCAAAGTGTTAGATGGGATGCAACCAGGGAAAAAAAAGTATCCAGGCACAAGGATCTACACATAGATGTGTACCCCCCCCCCCGCCAGTATTCTGGCCACACCAGTTCCACCCTTCCCTAAGGCCCCATTCACATTACTGTTCCAAACCAGATGTTATCCGTCGTTGGCCCGATTCCAAGTAAAGCGATACAGGAACAGGGGTTCCGTACAGCAAATTTCATTCCATTAATGAGCTGTTTCTGAAGCAATCTGACCATTTCAAACAGGACTGCACTCCCCCTACACGCACCATTTTCCGTTGCGTGGTCTTCCTCAAAACTTTTTTTTTTTTTAACATTTAACATAGACCAATGCAGCACGCATGATGGGGTGAGCTCCTGTCTCTAGTTCCAGCTCCTGCCAACCTAGCAGTTCGAAAGCAAGAAATTGCAAGTAGATAAATAGGTACCACTTCGGTGGGAAGGTAACAGCGTTCCGTGCACCTTGGTGTTTAGTCATGCCGGCCACATGACCACGGAAACGTCTTTGGACAGCGCTGGCTCTTCGGCTTTGAAACGGAGATGAGCACTGCAACCCTAGAGTCGGATTCAACTGGCTTTCGAGCAAGGGAACCTTTACCTTTACCTTTAATGCAGCACTTCTCAATGTATCTCAATTGTGTCGCTGTAGCACCAAAGTGCTATATTGGTGTAGCACTACAGTGTTCAACTTAGAATGCTAAAAAAAGTTTGAGGAAGATCGCACAGTGAAAAAGGGCAGGGTTAGAAGCACTGCAGACTGTTGGAAGCACTGCAGACATTTTAAGCGGCACCCAGCAGCAATTCAGAAGCACAAAGAGGTGAAGATGGAAGAAAGCAGTTCACCTCAAGAACAGCTCAACCACACTTTGCTAACCAGACGCAAGTGGCTTTGTATGAAAAAGTAAATAAAATCTTTTTGCAGCCGGCTGCTAAATAGTTATGTCTGAAATGACGCAAAAACATCCGGAAGCAAATAGCTACCAAAATGGATTACAAAAACTATTTGAAAGGGGCCCATGTCACAAAACTTCCATTTCTGAAGGAAAGGTGGGGAGTAAACAGCTATGGGGATGACTCTTTAAATACAAGGCAGGTCTTGACCTGCCTTTCCTGTAAATTACACTTCCCTTTCATTCCCAGCATAACTTCCTGCTGGTGTTGCTGGGAAGTGTTATGTACTGGATGTGAATCGCTCCTATCTATTCACATGTTAAGCTTGAGTCTGAATGTGGCTCTTCAGATGTCACATTGCTATTGGTTGGTTTCTGCGAAACCTGTGTAATTACCCAATCACTGAGTGATATTGTTGCAAAGAGGGAATGGTCCTGATTGGCCTTTATCCCTGTACTCTGATTGGTTCTTATCTGACTATGGGTGTGGCTTTGACAGCCCGGGAGAGTTTAAAAGAAGGAGCTGTGCTTCCCTTGGTGTGTGTGTTCAGTCGTGTGTTCCTGACTTACAGTTGCTGTTTAATAAAGCTGAAATCACTTGAAGCTGAATCCTTTGTTGAGTCTCATACTTAACAGGAAGTGTAGTTTCCTCGACCTCTCAAATTGGACTGGAAAACTGAGAAAACTAGCCCTGCAATTAAGCATAGTCTGAACATGTGCCTAACGATATCTTCCAGCTGACTGGCTAAGTAATATTGAACGCCACCAACTGTGAATAGTCTAGAACACAGGTCTCCATTATCATGCCCATTAGTACCATGGCATCAGCCAACACCTTTTCTGATACCCACCAAGTGTTTTTTTGAAAGTGGGTGAGATCAGGTGAGACTTTATTCCAGGAAGGCTTCCGGCTGTCCATTGGAGATTTGATTGCCTAGGCAGATTTTTAGAAACATTGCTTTGGCAGCCTCTCTCGCCATGGCACAAGGATCTTCACTACGGCCCTTAGAATCATAGAATGTTAGAGTTGGAAGGGACCTTGCAGGTCATCTAGTCCAACCCCCTGCACTCTGCAGGAGCATAGCCAAAAGATAGCCCTACAACATACCCGAAAGATGGTCATCCAGCTTCCCCTTAAAAACATCCAGTGAAGGAGCATCCACCTCCTCCTGAGGCAGACTGTTCCACTGCTCAACCACTCTTACAGTTAGGAAGTTTCTCCTGATATTTAGCCAGTAACAACTCCCTTGTCATTTCCACCCATTAGATCTAGTCTTGCAATCCGGAGCAAGAGGGAATAGATCTGCTCCATCTTTTACATGACAGCCCTTCAAATACTTGAAGACTGCAATCATGTCTCCTCTAAGCCTTCTCTTTCCCAAGCTAAACTTACCCAACTCTTTCAGCCTTTCCTCGTAAGACTTGGATTCAAACCCTCTCACCATCCTGCTTGCCCCCTTCTGGACACGTGATAGTCTGTCTGTAGCAATAGAAAAGAGCAGGAGTCCAGTAGCACCTTAAATATCAATGAAATATGTGGCAGGGTAGGAGCTTTCTTATGTGGCAGGGTAGGAGCTTAGTTTTCAGCTATCACAAAATCTCATATCCGGCAGGCTGCCACATATTTTGCTAGTCTTTAAGGTGCTACTGGACTCTTGCTCTTTTCTACAACTGCCCGGACGTGTGCATTATTGTGGCCCCCATGTTGTGGGGTGGCCTGACTGAGGAGGTCAGGAAGTCTGTGGCTTCCCTGTTTCTGTCATTTGCAAGCTATGTAAAGCAGAAGTGCTCGGGAGGGTATTTCTATAAAGGTAACAGGGCTACATTATAATGGAATAGTTCAGGAGGGAGCTTGATAAAGGGAACAGGACCATTTTCTGTGGACTGTATCACCATACGTTGTGCATTATTTTTTGAAGCCCTTAGTAGCCTGCTTTCACAGCATTGTTTTCTGTTTTAGTAACAGCATTCCATGCCCTGTTTGGCATAGCATGTCTAATACTTTTTTGCTTTGTTTTAAATCTTCATAATCCCAGTCCTTTTGCGTTGCTTATTAGGTGCCTCGTCCCCTTGATCGCACCGACAAACACCGTGTCATCTGTCCTGGGAGTCTCAGTTAGACAGGCAGACTCAGATAAGGAAATGAAATAACATGCATGTGCAATATAAACAAAGCTACAAAATCAATGGGGGAAAGCAGTGAATTGAAACCACTGATAAATGCACACACAAAGAAGGGCAAAACAGGGGACATTTGCTCAACCCACCATGTGTTGTGCAGGGAAGGCGGCATAGTACAGGCCAGCCTCATCAGATCTTAGAAGCTAAGCAGGGTAGGTACTTGGAAGGGAGACTACCAATGTTCCCTCTAAGTTGAGTTCGTGTGAGCTGGCTCACAGTTTCTTAGCCTCCAGCTCCCACATTTTTGTCTCAGCTCAGGAAGGAGGGCTCCAGAGCAAACTAATTTATGCAGTAGCCAAAATCACTCGCTCACAACTTTAATGCCAGTAGCTCACAAAGTACGATCTTTGCTCACAAGACTCCACAGCTTAGCGGGAACACTGGAGACCACCAAGGAAGGCTCTGCAGAGGAAGGCCACGGTGAACCACCTTTGCTTCCCCCTTGCCTTGAGAGCCCTTTGCTGGGGTCGCCTTAAGCAGGGTTGGTTCTTGGAAGGAAGACCGCCAAGGAAGGCTCTGCAGAGGAAGGCCACGGTGAACCACCTCTGCTTCCCCCTTGCCTTGAGAGCCCCTTGCTGGGGTCGCCTTAAGCAGGGTTGGTTCTTGGAAGGAAGACCACCAAGGAAGGCTCTGCAGAGGAAGGCCACGGTGAACCACCTCTGCTTTCCCCTTGCCTTGAGAGCCCCTTGCTGGGGTTGCCTTAAGCAGGGTTGGTTCTTGGAAGGAAGACCGCCAAGGAAGGCTCTGCAGAGGAAGGCCACGGTGAACCACCTCTGCTTCCCCCTTGCCTTGAGAGCCCCTTGCTGGGGTCACCTTAAGCAGGGTTGGTTCTTGGAAGGAAGACCACCAAGGAAGGCTCTGCAGAGGAAGGCCACGGTGAACCACCTCTGCTTTCCCCTTGCCTTGAGAGCCCCTTGCTGGGGTTGCCTTAAGCAGGGTTGGTTCTTGGAAGGAAGACCACCAAGGAAGGCTCTGCAGAGGAAGGCCACGGTGAACCACCTCTGCTTTCCCCTTGCCTTGAGAGCCCCTTGCTGGGGTTGCCTTAAGCAGGGTTGGTTCTTGGAAGGAAGACCACCAAGGAAGGCTCTGCAGAGGAAGGCCACGGTGAACCACCTCTGCTTTCCCCTTGCCTTGAGAGCCCCTTGCTGGGGTCGCCTTAAGCAGGGTTGGTTCTTGGAAGGAAGACCGCCAAGGAAGGCTCTGCAGAGGAAGGCCACGGTGAACCACCTCTGCTTTCCCCTTGCCTTGAGAGCCCCTTGCTGGGGTTGCCTTAAGCAGGGTTGGTTCTTGGAAGGAAGACCACCAAGGAAGGCTCTGCAGAGGAAGGCCACGGTGAACCACCTCTGCTTTCCCCTTGCCTTGAGAGCCCCTTGCTGGGGTTGCCTTAAGCAGGGTTGGTTCTTGGAAGGAAGACCACCAAGGAAGGCTCTGCAGAGGAAGGCCACGGTGAACCACCTCTGCTTCCCCCTTGCCTTGAGAGCCCCTTGCTGGGGTCGCCATGAGTCAGCTGCAGATTGACAGCACTTTTCACACAAACGCGCACCTTGCATCGGTGAAGAGAAGCAGACGCTGCACGCAGAGCTTCCCCACTCAAGTTTTGGACTGCCCGAGGAGCAGAAGTGATGCCCGATGACAAGCAATAACCAGGATCCCCTCTCTTGGCATTCAGCCATTTAATTTGCAGCTCTCTCTTCCGAACCACGTACCAGCTCTCTGGTGCAGCTCTCCCTGTGTCTCCTCGGCCTCCAAATAATTACAACAGAATAACCAGCATGCCAGAGGAAGGCGACCATGCTGGTAACAGCACAGCTTTGGGGGGACAAGAAGCCAAGAGCGAGGGGCTGATAATTACTGAAGTGGTTTCCCTCAGACCGAGCCGCCGAACAGCGAACAGTTGCATCCGGCGCTCAAGATCTCCGAGTGCAGTCCTGGGAAATGCAAACGATCGCTATTAATAAGCACAGCAGTGGCCTCGGAGCAGGGTTGAAGGGCCGTCGCCCGCAGGAGAACTGCAGGGGGAATCGGCTGATTGTCTCATCCCAGCTGCTTTCCAGCCTCATTGCCTTCCTAGCCTCGCATATCCAGAAAGGACTCCGAGGGGAGGCAGGATGGCAGCCACAAAGGCAGCGGCAGCAGCAGCAGGCCAAACTCAGTATCCCGGCTGTAGCAAGAACAAAGCAGGGCAAGGGTCAGACTGGCTTTCTTAGCGGCGGTTTCCAGGGCAGCGTGTCAAAAGGAGCCAAACGTTTATCAGTTATGTGCTTAGTCAAATGTTTCCGGACCCAGTGCTCCCCCCCTCGAAGAAGCCCAAAGAAACTTACAATAACATACACAAGCAAAATACAAATGTAATGAAATGTGCGTGTGTATGTGTGTGTTAAGTGCTGTCAAGTCACTTCTGATTTATGGCGACCCTATGAATCAGAGGTTAAGACGCTGAGCTGCAGACCGGAAGGTCGGTAGGTCGGCAGGTCGAGACCCTAGTGCTGCGTGACGGAGTGAGCTCCCATCTCTGGCTCCAGCTCCTGCCAACCTAGCAGTTTGAAAGCAACAAATCTCAAGTAGATAAATAGGTACCACTTCGGTGGGAAGGTAACAGTATTCTGTGCGTCTCGGCGTTTAGTCATGCTGGCCGCATGACCACGGAGGAGTCTTCGGACAGTGCTGGCTCTTCTGCTTGGAAATGGAGATGAGCACCGCCCCCAAGAATCGGATTTGATTGGCTTTGGAGCAAGGGAAACATTTACCTTTACCTATGAATTAATGGCCTTCCGAATATCCTATTGCTAACAGCCTCACTTCCTGGATTGATTCGTTTCATCTCATGTTGGGTCTTCCTCTTTCCCTGCTGCCTTCGACTTTTCCCAGCCTTATTGTCTTTTCCAGTGAGCCTGGTCTATTCATAATGTGACCAAAAAACAATAGCCTCAGTTTGGTCATGTTGGCTTCTAAGGAGAGTCCAGGCTTGATTTGACCTCGATTCCACTTGTCTTTGTTGCAGTCCACAGTATCCATAAAACTTTCCTCCAACAGCACATTTCAAATGAATCCACTTTCTTTCTGAAGAAAGTGAGCCATGACTCAGAAGACGAGGAGGAGGAGGAGGAGATTGGATTTATACAGTGCTCCCCCTAAGCTGTGGAGTCTCATGAGCAAAAATTCTACTTTCTGAGCTACTGGCATTAAAGTTGTAAGTGAGTGATTTGGCTACTGCCTAAATTAGTTTGCTCTGAAGCCATCCTCCCTGAGCTAAGACAGAAATGTGTAAGCTGGAGGCTAAAAAACTGTGAGCTAGTTCACACTAACTCACCTTAGAGAGAATAGTGCATATACCACCCTTCACTACCCAAAGGTGTCTCAGAGCGGCTTAAAATCTCCTTTCCCTTCCCCTCCTCTCAACAGACACCCTGTGAGGTAGGTGGGGCTGAGAACTGCTCTTGAGAGAACAGCTCTGAAAGAACTTGTAACTTACCCAAGGTCACACCAACAGCTGCATGTGGAGCAGTGGGGAATCAAACTCAGTTCTCCCAGATTAAAGTCCGCACTCCTAACCACTACACCAAAAGTTCACACCCTGCCACAGATTCTGTTAGTCTTTAAGATGCCCCTTTCCTCCCAGCGGCGGCGCCGGCTTTTCTGGGCACCTCACAGCTACGAGGCGCCCAGTAAAGCTGGGGCTGCCGGCGCTGGGCGGGGGGCATTTTGGCACCCCTGCAGGGCCGGTGCCCTAGGCGAGTGCCTAGCTCGCCTAGTGGGCAAGCTGGCCCTGTGGACGCTTGCTCTTTCCTACTGCTACAGACAGACTAACACAGCTACCCATCTTGATTTATCTCCCCTTTCTTCCTGTCAGCTTTCTTCATGGTCCAACTTTCATATCCATATATAACCATGGGGAGTACTAAGTAAAATAAATACAACATATCAATGCAGAAAAAAATTACTAGATGGCATGCATCCTACCAGCCTTTTGGTTTTGTAGTTGTTGTTGGTTTTTCTGTTGGTTTTTTTTGGGGGGGAAGGAAGGGCCTTTTTTGACCACCAAGAAACTAGCGTGACTGAAAAAACAAAACCGTGACTCACAATCCTTGCAATCTTTACAACTGTCCTGTAAAGTAGGCCGTTATTAGTAGCTGCGTATTGCAGAAGGGATGAGGACTGAGCAAACTGCAGCTTGCCTGAGGTGACTCTTGTGCTTTTACAGCAGACACGAGATCTAAAGCGAAGACTGTGGAATAGCTTGTAGGGTTCTAGTTGCCCCATCTCAGAAAGGCTATCGTAGCTGGAAAGAGCACCCAAGAAGAAGAAGAAGAAGAAGAAGAAGAAGAAGAAGAAGAAGAAGAAGAAGAAGAAGAAGAAGAAGAAGAAGAAGAAGAAGAAGAAGAAGAAGAAGAAGACAGCAGAAGAAGAAGAAGAAGAGGAGGAGGAGGAGGAGGAGGAGGAGGAGGAGGAGATTGGATTTATACCCCGCCCTTCACTTGGAGTCTCAGAGCGGCTTGCAAACTCCTTTCCCTTCCCCTCCCCACAACAGACACTCTGTGAGGTAGGTGGGGCTGAGAGAACTCTAACACAAACTGCGCTTTCAGGAACAGCTGTGCCAGAGCTTGTGACTGACCCAAGGTCACATCAGCAGCTGCAAGTGGAGGAGTGGGGAATCAAACCCGGTTCTCCCAGATTAGAGTCCACACACTTAACCACTACACCAAACTGGTTCTCCCCAAGATGAGCAAGGAGTTGGAGTGTACTCCTTATGAGGAGACTCTGGAGCTTTTCAGTTTAGAGAGAAGGAGGAACTCAGGGGAAAGCCAAAAAAACTCATGGGCAGTAGCTTCGGGGCAGGCAAAAGAAAGAACTTCAACCAACGTCCAGTTCACTTAAGAACCTAAGAAGAGCCCTGCTGAGTCAGACCAGTGGTCCCTTCCCCTTCCCCCAATCTGGAGCCTGAGGAGATGGCCGCATCCCTCACTCCCCCCCCCCCCAGCTCAGCCACATTTCCTGGACTTTGGTTTTGCTTTGGGAAGAAAAGTGTTCTTGAGTCATCTGAGCAAAGAGACTGGATAAAGGCTGTTGCCGAGCCAACTATCGAGTCATGGGGTAGAGCAAATGTTTGTAATCTTAGCTGTGGCAAATTTACTAGGCCCTCACTAAGCCCTAAGGGAAACAAGGAAGATGAAAGTCGGCTCTGGCTCTTTCTAGAAGACGGTGGAAATGCCTCCGCTCTCGCCACAGGGCCTCCGACACCCTGACTCACTTTCTTCACTAAGCAGCTTCAGTTTACGGGCAGGGGAGAATGCGGTCTTTGTCTGTGGCCATGTTTGATGCCAGGGTTAATTAACCTGATCCAGGACAGCCCAGACAGTAGCCGTTTCCACAGCATCCAGAGAGGACGGCTCTTGGGTATAACAAGACACATTCATGTCAATTAAAATTTCAGACAGTATTGGGATTTAACTGCAGACAGGGCTCCCAGGGTGAAACGTGCTGCTGAGTCACACCTGACTCATAGGAACACCATGAAGTACCAGCTCATGGGGTTTTCAAGGCAAGAGGTGAGCATAGGTGATTTTCCATTAAAAACATAACTGAAGCCATGTTGGATCAGGCCAATGGTCCACCCAGTCCAACACTCTGTGCCACAACCCTTGGCCAAAACCCAAGTGCCATCAGGAGGCCCACCAGCAGCGCCAGAACTCCAGAAGCCCTCCCACTGTTGCCCCCCGCCAAGTACCAAGAATACAGAGTATCACTGCCTCAGACAAAGTGTTCCATCTATGCCTTGTGACTAATAGCCACTGATGGACCTCTTACTCCATAGGTTTATCCAATCCCCTCTTGAAGCTGTCTATCCTTGTAGCCGCCACCACTTCCTGAGGCAGTGAATTCCAGGTGTTAATGACTCCTTGGGTGAAGAAGTACTTCCTTCGATCTGTTCTGAGCCTACTGCTCCTTAATTTCATTGAGTGCCCACGAGTTCTTGTATTGTGAGAATGGGAGGAGAGCACTTCTTTCTCTGCCTTCTCCCTCCCATGCATAATTTTGTAAACCTCTATCACGACGCCCCTCGGTCGCTGTTCCTGTGGGCTAAAGAGCCCCAACTTCTTTAATCGTTCTTCATAGGGAAGGTGTCCCATCCCCTTCATCGTTGCCTTCCTCTGCATAGCAGCCCCAGTCTCCTATCAAGCACTGATCCTGCTTAGTGTATAAACTCTAATAAGATCAAGCTCGTTTGGGCTATAACAAAATTCTAGGGGCAGAGGGGAGCTGGAACATAGTGGCAGCATACCCTTCCTAGCCAAGCATCTTGCTTGTGTGCTTCTAAATGGGAAGGGGGGGCAGAGGGGATCATTATCGGGGGAGCCACTGTAAAGTACAGCTAGCCGTGTGAGTGACGGTGCTGCCAAGAACAGACGGAGACCCACTGACCTTGATGGCCCAGTAGTCTGATGCAGAATAAGGCACATGTTCATGTGTTCTTCAATTATGTTTCCTCCGGGCGGCCTATGAGCCCCAACCACTTCCCAGCCTGACCTCCCTTGGCACCATTTCTATCCACTTTCATCCAGGAACAAATGGACACCGTGTAGGGTTTCCAAGGCCTCAGGCCTGGCTCACGCGTGGAAGAAAATGAGAAGGCAATGAACTGGCAACGACCTGAGGCCTGAAACCAGACCGGAAAGGATCCAAACAAACTGCTTCATCCAGGCATTTCTGTCCTGTTCAATCCCCTCGCTCAAGAATGGAGCATTTGAAACTGGCCAACAGTCACTGAGATCTGTTGGGTCCAAGGTAGACTTGAGGCAACCAACCCCTCTCTCAAGGAGGCATTATCTACCTCGTACACAGTCAGCCACCCCCCCCCCACCCAGGAGATTTTAAGTAGCCGGGTAAAGGGTTTCTGAGCATGTAGTAGGGCTCAAATTGCCAAGGACCGTTTGCATACTCAGGTTGGGGGAGGGAGAATCTGGAAAGTATCCCAAATATCTGGCTAAGTCAGCACTCTAGTACCATCTGTACCGAGCTCGTACAGATACGAGAGATTTTTATCTGCAAAGTGTTGAGCAAAATGGTCACAGAAGGCCACCAAGCAGTCCGCCTCCTCCTGCAGGCCAGATCCTCACACGCCTTGACCATCAGATGGGCCACCCAAGTGGTGGGATAGTCAACAGATCTGGCTGCTTGATGACTGTAGTTGGTGCACAGGGACTGATGGAAGGAGACTTCCTTCAAGTGATGTTGCATGCTACTCTGAGAATTACAGTTAGGCTGAACACATCTAGATTTTACGGATTACAGAATTTAAGAAGAGCCCTGCTGGATCAGACCAGTGGTCCATCTAGTCCAGAACCCTATGTCACACAGTGGCCAGCTGGTTGCTCTGGAGGTCCAACCACAGAGCATAGAAGCCAAGGCCCTCCCCTGAAGTCACCTCCTGGCTCAGTGAGCACAGGGCTGAGTCCCAGGGGCCAAGCTCGCTTTTCCTGGCACCAAAGAAGCACCTGCTGCCTCAGCAAAGGGTTGTTCCTGTCAAGAGACAGGAAGGGAAAGGGCTGGGCCTGAAGGGGCTGCTGGAAGATATATTAAAAATGCCAGCCTTGGGCCAAGAAGGAAGTTCAGAAGAAGGGAGGAGCCATGGCTCAGTGGTAAGGTATCTGCCTGGCATGCAGAAGGTCACAGGTTCAGTCTCCAGCTGAAAGTATAGGATAGTAGGCAATGTGAAAGACCTCTGCCTGAGACTCTGGAGAGCTGCTGCCAGCCTGAGTAGACAATACAGACCTAAATGGACCAATAGTATGATTCATGTGTGTTCAATGGTATGGGCAGTGAAAGTGCCCCCTCTCCCAGAAGCGTGTCCCCCGTTAAGAGCCTTTATTGTTCCCAGTCTCATTCTGCACTGGGTTCTGCTCTTTTATTCCAGTTTAACAACAAATTCTAAAACTAGGTCACCCACCATTTGCAACAGATCTGGGGGCTTTCTTTTCAGCTGCGTTTCGGAACCGCATCGATATACAAGACCACAAAGAAATGCTTTCGATGAGCAGAAATCTCTATCCAAATGCTTGTTTAGGCTCACACATCTATGTCTGGTGCACAGATCAAAACACCCAAAAGCAAGACAAGGCCAAGGCAGGCTTCTTAGGGAGGGAAGTGCATAATCTCAGCGTCACTGAAGACGACCGGCGACAAGCATTGCGCAGCGAAGATTGCCCGCTTCCCTCTGTGTACAAACTGTGAAAAATACAGACCCCCATCGATGCACAAGGGCCATGCATGAGAAGCGGTTGACAGCTAAGTAGTATGTAAGGCCGTTTTCCTCCAAGAAGGTAGGCATTTACAAATCAAAATAACTGTCATCCGTGTTTGTCGGAATGCCATTTCTCGCAGGGCCTCGACTCCGCTTCCCTCCACCTACTGTGTTATTAACATCTCTCCTTCTCTAAAGACTGAGCTTTTCCCTCCATTCGCCCGTCGGTTTTCCGATCCGTGGACTCTCCGCCCGGTAGATGGCACTTGCATCAAGCGGTTCTCGCCTTCCGGGAAACGCCGCGTTCCCAGCCATAAATCCCAGCCGTCACGACAAAAGGCCGGGGTAATTGAGATTTTGTTCCAGCCAACACCATCTTGAGCGCACAAAGGCGAGGCAGGCCCGGCGCTTCGCCGGCAGGGAGGGCTTCGCCGGGAGGCCCTGGCCCGGCCGCTTGCAGCGGAGGCCCTTTGGCTGAAAGCTGATCGCGGGGCGGCGGCGGGAGCGAGAAGCGGCGGCGGGCTTGGAGGGCCGAGAAGCGAAAAAGGGAAGGCGGGGAGAGGCGGGCGCGCTCGCGTCGGCTTTTCTGGTTTGCGTTTGGAACGTCGCTTGCGCGCTTGGATTTGGAGCCTGCTGCTCGCGAGCCGCTTCGGGGGACGGGAGGTTGCTGGGCGCTTCCTTGGCAAGGCGCTCAGGGCAGGCCGAGGCTCCCGCTGGATTGGGCCTGTCGCAGTTCCACTGTGCAAGGGACGGCTGCAGTTCAGGCGGCAGTTTTAGGGGCCTCCGTGGCTTCTCGTTTTGTGTTTTAAGTAGAAATTTAATCCAGCATTTTTTAAAGCAGAAATTCAGCATTGCCAACTCCAGGTTGGGAAATTCTTGGAGATCTGAGGGTGGGAACCGAGGGGTCCTCCATTGGCTACAATGCCATACTCCAAAGCAGCCATTTTCCCCAGGAGAACAAAGTCAGAGTCCAGTGGCACCTCTTAAGACCAACAAAATTTAATTCGGGGTATCAACTTTCGTGTGCAGGCACACTTCTTCCAGGTGCGGTGATCTCTGTAGTATGGAGCTCAGTTATAATTCGGGGAGGGGTCTCCAGGGCTCACCTGGAGGCTGGCAACTCGAGACACAGAAGGAGACTAAAGCCCCCAGGGCCTGCCATGAAGACCCTGACCAGCCTTACCGTAACTATGGCTCTGTTTGGGTATCTACTAACCATTAGCTGCAGTTTGCGGAAATAGTTGCATAGAATGGTTGGCTGTCCACTCTGGAGTGTGGGAGATCCCGGTTTTCAACTGTGGCTGCTGCTGCATTGTGTCCTAGACGTGAGTTGATAATAGGGGGCTACAGTAGAGTGGGTTTGCAATCTGAGAGTTGGCTGCAATCTGGAGATTAACTGCGGGGGGGGGGGACTGCTAGCCTTAAGGTGGGGCCTGAAGAGCTCCAGGAATTAGGACTGGTCTCCAGACAACAGAGATGTTCCCCTGGAGGAAACGGGTTGCTTTGGAGGGTGGGCACCATCCAGTTGCAATGCAGAGATGCACCCTATAGTCCTCTAAATGTCCGGATGTCACGGAGCAAGACTTGGGGGTTGAAAAAACTGTCTGATTTGGGCATCTCCATCTGTGATCAGTCTGAGTCTGCCTCTGCTCTGCCCTTGGCCTGTGCCTGGCCTTTACCCAGGAGAACCATGGCATCAGATCCACAAACACACAAACGGCTGCCAACCTTTTGATTGGCTTGCCAAGGGATGCCCCCTCTTCCTCCAGGTATGAGGTCCAAATCCCTTTAAATTGCTCGTGGCAGTCAGGGGAGGCAGATTTGGGCCCCCTGCTCCTTGCCCTCCTCTCTGATTTTATAACCTGTCCTGCCTGCCTGTTCACCCCGGCCAGTGAAGGAGGAGAGGAAATGGCAGGGCTGGAGAGAGGTCGACGGGGGAAGCCACAGAGCAGCCTCAGTTTCCACTCGAAGGCACTCTTAAATCCTCTCTGTTCTTATCTCACCCTAACCTTCCAGACTGCATACAGGATGCTGGCGTTGATGGCCTCCTGGCCCACACCTACTGTTTGGCCATTTGCCCAGTTCCCCGTCACGAGCAGCCCTAGGAGTACCGAGTTTTTCAACCCCAACCCCACGTTTTGACTGAGAGATCCCTGTTTTCAGTGTCTCGTGAACAGATCCATCCAATGAGTCTTCCCTTCATCCCCAGTAAAAACCCAAAGCGGCTGACATCCTTCTCTCTTCCATTTTATCCTGTCCTATGTCTTATCATCACAACAACCCTGTGAGGTAGGTTAGGCCAAAACAGGGTTGCCAGCCTCCAGGTGGGGCCTGGAGACCTCCCGCTTTTACAACTGATCTCCAGCTGATGGAGATCAGCTCCCCTGGAGAAAATGGCTGCTTTGGTGGGTGAACTCTGTGGCATTGCACCCTGCTGAGGCTCCTCCCCTCCCCAAACTCCGCCCTCTCCTGGATCCACCCCCCAAGTCTCCAGGTATTTTCCAACCCAGAGCTGGCAACCCTAGGCCAAAAGTATTGTGACTGGCCCAAGGTCACCCACCAAGCTTCCATGGCAGAAGGAGGAATTTGAACCTGGGTCCCTCCAGATCCTAGTTAGAAACTCTAACCACTAAGCTCGCTTTTTATATTTACACCATTTTCTTTTTTCTTATGGAGGATTTTTTCCCGCATTAATAATAATCAAGTGCTATCAAGTTGTAACTGACATGGCCGCCCTCCATGAAGTTTTCAAGGCAAGCAGTGAGCAGAGGTGGCTTGCCATGGCCTGCCTCTGCCTAGCAGCCCTGGACTTCCTTGACTGTTGCCCATCCAAGTCCTAACTGGGGCCCACCCTGCTTAGCTTCCAAGCTCTGAAAAGCTATTTAATGTTATTAAGCATCCCTTGGGGAATGAATGGTGCAAATGTGGCGTAGAAGTAACACATGAAGTGGAAACCCCAGCAACAAGAATGGGTGAAACGAAAATGTTTGCAGTGGCAACACATGGAAACAGTGAACAAGGACAGATTGGTACGTCCTTAGCCAAAACTGAGTGGGTTAAACCTTGCTCGGTGGAGGGGGGAGGGAGAACCTGATGAGAAAAGCTGAATTGCTGCATGCCAGGCTCGCTTCATGCTATGAGAGAGAGCTGGGATGCTTTCCTGGAAGCTCGACTTTACATATTGTCTTTCCAGTGTAGTGCTTAGAGTATCAGGAAGATCCAGGTTCCAGTCCCTGCACAGCCGTGAAGCTCACTGGCTGACCTTCGGTCACTCATCGCTTTTCAACCTAATCTGCTCTGTAGGGTTGTTGTGAGTACAAAATTTGGAGCATCACCAGCTCCAGGTTGGGAAATTCCCGGAGACTTGGGGGTAGAATCTGGGGAGGGGAGGGGAGGGGCCTCAGCAGGCTATAATGCCACATAGAGTCCGTCCTCCGGAGCAGCCATTTTCTCTGATCTCTATCTGGAGATCAGCTGTCATTCCAGGAGATCTCTGGGTCCCACCTGGAAGTTGGCAAGCCTATACTGTGGCTGATTTTCACATGTTCGGCCTGTGTTCATCAGCACAGAAGCAAAGTCTGCGGAAAAGTTGGCTGTCCAAGTTGGAAACCCAGCAGGGCATCAGAAAGTGTTCTGGATATGGAGCACAGTTCTTCCCCTTTCTGCCTTCCGTTCAGACTTGCACGACCGCTGTGTGTGTGTAGAGGGCCTAGTTCTGTTTTGGTTTTTGGTTTTTTGAGTGATTCTGCACAGCTGGCAAACAACAAAGGGGCACTTTCCTGACCTCTGGGCCCACTTTAAATGGGGTCAAGTTTTCCAAGTCAACAGCAGTCACAGATGTGGTGCTTAAGTCTCTCAGGGCTCATTGGCAAACAGCAGCAAGCAGAAGTCTGAGTTTATTTTGGAAGCGCTCACCAAGTAAAGAAGCTCTTTGCCTGCATTTCACTACATAACTAAACAATGGTGAAATCTCTCAGGAATGAGGCTACAAATTTCTCCCAGGGCATTCGAGGGCCAAAGAAAAAGCCACGGCTCCTCCCAAACTTTTACACCCAAATTCCCCAAATTATAAAGATGCCACATGGCCTGGTTGCCCAGACTTTGGGCATATCACTAGGGGCTCGTTTTAGCCATTAGCTGACAGGGATTCCCAGCATGCTTCTTTTTTCTTTTTAAAAAGGTTCAGCCTCTAGTCCTCGTTCATCCAGAAATACAAGACATGATGCCTGTTCATCATCATCATCACTCTTTAATTAAATTTATTAATCGCCCTATCCCACCTTACGCCGGGCGCTGGGTGACATACATAAGGGCGGAATGCCATAAAAACATTAACATTCTACAAGACAGTTTAAAAAACTAAAGACCCAAATAAAGTCCATAATGATGGCATTTCTGGAAATTTTTACCCCAATTCTGGATTACCAGACCAGTTTCATGTGCAACAGGCCTGCCCCCTGCCTCCCACGGAGGGAAGTCACAGCAAATGCTCCCCCCAAGCTGTGGAGTCTTGTGAGCACAAATTCTCCTTTGTGAGCTACTGGCATGAAAGTTGTGAGCGAGCGATTTGGCAGCTGCGTAAATTAGTTTGCTCTGGAGCCCTCCTTCCTGAGCTAGGACAAAAAGGTGTGAGCCGGAGGCTAAAAAACTGGGAGCTAGCTCACACTAACTCAGTTTAGAGGGAACACTGGTCAGAGCTACAACTATCTACGTCAGGGATCATTTTGTAGAAAAAGAGGTGCAGGGGCTCATTTGCATATGCCACACCTCCTGACAAAGGGCAGGCATGCATGGGTTCCCTGCCTGATCTTCTCCAGGTGCCCCACGGCTGCGGGACACCTGGAGAAGATCGGGCAGGGAACCCAGGCATGTTTAGAATGCCTTTCTTTCCCTTCTCCGTCTGAGGAAGGGAAAGAAGGGCATTTAAATCCTCCCCTCTTCCCCAAGTTTCTCCGCAAAAGCAGAGAGGCTCAGGGGGAAAGGGGAGCAGATCTGCTGGCCTCCCCTGCCTGGAGAAGATTGGGCAGGGAACCTAGACATGTTTAGAATGCCTTTCTTTCCCTTCCCCATCTGAGGAAAGAAAGGCATTTAAATCCCCCCAGGTGGTGGTGGGGGCTCTGCAGGCCTTCCCTGGCCTGTATGCCTGGGCAGGCGGGCCAGGAAAGGCAGTGGGGGGGGGCACCCCGGGCTCCTTACTGCCGGAGTGTCCTGAACTACGTTGCTATGGCCCATAAAGAAAACGGGCAAACGGAGAAATGAGAAGATGCTTCCGCTGATCTTTCCCCAACTTCTGTGCGTTAATTGCAGGCCCGGAGCAATCGATAGGCAAGGCAGCAATTCATTTGCACACTTAGCAAATGGTTTGCCTCGTATGTGGAGCAGGCAGCCTGGATTTTGAAAACTGATATATGCCAACCCTGACAAAAGGATGCATTGCCTAGCTACAGAACAACAAATCCCGTGATTTCTGCAACGTGCTTTTAACATTCCAGCCTCTTCAGAGACTGTTCTGTCCTCTGTTGGCAGGATGCTGGAGGTAGAAAAGCACCTGCATAAATCACATAGGTGACGTCTGACGACCAAGCTGTCCTTTCCTCATCGGCAGCGCTGGGGTCAGGGTCTAGGACATGAGCCGGGAATGCCGGCAAGCACAAAGTGACCCATACAGAGCAGCTGAAACACCAAGGCGCTTTACAGCCTGAGGTTTAAATAGCTCTAGAGGGAAGCGGCCTGGCCAGATCGAGTGTTGTTTCTGAGGCCGCATCCTGAAAAGATTTAAATGGGACATGATCCCACGACGAGCTACATATTCAAGAGTTGAAGAACAGGCAACTGGGAATGTTTTTGACAACCGACGTGGCAGGTTCTTCCAATTTGGTCAAGGCTGATGAATCAGATGAATCGAGATGGGGAGCTGCGTTAGTCTGCCTGTAGCAGTAGAAAAGAGCAAGGGTCCAGTGGCACCTTAGAGACTAACAACATTGGTGGCAGGGGAGGGGCTTTCGTGAGTCACGGCTCGCTTCACGAAAGCTCACGCCCTACCACAAATGGTGTTAGTCTTTAAGGTGCTACTGGACTCTTTTCTACTCGTCAGATGATGGTTGGCTTTTGCATCTAAAGGGAGGGGGAAACTTTATCCAGTGCCCTGACCTGGATAGCCCATGATAGCCTGATCTGGCCAGATGGTAGAAGCTAAGCAGGGTTGGCCTTGGTTAGTCTTTAGAAGGGAGACCACCAAGAAAGTCTATGCAGAGGCAGGCAATGGCAAACCATCAATGAACATCTCTTGCCTTGGAAATGCCACCAGGGGGTGCCACAAGCCAGCGGTGACTTGACAGCAAAAAATATAATAATAAGTGCCTCTGCAGTAGATTGTACTTAGACTTCCTTTTAATAAAAAGGGGGGCCAGGATAAAAGAATAGGCAATGGCACCCCTTTTGGGCCTCCTTGTTTACAGCATGGGCCTGGCAAGCTCCTAGAATCACAATTGATCTCCGGGCTATGGAGATCAGTTGCCCCTGGAGAAAATGGCTGCTTTGGAGGGTGGACACTATGGCATTAGACCTGGCTGAGGTGTGTCCCCTCCCCACTCACCCATAAGAACATAAGAAGAGCCAGTGTGGGATCAGGCCAATGGCCCATCCAGTCCAA
Organism: Gekko gecko; assembly: GCA_029375565.1. NCBI lineage: Eukaryota > Metazoa > Chordata > Lepidosauria > Squamata > Gekkonidae > Gekko > Gekko gecko. The sequence continues at coordinate 65,171,649 of JAPDNY010000012.1, read as the reverse complement.
CACTCTGGGTCACACAGTGGCCAAAAATACCAGGAGCCATCAGGAGGTCCAGCAGTGGGGCCAGGACACTAGAAGCCCTCCCACTGCTGCCCCCCCCCCAAGCACCAAGAATAGAGTGCATCACCTGTCCCAGACTGAGAGTTCCTATCTATACCTTGTGGCTAATAGCCCCTGATGGCCTTCTGCTCCAGATGTTTATCCTACCCGCCCCTTGAAGCTGTCCATGCTTGTAGCTGCCGCCACCTCCTGTGGCAGTGAATTCTATGTGTTAATCCCTCTTTGGGTGAAGAAGTACTTCCTTTTATCTGTTCTAACCCAACTGTTCAGCAATTTCACTGAGTGCCCACGAGATCTTGTATTGTAAGAAAGGAAGAAAAGTACCTCTTTCTCGATCTGCTCTATCCCACGCATAATCTTCAGGCTTCACCCCCATTTCCCAACCCATAGCTGGTAACCCTACATGGAGCTGACCCGGGCCCATAGCCAGGATTTTGTGGTTTGTGGAGCAAAAATTTTTTCTGGTGGGGCTGCCATTATTTTTATGTCAGCTCCAATCCACCCCAAGACCAACCACCAACGGCCACCTCTCTCCCTCCCCTCCTGCAAGATTTAAAGACCCTTCAGCTGATCGGCGGGGAGCACGTGACCCTCCGATCAGCTGGTGGGCCATTTAAAGCTTGCAGGAGGGAGGAAGAGGGGTGCAAGCCATCCCCTGCTTCTTCTTAAAAGAATCCCTTTAAATGCTTTTGAGAAGAAGCAGGGCCCTGTGTGTGTGGCCCCCCCCCCCATTCTTCTAAAAAAAAACCTTGTGGGGCTGGCCCGCTAAGAAGAGAAGAGATTGGATTGGATTTATACCCCGCCCTTCACTACCCAAAGGAGTCTCAGAGCAGCTTACAAACTCCTTTCCTTTCCCCTCCCTACAACAGACACCCTGTGAGGTAGGTGGGGCTGAGAGAGCTCTGACAGAAACTGCTCTATTTCAAGGACAGCTGTGCCAGAGCATGTGACTGACCCAAGGTCACATCAGCAGGTGCAAGTGGAGGAGTGGGGGAAGCAAACCTGGTTCTCCCAGATTAGAGTCTGCGCACTTAACCACTACACCAAACTGGAAGGGGCGGAACCCCCAATAGCTGTAGCTGTGGGTCAGAGCTGACCTTTGTACCCCATGCCGTGTTTGGGAGCTTTCTGGTGCCACTTATTGTCCACTGAGGGGAACAGGATATTGAACTAGACAGGCCATCAGTCTGATCCAGCAGGGCTCTTCTTACATTCTTACGTTCATGGTAATTCCAGCCATGAATCAGTCTGAAATAATCTTTTATTTAAAAAAAAAAATCCGAAGCAATATGGCATGGCATTTTCGTTGCAAAATAATTAATGCCTAGTGTTTTCTATAAATATAGCTATTTCCATGGTGTAGCGCAGCCCTTAGCAAAATAAGACTTCTGTGTATTTTATGTTTCTCGGTCTGAAGGACCAAGTGGAAATACCGTATAATACAAACCTCTTCGGGCTGAGCTATTTCAGACCAGGGGGGAGAATTAGACACTCACCCAAGGTAATAAACATGAATAATCGCCAGTAGTACCTTGGAGGCAATTATGTCGGTGAGTGGCGCTAATCCAGCCTGCTCTCTGGGATGCTAATTTTCCCTGTAAGGACATAAGAAGAGTCCTGCTGGATCAGACCAGTGGTCCATCTAGTCCAGCACAGGGTAACCAGCCGGTTGCCCTGGAGGACCAACATACGGAGCCAAGAAGCCGTCGCTGTCCCCTGCTGCCGTCTCCCAGCACTGTTATTCGGACCGCTGCTGCCTCTGTGGATAGCATTGCCAACCTCCAGGTAAGGCCTGTAGATCACCAGACTACAGAGATCAGTACCCCTAGAGAAAGTGGCTGCTTTGGAGAAGAAGAGAGGGAAGAAGGGATTGGATTTTTACCCCACCCTTTACTCAGCGTCTCAGAGCGGCTTACAAACTCCTTCCCCTTCCCCTCCCCACAACAGACACCCTGTGAGCAATGCTCCCTCTAAGCTGTGGAGTCTTGTGAGCAAAAATTCTATCTTGTGAGCTACTGGCATTAAAGCTGTGAGCGAGCAATTTGGCTACTGCATGAATTAGTTTACTCTGGAGCCAGCCTTCGCGAACTAAGACAAAAATGTGTAAATCAGAGGCTAAAAAATTGTCAGCTAGCTCACACTAACTCAGCTTAGAGGGAACACTGCCGGTGAGGTAGGCGGGGCTGAGAGCTCTTTTCATAACTGTCCTTGAGAGAACCGCTCTGACAGAATTATGGCTTGCCCAAGGTCATCCAGCAGCTGCAAGTGGAGGAGTGGGGAATCAACTCTGGTTCTCCCAGATTAGATTCTCCGCGCACTTAACCACCACACCAGATTGGCTCTCTGGAGGGTGGAGCCTATGGCATTACATCCCACTGAGGTCCCTCCCTACCCTCAAACCCCACCCTCCACGCTTTCCACCCCCAAATCTCTAGGAATTTCCCCAGGGTTGGTAACCCAATCTGTAGATGGCAGCTCCCTCTGGGTCACCATGGTTCTTAGCCATTGATGGACCTGTCCTCTAGTTATTTGTTTGTTTTACTTTATTTATATCCTGCCCTATCCTCACAACAACCCTGTGAGGTACGGTTGGCTAAGAATGTGTGTCTAGCCCAAGATCACCCAGCAAGCTTCCATGGCAGGGTGGAGATTCGAACCTGGGTTTCCAGGATCCTAGTATGACACTTTAATCACTCCACTGTGAATCTCTCCCCCCCCCCATGAATCTGTCTGATCCCCTTTTAAAGCCGTCTGTCCTTGTGGCTAGCACTACGCATTGGGTAAACAAGTTCCCCCTCAGCCATTCTTTTGTCTAGCCTGAAAAGTTCCAGACTCTTCTGCTTTTCCTCATAGGAAAGGGGCTCCAACCCCTTAAATCATGCTGGATGGCCTCTTCTGTATTTTTTCCAGCTCTGTAATATGGGAAACTATGCACAATGCTGCACAGGAGGCCACACCATAGCTCTGTGCAGGGACATTGGCCATGCAGAGCATTTATTACTCCTGAAAATCCGCCCAATGCACAAACACATATCCACTGACAAAGTCCAAGGAATATTGGAGGAGGAGGAAGAGGAGATTGGATTTATACCCCACCCTTCACTACCCAAAGGAGTCTCAAAGCGGCTTACAGTCTCCTTTCCCTTCTGCTCCCCACAGCAGACACCCTGTGAGGCAGGTGGGGCTGAGAGAGCTCTGAGAGAACTGCTCGTGAGAGAACAGCTCTGAAAGAACTTGTGACTGACCCCAGGTCACACCAGCAGCTGCATGTGGAGGAGTGGGGGATCAAACCTGGCTCTTCCGGATTAAAGTCCGTGCCCATAACCACTACACCAAACTGGCTGTCTGCCAGTTGTGAACCAGTTCTGAACATGTTGCTTGCATCTCAGTAATCCTTGCAACACTCCTTGAAGGTAGACATGGAAGGCCGTATGAAAAGAGATACAGATTAACTCAATTAAAAAAGCCACAACCTTCAGTTTGTGAGACCCAAATAAGGCTGTTAGCGATAGGACATAGAATCATACAATGTTAGAGTTGGAAGGGACCTTAGATGGTCATCTAGTCCAACCCCTGCACTCTGCAGGAGCATAGCTGAAAGATAGCCCTACAACATACCCAAAAGATGGTCATCCAGCCTCCGCTTGAAAACATCCAGCAAAAGAGCATCCACCACCTCCCGAGGCAGTCTGTTCCACTGCTCAACCACTCTTATAGTTAGGAAGTCTCTCCTGATATTTATCCGGTAACGACTTCCTTGTAATTTCCACCCAATAGATCAAGTCTTGCAATCCAGAGCAAGAGAGAATAGATCTGCTCCATCTTCATGACAGCCCTTCAGATATTTGTAGACTGCAATCGTGTCCCCTCTAAGCCTTCTCTTTCTCAGGCTAAACATACCCAACTCTTTCAGCCTTTCCTCGTAAGACTTGGATTCCAACCCTCTCACCATCCTGGTTGCCCCCTTCTGGACACACTCGAGCTTATCAACATCCTTCTTAAAATATAGTGCCCAAAACTGGACACAGTACTCCAGGTGAGGCCTGACCATAGCAGAATAGAGTGGAACTACCACTTCCCATGATCTGGACACAGTGCTTCTGTTAATGCATCCTAAGATTGCATTAGCTTTCTTCGCAGCCACATTGCACTGCAGGCTCATGTTGAGCTTGCGATCAACCATAACACCCAGATCCCTTTCACATGTGCTGCTGTCAAGCCAAGTCCCTCCCATTCTATATCTGTGCCTTTGATTTTTTGTACCTAAGTGTAGGACTTTGCACTTATCACTATTGAAATTCATTTTATTTGTTTCAGCCCACTGTGTTCCAGCCTATCTAGATCATTTCGAATCCTGACTCTGTCTTCTTGGAGGTCATTAATTTATAAGGTTACCATCAGTCAGAAGTAACTTTATTCATTTGTACCCTGCCTTTCTCCCCAGTAGGGACCCAAAGTGGCACACAGTGGTCTCCTCTCCTCCATTTTATCCTCACAACAACCCTGTGAGGTAGGTTAGGCTGAGAGAGTGTGACTGGCCCAAAGGCACCCAGCAATCTACAATGGCACAAGTGGGGATTTGAACCCAGATCTCCCAGATAATAGTTTGACACTCTCAACCACTACACCACACCAACTCTCTGACAGCACATAGCACACAGTTGAGTGGTGTTATGATGCTTTGCAATAACATGTCAAAAAATCTAACATCTACTTGCAGGGTTTCCTCCTGAGTGTGCCATGCCCTCAACTCATTGACTTGGAAAATAAAAGGTATAAGTGTGTATTTGCATCTGTTCCACTGGTGGAATCCACCATCACATAAGCTACAAGCTGGTAGCCAGTGCTGGCGTGTGGTCAGAAATTACTGGCTTGCTGGAGAGCAAGAGTCAAGTCCTGTAACACCTTGAAGGCCAACAAGATCTTCAGGGTAGAAGCTTTTGACAGCCAAAGCACCTGTATCTCATGAAGGAAACTTAGACTTTCAGAAGCTAATACCCTGGAAGTTGTGTTGGACGTTATGGTGCCAGTGGACTTGAATCTTGCTCTCCTACTGCAGATCAACATGGCTAGGTACCTAAAACTGGATTGCTGGGATCTAAGATCACTGCAGACGGTGACTGCAGCCATGAAATTGAAAGACACCTGCTCCTTGGGAGGAAAGCTATGGCAAACCTAGACAGCATAATAAAAAGTAGAGACATCACCCTGCCAACAAAAGTCCCTATGGTCAAAGCAATGGTATTCCAAGTATGGCTGCGAGAGTTGGACTATAAGGAAGGCCGAGTGCTGAAGAATAGATGCTTTCAAATGATGGTGCTGGAGAAGACTCATCCCTTGGACTGCAAGGAGATCAAATCAGTCAATCCTAAAAGAAGTCAACCCTGACTGTTCCCTGGAAGGCCAGAGACTGAAGATGAAGCTCAAATACTTTGGCCTCCAAATGAAAAGGGAGCACTCACTGGAGAAGACCCTGATGCTGGGAAAGACTGAAGGTCAAAGAAGAAGGGGATGGCAAAGGATGAGATGGTTAGACAGTGTTATCGAGGCAATAAACATGAAATTAAGCAAACTCTGGAGCATGACGGAAGACAGGAGGGCCTGGCGTGATGCGGTCCATGGAGTGGCAAAGAGTCGGACTCAACTGTGCGACTGAACAACTAACAAAATGCCCTTCTGATTAATGAGGGAGGCTGCAAAAATTCCCATCCACCTCGGCAGGAAGTCATGCTGGGAAAGACAGGCCCTGGCCAGGGTCCACCCTCTTTCTGAAGAACTAGTCTGCCTGGCTCCCTCTCCCCACCCATGGCTGAACGCTAGCAGTGCTGTCTTGTTCTTAAAATGTTTAAATTGTTCTGAATGTTTTAAATATTGTGTTTTTACAGTTTTAACTTATTTTACACTGTATTGAACCAAACTGTTCATCTGGTCGCGCAAGCTGGGAAGGGCAGTCAAAAAACTAATAATCTAATTTAATAAATAAATCACCTACTGCCTGGTCCTTTTCAGCTGAAGATGCCAAAGTTTAAACCTGAGACCTTCTGCATGCTGAACAGATGCTTGACCACTGAGCCACAGTCCCTCCCATGTGCATGCCTGTGCATTCAAACATTGGACGGGGAAGCTCGATAGAAATGTGAGCAGATTTGGGTTCAGCACGGAACTTTTCACCCTTCGCTAGACTAGTGTTATTGTGCCGCTGTGTAAACAGATGGGAAAGTGCCGCAAAGACAGAGAGAACAGCTTGCTTGAAGCCACCCTGATCTGTAATTTCCTGACTGCGCTGAGATTGGAACCGAGCCTCCCCACACCACGACATCGGCTCTCACCGATCACTCTGCCCACGGGTTCTTTCTTACTGCATTTGATTGGATGCCCTTGAGGGCTTCCTGGGCCTATTTCTACAGCGACGGTTGTCTTTGACAGCCAGGTGAAGAATACAACCTCCCCTGCCCGACTTTGTCAGGTTAATTTTATTAACTCCGGCTCGGCTGTGTTCACTGACCAAGTGACAGAATGGCAGGGATAATTCCTCGCGTGTCTTTAGCGTGGCTTTGGCAGGTGTCAAGGTGAGTTCTCCACCTTGTCACTCATCCGAGTACCCTTTAGATCGCTATTATTTCATATAATTATGATTACTACATGCTGATGCGCCACTGTTATGAATAGCCTCTGGCTGCCGTCACTCTCTAAGATTTGATGTGGAGGGATGACTTGTCAAGAAAGAAGCGCAGGCAGTGAAATTGCCGCATCGCTCTGGATGAAAGGACAACGACGCTCACCGGCACTGGAAGTGAATGTCTGGACGGTCGACCAGATTACATTCATTCAATATGTGCAGTGAAACAAATGTTTGGGGAATCAATGCAGCAGTGGCAGCGGCACGTTTTCAATGAGTTTCTATGCACCAGACCAGAGAGATCTGGCTGCCGTCACTTATGCCCGGATACCATCTTTATTAGAAACAGGGCACTCTACAGAGGCTACCATACACATTTTTCAGATACAATTAGGAGTGATTTGGCATTTCACATCTTCACCGTTTCGAAATCCCTGTCTCGGTTTTACTTCTTCCTTAAAGGTAAAGGTAAAGATTTCCCTTGCTCGAAAGCCAGTCGAAACCGACTCTAGGGAGTGGTGCTCATCTCCGTTTCCAAGCCGAAGAGCCAGTGCTGTCCGAAGACATCTCCATGGTCACGTGGCCGGTATGACTAAACGCCGAGGCGCACAGAACACTGTTACCTTCCCACCAAAGCGGTGCCCGTTTATCTACTTGCTTTCAAACTGCTAGGTTGGCAGGAGCTCGGGCCAGAGATGGGTGCTCATGCCATCATGCTGCAGTAGTGCCTCGAACTGCCAAGCTACCGACCTTCTGGTCTGCAGCTCAGCGTCTTAACCTCTGAGCCACCTTGGGGGAATGGAATTTTCTATTCCTTACTTTTGCCCAATTTATTTTATTTATTTTCTTCTGTTTGTATCCCACCCTCCCTGCCAAGCAGTATTATTTCCCCTGTGCCTTTCTCCAGTCTTGTTTGTGCATCCGTATATCAGCATTATTCAGTATACGGACAGTGCATATTAAGTACGTGGAATGGACATGAAAACTGCATAGACGTGTACAATGTACAATTAATCTCCAAAATCAGCAGTGAAAAGAAAAAAGCCAAAACTGCGGACAAACATACTAAATACAAAAACAAACAAAACAAGGTACATTTGGCTCCTTCTAAATGTTGCACCCAACAATTTGATCCCAGTACAGCTTATCTGGCAGGGGTCCCCCACCTTTTTGAGCCTGTGGGCACATCTCGAATTGTGACATGGCGGGGGGGGGGGCACAAAATGGCTGCCACGGGTGGTAGAGCCACAGACACCACATTGGGGACCCATAGAATTCTGACATGGCATGGTGGGCGCAGCAACAAAATGGCTGCCACAAAATGGCTGCCACGGACACTACATTGGAGATATGGGATACCTGTAAGGAAGGGCCCAGTGGCATTTGGATCAGGATGAGTAATAGAAGAGGCTTTATTCTTCCTCTCCTTCTGCAGACTGGTTAAGTGCATGGACTCTAATCTGGGAGGACCAGGTTTGAGTCCCCACTCCTCCACTCGCAGCTGCTGGATGACCTTGGGCAAGCCATAGTTCTGTCAGAGCTGTTCTTGAAACAGAGCAGTTTCTGTCAGAGCTCTCTCAGCCCCACCTACCTCACAGGGTGTCTATTGTGGGGAAGGGAAAGGAATTTGTAAGCCGCTCTGAGACTCCGAGCGGAGGGCAAGGTATAAATCCAATCTTCTTCTTCTTCTTCAAAAACGGGGAGGCCAGGATTGTTCAGGTTTCATTTGGACTCTGCGTAGGGTTGCCAATACCAAGTTGGGAAATTCCTGGAGATTTGTAGGTGAAGCCTAAGGAGGGCAGGATTTGGTTAGCAGAGGGACAAGAGCAGGGTAAAATGCCACAGAGTCCACACACACACACACACCAAGCAGCTATTTTCTCCAGGGGAACTGATCTCCATACTCTGATGATCAGTTGTAATTCCAGGAGAGCTCCAGGCCCCAACTGGAGGTTGGAAACCTTAATTCTGAGTGTTCCACCTGATTTCTATTTGGAGCATTAGGTGGGCCCGATCCCCAGCTTTCAGTGTAAAAACCCAAGCCTTTATCCCCTGTGGACCCAGAAGCACCAAGCGAATTGGACAGTCAGGTTTCTGACCAATCATTTCACAAGAAACCAGATGGCTCCCGCCTTCCGTTGCTCTAGCCAATGAGAAAAGTGATGGCAAGAATTGACATGATGATGACATCTCCCAAGTACGTCTCAAAACAAAAGCAAGAGCAGTTCCTGGCGTGCAGGGAAGATGTTTTCACTGATCCTGCCTTAACTGCCACAACCAACAGCGAGCACAAAGAAACCAGTCGTCAATGCTGCCTGATTGGCATAATTAGCAAGAAAGAGAGAGAGAGAGAGAGAGTAATTAGGCCACAATTTTGGGAACTGGAACGTGTCAACCCTACTTTGGTGCCCAGTTCGAGAACCACTGTTCTCCGTGGAATATGCAGGAGCAGAAGGAAACTAGAACACAGTACCAATTAATTCATACATCTGTAGCGAACACTATTCCCTTTGCTCATGTGAATGCCTCCTCTCTTGGGAGAATTTGTTTGACAGAGAAAGAGAGGTGAAGGGAGGAGAGGCGGGGGGTGGGGGGGGGAGGCAGCAACCAGTTCTGACATGCTTTAGTATTCCTGGGGGAACGTGCCGCCAACTGCCGCGCTCTCCCCTTTCCCCACAGTCCTTGCAAACATTAATAAGATCTGTCAGCGCAGATAAAAGGCAAACATTCAGTCAAACTAATTAAGTATCGCTTTAATAATCTAATATTTAAATTCAGGCTCCTGCATCAGGCTGAGCAATCAAACATTTCATGTATGCTTTAAATGCCAGGAGGACCACACGGGAACGGCTCAGTAGGGGGTTTAATTGTCAATCTGCCTCGCCCCAACAGAGAGAGACACTGGATTGGCAGCCCTGGCAGAGAACCCAAGATGCAGATTCTTCAGTGATTCCATTGGAGTTGACAGGCATCCATCATCCCCAGCCAGACTGAATGACCCGGCCAGATTTTTCTTTGCTCAGGGCCAGTTGCTGGAATGAGGAGGACATAAAACCTCCCCCTTTCCAATAAACCCTTATTTGAAAGATTTATCTCCCACCTTTCTGCTCATGGTCCCCATGGGAATCTGTGCATCATGTATGCATGTTCTGCAGTGTTTCTATGCTGAGATGTACGGTGTGTACCCATCACCGATTTATTTAAAAACTCTGACACCCACACACTTACACCTTTCTCTCAAAGAGGATTGGAGACTACAACCAGAGACCTTTTCAGACATTATATTTGGGGGGGATCCAACCATTTTCCAGCACTGCAAAACTTGTATAATTCTCCCAATATGTAGTGTACCGGTTTGAGTGTTGGACTGGGATCTGGGAAACTCATATTCAAATCCCTGCTCATCATGAAATTCACTGGGTGACCTTGGGCTAGTCACTCTGTCTCTCTCTAACCTACCTGACAAGGTTGTGGTGAGGCTGCTATGGAGGAGAGGAGAAAACCGTGTCTGTGACCCTGAGCTCCTTGGAGGGACAGTGGGTTAAAAATGTGCTAAGAAGAAGAGATTGAGTTTATACCCAGCCCTTCACTACCCGAAGGCGTCTCAGAGCGGCTTACAATCTCCTTTCCCTTCCCCTCCCCACAACAGACACCCTGTGAGGTAGGTGGGGCTGAGAGAGCTCTTTTGAGAACTGCTCATGAGGGAACAGCTCTGAGAGAACTTGTGACTGACCCAAGGACACACCAGCAGCTGCATGTGGAGGACTGGGGAATCAGACCCAGTTGTCCCAGATCAGAGTCTGCGCTCCTAACCACTACACCAAACGGGCTCTTTAAGGAAATAAGATGACAGCAGCAGGGGCAGATTTATGGGAGAATAAAAGGTCCATCCCAAGCACAAAAGTGTTCTGCCCACATACATGTTTTTGATATGCATATCTGAAGGTGATGCCCACATTGATACAGTTCTTGCAATGCCAAGCAGTGACGTCGTGGACCAGAGGAGTGAATCATGAATGGAAATCCCATCTCACTGAAGATGCTTGGTGCGTTTCTTCTCCAGTGATGCATTGCTCAGCATGATCGGTGCTGAGCATTTATGTGAGCTCAGAGACAGACAAACGAACAGCTGCACCTGAAGAGCCCTTGGTCTTCTGAGACCTCTTCGGAAGGACAGATTGAGTGGGATTTCCCTCATCAGCTCTGCATCTTCCTGCTTGAGGGAGGTCGTGGACATCTCCAAACCAACCTCTCACTTCCTTAGACATTCACAGAGTGGATCAAAGCTGTTTCCTCCATTCCGCTGGTGGAAAGTGCTGGTATCCTAGCTGTCTAGAGACAGATCCAATAGTAGACCCTGCATGTATCTGCCACCAGAGCAAGGTGTTAAAATGCATAGTTAGTTTGGGGTTCCTCCAGTTGGGTAATCAATAGATGTGCCAGGGGTGGAGGCTTAGAAAGCTTATTGCTCTTTGTCTCTAACTCTGCCTGGGGCTGGCAGATGTGGTTTAGACTTTAAAGAGTCAACATGAAGATTAGTGAAGTCAGAGAGGAAGTTAATCCTTTGTTTGGTTTGTACTTTTTCCCAGCCACCCTTCCCTCATTAGTGAAGTAAACCTTCTTATTTAAAAGCTAATACAAGTGTCCTGCTGCATTTATTATCTCCGCTTTTTACCTGAAATTCCCAACAATCACAGCAACCCTGTAGGTTTTCAAGGCAGAGGATGAGCAGAGGTGGTTGGCCATTGCCTGCCTCTGCATAGTGACCCTGAGCTTCTTTGGTGGCCTCCCATCCAAGTACTAACCAGGGCAATGCTCCCTCTAAGCTATGGAGTCTTGTGAGCACAAATTCTCCTTTGTGAGCGACTGGCATTAAAGCTGTGAGCGAGTGATTTGGCTGCTGAATAAATGAGTTTGCTCTGGAGCCATCCTCCCTGAGCGAAGACAAAAATGTGTGAGCCGGAGGCTAAAAAACTGTGAGCTGGCTCACACTAACTCAGCTTAGAGGGAGCACTGGTGCCAACCCTGCTTAGCTTCTGAGACCTGATGAGATTGGGCTAGCCTGGGCCATCCAGGTCAGGGTGCCTCCTCCATTATACAGCCCCTTTATTCCCAGTCAGACCACTCATCCATCGAGCTCAGTACTCTCTACCTTAAGAGCCATTGGTTCCTGAGAATCTCACATAGAGAAAGGGCATCACTACCTGGTAGCTTTTAACTGGAGGTGCCAGGGATTGAACCTGCGTACAAAGCATAATGATTTCCCTGTGATCCTCTGGACCTTCCCATCAACCTTGTTTTCCTACAGAAAACATATGAAGTATGAACTCAAGGTGTACATTCGTAAGTACTCCCGAATGTTCAGTGGGGACCCTTGTATTGGCCCTTATGCCCCTAGTGCGTGTCCATGATGTGTTAAGGCTGAAAGCAAGCTGGTTGTCTACGCTGGTCAGGGACATCTCCACAAGCCTGGAAAAGCCATGATGTGATTTGGAAGGTTATCACAAGGAAGTCACTAACAGTTTCTCGCATTCAAGGCATGTGGCACATCTCTTTCAGAAGAGGAAGAAGAAGAGATTGGATTTATACCCTGCCCTTCACTCGGAGTCTCAGAGCGGTTTACAAACTCCTTTCCCTTCCCCTCCCCACAACAGACACCCTGTGAGGTAGGTGGGGCTCAGAGAGCTCTTTCCAGAACTGTCCTTGAGAGAACAGCTCTGACAGAACTATGGCTTGCCCAAGGTCATCCAGCAGCTGCAAGTGAAGGAGTGGGGAATCAAACCCGGTTCTCCCAGGTTAGAGCCCATGCTCCTAACCGCTACACCAGACTGACTCCTAGTTTGCCATGTTTCTGGAGAAAAAGTAGGGAAATTATTCTAATTGACATGACATTTTCCCTTCCTTTCATAAAGGGATGCCGGCCTCCAGGTGGGGCTGGGTGATCTCCCAAAATTATATCTCATCTCCAGATTACAGAGCTCACTTTCCATGGAGAAACTGGATGCTTTGGGGGGTGAATTTTATGGCATTGTTCCCCACTACGGTCCCTCTTCTCCCCAGGCTCCATCCCCCAAATCTCCATGGATTTCTCAGCCTGGAGCTAACAACCATACCTCAGCCCCATCCCTCTCGTGGCCGGGGGGGATGGGGGGGACGGGGAACGGGACACAGCAACCCTACCCTTTCTCCCACCACCAGTGAAAAGCTGATATCTGAACTGTTTCCCATCCTGCCCCACTGCTACTTTTAACTTGAGCCTGGCTAGAAAACAGTGATGAACACCTAAGCAAACCTTGCAGCAAATAGATTGTTGTTGTGGACATTTTTTGCTTACGGCGAGCCAGCAAGAAACACATCCATGGGCTTTGTTGAAAGTCAAGCGTTAGGGGGAAAGGTCTTTTGTGGGCCTGCAATGGGTCTGTTTTTCTCCTTTTCCTTCAGCCACCGTCACGTCTAATCACGCTGGCTTTTGTCTGGGCTGAAGGCGCACTGAAACCAAAGCGAGTTCATGAACCTTTTTTCCCCAAGCAGGTGCTGGCTTCAAGTTTTCTCCTCCCACCCAGCTGAACTTCGAGGAGAAAGAGAATCTGTGGCGAGCCCATCGACGTTACCGCTGGGCGCATTGTTAGCCATCGCAACAGCAGATGTCAGTGGTAGCGTAACGACAGCCAGCTGCCAAGTGGTTGCTGGGAGGTTCACAGAGAGCGATTGTTGCGTGGACTGCACTACATGAGCATTCGGCCTTTTTCATTAATCCCACGTGCCGTGTCTGGCAGGCCGGAAAAGGAGTGCCAAATGGAGCGCCCCTTTCTTTATATTAACCCCTCTCCCGACGTTATACATCATTCTTCAATTAGTTTGGAAAGCCATTTCCCACTCCTGATTTTTTAAATACTTAACAGTGATTAGGGTGGCCAGCTGATTAAATAATGCTTGAGTTAATCAGTCATCTTTTCATAATTTAATAAATTACCACTGCAATCCAAAGCGCACATATTAGAGACAGGCCTAAGCAGCAGGAGAGGAGGGGCTGTGGCTCAGGGGAAGAGCCTCTGCTTGGCATGCAGAAGGTCCCAGGTTCAATCCCCCGCATCTCCACTTAACAGGACCAGGGACTGGGTGATGTGAAAGACCTCTCCCTGAGAACCTGGAGAGCCATTGCCGGTCTGAGTAGACAATACTGACTTCATTGGACCAAGGGTCTGATTCAGGATAAGGCAGCTTCATGGGTGAGCCAACAGTTTCATGGGTGAAGAGAGAAAATGGCCTCCACATAGGGACGCTCTAGGAATTCCTGCTGTTCTCTATAGTAAAGACCAGAGACTAGAGGAGGCAACCTGGTGCATCATGCAGAAACAACATCACGTCTTCCCCAATTTGACTTGCCCTCCCCAAAACTCCCAGCATATGCTGAGGCAGTATTGGGAACTTTAATTAAACAGTAAGTTTCTGACTAGGTGCGTAATATTGGGAGGTCCATAAATGGCTTTGCAGTGTGGGGTGGGTGGGTTTAAGGGTAAATAGCAGCTGTGGAGGATCCTGATTTGGAATGGAGTGATTAACTTTCTCCTTGGACAATCTCTGGCCCCAGGAGTTGCTTTTGACTTACCTGTTTCCACTCTGGAGCAAATAATAGCTTCAGGAGCAAATTCAGATCAGGACGATGTCCTGGAGGAAAAATTAGGCTCCTTTCAGGGCTGTGAGCTCTGGGTTGGGAAATTCCTGAGGACTTGGGGGTGGATCCTGGGGAGGGAGGGGTTGAGGGAGGGGAGAAACTTCAGCCGGGGTCTAATGCCATCGAATCCACCCTCCAAAGCAGCCGTTCTCTTCCAGGGGAACCGATCTCTGTAGTTTGGCGATCAGTTGTAATTCCGGAAGAACTCAAAACCCTACCCGGGGGATGGCAACCCAATTCCTATGCCATGGACCCAGCTAAAATCCCCCTCACTGTTGCCAGGGAACGGGGGAATGAAAGACCCATTCATGATTTAATCCTATATTTCCATGATATCAGTGAGATCTGGATAATCATCCCCACTGGCCTAGCCTGATTTGTAATCAAGCTCCCATATAGGGATGCCAGTTTCCATGATCGAGGTTTACAAGATTATGCATGGGACAGAGCAGGCAGAGAAAGAGGTACTTCTCTCCCTTTCTCAAAATACAAGAACTCATGGGCAGTCCATGAAATTGCTGAGCGGTCAGGTTTAGAGCGGATAAAAGGAAGCACTTCTTCACCCAGAGAGTGATTCACACATGGAATTCACTGTCACAGGAGGTGTTGGCGGCTACAAGCATGGATGGCTTCAAGAGGGAATTGGATAAACATATGGAGCAGAGGTCCGTCAGTGGCTATTAGCCACAAGGCATATATAGGAACTCTCAGTCTGGGGCAAGTGATGCTCTGTGTTCTTGGTGCTTGGGGGGGGCAACAGTGGGAGGGCTTCTAGTATGTTTGTCCACTGTGTGACAGAGTGTTGGACTGGAGGGGCCATTGGCCTGATCCAACATTGGCTTCTCTTGTGTTCTTAGGCAGAACCTGGGGATCTCCTGGAATTACAGTTCATCTCGAGACTTCAGAGATCAGTTCCCTTGGTGAAGATGGATGCTTTGGAGGGTGGACTTTGTGGCCTCATACCCCACTGAGATCCCTGTCCTCCCCAGGCTTCGTTCCCAAATCTCTAGTGCCTCCCAACCTGGATGTGGCCGCCCTACCCCTCCAACCCCCACAGGTGGTGATGGGGGACATGGCAACCCCATCCCATCACTCCAGCATGTACACTTCTGGCTTGTGAGCAGCAGTCCTTATTTTTGCAGGTTACAGATTATGTAGTAGAGGGTGGCACATATGTCTGATGACATGAGGACCTGTCTCTGACGCAACTGGTGGGTCCTCCAACGAATTTGCTAGTTCGAGCTGGCCGAAATCTAGATGTAGGAAAATGTTTGTGCAAGATTCTAATGACAACTGAGGTGTAGCTTGCATGCATAGACATGGCAGTCTTTGAACCATTATTAGTGGCAGCCGTCAGATAAGACACTTCCATTCCTCAGGGAACATCTCTGCCTAGCAAAGTAAAATAGCAGGGGTTAATAGGTTTGCCAACCTCCAGGTGGTGGTTGGAGACCTCCTGGGATTACCAGTGATCTCCAGGTGACACAGATCTGTCCCCCTGGAGAAAGTGGAAGGTGGCCTTCGTGGCACTATACCCCCGATGACGTCCCTCCCCTCCACAAACCCCGCCCTCCTCAGGCTCCACCCCAAAATTTCCAGATATTTCCCAACCTAGAGCCAGCAACCCTAGTGTTTAAGCCACACTCAGTTTACAACCCTGGAGTGGTTATAAAATGTATAGGATATTGCTCCCCTATCAAAGTCGTCCCAGAGAAGGAGGTGGTGGCAGCTACAAGCCTGGACAGTTTCAAGAGGGAATTAGATAAACATATGGAGCAGAAGTCCATCAGTGGCTATTAGCCACAGGGTATAGATGGGAACTCTCATTCTGGGGCAGGTGATGCACTCTATTCTTGGTGCTGGAGGGGGCAGCAGTGGGAGGGCTTCTAGTGCCCTGGCCCCACTGGTGGACCTCCTGATGGCACCTGGTATATTTTGGCCACTATGTGACAGAGTGTTGGACTAGATGGGCCATTGGCCTGATCCAACATTGGCTTCTCTTGTGTTCTTATGCTCTTATTTTATTTATTTATTCATTCATTCGATTTATACTCCACCCTCCCTGCAAAGGCAGGCTCAAGGACATAAGAGGGACTTAACAGCAAACAGCGTTCCGTGCACCTTGGTGTTTAGTCATGCCGGCCACATGACCACGGAAACGTCTTCGGACAGCGCTGGCTCTTCGGCTTGGAAACGGAGATGAGCACCGCAACCCTAGAGTCGGATTCAACTGGCTTTCGAGCAAGGGAACCTTAACAGCAAATTAACATGTAACGTGATGATGTCGAAGATACGCAAAGTCAGAACTAAATGACAAGCTAGGGTCATAAGGTCAACAGCTGTAAAGCAATAAAGAGGTCATAATAGCAGATAAATGTCTAAAGGTGTCTTTTCTAATTGTGGGAAGCAAACCGAGAATCTCCCTTCTCTCCCCCCAGGCGTGGGGATCACTTCGCAGCACTTCTTGCGGCGGATGCCGTGTCATGTCCACCAGCAGAAAGCCTCGATGAACAGAAAACTATAGCCCAGCTTTGAAAATCCTCCTTCCCTTCCTTCCTGCCTCCCCGATAAAGCCCTTGAAGAGCCCTGACGTGCCCTCTCCTCCCTAGACAGCTTGAATTGCAGCCTCGAGAGTCGCCAAGGCATCCCTGGCCGTGCTTCTCGCCATTACAGACAGGCTTAATGATCCCGAAAGACGCCTTGGCAGCCTCCCCCTCGTAGGCTACAGTGCACAGTTCCTGCTGACAGACCAGTGGATCCACTTCAACAAGGGCACGGATTTAGTGAAGGGCTGCCCCAGCTTGCCAAGTCCTCCTCCATGGCGGTACAGCCACACCAGGGCCTTGTGCTTTTTTGTTGTTGTTCCTCTTCTTTTTTTTTAACTTAATGATCCGGCTAACATGGAAAGTGGCAGCAGGATTCTGACTCATCAGAAGGGAGAAAACGCAGAGGGAACTCTCTAGGGAGACGTAGAAAGGTAAGATGCTGCCATCAAAGCCGCCGGAGCCATATCTGCAGGGAAGCGACAGCTGAAATATATACTGCATAAAAAGCGGTACGTAAGAAGCACGCACCGCTATGAATCATTTATATGTATCCTTTTCCATGGGCGATGCAGACCAAGCCTGTGCGTGTTCAGCCGGGACGCTTCCAGAATTCTGTGCCAGTGAATTTCTTCCTGGGGATCCTTCAATTAAGCAAAGTTCCAGGTATGGCACAGAGCACATAATGTGATCTGCCATAACTTCCATGCACGTGTGCACAGGAAAGCTCATACTTTGAATAAACCTTTGTTGGTCTTAAAGGTGCCACTGGACTCTTAAATTTGTTCTACTGCTTCGGACTAACATGGCTCTTCCCATCTGGGTCTAGTTTCATTTGCATCGTTCCTCTAGGAGCCAGTTGGGTGTAGTGGTCAGGAGCACGGACTCTAATTTGGGAGAACTGGGTTCGATTCCCCGCTCCTCCACGTGCAGCTGCTGGCGTGACCTTGGATCAGTCATAAAGTCCTTTCAGAGCTGTTCTCTCAAGGGCAGTTCTCAAAAGAGCTCTCTCAGCCCCATCTACCTCACAGCCCCACCTACTTCATCTGTTGTGGAGAGGGGAAGGGAAAGGAGATTGTAAGCCATGCTGAGACTCTGTCTGGTAGTGAAGGGCGGGGTATGAATCTAATCTCCTCCGCCTCCTCTTCTCCTTCTCCTTTGTGGCCAGTCTGCATGTGCTTATTCATCAACAGTGGGGGGAAGTGACGTCAAGACACAGCTGACTTATGGCAGCCCTGTAGGGTTCTCAAGACAAAGAGTGTATCACTTGCCCCAGACTGAGAGTTCCCATCTATACCCTGTGGCTAATAGCCACTGATGGACTTCTGCTCCATATGCTTATCCAGTTCCCTCTTGAAACTGTCCATGCTTGTAGCTGCCACCAGCTCCTGCGGCAGTGAATTCCATATGTTAAGCAGAGTTGGACCTGGTTATTATTTGGATGGGAGGCCACCAAGGGATTCCAGGGTCACTGCACAGAGGCAGGCAATGGCAGGCCACCTCTGAACGTCTCTTTGTCTTGGGAGGGCTTCTAGTGTCCTGGCCCCACTGCTGGACCTCCTGATGGCACCTGGTATATTTTGGCCGCTGTGTGACAGAGTGTTGGACTAGATGGGCCATTGGCCTGATTCAACATTGGCTTCTCTTGTGTTCTTATGTTCTTATGTTCTAACTTATTACAACTGCTCTCCAGATGACAGGGATCAGTTCACCTGGAGAAAATGGCTGCTCTGGGAGGTAGACTCTATGGCATTATGCCCCACTTGAAGTCCCTCCCCCCAAACCCTGCTTTCCTCAGACTCCACCCCCAGAATCTCCAGGCATTTCCCAACCCGGAGCTGGCAACCCAAGTCCCACTCTCATTTTTCTGAACTCTTCTCCATGAGCTACCAAACCCTTGCGAACCAGTTTGGTGTAGTGGTTAAGTGCGTGGACTCTAATCTGGGAGAACCGGGTTTGATTCCCCACTCCCTCAACTTGCAGCTGCTGGATGACCTTAGGCAAGCCAATAGTTCTGACAAGAGCTGTCCTTGAAAGGGCAGTCCTTGAAAGAGCTCTCTCAGCCCCACCTACCTCACAGGGTGTCTGTTGTGGGGAGGGGAAGGGAAAGGAGTTTGGAAGCCGCTCTGAGACTCCAAGTGAAGGGCGGGGCATAAATCCAATCTCGTCTTCTCTTCTTCTTCTTGTCTTTAATTCTGACAAGTTAGTTTTTCATGGGAAATAAAATATTTATGAAAAATTGTAATTCTGTACTTTTCCCACCAGTCCAACATGCTTTGGAAAGCACAGTTTTTCTTAGAGCATTTTCACTTGGAAAGCAGGTCTTCTCCAAAACAACTCCCCACCCCCACCCCTTGCTGGATACACAGTTGACACAGCATTGTGTGACATAAAACAGACCTTCCTCGCCTCTGGGGGACTTGGAAACATCTGCTTTGTACAACTGTGACACGGAAGCCAGTGAACATCCTGCTGCCTCTAATAATCTTGCTGCATCAAGCGAAAGCCTGTTCTGAGTGGAGGGGTGGGGATAACGAGGGCTGACGGGTTGCAGGGGTGGATCTGGGCTGGAGACTCCTTCCCAGGGTTCCCAGCACCGTACAGTTCAGGGTGAAGAGAAAGTTATTTTTACTCCTCTGACTCCCGAAGCCAGGAGGCAACCTCAGGGGAAGGCCTTGGCCTCTGGGCCCTGTTGTTGGCCCTCCAGAGGAACTGGTTGGCCACTGTGTGAGACAGGATGCCAGACTAGATGGACCACTGGTCTGATCCAACAGGGCTCTTCTTACGTCCTTTTTGCAGTTCTCAACCCTAGTCTTTCCCCATTTCCTTCCAGAGGTCTGAGGAGGGGAAGAAAATGGGGAACAGTTGAGTCAGTGGAGAAAGACCAGAGCTGAGCGTCTGCTGTTTATCTTTTCGCAGGTACTTCGGTCTGGCAACCCTGCCTAACACATTGGCTCTGCTTCAGAAACAGGGCCAGGAATGATAGAACTCCCAGGATCTCTGAAGAAATTCAGATGAGGTGCTCTCCAAAAGCATACCTTCCCTCACTCCCCATCCCTAGTAGGAAAGAAGAATGTGTTGAAGATACATAGGGGAAAAAATGAAATGCTGTTCCACTGGAGGTGAGTTTGACAAAAAGGCAAGCTTGAGATCTCTCTCTCTGTCTTTCTGTCTCAAGGGCCACTAGGTTCCACCACCTTGTTCTAAAAGAAGCCTCCGTGAGGTCTATCTGATCCATCAGGTCCCATCCCCTGAATCTCAGGCTGTGCACTGAAACATGAAGGAGGAGGAGGAGGAGGAGGAAGAGGAGTTGTTTGGATTTATACCCCGCCCTTCACTTGGAGTCTCAGAGCGGCTTACAAACTCCTTTCCCTCCCCCTCCCCACAACAGACACCCTGTGAGGTAGGTGGGGCTGAGAGAGCTCTTTCCGGAACTGTCCTTGAGAGAAAAGCTCTGTGGAGGGGAGGGATCTCAGCAGGGTACAAAGTGATATCCACTCTTCAAATCTGCCATTTTCTCCAGGGGAGCTGATCTCTGCAGTCTGGAGACCAGTTGTAATTCCAGGAGATCTCCAGGCCCCACCTGGTATTTAGCAACCCTATGCATAGGGGGCAATGCTTCCTCAAGAAATGCCAGCTGTCCCAGCTTTTAAGTTGTCTGAGAGCCAGTTTGGTGTTGCAGTTAAGAACAGTGGACTCTAATGTAGAGAACTGGTTTGATTCCCCGCTTCTCCACTTGAAGCCAGCTGGGTGACCTTGAGTCAGTCACAGTTCTCTCAGAGCTGTTCCCTCAAGAGCAGTTCTCAAAGAGCTCTCTCAGCCCCACCTACCTCCCAGAGTGTCTGTTGTGGGGAGAGGAAGGGAAGGAGACTGTAAACCACTCTAAGACTCAGTGAAGGGTGGGGTATAAATCCAATTATTCCTTCCTTCCTTCCTTCCTTCCTTCCCTCCCACTCAGCAAAGTCTGAAGACTTCATCCAGGCTAAGGAGCCTCCAGCAGCTGAAGCAATTCTTCTGACAGAAGATTAGAGGAAGTCTCCTGACACTGGAGGAAGGCTTCAGACTTTACAAACCAGTCAGTAAATCTCTAGCCCTTGTCATTGTGGAGATCTAGGGGGAAATATGCAAGCACCTTTTAAAATCCAAATTGCATTTCAAGGAAGATGTAAAATGGCTGGGGCTGATTCCGTCCACCCCTTCATGACCGAATTCATTCTTATCCACTCTGTTATATCATATTTTCTTCCTGGGCTTTTTGGTTCTTTTTAACGTTTTTCTCCTTTTGAATATCCACAGTGGCAAGTGGCCAAGATGTTGGGCAGAAAATGAGAGTGAGATCCATACTATTTTGGTAGGGTTGCCTGTTCTGGGTAGGGAAATGCCAGGAGATTTGGTGGGGCTGAGTCTGGGGAGGGGAGGACCTTTAGTGAGGCAGCATACCACACAGTCCACCTTCAGAAGCATCCGTTTTCTCCAGGGGAACCGCACAGAGATCAGTTGGAACCCCAGGAGGTCCACGGCCACCATCTGGACTTTGACAACCCTATATCTGAGGATTGCCTCCATCATTTGCAGTGAGGAATTTACTTCAGGAGTAGAAGAAGAAGGGACTTCCGGTCGGAGAAAATGGTGAATTGACACACTTTGCGAGTTGTGCAGAGTGTACTGCGGCATCTGACGACAGTCTGGGCTCTATCTGGCCCAGCGCAGCACTCTCCAGGCGGGGGAGTGGCAAGCAAGCAGCGAAGCCTGAGGGGGGGTTGAGATCGGTGTGGATAAGCTTCGGAGGAAGCTTGTTTACACTTTGATCTCCCTCCGTGAAGAGGGCAGTTGCAAATCAACTCTACAGATGCCAGCCGGGCTGAGAATTCAGCATAAATTCGCCATCTACCGATCTCTTTATTATCTGATTAACATCGTTTACAGAAGAAGCACCGCGAAACCCCGAGACTACAAGCAAGGTAACAAACAAACGATTAAGCGCTTACCGGTTTAAAGGAGACTGTGATATTGAAACGTATGGATAAGCGTTGAAACCTTTAAGGAACTATTTCGCTTGAATTAAAAGTAAAAAGAAAGCTTTCCGTTAGAGAAAAAGGCTGAAAAGAGACTTTGTTTTGCATTCCTGTGGTCAGCCAAGTCTAAACGCTACGCAGTAGAAACGAAACTAACTGTGACTCTGTGATACAGGAAGTGGGCTAGAGTGGAGGCTTTTAGAGGCTGCTGTGTTTGAAGCGGAGGGACATTTTATTGTGTGACACCACCCTTACTGGAAGTTGGATTACAGAGACGGACAGGTGAGCAGGAAGTTTAAAAGGAGCCTACTCTAGCCAAAAAAACCATAGAGAAATTGCGCCCGACATTTTTGGGAGGACTAAAATTTAAAATGCTATTTTCAAGCCGAAAAAGCGTTTAAACAAGTTCTAAAGGTGGCGATTTGGCTTGAAGATTGTTAATATAAAGTCTGATTAACATTGAAGTGGCCTCCAAGACGGATTTGAGAACAAGACCTAGAGCTGCTTCATCACCCAGTCCAAGAATGACTGCAAAGGAAAAAAAGAGTGGCAAGCAGCTATAGAAGCGATGGAGAAACGGATGACGGAGAATCTTGGAAAACAAATAGAATCACAGTTGCAACAACAATTGGAGCAAATAGAGCAAGTGCAAATTCAAGTACAGAAAAAAATATGGAAGAATTGAAAGAACTGGTACTTGCAGAAGTGTCAGGGATTAAAAAAGATACAGAAGAACTTAAAAAGGAAGTCAAAAGTCTGGTGACAAAATCTGAAGATATGGAACAAAAGGTTAAAAAAACCTTGTCAGAGAATGCAAGGTTGGAGACCATGATGGATTACAGGGCTACTCAGAATCACTTGAGATTGAGAGGGATAGAAGAGGAGGAAGATCAAGATCTACGGGCCCTAATAATTAAGACATTGACAACTTACATAGGGGAAGATGAAGGAGATTTGGATGCAGACTTTGACTTGATTTACAGAGTAAATTCGGCTTATGCCAAAAGAAAGCAATTACCCAGAGATGTAATTGTTCAATTTGTGACAACAAAGATGAAGGAAGACGTTTTCAAGAAACAATTTTCACAACCGTTGGAAATTAATGGAAAGAAAATAATAATCTTGAGAGAAATTCCGAGATCAATTCTACAAGATAGAAAGAAATTCAAGAAATTGACAGACAGGCTAAAAGAAATGAATATTAGGTTCAGATGGGAGATTCCATATGGACTTACATTCATGTACAACTCGGTGAGATCAACTCTTAAAACTGAAGGAGATTTATATAGATTCAAAGCGAACAATCTGGACGATTTTAAAGATATTTAATTTAACACCATTATGGATTACAAATTTTTATCTTGGAACGTAAATGGATTAAATTCACCAGGTAAAAGAAGACTGGTGAATCATTGGCTGGAAAAACAAAAATGTAATATAATTTGTTTACAAGAAACACACATAAGAAAACAAGACGACAAATATCTGACTAATAAAAAATTGGGAGAAGAATTTCATTCTTCAGCAGTTAACAAGAAAAAAGGAACAGTGATTTATATTTCAAAAGATTTGGATCCTAAGCAAATTTTTTCCGACAAAGAAGGAAGGTATGTTGGCGTGGAAATCTGTATGGATAGAAAAAAGACATTGCTTGTTAATATATATGCACCCAATGGTGCAAAAGAGACCTTTTTCAATGATTTGACTAAAGAGTTGGAATGTTTAAATTATGACCAAATTGTTCTTGCGGGAGACTTTAATGGTACAGTGAACAACACATTGGATAGAAAGTCCAAAGCAAGTGGAGAGACAGTTGGAAAGTTACCAAAAAAAATTTTTCAATTGATGAAGCAAGAAAAGTTAGAAGATGTTTGGAGGAAGTGGAATCCTAAGACTAAGGATTACACGTTTTATTCGAATAGACATAATTCTTTTTCTCGAATTGACATGATTTGGATGTCAGAGGAGATGGCGCAAAAAACTTATAAAATACAAATTCTACCGAAAACTAACTCTGATCATAATCCCCTACTTTGGATATCTAAAGCAAAACCTAAACAGCTATTCTGGAGAATTAATGAAGATTTACTGGATCAAAAACAAATTAATGAAATCTTAAAAAAGGAAACGAAAAGTTTTTTTGAATTGAATTTGAATAAAGGCACGGATATACAAGTTGTATGGGATACATACAAAGCAGTAATCAGAGGCATGCTTATCTCTCTGAACTCCAAAGATAAAAAGCAAAAGATTCAGCAACAGAAAGATCTTCATGAAAAAATTCGACAAAAAGAAAAGGAACTAAAAAAAAGACCAGGGAAGAAGAAAATTGTTAAAGAGATCCACTTCCTGCAAGATCAGCTGAATGTTCTTTTAAACAGAGAATTATATTGGAACTTAAAAAAATTACAGCAAAAAGCATTTGAGGGTGCAAATAAACCAGGAAAGTTTTTGGCATGGCAATTGAAAAATAGAAAAGATAGGAACTTTATATCCAAGATTGTTGAAGATGGAAAGGAGGTGATGAGCCTGAATGGTATAAAAAGAGCTTTTTTTAAATACTACGCCAAATTATTTCAAAAGAAAGGAATTGACCAACAGAGAATCAAGAAATACTTGGAGACGATTGAAGTTCCAGAGCTGGGAAAACAAATTAAAGAACTATTAAATGGTTTAGTAACGAAAGAAGAAGTGACAATGGCGATAGAAGATGCAAAGTTGGGCAAAGCTCCAGGACCAGATGGCTTTACAGCAAAATTTTATAAGAAATTTAAAGAGGAGCTAACCCCTATTTTAGTACTTCTGTCAAATGAGATAAGACAGACCAAGCGGATCCCAGATTCATGGAAGGAAGCAAATATTTCATTGATACCTAAAGAAGGTTTGGATTTGACTCAAGTAAAGAACTATAGACCAATATCGCTATTAAATAATGACTACAAATTATTTGCAAAAATAATTTCAGAGAGACTGAAAAAATATTTGAAAGATACGATAGCGGAAGAACAAGCGGGATTTTTACCAAATAGACAAATTAGAGATAATCTAAGAGTGGTGATAGACGCAATTGAATATTATGACAAGCATCCTGAAAAAGAAGTTGGATTCCTCTTCTTAGATGCGGAAAAAGCTTTTGATAATTTAAATTGGGAGTTTATGCTGCAAGTTATTGAAAAAATGAATATTGGACAGTCCTTTTTAAACATGATTGTGGCAATATATTCAGAACAAAAAGCGGCTTTGAATATAAACAAAGAAAAGACGGACTTCTTCCGAGTCCAAAAGGGAACACGTCAAGGCTGCCCGTTATCCCCGTTGTTGTTTATTTGGATATTGGAAATATTACTGACAGCGATAAGAAAAGATGACAGTATTGAAGGACTTACAGTGAAAGGTTTCGCCTATAAGTATAGGGCATTTGCAGATGATGTAATGTTTATGATTCAAGACCCAATTGAGAAAATACCACAATTGATGGAAAAAATTGAAGAATTTGGTTCAGTTGCGGGATTTTATGTTAATAAAAATAAAACTAAAGTGATGTGCAAAAATATGACGAAACAAAGACAGACAGAACTTCAAGAGAAAATACAATGTGAAGTAGTCACAAAGACTAAATATCTTGGAATTGATTTAACTATGAAAAATATTGACTTGTTTAAAAACAATTATGAAAAGGTGTGGCATAAGATTCAGCAAGATATGAAGAAATGGGATACTTTGAATTTATCATTGATGGGAAGAATCGCGACTGTAAAAATGAATATCTTGCCGCGTTTGATGTTTTTGTTTCAGACTATTCCAATACTAAAACAAAGGAAAATACTGGATTCGTGGCAGAAAGAATTATCCAAATTTGTATGGGCAGGAAGAAAGCCAAGGATTAAAATGAAAATTTTATGTGATGCAAGAGAGAGAGGAGGCTTACAACTACCAAATTTAAGACTGTATTATGATGCCGTCTGTTTAACATGGTTGCAACAGTGGATTAATTTGGAGAATAAGAAGTTATTGGCTCTTGAAGGACATGATAATAAATTCGGATGGCATGCATATTTATGGTATGGAAAAGTAAAAATGGATAAATTTTTTAAACACCACTTTGTAAGACAATCACTGTTCGAGACATGGACGAGATATAGAAAATTCTTCTCAGAAGAAAGACCACTTTGGATTGTACCAGCTGAAGTGATTAATCCATATTCAAGAAACCAAGGACTAGACTGGCTACCTTACAAAAATCTTTTAAAATCTGAAGGGAAAAATTTTGTGTTAAAAGATAGATTTGATGTTGAATTTGAATATGATTGGTTGAAGTATAGACAGATTTATGACTTATTTAAGACCGATAAAAGAGAACATGGTTTTAGAGAAAAGAATATTGAAATTGAAACTATATGGCTTGAGAAAGATAAAAAAACGATTTCTAAACTGTACAAGGTGTTATTGAAATGGTATACTGAGGATGAAGTTGTAAAGGAGCAAATGATAAAATGGGCAGTAAATGTTAATAATGAGATATTAATGACATCTTGGGAATACTTGTGGAAAAAATCAATGAAAATTTCAACGTGTGTAAATGTTAAAGAGAATTGTTATAAAATGATGTATAGATGGTATATGACGCCTAAAAAAATTGCTATTATAAATGAAAGTATGTCCAACAAATGTTGGAAATGTAAAAAACATGAGGGGTCTTTTTACCATATGTGGTGGACATGTGATAAAGCAGTAAAGTATTGGACAGAGATCCACAATGAGATACAAAAAATTTTGAATTGTACTTTTAAGAAAGACCCACAGATGTTATTGTTAGGTCTTAAAATGGAAGAAATAAATGTAGCCAAGAGAACATTACTATGGTACTTGACTACAGCAGCAAGACTGACTTTTGCTCAATGTTGGAAACAAGATAAAGTACCTGAAACATGGGAATGGATTAAAAAGACGTTGTTCTTAGCAGAAATGGATAAATTAACAAGAAAATTAAACAACGAAGAAGATGAAACTTTTTTTGAAGACTGGAAAGACTTTCAAAAATACTTGTTGAAAAATTGGGACATTAAGCGTGGTTTGGTTTGTTTTGATAGTTATTAAGTGGAAAATGAAATAGAATTAGATTTTTGAATTGTTACCGTTTGATAGAGAAAATAAGTTTAGAAATAATTGTAACAGAATAAGAGAGATATTAATGGGGTTGGAGCGGTGCGGGAAGTCTTGTTTGGGGGGGGGAGGAAAATTAGAGAAATGGGTATGTAGGTTGATTGAAAATGTTTGAACGTGTGATATATCCAATAATAAATTGTATTTACCGAGGAGTAGAAGAAGAAGAGGTTGGATTTATACCCCACCCTTCACTGGGAGTCTCAGAGCGGCGTACAAACTCCTTTCCCTTCCCCTCCCCACAACAGACACCCTGTGAGGTAGGTGGGGCTGAGAGAGCTCTTTCCGGAACTGTCCTTGAGAGAAAAGCTCTGACAGAACTATGGCTTGCTCAAGGTCATCCAGCAGCTGCAAGTGGAGGAGTGGGGAATCAAAGCCGGTTCTCCCCAATCAGAGTCTGCACACTTAACCACTACACCCAACTGGCTCTCAACCAGTAGGTGAGACCACAGGGAGGAGGAGTGCAGGAGCAAGGAAAAAAGGAACGCCTGGTTCCATGTATCCTGGTATCCATTTTTACTAATCATTGCAAGTCATCTTGCTGCAACTCAGTTTTGTGAATGTGCGCCTTAGGAGCACAGGCAGAGAATGCTTTTGACTCATGAATGAACGACTTCAGTGTGGAAGGAGGGCAATTCTATACAGTCCCACTCCTGGGGGAATTGTGATTGCCATGTATCCAGTCGCCGGTAGGGAGGAAGGACCCTCCAAGTTGCATCACAGGGCTGGGGGGCAATACCCAAAGGGCACCCACCCTCTGGTATAGGGTTGCCGTCCCCCAGGTGGTAGAAACCAAAGCCAAAACTGTATACAAACCACAAACAATCAAAGGAGTCTATAGTGTCGTTTTATGCAAAAAATATCTCAGGCAAAGCCTGTGTGAACATTGCCAAGTAGCGAGTACTGTGTACCTGGGAGTAACAACTTTGTCGGAGTCAGTGCTCCCTCTACGCTGTGGAGTCTTGCGAGCAAAAATTCTACTTGGTGAGCTACTGGCATTAAAGTTCTGAGCCAGCGATTTGGCTAATGCACAAATTAGTTTGCTCTGGAGCCCTCCTTCCTGAGCGGAGACAAAAAGGTGTGAGCCGGAGGCTAAAAAACTGTGAGCCGGAGGCTAAAAAACCTGTGAGCTAGCTCACACTAACTTGGCTTAGAGGGAACACTGGTCGGAGTCACAATGACTTTATCATCTCATCTATTTCCATTTTGATATGCATTGTTGACTTTGTCTGAGATTTTTTTTTGTATAAAACGACACTATAGACTCCTTTGATTGTGGTTTGTGCACAGTTTTGGTTTTGGCTTTTGTCATTTTGACTGTGTCCCTCCTTGTTGTCTGATCCCGCAGGTGGTGGCTAGAGATCTCCTGCTATTACAGCTACAGAGGTCACTTCCCATGGTGAAAATGGCCGCTTTGGATGTTGGCCTCTATGGCATTATGCCCCAAACCTTGCCCCGCTCAGGGTCCACCCCCCAAATCGCCAGGTATTTCCCAACCCAGAGCTGACAACCCTACTCTGGCATGTCCCTCTGGTACAGACACCCGGCCTAATTCAAGCCTGCTAGTTTTCTTTTGGGATGGAAGATTTACATATGATGCCCAGGACTGCTGGGAATGAAAACAAGCTTTGTTGAAAGAAGCCACACCGAAGCCTTACATGGTAGAAATGTGAGAGAGGGAACTTTGAAATACATAAATATATAAACAAACAAAACTGCCCTCCAACCAGCTTCAGAATGCAATACGGCTTTCTCCCCCCCCCCCGCCCGATCATAACCGCCGCCTTCCTTTCCCCACGCAACATTGCCTGTTGAGAGAGGTGATGGCTGGTCGTCCGATAGCGGCATTGTTATCTATAAAAAGGGCAACGACGGATGTTTTATGAAGAAATAAAGCACTGATAAAAATCCACTTCAGCTAACTTCTTTGCCCCGAGGGAGCGGAGCCAAATAACAACCGGCTTCTGAAAATATAACCTCTTTCCGAGAGTGCCGTGTTATTTTCAAGAGGGAGAGCGGGGAGCGTAAGAATATACAGATATCAGATTATAAATCATATCTCCAAGGAATGTGTCACACGTATCATAGTGCAGTCCTTCGGTGGGTCGTAATACAAATGTCACACCCAACAGCACTGACATGGATATTTTTAACCCTTCTTCTCGCTTGCAAATAAAGCAAACACAATTGTTCTTGCTAAACCCGTCTGAGAGTCCAGCAGAAATTTTCATTTTAGGTGCAATGGAATGCTGGCAGATCTCATCGGATCTCTTTCCCTATGGAATGGCTTCAATACGTGGGATGCATCTCCATCCAATATTCTCCCCAGATGATACAGTTCCAAATGACCCTGAGGGTGATTTCACACAAGCTAAATAATGCCGTTTCAATCCACTTCAGCAACAGTTTGCAAGTGAATTCTGTCATTTCACGCTGTAAAATCCAGTTGCAAAGTGAATTGACAGTGTGTTGTTTAGTGTCCCTGCCTTCCTTCCGAAGTCGAATATTTCCAGATTCCCCAAAAGATGATAACATAGGTTCCAGGCAACTTTGAGTAAGCAGGGAATGCCATAACTGCGCATCACCTTTTCTAGGCCATGTGTGTGTGAAGTGCCATCAAGTCACTTACAATTTATAGCAACCCTACTAATTAATGTCCTCTGAAATGTCCTATGGCTAACAACTTTGTTCAGATCTTGCAGATGGAGGGCCCTCGTGGCTTCCGTTATTGAGTCGGCCCATCTCATGGCGGGACTTCCTCTTTTCCTGCGGCCTTCAGCTTTTCCTGCCATTATTGTCCTTCCCAGTGACTTGTGTCTTCTCATAATGGAACCAAAGTTTGATAGCCTCAGTTTAGGCCATACCTCCAAACAGGGCTTTTTTGGTAGAAAAAGCCCAGCAGGAACTCATTAGCATAACAGGCCATACCCAATAGCAGAAACTTATTAGCGTATTAAGCCACACCCCCAACAGCACAGCTCAGTAGCCTATTAGGCCACACCCCCATGTTACCAGAAGTGTGGTCATCCAGCCACACCCACCTTTTGCTTCTTATTCTGTTTACCTTGTTGGTTGTCAAAACCCAGGACTCTTTCTGGAGCAGGAACTCCTTTGCATGTTAGGCCATGCCCCCCTAATGTAGGCAGTCCTAATGAGTTTCTGCTGTTGAGTGTGGCCTATTATGCTAATGAGTTCCTGCTGGGCGTGGCCAACTCGGGACCCAGCCGGAACTCTGTTCCTGTGCGTTCCTGCCCCAAAATAACCCTGCCTCCAAAGAAGAAGAGGAGGAGGGGGAGGGGATTGGATTTATACCCCGCCCTTCACTACCTGAAGGAGTCTCAGAGCAGCTTACAAACTCCTTTCCCCTCCCCTCCCCACAACAGACACCCTGTGAGGTAGGTGGGGCTGAGAGAGCTCTTTCAAGAACTATTCTTTTAAGAACAGCTTGTGACAGAACTATGGCTTGCCCAAGGTCATCCAGCAGCTGCAAGTGGAGGAGTGGGGAATCAAACCCGATGCTGCCAGATTAGAGTCCGCACACTTAACCACTACACCAAACTGGCTCTCACCACTCTCACCAAACTTGTCTAACCACCCAGGTTAGACAAATGTCATCTATTCTACTTGCAACTTGTTCTGTAATTTTGTTGCATCAAATGTACCATTCCTCGTCCTTCCAAAGATCCCCTGGGAATTTCTGTGACCTTCCTTTGCACAGAAGAGCACAAGATGCACATTTTGAAACCTCTTCTGACAGTGGAAAGTAGCATCAAGTGGCAGCCGATTTATGGCGACCTCATGGGATTTTCAAGGAAAGAGACCAAAAGAGGTTTATTTGCCTTTGCCGGCCCCTGTGCAGCAGCCCTGGACTTCCCTGGCGGTCTCCCTAGGCTTCCCAAATACTTACCTCGTGGCGGCGGGGGACAGATACATCCTGGCAGGACCATCCACGGGGGAAGGAAAGATGCACCGCACGATGCCATCGCCAGGAAGTGACGCTAGGCAATGCTCTGGTAATGTGGCTGGAAACTCAATGGTACCATCAAGTTTTCAGCCCCATTGCCAGAGCGTTGCCTGGCATCACTTCCTGGCAACAGCATGGTGCATTACAGGGAGGAATGGTCCCGCCGGGGAGCATGTTTTCCCCGCCCCCACACGGTAAGTACTTGGGAATCCTAGGTCTCCCATCCAAATACTAACTGGGGTCGACCCTAATTAGCTTCTGAGATCTGATGAGATTGGGCTAGCCTGGGTCATCCAAGTCAGGGCAAACATATTTTATACATGCTTTGCTGGACCATGTTGTAATCTGCATTTCTATAGTACTGATAGGCATTTCAGTGTAAAAAGCAGAGATAATAAATGCAGCAGGTCACTTGTATTAGCTTTTAAACAAG
The DNA here is from genome assembly GCA_029375565.1 of Gekko gecko. Classification (NCBI taxonomy): domain Eukaryota; kingdom Metazoa; phylum Chordata; class Lepidosauria; order Squamata; family Gekkonidae; genus Gekko; species Gekko gecko. The sequence goes on along the minus strand of JAPDNY010000012.1, from coordinate 65,140,180 downwards.
AAAGTTTACTAATGAGGGAAGGGTTAAACTAGGAAATACTCAAAACAAAGCAAAGGACTGACTTCCTGACTGCTCTAGCCTACATCTTGACTCTCTAAAGTCTCAACCACATGAGCTAGCCCCAGGGGAGAGTTAGAACAAAGAGCAATAAACTTTCTAAGCCTCCACCCCGGGGACATCTTCTGATCTATTGATTACCCAATTGAAGACACCAAACCTAACTAATTGTGCATTTTAACACCTCGCTCTGGCAGCAACTACGTGCATGGTCTGCTATTGGGTGCATGGTCTGCTATCTCTCACTAAATAGCTAGGATATCAGCATCATGCATAAGGAAACATGTAAATTCTTCCATGACTTCAGGGAGAGAACTTGCAAACTCCAATAAATACTTCCATGACTGGTTTCTATCCAGATTTGCGTCTGATGTACAACCAACATTTTAAAAAAAGAACACACACTGGCAATGACAAACGAAAGAAATTAATAAGAATGAGCCAGTACATGGACAACTTGTGTCACAACCAATGCTCCAAGCTGCGGAGTCTTGTGAGCAAAAAATCTACTTTGTGAGCTACTGGCATTAAAGTTGTGAGCAAGCGATTGGGCTACTGCATAAATTAGTTTGCGCTGGAGCCATCCTTCCTGAGCGGAGACAAAACCTGTGAGCTGGCTCACACTAACTCAACTTAGAGGGAACACTAATCACAACTCCATCTTCTGGGAAGAATTCCCGTTGTGTAAAGGTAAAGGTTCCCTTGCTCGAAAGCCAGTCGAATCCGACTCTAGGGTTGCGGTGCTCATTTCTGTTTCCAAGCCGAAGAGCCAGCGCTGTCCAAAGACGTTTCTGTGGTCATGTGGCCGGCATGACTAAACACCAAGGTGCACGGAACGCTGTTACCTTCCCACCGAAGCGGTACCTATTTATCTACTTGCAATTTCTTGCTTTCGAACTGCTAGGTTGGCAGGAGCTGGAACTAGAGACGGGAGCTCACCCCATCATGCGGCACTCACGGGTCTTGAACTGCTGAACTACTGACCTTCCACACCCTGCAGTTCAGCGTCTTGAGCCACCGCAGCCCCTAACTAATGCAGGCAGATAGATGCACGTAGAGATGTGATGACCCCCCACGACAGCATCAAGATTCTATCGATGTGGTGCTTTGCCGACGCTAACGTCAACTTTTGTGCAATAAATGGAAAGGCATCTAAAAGGCATTTTTTAAAAAAGCAGTCTTGATACAATCACGCACGTGCGCATCAGTGACATGGCGAGAGGGAAGCGATGCGAAGGAATTCAAAAGACTGAGAACCGCAGCGGCCTGCACGTGCTGGCAAATCGAAACGGAGATTTCCAACCTGAAACAGCGAGGAGGAGAAAATGGGAACCGTCCTTTGAGCAAAGCTACGTCCCCACTCACTCTACCCCCACCCCCCCTTCGCAGCTGCAGCTGTTGCTGGCAGGTATTCCAGGCAGAGTCTCGCAAGCCCGGCCTCCTATTTCCACTGGAATGAAGGGATGAAGCGTGACAGACCAGAACGAAAGTCTGGAATAGCTGAACAATGACACCAACTGATTCTAAACCAGGCCGTCAAGTTCAGCATTGCCTAGGGTTGCCAGCTCCGGGTTGGGAAATTCCTGGCGGTTTGACGCTGGAGCCTGGGGAAGGCGGGGCTTAGGGACAGGAGGAACCTCCTCAACAGGGTATAATACCATACAGTCCACCCTCCAAAGCAGCCATTTCCTGCTTGATCTCCGTAGATCCCTTGTCATGGCGGGAGATCCCCAGGACCCCAACTGGAGGTGGCAATCCTAAAATTGCCTACTCTGACCCCGAGCAGGTCTCAGGCAGTCCAAGGTCTGCCCCACCTCCAACTGGAGAGGCCGTGGATTGCAGCAGGAACCTTCAGCGTGCTGGGTGGGTATCCTATACCACTAGGGTTGCCAACCTCCAGGTGGGACCTGGAGATCTCCCAGTATTGCAGTAGATCTCCAGGTGCTCAAGAACGGTTCCCCTGGAGGAAATGGCTGCTTTGGAGGGTGGATGCTATGGCATTATGACCTGCTGAGGACCCTCCTCTCCAAAGCCCACCTTCCACAGGCTCCACCCCCCCAAATCTCAACGTATTTCCCAACCTAGGGTTGCCAGGTCCGATTGTCCTGGCGGCTGGGGGTGGGAGGGAGCCGTCCTGGAGTCTGGGGGCGGGGCAATGTCGCTGTGCACGACATCACCAGCATGATGATGATGATGTCACATGGAAGTGACATCATCATGCTGGGGACATTACATGTTGATGTTCTAGCATTTGGGCTGAAACTCTATGGTTACACACAACGGGCCTCTCCAGGGGTAGGACTGAAGCAGGCCCGTAGCCAGGATTTTTTTAATTCAGGGGGGCCTTTAAATAAGTCACGGGGCACCCCTGCACACCCCATCCAGCGGTGTCCCATCCGATGGCATGGGAATGGAGGGCGGGGCTGACTGGCAAAGTCACAGCTTGAGGGCAGGGGTGGGACTCCAGGAGGCAGGCTCGATGAGGGTGATGGTGTGGTGCGGCACAAAAAAACAAGGATTTTTCAAGGGGGCTGGGCTGGATAGGAAGTTGGGGTGGCCTTGGTGGTAAGTCGGGGGGGGGGGGCAAGCCCTGAGATGCACCATTGTAGCTACAGGCCTGGACTGAAGCCCTGGAGATCGGCGGATCCCCTAGCCGGGCTAGGGGTCTGGCAACCCTGTCCCAACCCGGAACTGGCAACTCTGCCTCCCACTGAGCTCTGCCACCTCCTCGGCTTTGAGAGGCACACTGGGGTTGCCAGCTCTGGGTTGGGAAATACCTGGAGATTTGGGGGATGGAACCAGGGTAGGGCAGGGCTTGGGGAGGGGAGGAACTTCAGTGGGGTGCAATGCCATAGAGTTTACTTTCCAAGACAGCCATTTTCTCCAGGGTGGCTACAACGAGGGCCAGGGCCTTTTCCGTGGCGGCCCCTCATTGGTGGAATGAGCTCCCCGAAGACATCAAAGCCCTGCGGGACCTTTTACAATTCCCCAGGGCCTGTAAAATGGAGCTCTTCCGCCAGGCCTTTAAGTAGGGGGCTGCCTCGATTGCATGGCCCTGGCCCGATTACCAACAATTACCAACTGTGCCAACAATTGTACCATCATTGGTACTGACAGCACCAATGGCACCCCCCCATCGAGGCTTTATAGCCAGGTGTGAACTTAGGGACAACCGTTCAGTGGGAGCGGTGGAAGATTCGCCATCTTTTCATATAAGTTATGTTTATGAGGTTACGACTTCATACTGATTGATAGTTTTAATGGAATTTTGTATATTTATGTACGTTGGTAGCCACCCTGAGCTGCCAGAAGGCAGGGAGGGTGGGATATAAATGTAAATATAAATAAAATAAAAATAAAAAAACTTGATCTTTGTTGCCTGGAGTTCAGTTGTAATAGCGGGAAAGCCCCAGCCACCACCTGGAGGTTGGCACCCCTAAGGCACATGTGTGCACAGCTTGGGGGGAGGGATTTCTGGACTTGTGGTGCGCAGCCCCCTGCAAAGCCAGGAAAAGCCTTCTAATCCCGCTTCTTATTTCTTTTTTATTCCCCCTGCAGAAAGCCCAGCCGATGAATCATGCCTCCCCGGCTCCTTTCTTCCCTCCCAGACACAACGGCAGGTCGGTAAACTGCCGTCCGCAGCTCATTTCGACTTCATTCCCCTGCTCGGGCTTCTGCACAACTCACATGTCAATAAAAGTCCCTCCCGGCCATAAACCACACACGGCAATCAAATGAAAGCCTCCACTCTTTTATTAACCCCGTGTGGCCTTTGCCGGGCCCTACAGGAGCAGAGGGGAGGGGAGAGACGGGGAGGGAAGGGAAGGGGCCAAGAGGAGAAAGGCTGCGTGGAATAAAAATGGGAGGGTGAACTGGCCGGCCTGCTCTCGGGGCCCTCAGCGATCCTGGGAGCTGCAGCAATCGGCAGGCGAGGCTTTTGAAGCGGAGAGATGAGAACCGATGATAAGGCCAAGCTCCATCTAGCTGAAGACGCCGTCTCAGCTCTCCTGGGTCTCAAACAGAGCAAGAGCTTTCTCAGTGGTTTCCACCTGAGGTCGCTTCACTGGAGATGCTCTGGAGCAGATCTGGAACCACCTGTATGCATGTAAGTGTGCCAGAGACAGGTCCCCAGGTCATCAGACATACCTGCCGCCCTCTACACAATCTGTAACCTGCAAAAATAAAGACTGCTGCTCACGAGCCAGAGGTGTAGGTTCTGTGCTAATGGGGCAGGTTTGCCAGGTCCCGCCTCACCACCGGTGGGGGATGGAGGGGTAGGGTGGCCACGTCTAGGTTGGGAAATGCTAGAGATTTGGTGCTGGGATATTTAACAGAGTAAGGAAGGCAGCACATGTGTGTATTAATTTAAGAAAAAGGCCACGGTAGCTCAGAGGTTAAGACGCTGAGCTGTAGACCGGAAGGTCGGTAGTTCAGCAGTTCAAGACCCGAGTGCCGCATGATGGAGCTCCCATCTGTGGTCCCAGCTCCTGCCAACCTAGCAGTTCGAAAGCAAGAAATTGCAAGTAGATAAATAGGTACCGCTTTGGTGGGAAAGTCACAGCGTTCTGTGCACCTTGGCGTTTAGTCATGCCGGCCACATGACCATGGAAACATCTTCAGACAGCGCTGGCTCTTTGGCTTGGAGACGGAGATGAGCACCACCCTCTAGAGTTGGATTCGACTGGCTTTTGAGCAAGTGCAAACTTTACCTTTACCTTTATATAAAAGAAGGAAAAGGTTACATCTGCAAGTAAAATAACAAACATCCCATCTAACTAGTTCTAAACTCCATGTTGATTGTTTGTATGCTAAAGCATGTGTGTGTGTGAGAGAGAGAGGGAGGGAGGGAGGGAGGGAGGGAGGGAGAGAACAAAGGAAAAAAGTTTCCCAACTTTCCTTGTGGATGGGACCAAAAGCAAGCAGCACCCCAATAAAACTGGTCAGCCAATAGGCATTCTACAACTCACATCCTTAGGAATATTGTCACCTTCTCTCTGGTGGAAGCTGTACGCCTAAGATCTAAATTGCCCCAAATTAAATAGCTAACAATAGCACACATACATAAAGAAGTTAACTCTTTCATGACTGATGAACTTGCAAACTCCAACCTTTGGAGGTGGTGCCTAGGGAGGATAGGGACCGCAGTGGGCTAGAATGCCATAAAGCCCACCCTCCAAAGCAGCCATTTTCTCCAGGGGAACTGATCTCTGTAGTCTGGAGATGAGCTGTAATTCTGGGGGGTCCTCAGGTCCCACCTGGACACTGATATCCCTATTAACAACTGATCTCCAGACTACAGAGATCAGTTCCCCTGGAAGAAGTGGCTGCTTTGGACTGGATTGTATTACACCCTGCGGAGGTCCTTCCTCTCCCCAAACCCCGCCCTCTCCAGACTGTGCCCAAAATCTTCAGGAATTTCTCAAGCTGGAGCTGGCAACCCTATCCTATCACTGAGCCAGCATCTGCTGCCTCATATCCTTTCAACTGGCAAAGACTGAAACTGGGACTATCTTGCTTAACTGGAGATGCTCTGAGTCTGGATTGTACTTGGAACCTTCAGTATGCAACTGCCCTTGGGTTGCCAGCCTTCAGGAGGTGCCTGGAGTTATCCCAGAATGACAACTGTCTCCAGACTACAGCGATCAGTTCCCTTGGAGGAAAAAGCCTGCTTTGAAGAAGAGGAAAAGAGATTGGATTTATACCCTGCCCTTCACTCGGAGTCTCAGAGCGGCTTCCAAACTCCTTTCCCTTCCCCTCCCCACTACAGACACCCTGTGACATAAGGTGAGGCTGAAAGAGCTCTTTCGAGAACTGCCCTTGAGAGAACAGCTCTGAAAGAACTATGGCTTGCCCAAGGTCATCCAGCAGCTGCAAGTGGAGGAGTGGGAAATCAAATCCGGTTCTCCCAGATTAGAGTCCGCGCACTTAACCACTCCAGCAAACTGGCTCTTTGGAGGGTGGACTCAATGGCATGATACCCGGCTGAGGTCCCTTCTCAAACCCTGCCCTCCTCAGCCTCCGACTCCAAAATCTCCAAAAATTCCCCAGCCTGGATTTGGCAACCCCAGCCCAGAAGTGAAAGCGATGTGCTTCTCCTCCTGTAAAGCCCCTCCGTTTGGCGTCCAGAGGCTATTTGCACTTAGAAAACTAGCAAGTCAGGTCAACCTGCTAGTTTTCTCTCTGCGGTGATATTTCCTTCAAGGACAAGCAATCAAATAAAAATCCTCCCCCCCCCCAAATGCACATAGAGACACACACTCACACATAGTCTAAAGTGGTACAGCCCACTACAAAGTGCGCCACACGGTTCTTCCGCTTATGAAGCTTGACCCTGTTTGCCACTCTCCCGGTTTCTGATTGAATTGAGCCGGCGTGTTGACAACTGAGCCTCCCACATCACTTCATATTAGATATAAGCACCGGGGATATCGACTCCTTTCACTTAAGATGCTGCCTGGAGAGACTGACATGAGAGGCGAGCAGCCTTCTTTTATTTCACTGACCTCTGATTCTGGCCTACAGGGAAATCTGCATATTGGCTACTCCGCTGTTTCCAAAGGTTTCACTACTGGAGGCCCAGCGGCATTTTTCCTGGATTAAAATTGGAGGTGCACGCACACAAAATACATATTCCTGCAGCCAGCTTGTAGAAGGGGCAGGCATCCAGCTTGTAGAACAACCCAGCTAATATTGCCTCCTTCCCCAGTCAATCAGCGAACACTGTTCAGGGATTTCCCTGTCCCCATCAGTTATGTTTCTATAAGGGTTGGTTTATACAGGAGCTGGATATCCCACAATTCTTTGACCTTGCTTCAGAGGCAATTTCCAGAACAGTTTCCAAGTACAAAATCAGGAACAGGCAAACAAGCAGCGTCAACCATTTAGCAATCCCCCTCCATCACACTGCAAGCACAACTCACTGTTCAAGCTAATCAGGGAGAAAATGTACACACATATACACAAGTATTGGAAAATTTGGTCAATATAGCAGAGTTTTACCCAGTCACAGAAGTGTGTCACTGAGTGCAGTAAATAAATCTCCCAAGAAGTATATCTCAAAAAAGATAAACTTACATTTATTCAAGTAGATGCGGTTTGCATTCGGGTTGCAGCCAAAAGGAGAGAAAAGCCTAATTTAGAGAGAAGAGAAGAAGAACAGATTGGATTTATGCCCTGCCCTTCACTACCCAAAGGACTCTCAGAGCGGCTTACAATCTCCTTGCCCTTCCCCTCCCCACAACAGACACCCTGTGAGGTAGGTGGGGCTGAGAGAGCTCTTGAGAGAGCTGCTTGTGAGAGAACAGCTCTGAGAGAACTTGTGACTGACCCAAGGTCACGTCAGCAGCTGCATGTGAAGGAGTGGAGAATCAAACCTGGATCTCCCAGATTAGAGTCCGTGCTCCTAAACACTACACTGGCTCTAATCTAAAGAGTACTATCACAAATGGCCAGCATGTCCAGTGCCCTGTGTGTGGGAGCACAAGAGCACTGTATTTACCGGAGAGATCTGCAGAGACATGTGTCTCCATAGAGGACAAAACAAGAGAGGAAGGGTCAGAGGGCAGCTCCCAGGCTAAGAGAAAGTGAGGCATCCCATTCAAGGAGATAACACCTGTAAGCCCTTAGAGTGATGTAGAATACCCAGTGTTCAAGCATAATGAGTCACTCACTCCAACAACAAGCTGTGCAAAATGTTCCCCCTTGTCCCTCTATACTTGTTTTTACTTTAATTAACAATTTTTGGTTCTCTGCTTTTCACAGTTGGTTTTGTCGGATTGTTTATATTGTGTATGCATAGCACACCGTTTCATATGCAATTTACAGAAGTTCTTTATGTGTCCAATCCATGTCATTTCCATGTAAAATCTCTGCATAAATGATCTCTTCACACACTCATAATGTAGAACATTTCTACTAAAACTGCTTAGACCACTTTACGTGAAAAAGTACCTCGACAGGACATTCCCTGAAGTTAAGAGGAATAGCTGTTTTAATGGCCCCACGGGTGGACCTCCTGATGGCACCTGGTATTTTTGGCCACTGTGTTGGACTAGATGGGCCATTGGCCTGATCCAACATTGGCGTCTCTTATGTTCTTGTGTTCTTAATGGTGACGGCAAAAGAGTGAAAAAGATGTATCCAACAGAACATTTCTACTGGGCGGAAATGGTACAGAGGAATTGAAAATGGCATAAATCTAAAGAATCGCAGGTGTGACTTGCACAAGGGGCAGGTAAAAGCTGAAACAGCAGAGACAAGAAATTCAAAAACATTCTTAACGCATACCTTTGCATAGAAACCTACCAAAGATTTGGGAGAACAGGAGTTATTAACCAGCACTTACAGCTAGACAAGCTCAGAGCTAGGCAACCAGCTGTGGGGAAGATTTACATAGTTGGAGGCCCACCACTGAGAAGGCCCTGTCTCTAGCAGTCGCCCATTTTGCCCCTGTGGATAGGCACAAACAGAACAGATCTTAAATCAAAGTTATCGCTGAACAGGGTCATATAGGCCGAGTTCAGACTGCCAGTTTGCCTCGAAAGATGCACGTTTCAGCAATGTTTCACAAGCGGATTAAAGGGGGCATTCACACAGGCACATCTGTCCAGCATTCCCCAGCTGTACTCAACCCATCTTGTAATGGTTCATTCCTGAGTTAAAAAGATACCTGTTAAAAGTGGTATCAAACCTGGGAAAGCATGTCTGTCCCATGTATATCCTACACCAACATAATGTGAACACTAAAATCCACAATTTTGATTGTGTGCTCATAAGCATAAGCGCATATCTCCAGATTAGCAAAACAGAAAGCCATGTCAGGCCAACAATGTGAACGCTCCCTCACGTCTCCTCCCCGGTATGCTCCCGCATCAGTCCACACAGTGTGACCAGGAAAACCCGGAACACTTTGTTCTGGGGCTTTTTTGCCACGACTCGCTCCCGCTTCAAACTGCCAGTCTGAATTCGGCCATAGCGTGTCGTATGAGACTGGTCACGAAATTTCAGTATATCCTTTATTCCCTCCGTTGGGGAGATGCCACCACCTGTGCATTGGCACAGCGAGGGAGGAATCAGTTCTGCAAGGGTCCTCAGGTGCTAGATACCTCCCCTATGATGGCGTAGCTTTTAAAGGTAATAGGTAATGAAGTAGGTAATATGAAAGACCTCCCCCTGAGACCTGGAGAGCTGCTGCCAGTCTGCGTAGACAATATTGACATCGATGGAACAAGGGTCAGATTCAGTACATGGCAGCTTCATGTGTCCACCTGTTCTAGCATGTTGGTATATTCCGCTACCTTTTGGGGAATCATTTATTTAGAAAACTTATGTGCCGCCTAAACACAGACTTGGTCAAGGCAGCTCCCAAAGTAAAACAGACAACAACATCAACATTAAAAACCCTATAAAATATCAATATTGAAACAAGTCATCAAAAAACACTGAGGCACACCTCAAAGCTCTGTAATATTAATCTGTCCAGTATGACAACCAATGTTCCCTCTAAGCAGTGGAGTTTTGGGAGCAAAAATTCTACTTTGTGAGCTACTGGCCATAAAGTTGTGAGCGAGCAATTTGGCTACTGTATAAATTAGTTTGGTCTGGAGCCATCCCTTCCTGAGCAAAGACAAAACTGGGTGAGCTGGAGGCTAAAAAACTGTGAGCTAGCTCACACTAACTCAGCTTAGAGGGAACACTGATGACAACCATCCCCGCCTTCAGGATATTTCCTCCTCTCCTGATGTGACTCTCTTTGGACAGATTCCACCATTTTGTTCCGCAGAAGTCCTCCTGTTTCGTATCTCACTGGCTTTTTTTCTCTTTTTTTAGCCAAACCCCTTGTCCACTGCATCAGTGAGTATCTCCATGCCCTTTGGGTCACCTTTGTACATGAACATGTACCGAGGGGGCAAATGGTAATTAAAAGAACTCGGGGCCTATTTAATTGCTTTCCCAGGGAAGATTGCCTGGCAAATGGAACTTAATGGCAGTCAAAGTGCAACCAGGGATTTGGCTTCCTATTAACACATGTTGTCTACATTAAGGAAACAGAAGACGAAGTGGGGGAAGCAGGCTCTTGGTTCTAATTAGCTTGGGATGCTGCCAACTGTAAGATCAAAATTAAGTTACAGTTCAGATGGGAAATGTATACCGTTTTGCTACTGGCAAGAAGAAAAAAAAAGGTTGACCAGCTCTCAGTCACACTATCATTCTGGGGGAGCCGAGTCTTTAGTGGATCTATGAACACTCAGAAGTTTGCACCTTCCATTCCTGACTTTGATCACAGAAAGGGCCTTACATTACTTTATGGCCACTGTTCCTTCTAGCTGGCTATTGTCTATGCTGATGGCTCTACGGGACCTCAGGCAGAGAAAGGTCCTTTCTAACACCTGCTGCCTTGGACTCTTGAATGAATGGTCCTGTGGACTGAACCATTTATGGATTGGACCTTTAGTGCACAAGGCCTGGGCTCTAACTCTAAACCATGGCTTTCCCCTTGATTTTATACATAATACTGTTGGGATATTTCCGAGTTCTCTTCCTGTTTGTCACGAAAGCACTTCCTGTTTGTTCTGCATGCTAATTTTCTAGTTAGAGATCCAATAGAATTGTCTGCACATTTTCCCTGCTAGGGCAAGGTGATAAAATGCATAATTAGTTAGGGCTGGGATTCTCCAACTGGATAATCAATAGTTTGGGGACGAGCCAAGAGAGAGAGCCATAGAGCTTGTTTATTGCTATTTGTCTCTCTTCTCCTAAAAGTTTTCCCTGAGTCTCAAGTTAAGTCCTTAGAAGCAACATGTAGCTTAGAGCTGGTAGGGATGATTTACTTTACTTTTGTTCTCCAAGTTCCCTTTAACCAATCTTTAGTAAAGTTATCTTTTTCTAGACAAATACACCTGTGTCTGGCTGCTTTAATCTAACTCTGTTATTTTGGAATCTCAATACCTAATAAATACCACTGCCCAACTTCATATGAGACTAAGAATATATTTGGAGGAATGACTAGCTCAGTGGTAGATCATGTGCTTTGCTCTCAGAAGATCCTGCTTCCATCCACAACATCTCCAACTGAAAGATCTCAAGCAGCCATTGTTGGGAAAGATCATTCTCTGCAGGAGACCTTGGAGATCCATCATCAATACAGAACCAGATGGACCAGTGGTATGACTTGGGAATTGCAGGTTTGTATATTAAGGGCCATGGCTCTGTGGTGGAGCACATGCGTGGTTTTCAGAAGGCCCGTTTTCTATCCGTAGCACCCTGGGTTCAAGGATCTCAGGTCGCAGACACTGGGAAAGATCTTTCTCTGCCTGAGACCCTCAAGAGCTACTATCCATCAGAGTAAATGGACCAACTTAGATGGACCAACTAAGTCATCACAAGACAGCTTTATATGTTCAAAAGTGGGACAGAGAATGGGTAGAGGGGAGTGCCTCCAAAGGCCAAAATCCACACAGCCAGCCAGATCCTTACCTGCAGATTTTAAGGAGTTATTCACAAGAGTTAACTACAAAAAATGACATGTGCCCGGTCAAAAATCAGACCTGCCCTGGACATCCATATTGAATTAGCAAATGGTCACATTGCAGGGAAGCTGGGCCTTAAAGGGTCAGCCCACAAGATTTTGTTGAGAAGATTTTTTTGAGAAGGAGGTTGTTTTAGAAGAATAGGGGCTGTGTGCACAGGGCCCCCGGCCCCCACTTCTTCTCAAAAGCATTTAAAGGGATCTTTTCAATGCTTTTGAGAAGAAGCAGGGGATGGCGCCTGCCCCTCTCCCTCCCCTCCTGCAAGACTTAAAGGGACCTCCAGCCAATCGGCGGGCCACATGCTCCCCGCCGATTAGCTGAAGGGCCCTTTAAATCTTGCAGGAGGAGAGTTAGAGGGGTAGCGGCTGGTGGTCAGTCTTGGGGCGGATTGGAGCTGACATAAAAATAATGCCAGCCCCACCAGAAAAAAAAATTGCCCCACAAGCCACAAAATCCTGGCTAGGGGCCTGCCGGGAAGAGTGGGTGATATTTTATATCTGTTCCTCTTCCCAGGTCCAACACCCACAGTGTTCCAGGGGCAGCAGGAAGCCTGGGTCCGGCCACTGGCATACGTTCGGCTCGACCCCTATTCTTCCCCAGCCGTAATTGAGAGAATCAACCACAGTCGAAGGAAGTCAGCTGCACAGAGCCCGTAATGAAAGAGGGCCAGAGCAGCTGTGCTCCATCTCGGGACAATTATGCTCCCTCCGCCTCACTAACTCGTAACAGTTCCAAGAAGAATAAGCCTCGCCATGCCTGAAATACCTCTGGAAAGGGGGACCAGTTCCTGCCTGGAGCAGAAAGGGGATGGAGCGCCGAAGCAAGCGACTCTTTCTGGATTCATTCAATCACCAATAACAGGTGTCAAAATATTGTGGTGGGGAGCAGCACGAAAGCCGCGCGCGTTCATGCGGTAAATAGCAGGAGGAAAGTCTCTCTTAAAAACAAAGAATTTGGTGAACGTCGAAATGAAGGTAGAGGGCAGAGAGGGAAAGTGACAATTCTCAGCAGAGGAATCACCTGGTCAGGGGAACAGAACAAGCAAAGATGTGAGGTCCACCAAGAGGACTTTTAGGATCGAGAGTGCAGCGGCTGGTATGCTGGACACAGGAATGGAGAGACTCCATTTCAAATTAGACACTCAGGATGCTAAGAAACCAGGGGACAGTGCCTTCGTCTGCCTAAGCTACCTCACAGGGTCATTGTAGAGATAATGCAAAGATAGAAACAGCCATGTAGACTGCCCCAAGCTCCTGGGAAGCAGGGTGGAGCAAAAATGGAATGGATAGACAGGACTGGAATCCCGGAGGGTGGCTCAGGACAGATGCAAGGAACATCTTCATTTTCATTAGCGGAAGAGGTCAGCCTGCATTTGGGCTGTACCTAGGGTTGCCAACTCTGGGTTGGGAATTCCTGGAGATTCTGAGAGACGGCAGGGTTTGGGAAGGGGAGGCACCTCAGCCGGGCATGATTCCATAGTGCTGACCCTCCAGCGCAGCCTGATCTCTCTCACTGGAAGATCAGTTGTAAGAACAGGATATCTCCAGGCCCCACCTGAAGGATCGGGACCCTAGCTGTACCACTTGCAGCCGGGGCTTGCAGCTTTAGAAGTCTACCCAACTCGGGGGAGCCCAAGAAAATGTCTTCCTTTTCAAAGCTGCAATCCTAAACCCATTGCTAAGGAGAAAGACTTCTTGTATTCAGAAGGACTTAATTCCATCTAAAGATGTTAAGGATTAGGGATGCTCCAACAGCCACCAGTTTCTCATCCATCCTGTTTGCCAGTCATGAAAAGGGAGACAGTTTTCCCAGTGACATGGCTGGCTCGAGGTGTTTCTGCGCCCTAGGCAAGGCGCCGATGCCAACCTCCCAGTGGAGCCTGGAGACCTTTTTGCCGCCTCCTCCTCCTCCCCTCCCAGGGGGGAGGCGGAAGGCGGGCGAGCTGCAGTGCCACCTCCTGTGCCCCGGCCGGGCGTCCTTGCACTGGCATCCTTGCACTGGTGGCGGTGGCAAGTCCCTGCTGGCCGCCACCATGCCGCCCCCGCCTCCTCCCCCACCAAGGGGGGGAGGGCGGGCAAGCTGCAGCACCGCCTCCTGTGACCCGGCCGGCCTTCCTTGCACTGGCGGCGGTGAGTACCCACTGGCCGCCGCCTGGGCTCTTTTTGTAGCAGGAACTCCTTTGCATATTAGGCCACACACCCCTAATGTAGCCAATCCTCCAAGAGCTCTCAGAGCTCTTCTTACAGGGGCTACTGTAAGCTCTTGGAGGATTGGCTACATTAGGGGTGTGTGGCCTAATATGCAAAGGAGTTCCTGCTACAAAAAGAACCCTGGCCGCCGACATGCCGCCCCTGCCTCCTCCCCCCCCTGAGGGGGGAGGAGAGGGCGGGCGAGCTGCGGCACCACCTCCTGCACCCCGGCCAGGTGTCCTTGCACTGGGGGCGGCGGCGGCAAGTCCCCACTGGCCGCTGCCATGCCGCCCCCGCCTCCCCCCCCCCGAGGAGGCGCCAACGGCGGCAGGCGCCTGGTTAGGCGGGGGGGGGCTTTTGGCAGGGGGGGCGGGGCACAGTTTGGCACCCCTACAGGCTGGCACGCCCTAGGTGAGCACCTAGTTACCTAGCGGGCGAGCCGGCGCTGCCCAGTGAAACTGTTTGTCAGTTCAGCAGTCTCTTCATGGGTGTTTCTCAGGCTGCTCTTCAAATATAGTCTAATGGGGGTCTGAATTTGCTGAGACTGAGAGGGGGGAAAGATCTGGGGGCTGTAGTGGGTAGCTCGATGAAAGTGTCAACCCAGTGTGCTGCAGCGGTGAAAAAGGCAAACTCTGTGTTAGGGACTATTAGGAAATGGATTGAGAATAAAACAGCCAATAATGTAACGCCCCTGCGTAGATCTATGGTGCAGCCTCATTTGGACTACTGTGGACAGTTCTGGTCACTGTATCTCAAAAAGGATATTGCAGAGCTGGGGAAAGTACAGCGGAGGGCAACTAAGGTGATTAGGGGGTTGGAGCACCTTCCCTGTATCAGGTAAGGCTGAAGAGGCTGGGGCATTTCAGTTGAGAAAAGAGGTGACTGGGGGGGATAGGATAGAGGTTTATAAAATTATGCATGGGGGGAGGAGAAGGAGGAGTTGGTTTTATACCCTGCCCTTCACTACCTGAAGGAGTCTCGGAACGGCTTACCATCTCCTTCCCTTCCTCTCCCCACAACGGACACCCTGTGAGGGTAGAGGGGCTGAGAGAGTTCTGAGAGAACAGTTACTGACCCAAGGTCACCCGGCTGGTTTCATGCGGAGGAGTCCACTTCTCCAGATTAGAATCTGCTGCTCTTAACCGCTAAACCAATCTGGCTCTTGAGAGAAGTGACGAAGAGAAATTATTCTCCCTCTCCCAAAAGACTAGAACTCGAGGGCACCCAATGAAGCTGATGGGCAGTAGGTTCAAGACAGACAAAAGGAAATACTACTTTACACATTGTTGGGTTTAGCAAGTTAAATCACTTCAGTAATTATAGGGTTAACTTTATGTTAGTCAACAGGAAGTCACATGTTTATTGTACCCAAACTGTCCCTAAGTGAGAAAAGCCCAGGAATCTTATAGGATGTCTTATTATAATGACTTGAACTTTAGCCTTGTGATTGGAAATCAGTGTATTGGCTATTTAACATATTGGGGTTCTCTCCCTCCTTTGTGTTGTTGGAGAGGAAGGGGAGCCATTCCTACTGAATCTCTCTAGCTGTAAAGATGTAGGAATCTAGTGTTCTATTATTTTGCATCCTGTTTACCTTTTCCCGTGTTAGCTTTCTAGTAAACTTTTATATTTTTATAAACATACACATGGACTTAGTCTCTCACTCATTGCTCTGCTGATTTAAACTCTGCTTAACTATATTTTTCTAAGAGAAATTTTTCTCCTTCTCCCAAAAGACTAGAACTTGAGGGCATCTAATGAAGCTGATGGGCAGTAGGTTCAGGACAGGCAAAAGGAAATACTACTTTACCCAGAGAGTGATTAAAATGTGGAATTTGCTGCCAGAGGATATAGTGATGGCCATAGGAATAAACAGCTTTAAAAGAGGATTAGATAAATTCATGGAGCATGATTCATGGAGTATGTCTATCAGTGACTACTAGCCATGGCGACTGAGGGGAACCTCCACATTCAGAGGCACTAAGCCTCTGAATCCCAGAGCCAGGACACAACATCAGGAGAAGGCCTTGGCCTCTATGCCCTGTTCTTGGCTGTCCAAGGGAACTGATTGGCCCCTGTGTGAGACAGGATGCTGAACTTGATGAACTACTGGTCTGATCCAGCCGGGGCTCTTCTTATGTTCTTATTCCTTCCCAAGAGTACAGCAGAGCACACATGGCTTTTTCAGACATGTGCATTCTCACACAGCCTGATTGAGCTCTACCTCGTCCCTGAGCAGTGCCACTGCTTCACTTGGCAGGCAATTGTTTAACTAGACACTTAAATCAATCACAAATCATATAAACCCGCCATAAACAAACACTGTTTAAAAAAATCTTACCTGTGCTTGTCTAAGCAGTTCTTAGGAACAGGTCTCTCTGGATCAGCAGTGTTTCAGTGCAAGCGCAGTTTTGGATAAAGTCACGCTAACCTGTCCAGCAGGCATTCGGATCATTCAGTGCCAAAATGAGCAGGCCCAGTGATTGGCTTACGTCTGACTGTCGTGGTTGAACAAGGCAAGTCTGACCGTCCAGCATGTTCAACATGAAATTGGCAGCAATGCGCACAGTCCAAAGCAGACTCCAGATCTAGAAGGTCATATTTGCTGTTCTACTAGTCTTTTTAACCACTCCTCTCAACCTGCTTCAAAAGTAGGGCTTCTGTTTGCATGCAAGCAGGAGGAGATGTGGGGGCGGGGAGGCAAAGAGACAGGAGATTTAGCTGGGAGAGAGGTGAGCAAGAATTTTCTGATGGGTAGCATGGTCCAAGTTTTAACCTTGAAAGCTCTTCATTGTGGCTGGATCCCTCTCTGTCCGACAGCACCCACTACTTCTTGCTTCCTATGGAGTTTTACATGATTATTATTGCAACAGGGACCACACAGACAACTTGTAACCTTGCTTTTGATCTGCTGGCTTCTGAGAAGCGCTTGTAGAGCAGTTGGGTAGATCTCTTTTTCCTACAAGTAAGGAGATGACCTTTTCTCTATGCTTTTGGAAAAGATGCTATGGTTAGTCTGTTGCAGTGAATACAATGAAAGGAGTGGAGGAAGTTTGATACTATCCAGTTAGGGTTCAACAGGGATTCTGGGTTCCTTTTATACTTCACATCTTCAATGAGTTTTGCAAGCCTATGACAATGGTTAGAACTGATGTTGTCAACAGGCAACTGTGCTTGTCACAGACTTCTTGTTGTTGTCATTGTCACTGTCATCATTGTTGTATGGCACTGTGTGTAAAATAGCCAAGAGATCCTAAGATTATCCGGCAGCCAAAAGTTCCAGCTCTTTTAGGCAAGAGATGTTTCAGAGGTGGTTTGCCATTGCTTGCCTCTGCACCGTGGCCCTAGTATTCCTTGGAAGTTGCCCTTCCAAATACTAGCTAAGGCTGCCCTGCTTATCTTCCAAGATCTGACGGGATCCGGCTAGTCACAGACTAAATCTCTTGCATTCCATTGGCTTTGGACTCCGTATATATGCAAACGCATAGCCCATGTGCTTCAGTGGAATAGGACTAGAGACTGGGAACTGGGGAGAAGCAAGTTCAAACCCCTGCTTTCCATTAAAGTCACTGTGTGGCCTTGGGCCAGTTGTTCTTTCCCAGTCTAGCCTACCCTGCAGGGTTGTTCTGATAGGAAAAGGGAGGAACCATGAATACCACATAGGTACCAAGCTTCTTGGGGAAATGTCAAATGAGAATGCATTTTGTGCAGCAGATAACATGGATTCCACAAATGTTTATGTCACCGTCCTAGACTCCTCTTTTGGTTTCGCTGATTGCTTTTAATGGCTGCTGGCTACTAGCTACTGAAAAACTTCACTTGTTTCAATTAGGGGTGGCGAGCGATACTTTAAAAATGTCACCATCAAAGGAAGACAGAAGTCTGAGTTTCAAGACCACCTAGGCCTGGGGATGAAGGTGTCTGTCCAGGGAATGCTGCTGTTTTAGGAACACTGCTAGGGTTTCCAGCCTCCAGGTGGGGCCTGAAGAATTCCCAGTATTCCAATTGATCTCCCGGCTACAGAGATCAGTTCCCCTGGAGAAAATGGCAGCTTTTTGAGGGTGGATTCTGTGGTACTGTACCCTGATACTGTCCTTCCCCTCCCCAAACCCCATCCTCCCTAGGCTGCACCCCCAAAATCTTTCCCAATCCCAAACGGGCAGCAACCCTGGACACTACTCTATAGATTAGCCATTGTTCCCCAGAATTCCTGCCTTCCCTTTACTGCTGGAGGTTTACATTTTGAAACCTCCGTTTCCAAAAATGCCAATGAGTCTCCAGTACCCCTCCACAGGAGGAAGAGGAAGAGGAAGAAGAAGAAGGAGGAGGAGGAGGAGGAGGAGGAGGAGATTGGATGTATATCCCGCCCTTCACTCGGAGTCTCAAAGTGGCCTACAATCTCCTTTCCCTTCCCCTCCCCACAACAGACACCCTGTGAGGGAGGTGGGGCTGAGAGAGCTCTTTCGAGAACTGCCCATGAGAGAACAGCTCTGACAGAACTATGTCTTGCCCAAGGTCATCCAGCAGCTGCAAGTGGAGGAGTGGGGAATCAAACCTGGTTTTCCCAGATTAGAGTCTGTGCACTTAACCACTACACCAAACTGAATAACCCCCATAAAAGGACACACACAGAGAGAACTTCCCTCTACTCCAGGAAGTGGGGAGGTGCAGAACAGTACACTGTTTTCCTGAGCAGCAGTTTAATGCTCATTAGTTCCCACCCCCATCAATAACTAAAATCCCATTTTCTCCAAAGAGACGCATCTCCAGCTTCTCTACAAGCAGGGAGAAAGGCCTCTAGATGTACATCTGTATCAGCAGCGTGAAGCCTGTATAAATCACAGCGCTGTTATCAGGGGTAAAATTAGCTCCTGTTACTGACAGCATCTATCACTCATTCCTACTCTAATCTCTACCAGGGGAAAGATTTACAAGCAACAGTGATGAAAGAGGGGTGGGGGGAGGGAATCAGAGCCCTACAGAAGGGGTGGGGGGAGAATCGGAGCCAAGATAACAAAACAGTGTTTGCAAGGCGGGAAGAAACAAACAAGACGGGAGGTTATGAGAAAGGGTTGTTCGCACACGCCAGGTTTTCTCTTTAACCTGTTTGGCTGACTTTTCTTCTAAAGAATGATAGGAAAGTATTGATCAAGTGGTTAGCGTTTTTTAATATGTGTGTATGGGGTGGGAGGGGGGAGCGCAGGATTGCAACCTGATTCTTAGAAGCATCAGTGACGGGGATTGTATTAGGAGGCCTCAGTGCTTTAAGGATTCAGGGTATAGTATTTATTTGTTTCCCTTACAGGGGCTCACAGCAGTTTATAAACAGCTCAATAGGAATACAATAAAGTGACCGACAAGACAGAGGGGGGAAAGAATCCCTCAGTGCAAAGAAACACAACATAAGAACATAAGAGAAACCAATGTTGGATCAGGCCAAAGGCCCATCCGGTCCAACACACTGTCACACAGGGGCCAAAAATACCAGGGGCCATCAGGAGGTCCACCAGTGGGGCCAGGACACTAGAAGCCCTCCCACTGTTGACCCCCTCCCCAAGCACCAAGAATACAGAGCATCACTTGCCCCAGACTGAGTGTTCCTATCTATACCTTGTGGCTAATAGCCACTGATGGACCTCTGCTCCATATGTTTATCCAATTCCCTCTTGAAGCTGTCCATGCTTGTAGCTGCCACCACCTCCTGTGGCAGTGAATTCCATGTGTTAATCATTCAAGCCCCACTTAAATTGCTCCCAAACAGTTCCACCTGCAGCTTTTTCTAATGTCAGGACACTCTCCTAGCCTCCTCTGTAGCCCATTCTATAGGGCAACACTAGGACCAGATGTGATGGAGGACAAGAAGAAGACAACTAGGGTTGCAGGTGTCCCCCCTCCTGGCTGCCAGTGGGGGATGGGGTGCTAGGGTTGCCAGATGCTATTGGGTTAAATGTAAAAAAAAAAATTGACTTGGAGGCACAGAAGCATTTCACAGTATCCCCAATCCTCCGAGTTTCCCAGTTAAGGAAACAATGCTGCTCAAATGAATTACAAAGATAACCTGATTCCAATGGTAATAAGAGAAAGAAATTTTACTTACAAAAAATAGTACATCTTACACAACATATTCATGTAGGTACATTTTACTTATTGTAAACATATTACCTTCAAAAAGGTTGACTTGCTACAGCTCCAAGCCCAGTAAGAGAGAGAAGAGCAGAGGTCCTATAGAAGATGAAACAGAAGGCAAGCAGTGGCCAAAGAGGCCATGGGAGGGTGGAGCCAATGAGAGGGTGGGGCCGACTGCCAAGTGTACCTGAGTGAGAGAATTCTTTTAACCCTTTCCCTTCCAGATCCTCTGGCATGCAGAATTACAATATCCAACAGATCTAGGATGAGAAACTCCTGAAGATCCGGGGAAGGAGCCTGAGGGGGACAGGGACAATGCTATAGCGTGCACCTTCCAAAGCATGCAGCAGTCCCCTCCACTTCCCAGGCCAGCGAGCATCTACAGAACCATGAGGCTCAATGGGAGGTGGATTTTGATGCGGGAATCAATGTTCAGAGACTCAATGGGTCTTTTGCAGTGACCTCTTGGGTGAGAGTGAAAGGAAATGGTGGCCAGGGTGGTAGTGGGGGAGCAATCCTATTCAGCGCCATCGCCTTTCCACGGGGAGTCCCACCCTTCTCAAGTTTCTACTTCGGGTGGTGCACTGGTCACCTCTGCCCGCCTTTATGGACTTGGAGTGAGCGGAACTCGGCCGTAAAGCGCTGCTGTGACTCCACGTGGACACGTCTCTCATTGGACTTTGCAATTAGACCCTTGGGTTATTTGGCAATAACGCTGCAACTCCAGTGCCAGTTGACTCATAGGCAATAACGCTGCAACTCCAGTGCCAGTTGACTTTCCAGAACGGAGGGCTTAGGGTTGCCAGCCTGCAGGTGGGACCTGGAGACACTCCCCCCGACCCCCGCATTACAGAGATCAGGTCCCCTTGAGGAAAGGCGTGCATTGGACTCGGCTGAGCTGCCCAAACTCTGCCTTCGCCAGACTCCCCCCCCCCTCCAGTCCCCAGGAATTTTCTAAGTCAGAGATGGCAACCCTGTTTAGACTCCAGACAATGGAGGAAGCCAGGCTTTGTTAATGGCCATGTTATTGATTCACTGGTGTTTTTATGTTTATTGATTGTATTACTGTGCTAATTGTTACTGTAGAACCAGATCAGGAGCAAAGACATTTATGTTTGAAAATTGGTGGGCACATGGGGGGGGGCACGCCAGGAGGTAGCCTGGCATAGTGTGCAAAAAACAAAACAAAACCTGGAGCCAGCCCTGGGGAGAGGGCCACCCAAATGACTGGGACCCACCACTGGGACAGATGCAGGAAACTCTTTTCTCACTCTGAACTTGCTTTACTTCTTCTCAATGATGTAATCATATTTTTTTAATGAGTGCCATCAAGTCAGAGTCGACTTATGGTGACCCCACAGGGTTTTCAAGACAAGAGACTAAGAGCTAGGATTGCCAGGTCTGTTGGAGCAGCTGGCAGGGGATGGGTGTGAACTTACCTGGAAGCAGGGCTTTTTTTGTAGCAGGAACTCCTTTGCATATTAGGCGACACACCCCTAATGTAGCCAATCCTCCAAGAGCGTACAGAGCAATTCTTACAGGAGCTACTGTAAGCTCTTGGAGGATTGGCTACATTAGGGGTGTGTCACCTAATATGCAAAGGAGTTCTTGCTACAAAAAGAGCCCTGCCTGGAAGTGACATAGGCATGTCAGTGATGTCGGGAGTGACAGTCTAGTTTGTTGGCTTCCACCCTATAGCTTCTACCACAGAGTTTTGCCCAAAAACCAGAGTGCCCCCCCACGTCACCGACATGCTTCCATCACTTCTGGGTGACATAGATACGTTGAGTTTATTTCCAGCTTCTTGCCTGTTTGGAGGGGTAATTCCCCTGACTGGCCAATTGGGGACCAGGGGACCCCTGCCCCCACCAGGGTTTCTGGCAACCCTACTAATAGAGGGTGTTTGCCATTGACTTTCTCTGCATAGTGACCCTGAAATTCCTTGATGGTCTCCTATCCCACGAGAAGACAAGAGTCACTGGAAAAGGCAGTAATGCTAGGAAAAGTTGAAGGCGGCGGGAGAAGAGGAAGACCCAGGGCTATTTTTGGGCAGGAGCGTACAGGAACAGAGTTCTGGCTGGCTCCCGAGTTGGCCACGCCCAGCAGGAACTCATTAGCATAATAGGCCACACCCAGCAGCAGAAGTTCATTAGGATTGGCTACATTAGGGGTGTGTGGCCTAACATGCAAAGGAGTTCTTGCTACCAAAAAAGCCCTGGGTTTTGGCAACAAACAAGATAAACAGAATAAGAAGCAAAAGGTGGGTGTGGCTGGATGACCACACTTCTGGTAACATGGGGGTGTGGCCTAATAGGCTAGTGAGCTGTGCTGTTGGGGGTGTGGCCTAATATGCTAATAAGTTTCTGCTGTTGGGTGTGGCCTGTTATGCTGATGAGTTCCTGCTGGGCTTTTTCTTCAAAAAAAAAAGCCCTGGGAAGACCTAACATGAAATGGATTGACTCTATAAAGGAAGCCACAGCTCTCCTTTTGCAAGACCTGAGTGAAGCTATTGACGTTAGGACATTTTGGGGGACGTAAATTCATAGGATTGCCGTACTCCTATCTAGATACTAACCAGGGCCGACCCTGCTTATCTTCCAAGATCTGATCTGTTCAGGCTAGCCTGGGTCATCCAGGTCAGGGCAAGTAATCACATAGCCAAGTGTAATTGGCTCTAAAATACAGGGCCAAAACCAGGCGTTGGTCCACTTCAGACATAACACGACCATTGTTTAATTAAATCAGCTAAGGTTATTGTGATAATCTGAATGTAGGCCGCTCCAGTATTTACGGTTGGTTATGGTATTTCAAGCCAGGACTTGAAAGCAGGGCTTGAACTTAACCACAATTGTTCCTAACCAGTTTTGCATTGGGTATGAATATGGATGTCCCACCTTGACCCTAGTATTCAGTCTAGTGTACCAAGCAAGTCTTTGTAGGCAGTTGGGAGAAGAGTGAGCGTGCAGAAACCAGCATGAGTGCAGGCAAACCAAGACTGGAATGATTGTGCCTGTGAGTGGGGTTGCCAGCTCCAGGTTGGGAAATTTGGGGGGTGGAGCCTGAGGAGGGCAGGGTTTGGGAAGGGAGGGGCTTCAATAGGGCATAATGCCATAGAGTCCAACTTCCAAAGTGGCCATTTTCTCCAGGTGAACTGATCTCCATCTCCTGGAGATCAGTTGTAATCCCAGGCCATCTCCAGCTATCACCTGGAGCTTTGCAACCCTACCTGTAAGCCAAATCCTGGTTTCACAATGCACACATTCTTAAAATAAACCATGGTTACCCGATATATCTGACATATAAAGTAAGAGAAATTTATGTTTTAACCAATCAGGGATTTTATTTTTTTTTAGTGTCCTGCGGTTCCCAGTATGAAAGAACTGGAGACCACTTTGCCTCGAAAGAATTCATTTCCCCCCTACTTTCTTTCTTGTAACCTAACTCAATAGCTCAATTCGCTCGTTTTTATGATATCCCAGACCCTTTGAACCCCGCCATTGATTGAAAGAGGATTTGGATCCTGCCAAGGGAGAGCACAAGAACTATTTCTGCCATCGCCCAAAGTGCAAATGCTCGCTCCTCATACGTTGTAAGCAAAGTAACCTGCCAATATAGATTTGATTACATACTAGTTTTATAACCTGAGTTTCCATACAAGGATCCTCAAGGTGGAATACAACAACTAAAGCCACAAAAGATAATCCGATTAGCTTAAACAGAAGCACCGGAGGAAGCAACAATAAGTAGCCCAAAAAAACCCCAGGGAGATAAAAGTTATGTGTTCATTACAATAAGTAGATCCTAAAAATAACAGTTCAAATCTTTTATGAAAAGGCCAAGCTCCTGAACCTTGCTAGGCACAGTGGGGGACTGGTTCCACGAGTAGGAGGCCATCTTCTTGGCAAGCAGCCGTGAACATGATCGGTGATGTAAACCATCAACATATGCTGGCCGTACAAGTGGTGGGGCATGAGAGAAGAGACGGTGCTCCTTCCTTCCTTCCTTCCTTCCTTCCTTCCTTCCTTCCTTCCTTCCTTCCTTCCTTCCTTCCTTCCTTCCTTCCTTCCTTCCTTCCTTCCTTCCAATATGCTGGAAGAAGCATGTGCCGTCAAGTCACAACTGACTCATGGGGACCCCTTCCACTGGGTGTTCCAAGCACAAGAGACTCATCTTCAAAGACAGCAGGCAGTTGCATATCTCCATACTGACCAATTTATCATTCATTGTCATGGATCAAGGGGGCACAGACTCCTCCTCGACAAGTGAAGAAGCAGAAGACTTAGATAAGGAACATAAGTGGGAGGCTGAGGTCCCAGCAGCACCACTCCAGAAGGAAGCAACCCAAGATGCCTCAAGGAGCTTGCTTTGCTTTTGCTTTTGATATCCAGGAGGGGTCCAAAGAGACTGCCTCTGCTCTCTAGCCCTAGCATACAGCTTGGCCTTCCCTCCTTAGACTCAGAACCCTCCATCCCAGAGTCCAGGGCAACCCCCGAGGTTTCTCCCCAACTGACCACTCCACTGCCACAAGGCCAACAGACATCCCAATCCCATTGGAGCAATCACCGCCATCAGCAACCAGGGTGCCTTTAACAGCTGGTAGGCTCTTCCTAGAGAGGCGGGGCTCATGTCTGCGTGTCCCTACGGGAGGACTTTACACACTTCAGCTTTTGTTGGGACAATGTCTGAGCTCTCTGTACTGTTGACTTCAGCCCCATTGATTCCTGCCTTGGCTTGGGGACCATCTCCTCAAGCCTCAGCGGTGATATGCAGTTAAATCCTATGTCAAATGTAGGATTTGAACCTCAAGTATAGAGCCTATCCACATGGCCAGTGTTCCCTCTAAGCTGAGTTTCTGTGAGCTAGCTCACAGTTTTTTTAGCCTCCGGCTCACACATCTTTGTCTTAGCTCAGGAAGGATGGCTCCAGAGCAAACTAATTTATGCAGCAGCCAAATCGCTCGCTCACAACTTTAATGCCATTAGCTTACAAAGTAGAATTTTTGCTCACAAGACTTCACAGCTGAGGGGGAGCATTGCACATGACATCACTGTGTGGGTGCCTAGTGGCTTTGGAACTGTGGCTGTCTGAACAGAGATGTAAGGTGTATCCCTACCTTCCTCCCTCTTCACGGCATGAACAAGACCAGATTAATTGTCCAAACTGGCCCTCTGCTAGATCTCAAAGCGCAAGGGATATATGTGCAATTTGGTGTTTTTGCAGGATGTGAGATGCCTTGTTTGGGGGATAGATCAGTATTACTTGGTTGTCATGGGCAGGTCATGACAGCCCTGCAGGGGTGAAGGTTGTATTAAGAAACTCTAAGTAAACATGCTTAGGATCAAAACCTGTTTCAAACTGGATTCACCTACAGGAATGCCATGCACAAAATATTTTCTTGTACTTTCTTTATTGACTAGCACATATTTAGCTACAGGGGTTTTCTTAAATCAAGTGCCCCCAACCACGATATATACTCCATCCTGAATCAAAGATCTTGCTGGTAGTTTATAATATTATAATTTTGTATGGTTTCAGAAGGTTTTATGATTGTTATTTATTTGTTTATGTAAGCCACCCTGCGCCTGCTCTGACTGGGAGGGCAGCGTATAAATTGAACAAATAAGATAAAAAATAAAATAAATGATCGCCTTTCCTTTCATGCTATTCTTTCCAGAGCTGTTTTCCTTCTCCTTTGCCCTTTTTTGCCCTCACTGAGGCTTCATCTGATGTTCTTGATCATGCTGGCTCTGATGCGATGACCTCACAATGGCTCGAAGCAAAATCACATGGGCTGATACGTCTACTCGGATTGGACAGCAGGGAGGGCAAGGGAGGGCAAGGAGAATGAGGACAAAGAAGGAGGAAAATAGTTCTGAGTCGCAGCCACCACCAGGGGACTGGAGTATCAAATGACAAGGATCGAATTCAGTTATGTGGTTAATTTTTGTCAGTAATAATGATGTCTTCCACATGGCCTTATTGCCACAGTCTCGATCCCAAATGAGATCAGGTTTTTGCGTGAGCTTCTAGACTGCTTCATTTCAGTTACATACCTGTCCGCTTTTCCCCCGTGGCTCTCCCGCAATTTATCAAACCTCTTTTGATCTGACGTCTTCTGCAAAACTGCCTGTGTAGCAATTTTTTTTTCTCTTTTATGGAAAGTCTGCTCCATTGTCAGATGTTCTGAACACCCCGCCATTTCAAACCCTGCTGGATGTAATAAGTTTAAAACACTTCAGTATTTACAGGGATAATGTTGTTAGTGTTGGTAAACAGGAAGTCACATGTTTGTTTGTAATGAATGTATTTACTCTGTAGAATGCCCGGGGAACTTTGTAAGAATCTTAGCTATCTGATTGGAAATCAAAGTATCAGGTATTTAGCATATTGGTATTCTCCTTCCTGTCTTTGTTCTTGTTGAGAAGGAGAAGGCACTCTTCCTGTCTTGTCTATCTAGCTATAAGGATGTAGCAATGTAGCTCCCCAAGCACCCTTTTCCCATGCTAGTGTTAAATTAAACTTTTATACTTTTTTACATTCACATGGACTCAGTCTCTCAATACTTACTCTGCTGACTAAAATGATTTTTACTCTGCTTAATACAAACTTTCTTTAAGAATCAAACCCAACAAACCCCCAATCACCCAGTGCCACAAAATGGTGCTGAATCTTTTCTTATTTTTTTTAAAAAAAACAGTGATATATCACTGCAGTGAAATAATGCTCAAAGTACTCGAAAAAAATGGAATATGTTTTCTGTTGTTATGCAAGTCATGTCTCAGGCTTGGGGTGTGGGGTGGGCAGGGCTATTTTTGGGCAGGAACCCACAGGAATGGAGTTCCGGCTGGCTCCTGAGTTGGCCACGCCCAGCAGGAACTCATTAGCATAATAGGCCACACCCAACAGCAGAAACTCATTAGGACTGGCTACATTAGGGGTGTGTGGCCTAACATGCAAAGGAGTTCCTGCTCCAAAAAAAAGCCCTGGGTTTTGACAACAAACAAGGTAAACAGAATAAGAAGCAAAAGGTGGGTGTGGCTGGATGACCACACTTCTGGTGACATGGGGTGTGGCCTAATATGCTAATGAGCTGTGATGTCAGGGGTGTGGCCTAATATGCTAACGTGTTCCTGCTGGGCTTTTTCTACAACCCCCCCCGGGGGTGGGTAGTTGGTATTGGGCCAATCTTATACTGTCTGGTAAGTTTTCAGACCAATCAGAGGTGACCTGAATGGGTGTTCCTTGAAAGGTGGAAGGGGGTGTTCCTTTGGGTGGTTTCCTTCTTGACACTATCCCAGTATATCACTACAACAAATGCACACACAAAAATGAGTGAAGGTGCACAGTGCTACCTGATGTGTGGAACATCCACACAAAGCACGTTGTTGGGAATGGCCTTCGCGATGAGCCAAAGGCAGAAAAACACGGCCGTGTGGAAGATGTCACTGCGGCTGCAGTGGACGAGCTTATTTCAAGTAATAATATTAAAGAACATTTGGTATAGCCCTGGTGGTATTGCTGTCTGGAGAGTCGCAAGGAGACAGGTGAGGTTAAACAATGAAGGCACATTGTGTGTGTGTGTGCGCACGTGTGTGTGTGTGTGTAAAAGAGACACACCATTTCATAAGATGATGAGATCTAGCATGCTAATGCACTAATGCAATTTTTTAGGCAGATAATGCCAGCTCAGCCATTTTTTCTAATATCATTATTGAGGGACAGGATTTCCATGAGTCAGGAAGAGAATAACCTTCATTTAAAAAAAAGGAGAGAGAGAGAGAGAGAGAATGTTGATCAGAGGGTGACTGTGAGCTTAGGCATGTGTGTGCTTTTGCCACGCTTCTTTTGCAGGGAGCTTGTCGATCCCAGGCAAATATATGATACCAGAAGGAAATAAAATTGAAAAATGTCAAAAGAATCCACCTACCTGGAGTGTAATTACCCCCCCCCGCCCCATTTCTATATTAACAGAGCAAAGAAACAAATACTATGGGCAGGGGCCATAGCTATAAATGTATGATACGGATACACATTTATAGCTGCAGTACTTGCCCATAGCGTGTATGCAAGTTTCAAATTTATGGGTAGAAAATCTTAACAAGGGGCAGTATAGCTCAGTAGTAGAGAATGTACTTTGCATGCAGAAAGTCCCAGGTTCATACCTGGGATCTTCAGGAAAAAGGAACTCAGGGAGCAGGAATGCCAAAGGTCCTTCGTTTTCCTGAGATCCTGAGAAGTTGCTACCAATCAGTGGGGACAATGCTGTTTGCTCCATTTAGAAATTTCCAAACCACTTCTGACACATATCACTCCTCTTGCCAGACTCTTTGGGTGACTCTTTGATAGGGATGCCAACCTCCAGATGTGGCCTGGGGATCTCCTGGAATTACATCTCATCTCCAGGAGCAATCAGTACAGATGGGCACGAACTGAACCACAAAGCAAAATCCATCACGAATTTTGCCCTGTTTGTGGTTCACGAACCGAAGTTTATGATGAGTCTACCATCACAAACTTCTATGAACTTTTAAAGCTGTTCATGGCGGTTCCTGGATAGAGCAGAAAGCCGGGGTTTAAAGGGACACCAAGTCCCTTTCAACCCCTGCTTTCTGTTCCTTGAGAAAGCCACAAAAATATCTGAGTGGTGGGGAGCAGCCCACTCCCTGCTGCTCAGCTATTTGGGGCTTTCTTGTGCAGTCTCTCGGCAGCCATCAACAAGATCCCCGATGTCCTCTGAGCCCTTGCTCTAAATGAGCTCCTTGGTTTACCCAGGAGCTGCAGCTGATGAAATGAAGGCTCAGATGACTAGAGAGACGGTGGCAGCACACTCATGATGAAACAACAAGAGAATCCTATAGGACGTTTGTGAGATCCTATAAGATGGCAGTCAAAGCCGCGAAGAGAGAGTTCTATGCGGCCATGGTTGCGGCTGCTACCTCACTCCCGGCACGATTGTCTAGAACTATTCGGTCATTAACAGATCTGCCACAGGGCAGACTAAATGCTAGGGAACTGTATACTGGCTGTGAGGCTTTTGCGAGCTATTTTGCAGATAAAGTGGCGATCTCCCCGCCACAGTTGAGACAGTGAGCGAACTCGAGGCCCCATGCACGTCTTCTGGTTCTAGTCTGGATTTATTTCAGTCCACTCAGCCTTGGGGAAGTTGACAGACTGCTCTCAACAGTATGCCCAATCACGTACAGCCTTAATCCGTGCCCCTCATGGCTTATAAAAGCTAGCCATGAGGGATTTCAAGGTGCCCTCAGGGATATTATCAACAAGTCCTGGAAATGCAACCCCCAGATTTCCAGGGCTGCCCACTCTGGGTTACAGAGTCCCTGAAGATTTGGGGTGGAGTCTGGGGAGGGCAGAGCTTGGGGAGTGAAGGGAGCTCAGCAGGAGGGTGATACCCTTGAGGCCACCCTCCAAAGCTGCCATTCCTCCCAGGGGGGATTGATCTCTGTAGTCTGAAGGTGAATTGTGATTCTGGGAGAACGCCAGGCCCCAACTGGAAGTTGACAACAGTGGCATTTTCCACTGAAGTTTGCAGGTTCCAGGAGGAAGTATCCATTCTTCTTGGATGCTGATGTCCAAGTCTCCTGTACAGTTGGGACTAACCTTTCCTCTGTATTTGTTTTAAGAATTTCCCCAGCCATGATTTTGTAGTTTGGGGGGCCTTTAAATAAGTTGGGGGGCACTGACGTCAGTTGTGGAAGCAAGCCATGCTTGGGGAAGGGATAATGGCAGTGGGGGGGCCTGGGCTAGATGGAAGTTGTGGGGCCTTGGTAGGAAGTCAGGAGGCCAGCCCCCAAAATGCCTCACTGTAGCTACAGGCCTGAATTGCCGTTAGGATTGGCACAGTTGGGCTCCAACCACGTCAGGTTGGGGAGCAAGGATCTTCTGAATGGTTGAAGTTTCCAAAAAGAAATGCATGCCAAGAAGAAAGAGAGAGAGATGCCAATGGAGCCAACTAATTAATCCCTGCTGCATTATGTGAAAGATCTCTTGGGATGATAGGGAAAGCTCTCCTCCTGAGGCCTTTCCTTCCCCCCCACCCCGAAATCGGGGACGGGTGGTGACTCACAAGCCCACTCCCTCCTGAGCCCACTGGTGATGTTTTGACAAATCCTCTTAATGGCATCCAGTCCACTCTCCCATCTCTGACAGAATGACTGTTGTTTAAATCTTTGTAAAGGATGTCACCATTAGATGGCTTCCCTGGAGATGGTATGGAGAAAAAGAGAATGATAAATGAGCAGATTGGGTCTCGGGAGCTTTTCTGTCTAATTTTTCAACTCTTAGGGAAACTGTTGCCATTTGAACCGTCTCCATTCATCACCAAGTAAATATGAAGAGGAAGTTTTAAATTGCTCTTAAAAAAAACCCAAAAACCCGTCTTGTTTCTCCCTCCATTTTAAACCGAAAAGTCAGGGCTTTTTTTGTAGAAAAAGCCCAGCAGGAACTCATTAGCATAATAGGCCACACCCAACAGCAGAAACTCATTAGCATATTAGGCCACACACCCCATGTTGCCAGAAGTGTGGTCATCCAGCCACACCCACCTTTTGCTTCTTATTTTATTTATTATTAAAATATTAATATTTTAATTCTGGAGGCCATTCCTTTTCTGACCTAGAACAGCAGAGCCACCATCAGATCCAAGGAGATTTGGAACAAGAGAGAACTCCTAGATTTACAGACAGAGTCTAATACCACAGTGCCTTAATTTGTAGGAAAATAGAATTTTTAATTTACACTTCTTTTTAGGGTTGCCGGCTCCAAGTTGGGAAGTACCTGGAGATTTGGGGGGTGGAGCCTGAGGAGGGTGGGGTTTGGGGAGAGGAGGGGCTTCAAAGGGGTACAATGCCACAGAGTCCACCTTCCAAAGTGGCCATTTTCTCCAGGTGAACTGATCTCTGTCACCTGAGGATCAGTTGCAATCCCGGGAAATCTCCAGCCACCACCTGGAGGCTGGCAACCCTACTTCCTGCCCCCATCTTGCTTATATAATTCTCTTTGGTGTTCCAGATCCAGGTTGCAAACTCGAGGGTGGGAAATTCCTGGAGACTTTGGGGGCGGAGCCTGGGGAAGTTGGGGTTTGGGGAGGGACCTCAACAGAATATAATGTCATACCTTTAGGGTTGCCAGTTCTGGGTTGGGAAACACCTGAAGATTTGGGGGGTAGAGCTTGGGGAAGGTGAATTTGGGGGAGGTGAGAAACCTTAGCAGGGTAAAATGGCATCAAGTCCACCCTCCAAAGCAGCCGTTTTCTCCAGGGGAACTGATACTTGTAGTCTGGAGATCAGCTGTACTTCCATAACTCTCCAGTCAATACCTGGAGACGTATAAAACCTGTCACTTTGGCTCCTAGTTTACAGCCTTTTTTGTTTACCACAGATTTCTTCAATTAAAAAACAGACTGGGAGTTTTTTAAAAAATTCAGTCATCCAATTTCCCCATCTGGTAGAGTCCAGAAACGGATTCACCTCCACAGCCAGAACTAGGCCTCAGAATCCGCCACTTTCTCCTTTCTTCTTGCCTTTGCGCTGAAACCAATTAGCACACTATTTAGTGGTTCCTTAACCCTTGTTTATTATGCCTCACACTGTGATCTGGGCCTGGGGGTTTTGTTCTCATCCATCGGGGGAGAGAGCCGTAAACCGCCGCCGCTGAAATTGTTGAGCCGGTTTGATTTAATTTTGTCCAAACAAGGCCTATTAAAGAAATGATGTTGACTCCTCGGCCAGACCTGCCCGAGCTAACATCCCATTCCCCGTCCCCCCAAGCATTTTTATTACTCGGCTCAGTAGGCCTTTGGAAACAGTAGACAAAACATGCGGCGGCTGTTGCGAGGGCAACCTCTTCTTGTGGCTACCGTGCCAATTATCTCCTTTCCAGCCGGGCTGGGCATCCCGCAGGGAAGGAAAGGAAGGGGGGTGGGAAGGCTGGGCCAGGGCAGAGAGGCAGCAGTGCCTGATCCGTTTATCACACAGTTAGGGAGAGCAGATAGGCCTAATGGATATTTCAATAATTCAGCGTTCTCGGCCTGGCGGAAACTGCGTCACAGTGTGTGGCGGGTGGCGGCACAGCTGAGGTCATTTGGTGCACAATGAAAGAGATATTTTAAAAGTAGGATCGCCAGCCTCCAGGTGGGGTGTGAAGATCCCCTGCTTTTACAACTGATCTCCAGACTACAGAGAACAGTTCTCCTGGTAGACTTGTCAGCCCTCAGGTCCCAGCGCGGGTTTCCCCTGCTATCGGCCAGCTGGGGAAACCCCAGTCCCAAACAGTCGGGTTGCCAAGTCTGGGTTGGGAAATGTCCAGAGACTCTGGGGGTGGATCCAGGAGAGGGCGGGGTTTGGGGAGGGGAGGGGCCTCAGCAGGGTACAAGGCCACAGAGTCCACCTTCCAAAGCAGCCATTTTCTCCAGGAGAGCTGATCTCTGTCAGATGGAGATCAGTTGTAAAAGCCGGAGATCTCCAGGCCCCACCTGGAGGCTGGCAACCCTACCAAACAGGGATGTTGTCGTGCGATATCCCTGACATGATGATGTCACTTCTGGGTGACGTCATTGAGCTGGAGGCGTTATGCAGTGATGCTCTGGTTTCAGGGCAAACTCTATGGTTTTGAAGGCAAAAAAAGCTATAGAGTTTTGCCCCAAACCCGGAGTGTCATGTGCAATGTTGCCAACACAATAACATCACTTCTGGGTGATGTCATTATGTCATCTGGCCCACCCCTGGAACGCCCCCCAAATCCCCATGCTGTGACAGCGAAGGGACTTGGCAACCCTCTCCCCTGGAGGAAACAGCCACTGTGGAGAGTAGACTCTAGGCTATTGCACCCTGCTGAGGTCCCTCCCACATCCAAAATCTCCAGGTATTTCCCAGGGTTAGCAACCCTATTTCAAAGTGATCTGCCATAACTGTATATGGGGCTGACTGAGGGTTGCCAACCTCCTGGTGGGGCCTGGAGATCTCCTAGGATTGCAACTGATCTCCAGACAACATACCCTCCTCCCCCAGATTAAATGGCTGCTTTTGAGGATGGACATTATAGCATTACACGAGGGTTTCCAACCTCCAGCTGCTGGCCTCCAGCTGACAGAGAGCACCTCCCCTTGGAGAAAATGGCTGGTCTGGGAGTTGGTCTCTCTGGCCTTATACCCTCCCGCAGTCCCTCCACTCCCCAAACCCCGCCCTCCCCAGGCTCCACTCCCAAAAACTTCAGGGATTTCCCAACCCGGAGCTGGCTGCCCTGCAGTATACCCTGCTGAGCTCCCTTCCTTCACAAACCCCACCTTCCCCAGGCTTCATCTGCAAATCTCCAGGAATTCTCTACCAGGAATCCCACTTCTCCTGGAGAAAATAGCTGCTTTGGAAGGTCGACTGTATATCATTATAGCCTACCGAGGCCCCTCCCCTCTCTAAACCCCGCCCACCCTCCTCAGGTTCCACCCTCAAACCTCCATGTATTTCCAAACCCAGAGTTGGCAACCCTCTTTTAAGAGGAGACAGAAGCTCTGTTCTCACATTCCTAACAAGCAAAGACACACAGGGAACTGTACAAAAAAACGCTTATTAATACAAAAAGTGCTAAATATATGAAACAATGAGCAAAGAGTCCTTATATATAAATATATTTTCTTCCAGATGTGTAGACAAAGAAGTCGTCTTTGGACTTCTTCTTTGTCTACACATCTGGAAGAAAATATATTTATATACAAGGACTCTTTGCTCATTGTTTTATATATTTAGCACTTTTTGTATTGATAAGCATTTTTTGTACAGTTTCCTGTGTGTCTTTGCTTGCTAGTTGATTTGGCCGTGACCTTTTGGTTTTGGTTTTCCTGTTCTCGCATTACAGCAAATACACGTACATCCTGCCTGTACCTGTGTACATCTGTTTGTAAGAAAGAGTCTGTATGTCTTCACTTTATGAATGAAACCAAGGACCAGTATTTGGATAAATGTGGGGTTTGTCTCACATGTTCAGCTGTGCATGTGTGCACTGTAACATGGGAATTACTCAACACATGCACAAAGAACGATTGGGTGCACTGCACATGGACTATGCATTTGAACAAGGCTATGTGTATTAAGTGCTATCGAGTCGCTTCTGACTTAGTAACCCTGTGAATTAATGTCCTCCAAAATGTCCCATCATTAACAGCTTTGCTCAGGTCTTGCAAACCGAGGGCCGCAGCTTCCTTGATTGAGTCAGTCCATGTCATGTTGGGTCTTCCTCTTTTCCTGCTTCCTTCAACTTTTCCTAGGGTTGTTGTCTTTCCCAGTGACTCTGGTCTTCTCATCATGCGGCCAAAGCACAATAGCCTCAGTTTGGTAATTTTAGCTTCTAGGGAGCTGGGAAAGGTTTAAGCACATTTCCTCCCTACCCTTCGCTGCTCACAATTGCTGCTTCTCAATGCTGTTTTCACCATTCTGCTAGCATGTATGTGCACGTGTGTGGAATATGCCCCTTCTCTTATTCCAGTCTCCCGAGCCCTACTGTATCCCAGCCAGTGTCGGTCTTCCAAAGAATCCATTTTGGCAGGATTTCCCAGTCCTGTGGAACTGAAGTCTGGTTTGTGTTTTTAGAAATATTGTGTCCTGCTGGGATCGGATATTCTTCAGCCGGAGCCGGTGGGATTCTCCTGTTAGAAACAGGGGGTTAAATTTTTTACTTACTGGAAATGCTCCAGTCTGCTATGGGGGAATATAGAATTTCGCCATCCAGAAGTGGAATTCTATAGCAGTACAAAGCAAGAAAGGGAAGACGCAAATATAATACACATCCCACTCGCGTTCCTCTTCCTGCCCTATGACTCCCTAGTCCTTTGAATCAGACCTCCAGAAGTAAACACAGCAGAGAAGAAACACAGCTTGCACCCATGATTGTCACTGCCGTGGCCCAAGTGCATCCGTCATCTGTCACCAACGGAGGAGGACCGAGACCTCACACACGGCTCCCTGTAATGGAGAGATCCATCTTGGGTCTCTCAGTGCCATGTGCTCCATTTAGAAATTTCCAAACCACTTCTGGCAAATATCACTCTTCCCGACATCCTCTTTGTGTGGCTGATGAATGGGTTCTGGAATGAAGACAGAGCCCTCCAATAACAGCCGGGGCTGCTGAAGGCAAGCCCAATCAGCCCAATCAGAGCTATTTATGAGCTTTGATTAACTGAGAGAGCAATCTTTCGCAGCCTGCTGTAAATCCTATGTGGGGTTCCAGAAATGCAACTGCTAGCTTAGTGCAAGATCGAATGGTGAGGAAAGGAGTGTCTACCCGTGGGGCTCACCACCCAGCCATCTGGTGGTCCTGGATCTTGCCCACATCCCAGTCCCAGATACCACATTCCTTCCCACGTTATATTTTGCACATGCATATGCTTGTGCAGCAAGAACTCGTTAGCATAATAGGCCACACCCAACAGCAGAAACTCATTAGCATATTAGGCCACACCCTTGACAGCACAGCTCATTGGTATATTAGGCCACATCCCCACGCTACCAGAAGTGTGGTCATCCAGCCACACCCACCTTTTGCTTCTTATTCTTTTTTACCTTGCTTGTTGTCAAAACCCAGGGCTTTTTTAAATAGCAGGAACTCCTTTGCATGTTAGGCCACACCCCCTAATGTAGCCAATCCTAATGAGTTTCTGCTGTTGGGTGTGGCCTATTATGCTAATGAGTCCTGCTGGGCATGGCCAACTTGGGAGCCAGCCGGAACTCCGTTCCTGCCCAAAAATAGCCCTGTGCTCGCGCATGAACAGTGAGATTAACATGGCAGCTGAGACTGGGATACTGGTAGCCACTGTGGACAGCAATGAAGGGCATTAGTGACAACATCAGGTACTCAAAGGTAGGGTTGCCAGTTCCCCCCCAGCAGGGGACAGGGGAGTACGATTGCCAGCTCCGGGTTGGGAAACTCCTGGAGATTGGGGGGTGGAACAGAAATCCTACTTTGTGAGCTCCTGGCATTAAAGTTGTGAGCAAGCAATTTGGCTGCTGCATGAATTAGTTTGCTCTGGAGCTCATCCTTCCTGAGCTGAGACAAAAATGTGTGAGCTGGAGGCTAAAAAACTGTGAGCTAGATCACACCAACTCAGCTTAGAGGGAACACTGCTCTGGACGTTCCTGAAGAAACAGCATTCATTCCTAGGCTGTGTCTAATCGGATTTCCCAAGCTCAGTAGGCGTACACCAGCCAGCCTTTGAGTCACATCCTCGGCCTTACAGAAAGACAGCCGGTTACCTCTGCTGCTCTTGGTCTTAACTACTGATCCTGCGTGTGGAGTGAAGGGAGATAACGAGATGGGAACTTAAGTATCCAATGCAAAGCAAGCTATCAGTTTCTAATGCAATTAACCAACCCCTGCCAAGCAAGCCAATAAGAACACTTCGTCA
Source organism: Gekko gecko (assembly GCA_029375565.1). NCBI lineage: Eukaryota > Metazoa > Chordata > Lepidosauria > Squamata > Gekkonidae > Gekko > Gekko gecko. The sequence continues at coordinate 65,103,872 of JAPDNY010000012.1, read as the reverse complement.
GACCATAATAACCCTAGAGGGTATGAGGAAATGCTGCCACGGTAACGCCTTTAATTGTCCTTAATGTTTCATTAAGCACAATTAGATTTAGAACGTCGATGGTGCCATTTGTTGTGGTTTTAATTACACAAAGGGCAAGATAAAAGAAGATGTGATTAACCTTTTTTTTCTTTGTTTAGCACGGGTGGAGATACCCCCTTCTTAGACGCTGGGGCTTCTCCATGTTGGGGAGAGCCAAGCAAACGCACAGATTGTCCGGTGCAGTTTGGTCTCTGTATGCTCAAGGCATTTGATCACTTTGGGGTTTTCGACAGCACGAGTTCATACAGCACGAAATGTATATTCGGAGGAGCAGCCGTGACTCGGCAGCTGAGCGTGGACTTTGCATGCGGAAAGCCCCTGGGCAGCATCTGCACAGCGAGGATTCCCTGCTTTGCATTTAGCACTGTTGCAACCGGGGCAGTCTTGGCGATTGCGGACCCTGGGCAAAAAAGGCCAGGATGGGGCCCCAACTCACAGCTCCGGTCACCCTAAGACAGCTGCCTGAACCCCAGATGAAATATGTAAGGGAACTCAGTGCTATACTTGGCAAAAAATGCACAAAAAACAACGTGTGAACCAAATAAAGACTATAGCTGCGATCACAAATGCCTTTAGATCCAACATAGGTGTGAATGCCTGATGGATCTAAAGGGAGAAATCAGACAGCAACATCTGGGAAGCGTCCCGTAGTCATTGGCAACCTGTGCTGCTCCTCTGCAGAAGTAGAGTTAAAAGACACCAGGGAAAGTCTGGCTCTAAAGGGTTCTGATAGACCATGGATGGACGTTCCCCTGTCTGATCACGCAAGCCTGCTCGCATGCCATCGGGATGGTCTGATCATTCCATCCCGGCTCAGTGCCATTCCCCCCCCCTTCACAGTATGAACATAATCGCATACTCCATAGGGGGCCCTTAGTGCTGAGGTGCGATTCCTCATTTATGTGCATGGGAAACAAATGGCCAAAAAAACCTACAACCCACCCACGGTTGCGTCTGATCACACAGTGATGGGCTGAGCCCACAGCTACAAAGGGAGGTGTGATCTCGCAATTGCGTGTCAAATTCCTCCGGAGGAAATAGCCTCACTTCCCCTCCGCTTCAACTGGCACGTGTGACCGCAGCCTATTACAAATTCATATGTCATTAGATTTATATAAATCTCAAGAATCTAATACTAGAATTAGTATTCCAAAATGCACTTTAAACATGTACAACACCATGTCAGAGAACTAAACACATCAATGACAAAAACTAAACACAAAAAAAATTCAAATCATAAATGTAACTCAATTCAACAGGTAAGTCTTCTGAAAAAATAGTTACTTGCTCAATACAACAGGTAAGTCTTCTGAAAAAATAGTGACTTGCTCAATTCAACAGATAAAGCTTCTGGGTGGGGAAATAGTGGCATCCAGGCCACCTGAAACTTCTATGTTCCACAAATAACAATTCACCAGCAAGCATATACAAGTCTTCCAGTAGACTGTGTGGCTTTCTTGCAGACTAACATGTTTCCCAGGTTAGATCACGTTTCCCATCTTCATCAGCGTCAAGAATAAGCATTTTCATACGGAGCTCACAAACCCATCAGAATTCTCACCATTTCCCATAATCGAGGAGCTAACTGCTTCACCCTCAGAAGGGTTGGTAGGAGCTTTTTATATAAATCTAATGACATATGAATTTGTAATAGTCTTTATTTGGTTCACACATTGTTTATAATCTTCACACTGGGTTTTTGTGTGTGTGTGTTCTTGCCGAGCCTCAAATGAGACAAGTGCAAGCAGCAGCAGGAGTCCTCGTCCTTTCACCTCTCCTTGGGGCGGCAGGGCCACGGTAGGTTGCCCTCCCCAAGTGTGGGTCACATGAAACTGGCCTATACTGAACCAGACCCTTGGTCTGTTAACAACAGCACGTGGAGTGACAGCAGCTCTCCAGGGTCTCAGGTGGAGGTTTTCATGTCACCTAGTAGTAGCCCAATCTTGTCAGATCTTAGAAGCTAAGCACTGGGTTAGTACTTGGATGGGGGAGCACCAAAGAAGTTCAGGGTTACTATGCAGAGGCAGGCAATGGCAAACCAGCTGCCTAGACCTGGAGAGCCCAGGCTGGCCCACTCTTCTCAGATCTTGGAAGCTAAGTAGGGTTGGCCCTGGTTAGTATTTGGATGGGAGACCATCATGGAATTCCAGAATTGCTATGCAGAGGCAGGCAGGCCATGGCAAACCATCTCTGATACTGTCTTGTCTTGAAAACCCTATGGGGTCACCATAAGCCAGCTGCGACTTGACCGCTCTTTACACACACACACCCTGATCTTTAAGTGGAGATGCCAAGAATCGAACCTGGGACTTTCTGCCAACCAAGCAGATGTTCTGTCATTGAGCCTCAGCTGCCCCTATTGTCCATTGGCTAAAACTGCCCCTGTGTTGCAAATCCAGAGGTGCATGCACTTGCAGTGAAGCTTCCACATGAGAGTTCATTGCACATTTTCCTTGGTCACGTACCATTTTCCCTGCAAGTGAAATTCTGACACAGTGAATAGAAGAAATCCAGCCATTGCAATATCCTCTCACACTATTAGAGGAGGTTTAGAATCCTAGAAGAAACCTGTTTTTTCCCAAAATAAGGACAAAATGGCGCACAGGTTGAGGGTGGAGCTGGATTAGCTCATGAGAAGTGGGCTGTGGCATGGATTGCTTCTCTCCTCCATTTCGCCATTCCCCAACCCCACCCCTTTCCTTTCTTTTTGGCAACAAAAGGAGGATTTCTACATTCCTACATTAAGAATTCCAGGCTAACTCAAAGTGACAAGACTGCCTGCACTGGCTGGGGACTCCATGGCATTATTAAATGTGCACCTCAGAGCTATTTGAAAAAGACCTCCTGGGAGAGCCATATCTTAATTTGCCTCCTTTCCAATTATATCATCAGTCTTCCGACATTCTGAGAGTACTTTCCCCCCTCTCAAAAACATTCCAAATTGTTCCATTAAAGTAGATGGGTGTGGGACTGATCTTTTCCCCACCCGGTGACTCCTGTCACTGTTCCCACTGTTCAACTGATCCTCAAGAAATGAATTGCAGTCTATACACAGAGGGTGGTAGGCAAGGGAAAGATGGAGGAGCATTTCACACATTATGTGGTAGCAAAGTGGAGGATATCACAGCGCGTCTGCCCCACAGCAAGCTGCAGTCTTGGCTTACTGCTAACCGATGCTCCATCTACGCTGTGGAGCCTTGTAAGCAAAAATTCTACTTTGTGAGCTACCGGCATTAAAGTTGTGAGCGAGCAATTTGGCTACTGCATAAATTAGTTTGCTCTGGAGCCATCCCTTCCTGGGCTAAGACAAAAATGTGTGAGCCGGAGGCTAAAAAACTGTGAGCTAGCTCACACTAATTCAGCTTAGAGGGAACACTGCTGCTAAGGGGTTCCATATGAAGCCTGTTTGTTTTCTTTAAGTGTATGTTGGGGATGCTCTTGAATTTTCCATGGATTGTTGGTGATGAACAAGTATGCACTTTTTCGTTTCTTTTGCTTTTTATATATTGGCTTGGCTATTTTTATTGCTGTTGTTACTGTTATTCTTAACTCAAATCGCATTTAAAAATTCAGACATAGGGAAAGAAGAAAAGCTCTGCTGGATCAGACCAGTGGTCCATCTAGTCCAGTATCCTGTTCCCACCCTGGCCAACCAGTTGTCCTAGAGAGCCAACAAAGAAGGCACAGAGGCCAAGGCCTTCCCATGATGTTGCCTCCTACTAGTTGTATTCAAAGGTCTGTGTGTGCGTTAAATGCCGTCAAGTCGCTTCTGACCAATGGCAACCCACTGAATTAATGACCTCCAAAATGTCCTGTCATTAACAGACTCCCTCAGGACTTGCAAACGGAGGGCCGTGGCTTCCTTGATGGAGTCAAGCCATCTCATGGTGGGTCTTCCTCTTTTCTTGCCACCTTCAACTTTTCCTACGAGTCTTGTCTTTCCCAGTGAGTCTTGTTTTCCCATAATGTGACCAAAGTACAACAGCCTCAATTTTGTCAATGTAGCTTCTCGGGAGAGTTCAGGTTCGATTTGGTCTAGAACCCACTTATTTGTCTTTTCGGCAGTCCAAGGTATCCATAACACTCTCCTCCAACATCACATTTCAAATGAGTCTTCCTGTCAGCTTTCTTCACTGCCCAACTTTCACACCCATACATACCTCTGAATGTAGGCGTTCCGTCCAGTCATCTCAATTTGATAGACGTATCCCTCCATGAATCTGCCTAAACCAGATTTTTTTTTGTAGAAAAAGCCCAGCAGGAACTCATTAGCATAACAGGCCACACCTGACAGCAGAAACTCATTAGCATATTAAATCACACCCCTGAAAGCACAGCTCATTACCATATTAGGCCACACAACCCATGTTACCAGAAGTGTGGTCATCCAGCCACACCCACCTTTTGCTTTTTATTCTGTTTACCTTGCTTGTTGTCAAAACCCAGGGCTTTTTTTGTGGCAGGAACTCCTTTGCACGTTAGGCCACACAGACCTAATGTAGCCAATCCTAATGAGTTTGTGCTGTTGGATGTGGCCTATTATGCTAATAAGTGCCTACTGGGCATGGCCAACTTGGGAGCCAACTGGAACTCCGTTCCTATGCATTCCTGCCCAAAAATAGCCCTGGCCTAAACTATCTAAGGATTGTTGCCATCACTATCTCCACTGACAGTGAAATCCACCATCTAATTACTTGTTGGGTGAAGAAGTACTTCTATTTGCTCATCCTGAGCCTGCTGAACATCAACTTCATTGGATGCCCTGAGTTCTGGTGTTAAGAGAACGGGAGAAAAAGTTCTCTCCGTCACGTGCCTAATTTTACAAACCTCTACTATGCCTCCTCCTGCCTTAGTCAGCCTTTTTCTAAGCGACCAGAAAGAACAAGAGGATTTCCTCAGATGTTTGAAAAAACCATTTGTCCATATTATAGCATGTATTCAAATAGATCAAATAATTAATGGATGGATGGAAGACTCTTTGAAGGGATTAAACGGACTGTCCATCACTCCCTGAATTAATCAAGACAGTACATTTAGCCATTTCGGCTGGATTCCAAGATTCATACAGCCATTCAGAAATCATCGTTGTAGCTGCTCATTGCCAGTATTTTGTGATGAGTATGTGGGGGGCGAGTTTGCTGCAGCAAGACATCAGAAAAATGATTGTTTCAAGCACTTTTGCGGCTGGCATGCCCACGTCACTTTTGCACCATTGATACACAAAATAAAGCAAATATAATGCTTAAAAACATGCAAATTTAACATGAGGAAAAGAGTATGGAGTGAAGATAAAGATGTGCAGTGTTGATTCATACTGGGGAGGAACAGAATCCAGACGGGGATTTGCAAGTTGAGCAGGCAAGGATGAGATCTAAGGAATCAGTCCTAGCTGTGTTCCAATACCTTTTGTGCATACCCAAACTTCTAAAGTAAAGTAAATATGCCTAAGGAGGCACAGGGCCCTTTCCTGTGTAGGGATGCCAGCCTCCAGGTGGGACCTGGGGATCCCTGGGAATTACAGCTCCTCTCCAGACTACCGATATCAATTCCCCTGGAGAAAATGGCTGCTTTGGAAGGTGGACGGCATGGCATTGTACCCCACTGAGGTCCCTCTCCCCCTCCCATACTCTGTCCCCAAATATCCTGGAGTTTCCCAACATGGCAACCCTACCACCCATCCTCCACCGGTGGCCGGGGGGACCAGGCAACCCTACCTGTGTGGCAATTCAGCATGACCTGAATGGGCCAGGCTACCCTGATCTCATCAGATCTTGGCCCAGATCAGTATCTGGATGGGAGACCACCAAGGAAGTCCAGGGTCATGCTGCAGAGGCAGGCAATGGCAAATCACTTCTGAGCGCCTCTTGCCTCGAAAACCCTACAGGGTCACCGTAAGTCAGCCATGACTGGATAGTGCTTTGCACACATCCACAGTTCAGTTACCTTGCCCATTGGCTCCCCAGGTTCACCACAATTACCTTGCCCAATTACCTGGCTTACCAGGAATGCAGGTTTCTGAGTTCTAGGCACAAAAAGAAAACATTTCTCCTTTTCAAAAAGGGATTTTTTTTGTTAGCTTCATTGCACTGGTAGGGTTCTTTTTATCCTGATTTTTATAGTTGCATCTTCTATCCCTAATTTTGGTTGTATAGCTAAAGGAATTAAATGTTTCTGTCCTTTCTGCTGTTATCGCCCCTCCTGGGGTTCATACAGCTTCTGATTCTAGCTAATTTGTTATTTGATTTTCAGTTTTCTGCTAACATTATTGCTGCTTCTGTTGTTAAAAATCTTCTTCCCTCCTGAGCTCTGTGGTTTGGTCTGTAGTATTTATTGGTATTATTCATCGCTTTAACCTTTTGGCTTCTGCTGTTTTGTGAATCTCGAGCGTGTGTAGAGTGGAGAGCAAAAGTTTCAAATCAATAACACTGAATGAGTGGGGTCTGGAGTCACCAACTCCAAGTTGAGCAATTCCTGGAGATTTTGTGATGGAGGATAGAATTTGGGGAGGGGAGCTCAGCAGGGACATGATGTGACAAAGCCCACCCTCCAAAGCTGCCATCTTCTCCAGGGGAACTGACCTCTGTAGGCTGCAGATCAGTCATGATTCTAGGAGAGCTCCAAGCCCCATCTGGGGATTGGCAGTCCTAACTGGATTGGGTGGATCTCTTCCACAAACAGTGGTGCTTTCTCCAGGGCAAGGAGCATTCCCCTGTCACCAGAGGCCCAGTGATACAAAGGCCCTCCCATTGTTTCCTTAAGGTTCCAGGAACCTTGGAAGTTAACAATAGAGCCATAAGTGAAAGTAGCAAAAAACAGACACACCAACAACAAAACCATAAAGACAGCAGATTTAAAATTCATCCCTTACAACCCTACAGCAGTAAAACCAATAAAACAAGTTAAAAAAAAACTCCTGTCTATCAGGAAACAAAAGGGGGATAATCAGCCTAAGGGGGGGGGAAATCAACCAAAGACTGAGGGGACGGTGTCATAGGGCTGCCAGGTACCGGGGGGGGGTTGCCTGCTCTAGGGGCTCCCAACCCGCTGGCCCAGATTTGGCCGCTGGAGGAATCCCGCCCCCAAAGTGCTGGAATCGGGCCGATGTGCCCGGAATGATGATGTCAGGGGACACTTTAGCGTTCGGTATTAAAACTTTTAAAACATTTTAAAGCTGAACACTAGAGCGTCCCTCAATGACGTGCTCAGTATGATAACATCACTTTTGGGTGATATCATTGTGGCCTGTGCATGAAGCTCCTGGACACGGAACTTCCAATCCCTGCTGGATGCCAGGTAGGGACCTGGCAACCCCTATGGTGTCACCTTGTCTGCCTAAACCTAAGCAAACCATTTCCCTGGCAAGTAGCTGTCGACAGGGAGCTCCAAAGTACAGGAGTCACTACAGAAAAGGCCCCACCAGCAATGTTCCCTCTAAGCTGTGGAGTCTTGGGAGCAAAAATTCTACTTTGTGAGCAACTGGCATTAAAGTTGTGAGCCAGCCATTTGGCTACTGGATATATTAGTTTGCTCTAGAGCCATCCTTCCTGAGCTAAGACAAAAATGTGTGAGCTGGAGGCTAAGAAATTGTGAGCTAGCTCACACTAACTCAGCTTAGAGGGAACACTGCCCACCAGTTGTGTCCAATCAGCTATCATCCCACTGTGAGGGTCTGTTAGGGATTTCAGTTAAAAAGCAGAGATAATAAATGCAGCAGAACACTTGTATTAGCTTTTATACAAAGAAAGTCTACTTCACTAATGAGGGAAGGGTCACTGGGAAAATACTAGACGCAAAACAAAGGATTAACACCATCTCTGACTATACTAATCTACACGTTGGCTCTCTAAAGTCTAAATCACATGTGCTAGCCCCAGGCAGAGTTAGAGACAAAGAGCCATAAACTTTTCTAAGTCTCCACCTGGGTCATCTTCTGATCTATGGATTACCCAACAGGAGAAACCCAAACCTAGCTAATTATGCATTTTAACACCTTGCTCTGGCAGCAAATATGTGCACGGTCTGCCATTGGGTCTCTCTCCAAAAGGCCTAGGATATCATACCAGCATGCATAAACAAACTTGTAAATCCTTCCATGACTGCAGGGAGAGAACTTGCAAACTCCAAGAGGGTCACGCAGCGAGGGTTCTAAAGAGGCTTAACTGATAGACAGGTTCATATGGGAGCGAGCAAGCCTCTTGGTGGCAGACTATTTAATTCTCTAAGCATTAACTCTTTCCTCTTTTCCCAGCAAAATGTAAGGGACTCTGTTTGTACGGTTACCTGATAATGGATGCGCTTGTTCAATGGCAAAGAGCTGGCTCAATTACAAGTTGTGAGTATCTCGCCAGTTGCTTCACTGGGAGCCTAAGAAGGAGGTGGGGTCGGCTTGACTGTATTAGGGCTGCCAAGCCCCCCAGTCAGGGCAGGGGCAGGGGATTCCCCACTCCCTGCTCCCATTGCCCGCCACTGGTCTCAGCAGCAGCAGGAGAAAAATACACCACTCCCCTGGCCCCCCTCATGTTTCCTCTGGGCCCCCTCCCTCCTGGGCTGCCCCCAAAGTGCTCCAATTTACCACCTGCACTGTATTTTCATTTAATTAGCTGGCGAGCCCCACCGAGGCCCCCTCCCAAAGAATTCTATGGGGCTGCCACTCCCCCTTTGCGATACCAGCTGCTGAGTTGTATCACTTACAGTAAAACAATGGAAGTGACAGTAGTATGCCTTATATGCTCTGTTTCTGGACCTCCAGAGGAACTGGTTGACCACTGTGTGAGACAGGGTGCGGGACTAGATGAAGAGGAAGAAGAGATTGGATTTATACCCCGCCCTTCACTTTTGAATCTCAGAGCGGCTTACGAACTCCCTTCCCCTCCCCACAACGGACACCCTGTGAGATAGGTGGGGCTGAGAGAACTCTAACACAAACTGCTCTTTCAGGAACAGCTGTGCCAGAGCTTGAGACTGACCAAAGGTCACATCAGCAGGTACAAGTGGAGGAGTGGGGAATCAGACCTGGTTCTCCCAGATTAGAGTCCATGCTCTTAACCACTACACCAAACTGGCTTAACCACTACACCAAACTGAACCACTGGTCTGATCCAGCAGGGCTCTTCTTATAGTAGCTCTAGGCAGGGGTCTTTTCGTAGAAAAACAGCTGCAGGAGCTCATTAGCATATAGTATGCTAATGAGCTGTTAGGCTATTAGCATATGCCACGCCCCCTGACATCACCAGAAGTGATGTCAGAAGGGGAAGCAAAAGGGGGGAGGCATCTTCAAAAGCCTCTCCTTCCCTAGCTGGCCTGGGTGGGGGAGCTAAGAGAAGAGATGTAAAGTTTAAACTCCTTCTCACTACAGTTGGGCCACAGAAGGAGGAAAGAGGGAAGGAAAGAGAGAGAGTAGAGAGAAGGAAAGAGGGAAAGAAGGAGAAGGAAAGAAGGAGGGAAAGAAAGAGAAGGGAAGGAGGGAAACAGGGAAAGGAGGAAAAAAGAGGAGAGAGAAAGAGAGAAAGAGAGAAAGAGAGAAAGAGAGAAAGAGAGAAAGAGAGAAAGAAAGAGAGAAAGAAAGAAAGAAAGAAAGAAAGAAAGAAAGAAAGAAAGAAAGAAAGAAAGAAAGAAAGAAAGAAAGAAAGAAAGAAAGAAAGAAAGAAAGGGAGGGAGGGAGGGAGGGAGGGAGGGAGGGAGGGAGGAAGGAAGGAAGGAAGGAAGGAAGGAAGGAAGGAAGGAAGGAAGGAAGGAAGGAAGGAAGGAAGGAAGAAAGAAAGAAAGAAAGAAAGAAAGAAAGAAAGAAAGAAAGAAAGAAAGAAAGAAAGAAAGAAAGAAAGAAAGAGGGAAAGAAGGAGGGAAAGAAGGAGGGAAAGAAGGAAGGAAAGGAGGGAATGAAAGAAATTTGGCGGCAATTTGGCCCCATTATATCCTATGGGCCATTGAAGTCAATGGTGAAAACATAGGGTATATTCTGGGGGCAGGAGGGGAGGGGGTTTGAGGGAGAGGCTCCAAACTCACAGGGTAGCTGATGGAGCCTCTCCCCAAGATACCCACCAAGTTTCAAGAACATTGGATCAGGGGGTCCAATTCTATGGGCCCCCAAACAGGTTGCCTCATTCCCTCCATTGTTCTCTATGGTGGGAAACAAAGTCACTTCAGCTACCTAAGTCATGTCCACTTTTTTTTAACCAGAAGTGACATGACACTGAAGGTGGTGTGGTGTCCACCCCCCTGCCCCAATCCCTGCCTACAATCTTTTCATGGGTTACCAGACACTTCCTGGTAACCCTACTCTGGATCACCTGGCTTCCCAGGTCTATGTCTGGGAACAACTCCGTGGCAAAGAGTCACACCACTCACTCCACCCCTTCTCTGAGAGGGAGGTCCTTGGTGGCTCTGCTAATCCTCCTGTCCTTTCTCCAGCTTGCATCTCCATCTGCTTCTCCAGGGTCCCATTTAAAGCCCCTCTGCCCACAGGTGCTGCGAACCTTCCTTGTGGTGAGCTGGAGGTCCCCCGACTCTGACTGCCAACCTTGCTCTCTAGCCATCCTGAGCCCCTTCCTCAAGTCTTCCTGTTCTGCAGATGGCTTGAGAAGAGCCCCATCAACATCACCACTACCATCGGTCACATCTCCTTCTGGCCAGAGGAAGCAGTGCAAGAGTGCCATTGATGCTGCCATTCGTACAATGAGACATGTGCAAGATGCACTGTTGTTTCCTTAGAGACCAACAAGATTTGGGGGGGTTTACCTTTTGAGAGTCAAAGCTCCCTTCATCAAATATCTGATGAAGGGAGCTTTGAATCCAGGTGATTCCTGGAGATTTCCCAGAATGCCCTCCAGGCGGGCTCCCAGGGTCCACCTGTGTGCTAAAAGTATGCTCCTAATCTTTTTCTCTTTTTAATAAATATTTTACTGTTGGAAGCTGGTAGTGTTCTCTGGACCACATAGTTTCCCAACTGCCCTAGACCATGCTGCTTTAAGGGGGGAGTCCCGGGAAGGGGGAAGGCAAGCAGTCAAGACACCCATTGCCAATCCTCCAGGGCCTCCCAAAGAAGGTATTTGGTCCCTGTGGTAATCAGGCACTGGGTAGCAGGAGACCAGAGGCAGGGCATCAGTCTGAGAAGGGGTGTCAGGAGTGTGTCCCTCCTGGCAGGAAGACCCCAGTGGGACAGTGGTGGCAGCATACCCTAGCGGAAGGAAGTGGAATAGCACCCTAGCGGAAGGAAGTGGAATAGCACCCTAGCGGAAGGAAGTGGAATAGCACCCTCCAGGAATTGGCAGAAGCCAAGGAGGGGGCTGGCAGAACAGGGTCTAGTAAGTCAGAGCAGGCCTGTTCCATCACATAGCTACCCTCCCAAAACTCTTGTTTCTAACTCCCAAGGATGACCTTCTCCAGGCAGCAAACTGAACAGCAGGAACGATGAATGCTTTGTATATCAATTACCATGGTGCTTGCACTGAACCCGTAGTTTGTCAGGGCCTCCTGTGCCAAACTGATCCCATGTCAGGCTATAAAACACCTTGTGTGTGTCAGAAGATGCCTTCGGGTCTGGATTCTCTTGTTCTCCCCCTTCAGACTAAGACTATTTATCCCCCCGCCCCTTGTTTCCCCTACACAGCTCTTTAGGCACCTTCGAGTCTAGCAGCAATGACAGTCGGCAGAGCCTCTGAGGAGCAGATCTTGGCAAGCCAGCACTGCATTCTGACAGCCAGTTTATTCTGGAAGGGAGAGATCCATGATCTGCTTTCCCCTTCAGAGCAAATCTTGCTGTCATAAAGTCATCCACGGAGGATATTATCCAGCTTAGAGATACAGAAATGCCAAATCTTGGAGAGTTAGATTCTTTAGAAGAGCCTTTGCTTAACAGCCCATTCTCAACAATTTGGTTAATTAGAGTATTAATGGTCTGCGGTTATAAAAGACAACCGTTATTTTACTGAATTTTTCTTTTAAAACTGAACAGGAATATGATTTTGGATCTTATGGCTGCCCAAACCGTGACTGCTAAAAACTGGGAGCAGGAGTGAAATAAATGTAAATATTAAACTATGAGTTTGAAAAGTCTGGAAGGCAGTTAAGTTGTCTGCATTAAGTTAATCATACTGAGAGATGGGAAGCAAATATTAGAGTCCTAGACTCTCCAGGGTATAAACTCCACTGAATACAGTGGGACCTACTTCTGAGTAGTTTAGTTTAGGATTGCTCCCAAAAGGTCTTTTAAAGTGTTGGATGGTTTTATGTCTGTCTGTCTGTCTATCTATCCGATAACCCAGGTTACATATGGGTGTATATACCTGCATGATCACAATTTTTGTTTTGTTCTTGTATGTTATGCTATGGTTTTGGGGGGTTATTAATTGGATATAGAAACAAAGTTAATTCCTCTCTCAGAATCGAAAGATTCTAATGAAAAAAACTTTGGGGCACCATTAGCTCCCCCTCATTTTTATTTCATGGATAGTGTTTGGCTTTCCTCATGTCCCCATGTGCTCTGACATAGATGGCCCAGGCTAGCCTGATATCACCAGATCTGGAAAGCTAAGCTGTGTCGGTCCTGGTTAGCACTTGGATGGGAGACCACCAAAGAAGCCCAGGGTCACTACACAGAGGCAGACAGTGGCAAACCTCCTCTGATCAGCTCTTGCCTTGGAAACCCTACAGGGTCACATGCATCAGCTGTGATGCGACAGCACTTTCCACCACCACTATGTCCCCATGGGGAAAGAAGGAGCCATGGGCAATCCCCTCCATAGGTTCAACTCAGAACTGGGTTCAGTACACCATGCTTTTTTGACCCTCACCCCCATCATAAAGTATCTACAGGATATTAACACTAGAAGCAATACTAGTAAGACGTCCAGGAGTGGCATAATTGCTTACTTTCCTTTCAACACAGGTAGGAAATACTGGAAAATATTGGAAAATATCCATAATTGTAACCTTTTGGGAACTGGTTTGGACAGTGGTTGAAGATGTCACAGGATGTAAGATATGGAACTTAAGATGGTGGTGGACTTTTGAAAAATCCTGTTGGATCCGATGACATAGAACTGATTCTGGTTTCAGTGTCTGTGGTAATGGGAGAGCACCAGGGAATTCCAGGGTTACAATGCAGAGGCAGGCAATGGCAAACCACCTCTGAATATCTTTTGCCTGGAAAACCTATGGGGTCACCATGAATCAACTGTGACTTGATGGAAAATAAAATAAATTAAATAAAGGGCTCTGGACTGTGACACTCTTAAATAAATTTGCTTATTATAAAAACAAGTAATGGAAAACCAATCAAATAGATTTGTAAATAACTGGATATTATGTATTGAGCACTGGGACCCCGAGTTCTCTGACTCTGTAAAGCCATATGTATTGTCTTCCTTGATATAAAGAACAAAAATTTTAAACATCCCTATCATGTTGTGTTTCTTCATACTGCTTCTTTCCTATTAAATTTATGCTACTTTTACCATTATTTTTGTATCAGTTGCACATAAATAACATAGAAAGAGTTTTAAAAGAACTGGGGAACATCAGTAATGAAAACAGGCAAATCAAAAAGGCTCAGAATGAAAACAAATGAAAAAGAGCATATTTTTACCTCCTGGGTCCCGTCCTGAACAACCTCGGCTTGAAAGCATCCCGAGACAATTAGGGTCATCTTTTGTGATTTTGTCTGCTCCAAAGGGGATATCTGGGATGGACAAGCTTATTCTGTTAGTGAGCGAATGTCAATTTGGAGGGGGTAGGTTCCACGAATCTGATTTCCCCCACAAAACGGAACATTCGGTCTGTGTTAAGTGTTAATAACCGAGTTTCCTATTCTCGAGGGTGAATGCTTTACTTTGAAAGCGAAGATGTCAGAGCAAGTTCAGCTTCCCAGCTTGATAGATTTAAACGGGGCCGATGACTAACGAGGCCCGCTGCGGTACAGATTACTGGTGTTTATACAGCTTTACAGAGGAAGCCGTAAAGTGCTCTTTAGATGAAATCAGTACATATTTGCACATTAACGTAATTTAATCATAACACTCACATTATCACTTCACTCTCAGCAGGGGGTGGGGGGCAAAACACACATTAGCAAATACCAAAAGAATCCTGCTTCCATTGCAAGACTAATTACAGGATTATACTGGGATTTTTTTCCATATTTTCCCCAAAATATTTAAAAATGTGTTGAAGAAAACAGTAATATCTAATCAGGGCTTTGACCTTCATTGTAATTTAAAATTGCTGGTCTTGTCTCTAAATTGGAACAATGCAGACTAGTTTGAGAGGCAGTTCTAATGCAGTGTTTTCTTCTTTAGTAAGAAAACAAATTGGCCAAGGCCAGAGCTGTGGCTGTCTGTGAGTGGGGATGGGCACAAACCAAAAAAAATCAGTTCATGTCAGTTTGCGGTTCACGGCCGAACCATGAACTGAACCACAAACTGGAGGTGCATTCATGAATCAAACCAGTTCATGCCCCCACAACACCCATTGAAAGGGACTGCAGTCCTTTTAAATGGGATTTGCAGAAAGCCAAAAAAAACCCCACACAGCAGAGCAATGGGGAGCAGCTTGCTCCTACTGCTCAGCTGTTTCAGGCTTTCTTGTGCATTCCCTTTAAAATTTTAAAGGGAGTGCACAAGAAAGACTGAAACAGCTGAGCGGCAGGGAGCAAGCTGCTCCTCGCCGCTCAGCTGTTTTTGCAGCTTTTGCAGGGAACAGAAAGCAGGGATTTAGAGTCCTTTTAAACCCTGCTTTCTGCTCTGTCCACAAACCAACACAAACTGCTTTAAAAATTCATGAACAGGGCAAAATTCATAACAAATTTCATTTTGTGGTTCCACTTCATGCCCATCCCTATCTGTGAGGACTTTGTATTGCTCCAGTTGGCTCAGTCATGACAGAAGGCCAAACTCCCCTTAGTATTTCTCTAAGGCCTGGCCAACCCAGAGCCTTCATTCTGCCAGCTAATCACCACACTAGGAGTGATACTGCAGGGCCCTGTTCTGTGTCGAAGGAGGGATCTCAGCCTCACAAAAACATGGCCCATGAATACAAGAATATAAGAGGAACCCTCCTGGATCAGACCAGGGGTCCATCTAGTCTAGCACCCTGTCTCATGCACAGACCTACCAGTTCCTCTGCAGGTCTAACAACAAGGAACAGAGGATGAGCCCTTCCTCTGATGCTGCCTCGTGGCACTGGTTTCAAGTTACTGCAGATAGGGATGCCAGCCTCCAGGTGGGAACTGGGGATCCCCCAGAATTACAGTTCATCTCCAGACTACAGAGATCAGTTCCCCTGGAAAAAAATAGATGCTTTGAAGGAATGGACTGTATGGCATTGTATCCCACTAAGGTCCCTGTCCTCCCCAGGCTCCATTCCCAAATCTCCCAGAGTTTCTCAACCTGGATCTAGCAACGCTACCCCCCCCCATCCCTCGCTGGTGGGCAAGGAGTATCTGGCAAACCTAACTGCAGAGCTGGCATGGTTGAGCACCCATGAAGGCCCACAGGGCCGGCTCGCCCACTAGGCGAGTTAGGCGCTCGCCTAGGGTGCCAGCCCTGCAGGGGCGCCAAAATGCCTCCCACCCCCCTGTGAAAAGCCCCCCAGGCTGCGCGAGGCACCCAGAAAAGCTGGCACTGCCACTGGGAGGGAAGGGGCGGGCATTCTAAGCCCGCCCCTTCCCCAGCTCTCCTGGCACTGGGCCATCTCCAGGCCCCACCGGGAGGTTGGCATCCCTGGTGGGGTGGGCGCCCCAGGCTGTCCTGCCTAGGGCGCCCAGACACCTGGGGCCGGCCCGGAAGGCCCACAGCTATAACAGCAAGACTACCCCTGATTAAAGACACCAGGCTGATCTCCTGTTTCCCAGTAGGAGAAACTCCCCAGACATCTGAGGACGCAGAGCTCATTGAGAAGGGTATGTCGCTGCTTTTCCCAAGACCCCTTTGCAGTCAGCTCAGAGACTTCCACAGCTTGGCTGCTAGTCTTTCTTGCTCCTTTTAGAAATACTTTAGAAACCAAAAGGAATGCAAGGAAGTCATGCTCCTCTCCCCCCTCCACACACCCCATCATAACTGGCGGAGGAGAAAGGTGACTATAACAGCTGGGAGAAACCGAGCCACAGTTGAAAAGGTTATAGACCACTAGATTTGTATGGGGCCATCTATTCCAACTCGGTGCCCGGTATAGGATATCCAAAGCTGGAGCATGCCTGACAGATGGCTGTCCCTTCTCTCTTTGAAAACTCCCGGCAAGAGGGAACCTGCCCCATTAGTTAATTGGTTCCATTGTCAAACCACTGTTACCATTAGGACATTTCCCACGACAGGGAGGCATTGTGATATCGTTACAGCCAAATAAACACCCAGAACCCAAGACCCATAAAAATCTGCAGCTGGCTGTAGCACGAGGCTGCATTCGAATGTTCCACTACAAAATTTCTGACTCAAGGCCCTGGCAGAACGCCAGTGGAGGAGTTTGCATGATAAGTATATCACATTAAAAAAAAGCAAAAAAAAAAAAAAAAGCAGATTTTGCAAGAATGGGGATAGAAACATGTAGGGAAAGCACATGCTGTATTCCTTCCTGGGTTTTACCACTGGAAAGTGTAGTGAGAGTGGATGCCAAAGTTGAATGGTCCCTTAAACTTTTTTTTTTTAAAAAGAGCAAGGTTAATGTTATATTAGGCTCCCCCCGCCGTTCCTGATGCATTAGCTTCAGTGGCAGATTAACCATTAAGCAGACTAAGCTTGTGCTTAAGGCACCAGGGCCAAAGGGGGCACCACAAAGTTGGGAAAAGAGTGAAAAGGGGAAAAAAAGAATGAAGATTTGTAAAAAAATAATAATAATGATAAAACTAGTGCAAACTGATCATGGTGCACCCTAGGGTTATCTTCTATTTTGTGTTGGCGAGGTGCAGTGCCATAGGCTATATTTAAAAATAAAATGCATGTGTTTAAAAGTAAAATGATGGAGCCAAATTCAGTTGTGATGACAGTCATTTCAATGAGGGGGGCACTGAGATTGGTCAGTGCTTAGGGCACCAAGAGGGGGCACCAAGATTGGTCAGTGCTTAGGACACCAGT
The DNA here is from genome assembly GCA_029375565.1 of Gekko gecko. Classification (NCBI taxonomy): domain Eukaryota; kingdom Metazoa; phylum Chordata; class Lepidosauria; order Squamata; family Gekkonidae; genus Gekko; species Gekko gecko. The sequence continues at coordinate 65,086,731 of JAPDNY010000012.1, read as the reverse complement.
GAGCCTTAATCCGCCAAGGATTAGCTTTCTACTGGAGTTGTGGAAGGATTTCAGCAATGTCACTTCTAAGCTTCTGTTACCTAATAGTATGTGCTACTGTAAATTGTTGTTATATTGTTTTTTTGTTTGTTTTTTTTAAAGGAAGAAAAGAAACAATGGAAGTAACATCATGATGTCGGGAGGTGACACTCTAGGATTCACCATACGTCTATGGTTTAAACAGCACGGGTGCCCCCCATTTTCCCCAAACCAGTCTTTGAAGTGCCAGCAGAGAAGAGGGAGAATTTCTGGGAGATCTCCTGCCATTGAAGGAGATCTGGGGCACCCAGCTGTGGGGGAAGGAACATACTTCCCACAGGCATCTTCAATGGGGACAAAGGTCTAAAAGGCCCATTCAACTGAAAGTACTAACAACATATCTATTAAAAGCAGGGGGGGAAATATGCCCACTCAGCCCTGGAGGATGCAGGAGAAATGAGTGTTCCAGGAATCTATCAGCAGCATTTAACATATAGGCTCTTGCCATTGTGGAAATATCAGGTGCCATCTGGCACTCACATAGTATGTTTTTCTTAAACAAACAAACAAACCCTATGTTATTCTGTTCTGGATTTAGGCTCATAAGAACTTGCACAGGCCAAGGGTTATACAGACACACAGTGCAACCTAAGCAGAGTTACTGCAGTCAATGGTCTTTCAAGAGTGCACTTCTCTTAGGAATGCACTGATAGTGCATGGCAAAAGCAATCTCGAGATATGCGCTGTTGTTTTACTTACGTCTTACTTATTTACTTTCTTCACCGCCCGCACTTCTCACTGAGACTCAAGGCAGATTACAAAATATTTTTTAAAATCCCATCAAACTGCATAAGACATCCAGTAAGCAATGCAACAATGCTAGGATTTCAGACTTCGAAAACAACGGCAACAGAAAACTGTCTAAGGCAGGGGTGTCAAACATGCGGCCCGAGGGCCGGATCAGACCCCCGGAGGGCTTCTATCAGGCCCACAGCGGAACTGGCTGTCTTCTGCTTCTTCTTCCAGTTCTGCTGCTGCTGCGTCATCGTAGGTTTGCAGCTTGCAGATACACACCTGAACAGCAGACTCAAGATTGCAACAGCACAGACATTTTGATGCAGTAATTCAGAGTGAGGGGTGTCAGTTGCCAGACACTGTTAAATAAGCAAAATAGTGCAAGAGTGCTGATGTTTTAAGCATGTTTTTAATTTAAGTAAAAAAAACCCCTTTGTGTTTGTGTCCTTTATAAAGTTTCTATCTCCGCTACCTGCCGTTACATCTTATGACACACCCGGTCCGGCCCAACAAGGTCTCATTTATGTCAGATCCGGCCCTCGTAACAGATGAGTTCGACACCCCTGGTCTAAGGCATGCCATAACATCAACAATGTAGCAAGCGGATTACGAAGCAGAGCAGTAAAAGCAAGACAAAAATTGCAATAAAGATTGTCACGTTCCCTTATAAAAAGCACCCTCCTGTTTCGGGAGACAGTTGGTTTTTTCTTGCACAGCTTTGGAGAATTTGGCACCACAAAAACCTCAGGAAAGAATCGGTTTTGTTTTAGACGAGCATGACTGCGATGGGGAAAGAGCACCGCGGACAGCGTGTCTCTTCTCTATAAAACATTCAGTTAACAAAATAAAAAAATAAAAATCCTGCCTGCAAGCTCCAGGCGAGACTTAGAATGTGTAAGCAGTCATGGACATGTAGCTGCTTCTGGCTTGTGCGAGAAGGGAGGGCCAAGCTCACTCCTGTGTCCTTTAGATGATTCTGTCAATGTGACTGCGACTGAAATTGGTCTGTCCCACCTCAGAGCGTTCTAAACTGCTGCCAGCTACCTTAATGTGACCACTGAAACGTAGGGTTGCCAGCTTTGAGGTGGGAAATTCCTGGAAATTTTAGGGACAGAGCCTGAGGAGGAGGGGTTTGGGGAAGAGAGGGGCTTCAATGGGGGTTTAATGCTATAGAGCCCACCCTCCAAAGCAGCCATTTCCTCCAGGGGGATTGATCTCTGTTTCCTGGAGATCAGTGCTAATCCCAGGTGATCTCCAGCCACTACCTGGAGGCTGGCAACCCTACTGAAAAGGCAATGAAGAAGAAGAAGAAGAGACTGGATTTATACCCCGCCCTTCACTACCCAAAGGAGTCTCAGAGCAGCTGACAATTTCCTTTCCCTTCCCCTCCCCACAACAGATGCCCTGTGAGGTTGGTGGGGCTGAGAGAGCTCTTTCGAGAACTGCCCTTGAGAGAACAGCTCTAAAACAACTTGTAACTTACCCAAGGTCACGCTAGCATCTGCATTTGGAGGCATGGAGAATCAAACCCAGTTCTCCCAGATTAGAGTCCATGCTCTTAACCACTACACCAAACTGTGTGAGAGACACAGCAGACAGAACTTGGGCAAAGTTCACCACTTTTAAGTCCTGCTTGTTTCAGTGAGAGAGTCCAGCCAATTTCTAAACATCGTCTGGAACCCTGCCCAGTAAGATTGTTTTCTTCAGTAGCCTTCCAGGAATATTCACGCTGAGATAGCCGAGGGAGTTCATTTCTTGAAAAAGAGTCAATCAACTAAAAATGACATCCGTTGACATCCAATAGCTTCTTTGTCTTGAAGCAGAATGCAATTTTATATGTGTTTTTCCTTCTTTATGGACAAACCATTACAGAGCTGAAGGGGGGGAAGGCTTCGTAATGATTGCCCGGTGTTCATATGCTCTATTTGGAAGAACAGCGCAATTCCCTCTTGGCAAAAGCAGAGGGAGAGAGAGAGAGAGAGGGTGCTTGCATTAGTGTCTAGGGGTTGCTTGCTGCCTGCCAGAGCGGTGATTAATTGATGAGAACAAGTTTCAGGGCTGCTTGGAACATCAGAATTTTGAGCTGCAATCTGGAGTCATTTATGTGCAATCAGTATTTGTTACCTGTCCTCCTGCTGAACACAATTTAAAATGACAGGCAGGATAGATTTTGTTTGCGTATCTAATGCTGCAGAAGCTGTCTCCCAGAAAAGAAAATAAGGCGAGGTCCTGTAACCCGAGTGGGAAAGGGTTACTGCAATAAAATGTCATCACAGAACACACACGACATAATAGGCACCACAAGAAAAAGGTCCAGTGGAAACTCGAGCTTTCCTTTTATGTTAGTAACACTGGCTAGGGCCAATTTGGATGTCTGTCAATTGCCTGAATCACAGAAGCAGGATCTTCTTCTTATGCCCCCAGTTCCCCAACAGTTAGTAGTTCTAGATGATTGGGAAGAGCCATGGCTCCGAGGTAGAGTGCCTGATTTCCATTCTTGAACACCCTGGATTCAATCCTTGGTGTCTCCACATGAACACGTGAAGCTGCCTTAGACTGAATCAGACCGTTGGTCCATCAAGGTCAATATTGTCTACTCAGACTGGCAGTGGCTCTCCAGGGTTCCCAGTAGAGGACTTTTAACTGGAGATGCTGGGGGTTGAACCTGGGACCTTCTGCGTGTCAAGCAGGTGCTCTACTACTGAGTCACAGTCACTGCCCTAGGCTCAAGTTAAAGGATTTCATGGAGTGGGATTGTGGGAAAGTCCTTTCTCTGCCTGAGACCCTGGAGACCTGCTGCCAACCAATCGGATAAGAACTGTGTTCCTCCAGCCCCATGGCAAGGGGAACCTCTTCACCAGGCTCTCATGGGATGGTCAGGATGGTACATCACCACAGCCCCAAACTCACCATGTGGCCTTGAGTAAGCCATGGTCGCCCGTGATCTACAATATCTCCCTCACAAAGTTGTTGTCAGGATTACCAGTGTGATTATGTGGCCTTATCTGTAAACATGCTCTGGCACCACATAAGTTTAGAATCATAGGGTTGGAAGGGACCACCAGGGTCATCTGGTCCAACCCCTGCACAATGCAGGAAATTCACAAATAACTTGCCCCCCAACCCCCGTGACCCCTGCTCTATACCCAGAAGAGGGCAAAAAATAATTTAAAAGAAAAACATCCAGGGTCCCTGTCCAAACTGGCCTGGAGAACAATACCTTCCTGACCCCCAAAGTGGTGATCAGCATCTCCCTAGGTATGTGAGAAAGGGCCACAAGAACTAAGCACTGATCCAAGCCTTCCTGCCCTCTCTTCTTGTGATCTGCCTTACACTTACTTACCTTCTTATATTTACTTACTTATTTATCTGCCTTATACTTACTTACTGCCTTTCTCACTGGGATTTAGGCTGGATTGCACAAAGTGTAATGATGGGATATATACAATAAACAGCAAATTTGGATTTGAATTGCAGAAATCTGAAACAGAGCTGAAGCAAAGCTGAAGTATGAACATGATGGGTTGAATGATGCTAAGAATTACATAGTAGAATCTTAGACAAGACTCACTGGAAAAGCAGTCTTGACACGACAGGCCCTGTGATTACGTGAGGATGTTTTTTGTGGCAGTGTTTTACTGATGCATCTGTGCACGCCTGCAAGGGGTGAAACACCACAGAAAAAGAATCTCAATGCACTGATATCCACAATCAGTGCACTGAGCGAGAGGGAAGGCAGAAGTGAACTGAATATTGCAGTGCAAGGACACCATTTGGTACAAAATTTGGAAATTGAAAAAAAGAAAAAGAAAATCCATAATGCACTGCTTCCACTTTGGAAACAAGGTAATTCAGAGAAGCTGGCAATAAATTTGAATAAAGACAATCTCAGAAATGCCCCTCCACAAGAACAGGGAAAATAACCCCCATCCGTCTCGCTTGATAAATGCTTTCCCGAGATTACATGTTCAGCCACAGAGTTTTCACTTCCTACCATTGCTTTGTCAAGCCTTTTTGTTTTAGATGCCACAAGTCTTTTATTTTTAAATGGTGGACAGCGGATGGAAGGGATGTAAAATACTAACCACTTAAGTCTTTCAAGGGCCTGGAAATCGAATCTGCCCTTTCAGGCATCGGGTTCCATAAATTCCAAAAAATACACGGACAGAAAAATCAATGCCCAGGAGGGATGGATCATTCACCTACCTGCCTGCTAGAAGAAACGGCTTGAGTCATATCGGATCTGTCAATAAGGTCGGTGCAGAATGTCAAATACTGTTTTTCAGAAAGAATAACGTCTTTAGTTTGGGAGGTGAAAGATAAAAGAACTTATGAACTGCCAAAGAGAAAATTACAATATTTCTAAGCCTACTGTTGGTGCCACAACAGTATCCACCAGTATCAGATCTCCACTTCTTAAGTCAGCAATTTGGAAACCTCCTAAACTTCTGGAAGGATTTCTGTCTCCTTTTGTCTTCCACGGAACAGTGACTCAAATGCTTCTGTTTTGTAGACGATTTGCAAATATGTTCTAGCACACAGTCTTGCTTAACACAGAACACCACGCTTGCATTTTGTGCTGTGTTGTTTGTTGCCCTATGGAAACTGAAAGTCCACCTTGTATCTGCCCAGTATTCTCTAGGGATTCTGCAAATTCCACCATGAACACGTTCGACTGTCCAGCTGTCAAAGTTAACATGTTCAAAAGCGGTGATCAAATGTGAGCCAATTGTTTGATGTGTTCAATTTGTGCCAAGCAGACACGAATGCCTGCGGAACCAGTTTGCATCGGATTTTCCAAAACTGCACATGTGCAAAGTCACTGCCAATGCAAACTTATCACAGGCCATTAGCATTACTAAGGACGACTTAGATCAGGGCTCTCCAACCTTTTTGAACCTGTGGGCACCTTTGGAATTCTGACAAAGGGCGGTGGGTGCAGCTACAAAATGCTCACTGCAGAAGGTGGAGCATTACTAAAATGGCCATTGCAGGAGGAGCGTGTGCACACACACAAACACAAACACACACACACACACACACGAAGCCCAAATGCAGAAGACAACCGGAGTAATTTTTTTAAGAACTCCACTGAGAAAGAGGAGACAGGATAAAACACAAACTGTGATGCCAGCTGCTGCTGAAATGGTGTTATTTTAATCTGCACAGCCAGCCATCTCCAGTGGCCAACCAGAAGCCCTGCTGGGCAGGAGCATCACCTGGCCATGCTCACTTTCTAAAAACACTTGGCAGGCACCAGAAAGTTTTCAGTGGTTGTGTGGTGCCCACAGGCATGTGTTGGGGACCCCAGATGAAGATGAACAATGAAAGGCAGGATTTTATAGAAACTTTCTTTCTTTCTTTCTTTCTTTCTTTCTTTCTTTCTTTCTTTCTTTCTTTCTTTCTTTCTTTCTTTCTTTCTTTCTTTCTTTCTTTCTTTCTTTCTTTCTTTCTTTCTTTCTTTCTTGATAATTATATGATTTATTTATGAGTGATCTAATTGTCTATTTAAACAATTGCCTATAGAGTGGAGCAGTTTATACAGCAGAGTAATAGAACTCAACTACACTTATCTTCTGAATCTCAGAGCCTGGAGGCAACATCAAAGAAACATCAACCTCTCTGACCTGTTGCTAGCTATGACAGATTGCACAGAAAAGCAGGCTTTTTATGTCAGAGAGTCAGGGAGTTCAAGAGTTATTTTTCCCTGGAGAGAAGAGCTTATGTGATTGGCTGATCTACATGCTCTCTGATTGGCCAGCCATCAGCTGAGTGAGGAAATAAAACAGCTGATCTGGAGGGAAAAGATTCATTTGCCTTTTGAGTCACTGTTGGTCTTTGCCTGAAATCTAACATCTGGGACAGTCGCCAGAGGTTTTGGCCTCTGGTGGAAGAGACTTTGGGAATCAGTGATTTTTGTCAGGGAATTGTCAGAAAAGTACTTCTATAGAGAGAAGAATAAGGACCCCATTACATTACATCTAAATACATTAGAACTACTCTGCGGGAGAATTTAGATTCTCAGTTAAGAAAGCTACAGAACAGCCTTATAAAGTAAGAGGATACTGGAAAAGGATTTGGCAGAAGATCTGAGTAGTTAGAGAGAACTCTCATACAAGCCAAATAGTAAAAAGAGTTATTGCTTCTTCGGGACAAGGAGAATAACTTCCTGCCAGTGAAAGGGGTTTGTGGTCTGTGATAAAGGAGAGAAGCTTAGATACCTCGAGAGTTGGTGAAAAGCTGTAATATCTAAAAGGAAAACCTAGAACTTTGAAGGGAGAACCCTAGAAGCACTAAAGACAAAACTATTCTCTAAGAAACTATATTCAAGATTCTGTGTAACAGGTGAAATATATAATAAGCAAAAAGTCTCACGGAAAAGAACTTGAAATTCTGAAAATAAGCCACAACAACACTCTCCTGTATGTTCTAAGAATTCAAATCTGTATATATTAGAAAATTTCTCCTCGGCAACCATCCTCATTTTTATCTATCCCTTGCCTGTTTATTAAAATCTTTATTCTGTTTTGAATGTTAATTTTGCCTCACATGACATTTCATGACAGTATTTTATAACAAGACAGCTCCTGTATTTCCCCTAGGTCCTGTGCTGGATCATAAGCCTAAACTAATATCTGTGACAGGGTGGGACAGTTAAAGCTTAAAAAATAAAATAAAGAAGAAATACATGGTACTGAAGGGCAGCTCAGTCACTGAGGGGAACTAAAAAAAAAATTTGGCAGGAGAATCTGCCTGAGCGTGGGGAAGCGTCTGGGTCTGTCATACTGGCCATCAAGAGGAACTGATGGCCACTGTGTGAGACAGGATGCTAGAATAGATGGACCAGTGGTCTGATCCAGCAGGACTCTTATGTTCTTAATTGGGCTGTGTGAGAATGCACATGTCCTAAAAATCAACTGCACTGTACTGCATGGTTAGTAAAGAATATTGTAACCAAACACCCATGGATAGACTGACAAACTACAGTACAGATCATTGAAAAATTAAATCTCTGAGCTGAAATATAAAGAGGTGCAGCAATAACTTGTTTTAGAATGTACATTTGGCAAATGAGGAGGAGGAGGAGATTGGATTTGTACCCTGCCCTTCACTGCCTGAAGGAGTCTCAGAGCAGCTTACAGTCTCCTTTGTTTTCCCCTTTCCACAATGGACACTCTGTGAGGTAGGTGGGGCTGAGAGAGCTTTTTCAAGAACTGCTCTTTCCAGAACAGCTCTCAGAGAACTTGTGACTGACTCAAGGTCACGCCAGCAGCTGCACGTAAAGGAGTGGGGAATCAAACCCAGATCTCCCAGATTAGAGTCCACACTCTTAGCCACTACACCAAATTAGGTCTCAAAATGGCTCACTAAACTAACCACTACACTAAAATGCACATGTTTTGGTCTCTGGCTAGCCAGGAGAGGGGCTATGGCTTAAGGGTAATAAAGCTCATGCCTTGCAGGAAGCAAGTCTTGGATCCAGTGCATGGCATCTCCAGCGAATGAATCTTAGCTCTTAAATGAGGGGGAGAGAATCTCTCCCTAAATGGGGGGATCTCTCCCTATGGCAGAGATTCCCATCCCAACGTTCTTGGTATGGTGGCTCACAAGTCCAGACTTACTTGGTATGGTAACCCAGCCAGAGCTGGCTCAAGGTTTTTTGGTGCCCTAGGCAAACGATGACCTTGGAATCTATCTGGTTCAGCATTCCATTTTCTACAGGGACTAACCAGGTGTTTTGAGAACATCCCACAAAGGGCACAGTTGCCCCCTACTAAGAACCACAAGCAAGTGACATTCCAACACGCACAGCCTTTGCATTTACATTTGAGCCTTTGACCACCCTCGTCTTCTCCATTACTCCCTCGAATCCCTCCTAACAACCCAAGAAACTCACTCTTGTAACTATTAGGACATGTTTTACTCGATATAGAGTGAAGAAAAATACCAACTCATGTATGACATGGAAGATACTGTTTCTGGGGTCAGACAATGGTTTCCAAAATGCAAAAGAGAGCAATGAAAAGGGCAGAAGTGGGCATCAGGGAGGGCTGGCTCACAACCCAATTTCAGAGGCTTGGAGACCAACGCTCCCTCTACGCTGTGGAGTCTTTTGAACAAAAATTCCACTTTGTGAGCGACTGGCATTACAGTTGTGAGTGAATGATTTGGCTACTGCATAAAGTAGTTTGCTCTGGAGCCCTCCTTCCTGATCTAAGGCAAAAAATGTGTGAGCTGGAGGCTAAGAAACCATGAGCTAGCTCACACTAACTCAGATTAGAGGGAACATTGTCTGAGACCCGCTTTTGGTTCCCAACCCACAGACTAGGAAACACTTCCCTAGGAGACAGCCACTGCCAATCAAAGTAGAAAATACTGAGCTAGATGGACCAATGGCTTGGCTCAGGGAAAGGCATGTCCTAGACAGCCTTTCAGCCATGGTGGTAGAGAATTACAGCTACTCTAAGCAAGAGGCCTCAGGACATCTGGTTCCATGGTGTCCCCAGAAAACACCAGACAGACAAAAGTATAGAGCCTTCAAAATGGAAGACACTCTGACCATGCTCAAGGATATATCTTCGGGGGAAATGGCTCCCCTCCAACAGGGCCAGTTCCAGTACCCAGAGGCCCCTGCCTGCCCACCACCTGGCCCCTCGCTCCCACCCCCACACCTGCATGTCCTCACCTGCCTGGGTATCCTCCTCCTCCTCCTCCTTGCAAGCCCTCTCACTGCCCATGCTCAGTTGCCTGCACCTGTACACCATTTCCCTGAAAGTGCTGGTCAATGTATGCAGCTGGCACTGCTGCTTCCATTGTGTTATGTATTGGGATTGAATCATTCCTGATTGAATCACCCCAGAGACTGGCTGAGCTTAGAGCACAAGAACAATAGCCTGCCAGGATTCTGAAAGTAACCAACCTAGTAGCAATGTAAATAGCCTATCATTGGGAGTGGGGTGTGTTTGGGTGTGGTAATTGCATGCTGTTTAACTGAGCTGAGGCTTAGGAGTCTTGTCTTGGCTGAAATCACAAATAAAGTGGAACTGGTCAATAGGCTTGTGGTCTGTCCATCCATGGAACCCACTATTTAACACATTGCCACAAGGAGAGCCGCCACTGTTCTCCATCTGCAAGCCCTTCCTTCTGTGACTCCAGGCAGTCGAGAGCACAGGTACGGACAGGTAGCAGGAAAAGTGTGGGGGTGAGGGTCAGCAGCAGTAGGCCCCATCGGAAGTCCTGGGCCCTGACAGGTGCCCCTCCCCAGCAATATGCTGATGCCAACCCTGCCCTCCACAGATAACAGAACTCATCTTTGTGCAGAGACTCACAGGAGATACTGTTCTGTTTGCAAACAGAAGTTGGAAGCCTGGCTGTAGTTTGCAGTTGTTGAAACAGTCAAGCCCAAAGAGTGCATAACATTTGTAGGGAGCTAGATGTGTTACGTTCATGTCTGAATAAAGGCCAAAAAAAAGAGAGAGAGAGATGGGGGGAGGCGGGGAGTAATGAAAAACCCGTCTTTGAAATAAGCAGCCCCGTTCTGAATAACATACACGGCCGCTTTCTAGTGACATGAATTGCTGATGAAACACTACAAGTGTCTTCTGGAAGTTCGGTTTCTGATCTCATCCGGGGCTGTTGTTCCAGCACGCTCCCTTTTGATATGCAAAAAAAAATTTCCTCCCCTTTCCGACTGAAGCACTCGATGTAACTCACGGAACGGTAGGCCTGGGAATTCGCCCGGGAGACGGGGAGTGTAAAAATGCAAATCGACGACTCTAAAATTGATGAGAGTGTACGCAGGCTGGTTGCGAGATGCTTGGCTTGGCCTCTGAGCACGATGCTGCTAGAACTAAGAAACTTTTCCTCTGTGTGGCAAAGAGACTTGGAAGTGAGGCTGGCAGTGGAAAGTGCTATCGAGTCACCGCTGACTTATGGCTTTCTAGGCAAGAGACATTCAGAGGTGGCTTGCTCTGGCCTGCCCCCGCATCACGGCCCTTGTGTTGCTTGGAGGTCTCCCATCCAAATACTAGCCAGAGCTGACCTTGCTTAGCTTTTGAGATCTAACGAGACTGGATTAGCCTGGGCCATCCACATCAGGGTGAAATGAGACGAAAGGGAAAGGGAAAGGTTTCCCCTGCTCGAAAGCTAGTCGAATCCGACTCTAGGGGGCGGTGCTCATCTCTGTTTCCAAGCCAAAGAGCCAGCGCTGTCCGAAGACATTTCTGTGGAGCTGTGGCCGGCTGTTACCTTCCCACCGAAGTGGTACCGATTCATCTACTTGCAATTTCTTGCTTTCAAACTGCTAGGTTGGCAGGAGCTGGGACCAGAGACGGGAGCTCACTCCGTCATGCGGCACTCGGGTCTCGAACTGCTGAAACTACCGACCTTCCGGTCTGCAGTTCAGCATCTTAACCACTGAGCCACTGCGGCTCCTGAAGTGAGACTAGAGAGGGGCAAATCCGGAAGTCTCTGGTGTCGTAACTTCTGGTGCTCTTTCAGTACTGATAGACTTGCCTGTTGAAGTGTAATTCCCTTAACTTAGGGGTAGGTTCACTGCCCCACATCCTTCCACGCATAAACCCTGCAATATCCACTCGAGGTGATCTCCTGTTATTGGGGGCCCTGGCTGAGACACTCCTTTGGGACTAGTTTGTGTGGTGTGGTGGTTAAGAGTGGCAGACTCTAATCTAGAGGACCAGGCTTGATTTCCCCCTCCTCCACATGAAGCCTGCTGGGTGACCTTGGGCCAGGGCAGGCCCATCGCCACAGGGGGCACATGAGGGCGATGCCCCTCCTGAATTTGCCATGCCCCCTCACACCCTTGACTGGCTGCATGCTACTTCAGGGCTTTCATTTGCTTAGTTTTCATCTATAGGGGGTTTTTCCCCCCTAATGGAAGAGCATCGACAAAAAAGGTATACTCCTCACACTTGCAGCCAGCAGTGGTCAGTCCCGCTCCGCCACCTCATTCTCCAACATGCATGCAGGGGCCGGTGTTGTACCCCAAAGCAACCTCTCCTCAGACACATGTTCCCGCATCTGGCTCTTTTGTCCCTCCCTTGGTGTCTCCGGCGGCCTGCCCTTGCTGGCTGCTCTTCTCCGCTCTCCAGAGTGCAGTAGCTTTAGCTGGGCACATGCCCTCTGCCGGTCGCTGGCACTGATGTTTTGCTGTGCCAGTCACTCCTCCCCAGTCTCCACTCACAGGTTGCTGGGGTCAGGTAGCTTCTGAGTGGCTGCTGTCTCAGCTTCCTTCCTGTTTCAGCTTTCCTTGGCTCCCTGGATGGGGCCGCCCGCGCCATCACGCCCTGCACCCTCTTGCGCTCCTCCTGCTGCTCCTCAGCCTGGTCCAGCACTGCTCTTGTCTTGCCAGGCTGTTGCCCACCGCCAAGTCCCCCATCTCCCCCATGCCCTGCACTCACTTTTCCCTCCCTCACACCCCTCCCTCACCCTCTGCCCGGCCTTCCACACTGTCAGCTCCACTGTATAAACTGCCTCCTTGTTGGGTCCCCCCACAAAAGTTTCAGGCTTTGGGTTCTCTACGAGCTCTCTCAGCCCTACCTACCACACAAGGTCCCTGTTGTGGGGAGAGGAAGGGAAGGTGATTGTTAGGTGCTTGAAGGTGGAGAAAAGCAAGGAATGAAACCAACTCCTCCTCCTCCTCCACCACCTCCTTCACAAGCTTGATGGCTTTAAAAGGATTTCAGACTACCTCATAGAGGGAAGAAGGAGGAGAAGGAGAAGGAGAAGAAAAGAGGAGGAGGAGATTGGATTTATACCCCGCCCTTCACTCAGAGTCTCAGAGCAGTTTACAAACTCCTTTCCCTTCCCCTCCACACAACAGACACCCTGTGAGGTAGGTGGGGCTAAGAGAGCTCTTTCCAGAAATGTCCTTGAAAGCACAGCTCTGGCAGAACTATGGCTTGCCCAAGGTCATCCAGCAGCTGCAAGTGGAGGAGTGGGGAATCAAACCTGGTTCTCCCAGGTTAGAGTCTGCACACTTAACCACTGCACCGAACTGGTAAGGTCCATCAGTGGCTGTGATGACTAAACGAAACCTCCTTGAGACTCTTTAAAGTAGAGAAAAGCTGGGGATAAAAGTCAACTCTTCTTCATATCCATTCCATGCACCTCCTAATTTCTCATCAAGATTATGGTGAGCAGCTGAATCTGTGGGCCGATTCCACCAGAAATAACGGTGATTTAAAAAGTTCTATTCTCAGTGTTAGGCTTGCGGCAATTTCTTTACACATGCAGGTCTAGGAGGGATGCATATTAGGGATGCTGCAAATTTTCCAGAGAACATCTTGAACAGTCAAACTTACTCTATGTAGCTGTGATGATGGGACATGAGCCTATCACTGGGTCTGTTCGGTTCAGCACTGGAGGACTTCAGCATCTGGCAAATGGGTTATCACTGGGTTTTTGAAAAATTATGCATGCATGAAAACACAGCCAGTCCAAACAACTCGGCAGCCATTAATAGGCCAGAGGATTACTTAGACAAACGCTGAATGGGAGGATTATTTTAAAACACGGTGTTTATTTATGAGTGATTTATACAATTCATGACTGATTTTGCTGTCAAGTTAAACAACTGCCAGCTCAGTGGAGCGGGGACCCTGCAAGGACAGGGGAGCGCCATTGGGCTATCCGAGAAGGCACACGCACCAAAAACCAGCTGCACTGTCCTCTAGCCTTGTGGAGGAAATTATCAAAAAGCCACTTCACAATCAGCTCCCTGTTCTTGACTGGCAAACAGGACAAGAGCCACAGAGGTGGATGCTTAGGCAGCCCTAATGACTGTGCACATGTGAACCAGCCCTACGTAACTCCTCTTACGAAACTAAGGATGGGGAAAGATTTGATCTTTCTGGCCACACATTAGCTGCGATCACATGCACAATTAGACCCGACATAGGTGTGAATGCCAGGTGGATTTAAAGGGCACAATCAGACAACAACATCTGGGATGCTTCTGCAGCCATTGGAAACCGATTCTGCTCCGCCGCAGAAGCGGAGTTAAAAAACACTGGGGAAAGCCCGGTAGTAAACAGGTTATGACAGACCACGGATGGACTTTCCCCTGTCTGATCGCTCCAGTGCACTCTCATGGCATCGGGATGGTCTGATCAGGCCATCCCGACTCTGGGCCATTGTCCCCCCCCCTTCACAGTGGGAGCAGAAGCTGAGGAAATTGCCCCTAAGAGTAGCATCCTACTTCAAAGGAAAGGATCAGACAGCAGGAAGGAAAGGAGGCTCTGTGCGTCCTGGCCTCTCTATCTGTCTAAACTCTTTGGTGCCATCTTCTCACGTTTGAGTGCCAAGTCCTCCGCTTCTAACACAGGTGGTACCAAAGCATTCCTTCCCTTCGTTCAGCCCTCCTTGTGAAAATGTCAGCTGGCATCAGCTCCTCATTATGGAAAAGATGAGGAAGAGAAGGTCAGAACTGTGATATTCCTGACACCACTTTCATACACACACACACGTTTGTATGATTGCTAATCAAGACAGGAAGAAGCAAATGCAGTGGTGGGGGGCTGTGGAATGACCCAGAAGAACCACCATCCAAAAGCAGATATGAAAAGGTGAACATTTGCATGAATCTGATATTTTGGGGTGGAGAAAATTTACCTTACCTCAATGGCTGGAGGGGGTGGGGTTGTGAAAACACCTAAGCTGCAGAATAATCCACACATACCTCTGGACTCATCACACCAAAATGCATGAATAAGGGGAAAGGAATTTTCAAGGGAAGTCCAAGTACCAGAAGGTGGTTTCATTCAAGTGCCCGTGCTGAGGTCCACACTGCAGACCTGGGTACCCTTGACTCATCAATCACAGGTCCCTCAAGGCACCTGAAAACATGCTCTGGGCCTCTGCAGTGAACTCCTTCCTCCCAATCAATCTGTTAATGAGCACATTCATTATGCATGGGGATCCATTAGGGAAATGTATGATAACCTTGGGATACCAACCAGCACCTTTGCACGCAGCCCCCTGAAAAGCAAGCCGGCGCTCACAGGCTCCTCCAGTTTTTGGCCGGCAGCCCATAATCTGTTCAGGAGCTCAGCTGTGACCTCTCCGAAATGTAGGGGAGGACGTGTGGGAATTCCATTCATGTTTAATAAAGCTAATGGCAGCCCAGCTGAATGAAGCTGCCCTTGCTAGTTCCTACAGGGACAGAACCTCCATTTAAATCTCATAGGGTCACATCACACATTTGCAATGTTCAGGTGCACACCTCAGATGGCTCCACTGCACATCTGGCAATATAATGATAGATGCAAGTGTGTACCTCCTACAGGTACACTCTTCAGAAAGCCACAGACAGCTGCAGCTCCTCTGTTGGGAATAGTATTGCTTACAGCCTCTTGTAGACTAAACCAGTGGGTCTCAATTTTGGGGGTATGGCCACCCAACAAATTCCAAATTTATTTGGCATGGTGGCCCATCCAAGGTTGGCTCAAGGTTTTTTTGGCTCCTGTGACCTTGGCACCTGTTGAGTCCAGCATTCTATTTCCTAAGGTAGCCAGCTGGACCATAGAATCATAGAGTTAGAAGGGACCTACAGGGTCATCTAGTCCAACCCCCTACACAATGCAGGAAATCCACAAATCCCCTCACACACACACACCCAGTGACCCCTGCTCTATGACCAGAAAATGGCAAAAAAACTCCAGGATCCCTGACCAAACTGGCCTGGAGAAAAATCGCTGCCCAACCCCAAAGTGGCAATCAGCATTTCCCTGGAAGTGTTAAGAAAGGGCCACGAGAATTATGCACTGATGCAACCTTCCCGTCCTCCCTTCCCATAATCTGCCTAAGTTTACAGAATCAGCATTGCTGTCAGATGGCCATCTAGCCTCTGCTTAAAAACCTCCAAAGAAGGAGAGCCCACCACCTCCCAAGGAAGCCTGTTCCACCGAGGAACAGTTCTTCCAAATGTTTAGCCAAAAACTCTTTTGATGTTATTTATTTATTATTTTATTTCTGGGCAGTTGACAAGAATTTCAAGATAATACCATTAAAACAACAATTAAGAGAACAATTAAAAACAGTAAAACCATAAAATACCATGCAAACAAGCTAGTTCCGATGTCAATTCAGCAGTACCGATATTAAGATCCAGGCCACTTAAGGAGAGATAGCCAGGAGGGAAAAGAGATGTCCACCGCCTCAACTGAAAGCCCGGTGGAAGAGCTCCAACTTGCAGGCCCTGCGGAACTGTAATAAATCTCGCAGGGCTCTGATCTCATATAGAAGCTCATTCCACCAAGTGGGGGCCAGAGTAAAAAAAAAGCCCTGACCCTGGTGGAGGCTAGTCGGATGTCCCTGGGGCCATGGACTGCTAGAAGATGTTGATTCATAGACCTCAGTGTCCATACAGGAAAGGCTTTCAGACCCTTCAGATTCTGATATTAGTATTTTGCTTATGATAGATGCCAATCCACAGGTAACACTAGCATGTGCCAAATTTTTGGCAGCAGCCTACAGAATTAGGAAAGATCTCTTAAAGACTCTTAGGCTAATGCAGTGTATTATCTTGAAAATGATTTTGAATTATTTTGAGATGGATGGATGTATGCTTGGTTGGACTGTTTGTGCTGGTTATGAACCGTAATAAAGATTTCTGTTCTGACCTCAGTGTCCTCCGGAGCTCATATGGGAAGAGGCGGTCTCAAAGGTATCCTGGCCTCTGGCCATATAGGGCTTTAAAGATAAGTACTGGTTCTGGTCCAACTTTCTAGTCCTACTTTCTAGGGCAACCAGAAAAAAACCCAACAAACATTGCACGGAGGGCACAGCCACTCCCAAACAAGCGGCATTCTAAATCCCACAGCTTTTGCAGGTGGAGGTTACATTCCAGCCTTTGACCAAGAGGTTGGGCTGCTGAAGGAGCAGCACGGAGACCAAGCCTATGCGTGCACATGCCACTTTTTCTCCTCTGTTTTTCCCGTGCACTGAACAGCTCCTGTTCACTCGTTACCTTTCCCCCTCTTCTTCCAGTTACTGCCATGAAGTTACTAATGGCTGGATGGACTGTTGGAGTCTTTAGCTTGGAGAAACAACGGCTGAGGAGTGACATGATCGAGGTTTATAAGATTATGAATGGGATTGAGCAGGTTGAGAAAGAAGTACTTTTCTCCCTTTCTCACAATACAAGAACGCGTGGGCACTCCATGAAATTGCTGAGCAGTCAGGTTAGAACAGATAAAAGGAAGTACTTCTTCACCCAAAGAGGGATTAACATTTGGAATTCACTGCCACAGGAGGTGGTGGCAGCTACAAGCATGGACAGTTTCAAGAGGGAATTAGATAAACATATGGAGCAGAAGTCCATCAGTGGCTATTAGCCACAAGGTATAGATAGGAACTCTCAGTCTGGGGCAGGTGATGCACTCTATTCTTGGTGCTGGAGGGGCAGCCGTGGGAGGGCTTCTAGTGTCCTGGCCCCACTGCTGGACCCCCTGATGGCACCTGGTATATTTTGGCCACTGTGTGACATAGTGTTGGACTAGATGGGCCACTGGCCCAATTCAACATTGGCTTCTCTGATGTTCTTATGTTGTTTCCCACCCTTCACTTCCGCGACATTATTGTAGCAAAGGAAGTGGGAGATCAGAATGTGAGAAGCTGACCGGGAAGATGAAAGTGGGGGGGGATTCAAAAGGAAGGAGCAGCCATTAGGGAGGGAGGACCTGCAATCCACTTTCAGAGGATCTGTGACCCTCTTTTGGGTCCTGACCCACAGGTTGGGAACAGTGTCCCCTCTAAGCTGAATTAGTGTGTGCTAGCTCACAGGTTTTTAGCCTCTGGCTCACACATTTTTGTCTCAGCTCAGGAACGATGGCTCCAGAGCAAACTAAATTGGGCAGTGGCCAGATCACCTGCTCACAACTTTAATGCCAGGAGCTCACAAAGCAGAATTTTCTGCTCACAAGACTCCATAGCTTAGAGGGAGCATTGGTTGGGAAACACCGGAATAAGCAATGCAGATACAAGTTCATAAAGCTGGACCAGAAGGGACATCTGTTGTAGGTGTCCCTTTTTTGTATCCCATTTTTCCATGGTTTTTCCCTCCTCTATGTTATCCTTACAACATTATGAGGTGGGTCAGTCTGGGAGAGTGTTCTCCCGAATCCAGAGTTGTGTATTTACATTTGCAGATCTGCATGCTGTTAATACCTTGGGTTTGATGTAGCATGATGCAAGTTGTTCTCATCATAAGTATGACTGTGCTCACAATAAATATGTGGCTACATGATGAATAATGGCTACAAAAAACAAGCCGGCTGGGAAGGGGTACATTCTGCACATGATTAGAGGCCCTGTATTATTAGTCTGGTGGTTTTACTGTATGGTTTTACTGTATGTGAGACCTGTTTTGTTAAGCTGCTATTTAGGAATTGCCTTTCTTGATTGTTTTGAATGTGACTTGCTTGATTTAATTTATTGTGTCGATTGAGTTGAATCTTTTTCATATGAAACCCAGTAAATAAAAGACAGAAATAGAACTAGACTTTCAGAGTTTAAGAGCCAATGCTTATAAATCAGAGTTGTTTCACAATGCACAACCACAACCACAAAACTAATAATGCCTTTTGGGGTGCAGGGGCTTTCGAGAGTGATATTGTGGTATTGTGGACTGGTTTTTGTTGAAGGATGAATATGACCCAAAGGTTCACCTGGAAACCCACAAGTATATATGTAAGTTTGCACTTTTGCACACTGCCAAAGGGGAAGAGCTACTTCAACTGGTGGGAGTAAGTATTGGATGAAGTATCGGATAAAGTATCGGATAAGATTGCCAGAGACAGGAACCCTATGTATCAGTCCAATTTACTGGAAAAATGGCACACACAGACACCCCGCTTGATTCAGCAGCGCAAGAAATTGATGGTAATGATCTTTTTAAAAAATAAACAGGATCACAATTACATGTTCCTCTCTCCTAGAGTATATGGTATCTACATGTATGGATTTTCCTTTTTTTAAAAAAAAAAGAAAGAAAATTTATTAACAGGATACAATAACATGTTCCATATTCAACAACCAATTCTTATCATATCCTTTTCTAAAAAATTTTATCCCCCCTCCCCTGGCTTCCAACGATGCTCCACCCCCATTAACATTTCTATCAATATTCACTTACATTCAATTCATTTTCAATATTCAATACATAATTTCCAATATTTTCCTTTTCTATATTTCACAGTTACAATCCCTTTTCTTACAATACCTCTATTATTAATAACTAGTGGACCAGTTCTACGAAGACCTACAACAGCTCGTAGAACTAACACCAAAAAATGATGTCCTCATCATCATAGGGGACTGGAATGCTAAAGTAGGAAATCAAAAGGTAACTGGAATAACAGACAAGTTTGGCCTTGGAGAACAAAATGAAGCAGGGCAAAGGCTAACAGAGTTTTGTCAAGAGAACACGCTGGTCATAGCAAACACCCTTTTCCAACAACCTAAGAGGCGTCTCTACACATGGACATCACCAGATGGGCAACACCGAAATCAGATTGACTATATAATTTGCAGTCAAAGATGGAGAAGCTCTATCCAGTCAGTAAAAACAAGACCTGGAGCTGACTGTGGCTCAGATCATGAGCTACTCATTGCAAAATTCAGACTTAAATTGAAGAAAGTTGGGAAAACCACAAGGCCATTCAGATTTGACCTAGATCGCATCCCCGATGAATATACAGTAGAGGTGAAGAATAGGTTTAAGGGACTAGATTTGATAGACAGAGTGCCTGAAGAACTATGGACAGAGGTCCGTGACATTGTAAAGGAGGCAGCACTCACCGCCATCCCAAAGAAAAAGAAATGCAAAAAAGCAAAGTGGCTGTCTGATGAGGCTTTACGCATAGCAGAGGAAAGAAGGAAAGCTAAAGGCAATGGGGAAAAGGAAAGATTTGCCCAACTGAATGCAGATTTCCAGAGAACAGCAAGGAGAGATAAGGAGGATTTCCTGAATGAACAATGCAGAGTAATAGAGGAAAACAATAGATTGGGGAGGACTAGAGATCTCTTCAAGAAAATTGGAGAAATCAAGGGAACGTTCCATGCAAAGCTGGCCATGATAAAGGACAAAAACGGTAGGGACCTAACAGAAGCAGAAGAGATTAGGAAAAGATGGCAAGAATACACAGAAGAACTATACAAGAAGGACCTCGATGTCCTTGACAACCACGATGGTATAATCACTGACCTCGAGCCAGACATCCTGGAAAGCGAAGTTAAATGGGCCTTAGAAAGCATTACTAACAACAAAGCTAGTGGAGGTGATGGTATCCCAGCTGAGTTATTCAAAGTCTTAAAAGAAGATGCTGTTAAAGTGCTGCTCTCAATTTGCCAACAAATTTGGAAAACACAACAGTGGCCACAGGATTGGAAAAGGTCAGTTTACATTCCAATCCCAAAGAAGGGCAACGTCAAGGAATGTTCAAACTATCGCACAATTGCACTCATTTCACATGCTAGCAAGGTCATGCTCAAAATCCTACAAGCTAGGCTCCAACAGTACATGGATAGAGAACTGCCAGAAGTACAAGCTGGGTTTCGAAGAGGTAGAGGAACTAGAGATCAAATTGCCAACATTCGCTGGATTATGGAGAAAGCAAGAGAGTACCAGAAAAACATCTACTTCTGCTTCATTGACTATGCTAAAGCCTTTGATTGTGTGGATCACAATAAATTATGGCAGGTTCTTAAAGAGATGGGAGTACCAGACCACCTCACCTGTCTCCTGAGAAACCTGTATAAGGGTCAAGAAGCAACAGTTAGAACCGGATATGGAACAACTGATTGGTTTAGCATAGGAAAAGGAGTACGACAAGGATGTATATTGTCACCTTGCTTATTTAATTTATATGCCAAGTGCATCATGCGAAATGCTGGCCTGGATGAATCACAAGCTGGAGTTAAGATTGCTGGGGGAAAGATCAATAACCTCAGATATGCAGACGATACCACTCTGATGGCAGAAAGTGAAGAGGACCTAAAGAGCCTCTTGCTCAGAGTGAAAGAGGAGAGCGCAAAAGTGGGCTTGAAGCTCAACATCAAAAAAACTAAGATCATGGCATCTGACCCCATCACTCCTTGGCAAATAGAAGGGGAAGTCGTAGAAGTAGTGACAGACTTCACGTTCCTAGGATCTCAGATCACTGCAGATGGTGACTGCAGCCATGAAATTAAAAGACGCCTGCTCCTTGGGAGGAAAGCGATGGCAAACCTAAACAGCATGATAAAAAGCAGAGACATCACCCTGCCAACAAAAGTCCGCATGGTCAAAGCAATGGTATTCCCCGTAGTAATGTATGGCTGCGAGAGTTGGACTATAAGGAAGGCCGAGCGCCGAAGAATAGATTCTTTTGAACTATGGTGCTGGAGAAGACTCTTGAGAGTCCCTTGGACTGCAAGGAGATCAAATCAGTCAATCCTAAAAGAAATCAACCCTGACTGTTCCCTGGAAGGCCAGATCCTGAAGCTGAAGCTCAAATACTTTGGACACCAAATGAGAAGGGAGCATTCACTGGAGAAGACCCTGATGCTGGGAAAGATTGAAGGTCAAAGAAGAAGGGGACGGCAAAGGATGAGATGGTTAGACAGTGTCATCGATGCAACAAACATGAAACTGAGCAAACTTCAGCGGACAGCGGAAGACAGGAGGGCCTGGCGTAATCTGGTCCATGGGGTCGCGAAGAGTCGGACTCGACTGTGCGACTGAACAACAACAAAATTATTAATAACTATCAAAACATAGCTTAGCCCAGTGGTTCCTTCGTATCCACAAATTCTGTTTGCCATGTATGGATTTTCCTAAACTTCGTGTCTCTTACACCTTATTGTTAATATAAGTTGTGAGTTTATTTTTGTTATATTATTACATACTCTGGTATTGTTGACTGAATTATTGTTTTATGATTGTTCTTGAAAATAAAATACAAATTGTCGGAAGGCTCCTTAGGTTGGATGGTGGCTTCAGGCATTGCTGAATGGAGTGGTATGATACCAGCCATGACATTTAATTGTAAGTCGTACTCACAGTTAAGCATCTTCCTTATGTTATAATCCAATCATTCCAGAACGGAAGACCTGAATTGGAACCAGTGTTAAAAGTTGGCTCAGATCAAAGTCCTTCTCCTAAAGCAGCGCACAGAGGTTTGACTCTGGAAGGAGAAGACCAATTGCACGCATCAATATTTGTCTGCTTCTGTCCCGTCCCCATTCCCTCCCCCCCCAAATACTTTGCATTGAGTACAACCTCATACGCTGAACAAACAGCCATTTTCCTACAGGTCTGTGTGGGCAGAGTTAATTATCTCCAAATAGCTTCCAGAAGCCTCAAATCAATTTATGAAAACAAAAATTAACTTTCCATATAAACATAATTACAAGGAAACAACAGTATCCCAAGCTGGCTATGAGTGTTCTTTTGGAAGCTGGGAAAGGAGCCAAATGAGTTCATTAGGCAATGTAATTAATAACACTCTCCCTCTTGCTTTAGGAAGCTGTTTATGGTCCTCGGAGTAGAAGCCAGTCCTTTTTGTTAGTTTTTTTTTAAAAGCACCACACAATTGACAGGTTTAAAAGGTGTTTCAGAGACTATGAATGCCGGAAGGTAGCTTTTGATGGAGTTTCATAGCATGGAGGAAAGAGTGAGGACCGGCAAGTTATACATTATAAGAAACACATGCCTTCCACTGAAAACAGCAGCCCTGTGTTGTTCCCCGCACCCTCTCCACAATACTGAACACAGTTATTCTGTGCCTTTCTCCAGCCCCGTTCCACTTCATTGGCTAATGCTGGTGGAGGCAGAGAAATGCTCAGCGGAATGAGGTCCAGACGCATGTTAAGTTGTTCCTCACATTGCGGAGGGGAGGGGGAGAGCCTAACACAGGGCTGCCATTTGGAGCAGCAGCACTGTGTTTCCTATAACATGAGATCTGCCTGCCTAATACCTTGACTACATACCAATTTACATTATCAGGTTGAGAAGTCTGAGTTAAGGGACACAGCCTGAGCCACACGTATATTTTAAAGAACAGAACCCCTTGCAGCGACACTGGCATTCAGAGTGAATAAATTCAGTATGGATTCCAAAAGTGGTGGTGTTTACCGCCGGGTGCCCCATAGTATGAGACATGGTATGAGACCATAAGAAGAATCCTGTTCTTTGATGTAGTGCTTAAGTGTGTGGACTCTAACTTGGGAGGACCGGGTTTGATTCCCCACTCCTTCACTTGCAGCTGCTGGATGACCTTGGGCAAGCCATAGTTCTCTCAGAAGTGTTCTTGAAAAAGAGCAGCTTCTGTCAGAGCTCTCTCAGCCTCACAGACCTCACAGGGTGTCTGTTGTGGGGAGGGGAAGGGAAAGGAATTTGTAAGCTGCTCTGAGACGCCAAGTGAAGGGTGGGGTATAAATCCAATCTACTCCTCCTCCTCCTCCTCCTCCTCCCCTTCTTCTTCTTCATCTTCTTCTTCTTCTTCCATCAGGCCAGTGCTCCATCTAGTCCAATATCCTGTCTCACACAGCAGCCAACCAGTTCCTCTGGAGAACCAACAGGGCATAGAGGCCAAGACCTTCCCCTGATCTTGCCTCCTGTCTCTGGGATTCAGAGGTTTAGTGCCTCTGAATGTGGAGGTTCCCCTCACCATGGCTACTAGCCACTGAGAGACCTGTCCTCAATTGAGTTATCTAATCCCCTTTTAAAGCTGTTTAATTCTTGTGGCCATCACTACATCCTCCGGCAGGGCATTCCACATTTTAACCACTTGCTGTGTAAAGAAGTATTTCCTTTTCTCCATCCTGAATCCACTGCCCATAAGCTTCACTGGATGCCCTTGAGTTCTAGTATTTTGGGAAATCAACCCTGATTGTTCCCTGGAAGGCCAGATCCTGAAGCTGAAGCTCAAATACTTTGGCCACCAAATGAGAAGGGAGCGTTCACTGGAGAAGACCCTGATGCTGGGAAAGATTGAAGGTCAAAGAAGAAGGGGACGGCAAAGGATGAGATGGTTAGACAGTGTCATCGATGCAACGAACATGAAATTGAGCAAACTTCAGCGGACAGCGGAAGACAGGAGGGCCTGGCGTGATCTGGTCCATGGGGTCGCAAAGAGTCGGACTCGACTGTGCGACTGAACAACAACAATTTTGGGAAAGGGAGAAAAATTTCTCTTTGTCAACTCTCTCCACCCTGTGCATAATTTTATAAATCTCTATCATGTCCTCCCCCCTGTCTCCACCCCATGCATAATTTTATGAGTCTCTATCATGTCCTCCCCCTTAATTATCTCTTTTCTAAACTGAAAGATCCCAGACTCTTCAGCCTTCTCTCGTAGGGAAGGTGCTCCACCCCTCTCATCATCTTGGTTGCCCTCTTCTGTATGACAGTTCCAGTCCTCAGGGCCTACTCTGCCAAGCTGCTTCAGCCCCGGTCCAAATCAGCCCCACATTACTGCTTTTTAAAAAGGGGTTAACTATATGTTGGAGGGATTTGACATTGGATTCCCCATGCAACATGTAATTTGACCGAACTCCAAAAGAAGGATTTTACTTAAACACAGCACTGACTGATGACTGGTTTACATGATTTCTGAGGTATTTAGTTGTCTATTTAAACCACTGCCTGCTGGGTGGAGCAGTTACAAAGCAAGGGCAGAGGAGCCAAATTCGATCTGAAGTGTGAGAGTGTGCAAGAGAGAGAAGCAAATTGCACAGTACTGCCTGGTGAGGAAGGAACAAGATGAAGGAAGGCAGTGAACCCAGATCAACAACCCAGGGCTATTTTGGGGCAGGAACGCACAGGAACGGAGTTCTGGCTGGCTTCTGAGTTGACCACGCCTACAGCCTCCCCCCCCCTCGGGTCTCCCAGGTGCCTCGCAAGCCATGGGGTGCCTGGGAAAACGAAGCCAATCCGGGGGGAAAGGCAGTTTAAACTGCTTCCCCTCCTCGGGTTCCCCAGGTACCCTGCAGCTGCGGGGTGCCTGGGGAAGCCAATCCAGAAACTGCCTTCCTTCCCTCGGGTTCCCCCATGAGCCCCGCAAGCCGTGGGGCACTGGGGAAGCCAATCCTGGGAGGGAGCTGCGCCGCCAGGGGTGTGGCCTAATATGCTAATGAGTTTCTGCTGTTGGGTGTGGCCTGTTATGCTAATGAGTTCCTGCTGGGCTTTTGCTACAAAAAAAGCCCTGCGACAACTTATCAAATTGGCCATCGAAAATCTCTGTTAGTGTGAGGGACTCAGCGTGCCTGGACATTGGGGGACACTACATCCCTTTAAGGGTGATTCTGCCTCTAGCATTCACTCTACACTTTCTCAACACTGAGGGAAAGGTGCAGCTTAAAACCACATTCAAATACACCAGGGCTGCAAAGTCACCCCCTGAATGGCCATAATGCAGAAGGTACCATAAAACCCGATGACCAAAGAAAGCGAAAGTGGCATGCAGTGTAGAGGGTGCAATAAATTCTGGTGATCAAAGAAAGTGAAAGCAGCATGCAATGCAGAGGGGGATTTCTGTTCCAATGTGGGTTTGGTAAAACAACAGAGGGAAAAGCTAGTGCGGAATTGCCGTAAGTGTATATAAGTGTTATCTTCTCGAACGGGATGACTCTCTCTTTGTCTTAACTGGGGAGCTGCCCTCTGACCTCTCCTCTCTCTGTGCGCTCTTTGTTCCATCCCGTTCTTCATGTGGCTCTTCATGGAGTCACATATCTCCACAGGCCTCTGGTAGAAATGATGCCCTCATATTTCCATACACATCATGCCAGATTATCTGACCGCTTGTGATGAGGAAAGTACTCATTCAATTAGACTTCTCTTTCTCCTTTCAATCGCAATCTGAATGTGAACTGGATCTACTTGAATAAATGTAAGTTCTACCTTTGCACTATACTTCTCGGGAGATTTATTTACCGCACTAAATATCACACTTCTATAACTAGGCAAATGCTGCTGTATCCGAATATCCCAATAATCACAGTCGGCAAACAGGATGCAAGTGGTGGGTATTCGAGCATCACTACATAATACTAGAACTCATTGCAGGCACCTAATCAAGTTGATGGGCAGTAAATTCAGGACTGATGAAAGGAAGTGCATCTTCTCTCTAAAAGTAATTAACTTGTGGAATTCATTGTCAATGGACACCCATTTTGTTGGGTTTAAAAGAGGATTAGAAAACTAGATATTAGCTGTGATGACTGAATGGAACAGAAGAAGAAGAAGAAGAAGAAGAAGAAGAAGAAGAAGAAGAAGAAGAAGAAGAAGAAGAAGAAGAAGAAGAAGAAGAAGAAGAAGAAGAAGAAGAAGAAGAAGAAGAAGAAGAGAGAGGAGGAGGAGGAGGAGGAGGAGGAGGAGGAGGAGGAGGAGGAGGAGGAGGAGGAGGAGGAGTTGTTGTTGTTTTTATACCCTGCCCTTCACTACCAAAAGGAGTCTTGAAGCAGCTTACGATCACCTTCCCTTCCACTCCCCACAACAGACACCCTATGAGGTAGGCGGGGCTGAGAGAATTCTGAGTCTGTGACTGACCCAAGGTCACCCAGCTGGCTGCATGTGGAGGAGTGGGGGATCAAACACAGTTCTCCAGATTAGAGTCCACCACTCTTAACCACTACACCAAACTGTGATCTCATGCTGTAGCGTACAAATGGGAGGGGGCCTTTGTAGACTTCCCAGTGGCACCTGGTTGGTCATTGTGCAAACCAGGATGCTGGATTAGACAGACCATTGGCCTAATGCAGTATGGCTGCTCTTACATTCTTTTGGTACAGATATGTGTGTGCTACAGTACCCTGTGGTCCGAGCTCAACCCAATTTTTCCTGTTACTGCACTGGAAATATTGAGTGTTTCTCAGAAGTATCATGGAGACAATGTCAACCAAGTACCCTTCATGCTCAGGGGTGTCAAGTTCCCCACTGTTACCTCCACTGCAGCAAACAAAGCCTGTTATAACCACACTCCTCAATACCACCCGTGTCCCCACTGTAGAACTGCCAGGTGTCGACCCTGTTGGGATATAGGTGCAAGAATATGCAGTTATGGCTGAACTTACAAACTACTGTAACCAAAGACCAAAAGATGAATTTGAAAACAACTGGGGAGTTTTCGATGATTATTATAACCAGTCTCTCTAGTTATACATCTGAATGGTCTAATATTACATGATAATACTATACAAAATTTTTAGTATGAAATATAAAAGGTATTATTTGTTGTTTACTACAACAAACTGTTGTGTGAAAATTTTATAAAAATTCTTATGAGGTTATTTATGTTATACCATATAACAGATAAGATCAATAAAATAAGATAAAAAATTAGTTGTTGTAGATTTTCCAGGCTGTATGGCCGTGGTCTTGGCATTGTAGTACCTGATGTTTCGCCAGCAGCTGTGACTGGCGAAACGTCAGGTACTACAATGCTGAGAACATGGCCATACAGCTCAGAAAATCTACAACAACTAATGAACTCCAACCATGAAAGCCTTCGACAACATATTAAAATAAAAATGATAATATAGTATGAGAAAATGGTAGAATATATTGCGTAGGTTGTTACATTGATCTTTTAAGTTATATATATATATATATATAAAGCTATATTCTTATGCCATTATATCATATATATTGTGTTGTATATTTGTTAAGCTATTATGCTATATACTTTTTAATTTATACATGTATTCTGACCAAGGAATCTCCTCAATATCTGTAAAATTGCCCTTACATTCTGTTTTTGGTACTTACATTTCCTATGGTTTTTCCCTATTCCCTTTTTTCTTTCTCTATCCTCTTTAAAATAAAACTTAAATAAAAAGGAATGTAGATTCTCATTTTAGGAACAGACATTCCAGATTTGGAATAGGAGGTGCTAGTGCTGTTACTTAAACCTACAAACACACTCCCTGGATCGGAAATCTTGTAAATTAGCACCAAGAGGGGGAGACTCACCCCAAAATAGCATAAGGAGGACCAAGCATGGTCCAGGTGGCTCATTAAAGCTACGAGCAGTCGAAAATCAAAGGCCAGGAAACCAGAAAGGGGGAGAAATCTCAGAATTGCAGCCTTTGTAGAATCCTGGGGGAGAGAATCGGGATTTCCACATCATTTAATGTGGACATCTGGATTTCTACCCCCACCTTTACAGATCTTTAAGTGTAAGGATGTGTTGCTGGCAACCAAGATCAAATTAATTCATGCCACAGCATTCCCCATTATTATGTCCGGGTGTGAAAGTTGGACAAGGAAGAAAGGTGACAGGAAGAAAGCTGATTTATTTGAAATGTGATGTTGGAGTACAGTTTTATGGATGCCGTGGACCTCCGAAAAGACAAATCAGTGGGTTCTGGATGAAATCAAGTCTGAACTCTCCCTAGAAGCTAAGATGACTAAATTGAGGCTATTGTACTTTCAACATATTATTTATTTTATTATTTTTTATTCAACTTATACCCCACCCTCCCCACAAAGCAAGCTCAGGGCAGCTTACATTCATTAAAATATATTCCACAATATATAAATAGCAATTAAAATCCATTAAAATCAACATAAAACAGTTCAGTTTCAGTAATAGTAATAATAAGTGCTGTCGGTGGTTTCGCTAATTATACAAGATGATGTACTTTTTATAAGTTTTCCAGTGACTTGATGTCCTCCTCACAGGCCGGCCATCGCAGCCAAGAGTTGGTGGTAATAGTGGGGGTGGCTCCTAGTTGAAGGTCTGGTGGAAGAGCTCCGTCTTGCAGGCCCTGCAGAACTGCGCAAGGTCCTGCAGGGCCCTGATCTCTTCCGGGAGCTCATTCCTCTTCCAGGAGCTCATATTATGAGAAGGCAAGAGTCACCAGAAAAGACAATAACGCTAGGAAAAGTGGAAGGCGACGGGAAAAGAGGAAGATCCACCATGAGATTGGTGAACCCAAGCAAGGAAGCCGCGGCCTTCGATTGTCCGTTGTTAAATGGTTTTAAATGTTGGTATGTTTTAAATGTTTTAATTGTAACATGAATCTTGGCACATTGGGGCCAAGTAATGTGTGAGCCGCCCTGAGCCCACTTGCGGGGAGGGCGGGCTATAAATGCAATGATAAATAATAAATAAAATAAATAAATGTGCCCCCTTCATTGTCTCTTTTCTGGACTGAAAATCCCAGACTTCATCCTTTCCTCATAGGGAAGGTGCTCCAACCCCCTCATCATCTTGGCTGGCTCAACCCAAATGGACTGAGAATTAAATTGTTCTGTAGGCAGCCTTATCCTTTGGTCCTCATTGCTGCCACCGTGGAGTCCATTGGGAGATCAAGCAGGAGCCAGGGACCCCGCACCACGCCTGGATCCAGCTGCAGCTAAGAATCCCCTTCCTTCCGAGCCGTCAGCTTTCCTCAAGGAGGCCAGAGGGAGAAAAAGGCAGCAGCCCAGTAACATCCCATTGTTCCTGAACCAAGATCTCATTAGGAAAAAGCCCTCCCCGAGCATCTTTTTACAATTATCTTTTAATCATATTAGTTTTATAACTGCTGTAAGCCACTTCTGGGATCCATGTTTGGAGGGAAAGCAGGATAAAAATACAAAGAATGGTAAGGTAACAGAGCGTGATGAGCCCAAAGCCTAAATAAGCCTGGTTGAACCCTACCCCCCCTTCCCACGCCCAGTGGCCTGGGGGTTCTGGCGACCCTATTTCAGGCAGAGGTCTTTCACACCATCTACTACCTGATACTTTCAACTGGAGATGCCGGGGATTGAACCGGAGGCCTTCTGCATGAGGATGCTCTGCCACTGAGCCATGGCCCTTCCTTGATAGGACAGAGCTTGATCGGACGTGGCTTACTAAAGTCCGAGCCTATCACAGTCTGTTAACTTACCATTCTTTGAATTTTTATCCTACTTTCCCGCCAAACATGGATTCCCAAAGTGGCTTACAGCTGTTAAAAACGAAGACAATGAAATCTGGCGGCACACACTATGAGAAGGCAAGAGTCACCAGAAAAGACAATAAGGCAAGGAAAAACTGAAGGCAGCACAAAAAGAGGAACCAAGGAAGCCACAGCCCTCCGTTTGCAAGACCTGAGCAAGGCTGTTAACGATAGGACATTGTTGCTGCTGCTCCTCCTGCTATCTAGCTTGCCATTTTACATTCTCTTTCTCATTGGCTCTCTCAAAGCACACAGTGGATATGAGGGCTGGAGTGTTATGTCTTAACAGTGAATGCTGCCTATTCTTTACCATGTAAAGCTTGAGTTTATGTACAGGATCATAAGATGTAACATTCCTATTGGCCCTTCCTGTGGAAGTGTTTAAAACAACCAATGACAGTGTAAATATGTTGTATGGAGGGAACAAAGCTGATTAGCCTTTATCCTTGTAATCTGATTGGACCTTAACTTATTTGGGAGTGGCTTTGACAGCCCGGGAGAGTTTCAAAGAAGGAGCTGTGCTCCACTGAACATAAGAACATAAGAGAAGCCAATGTTGAATCAGGCCAATGGCCCATCTATTTTGTGGTGTGTTTGTTGTGGTGTTCTGAGTTGGAGTTGCTGTTACGAATAAACTGAAATCACTTGCTGAAATCATTTCGTTGTTGAGTTCCATACTTAACATGGAGGACGTCCACACAGTGGAAATCTGGAGTTGCTGCGCCTGCAGCATGCGTGAACTGGGGAGGTTGCCGGCTGTTCCAGCAAGGGCCAGTCTCCATCAGTGACTCCTCTGGCCCACAGGAGGGATGCAATCTAAGAGCAACAGCCGGTTCGATCAGCTCTCCAATCACACCTCCCGGGAAAGCATTTGTTAATTACCACTTTCATTTGCCGCACAGCCTACAGCTCTTCTGGAATGCCCTCAATTAATTCCTTGCGCCACTGGAATTGTATTTGCCAACGACAGACACGCGGAGCGCATATTTAAATAGCATGTGATGGAAAGCAGGCAAGTCCACAGCCGAGTTAAAGAGCGCTCTCTTCTTCTTCTTTGTTTTCTCCTGAGGTATGCCGTGATACAGCACATTAGTCTGTTTATGAAGGGGCAACGGAAGCCAGAGATTGAATGAGGAGGAGATATTTAATCAGGAAGGACGCACCGCTGCTCCCTCAAACTCCTGCTGAGATACCAGTCCTGCTGAGATACCAGGGTCAGATGCCAGCTTGTGTTTTAAGCCCTCCCTGCTGCGTTAGGACTAAGCCAGGCAGACACACTGTTTCTTCTGGCAGGACTGGACCATTGGTCTGGTTCAGGGGAAGGAGCTGCAGCTCAGTTGAGGAGCCCCTGCTTTGCAATGGAGAAGGCTGCAGCTCAGTTGAAGAGCCTCTGCTTTGCAATGGAGAAGGCTCCCAGGTTCAATCCCCAGCATCAAGAACCACAAGGGTAAGAAAGAAGTCTAATAAAAGGCTAATATTAAAAACCTAGTTGAAACTTATAACATATAAAAATACATGTGTTTATTAGAAAGACAGTTAAAAACATATAAGGGTTCAATGAATGCCTCATAAAAAAGTAAAGGTGGCCTAAACACAAAGGCCAATATGCATGACCTGATGCGTTTCTGCCCTATTGGGACCTTCCTTCTTCAGAGGAGGAGGAGGAGAAGAAGAAGAAGAAGAGGAGGAGGAGATCGGATTTATACCCCACCCTTCACTCAGAGTCTCAGAGTGGCTTACAAACTCCTTTCCTTTCCCCTCCCCACAACAGACACCCTGTGTAGGTGGGGCTGAGAGCTCTGACAGAAACTGCTCTTTTTCAAGAACAGCTGTGCCAGAACTATGGCTTGCCCAAGATCATCCAGCAGGTGCAAGTGGAGGAGTAGGGAATCAAACTCGGTTCTCCCAGATTAGAGTCCATGCACTTAACCACTACACCAAACTGGCTCAAACAGTATTGAGGTACACATAACTTTAATACGTCTTACAATAAGATAACCAATAAGTGAATATTGGACCAAGAAAAGGAAGGTTAAGCAGCAAGATCTAAAAACACAAGACAAAGATGAA
The DNA here is from genome assembly GCA_029375565.1 of Gekko gecko. Lineage (NCBI taxonomy): Eukaryota > Metazoa > Chordata > Lepidosauria > Squamata > Gekkonidae > Gekko > Gekko gecko. The sequence continues at coordinate 65,054,922 of JAPDNY010000012.1, read as the reverse complement.
AGTCATGTGTCTGGTGCCAAATGCACAGTTGCTGAATTAGAACATCTTCCAGTTTAGGTCCAAAAAGGACTTGTGTGGCTATCTAAGTCAGAGCTAGAGTGTCCTCAAGCAAACAGCTAGAGTGTCCTCACTGCTGGAGAGTTGCTGCCGGTCAGATGGTCTGATTCAGTATAAAGCAGCTTCCGTGTGTCTTCATGTGCTGCTCTGTGTATCTGGCAACACCAAACTGCAGCCAGACCAAGAATGGCCAGGCTCCTGGGAATGAGATACAGCCTGGTGTGGCCTGCCACAGCACCAGGGTAGGCATGTTACAGCCCCAAATCCAAGCCACCTAATTTGCACATAATGCAAATACTTTGCTAATTGCACAAATCAAGCCCCTTCACTTCTGCATCATCTGCTGATTGCTTTGTACCTACTCCTAGCAAGGAGGGCAGAAATACAGGTGGGGAAGAATCAGTGGATGCCGGTGCAGAATAAACTGTGTTAGTCTTTAAGGTGCCGTCGGTCTCAGATGTGGATGTTGTTATTCCCATTTGGCTTTTTAAATAATTGTTGTAGACCGTCGCATAAGCTTTGTTACAAAGCTGAAAGTGCAGAATTAATGCTAAAAAATGCATTTATGCTTAAAAATGCATGCATACAGCTTCTTGCCTCTGGACAAACTTTGGTAACCCTACCGAGTGGTCACTCTGACCTGGATGGCCCAGGCTGACCTGATCTCATCAGATCTCAGAAGCTAAGCAGGGTCAGCTCTGGTTAGTGCTTGGATGGGAGACCACCAGGGAAGTCCAGGGTTGCTGCACAGAGGCAGGCAATAGCAAACAACCTCGATTCATCTCCTGCCTTGGAAGTCTCATGGGGTCACCATAAATTGACTGTGAACTGATGACACTTACCACCATGGGTCAAGGTGATAAAAAGGGAAGAGCTGTATACAAATTCCAGGGCAGTTGTAGGGCTTTACAATGGGAAAGGATTCCTGGATCAGCACAAGTCAGAATAAAGTAAGTCAGAGAACAGGCTCAATGTTTGCAAGGACCCAGTCCGACAGAGCAGGATTACAGTACCTAGGCAGAGGGATACCTATTGTGTTTTCCCTTGCGAAGGGAGGATTACTGTGTATCTGATCTAAGAGAAGGATTAGCAGTGGTTGAAGCCAAAGAAGCTGAATTACAATACATCCAAAGGTGAGGGTGCAGGTGGGAGGTTACAGCAGATCTCTCACCAACAAGGAGGCCGGCAAGAGGCGAGATGCATATCGGATAAACATCAGCCATAGCCGGAAGTTTTCATTAAACATGGCCCCTGTACAATTTGTAATAAAGAGGTGCCTTATTCCACACACACAAAAGTTGTGACCAGGACTGGATAGGATTGGGGGAAGGGCTGTGGCTCCGTGGTACAGCATCGGCTTGGCATGCAGAAGGTCCCAGGTTCAGTCCCCAGCATCTTCAGTTAAAAAGAACCAGGCAGTAGGAGATGTGAAAGACCTCTGTTTGAGACCCTGGAGAGCAGCTGCCAGTCTGAGTAGACAATACTGACCTTGATGGACCAAGGCAGCATAAGGAAGCTTCACGCGTTCATGTGTGTGATATGCAAGGCAAGTTTAGATGGATGTGTTTCCTTGGTTCTATGTATTCTGCCATTCTGGCTGTTTAAATGCTCTGCAAACGAAAAAACATTGCTGACCTGAAAGGCAGTCATGATGTGGAAGGCATCTTCTTCACGCAGCGCACAACTAATTCATGCTCTGTCACATGACACGGAGATGGCCCCTCACTTTTGGAGGAGGGTATTTATTTTTATTTACTTTATTTCAAGTCTGCCTTTCTGACTGAGACTCAAGGCAGGTTGTAGGATATAAAACAGTGCAGTCGGGCAGCATAAAACAACCCACAAACAATGTAATATGACTCGGATTACGGAACTAGAGAACAACGCGAAAAACAAACTCCCTGAAGCAAGGTATGCTATAACAAATCCGAAAGTGGATTAGGTCCATTGAACTCCTTGGTAGATAAGTGGATCCTCCATGTCCAGAGGCAGTATATCTCTAATTACAACAGATCCTTGCCAGGTGGAGACCATTGGAACAAGCAGGGTTCTTAATTTCTTGAAGGCAGAGGAAGAAGTAGAAATAGCCAGGCCCCTGCTTGCACGGTGCCTGGGCTCGACTCAGATCTCTCTTCTCCTTGTTATGAACTGCCGTCAGCTAGGAAAGACAGAGGAAAGGAAGCAGACAGTTGCCCCGCCATCAGGCCTGGGTGCAGATCTTGCTGAGAGACCCCTCTCCTCCCCTCCTTCCCCACCAGAACATCTTTTAAAGTGTTCTTGTAATCTGTATAGGTTTTAAATGGCTGCATGTGGTTTCAAAGGCCAATTTTGCCTGAAAGATAAAGTAAAAGTGCAATAAATAAATAAAGTCAGTCCACAGAACCGTGCTTGAAACGGACACCCTTTAAAAGGCAGGACTGTAAAAGGAGCCCTACTGGATCAGACCTGGGATTCGCTTTCTCCAGTATCTCATTCCCACAGTGGACTATCAATTGCCCAGAAGGCCAATGAGTTTACTGCATTCCATTCTAATTCTGCAATTCCATCATCTGGATTGTTTGATGTATCTGATCATTGTTTGCATTGTTTCTAATTTTGGGGGGGTACTCCTCATCCTATTGCACCATTGATTGCATTGTTTTACACCATGTGATCCTCCATGAGTATCAGTGACAAAAGAATAATAATTAAGTACCATCAGGTTGCAGCCGACTTATGGTGACCCTTTATGGGGGCTTCAAGGCAAGAGATGAGCAGAGGTGGTTTGCCCATGGCCCGCCTCTGCATAGCAACCCCAGCCTTCCTCGGTGGTCTCCCATCTAAATACTAACCATGGCTAACTCTGCTTAACTTCCATGTTCTGAGAAGCTCTGGCTGGTCTGGGCTATTCAGGCTGTTTGCAGTGACAAAAGGCAGGCTATAAACAAAGTAAATAAAGTAACTAACTAGAGGTAAACCTCTCCACCCATTGTTGCCTCCAAGCAACTGGTATGCACAGATACACTCTCTTTGAACATGGAGGTTCCATTTAGTCATCATGGCCATTGATGGACCTACCCTCCGTAAGGTAGTCTAAAAACCTTTTGAAGCCATCAGTTTTGAGAAGAAGAAGAAGAAGAAGAAGAAGAAGAAGAAGAAGAAGAAGAAGAAGAAGAAGAAGAAGAAGAAGAAGAAGAAGAAGAAGAAGAAGAAGAAGAAGAAGAAGAAGTTGTTTTTATATCCCATCTTCTCTACCTTAAGGAGCTTACAATTGCATTCCCTTCCCCTTCCCACAACAGGCACCTTGCAAGGTTGGGGGGGGGGCTGAGAAAGTTCAGAGAAAACTGTTACTGGCCCAAGGTCACCCAGCAGACTTCATATGGAGGAGTGGGGAATCAAACCCGGTTCTCCCAGATTATAGAGTCTGCCACTCTTAACCACGACACCATGCCGGCTCTCAGTATTTGGATAGCTTCTGCAGGCCACACTGGATCTTCGGCTTTGCTTTCCCTTAACCGGAGCTCAGTGGTGACTTAACAGGAGTGTGTTTGCAGCATCGACTAATCCTTGGATTACTTCCGTCCTCCCAAGCCGATTCTCTGTGCCCTCCGTTCCGCACACATGCACACTGAGATCAGATAACCCCATCCCTTCTCCCGATTGGGCCCAACCACCTAATTCCACATAAACAGGACAGCGATCAACCTGAAATACGTCCACGATCCAATTTGGCGGATTAGCCCCCCCGCTCGCGTGTGCCTTGCGCTCTTTGCCGTCAATACTCTAATATACTTCTCATTATGCCTTGTTATAGGAAAATTGAGTTTCCGCTGAAATCTGCAGGACTGACTTATTAGCGCGAGTCGCCAGGCTGCAGAAGCCATCGTTGCCGCTCCGGCATCTCACAAATCAGGCGGCGCCAGATGGCATTTATCAGGATATTGACCATAAATCTTGGCAATGGGAACCGAAGAAGAGAAGGGAAGGCGTAATTGCTCATTAGGATCACACAGGCTCTTGCTTTGTGTTTAGAAATTAGCCCGGCGCAGGACGGCATTAATTTTCATTAACAGTTTATTCTCAAAACTCCTGTGCATCGTTCTCTGCGGTGTCCTTGTTACTTACAATCCCAAAGCGAATAAACCGCAGGGGGTTCGGTGCCTCATTTACATTGGGGCAAAGCCTCAGAGCCGAGGAAGCAACGTGTTCAAATGTAGGCTATTCTGTCCGGAGTTGTATTCTCTTTCCACAGCACCAAGGAGCGATGGAACAGAATGATGGGAGGGGAAACCTGACAGAAGAAAGGTTAAAATGCTTGGAGCTCTTTAGCTTGGAGAAATGATGGCTGAGGGGTGACATGATCGAGGTTTATAAGATTATGAATGGGATTGAGCAGGTTGAGAAAGAAGTACTTTTCTCCCTTTCTCACAATACAAGAACTCGTGGGCACTCCATGAAATTGCTGAGCAGTCAGGTTAGAACAGATAAAAGGAAATACTTCTTCACCCAAAGAGTGATTAACATATGGAATTCACTGCCACAGGAGGTGGTGGCAGCTGCAAGCATGGATGGCTTCAAGAGGGAATTGGATAAACATATGGAGCAGAAGTCCATCAGTGGCTATTAGCCACAGGGTATAGATGGGAATTCTCAGTCTGGGGCAGGTGATGCACTCTGTTCTTGGTGCTGGAAGGGGCAGCAGTGGGAGGGCTTCTGGTGCCCTGGCCCCACTGCTGGACCTCCTGATGGCGCCTGGTATATTTTGGCCGCTGTGTGACAGAGTGTTGGACTAGATGGGCCATTGGCCTGATTCAACATTGACTTCTCTTATGTTCTTATGTTCTTATGTTCTTATGAGGTGGTGTGGCTGTAGTGGGGCTCCACTCCAAGGTACATGTGGGTGGCTCACATGACAGAGTGCTTCTAAATAGTCCTCCCCTCCATCATCCATGCCCCTGGAAATTGGGGGAAAGCCAGGCTAGAACACTTGTCTCTTAACATTTTGTGGCAACCTATACTTGACACTAAAAGGGGCCGTGGTGGCGGCTCAGAGGTTAAGATGCTGAGCTGCAGACTGGAAGGTCTGTAGTTTGGCAGTTTGAGACCCGAGTGCCGCGTGACGGAGTGAGCTCCCGTCTCTGGCGCCAGCTCCTGCCAGCCTAGCAGTTCAAAAGCAAGAAATTGCAAGTAGATAAATCAGTACTGCTTTGGTGGGAAGGTAACAGTGTTTCATGCACCTCGGTATTTAGTCATGCCAGCCACGTGACCACGGAAATGTCTTTGGACAGCGCTGGCTCTTCGGCTTGGAAACGGAGATGAGCACCACCCCCTAGAGTCGGATTCGACTGGCTTTCGAGCAAGGGAAACCTTTACCTTTATACTTGACACTGATTTCAGGTCCAGTAGGACCTTAAAGACCAACAAGATTTTCCAGGGCACAAACTTTCCTCCCACTTATTTGGGTTCCTCCTGTCCCAGAAGTCTCCCGCTGTACATTAAGCAGTTGACTGTGCACCTGTCATGGACCAGCCTCAGCCTGAGGTCCAGCCAGACTCTGACTTGCTACGTGAGCCCAGCCTGGGTGAGGCCCAGTCTGACTTGCAGCCTGACCAGTCTGATTGGCAACTGGAGCCCAGTGGGAATAAGGACTCCTCAGAAGTCGAGCCGGGGTCCAGCGTGGCGAAAGAGGACCTCAGAGTAGAGGACACTCAGGAATTCCAGTCAGATAATACTGAGCCGGCTGAAGTCAGGGAGCAAGTACCTCTCGAGGCACTCATGACTCCCCCAGATCCCCCCGCCCCCCCGCTCATAGAAAAAAGAAGGGCTAAAATCAGAAGGCAATTGCAAGAAAGCAGACAGAGTAAAAGATTAATGGCCCACCAACAGCTACAAGATGAGTCATTACAGGAGCGCTGCTAACTTGCCAACTGCAGATAAGACTAATTAGGGAAATGCTACATAAAGCTGGGTGTGAGCTGTTGCCAACTTGTGGAAGCAATACTTCACCACACAGTGAATCCTGCAACCATAGCTCCTGGCTCTGCTCTACTCCTGTGACTCTTGGACCCAACATGAGATGGACGGACTCAATTGAGGAAGCCATGGCTCTCAGTTCGCAAGACTTGAGCAAGACTGTGAGCAACAGGATATTTTGGAGGTAGGGTTGCCAAGTACCTATCGTATTTCGATGGGGGACACACATTCCTCCGGGCAACACCCACACCACACGATGCTGTCACCAGGAAGTGATGCCGAGCAACGGTCTGGCAATAGAGCTGGAAATTCATCGAGTTTCCAGCCCCATTGCCAGAGCGTCACCCGGCATCACTTCTTAGCGACAGCATCGTGCGCCGCATCTTTCCTTCCCCTGGGGAAGATCCTGCCAGGACGTATCCATCCCCCGCCAAATTAAGATAAGTTCTTGGCAAGCCTGTTTGGAGGACATTAATTCGTAGAGTTACCCTAAGTCATAAGTGACTCGACAGCACGTGACACGCTTTAGAGAGTCAAAGCTCCCTTCGTCAGATGCCAAAGACTCTCCCTTCATCAGATATAGCCTGGAAATCTTGTTGGTCTCTAACCTGCTCCTGGACTTGAATCTGGCTCTTCTACCGCAGACCAACAGGGCTACCCACCTGAAACCACACTTGACCCTGGAGCTCTGTGACTTGAACTCCTATCCTGCTAAACAGCAGGCTCAAAATAGATATGATCCAAATAATTTATGTGTTTATTTATCTTAAGAACCCAGTTACAGCTATCTGCCTAACGATGCGATGAATGAGCCCTGTGCTTATTTCAAACAGGGATAAGCCCGCCTGTCTCCCAGCCATACAGACCCAAGGAGGGTAACAGCAGGCGTTCACAATAAATAAATAACACACACTAAATAGCGCCCTTTCAATCTACTTTCAATGCACTTTGCAACTGGATTTTACTGTATGAAATGGCAAGACCCGCTTGCAGAAGGTTGCGGAAGTGGACTGAAAATGAACGGTCCAGCATGTGTGAAAGTGCCCTTTTAAGACACCTGACACCAAAAGAAGGCCAGCAGGGAGAAAAACCGTTCCTTTGAAAATGCCTCAAGTCCCTCCCCCACACGCCCTCCTGAATAATTTGGTCTTTTGTCCTCTTCTGAGCACCATCATGGGGGGTTTCCTCTCCCTTGTTTCCTCTCCTCTGTGTCAAGTGTAGAGCCAGTTGTGGTGCAGTGGTTAAGAGCGGCAGACTCTAACCTGGAGCATCGGGTTTGATTCCCCACTTCTCCACATGGCAGCTGCTGGTGTGACCTTGGGTCAGCCACCATTCTCTCAGAGCTGTTCTCTCAAGAGCAGTCCTCGAAAGAGCTCTCTCAGCCCCACCTACCTCACGGGGTGTCTGTTGTGGGGAGAGGAAGGGAAGGAGATTGTGAGCCACTCTGAGACTCCAAGTGAAGAGCAGAGTATAAATCCAACTCCTCCTCCTCCTAGTGACCCTATGGGGAGAGAGCCCCAGTCTGCTCTTAGGGCTAGTGATGCCAGCCTCCAGGTGGGACTGGGGAACCCCCCAGAATTCCAGCTCATCTCAAGGTCAGTTCCCCTGGAGAAAATGGATGATTTGGAGGGCGGGCTTTATGGCGTTGCATCCCACTGAGAGCCAGTTTGGTGTAGTGGTTAGGAGCGCAGACACTAATCTGGGAGAACTGGGTTTGATTCCCCACTCCTCCACTTGCAGCTGCTGGATGACCTTGGGAAAGCCATAGTTCTGTCAGAGCTGTTCTCTCAAGAACAGTTCGCTCAGAGCTCTCTCAGCTCCACCTACCTCAAAGGGTGACTGTTGTGGGGAGAGGAAGGAAAGACTATTGTAAGCCACTTTGAGACTCCGAGTGAAGGATGGGGCATAAATCCAACTCTTCTTCTGCTGCTGCTGCTCTGTGGGAGGAGGGGCAGGGGCTGGAACCGAGAAAGCTGTTCATGCCTTTGTAGAGGACAGGATGGAAAGCAGCAGGCACGGTGAGGAACAGAGCTCTTGCACATGTCCCAAATAAACCAAATTAATACAGCAGTCGTCAAAGCCAAGCTGGAAAATATCACATCACACCATTCAGCAACCAATCTAACAGCTGTGTACTCCCTGGTAAACTCCCACACTGGGACAGAGCGGGGAAAAAATCTGTAATTGCTTTTCAGGATTTACTTGAGGGGGCTAATAAGTGTCCCAAACCAGGCTCTGCAATCTTGGAAGGGCTCTGTCCACACCCTTCTGTCATTCTTGGTATCTCTCTTGGCTACATTTGGAGTTCTCTCTCCTTCTGCTTCATCGTCCTCCTTAATGTCAACCAACTGCTCTCCCTTCTCTCCCAAAACCATAGAGTTGGGGGGTAGTCCTAAAGCATTACATAATGCAGCACTGTCACTTCTGGGTTCCTAACCGGAAGTGTCGTTCTGGCACTGCACAATGCTGTTCTCCTGCCTATTTCCCCCCCGCCACTCCATTGAACACTGGTGGATAACAGGGGTCACTGGTCCACTCCCAGTGGGCATCTAACGACCCTCTTTGTATGGCAGATCCACATGTCCAGGGACGGATCTACTATGAACCTAGTGAAGCTTAAGCTTCAGGGCCCATAATCCTGGAGGGGCCTTGAAGCAACTTTTTTTTTAATGAGTTAATTTTTCAACAAAATTGATGGAGTTTTTTAACTTTGTTATTATTAAAGTAAGGCTATTTTAGTGACAGAATCATCAGTCAATGGGTTGAAGTACTTAACGTTGACCTTAGAATATAATCTATAAAACCTTAGAATATGATCTGAGGGCCAGTTTGGTGTAGTGATTAAGTGCGCGGACTCTAATCTGGGAGAACCGGGTTTGATTCCCCACTCCTCCACTTGCAGCTGCTGGATGACCTTGGGCAAGCCATAGTTCTGTCAGAGCTGTTCTTGAAAAGAACAGTTTCTGTCAGAGCGCTCTCAGCCCCACCTACCTCACAGGTTGTCTGTTGTGGGGAGGGGAAGGGAGAGGAGTTTGTAAGCCACTCTGAGACACTTTGGGCAGTGAAGGGCGGGGTATAAATCCAATCTCCTCCTCCTCCTCCTCCTTCTAATACTCATTTCATATGGCCTCAAAATGTCCCTGTAATTGGTCAAATGTCAAAATCTTGTCGGGGGCCTGCAGCACTATTGCCCTATTGTTGCTGGTCAAGAAGGGGCCCCCATAACAGTTCAAGCTTCAGGATCCCAAAGATGTAGGTCCACCACTGTACATATCCTCCATTTTTATATATATATGTGTGTGTGTATGTGTGTGTGTATGTATATACACACACAAAAATGTTTAAAATGGTTGAAAAAGGAATGGGATGTTTTCCTTAGGAAAATACCTCCTTGCCTCCTATGGGGATGTACGGCTTCCCACTTCAGACTTTCCAGCGCTTGCTGCAGCTTCTGAGTTCATTGTCAAAACTCCGAGGAAGCCAGGCAAAGACAGGATAGCGGTGACTACAGAACTTTAGTTTGCCTGGATGCAGTTGCCAAGGAAACCAATTTCTTTGCCGTTGCATTTCCTGCATGTCAATGTCGCTTTGTGTCTGGCTTTTGCTCAGAAATGCAAAATAATCTGTCTCCCCTTGCAGAAGTGTTTTTAGAAAATACAGCATGTTGGAGATGGTTTTGATTCACGAAAAGGAAACCACACAGACATAAAAATGGATCAGTAAATAGCTTGATGTGGAACAGCGGGGCTTCTACAGAAATCACCCTCTCAGTCTTAACAGGTGTCAAAGCCTTGCTTAAATTCCATTGATTCAGCCGGGCAGATTGTGCTTGTGACATCCACCTTGGATGGCAGAGAAGTATGGACTGAGTCAGAACTTGGAAGTTCACATCCTAGAAGGCCAAAAGGCAGCCAGCTGATGACTCCTGATTGACCTTCTAGCTCACGCATCATGAGCCAGCCACGAGGAACAGAAGCATCACTGACTTCAGCTCTCTAGCAAATTGGCCAGCTAAACGTGTAGAAGGAAATACAGGGAGCCAGAGAGCTGTGCCCTGGAAGGACACCTGCAATCCTCTCTGCCGCCAAGTGGCGGTCTTTAGAGTCAGAAAGTCCCATAAACTTATTCCAAACTGCCAGATCTTTTGGGAACATGCTGAATGGTGAATGGTTTTCTCAGAGTTCTGTTCTCCCAACAAGAACACTGACTGAATTGCCAGTTGCTCTGTGACTGCCAAAAAAAAGGAAGGGTCTACCTGCAACTAGTTGGGGAGCCAAGAGCCACCATGAATTTGTCCACCCCAAAAAGAGCACTACAGTAAAGGGAAGACCAGGCATGCCACAGCCACTGGGTGTCAAACTCAGTACTTCATTTGCCATGTTGATTTCCTGTTTTCTGTGATGCTTTCCCTTTGAACTGGAAAGCAGGGAGTGAAGGAATGTGTGGGAACGAGCTTTGCTAGACGCCTGTAACAATCTCCCAAGTGGCTTCCCAAGGAAGGAAGACGAAGTGTCCTTGAAGCCTTTGCTGCCAGGAGCGCTACTATAGTTAAACTTTGTAATTCGGGGGAGGGCGGGGGAGAGACTGTGCATCAGCTTGGCAGGATGGATGACCAGTATGATCGGACCATGGCATCGGGGGGGACGGGTAGTTTGAAGTGGGTATAATAGTGTGCTTGGCACCAATGCCCACCAGTTCTGACATGAGTTGGCTTATACCTGTATCGACTGCATATCTCAATAAACAAATCTTACACCTGAAGAGTGTTGTCGGGAGTGAGGACGTACGGGGGTCTGGCAGAGTGTCAGGACTCTCCATAACCTCGACCCATCACACCACAGCTGTGATGAGCAAAGGAGGCAAGGACCTCAGGGCTGGGAACGGTGCCCAAGCCGAAACCCAGACTACAGAGGCTGCTGGCCCCTTGGAAGAGGGGAAGGGCAAGGAAGCTAAGTCGAGGGAGCCCTGGCCTGCTCCCCCACGCAGCCAGGTCACGAGCCAAGCTGGCTGCTGTCCCCAAGACCACGCCAGGGGTGACACTGGATAGAGACTGAGCAGTGTCGGGTCTCCCAATCATTCTACAACGACCCAGAATGCCTGCGGGTTGTCGAGGAGATGGAGTTTGCCAGGCTCAGACAAGAGTTCTGGTGTGAGATGGAGGAGTTGCAGTGCGAGACCCACATGGTGCTGCTAGACCTCCCGGTGACAATCCAGGGGGCTATACAGCAGGAATTCCTGGGACACGGGGGTGCCGCAGTGGCCCAAGCACCCACAGGAGCAGGGGCTGGCACAGCAGCAGCTCAGGTTCCTCCACAAGCTCCACATCCCTAATTGGCATCTTGGGTTGTACTACAGCTGCCGCCAGGCAGACCCACAGAGATCCTGGAAGCAATTTTTGATGGAACCCCAGGGAAGCTGCCCTTTTGCGCCCTACAAAAGTGCAAATTCCTGAGGGACTGGGGTCCTACATTCACCTCTGACAAGCATCACATGGACTATATTGGATCTTGGCTCTACAATGTGGGGGACCCGGAGCTCCGAAACATGGACGCTTTTATGTAGGTGTGCTGGCACCAATACAAAGACCCCCTAGAGCTGGAATGAGCCTGAACCCAGCTGAGGGGCCTGAAACAGGGCGATGGGCCTGTGAGGGAGTTTTCCAGTGAATTCAAGATGCAGGCTGCCAACCTCCAGGGATGGCCGGAAGAGATGCTCATCAAGTTTTATTGTGAAACACGCAGTCCTGGACCAGGGCCCTTGCAGCTGACTTATGATGACCCTGAAGGGTTTTCAAGGCAGGAGATATTCAGCGGTGGTTTGCCCTGGTTTGTCTCTGTGTAGTGACCCTGGGCTTCCTTGGTGGTCTCCCATCCAAGTACTAACCAGGGCTGACCCTGCTTAGCTTCCGAGATCTGACAAGATTGGTCTAGCCTTGGCCATCCAGGTCAGGGCAATAACAGCTCAGTGCTAAAAATAACAAGCATTAGTAAAGGTAAAGGTTTCCTTTGCTCAAAAGCCAGTCGAATCTGACTCTAGGATGCGGTACTCATCTCCGTTTCCAAGTTGAAGAGCCACCGCTGTCCAAAGACGTTTCTGTGGTCATGTGGCTGGCATGACTAGACTCCGAGGTGCACTGAAATGCTGTTACCTTTCCACCAAAGCAGTTCCTATTCATCTACTTGCAATTTCTTGCTTTCGAACTGCTAGGTTGGCAGGAGCTGGGACCACAGACAGGAGCTCACTCCGTCATGCGGCATTCAGGTCTCGAACTGCTGAACTACCAACCTTCTGGTCTGCCATTCAGCATCTTAACCACTTGAGCCACCGCAGCCCTCAATGGAACAAGCATTAGGGGCACATAAATATTGCATTCAGCCTTGGGGGGGCAGAGTCCTGAGAATGGGATTTAAGTCACAAACGACTTTAGCTACATTGTGCCCTATATATTTAGGCTTAGGGTGGAGGAAGACATTTAAGCAAAGAGGATCTTCTGGCAATCGTCAAATATTTAAAAAGACGTCGGCAAGCAACAGACAATTGTGCCTCGTACCCGCTGAGAATATGCAGAGCTAGAAGAAACCGGTGTTTAATCCCAGGAGGCCGGGTTTAGGAAATTCTTCCTCAATGTGGAGCTACCACGCTGCTAGAATCCAGACTCCAGCTTGGCACTTCGAGCTGCTCTCTGCTGGAACGTTTTAAATGTTGTTTCCTTGCCAGATCCTCCTGCCAAAAGTTCTTCTTTGGAGAGGACGGGGGAGAGGAAAGCGAGTGCAACGGAATAATTAAGAAAGCAGATATTGTGCGCGTTGCAAATTTTAACAGAGGGTGAACAGATTGGGACTCCATGACACGTGAGTCATGATCGGGATCAGCGAAGAGCTGGAAAGGCTGCCGGTTCTATCAACACCCGCACAACGCGTCCTCCTGCCTGAAGGATCGGCGAGGCCATGCTCGAGAAGCAACGGCGGCGGGGCATTTTTCAGAGCACCGATCTGTCTTTCCTTTATGATCTTCAGGATGGCTGGAACTTAGAGGAAGGAGCAAGCGAGTAAAGCGGGTCGCAGCAATGGCCAAAACAGGTGTTGCGCCAAAGGCCACCAGACCGGCAATTTAGATGCAAAAAGCAACTGCTGAGAGATCAGGCCCCCCCCAATATGGGTCACTGCCAGGGCTCGAGGAAAGGGGAGTTAATCCTTCCTCCTGTGAACCCAGCCCCAAAGCTGTTTTAAGCCTCATTCGACAAAAAGACATGATGGTGCCTCTCGTTCCTTAAAAAGGGAATAAAACCAGTCCTCGGGAACACACATGAAGCTGCCCTGTTCTGAATCAAACCACAGGTCCATCAGGGTCAACCTTATTCCACTCCGGCCTGCAGCAGCTCTCCGGGGTCTCAGGCTGAGCTCTTTCACATCACCTGTTGCCTGGTCCTGGCGATGCTGGGGATTGAACCTGGGACCAGGGCCGGCTTGCTCACTAGGCGAACTAGGCGTTCGCCTAGAGCGCGCCGGCCCTTAGGGGTGCCAAAAGCCACCACCCCTGCCAAAAAACCCCACCCCTTCCCTGGCTTGCTGGCGCTCAGCGGAAGAGACGGGGGTTTAAACCCCCGCCTCTTCCCTGGCTTGCCGGTGCGCCCCACAGCTGCGGGGTGCACAGGCAAGCCGGCGCTCAGCGGAAGAGACCAGCTTGTGGTGCCCTCCCCCCATCTCCAGGCCCCACTGGGAGGTTGGCATCACCAGTGGGCACAGGCGCCACAAGCTAGGGCACCCAGACACCTTGGGCCAGCCCTGCCTGGGACTTCCTGCATGCCAAGCAGAGGCTCTCCCGCTGACCCAGAGCCCCTCCCCAGCTAGAAAGCTAGTTCCAGTCCTCAAAACAGCCCAAAGGGAGAGATTTAACTCCCTTTGTCCCATTGCTGCACCCCAATCCACATCGCTCCTCCCTGCATGCTTTATCAAACTAAATTACATAGACAAAGAGGGGCTGCTGCACAGTGTGCATGAAAGCTCATACATTTGAGTAAACCTTTGTTGGTCTTAAAGGTGCCGCTGGACTCTAAATTTGTTCTACTGCTTCAGACCAACACGGCTGGCCACCTGGAACTATCTCCAGTTAGAGCAATGATGTCCCAGTGTTTTCAGTGCTGGGCCACCAGACCCGCGAGGCTCTGAGCCATGCATCCATCCCCAATCTTAGTCACTCAGTAACTCCGATGAGGCAGCAGCATCCCAGAACATCAGAGTCGAGAAGGTCTGCGCTTGGCACACGAGTACCAGATATGACAGGCATGAGTGGTGCACTGGGGGCTTTGTTCATAACTATTTTTCCTTTTGTCAGTAATGATTCATTGCTCCAGTTTTGTGATGGAATTGTAGCAGGATTAAAGTTGAACAGCTAAAAAAAGAAAATCAAGTTTGAAGCAGGAGGATTTGGCTCTGTGGGCTGCCTCTTGGATGACTGTGAGTGAAAGGGATCAAGGAGTAGGTGATGTGAAAGACCTTTTTACTGAAGATGTCAGGGATGGAATTTGGGAAATTCTGCATGCCCTACCACTGAACCAGAAGAAGGAGGAGAAAGAGAAGAAGGAGGAGAAGGAGGAGAAGGAGAAGAAGGAGAAGAAGAAGGAGAAGAAGGAGAAGAAGAATGGATTTATACTCCACCCTTCACTTGGAGTCTCAGAGTGGCTTACAAACTCCTTTCCCTTCCCCTCCCCACTGATCAAAGCTGTGACTGACCCAAGGACATACCAGCAGCTGCATGTGGAGTGGAGAATCAAACCCAGTTCTCCCAGATTAGAGCATGCATCTAACCACTACACTAAAAGGCAATCAAATGAACTTTCAAAGGTCACCAGAAAAAAACGGGGAGAAGTGAGGCTTTTTCCTCTGGAGGAATTTGACCTGCAGTTGCACGATCATATCTCCCTGTGAAGCCACGGGTGCAGTCCATCAGCGTGTGAGTTGGAAGGGGGGGTTTGTGCCGTTTTTTCCCCATGCGCTTAAATGCACCTCCACACCAAGGACTCCCTATGGAGTTTGCGATGATGTGCATACTGCAAAGGGGGGGAAGCAATGGCACAGAGTCGGGATGGCCTCATCAGACCATCCTGATGCCATGAGAATGCACTGGAGCAATCCAGCACAGGAAAGTCCATCCGTGGCTCGTCACAACCTGTTTACTACCGAATTTTCCCCGGTGTCTTTTTAACTCCGCTTCTGTGGCGGAGCAGAATGGGCACCCTTTAAATCCGCCCAGCATTTATTTATTTATTTATTTATTTATTTATTTATTTATTTATTTATTTATTTATTTCGATTTATATCCCGCCTAGCCAGGAACTGGCTCAAGGCGGCATACAGTAGTTAAAATATCATAAAACAATAAAATAAAATAAAATAAAATAAAATACAATCTATACAATAAAATTCAGTAGCAAAAGTTACATAAAGTGCTAGTGTCACAAAGGCGATTCCTATATCCTCCTCCTAATCCGGCGGGCAGCAAGTCCTGTATCACACTCCCCGTCCTGCAGGCAGCAATCCCACACCATAACCAGGTCCATAAGATGTTCCTTTGTCAGTGCCTCTTTCATCTGTGGCGGCCCCTAATCGAAAGCCTGGTGGAAGAGCTCCGTTTTACAGGCCCTGCGGAACTGTAAAAGGTCCCGCAGGGCCCTAAGATCTTCCAGGAGCTCGTTCCACCAGTATGGAGCCGTCACCGAAAAGGCCCTGGCTCTGGTTATTGCTAGTCTGGCGTCCCTCGGGCCCGGGACAGTCAGGCGGTTCTGTGATCCTGACCTCAGTGCTCTCTGGGGAATATGCGGGGAAAGGCGGTCCCTCAGGTAGACAGGTCCCTGACCATATAGGGCTTTAAAGATCAAGACTAGCACCTTGAAACAAATCTGGTATGCTATTGGCACCTATAATGGGTCTAATTGTGCATATGATCGCAGCCAGAGTGGAGAAATAAGCAGCTCAATTCAGTGATGGCCACTGAGGGGAAAAAAGATTCTCCCCGCCCCAACAAGATATTTCTTTGCAGCGTTTTTTACAGCCTGTCATTCTCCCACAGTGCAGCTCCCAATGAAACCGAAGCAGACCAACTCATGATCGTATCTACAAATACGTCAAACAGGAAAAGAGCTGCAGTGGTGCCTGGCCCCCCCACTCACCCCTTCTTCTCGAAGCCAAGCCACGGGGGTGTTTTGACTCTTTTCCTTCCCAGGAGGGCTTATCCCTCCATAAATCAGCCACAGGCCCCTCTTTAATTGAAGACATTTTCCCATCTTGAAATGGCTCTGCCCCAAACCGGACCCTGTTTCCCTGCAATGAGTGGTAGCAACCAGGGCTTTTTTTTGGTAGAAAAAGCCCAGCAGGAGCTCATTAGCATAATAGGCCACACCCAATATCAGAAATTCATTAGCATATTAGGCCACATCTCTGGCAGCACAGCTCATTACCATATTAGGACACACCCCCATGTTACCCAAAGTGTGGTCATCCAGCCACACCCACATTTTGCTTCTTATTCTGTTTACCTTGCTTGTTGTCAAAACCCAGGGCTTTTTTTTTGTAGCAGGAACTCCTTTGCATGTTAGGCCACACACCCCTAATGTAGCCAATCTTAATGAGTTTCTGCTGTTGGGTGTGGCCTATTATGTTAATGAGTTCCTGCTGGGCGTGGCCAACTCGGGAGCCAGCCGGAACTCTGTTCCTGTGCGTTCCTGCCCAAAAATAGCCCTGGTGGCAACCTGGGTCGTCACCCTCCTTGCTGAATGCCTTTGACTCTCATGCTTCAGGGTGGGGGCCATGCTGTCATTTGCCTTCCCTTTCTTTGGGTCCGTCCCCTGTACTTGTCCAGTGTTCCCTCTAAACTGAGTTAGCATGAGCCAGCTCACCGTTTTTTAGCCTCCGGCTCACACCTTTTTGTCCTAGCTCAGGAAGGAGGGCTCCAGAGCAAACTAACTGATGCAGCAGCCAAATCGCTCGCTCACAACTTTAATGCCAGCAGCTCACAAAGTAGAATTTTTTGCTCACAAGACTCCGTGGCTTAGAGGGAGCGTTCTCGCAGAATGCCGGCTTGTTTCCAAGCCTCAAACCGCGACCGAAGAAAGGAGGAAGCCAGCCCTGCAGAGTTATTTCTAGTGCACACCCATAATTCCTTACCAGGCGACAAGGCATAGAGGGAGCATTGATATCACATGATAATCACCTCCCTGGGGGGCTTACAAGGCGTAAAATGCAGCTGTGCCTCTGATCCTCTGGGGTGTAATTATCTCCTTGCCTCCACCCCTTCCGCTGCTTCCCCCCACCCCAGAGCTGCCATGGCTGCGATTATGAAATTTCCAGTCTTTTTCTCATCTCCATAAATTAAAGGGCGTTATTTATATATTGTAAGCTATCGTGCACATTCCCCCGCCCCGCTCTGCACAAAAAAGCACACACACACACACATACACACACACACAGTTTGTTTGTGATGAGATCAGAAATCAGTTCAGAAATAAAAAGTGCATTTTAATAGAGTAAGCAAAGTCAATAAGAGTTGGACGGCTTAGGATATATTATTTGCTCAGGCTCAAGGGATTATTTCTCCCCCCCCCTCCCTCTTTTAAGCTACTTAGCCCACTCACCTCGAACCTCATCCAATATTAAATTGTATTTTGAAAGAAAAATGTTGTTTGAACATGAGCTAATTATTTTGTTTCATCATCTCCCTGGAGGCATCACGATGGCCAAATCGCTCCTGAGGAGCAGATTTCCATATGTTCAGCAACGGGGTTTTTTTGCGGACACGGTTTTAGTCACAGCTAAGGCTTCAGTTTGTGGTTTTCTGATTGTGGTGTTGAACTGCTAACTCTCCATGCTCAGGTGCGAGGGAAATCTGTGGTTTCCGTGGTCTGCAAGGCTATGAGGGTTGCCATGAGTGACCGTGAACACAAACAGAATAATGCCGCTTTACTATTTGCTCGACAAACAGTTGGAATGTTTATGGAGCTGGGCTGAAGAATGCTAAGGGTGAGCAGCTGGGACTTTGCTAATCAAGATCCAATGTGAACATGGAACACACATAAACCTAGTCGATACTCTAGATATTAAAGGAATGATTGCCAATATTCAGGAGAGTTTGGAAAGCCGATTGCAATGCTCTCTGGTTTGATTTTCCAGGCAAGAGGAAGTGGGAAGAACACTGAGTGAAAATGATTCTACAGATATGTGCCTGACAGGGGCATTTTCCAACCAGAGCAGTTAGCCAGTCTTCCTGCAATGACATGATCGTGACTGATGTTTCTCTGCAGAGTGTTTCCAGTTTTTGTCAACCTTTGAATTACCTTACTGGCTTCAGGGGGGGCTGATTCTATGTCAGCGTAAGTCCTGCATCTGCTTAAGCAGCTGTCTTGTCAGGGGCTGTGCCTGCTATAGGCAGGGGAAACAGGGGTAGCGGCAAAAGCTATGGCTTCCCTCAGTCAATTCCCACGTATATTGACATGTACCATCACATCTGGATTGTTTTTTTGCAGGCTGCCCATGTGCATAGGGTTGCCAGGTCTGGCCGACAAGCCAGTGGGGGACTTACCTGGAGGCTCCAGGAGAGGGGAGGGAAGAAACACAAAATTCCTATGTCCCCTCTGAGTGACATATGCATGCCAGGAACATCGGGCACAAGGTGCCTACATCACCCAGAAGGAGGGTTGCCAAGTGACTTACCGGCTGCAGCAGGGGAGCGGTGGTCCCAGTACCATAGAGTTTTCAGGGCATCGCCTGGCAACGTGACCAGCATGATGATGTCACTTCTGGGTGACATCATCACGCCGGGCACATCGGCCCGATCTGGCCATTTCAGGGGGTGGGGTTCCCCCCACTGGCCGGATTGAGGGCCCTTTGAGCGAGGGAACCCCCGCCCCCCCTGGGGGACCTGATAACCCTACCCGGAAGTGACATATGCACACTGGTAACATCAGGGGTGACACTCTGGTTTGGGGGCAAAACTCTATGGTTTGAAGCTAATTCTACCATACATGTGCATCAGAAAATTAAGTACTTTATATCTCATCTTTCTCCCCAATAGGGACCTAAAACAGCTTACATCATTCTCCTCTCCTTTGTTTTATCCTCAAAACAACCCTATGAGGTAGGTGATGCTGAGAGTGCATAACTGGCCCAAGGTCACCCAGCAAGCTTCCACAGCAGAGGGAATCTCGAGTATGCTGTTCAGGTGTGTATCTGTAAGCTGCAAACCTACGATGACGCAGCAGCAGCAGAACTGGGAGAAGAAGCAGAAGAGAGCCAGTTCCATTGCGGGCCTGATAGAAGCCCTCCGGGGGCCTGATCTGGCCCCTGGCCCGTAGCTAACATGGGGCCCACGGGGCCTGGCCCCTAGTGTTTCTTCTGGGCCCCCTCCCTCCCGGGCTGCCCCCGAAGTGCTCCAACTTACCACCTGCACTGTACTTCCATTTAATTAGCTGGTGGGCCCCCTGAGGCCCCCTCCCAAAGAATTCCCTAGCTACGGGGTTGTCTGGCCCCCAGGCTGCATGTTTGACAACCCTGCTCTAACTGCTACACTACACAGGCTCTCCTTTCGCTCAACAAACTCCATGAGCTCCATTCTAGAAATGCAGAAGCTGGGGAACCATGTAAATGAAATGAAGGTACAGAAAGATGCAGCTAACTATGCACACTCTGGTTCCAGAATTAATTCTCCCCCCCCCCAGTTATACCGGAGTTCAGGAGGAATGGAAAGCATGGCAGAGCAATGCCACGGAACATTAAAGGAACAGAACAAGAAGAAACCGACTTGGCCCCAGTGGAAACCAAGGCAGCTACAATCTCTGGCCAGAGGGTTCTGGGTGACATCGATAATTCATTTTCTCAGACACTTATAGCATTGCTAAATACACATCGCTTTCTTTGAATCCGAACAAGGCTTTGCATTCTGTACACTAAGACAAATCCCTTTTTCTTTCCTTTTCATTCTTTTTGGCCCAAGGGAAACATTCTTTGTTTTAGCTTAACTGAATGCCCATTAATTTTATAATAGAGAGGGAAGGCGGGGGGTTTACCAGCGAGACTAAAAGAGGGAGTTTGGTGTCTCTTGGCAGTTTTATGACCTGCAGATGTACCTTGAGAAGAGAATTTTCGTACAATAATGCTCAGGCTCTTGTGGAAACCGGTTTGGCGGAATAGGAAAGTAATATTCTCAAAGGGAGTTTGGAATCTGCCTTTAATGAAAGGCCAGAAGAGCAGCTGATGATTGCTTATTTACTTTTAATTTCATCCATGCCATATTTTGCAAAAAGATATGGGGGAGATGGGGGGGGAAGCTAGAAATCAGGGCTTAATTGCAGCCAGAACTTAATAGGATTTAGCTCCCGAGCTAATTGGCTTTCAACACCGGGCCTTGTTCAGTTAAGATACATATGAAATAATAATACAGAAGGGAGGGCATCTGAGCATGCACAGAATGCACTTCCTTCACTATAGAGCTGTTCTCTCAGAGCTCTCTCAGCCCCACCTGCCTCACAGGGTGTCTGTTGTGGGGAGGGGAAGGGAAGGTGATTGTAAGCCACTCCAGGACTCTTTCAGGTAGTGAAAAGCGGGGTGTAAAAACCAACTCTTCTTCTTCTCCTCCTCCTCCTCCTCCTCCTTCAGTGTTTCCTCAGTTTCAGCATTCTGGAAACTGAAGTACCCTCTTTGAGGGGTTTCCCCCCCCGGAGGCCCAGTAGAAGGCAAGAAGTTCTTTGCCCCACTGACTTTCAAGTGGGACTGCCCTCACTCTTCTTGGTTTCAAGCAACGTTATATAGTTACATGGTATACCTCCATGTTCAGAGGCAGTAAACCTCCAAATCCCAGTGCCAGGAGGCAACATCAGGGGAAAGACTCGGCCTCCATGCCCTGCTGTTAGACCTCCAGAGGAACTGGTTGGCCACTGTGTGAAACAGGGTGCTGGACTAGATGGACCACTATTCTGATCTAGCAGGGCTCTTCTTATGTTCTTATGCTGGCACGATGATCTTATGAGAGCTTTTGACTGATCTCTCTTAGTCATTGAATCATAGAATCACAGAGTTGGAAGGGGCCATAGAGGCCATCTAGTCCAACCCCCTGCTCAATGCAAGATCAGCCTGACAAGTGTTTGTCCAGCCACTGCTTAAAGACTGCCAGAAAGGGGGAGCTCACCACCTCCTGAGACAGCTGATTCCACTGTTGCACAACTCTTACTGTCAAAAAGTTTCTCTTAATATCCAGCAGGTACCTTCCTGCCCTTAACTTAAACCCATTATTGCAAGTCCTATCCTCTGCTGCCAACAGGAACAGCTCCCTGCCCTCCTCTAGGTGACAGCCCTTCAAATACTTCAATGGAGCAATCCTGTCCCCCCTTAATGTCTTTAGACTAAACATTCCCAAGTCCCTCAGCCTTTCCTCATAGGGCTTGGTTTCCTGGCCCCCGATCATCCTATTTGCTCTCCTCTGCGCCTGTTCCATTCTGTCCACATCCTTTCCATCCTCTAGAACTGCACACAATACTCCAGGGAGGGCCTGATCAATGCAGTGTACAGCAGGACTATGACATCTTGTGATCTGGATGTTATGCCTCTGTTGATACACCCCAAGATCGCATTCACCTTTTGTGTCGCCGTATCACACTGGCTGCTCATAGTTAACTTATGGTCCACCCGTGTCCCAAGATCCTGTTCACACACATTGCTACCCAGAAGTGTATCCCCCATCCAGTATGCGTGTTCCTCATTTTTGTAGAACTTGGCATTTATCCTTATTAAATTGCATCTTATTCACATCCGCCCACTTTTCCAGTGTGCTCAGATCTCATTGAATTCTATATCTTCTGTTGTGTTCGCTGCTCCTCCCAGCTTGGTGTCATCTGCAAATTTAATGAGTCCTACATAACAGCCCTTGTCTGGTAAACCACAAAACTGAGCAGCCAGAGCAGTGTAGCATTCAGGACGTCAGACTAGGGCTGAGGAGAACCCTAGTTCAAATCCTCAATGAAACTCAATTGGTGACCCAGTCATGGGGCTCTTCCACACTCCCATTTCCATTGCTTGTGTGTCCCTATTTGCTGTGGGGGGGTGTTTTCCTTTTCCACATGTGTTCTGATCCCTCATGTGTTCAATTTGATCTGTACATCTGGCGTATCTCCCTACAGTTTAAATCTGCAGGGAGATATGCCAGCAACAGGGATGCAAAGCAACAAATATGAGAATGCGGAAGAGCTCACTCTCTCTCAACATAATCTACCTCATAGGTTTGTTGTGAAACTAAGATGGGGGAAGGTGCACCATCCGGAGCTCCCTGGACAAAGGGCAGAATAAAAATAAAACTGGAGCTATTGAGCTAGTGTAATCCCCTAGATAGGAACGGAAGGAGCCAGGAAGGGGTGGAACCTCTAGATGCAGAAGAGTGCAGAACGTGTGGAAAGCAGAGGAGGGAAGTAAGACTGCCCCGCCGGGGAGCTGGAACTTTTATCATAGGCTCTGAAGACCGTGTTTAGGGTAACTATGATGTATGAACAGACCGCTTTTTTAAAAAAGAAAGAAAAAAAGAGGTGCTGGAATGCTCATGAGGGAAATGTTCTCGATCTGTATCCTGAAAACTCAAGAACTTTTAAACATTTTAAAAAGCAGGGCTCTTTTTGTAGCAGGAACTCCTTTGCATATTAGGCCACACAACCCTGATGTAGCCAATCCTCCAAGAGCTCACAATAGCCCCTGTAAGAAGAGCTCTGTAAGCTCTTGGAGGATTGGCTACATTAGGGTGTGTGGCCTAATATGCAAAGGAGTTCCTGCTACAAAAAGAGCCCTGTATAAAAATAATTTGTCAAACAGGTTCCGGAACAGTGTTCCGGCGCGTTCCCCCAGGAAAAAAGCCCTCTGCGTGGAAACTGGTAAGGCAGGAAGACTTTTGCTTTAAATTGTAATTTTGGAACTATTTATTTATTTATTCATTTATTCGATTTATACCCCGCCCTCCCCGTCAAGGCAGGCTCAGGGCTGTGTGATCTAATGGGGAGTTCATTTGGGACCCTCATTTTGGAAGCCGGTGTACCGAGCGTTCAGCTGGAGACATCTTGGGCCACCAACAAGAGGAAAGAGACGGACTTTGGGGGGTGACAAGCCGTGAAGGAGGGGAAAGTTCATTCTTTGGACTTTAAAAGATCACTGTCCCACTGTGTTCCTGAGACCTATGTTTTTTGTTACACGATACAACGATAAGTGAAAAGTAAAGATGTTTTATTCCCTTTTAAATGATTTGCAAGATTCATTCCAAGTTCTGTCCCGGAGACCCCACAAGCTGAGGTTACACCAGCTCTGTCCTGGCTTCCATTTTGTGGATAAGCTAAAACTAGAAGAGAGTATCAGGAGACCACAGAATCTGGTTTTAATACAGGAAGAAATTATTCCGTTCCAGACAAACAATTAAAAAACAAACGAAACACCACACAGACACCAGCATTGTTTTCACCGCCTCCAAACAAATGAACGGGGAAACAAAAGATTCCAGCCGTAAGGAATGCAGCCGTCTTCATTTTAAATATTTCTTCAGGGGGAGCTCAGCTTGTTGTTCTGGAGAGAGAGAACATGTTTTGCCGTGCAACTGAAAGCTGCCAGATCATAAAACCCTGTAATATTTATGCTGCTCACTCCCGGAGGATTCATCCTTCCTCCACAAACCAGTGATGTCATCCCAGAAATGCTACTCGTAAACAGGATCTAAAATTACACTCTTGGGCGCAAAGAGTTCTGGAGATTTTCTTTGGCACGGCTGTGATGAGACGTTTTGGCCCCAGTTTTGGACAGGAAAACCTTACAGTCCTGCCTGCTTAGAGTACACTTTGTGTCACTGTGATTATTAAATGTCGGTGTGATCCTGCATTCTGAAAGTCTCTCCAAGCCTACACGCCAGCTCCTTCTGACTTAATAATGATTCTGGATCGGAATACGCAACATTTGGTTTTCTGCACCGCAGGTTATTGAATGGGGCAAATTTTTAAAAACAACCACTGTCAATTACTCATACAGCTTTTTCAAGAAGTAGTCACACGTTGTTTAGAGGGGAGCAAGGAATTCAGAGCTTAGGTCTTAATAACACAGGAAGAACCCTGCGGGATCAGACCAAAGGTTCCCTTTGTCCAGCATCTGAAGCATTCAAATAGATGCCCCCAGGAAATTCACAAACAGGGCCTGAAGGCAACTGCCCTCTGCCCATGTTGGCTGCCCCCAGAACAACTGATGTTCACTTGTTCAGGGTAACTCCTTTAAGCAACCTGTCAAATCCACAGCAGGGGAATTAAAAGATGGACTCCTTTTACATAGTGTAATAGTTGCACAAGGGCTGCAGTGGCTCAAGTGGTTAAGACGCTGAACTGCAGACCGGAAGGAGTGAGCTCCCATCTCTGGTCCCAGCTCCTGCCAACCTAGCAGTTTGAAAGCAAGAAATTGCAAGTAGATAAATAGGTACCACTTCAGTGGGAAGGTAACAACATTCCATGCGCTTCGACATTTAGTCATGCCAGCCACATGACCACGGAAATGTCTTTGGACAGCGTTGGCTCTTTGGCTTGGAAACGGAGATGAGCACTGCAGCCCTACAGTCGGATTCAACTGGCTTTTGAGCAAGGGAAACCTTTACCTTTACCTAATGGTTGCACATACATATGCAGGATAAATACACTTTCAATCCATTTTCAATGCAGTTTGTAACCATATATTATGGCGTGAAATGGGAAAATCCACTTGCAAACAGTTGCACTGAAAGTGGATTGAAAGTGCATTATTTAGTGTTGGTTAATACTTAACACTTACAACAAACACACACCAAAGACAGGGCCTTCTCTGTGGTAGCGCCTAATATGTGGGAAGCCCCCAAACCTCTCAGGTATTTAACCAGGACTTCTGTGTTTACCTAAGGCCTATGTTTAATTTTCTCTCATTGCAGAGAGCAGGCTTTTATTACGATAGCAAGACAGACGGACAGGCAGGCAGACAGGCAGGCAGACAGATATTGTGATTTTTGGATGGGACAGCAGCTAAGTGGGAAAGAATCTGCTTTCTATGCAGAAGGTCCAGGATTCAGTCCCCTCCATCCCCATTGAAAAGAATCAGGTAGGAGATGATGTGGAAGATTTCTTGCTGAGACTCTGGAAAGCCATGCCAGTCAGAGGACTCAGTGCTGACCTGACAGACAAATAATATAGGCCAGTAGAAGGATGCTTCATGAGTTTGTGGTTTTACCGAATTGATTATTTATTGGCGCACAGTTTTATGCATTTTGCCTGGAAGGTGCCGTGGAAGTTCATGGATGAAAGGCAGGACATAAATCTTTTAAATGTTGTTGTTGTTCAGTCGCACAGTCGAGTCCGACTCTTCGCGACCCCATGGACCAGATTACGCCAGGCCCTCCTGTCTTCCGCTGTCCGCTGAAGTTTGCTCAATTTCATGTTCGTTGCATCGATGACACTGTCTAACCATCTCATCCTTTGCCGTCCCCTTCTTCTTTGACCTTCAATCTTTCCCAGCATCAGGGTCTTCTCCAGTGAATGCTCCCTTCTCATTTGGTGGCCAAAGTATTTGAGCTTCAGCTTAAGGATCTGGCCTTCCAGGGAACAGTCAGGGTTGATTTCTTTTAGGATTGACTGATTTGATCTCCTTGCAGTCCAAGGGACTCTCAAGAGTCTTCTCCAGCACCATAGTTCAAAAGAATCCATTCTTCGGCGCTCGGCCTTCCTTATAGTCCAACTCTCACAGCCATACATTACTACGGGTAATACCATTGCTTTGACCATGCGGACTTTTGTTGGCAAGGTGATGTCTCTGCTTTTTATCATGCTGTTTAGGTTTGCCATCGCTTTTAAATCTTTTAAATACATTATTCTTATTACACAAAACCTAGATGTCAAATCATCCAGTTTGGGGCACCAAACTCTGTAAAGCATCAGGCCAGGTAACTCCTTGCCTTTGTAAGCCTTTCCGCACATGTCAAGAAAGTGAATTAAGTGATGGTGAACTGAGTTTAGCGCAAACCGCCAACCTGACCTAAATGAAGAATCATGCAGGCACTCAAACTAATTTAGGGCAAGTCAAATTAAGGCCAATTAAACTATTGCTAATTGGACGTAATGCTCTCAAAGGGTTGTCCGTGGAAATTTGAATAATAAATCCAGACTTCACCCTTAGCTCATGAGTTGCCTCTGATTCAAACTTTGCTCTCCGAGCTTTTCTAGATTGTTCTGTCTGGACAGCCAGTGTCATGTAGAGCTTCACGTGTAACACTAGGACCCAGGTTCAAATCCCCATTCTGCTGAGGACTCTGTCATGGGTGACTTTGGGCTCATCATTCTCTCTCAGCCTCAGTTTCTGTGAAGCTAAGATGAAGAGGAGGAGAACTATGAATGCTACCTTGAGCTTCCTCCATGGAAGGTAGGGATAAAATATAAAGGTGGGATAAAGCTATCATATAAGAGATAAATAGATCGAGCAATAAATCTCACGTGAAGCTGGGGTGGATAAATGACAACCCAAAGTAATGCAGCTAGGGATGGGCATGAACCGGCTCACCAGCCAAAATTTGGTACGAACTTGGGCTAGTTCAGAGCCCCTGAACTAATTTTCGGGAAAAGCGCCTTCCCCGAACATTTGCCAGACTTTTATCTGGTTTGCTTCCACTGTTTGGGGCCATTTAAACCTACCAGCTGATGGACAGACCTGCCCCACCCGCTGTTAGGTTTAAATGGCGTGCAGCCATTTCACTGGTTGTTTTTCCTTCCTCCTGCTTTGAAGTGAAACCAACCAGTGAAATGGCTGCCAGACATTTAAACCTAAAAGCTGATGGGCAGACTCACCCCACTGTTAGGTTTACATGGCTGCAAGCCATTTTACCAGTCCGTGTCAGGGGGAAAGTGAGGGGAAGCAAAAACAACCAGTGAAATGGCTGAAAGCCATTTAAACCTAACAGTGGGTGGGGCAGGTCTGCCCATCAGCTGGTAGGTTTAAATGGCTAGTAGCCATTTCATTGGTCTGTTTCGCTCCCCCCGCTTTGACTCAGGGGAAGCAAAATGGATGGATTAAATGGCTGCCAGCCATTTAACTTTTCCCAGGTGATCCCCCCTTCCTTTCTCCTGGCCACAGCGAGCCACTGCCAGGAGAAAGGGGGAACTGAACTTGCTTGGTTCAAGTGGGGGTCTTTTGGCTTAGCTCGGGGTTTGGTTCAGGGGCTGCCCCAAACTGAAACCAGGTTTCTTAGGTTTGTGCCCATCCCTACATGCAGCAAGCTTCCTGATAGAAGCCAATTTAAGCTCAGGTTGCCCAGATCCTAGTCCAGCACTTCAAGCATCAAACCACACTGGCTACATTTAAAAAAAATACAAACAGAAACAAAACAGGGGCTGTAGCTCTGTGGCAGAACAACTTCTTGGCATACAGAAGGTCCCAGGTTCAATCCCCAGCATTTCCATGTGCAAAGACCAAGTAGAAGGTGATGTGATAGACCTCAGTCTGAGACCTTAGAGAGCTGCTGCCAGTCTGAGTAGACAATACCGACCTTGAGAGACCAATGGTATGATTTCAGTATAAGGCAGCTTCATGTGTTCCTGTGTGTTTTCTCTCATGCCTACTAAGAGAGCCCAGCTGGAGAGAGTTAACCTGATGGATGCTCCATCAAAGCACTCAAGCCAAGACATGAAGGCAATGGTTCTTCCCTAAAACTGACTGAACTTTAAGCTGGTATTTAGGGGTATGCTGCCCCTAAATGCGGAGGTTCCATTCACCCATTATGGCTAACAGTGGAGAGACCATCCTCCATAATTCTTTTCAGAGCTGTCCGAGTTCAGCTAGGGGTCAGCCGCACTACACCATCAGCAGGAGATCTGCACCATGTGAGGTCAGGAGCATTCTCTGAGCCTGTTGCTGATCCAAATGTTTATTCACTGGCAATTCCCCCCTGTCTAGCAAGGGGAATACTAGTGACACTCATAATTGAACAGCCAAGCACAAATCCCTTTAGTGAGCAGAGAGTTAATTAAATTCGAGAGAAACCTTGTGATCAGCTGTGAAATTTATACCTGCAATTTGAGCTGCCTTCGAGAAACTGGGGCCTTAGGGGCCTTGTTATTCATCCCCCCCAAAAAAAAATTTTAGGGTCTAATTTATACGTTCCAAGGATCCCACTAGGAGACTCTTGGGTCCGATGTACAGTCACTTCCCTTCAATTAACCTCCTTGGCGGAGAGGGAGAGGAGAATTAGGCATCTGTTGGGGAAGGGGAACACGCTTAGCTTGAAAAAGAGAGTCTGGTTCAGCCGAAACTTGATTTTTCTTCTGTTAACCTTTGGCAGGAAGGCCTTGCCGAGTTCTAAGCGTGGGATGTGTGGTCGAGAATGTTGGAGACCAGCTAGAGAGGGGCAGTTAATCACAGGCAAGACACGCAGTAAAAGGAGCCTGTTTAGAAGCCAACAAACTTCAATCATCTTCAGACGGAGAGCATTTTGCAGCCAGCTTGCCATATGCATCTTGAACTGGACGTTACCACCAAGGGGCTGCCTTTGGTTTAAGACAAAGCAAATCACTCTGGGGTCTGCTTGGTCATGTATAAGAGTTATAATTCCACACTTGTTTAAAAGATGGGTTCATTGTCGTGGCTGCTGCCATGAAACTCAAGAGGTTTCTATGGAGCCACTTCAGGGTTGCCAACTCTGAAATTCCTGGAGAGCTGGAGGATGGAGCCTGGGGATGGCAAAGTTTGGGGACGGGAGCAACTCCAGCAGGGAGCCATGCCATAGAGTCCACCCTTCAAAGCAGCCTTTTTCTCCAAGGGAACTGATCCAGAGATCACCTGTAATTCCAGGAGATCTCCAGACCCTACCTGGTGGTTGGCAACCCTAGCCACTGTGGTGTAGAGTGAACAGTGGCTGCTTCCTCATGGAGCGGGTGGAGGAAAGTGCCCCTGCAGCAGAAGCAGCAGCAAGCATCCAGGTGGATGGTGTCTGTATGTCCCTTTAAGAACATAAGAGAAGCCAGTGTTGGATCAGGCCAGTGACCCATCCAATCCAACACTTTGGGTCACACAGTGGCCAAAAATGCCAGGTGCCATCAGAAGGTCCAGCAGTGGGGCCAGGACACTAGAAACCCTCCCACTGTTTGCCCCCCGCCAAGCCAGTTTGAGAGCCAGTTTGGTGTAATGCTTAAGTGTGTGGACTCTAATCTGGGAGAACCGGGTTTGATTCCCCACTCCTCCACTTGCAGCTGCTAAGTGACCTTGGGTTCTCTCAGAGCTGTTCTCTCAAGGGCAGTCCTTGAAAGAGCTCTCTCAGACCCACCTACCTCACAGGGTGTCTGTTGTGGGGAGAGGAAGGGAAAGGAGTTTGTAAGACGCTCTAAGACTCCGAGTGAAGGGTGGGGTATAAATCCAATCCCCCTTCTTCTTCTTCTTCTTCTTCTTCTTCTTCTTCTTCTTCTTCTTCTTCTTCTTCTTCTTCTTCTTCTTCTTCTTCTTCTTCTTCTTCTTCTTCTTCTTCTTCTTCTTCTTCTTCTTCTTGCACCAAGAATACAGAGCATCACTTGCCCCAGACTGAGAGTTTCCTACCTATACCTTGTGGCTCATAGCCACTGATGGACCTCTGCTCCTTTCCTTTCCTGCGCCACTCACTGCTGATGCTGTCTCCCCCCCTTCTTCCCATTATCACATCTGCACAGCAGCACCCTTGCAGCAGCAATTGCAACAGCCCCGCCCAGCATCCTTTCCCACTTCCCAGTTGACCTGTGGTGCTAAGCTGTACTGCAGCTCAGCTGTGAAGCTGAGAAGAAAACAGTCCGTACATAGGGTTGCCAACTCTGGGTTGGGAAATGTCAAGGAATTTGTGGATGGAACTTAGGGATGGTGGGGTTTGGGGAGGAGAGAGATCTCAGTGGTCTTTACTGCCATAGAGCCCACCCTCCAAAGCAGCCATTTCCTCCAAGGGAGCTGATCTCTGTTGTCTGGAGAGCGATTGCAATTCTGGGAGATCTTCAGCTCTCATCGGGAAGTTGGCACCCCTAATGGCTAAAGGGCAGGGAGAGGAAACGTGGAACGAAGCTCTGGCATTTTGAAGTCAGAACTCCACTCTGCCTAGGGCTGCCGACTCTGGCTTGGGAAATTCCTGGACATTTGGGGGCAGTGCCTGGTGAGGACAGAGTTGAGGGAGGGGGAAGTCAGTGGAGAAGTCCATCAGTGGCTATTAGCCACAGGGTATAGATGGAAACTCTCAGTCTAGGGCAGGTTATGCACTCTATTCTTGGTGCTGGGGGGGGCAGCAGTGGGAGGGCTTCTAGTGCCCTGGCCCCACTGATGGACCTCCTGATGGCACCTGGTATTTTTGGCCGCTGTGTGACAGAGTGTTGGATTGGATGGGTCACTGGCCTGATTCAACATTGGCTTCTCTTATGTTCTTATGTTCTTATGAGATACGATGCCATTTCCTCCAGGGGAAGTGATTTCAGTGGATCAGTTGAAATTCTAGGAGAACTCCAGGCCCACTTGGAGAACGGTAACCTCAACGCCCTGTTGTCATGGCCCAGTTCTTTACTTTCTGCTGTTGCTTTTGTAGATTTGTATGCACCGTGTATGCATGTAACATGGTCTTTACAGGCCATTACACAGAATGTATATGGCCATCATTTCTATGAGCAGTAGTAGCCATATAAAGATTAACAGTACTGATTTATTGAAAAACTGCATGTTGTTTTGGTTCAAAGAAAAAAGAAAATGGCCCGAAGGATAAAGACTCCCCTGTTTGATTTACACAAGGGGGAACCGAAATTAACACGAGGATTTTGAGGTCAAAACCGCCAGGGTGTGAAATCCAAAGTCATTCCCCCTGTACACGCTCCTATTCCACATACACACATGTCGGAATACCACCTGGACAGGGTTAATATTTCAGGAACACTCTCCATATTAACAATCCCCCAAAAGCCCTTGTAAGTTGAAACTATAGCTTCCGACAACTGTGGATTTCTCAAGAGCAGGCTGTTAATTTTTACAGGGCTTTAAAGAGGATCTTTTATTGCGTCTGACAAGGCTGATCTGAAGGGAATCACCTGCTTTGAACACATAAAGTTGGAACAGCGGGGGGGGGACGGGGGGGGACACCCCTCTTCCTTAAGTCACAGCTGGATCAGGTGGGTTTGTTTCAGCTCACCTGTTCATCAAGAAACCACTAGAAAAGCAGCCCATGCCAAAACCCAGTTTCGTCGGAACATAAATGTTTCTCACTAATGGAAATGTCCTAAAGCATAGAAACACAGAGCTGGAAGGGACTTCAAGGGTCATCTAGCGCAGGGGTGTTGAACACATTTATTACGGGGGCCGGATCTGACATAAATGAGGCCATGTTGGGCCGGGCCAGGTGTGTCATAAAATGTAATGCCCGGTAGCGGAGATAGAAACTTTATACAGGACACGAACGCAGAGGGTGGGTTTTTTTACTTAAAATAAAAAAACATGCTTAAAACACTAGCACTCTTGCAATATTTTATTTAACAGTGTCTGAGAACTGAAACCTCTTGCTCTGAATTATTGCATCAAAATGCCTGTGCTGTTGCAATCTTGAGTATGCTGTTCAGGTGGGTCTCTGTAAGCTGTAAACCTACAATGATGCTGCAGCAGCAGCAGAACTGGGAGAAGAAGTAGAAGAGAGCCAGTTCCACTGCGGGCCTGACAGATGTCCTCCAGGGGGCCTGATCTGTCCCCGGGCCGCATGTTTGACACCTCTGATCTAGTTCAACCCTTTGCACAGTGCAAGAAATTCACTGACCCCTGCTCTATGCTCAGAGGAAGGCAAAAAAGCAAAATGGTGATCAGCATAATCCTGGGAATGTAAGAAAGAACTAAGCACTGGCTCATCCCTTCCTTCTGTCCCTCTCACAATCTGCCTAAATTCACAGAATCAGCATCGCTGTCAGATGACCATCTAGCCTCTGCTTAAAAACCTCAAGAGGAGGGGAGCCCGCCACCTCCTGAGGAAGCCTGTTCCACTGAGGAACCACCCTAACTGTCAGGAAGGTCTTCCTCATGTTCAGCCAAAAACTCTTTCGATTTACTTTCAACCCGTTGGTTCTGGCCTGACCTTCTGGGGCAACAGAAAACAATGATGCTCCATCCTCTATGTGACAGCCCTTCAAATACTTGAAGCAAAAGCTTTATGATCACTGATTTGCTGGAATTAAGGCGGAAAGTCTTAAGCTGCCGTGCTTTTTAACACGAGGGAGAAAATACATCGATGGCCAGAGACATAAGAAATTTATTTTATTAACAAAATTTTTGTATAAATGATGTTGTTACCCGCCCTGAGCCCACTTCTGGGAAGGGCGGGCTATAAATGAGAATGAATGAATGAATGAATGAATGAATGAATGAATGAATGAATGAATGAATGAAATAAATAAAATGTTGTAAGGCCTAGATAATTTCCCCCCTCCAAAGAGCTGAATGCTCAAAACACACACCCCCGACGTGTGCCAAAATCAAACAGGAAGAATCTGTCTGGCGCAGCAAATATCCTCGCTTGTGTTTATCGTAAAACCCAGAACCTATTATCAGCGCTAATAAGACAGCGGTGAGAGTACTGTGTTCTAATTACTCGGGTCAGCGGTGGAAAACCAGAGACAGCAGCAGGGACGTTTTTACAGGGAGACCTCGCCATCGGTGCACGTCAGCAGTCAGGCATAACAACATATTCATGTCAAGATTAAAAAAAGAGCAAAGGGAGACAGAGCCGGCTCCCGTTCCCATTACAAGACGGCAGGAACACAGGTTGTCGACAGACAGAGGAGAAAGGCCCTGCTTGTTCAAAGGGGGAGCAAAAGAAAGAACAGCACAAAAGGCCGTAGGTTTTCAACAATGACTAGCAAAGCCTTTGGCTAATTTAGATGATGAGACTTTTCAAGATAGGTACAGAGCTGTGTTCTCAGATTGCAAACCTCTTTTTCATAGTGTTGGGGACTTGGCTCTGATGGCCCCGACTATCCTACTCAGAAAAAGGAAGGGTATCATGTCTTAGCCACGACATGGATGGCTGAGGCTAGACCAGCCTCATCAGATCTCGGAAGCTAAGCAGGGTCAGCCCTGGTTAGTATTTGGCTGGAAGACCACCCAGGAAGCCCTGGGTTGCTATGCAGAGGCAGACAATGGCAAACTACTTCTGTTCAGCTCTTGCCTCGGAAACCCTACAGGGTCGCCATAAGTTGGCTGTGACTTGGTGGCATTTCCCACCACCATTATGCCTTAACTGTAGAAGATATCCCCTAAATGGGCCATGGGGGCTGGGAAAGGTCTTGCTCAAGTGCCCATCAGGGCTTGAGCTTCCCACCTGGCTGAAGGGGGGGGCAAGAGTGTGTGTGAAAAGATAGCCCAGTCCCCGGTCATATGGGCCAGAAAATGCGGGGGGGGGGAGGCATAGCAGTTCACCCTGGAGCAAAATAACGCACGGTAGCCCGATCACACGGGCCACCGGGTTGCCACGCTCCGGCTCCGAGCACCAATCACACCCGCTGCTGCAGCGCGGCAAAAAAGCAGCGCAGCAGAGCACGCAAGCCGCGCTGTAGCAAAGTGCGCGTGTGCCGTTGGAGGGGGCAGGCCGCTGTCGGTGTCTTGCATGTGCGCATGCGCCATTTGGCATTGGTGCGCATCCCATGGAAACTTACAACATCCGGAAACCCCCAGGACATGGGCGGGCGTTGGAAGCCGCGGGATACTAGCGCTCCCGCGATCAGACGCCGGCCTTTGCCCCAGAGTTTCCGGAAACTAGTGCTTTGTCTCTAGTAGTTTTTTACTCCGAGTTTTCCATGGGAAGCCGCGGGTTGGCCATGGGAGTGCTACGCCTCCCAGATGTGCCAGTGTGATCGCAGACGGAAAGTCCATAGGGCTCCCGTGCCTTTGGCAAGGCAAATGCTCCGTGTGAATGGGGCCCCAGGGACAGAAAAGCAAACAGCCACTGCTAGGAGTTAGCTGGAGTAAAGAGGGAGGGGTTGAGGGTCTCTTTTCGAGATCTGGATTACTGGATCTGGAGTACTACTGGATCTGCCGCCATGCCGGAGTGTTTCTGTGCCTCTTCCTGTGTTTCACCTATATATTTGTAATTCAAATATAAGACCCTACTGCTCTTTCCTCTACAGGGAGTCAAGTAGGGTTGCCTGCTGGCTGGCCTGGGAAAAAATATCGTGTCCCGTTGCCTTCCTCTGCAGAGTCTTCCTTAGTGGTCTCCCATCCAATTACTGTCCCTTCAACAGAAGCTTCATGGGATGTTATTTATCCAGTGGTGTTATTTACCTCCACACCCTGAAAAGCTTTAATATTTTTCTTTTGTAAGGAGAGAAATGGTTTTAAAGACAAGGTGGGCACGCTGCAGACACACACAGCTCTTAAACCCAAGATGCATTTCTGCACCTAGGAGGATCACCTGAACTTCATGAGGGGAGCCTGCCGGGCTTCCATTGCTTCTCAGCAGTGGCATGCCTTCTGTTGTCCTTTTGACCTGATCGGGTTGACCTTTTCACCTCTCCCTCAAACCACTGGGACACATTTACCTTTAAACTGGGTAAAAAGTAGTTTATTGCCCTACCTTGCAAGAGGAATTTTTTTAAAAAAGCAGAAGGAGGTGGAGCAGAAACTGCACGAAACCTCAGAGGAAAACTGAAAGTTTCATTGAGAACTTAGGTAGCTGACAGGCACTCGGCACTTCAATTTCAATATTATTAAAAATATTTAGAAAAACCGAAACTGCCCATTTAAACTGCCCGTTTAAACACGTGAATCCTCTACTAAAGGGAAAGGGCATCTTCCTCCAGGCCAGTTGGCAACTCAAGAACCAAATGCTACCTCTGGAATTTCTGACTATTCAGGGAAGTGGGGTGTCATCCATGCTGAAAATTTGAGAATAAGCAGATTTACGCTTGCCGGATTCCAGTTGCCCATATGCATGCTGCCCTCTTTGGGTTTATGTATACTGTTTGCTAAATATGCAAATCAAGTCATTAGTGCTATCCTAACAGAAACAGTTGGGAAACAATCAGAGGAAGCATCCTTTTAACCTGCCCATTTGCTGTTGCCGGGATTGGCTCAAGCTTTCTTCTCAAACGTCAACAAAGCTCATCAGGGAAAGACGCATGTCTCTCATTAATAGATATCTCTTCTCCCATTGGTTAAAACAGTGGAAGGTGGGGATGGGCTTGTTTCTCATGAAATGATTGGACAGAATGCCGCCTGAATATTTCGCCTTGTATTAAGCATATTTCCCATTCTGTCACATGCTACAATAGAAGGAGGGCCCATAGCACAACGGTAGAACACTTCCTTTGAATGCAGAAAGTCCTCCAGTTAAAGGAACTTGGATAACAGGAATAAGACAGCCCCTCTCTGTGCTTGAGGACCTGGAGAGCCACTGCCTGTCAGAACAGACAATGCTGAGCTAGATGGTGGGTCCAGAACAAGTCAGCAGTGTTCCCTCTAAGCTGAGTTAGTGTGAGCTAGCTCACAGTTTTTTAGCCTCCAGCTCACAGATTTTTGTCTTAGCTCAGGAAGGATGGCTCCAGAGCAAACTAATTTATGCAGTAGCCAAATTGCTCGCTCACAACTTTAATGCCAGTGGCTCATAAAGTGGAATTTTTGCTCACAAGACTCCACAGCTTAGAGGGAGCATTGCAAGTCAGTGTCGTGCGTCCAAATATATGTGACCAACAGATAGAACACAGGATGGGATGCTACATTTAAAGGATAGGTTCATGGAGGAAGGAGCAGTCCACATAAAACTGGACTTAACGGGATCGATACCTGAGATATGAAGAAAGAACCCTTGATGTACACCTATCTATCAAGCACAGCTGGAAGTATCAGTCAGTAGCACCAGTAGCACCTTAGAGACCAGCAAAGCATTGGGGCTATAAGCTTTAGAAGAAGGAGGAGGAGGAGGAGGAGGAGGAGATTGGATTTATACCCCACCCTTCACTTAGAATCTCAGAGTGGCTTGCAAACTCCTTTCCCTTCCCCTCCCCACAACAGACACCCTGTGAGGTAGGTGGGGCTGAGAGAGCTCTGACACAAACTTCGCTTTCAGAAACAGCTGTGCCAGACCTTGTGACTGACCCAAGGTCACATCAGCAGGTGCAAGTGGAGGAGTGGGGAATCAAACCTGGTTCTCCCAGATTAGAGTCCGCACACTTAACCACTACACCAAACTGGCTCTCAAGAGTCAAAGCTCCCTTCATCAGATGCAAAGCTCACAAGCTTATACCAAAAAAATTGTTAGTCTCTATGGTGGCTACTGGACACGAATCTGGCTGTTAGACTGGAGACCGACACGGCTACCCTCCAACTCCGTAAACAGAGGTTTTTGTTTGTGTGTGCCATCAGGTCATGGCCAACTTATAGTGACCCCATAAGGTTTTCAAGGCAAGAGACATTTGAAGGTGGTTTCCTTCCATGTCACAATCCTGGTATTCCTTGAAGGTCTCCCATCCAAATATTAGACCTGCTTAGCTTCCAAGATCTGGTGGGACTGGGCTGGACTGGGCTATCCAGGTCAGGGCGACAGCAGCATCTTAGAAACCAAGAAGTACGAAGAAAGTATGGGATCCTGACAGAGGACACCTTCCATATTTCCCTCATCCTGCCGATCTTCGTGTCTCCTTCCCGGGAGCGCACCAGGGAGGAAAAAAACCGGGAACGTTTGTTTTAAAATTAGATGATATTTGAGCAGCACTTTGCGGCAAGTGGCAAATCACTCTTTAATTCCCCTGGCACTTGTGGAAATGGCATCAATCAAAGGCGAATGTGCCTGCCAGCAAAATGTGAACGTAATCATCCATTAGAAGGCCAGGCAGTGGTGAAAACTGTTTATGGAAATAGGCTAGGAAGAGCCTTAAGATATTGCAATCAGCTAATGGCCCCTTATTGCCAAGGCTGAGAGGCGTGACGGTTCAGAACAGCACCGTGTTGGGAGAGGCACCGCCCATTCAGATCTCTCGGTGCGCTCGATATGGGGGGCAAGTGGCCCAAACCAGGTGGCCCAACTGAGCCTGCTTCGACGGGGAGGGCAGGGTATAAATCAAATAAATCAAGTACGAATCCTGCTTAACTTCCAAGATCTTACAAGACCAGGCTATACCATACCGTTCCACATCAAACTAAATCCTTTCCCTTGCTTGAAAGCTAGTCAAATCCAACTCTAGGGGGCAATGCTCGTTTCCATTAAGTGTGCAGATTCTGGGAGAACTGGGTTTGATTCCCCATTTCTCCACTCACAGCTGCTGGATGATCTTGGGTCATTCACAAGCAGTGTTCCCTCTAAGCTGAGTTAGTGTGAGCTAGCTCACTGTTTTTTAACCTCCGGCTCACACATTTTCATCTCCGCTCAGGAAGAAAGGCTCCAGAGCAAACTAATTTCTGCAGCAGCTAAATCACCTGCTCACAACTTTCATGCCAGTAGCTCACAAAGTAGAATTTTTGCTCACAGGACTCTACAGCTTACAGGGAACATTGGTCACAAGTTCTGTCAAAGGTGTTCTTGCAAAAAGCAGCTTCTGTCAGAGCTCTCTCAGCCCCACCTACCTCACAGGGTGTCTGTTGTGGGGAGGGGAAGGGAAAGGAGTTTGTAAGCCACTCTGAGACTCCAAGTGAAGGGTGGGGTATAAATCCAATCTCCTTCTTCTTCCGTTTCCAGGTCAAAGAGCCAGTGTTGTCCGAAGACTTCTCTGTGGTCATGTGACCAGCATGACTAAATACCAAGGTGCATGGAACGTTGTTACCTTCCCACTGAAGTGGTACCTATTTATCTACTTGCAATTTCTTGCTTTCGAACTGCTAGGTTGGCAGGAGCTGGGGCCAGAGACAGGAGCTCACTCCATCATGCAGCATTAGGGTCTCAAACTGTCAAACTACAGACCTTCCGGTCTGCAGCTCAGCATCTTAACCTCTGAGCCACCATGGCCCTAGCTAAATCCTTAGCACCAACTAAAAACTGAACTAAATCCCTGGCACCAATTAAATTAAAGAGAGAAACTGTGGCTCAGGGGAAGAGCCTCTGCTTGGCATGCAGAAAGTCCCAGGTTCAATCCCTGGCATCTTCATTGAAAAAGGACCAGGCAATACGTGATGCGAAAGACCTCTGCCTGATTTCCTAGGGAGCTGCTGCCAGTCGCAGCAAACAATTCTGGCCTTGATGGATGAGTGGTCTGATTCAGTATAAGACAGGGTTGTTTTGTGTGTGTGTGTGTGTTCAAAGTCCCTGATAAACCTCACACTAGCAGGCCAATCAATAAAGGTTTTGCAGCCTAATCCTAAACATGCTTACTCAGAAGGAAGGCACTTCCAAGTAAATGTGCAGAGGATTGCAACTCTATTCTGTTCCTTAGCAAGAGACATACTGTACCCAACCCTGTGCCCCCACACACCCTCGGCCAGGCTCGGGAACAAAAGAAGGTCCATTGCATTCCGCTATTTTCTTTTCAGGATTCCTGCTTTCCAAAACAAGCTGCAAACTGTTCTTTGCTTACCCAAGTCTTTTTTCAAAAAAGAAAAAAGAAAGAAAGAAAGAAAAGATGGGGGGGGAAAATCAATAGCTGTTTACTCTGTAGATTATCCAGGTTGAACCATTTCAGCTGAATGGATAAATGTAGCAATTT
Organism: Gekko gecko; assembly: GCA_029375565.1. Lineage (NCBI taxonomy): Eukaryota > Metazoa > Chordata > Lepidosauria > Squamata > Gekkonidae > Gekko > Gekko gecko. The sequence goes on along the minus strand of JAPDNY010000012.1, from coordinate 65,016,251 downwards.
CATATTTCCTGATCCAGCAGGCAATTTTCTGTTGCATTTTACTCCTTCTAACCCTGCAATCATCACCGGTGCATTAAAGCCCAAATTTGAACTGAATTGATCCAGTGTCCTTTTGGTAATCACACAACCACCCTTTGAAGCCTCTCCAGTCGGTAGCCTTTCCATTAGCAAGGCGCATTACCCAAGCTATTCATTGGGGAGCTATTAAAGAATAAGATGTTGCCAGTCCTGAGCAGCGCAGTCTACATTTCCCAGGCGATTACTACACTGGCCAGAAAGAACTGATAGCAAGCGTTATAAGGCATTTGCTGTACCTCCCATTTGATGGCGGGTTTGCATGTCATGTTGCGTAATGCACCTCTCCTGAATTGTGATAACAACAGTGCCAGAGGCATGCCTCGAACGGGGAGATTCATCTGACGGTGGAGCATTGCCAGAGGGCAACCAGCAGAGATGGTGCGTGTGCAGAAAGGAGACAGACCTTACGAGACAGGAGTCAACATTTTTCAGCAGGACCGAAAGTCACGCTCCAACGTGACGAAGACTGATGCCTTGAAGGAATGCTCCTGGTGTCTACCATTCAGGGTTATTAGACAGTGTTAAAGGTGGTAGGATTAACCATCTGTCATTCAATCAACTTGCTCATCGGCTGCTTTTAAATAAGAAATGACCAAACTCCCCTGGCCTGAATCAGAACGGGCACAACAACAAAAAATGTTTCTGGGATATCCCCAAATAAGTCGTTTGAATTTGATCCTAAGGGTGGAATTAAATTTTGCATCCCTGTCCTGATTAATCCAGGTCCGCTGATTGGGGCAGCCATAGGATTAATAGTGGCAACATAAACTCCCGGACCAATGCTCCCTCTAAGCTGTGGAGTCTTGTGAGCAAAAATTCTGCTTTGTGAGCTACTGGCATTAGAGTTGTGAGCGAGTGATTTGGCTGCTGCATAAATTAGTTTGCTCTGGAGCCCTCCTTCCTGAGCTAGGGCAAAAATGCGTGAGCCGGAGGCTAAAACACTCTGAGCTGGCTCACACTAACTCAGCTTAGAGGGAATACTGCCCCTGACATATTTTGCAGGGTTGGCAAACGTTATCTCCCTTTTCCAGGGATGTTACCCGCCCTCTCCCCCATGCACAGTTCCTCATTCCTCTTCTGGTTAAGCAGTAATCACCAGAGCACAAGGACATGAAACCACCACAGCGATGTTCACTGGTAACATCACGCTGCAAGGGAATTCTAGCTCTACATTGAGCACATGAAAAAAAAACCTCTTTTTTTTTTTGCAAAGGATGCGAATGTGAAACCAATCCCTGAAAGAAAATCATTGTCTTCTCAAAGAGCAAAAAAGCCTGATTAATAATTAACAGGCTGCCAGCTAATTAGCATTCCCTTGGGCAGAGGGCTACAGATTGTTTCCTGTTTCCACCCATCTCCTAAGGTCTGTTTTGTGCGCACTGTGTTTGGGAGGGGCAGGAGCTGGTTCCTTTTGCGCACATCTTTGCTGTGCCGGTTACACAAGATCACACTTCTAGCCAACGTTCCCTCTAGATTGCCATAAGTCGGATGCAACTTGACAGCACTTCCCACTACCGTTAATGACTATCAATCCTGATCTGAACAGCCCAGGCTAGCCCCATCTTGTCAGGTCTCAGAAGCTAAGCAGGGTCGGCCCTGGTTAGTATTTGGATGGGAGACCACCATGGAAGCACAGGGTTGCTACACAGAGCCAGGAAATGGCCAAGCACCTCTGCTCATCTCTGGCCTTGAAAACCCTCTGGGGCCACCATAAATCAGCTGTGACTTGATGGCACTTTCCACCACCGCCAAGGATGACTGTTATGGACCCATTATGTGTGACCTTCATCAGCAACAGCAGTGGGTCGTGTCCCACTTTACTTTCCCAGTAACAGGGGCCCTATGGAATTTTGGTTCCCTGGGCAGCAACTTGTGCTATACTGAGCCAGTCCTAGAGAAGCACCAAAAACCCCTTCTAGAAGAAGGAGGAGGAGGAGATTGGATTTATACCACGCCCTTCAGTCGGAGTCTCAGAGGGGCTTACAAACTGCTTCCCCTTCCCCTCCCCACAACAGACACCCTGTGGGGGGGGGGGCTGAGAGAGCTCTGACAGAAACTGCCCTTTCAAGGACAGCTCTGACAGAACTATGGCTTGCCCAAGGTCATCCAGCAGCTGCGAGTGGAGGAGTGGGGAATCAAACCCGGTTAAGTCCGCGCACTTAACCACTACACCAAACTGGCTCTCTCTTGGAGCCATTTAAACCTTCAAATTCAACACGACTCTGTGCCTTTTAATGTAATCATGTAAGTACTTCTTCCCACAGTGCCACTTTCAGACAGCTTAAATATTTTTACAATTGAATGCAGAAGTGCAAATCTGGGGCATAAACTCCCAGCTGAAGTGTACTTATGTGCAGCCAGCCAGTTGAGGTTTCTATAGCATAATTTACCACACGACATTACAGACCAGAGGCGAGAGTGATCGTTTTCCTTCCCCTCCCCTCGTCCCTTTTCAGATTATTTACACAGCTTCTCACAGGTATTGGTTTCTAAGCTGTTGCCATTTCTAAGCTGTCACCCTCCTGGAATCCAGGGGCGTTCTGTTGTTTATGATAATATTTTGTAAAAATATAGGAGGGAAAGTGCCTCTTAAGTATATCCAAGAAAAGACACATACAAGGAAGGGAGGGTTCTTTAATACGAATGGAAGAAAGTGTAAAATGGTGCCTTGAGAGGTAAAATGCACACGGAAAGACAGAATGGCATATATCCAACTTTGATTTGTTAGAGGTTTCTCAAAGTGGGTGGCAGGATCTTTGCCAGCTATGGGAACATGAAATCCTGCACGGGCAGAAAGGAGGGGAACAACTCAGAAGAGCGGTTCCCAACTTTACGGTATGGTGACCTGCAAGTCCAAATTTACTTGATGCGATGACTGATCCAGGGCTGGCCCAATATTTTTTGGTGCCTTGGGCAAACTCTGACCTCAGCGTCTATCTAGTTCAGCATTCCATTGTCCACCGTGGCTAACCAGATGTTTTTGACAAACAAATAAACATCACACAAAGGTAGATCAAGACGGGGAGCCATGTTAGTCTGTCTGTAGCAGCAGAAAAGAGCAAGAGTCCAGTAGCACCTTAAAGGCTAACAAAATATGTGGCAGGGGAGGAGCTTTCCTGAGTCAACTGCTCACTTCTTCAGATAACTTCTTCAGGGATCCCTGCCCTTTCCCTTCCGACCTTGAGATCCTTGACTTCCAGGCCTCCTGGGGTCCCCCGTTTTTGCCTGACCTCATCTGCTGGCCTTCCTCTGACTGCCCCATGGGCCAGTTTCCTGGAACTCCCACTGCTTCTATCAAAAGGAGAATCACTCCCCTTTTCCTTCTGACCCGGCAGTCCTCAGCTTCCGGGCCTCCTGGGGCCCCTTTGTGGCCTGGTCTCATCTGTGGATCTCTCTCTTGACTACCCCATGGGCTGGTGCCCCAGAACTCCTGCCGCTTCTATCAAAAAGGAGAATCGCCCCAATTTTCCTTCTCACCCTACAACCCTCAGCTTCTGAGCCTCCCGGGGTCCCCCTTTTTGGCCTGGCCTCATCTGCTGGCTTCCCTCTGACTGCCCCATGGGCTGGTTTCCCAAAGTTCCTGCCACTTCTGTGAAAAGGAGATCGCCTTCCCCTTTCTCCCCCAAGCCTTGGGTCTCCACCTCCTCCCTCTATTCTGCACCTCCGCTGGCACACACTCCTCCTCTGCCTCTCTCTCATCTCCTTCCACCCCTGACACGGGCTCTTTCACACCTTCCTTCATACCCCCAGGTCCCACAAGGGCCATTTTTGTTTGGTGTTTGGAGGGCCACTATTGGTGTTTCCAGGGCTGCAGAAGTCCATTTCCTGCCACCCCCACCCCACCCCGTTGTTTGATTGGTGCCAGCATGTCTGCCACACAAACTGCTGACACAAACTGCATGAACCTCCATAAAAACCATGGGGGTTTGTGGGAGGTTCGTTGCAGATGAGATTGTACAACCCTGGGCTCATGAACTACAAACTGGGCGATATTTGTGACAAAATTAGGTTCGTGATGAGATTTGTGCCCATCCCTAGTCATAACTCGCTGTTCACTAGGTGAAATGGGGAAGACTAAATAGCCTGGCTGGTGCTTCATGAAAACTAATCCCCAAATATGCACTGGAATAAGAATTTGGCCGGATCAGACTAAGCGGTGCATCTAGTCCAGCATCCTGTTTGACAAACGAGCCAACCAGTTGCCCTGGAGGACCAATAAACAGGGCACAGAAGTCAAGATCTTCCTCTGATGTCACTCCTATTGCTGGGTTTCAGAGGTTTTCTGCTTCTGGAGGTTCCCTTTGGTCACCATGGCTAGTAGCCATTGATGGATTTATCCTCCATGAATCTGTCTAACCCTTCCACAACACACTGTAGCACCATGCAGAATTACAGGGTCTCTTCGTTAGTCAATATGGATTCCCCGGAGGTAGAAAGTTTGAAAGCGAATGAAATATAGTGCATCTGAATCTCCTCCACTGCTTAACTCCACTAGCTTGAAGGAAAACATAACTCCAGGACAGTGACGGGAGCCTTCATGCATTTGCTTCTAAATGTAGAGCACGGTTTCTGCCAAAATCTAAACATGCTCCAAATCTGTCTTCACCATGTGAAACTTCACACTGCTTCCCTGGCTCCATCTGGTGTTCAGGTTTGTCCAACACTCAATCTGTCCATCCAAAGATTCTTTTATAGAAGTCAATCAGTTATCACAGATGGATTTTTATGAGTTTAGTTTTTCTCTAGACCAGGGATGACTATCTTCTGCATTCTGAAAGGTCACTCTATGGAGTGCATCACTCATAAAATCTTAGAATCATAGCATTGGAAGGGACCTCCAGGATCATCTAGTCCAACCCCTTGCACAATGCAGGAAAATTCACAAATACCTCCCCCCCATGCCCCCTAGTGACCCCTGCTCTATGTCCGGAAGAGGGCAAAACAAAAAACAAAAACAACTCTCCAGTATCCCTGGCCAAAATGGCCTGGAGAACAATTGCTTCTCGACTCCCAAAGTGGTGATCAGCATTTCCCTGGGCATGTAAGAAAAGGCCACAAGAACTAAGCACTGATGCAACCCTTCCTGCCCTCCCTTCTTGTGATCCACTTAAGTTCGTAGAAGCAGCACTGCTGTCAGATGGCCATCTAGCCCCCTGTTTGAAAACACGTTCTAGCTGCAGTCCATTTTCATTCAGCTTCACTTGTTGGCCAGGCCTCAGTGGCTGGTTGTTGTCTGAGCCATGTTCACAACAAAAAAACATTGGTCAGTAGTATGAAACTTCCACCTGCAGTAGTGTTTTATTTGTGGTACCCTGTACACACATGAAAGTCATCACTTGATATTCATGCGTATCATGTGAATCCCAAAATCCACTCTACCACAATTGTTTGGGCAAGAACACAGCTCAGGAGCGTTGGCATATCACACAGATGGAATGGTGTGCATTTTCATGCTGCACAAATCCCACCAACATGAGTGCCATTTCCCCACCAACAGCCTCTCCTGGGGTTCTATTCAACATTTTTTCTTACAGAGCTACTGCAGCACTTCGGGGGAGGGGGGCTTTAAAAAAAATGGCAATTACTATTGTGTGATCTATCACTACTTATTTGTTTCCTATTTCCATATCAAGTTTTGGTTCCTCTGAATTCCCAGATTTCATTTTTTTGGGGTGATGACGTCTCCAGCCTTATTTGTTTCCGAGATATAAGGGGAAAGGTACAGACAGTCCTGGTTGCTTGGAAGGGTGCAGGAACACAAGGCTGCAAGACAGCTGGAGTGATACTAATTATAGTTCAACATTGTGCTATAGCACTCAAGTGATCTATTGCCACGCATCTATTTCAAAATATAATCGAACCCTTATAGCACTAGAGTATATGCGTGAAGGGAGAAAAAAGGGTTCTGCAAATCACCAGTACAGCCCCTGAGAGTCAATGGCCCGTTCTGCATCTAGCATTCACTCCGTTGTTTTACCAAACTGACACTGGAACAGGAAAAGATGCGGCTCAAAACCATATTCAGGCCCCGTTCACACGGAGCATTTGGCCCGCTGAAGGCATGGTAGCCCTGTGGACTTTCCGTGCCCGATCGTACCAGCACATCTGGAAGGCGTAGCATTCCCGTGGCCAACCCGCGACTTCCCGTGGAAAAGCTACTAGGGTCGAAGTACTAGTTTCCGGAAACCCCAGGGTCAAAGGCCGGTGTCTGATCACGGGAGCGCCAGTACCCTGCGGCTTCTGATGCCTGCCCATGTCCCGGGGTTTCCGGATGTTGTAAGTTTCCACGGGATGTGCAACAACGCTGACTGACACATGCGCACACGCAAGACACCGACAGCGGTCCCCCCCAACAGCTACAGCGCGGCGTGTGTGCTATGCTGCGCTGCTTTTTTGCTGCACTGTAGCAGCGCTGTGTGATTGGTGCTTGGCGCCCGAGCGTGGCAACCCGGTGGTGCGTGTGATCGAGCTACCGTGCCTTATTTTGCTCTGCGGTGAACTGCCACGCCTCTCCCACGCGTTTTCTGGCCCATATGACCGGGGCCTCAGATACCCTGGCCAATGTCAGGACTGCAGAGTCACCTCTAAACAGCCGTAAAACTGCCATAAATCTATGCAGACTGTACCATAAAACCGAGAGATCAAACAAAGTGAAAGTGGCATGCAGTCTGGACACTGCCATTGAATCCCACAATCAATCAAAATGAAAGTGGCATGCAACGCAGAGGGGGATTTCTGTTCCAGCGTGGGTTTGGTAAAACAGCGGAGTGAATGCTAGATGCAGAATGGGCCCATGTCGTGTCACCGTGGAGCATATGTGAGAAAAGTCAGGGAAAAGCACAGCAAATTCCCACACATGCAGGCTCTGTCACCAGCGTGCATGTCCTTACACTCACAGTGACAATGAAAGCAAGGAGAAGAGTGTTCATCATGTGGAAGGAGTCTTAGTTAACAGCTGGTTTTAAGCAGCAGTATTTTTCTGTGGTTCTAACTACCCGAAAGAGGGTGTATGCGTCTGGCAGCATATGACTTTCTGGAGTATAAACCATCTCATCCGAGGAGATTTATGTATCCTCTCAATTTCCAAAGGAAAGAAAAACAACACAAACCACCCTCTTCAGGTGCAACGTTCTTCGCAGCAGCTCAGACATAAAGCCTTCTAAATTGCATGTTTGGAGTTCCTTAGGGGATGCTTCTGTTTTTCACCACTCAGAGCTTTCAAGCTTATCCTTAAGATCGGTAATCATTTCCAGCTTCCCGTCATGGTTTCTGACTGGGGGTGGGGGGAGGCAAAGCTCAGACTCGTCACCCTGTCCGCTCGGGACTCAGGCCTCCACACCGATGCTCCCAGACTTTGCGTCAGAGCAAATGCTCACGCAGACCTCTCGCCGCTACCGGGAAACAACAGTCGCTATATACAAGCACTCGCATCAGCTCACACAGGCAAAATACAAATGCTATAACCAGCTCATTAAAAAGCTGGAATTGGTCGGATCCAAAGTACCCTCAGCGGAGCTCTCTTGATAGGATGACATTTTTCCCCGCCCATCCCACCTCCTGTTCTAGTCCACGGGTCCCCCCCGCCCCCATGCTGCTCCTGTGGCACAGCATGGCGGCAGAGTGGAATTCTGCACACTGGATGTGGGACTGGTCAAAATTACCCTTCTTCTGCTGCTGAAAGTGATCTTTGCTGGCAGAAAACAACTTCTGGAATCCATCCCATAAGTTCAGCAGATTGACATACATTTATGACCCTTCCCTACATGGTTGCACATATGTCTGACTGCCTCCATCCTCTTCAAGATATGTCTGACTGCTTGTCAAACACCTCCAGAACTTCTTTGTCAATATAGACAGGAAATGGAACTAAAGTCCAACGTGAGAAAGGAGGATATTACGATCTGTTTGGGAGGAGCTGTAGGGTTGTTGAGTTTTGATCCGGGAAAGTCTCCGTTCCAATATCCCTTCCCTTTAGGAACCACCTATGGAAATACAGTTGCTTTAGGGAGGCACCAGAGATTCTGTGGCATCAGCAGCCATTGCACCAATCCTTAGCCACATCCCAGACCTATCTGCATTGCACTAGCAACCAAGGAGCAAAAAGTGACCCTATAAATACAATCAGGGTGGAATGTGCAGATGCTCTGGATCCAAAAGGAAGGTGAGTAGGAAGGCAAATGGAGGGAACTTCACAGGTCTGCAAGAAAATTTAGGATTGTTCAAGAGTCGTCCTTGTCCCTCCTCTGAAGTCCCCCAAGCCAGCTGGGGTTGAGGACTGTGATGCACACTCCCATGAGCAAGGAGGGAACTGAGCATGAAGAACACAAGCCCTGAATCAGGCGTTCTCCCAGCCCAATTCGCCCACCCCCAACAAGCACACACACAGCATAGAGCTAGCCTATTCTCATGCAACAGAGAGCTTATATAAACATCAGAGATGGACATAACTTATTACCCACAGATTTCATGAATTAAATATACTTTGCTAAGGACACTGATGTTAGTACACACAGAGCAAGAAATGAGTGTTTGCTCTCCAAACATTTCCATAATTACAGGAGGAGTGCAAATTAATGGCTGTTCTCCCTTTCCCTTCAACCGCAAGAGTGTATTTAAAAGGGGGAGATGTTTTTGAAGCTGCTGAATAGCTGGAGGCCAGTAATCTCAAACTCCTTTGCATCCTGGTTTTAACACTTTGTGATCAGTTATAAGAAGACAGCCAAAGAGAGCAGCAATCTGATGCAGAGCATGGGGATGGAGGGACGGCAGGGAAAGGGGCGAAAGTTGCATCTCCTCCTGGTAGGATATGAGAATGTAAGAGAGGTCCTGCTGGGTCAGGCCAAAGGTCCGTGGAGTCTAACATCCCGTTTTGAGAGGTCCTCAGAAGGTGGGAACCTCCAGGGCCACCCTGGGGCTCTCAATGTGCAAACTTCGATGTGAGGGTGGTCAGGAAACACAGAAACCCTCATATCGCTGGACCAGCTATTGAGTTGTCTTGGCTCACTTGCCCCTCCACACCAAGGGGAGAGGGAACCTTCTCTCCAGGGTTCCAAGTAAACATCCTCCACTGTTAGGGTCGCCAGCTCCCGCTTGGGAAATACGTGGAGATTTGGGTATAGAGCCTGGGGCAGAACCTCAGTGGGGTACAATGCCATACAGCCCGCCCTACAAAGCAGCCATTTTCTCCAGGGAAACAGATCTCTGTCACCTGGAGAGCAGTTGTAATTCCAGGAGATCTGCAGCACCCACTCAGAGCTTAGCAACCCTATCCACTACGAGGGATTGATGTGAACGTTCCCTGCTGCACCCAAACCTATGGTCCCCAGGCAGGCCCATAGCTACAGTGGGGCATCTCGGGTTAGGCCCCTGACTTGCTGGTAAGGCCCCTGACTTCCCATCCAGCCCATGGCCTTCTCCCCAAATTAATTGATTAGCCAGTGCCCCTAAAAATTTAAATGCCCCCTGACTCAAAAATCCTGGCTACGGGCCTGTCCCCAGGTGTCCACGACCTCCACATTAACTTTGTGGAGTAGTCTGGTGCTGCCATGGACTCCTCTCTGCCTGTAACAATCTCTGACCTCAGTTTCCCTAGCTCTGGAGACCAAAACCAGACTCTAGCCTCTCCAACTCATTCACACCCTTTTGAGGCCTCTTGTCCAGTTGCCTGGATCTGCCACAGACAGGTGCTGGTGGACCTGTGTGGCACTATCAGCATGCCCATATTTACAACTGGGGCATAGTGGCAGAGACATGCTGGATGTTGATGGAGGCTGCGATGCTTGGTAAGCAATGTTAGTTAGAGAAGAGTTGGTGACAGAAGAAAAGGAGGAAGAAGAGAAGGAGGAGGACGAGGAAGAGAAGAAGGAGAAGGAGGAGGAGGAGGAGGAGGAGGAGGAGGAGGAGAAGGGAGAAGAAGAAGGAGAAGGAGAAGGAGAAGGAGAAGAGAGAAGAAGAGAAGAAGAAGAAGAAGAAGAAGAAGAAGAAGAAGAAGAAGAAGAAGAAGAAGAAGAAGAAGAAGAAGAAGAAGAAGAAGAAGAAGAAGAAGAAGACGATGACGACAGGAGGAGGAGATTGGATTTATACCCCACTCTTCTCTCAGCGTTTCAGAGCAGCTTACAATCACCTTCCCTTCTCTTCCCCACAACAGACAGACACCCTGTGAGGTTGGTGGAACTGAAATGGCTCTTTCAAGAACAGCTTGTGAAAGAACAGCTCTGAAAGAACTGACCCAAGGTTACACCAGCAGCTGCATGTGGAGGAGTGCAGAAGCTGGTTCTCCTGGATTAGACTCTGTGGTCCTAACCTCTACACCAAACTGGATCTGACCAGCGGTCCATCTAGTCCAGCATCTTGTCCCACACAGGGGCCAACGAGTTCCTCTGGAGGTCCAACAATAGGACACAGATGCCAAGGCACTGATGTTGTGTCCTGGGTCTGGGAGTCAGAGGTTGACTGCCTTTGAGCGTGGAGGCATATCTTCACAGAGTCTATTATTATAACAACACTTAGCATTTACATGGTGACACAGAGTACTGAAAGCACTTCACATATATTATCTTGCTGCAACAATCCCACAAGATAAATCAGCATCCCCCTATTGCATACAGGAGGAGGCCGAGGGAACAATGGGTCACCTAAGGTACATGCATTTTATATATACATAAATATAGTCAACTTGTGAATTTGTCTCAGAAATAAGATTTGAACCAAGTACTTCCTGAGATACAGCCCAGTCTCTTAACAAGTAAGAGGAATGCCTATCGTTATAATTAGTGACGCCACAAGGACTGGAAATAATTGGTTAGTAATGCAAATCCCCCTTGATCTTAATAGTCTTTTAAAATTTATTATGAGCCGATTCCTCTTGCCCTCAAATTATAACTCCCTTCACAATTTAAAATCAGATGTATTTTTAGGAGCTCTTTTCTCGCCTGCATGGTTCATGTTCATTCGACTTGGCAACCAAGAGCAGTTAACCATCGTCAGCACATGCCAGAACTTGACTGCTCAGCCCTTTGTCTGGTTTCAATGAAACTGTTCCAACGATTGAATGAGTCAAGGTTTCTGAACGTGCAGCTCTGGTAAATGTCACTGGAGCTACTCTCTCCTCTTCTTCCATGAGAAGATCCATACAAGTAAATATGGAACCGGGGGAAGGAGGTCACAAAGGTGTACAACACCCACAAAAAGAGCCTCATGTGGTCGCTTGGGCAATGCTGTTCCATCCCTGTACCAGCATCCCCTGATCCCTAGCTACTTGGAACATACTGGTAGACTTCGTGTCATCTTGAATCTTGCCAGAGTTGGGCTGAGCTCCATCACCAAGAAAAGTGGCCTGATGAAGCCCGAAGAAACAGCAAAGCAACCTAGGTGTGCCGTCACCACTCCTTTGGTTCTCACTACAGCTAGTCTTGAGCTCTCACCATCTACTGCATGCTTTCTTCTGGAAACTCTTCTCTGCATGATGAGCCGGTGACCGCATCAATCTGAAGGGAGACTTGTACTTTCAAAGACTACCAGGTCACTATTCAACTGGTGCAGTTGTCATTTATGCAGGGGGGCAAAACTATTTGTTACATGTATTGATGTTGGTTGTAAGTAGAGCTGTATAAGAAGACAGTAGTCTCAAGTGTGATTTGCACAGTGTGACAGACGATTCCGTTTATTTGTTTGTATAACTGCATTCGCTGTATTTCCATTTTTGTGTGTTTGTTAACCCCTAGATGGTGACTGGAGATCTCCCGCTATTACAACTGATCTCCCGGCGACAGAGATCAGTCCATCTGGAGAAAATGGCTGCGTTGGAAGGTGGTCTCTATGGCATTGTACTCCATTGAAGCCCCTCCTCTCCCAAAACCCCGCCCTCCTCAGGCTCCACCCCCCCAAATCTCCAGGTATATGGAAGGAAGGAAGAGGGGCACGCTGGGAGGCCACTGGGTGTGGTCTAAACACACTTCCCCCTAGGAATGTCCTCAAAGAACAGAACAAGAGGCCAAGTTTTGCCTCTCCTTAATTGTGTAAAAAGAGCGCTTGTTTGTCGTGTTGGGATTGCTGGTCCTCAGGCTGTAATGTGAGAAAGGAACTCCAAGTTGGGAAATTCCCAGAGATTTGGGTGATGGAGCCTGGGGAGGGTGAGGTTTGGGGAGGGGAGGGACCTCGGGTTGATATAATGCCATAAAGCCCATCCTCCAAAGCGGCCATTTTCGCCAGGGGAAGTGATCTCTGTATTCTGGAGATAAACTGTAATTCTGGAAGAGCTCCAGGTGCCACCTGGAAGTTGGCAGCCCTATGTACATCCCTCACACACACCACTGTCTGATTGCTCGAATGTGTGAGGAAAAATAGTGGTAACAGAGCAAGTAAATGTTGCCTTGGTCCTTCTAGTTCATATGCAACATCTTTGGCATGGAGGAGGAGGAAGAGGAGATTGGATTTATATTCCACTTTACACTACCTGAAGGAGTCTCAGAGTGGCCTACAATCTCCTTTCCCTTTCCCTTCCCCTCCCCACAACAGACACCCTGTGTGAGGTAGGTGGGGCTGAGAGAGCTCTTTTGAGAACTGCCCTTGAGAGAACAGCTCTGAGAGAACTTGTGACTGGCCCAAGATCACACCAGTCGCTGCATGTGGAGGAGTGGGGAATCAAACACGGTTCTCCCAGATTAGAGTCCGCACTCCTAACCACTACACCAAACTGGCTCTCTAGAGGTAGAACTGGTTGAGGGGGCAACTGATGTAGGGCCTCCAGAGGAGGTGATTTTTTAAGTATATGGGTGCTGATGCAAGCCAGTGATGGTCACATGCAGATCAGACATAAAGGGATGGGTCCAAACTAAATTTTCCAACAGGAAAATGGAACTTCCCTGCCTTCCCCTGCAGCACACAGATCTTCATGAAATGCTGCTCCTGGGGGGATGAGGGTCTCTGAGGAAAGTCATGAAGGGGGTCTGCAATGGGAAAGGGAAATGGGGAGGGGGATGGAGCTGCCAGCTCAGTCTGGGTCCAGCCCAATGTTTCTTCCGCTTCTGATGATGTAGAACTGAATCAGAGCACAGGAAATCACGATACATGCCTTTGCCAAGAACTGAAGAGTCTGCCAAGCCTTTTGATTTGCCAAGGCCCCTGCACGGAGAATGCACAGTTATGGTTAGTGTGCATTTGGGGCTCACGATGCGTCAAAAATGTGCTCATCTCAATTTGATTCCCTTTGTCTCTCTCGGAGAGGCTGAAGTGACTCACCCAGCCAAAGGAGACAGCTCTGTGCATTACAGCCAAGTGACAGCTCGAACCTATGGGAACCCTAGTAGCGCATCACGGCAAGGGATGCATTTCCATGACAAATCGCCCGGATGCGCGCCACTCGGAGCCTGACTCTGCCGTCTCTGGCAAAACATTACTGCATTGACTAGCGGAGCAAAATGTTTTATGTTGCTCTGAAAGGAACTGACACGGCTGGAGATTTAATCGCTTTGGATTCATCTTGGCATGACGCCACTTGTGCGTATAAATGGAGCATTTAATGTTTAATGTGCTGCTCTGACTGCGCGGTGACCTTCTCGCTGCATTTGCATGTCAGGGATTTCTGACGCTATGTCACTACAAGCAGCATCCAGAGATAGAATGTGTAGCACGGCTTTCATGGAAACCCTTACAGCCTGACATAGCAGGGTGATGAACTAGCAGTTTGGAACTTTCTCTAATAGCCCATGTTCTAATTTGCACACACAGCTGAATTAGAGCTGTAAATGTGCTCTGTATATTGACACTGGCTCTGAGGGTAGAACATGGAACAGGATGCAGCAGATACAGAGGCAGATGGTGATAAGGAGTGCATGTTTTGATCAATAAACCAATCTACTGAAATTTTCACTTGATTAATTGGTAAATCAGTAGGAACATTGCCTAACAGGAAGAGCTGTGAGCTGAGGTTGCCAGTTAAGGACGTGAAGACTACTTTGTTTCTGGTGTGCTCTTGTAATAAAAAAGTTTTAAAAGCATCTGGTGTGTTCATGTGATACAGAATTACAAGGAAGCATGGAAGAAGCTCCTTAGTTCTAACAAGGGCTGAGTTCAGACTGGCAAATTGCTCCGCTATAACCGCGTTTCAACGATGTTTTAAAAGCAGATTAAAGGGGGCGTTCACACAGGCACAGCTGCCTGGCATTCCCCACCCGTAGGCAACACGTGCTGTTCCGCTTCGCTCCCGTGTTTAATAGATACCTCATAAAAGTGGTAGCAAATCCCCAAAGAGTGCCTTTATGCCATGTTTGTCCGCTTCCCGGCAGTGTGAATGCTACACAGAAAAGCCGGGAGCAACCCGCCTTGCGCATAAGGAAGCAGCGATATAATTGGCTGTGCTTCGCTCTACTGCCCAATGCGGTGCCAGTGCAGTGGGATCCTCCCCAAATTCGCTGGATGCCTATGTGTGTATGGGTGCATGAGCGCATGAGCGCTCATGCGCTCATGCACTCATGTGCCCATACACACATAAGCATCCAGCCGATTTACCAGGAAAAAGCCGTTTACAGCCGTGCCTCCAGGCCAGCAGTCTGAACGCTCCTGCGTGTCTCCTCCCGGTACGCTCCCGCATCAGTCCGAGCTGTGTGACCGGGAAACCCCGAAACAGTTTGTTCTGGGGCTTTTTTGCCACGACTGGCTCCCGCTGCAAATTGCCAGTCTGTCCTCAGCCAAGAAGTAGTATTTCTGCTTACTGAATCCTGCTATCTCGTACAATTTTTGCGTCTCCTTGAAAAGACACCTAGGGGGCAATCACACGCACAATTAGCCCCACTGTAGATGTGAATGCTGGGCAGATTTAAAGGGCGTGATCAGACATGAACATCTGGGAAGAGCCCCGCACCTGTCGGCAACCTGTTTTGCTCTGCCGCAGAAGCGGAGTAAAAAGACACCAGGGAAAATCCGGTAGTAAATGGGTTGTGATGGGCCACGGATGGACTTTCCCATGTCTGATCGCTCCAGCGTGCTCTCAAGCCATCGGGATGGTCTGATCAGGCCATCTCAACTCCATGGCATTGTTTTTTCACCCCTTCTCAGTATGTGCATCATCGCACACTCCATAGGGAGCCCTCAGTGCAGAGGTGCGATTCATTGATTCTTCATTTAAGCGCATTGGAAACAAACAGCAAAAAAAAAAACCCCACACACACAATTCACCCACAGTTGCATCTGATCACACAGTGGCAGGCTGTGCCCGCAGCTTCCCAGGACTGTGTGATCACGCAACTGTGGGCCAAATTCCTCCGGAGGAAATAGCCTCGCTTCCCCCTCCCCCCGTGCTTTATCTCGTGCGTGTGACCGCCCCCCTAATTTTTAAGTTTGAGATATTGTGCTAATTTGTTTCTGTGAACTGGTTAAAAAGCAAATGATTCCTCAGCACAAAATAAATCTTTAATCGGCTGACAACTTGACACTAATCGTATCACTCATAAACAACAATGATGTTGTGTACAGCTGGGCGACTCTGAGAGGCCTGACAGTTGTGGTGGGATGCTCCTAGCAACCCAGCCGGAACTAGACATAGCTAGGCCAAGCGTGGTACAATGCCAATGGCAGGGAGATGGAGTCAAACCTGGCCAGGGGGGCATTTAAAGCCCAGTGGCAAGTAAGGGGGGGAGCGTGGGGTGAGGCAGTCCAGGAGTGAGCAGCTTTGCGGTGGGGGAGTCCAGTGAGGCTGCAGAGACTGAGGCAGGTGGCCCCACAGCACCAGCTAAGAAAGAGCCTGTGACTGCGGTACAAGAGAGTTGGAGTCCAGCGGCACCTTTGAGACCAACGAAGTTCTGTTCGAACTGAAAGCTTTTCATGTGCAAAGCCCCCTTCTTCAGACAAATGGAATAAAATCTCCCCCAGGGTTACTTACAGGAAAAAAGAGGGGGGGGGCAGACATTAGGAGGGGACACTCAGAGCCAAGATCCACATGCAGAGCTGAAAGGTACGCAGGGTTGCGCTTGGTTTGTCTTGGGGGTACTGCTGGACTCCAGCTTCATTCTCACATCTCCTTGTTAACTCTGGCATTTACCTGCTAACCTCCTGCCATCCATGGATCTTTCCAGCCATCTGATCCAATTTCACTTTACACTTTGAATAAAGCTTTGTCGGTCTCAAAGGTGCCATTGGACTCCAACTTTGTTCTGCCGCTTCAGACCAACATGGCGACCCTCCTGAATTTGCACACACAGCTAAATAACCCTGTCTAACCATCTCATCCTTTGCCGCCCCCTTCTTCTTTGACCTTCAATCACTCCCAGCACCAGGGTCTTCTCCAGTGAGGGCTCCCTTCTCATTGGGTGGCCAAAGTATCTGAGCTTCAGCTTCAGTCTCTGGCCTTCCCGTGAACAGTCAGGGTTGATTTCTTTTAGGATTGACTGATTTGATCTCCTTGCAGTCCAAGGGACTCTCAAGAGCCTTCTCCGGCACCATAATTCGAAAGCATCTATTCTTAAGAGAAGCCAATGTTGAATCAGGCCAATGGCCCATCTAGTCCAACACTTCAGCGCTCGGCCTTCCTTCATTGCTATTACCTGAGAGCTGTTCCTGTTTTCTCATACTGGAGTGTCAGACAGCCATAAGAAAATCTCTTCCTGGGAGGCCACTGCTATAAACCATACTCAGAACAGAAGCCAAGAGCACAGCCTCCTAATTTCCCCCTGCAACTCACGCGATGCCATTTCCACAGGAAAGCCATGTTCTTTTTGTTTTTTAAGGTGGTGATATATATTTAAAGTGACAGTAGGGCCAACGCAAGTATTTCTACAAGTAGCAAGCAAGGGAGGGAGGTCTTTTAACACCAGGAGTTTTCCGCCATGCATGGCCCACTTCGTTGGATAGATCTCAGTTCAGGGCGAGTTCCATTACGAAGCCTTTGAACTGCAACATGCGCGCCTTTCAGCAAAACCTGTTATATTATTTCCATTCTGATCAAAGCACCACACTCCAATACAGATCTTTGACTCCAAACAAAGCCTTCAGGACCTCTGGAGGACAAGTGCTTTGTCCGTCTCCAGTTCAAAACGGAGGCTTATTGATGTGGAAATGTATCTCGAGCACATCAAAGAGCCATTCCAGCTGCCAGCCTGTGCATTTCCTAAATGTGCAGGACCATGTTATTCATCAAGGTTGTTCTGTTGGAAATAAGCAGCCTTCCAAGTATAGAGGAGGTAACCATTTCACTTGGCCATAAATGTTTCCTGGGGAGACTGGAATTGCATTGGTTTGCACCCAACGAGGATGTGTAATGTTTGCAGGATGAATTCTGTTCTTACAGCTATTTGTCCTGAGTCTCAATTCCAGATTCTTGTTCAAAGATCCAGATACCTTTTCATGCTCCAGCCAATCCCACAGCTTAGTCTAGACATAACATGAAACTGCAGTGTAAATGAAAGTATGATTAATGTGATTGTCTGAACATGGGCCATTCCACTAACTACAAAGAGCAAGACTGAAGGATCTGACTAAGGGAGCTTCGGCTCTCAAAAGCTTATACCTTGGAAATATTGCTGGTCTTGAAGGTGCTACTGGGTTCAAATCTTGCTCTTCTACTGCTGACTAACATGGCTATCCACCTGAAATTATCCACTAACTATGACTGTTTAGAGCAGGGGTGTCAAACATGTGGCCCGGGGGCTGGATTAGGCCCCCGGAGGCCTTCTATCAGGCCCGCAGTGGAACTGGCTGTCTTCTGCTGCTTCTTCCGGTTCTGCTGCTGCTGCATCATCATAGTTTTGCAGCTTACAGATACACCTCTGAACAGCGTACTCAAGATTACAACAGCACAGACATTTTGATGCAATAATTCAGAGCAAGAGGTGTCAGTTATCAGACACTGTTGAATAAACAAAGTATTGCAAGACCGCTAATGTTGTAAGCATGTTTTTATTTTAAATTTTAAACAGCCCTTTGTGTTTGTGTCCTTTATAAAGTTTCTGTCTCCGCTACCTGGCGTTACTTTTTATGACACACATGGCCCGGCCCAACAAGGTCTCATTTATGTCAGATCTGGCCCTCGTAACAAATGAGTTTGACACCCCTGCTTTAGAGACATTGCACCCGGATCTGAAACAATGGTCTGAAGTTGATGTCTCAACCATACTTAGCCTTAACTATGGTTTTGTGTGATATGCAAACAAGGGCTTCCTGGCTTAATCCTAGCTTGTCTTTTGGTTACAAGGAACCAGCACTGCGTGAAGCAAGATTTGAGATGGTCCTTAAGATCTGAGTGATCATCTGCAAACTAAATCCTGGTTTCATAACCTAATTGAAGTTAAAATAAGCCAGCTCCATGCAAAGCCTGAACTGAGCCAGTACCTCTTGCTGCATTTGACCCAGGTGCAGCGGTTCAAGTATCAACTCTAAGTGGGGAGTTCCAGGTTCAAATCCCTATTCATCCATGAAACTAACTGGATGACCTTAGCCTCCTAATCTAACCTACCTCGCAGAGTTACTTTAGGCATAAAATGGATAAGAATCATGTATGGTACCTTGAGCTCTCAGGAGGAAGGGATGATAAAAAAAATTGCTAGTTATATTTCCAGCATCATCGACTGCAGTTATTGTCCTTGCATCTTTATTTGCATACAAATTTTTCTCCCCAAATCATACTGCTTCATTGGTTTTGTAGTCTTAAGGACACATAAATTTGGTCCTCGAGTATGCATGTTTACAGGATTACATTTGATGCAAACAGATTCCAATACTGGCAAAATAAAGTTATTTTGACTCTAGCATAAAATTACAGATTGGTAAAAAGTCTCCTATGGTTCACCTCACGATTAGCATGGTTCATCTGAACCCTCTCAGAAAAACTCAGGGTCTTTCCAGGAGTTGTTCAGGGGGGAGTGAAAAGACCAAGCCCCAGGAAGCTCAGGTCCAGCCCTTCTGTTTGCCTGTTGCGTCTCAGTTCAGTCCCCAGCCATTCTGTATACCAAGTTTCACTTCCAGCCAACTGACATCTTTCCCTTCCCTCCCAGAAATTGGACTACAAACTGTATGTTTCCCTGAACAACTGCACATTCAGGGAGAAGACACCAACTCAGCCAGGCTGGGCCAGAGGCGTCACTGCCTCAAATGCACTACAATACAGATGAATCCTGTACTCAGGATGCAAGAGCACCGAATCAATACTCCTCTGTGCCTACAACATCTTTGAGACGGGAAGCAAAGCGAAGTTCATTCTACGTGCAAACTGTAACACTCTGGGATGAGACAGAGAGCCATAAAGACTTTATTGGAGCCGAACCGCTTGTAAATGTTAGCGGCTGTTCTTTGCGGCCAGCTATGCCAGCACTTAAAGTTGTCTGGCATCTTCATTCCCTTTCCCCTAAACGTTTTCCTTCCTTGGCAGCCATTTCAGGTAGGACCAGGTGAGCTTTTCTTGACAGCTGCTCAGATTTTAATACAAGCAGGAGAAGTCATCGAGGCCAACGGGATGAAGGGAAGTGGTAAAAAAAACCCAAACATTTGGCTTGGCTATGTGTGCCTAGCATGAAAGCTGGCATGACACCACACAACAGCCTCTCAAGGGTGACGTGGTATCCTTAGAGCGTTGAGATTCTCCTGTTTCTCCATACTTTGCAGTACATCCGTGATTCTCTCAGAGAACTTAAATAAATATCACGACTGTTATTTATTTATACCGTTCTATCAGTATTGCATGGCACGTAGCCGACTTCTGCAAACACAAAGAGACAGCCTGGCCCCAGGGAGCTTACCATCTCAATCTGGGGAGTGGAAAGGAGGGACAGACAACCCAAATGAATAAGGAAATCAGCTCAGCAGTCACAAGGGACAAATATAAGCCAACGTTGTTAGATACATTTCAGGTTTATGTCAGTTGCGAAAGCCACATGCATAGTAGGTTCAGGACAGACAACAGGAAATGCTGCTTTACACAGAGAGGCAAGGAGCTTCAGGTGGTCAGGTCTGAAGCAACAGAACAAAGTCTGAGTCCAGTGGCACCTTTAAGACCAACGGGGTCTTATTCTGCGTGCACACGAAAGCTTATACCCAGAATTAGGCCCCGGTCATATGGGCCAGAAAACGCGGGGGAGAGGCGTGGCAGTTTGCCCCGGAGCTAAATAAGGCGCGGTAGCCCAATCACATGGGCCACCGGGTTGCCACACTCCAGCTCTGCGCCCCGATCACACCGCGCTGCTGCAGCGCGGCAAAAAAGCAGCGAAGTGCGCATGTGCCACTGGGGGGGGCGCTGTCGGTGTCTTGTGTGTGTGCATGCGCTGTTCAGCGTTGGTGCGCATCCCATGGACACTTACAACATCCGGAAACCCCGGGGACATGGGCGGGTGTCAGAAGCCACGGGATACTGGCGCTCCCGCGATCAGATGCCAGCCTTTGCCCCGGGGTTTCCAGAAACTAGTACTTCGGACCTAGTAGTTTTTTACTCCGCATTTTCCACCGGAAGCCGCGGGTTGGCCACGGGAGCACTACGCCTCCCAGATGTGCTCGTATGATCGTGCATGGAAAGTCTGCAGGGCTCCCGTGCCTTCAGCGGGGCAAATGCTCAGTGTGGACGGGGCCTTAGTTGGTCTTAAAGGTGCCACAGGTAAGGAGCTGACCAACACGCTGCCTTTGAGAACTTCTCTGGCTATCCTTCCCCAGAGAAAGACATTCCACTTTCCTGCAGAGAGTATGCTTCCTTATACAAGGTTTGAAACCTCACATGTACGGCTGCCCTTCCTTTGATGATAGGGTTGCCAACCTCCAGTTGGAGGCTGGAGATCTCCTGGGATTACGGCTGCTCTCCAGACTACATATATCACTTATTTTTAGGGTTGCCAGTTCTGGGTTGGGAAATACCTAAAAATTTGGGGGTGGAGCCTGAGGAGGGTGGGGCTTGGGGAGGGGAGGGACCTCAGCAGGGTGCAATGCCACAGAGTCCACCCTCCAAAGCAGCCATTTTCTCCCAGGATAACTGATCTTGATTGTCTGGAGAGCAACTGTAACAGCGGGAGATCTCCAGGTGCCCCCCGGAGGTTGACAACACTCCTTGTTTGTTTATTTAAACCATTCATTCCTCTTCTCCGGGAGAAAATGGCCGCTTTGAAAGGCGGACAGCTTGGCATCATGCCCTACCGAGGTCTCTCGCCTCCCTAAGCCCGACTCTCCCAGGTTCCACCCTCAAATCTCCAGGTATTTCCAAACCCAGAACTGGCAACCCAGTTTAACTAGCAAGTGCAAATGCAATCAGGAAGAGAGGATGGAGGGAAGAGACAATTGTCGAAAAACAAGCCAGGTAAATATGACACGCTTTGTGAACAAATCTTTCATCAGCGAAATCATTTGCAATCAGGACTTGTTTCCCCTCGTAACCACGCTGGGATGGTTCCTTTGGGGGGGAGGGGATCATGACTGAGAAAATCCAGGAGGGCAATTATGAGTTTTAAAAAATCCTATTGTGGAGAAAGCCTCAAGCGTCGTGGAAACAAATAAGCGCCAAAGCCATCCTGAGACAACAGCAATCTCCACACCAAGCCCTCCTTGCCTGGAACTGTCCTGACGGTGCGGGAACATAAACGACAGGTACAAAAATGCGGTGAAACAAACCGGGTAGTAATGACACCAACACAACACTGTGAAGAACTGGAGACAGACATATCAGCTCATCCCAGGCAGTGTGCCACAAACTCTTGTGTTGCTGGAAAAAGCCACCATCTGATACTCCTAGGTCCCGGTCACACTAGCAGGAAAAGCCGCGGTGGAAGCGCAGCATCGGGATCAGACAGATCCCCCGAGCCACCGCGCATATGCTTTCCAGCATGATCAGATGCTGAGGGGGAAGCCATGGAAAGAAGAGGGAGGCGAGTTAGCTGCCTTTTGTGCGCATGCACAGTTCGGCAGGGCCTCGCATGCTGAGGGAGACGGGTGCGTGGGCGATCACACGCCCGCCCATGCTGTGCATTTCCTGGTAAGTACTACTCTTTTGCTGGTACCTTTTAAAGCCGCGTTTTCAGCTGGAAGGGACGGGTTGGGGGCGGGTGCATGATGCTTGCCAGATGTTGGCATCTGATTGCACCAGTTTAATCCGCCCTCAATCTGTCTCTCTAGCGTTCCTAGTGCTCCATGTGACCGGGACCCTAAATGAGCAAAATCAGTCGAATCTTTTTCACATTGAACTATATTTGGGGGAGGGGGCATGGCTCAATGGAAGAGCCTCTGCCTGGCATGCAGGAGGTCCCACATTCAGTCCCCGGCAATGCTCCCTCTAAGCTGTGGAGTCTTGTGAGCAAAAATTCTACTTTGTAAGCTACTGGTATTAAAGGTGTGAGTGAGCAATTTGGCTACTGCATCAATTAGTCTGCTCTGGAGCCCTCCTTCCTGAGCTAAGACAAAAATGTCTGAGCCAGAGGCTAAAAAACTGTGAGCTAGCTCACACAAACTCACCTTAGAGGGAACTCCAGGTCTGTGTCTTCTAAAATACAAATATATAGTCTGGCCCAGAATGGCACGAAATGAAAAAGGGGTTCCATTTTGTACAAGGGAGGAAGTAAAACAAACCAGGTCTTTTTCCAAGTTGGAGACAGCAGGACTGAGAAATTCAGCAGCCTCCCTAACGAACCTATTTCTGCCAAATCCCCGTTGTCTTAATTTGCGTCCTTCATTCCTCCTTCCCTTCGCCTTGAATTCATGCCTGCCTTTCCTCCCTTCCATTCCAATTTCTAGATACAGAAATCTATATTATCGTGCTTCTCCCCCCAACACCCCTCCAGTCCCTGTAATTTAGCTTCCCTGACAGAGGAAGTCAGCTGCGATACTTATCCAAACACTCCAAATCTCATCCTGGCTGGCAGGCAGATATAGGAGCCCAGCTGCTCAAAAGGTGGCTCTTAATTCAGCGGCTCTGAGACCCAGCTGTTCCATAACCAAGCATATCGGGACTGTTGCTATTTTACAACCTCTGCCTCCGGAAGGAGAGAGGAACAGACTCGGTCCTTCATCCAAAGTTCCTCTCCCAGCATTCCAGAGTCAGGTGAACATAAGACTGTACGGGTGCGGTCACACACACCAGATGAAGCGGAGGGGAAGCGAGGCTATTTCCTCTGGAGGAATTTGACACACAGTTGCAAGATCACACATCCCTCTGTAGCTGTGGGCACAGCCCATCACTGTGTGATCAGACGCAACTGTGGGTGAGTCGTGTGGTTTTGGGGCCATTTGTTTCCCATGCACATAAATGAGGGATCACACCTCCACACTGAGGGCCCCCTATGGAGTATCCGATGAGGTGCATAATGCAAAGAGTGGGGAAAAACAGCACGAGATAGTGCTTGCGCAATCAGACAGGAGAAAGTCCATCTGTGGCCTGTTGGGACCCATTAGAGCCAGCTTTTCCCTGGTGTCTTTTAACTCCACTTATGTGGCGGAGCAACACGGGTTGCCAATAACTGCGGGATGCTTCCTAGATGTTGCTGTCTGATCACACCCTTTAGATCTGTCAGGCATTTGCACCTATGTCAGATCTAAAGGCATGTGTGATTGCAGTCTAAGAAGAGGGCTGCAGGATCAGACCAAGTGTCCAGCTAATCCAGTATTCAGTTTCCCAGAGTGGCCAACCAGATACCAGGGCATGATGGCAATAGACTTTTCCTCCTGCTGCCCCCCAGCAACTGCCACACAGAAGTACACTGACCATGCCATGCATGAAGCTGCCTAATACTCTGCCATTGGTCTATCAGCCTAGCACTGTCTACTCAGATTAGAAGCCAGTCCGGCATAGTGGTTAGCAGCAGTGGACTCTAATCTGGAGAACCAAGACCCACCACAAACCCACAGACCAATGGTTAGGGTTGCCAATCTCCAACTGGCAGCTAGAGACCTCCCAGTACTAGAACTGATTTCCAGACAACCAAGTTCTGTTCTCCTGGAGAAGATGGCTACTTTGGGGGGGGGCTATGGAATTATACCCTGCTGAGGTCCTTCCCCTCCCCAAACATTGTCCTCCCCAAGATCCACCCCCCAAATTGTTACCTAAAGAGGCAGTATCCTATTTAATTGAGGGAAATTAGCTTTAAAGGAGACAAACTGAGAGAGATTAACTGGGATTCTCCACCAATGTATACCAGGATTTTCCCCCATTAAGAGAACTCACAAAATAAACCAGGCAGATGTACAACTGGAAAGTTTTTTATTAAAAGAGAATAAAAGGGTAAAAGATGCATACAAACATACAGAAAATACATACAAAGCTAGCTAAGAGGAAATCAGGGAGGAGAGGGAGAAACCCATTTCAGGGAAGGCTATAATTACCAGTCCTGAAGATAGAAGTCTACAGATGCAGCAACAAAACGGCCAGCATTTCACAGAAAGAGGAAAGCCCAAACAGATGTGGGGGTGCATATACAGGTCCAAGAGTACAGGTACACTGATGGCTAGGTGCTCTTGAAAGGGCAAAATGCTCCCTGGGACAAGCTGACATATTCATCCCAAAAACAATAACTAGATGGGTTTTTCAAGGTGAACAATAGTTTGGAAAAAAAACTTGATGGATTTACCTGAGGTGTACTTTAGGTATAAATGGGGCTTGATGACCCTGTAAGTACCAGATGGGAAAAGCTACAAGGTTTGGTGAATAGTGTTAAGTGTTGCTTAATTGGGGTAAATGGGTGCAGGGAAGTGAGGCTAGGTGTTGATGAGATTAGTCAATAGGTTCTTGGGACACCCATTGTCCTAAATTATGCATCTCTCTCTAGGGTGGGGAAGAGGTCATTAGGAAGGGTGTTTATGGCTTTCTAGCTATAAAATGCCCCTCAGTGAGAGAAGGGTGACCGGTGACAATTTCTCCAGGTATTTCCCAAACTAGAGCTGGCACCATACCGATGCTGCTCTGGCCACAAAAAGAAGAAGAAGAGTTTGGATTTATACCTTGCCCTTCACTCAGAGTCTCAGAGTGGCTTACAATCTCCTTTCTGTTCCCCTCCCCACAACAGACACTCTATGAGGCAGGTGGGGCTGAAAGAGCTCTCTCAAGAACTGCCCTTGAGAGAACAACTCTGAGAGAATCTGTGACTGACCCAAGGTTGCACCAGCAGCTGCATGTGGAGACATGGGGAATCAAACCCAGTTCTCTCAGATTAAAGTCCACGCTCTTAACCACTATACCAAACTGGCTCTCCACACCTAAGCTTATACTTGTAGCAAGAAAGGAAAAGCTGGTACCCAGCAAGATGTTACAGCTGGCCAAGATGTTCCTCCCAATCTTTTCCTTCCTGCTAGAGAGCCTTTCCCAGCACCTGCTAGCAGATATCCTTTCATCAGAGATGCTGTGCCATTCAGCCAGGGCGGTCGATTCACACCTGCATGTGCACCATTCAACAACATGCATCCAGAAGTGTGAACTTCCATTGTGAAGCCTCATGCTTGAAGTGGCAGAATGCATTGTGAAAGCTTGGGCATTCACTCTGTAATGGCTGTTTCCCACATGCAGGCTGTCGCTCAATGCCAGCAGCATGCCACATGTTTTTATGCGTATATAATTTGCTCTCAGTCATACCATGTTTACAGCTCTTCAGATTGTAAGGATGCCTGATTAATGCATATGCAATCAGGATGATTCCAGATGTTGTATTTTTTTTTACAGTCATAGTGTTTCTATGGACAGGCAGAACGCCCTACGACTCAAGAAAGAGGAGGAAATACCTGGATCGGCAGAGGGAAACAGGTGGATGTGGGTGCATTTATCAATTGTTCCATTTGACATTCCAACCAAGCTGGTGGTGCTCACACTACAGCTTGGAATCCAAAAATGGATCAGGATCCTCTTGCAGGTAGTTCACAAAGACAGAAGAAGAAGAGAGAGAGATTGGATTTATACCCCACCCTTCACTACCTTTCACTACATGAAATTGAGCAAACTTCAGCAGACAGCGGAAGACAGGAGGGCCTGGCGTAATCTGGTCCATGGGGTCGCGAAGAGTCGGACTCCACTGTGCGACTGAACAACAACAACAACTTCACTACCCGAAGGAGTCTCAGAATAGCTTACCATCTCCTTTTGTTGAGACTCCTGTGTTTTATGTTGGAAAGGGGCGAAAGTGGCATGGAGTCACTTTGCGAGAGGGTCCTAGAAAAGTACAGTGAGTTTTAAAGTGGGTCCTGTTTCAAAAAGTTTGAAAACCAACTCAACATTTATTAAACTAAGTGTTTATTTTAATTGAAATAACCAAGGCTTGGGCCCTAAACTCAATGGTAGATATTGATGTGGGTCTTCTGGAGAATTGTCCAAGGCATTAAATAGAGCATGCACTGACTTGGCCTGTTTATATTGACATACATTTACTAAACAAAATTTAAAAGTTCCTTGTGTTAATTTAGTGAACCAACAGCAATGATTTCTTCGACAGAAATATTTGATTGGCGGTGGAGGGGGAGGGGTCAAGTGTGGTTTAAAATGTTACAGTCACTTAAATTAAAAGCTTTATGTAAAAAATATTCTTATTGGAATAATACTTGTAAACATCTAAAGACATTATAGCAAGGGCTTCCATTGGACTGTTTAAATTTAAGACAAAAATCACGGTGCTGAAAATTATTTACAGTAATTTTAATGCACCTAAAAAGAACTGTGCATGCATTATTGCCATTTATCAAGACATTAACTTTTCATCCAGCCTTTTCCCCAAGAGCCTCGGGGCAGAATACATGTTATCCTCAGAACAAAGTAACCACCCGGGGGTCACTTGGTGTGAACTTCATGGCAGAATCAAGATTTGAACTCAGATCTCTTCTAACTGGTGGACCACACTAACTCTTTAAATAGAGTCTAAGTCCCAAAAGCTCTTTGAGTCTTAAGACAGGCTACAGTACCCTTGATGTGATCCAGGAAGTCAGTTCCTTGTAGACTCTCTTCCCTGGCTCCAACCTGATGGAACTCCCTGCCGAATAACATTCATGCCCTGCAGGACTTGATGCAGTTCTGCAGGGCCTGTAAGTCAGGGAAGCTCTGCCAGGTGTTTGGTTGAGGACAGGGATAGTTATATCCTCTGGCGCTCCCCCTCCCTCCTCCCTCCGAAGCAGTGGCGCTACTGAAATTTTTAGCGCCGTCTTTAGGTTAATTATTGTGTTTTCTACTGTTCTTAAGTCGTTCTAATTATGGACTATGTGAATGATTATGTTGTACACCACCCTGAGCCCTGCCTTGGCAGGGAAACTGAATTTAATAAACAAATAAACTGTCTGGCAGCCAGAAGTTCCCTCTCCTTAGCGTTATGCACCACTAGGTGGCGAGCTAGGCTTTTGTTTTTAAGGCAAGGGACGTTTCTGGGGTGGTTTGCCATTGCCTGCCTCTGTGGCACAACCCTGGTATTCCTTGGAGGTCGCCTTTCCATGTACTAGCCAAGGCCAGCCCTGCTTAGCATCCAAGATCTGATGGGATCAGGCCAGCCTGGGCTAAAACAGGCTAAAATTGGCAGCCTCTCCTCGAATGGGAGCCAGCAAAGCCTGCAAAGAACTCTCTGCGGCTGCAAGAAGGGGTAAAAAAAATTGAATTGTTTGTGTGCTTGTATTGTTCCTCTAACGCTTTTTTTCCATTACATATTCGTCTTGACCCGCAATGTCACTTTGCCACCTGCCTTTAGCTTCCGCTACACTGACTCCAGGTATTATTCTGCTCAAGTGTCAAAAGCATTAGCTGCTTCCCCAGAGCTGAATGTCATCGGCTTGAATTAATCTTCGTCCCAGGGTTATGTAAACCTTCTTCCTGTGCTCTCAGTGTGCTCGCATGCCAAGGTATATTTCTTCTCTCTTGCTTACAAACCACCTCCCACCCACCCCAGCCCCCCCGGGGCACCTGCCTGTTTTTGCAAGCCGGTCCTTTTTTGCAGAGATCTTTTGCAAATATGGTAAGAAATGCATCCTCCCATGCCGCTTTGGGGGTGTCTCTCTTCCTTTTTGCTGGCTAGCCAGTCGCGATCACAAGTGAAATTCTAGCAGGGATTGATTATCACAGAACCTCAAAAAGTGTGAAGGGGGGAAAAAAGCAAGAGACAGCAATGGAAAACAGAACTAGTGCAGCCGTCTTATACTGAGTCAGTCTGTTAGCCAGGTAGGTCGATGCAGTTAAAAGACTAATGAGAAACCGTGAACACGTGAATCAGACTTATACTGAATCAGACCATTCGTCCATCAAAGTCAGTATTGTCTCCTCAAACTGTAAGCAGCTCTCCGGGGTCTCAACCAGAGGTCTTTCACATCACCTAACACCTGGTCTATTTTTTTTTAACTGGAGACGCTGAGGGTTGAACCTGGGACCCTCTGCATGCCAAGCAGATGCTCTACCACTGAGCCACCGCCCTTCCCAATGATTTATTTTAACTACAGTTAATTTGTAAAACCGGGACTTGACTCAGAGATTATTCTTCAAGTGCTGGTTTCTTCACTTCCATTCTTTCCCCTTCATCGCCCACACGTACTTTGCTGGTATCCTGGCTTGCATTGTGCTGAAGGTGATGCTGTGGATTAGGGCACACAAAACCACAACTAAGACTACCTGGTTAATAAACCAAACCATGAAACAAAGTTTGAGTCCAGTGTCACTTTGAAGACCAACAAAGTTTAATTCTAGGTATAACCTTTTGTGTGCATGCCCACTTCATCAGATACACTGAAACCCAGGTTTCAGATCCTGGACTGATATACCCTACATGAATCACGGGGGAAGATGGTTTAGTACTGTGGGATATTGCGTACAGTTCTGGTCCCCATGCCTCAAAAAGAACATTGCAGTGCTGGAAAAGGTACAGCGGAGGGCAAGCAAGATGATTAGGGGATTGGAGCCCCTTCCCTAGGAGGAAAGGCTGGAGAGTCTGGGGCTTTTCAGTTTAGGAAAGAGACAACTAAGGGGGTGGTATGGTGAAAGTTTGTAAAATTCTGCATGAGGTGAAGAGAGTTGACAAAGAGAAAAAAATTTCTCTCTCCCAAAATACTAGAACTCGAGGGCATCCAAGAAGCTGATGGGCAGTAGGTTCAGGATGGACAAAAGGAAATACTACTATACCCAGAGAGTGACTAAGATGTGGAATTCTCTGCCAGAGGATGTAGTGATCAGTGTTCCCTAAGCTGAGATAGTGTGAGCTAGCTCACTGTTTTCTAGCCTCTGGCTCACAGATATTTGTCTCTGCTCAGGAAAGATGGCTCCAGGGCAAACTAATTTATGCAGTAACCAAATTGTCTGCTCACAGCTTTAATGCCAGGAGCTCACAAAGTAGAATTTTTGCTCACAGGACTCCTTAGCTAGGAGGCAGCTTTGGTAGTGATGGCCACAGGAGCACAGGGAGGAGAGGTCTGTCAGTGGCTACTAACCATGGTGGCCAAAGGGAACCTCCATGTTCAGAGGCAATCAACCTCTGAATCCCAGTGCCAAGAGGCAACATCAGAGGAAGGCCTCAGCCTCCCTGCCCTGTTGTTGGCCGTCCAGAGGAACCGGTTGGTCGCTGTGTGAGACAGGATGCTGGTCTAGATGGAAAGCTGGTCTGGTCCAGCAGGGCTCTTAGGTTCTTCGTAGGACCAAAGTTTTGTGTGAAATCTGAACTGCTAAAAGCTTTGCAGGATCTTGGGCAGAGAAAGGTTCTGCTGTCACCTGCTACCCATAGTTTGCAAGGAAAGATGTGGTGGAAAGCGCTCTCAAGTTGCAGCCGACTTATGGCAACCCTGTGGGGTTTTCAAGGACAGAGACACTGAGAGGTGGTTTGCCACTGCCTGCAAGGGAAGATGCTGAGTCATCTCTTGAACTGGCATCTCTTGAACACAGGACTGCCGCCTTCCAAGTGGGGGCTGGAGAACTCCTGGAATTACAGCTGATCCCCAGAAAACTGAGGTCCAACGAGCTCACCTGATTGGCTGTGCAGGTTAAATCAGTCTCAAAACGGAAATTCTTATTTGCTCACTTGGTGGAAAGGATACTCTAATCACCCTTCTGATATGGAACAAACACCACTGTCTGCCTTGTCAGGCTGGGGCAAGTGATGCTCTGTATTCTTGGTGCTGGGGGGGGGGCAACAGTGGGAGGGCTTCTAGTGTCCTGGCCCCACTAGTGGACCTCCTGATGGCACCTGGTATTTTTGGCCACTGTGTGACAGAGTGTTGGACTGGATGGGCCATTGGCCTGATCCAACATTGGCTTCGCTGATGTTCTTAATAGCCACAACAGTGAACAGGAGACCAACCAGTTATGTCAGTCTAAGTCAGGGGTGGCCAAACTGTGGCTTGGGAGCTGCATGTGGTTCTTTCACACATATTGTGGAGCTCCCAGCAGGGCGGCTGGGGAAGCGAAGGGGAGGCATGCCTCCCTGATTGGTCTTCCTTTCCCCAGCCAGTGTTCACCTCCCTGGATAGGCCTGAGGTGGGGGGAGCAGAGAAAGGAAGCAACTTTAACTTTAAGTGCATTCTTAAAGATCTATCCCCAATAGGCTGGCTTGGAGAAGGCATTTGTCTCTTTAAATCCCTTCTCCAAGCCAAGCCAGCCGGGGGGGAGGGCATGGGGGTCTTGGAAGATGCATTTAAAGTTGCTTTCTTTCCACCTCTCCCTTCCCCCATCTATTTGCTTTCTTTCAGCTTTCTTTCCACCTTTCTTTGCTTGTTTGGTGTAGTGGTTAAGTGTGCAGACTCTAATCTGGGAGAACCGGGTTTGATTCCCACTCCTCCACTTGCACTTGCTGGATGACCTTGGGCAAGCCATAGTTCTGGCACAGCTGTCCTTGAAAAAGAGCAGTTTCTGTCAGAGCTCTCTCAGCCCCTCCTACCTCACAGGGTGTCTGTTGTGGGGAGGGGAAGGGGAAGGAGTTTGTAAGCTGCTCTGAGACTCCCTTGAGTAGTGAAGGGCAGGGTATAAATCCAATTTCTTCTTCTTCTTCTTCTTCTTCTTCTTCTTCTTCTTCTTCTTCTTCTTCTTCTTCTTCTTCTTCTTCTTCTTCTTCTTCTTCTCTCTCTTTCTCCCCTCCCTCCCCAACTAAAGTTAAATATCATTATCAATATCTGTTTCTACCCCTTTTGTTTTTATTTTGGCACTCTCATTTAATTTTAATAAAAAGCAAATTTGCATCTTTTTCAATAAAAACATGTGGGTTATATCTGTTTGTGTCTTGTGGCTCTCAAACACCTGATGTTTATATCTATGTGGCTCTTACGTTAAGCAAGTTTAGCCACCCCTGGTGTAAGTCAAGGGTAGGCAATCAAATTGCTTGCAGGTGGCGGGATACTAGAACCTTTGGCTTGGCACCCTGGGGCCAGATCTCCATCCAAGCAAATGGGCACTGGCAGCCCTGTTGGGGCCAGCAGTGCAGGAGAAGGTAGCTGGCATGGCTTATACCTGTCATTGCCTCTTGAATCTGTTCGGGCAAGTGAATCTCTGAAATCCTGGCAGTGTCCACTGAGCCTGGCTTACTCCCAGCATGTCTGGCCAAGTACAACTCTTGTCTCCCACACCCCATTTTGTTTGCTGGCGTACCAACATCTTCCTGATCAACACATCGGGCGGGGGGGGGGGGTTACACTGTAGCTAGAAAAGGTTGTCTACTTCTTGCTTATATTCAAGCCTAGGGGTAGGCTGGACCATAAGAGTGACTCGATTCTTATTGATATTTTTGATGTTACTGATCCATGTCGTCATCGTCATCCCCGAAGGAAGTGAAAACTGTGCAGGGAAGTTGCACAGACTATGCCATCAACAACTAGGGTTGCCAGATTGCCCCCCCGGTGGAGGCGGGGTTCCCCACTGCCAGGCTGCTGATCAGCTGGCCAGTGGAGCTACTTACCAGGAGAAAGAGGAAGGCTCAGACCACATTGCTGGCATCACACTGGAAGTGACATCATCACACCAGCGACATCCAGGTGAAGCTCTGGTATTTGGGCAAAAACTTTATAGTGGAAGCTGTTTTTACCATAGAGTTTTTGCCCAAATACCAGAGCATCTCCTGGACATCACAGCATGATGATGTCACTTCCTGTGTGACACTGGTGATGTGGCCTGGGCCTTCCTCTTTCTCCTGTAAATCCCCCCCCCAAAACCCCTGCCAATTGTGAGGAGGGACCTGGCAACCGTATTTACAACTTGTGCAGGTTCCCTTTCAAACATGGTGGTGGAAAGTACTGTCAAGTTGCAGACAATTTATGGTGACCACAAAGGGTTTTCAAGGCAGGAGGTGAGCGGAGATGGTTTGCCATTGCCTGCCTCTGCGTAGCAATCCTGGACTTCCTTGGTAGTCTCCCATCCAAGTACTAACCAGGGCCGACCCTGCTTCGCTTCCAAGATCTGACAAGACAGCTAGTCTGGGCCATCCATGGTCAAGGCAATGATTAAGTGCCATCTAGTCACAATCAACTTGCTGATGATCCCTTGTGGGGTTTTCAAAGCAAGAGATGAAGAAAGGTAGTTTGCTGCTGTCTTGCTCTGCACAGCAGCTCTGAACTTCCTTGGTGGTCCCCCATCCAAGTACTGACCAGGGCCGACCCTGCTTGGCTTCTGAGCTCAGTCAAGCCTGGGCCAGTCCTGGGGTATTCAGGCTGCTCTTTCATATTTTGATGCACCAACTTGGGAGTGCTTAGTCAGGTCTGTGTCTCCTAGTGTGGTGATATAACTAAAGCATCAAGCTCAGGCCTCGCTTGCCAAATATTTCCTGTTTCTTACACTTGTGTTCTGTCGTATTAGGGGTTGTTGCCCCACATTTCATTATTCCATTGGTTGTATTATGGATTTAAATGTACTTTTCTACAGTTCCTCTGTCACAAGCAACCTTGTTCTTTCCCGGTGTTGTTTATCATCGCTGCTGGGAAGAGGGGGGAATGGATGTGTATGGCTGTCTGCTTTGCTTGGCTAGTGCCAGCTCGTAACAGTTCTCATGCAGGGGACTCCCAAGGGTGTTGAGAACACCTTGGGAATTATGTGATCTCATTGTTCTGTGTGACCTTGGAGTCTGGGGATCTTCTAGATAATGTAACCGTTAGCTTGCAGGTGTTAGGGGCAGTTGCAAGGACAGGGGCAGACATGTGGTGGGCCGAATGGGAGCAATGATTGGTCACTTGGCATATGTGGGATTTCTTGCTTACAGTATATTGGCGGAACTGGCGTCTGGGACCCCGTTCCGACACAGAAGGTGTCTATGCTTGGAACCTCTCTGCTTCTTAATAAACATCTTGCTGCTACAAGAGTGTTTGTGAGAGTGATTGCACCCAGGACTTGACATAAAGTCCCTAATGTCTAGGATCAGGATTCTGACTTTAAAGACTTACAGGATTCTGACTTTAAAGACTTACAGTGCTTACTTCCAGTCTGTTTAAACCTTCACAGGTAATAAGACATTGAATTTTGCCTGGAATCAAATTGGGAGCCAGCTGTTTTATTGCATGGGGGGGGTAGCACACTGACTCCTCCGCACCACAAGCAGGATTGACAGCCCACCAGTGTTCCCTCTAAGCTGAGTTAGTGTGAGCTAGCTCACAGTTTTTTAGCCTACGGCTCACACATATTTGTCTTAGTTCAGGAAGGATGGCTCCAGAGCAAACTAATCTATGCAGTAGCCAAATCGCTTCCTCACAACTTTAATGAGAGTCGCTCACAAAGCAGAATTTTTGCTCACAGGACTCCACAGCTTAGGGGGGTCATTGCAGCCCACTAGGTGGTACAGTGCTAGTTGCCCACTGGGTGGATTTTGCTAGTTGCATTCCAAAGAGCCAAACTGTTTCCTTCATTCCTCATGCAGTCCAGGTAGCCGGTAGCCACCAGCCATCAAAAGCCATTCGACAAACAACTTCAGATAGCAAAACGATGCCGCCGCCCCCCCCAAAGCATATCTAAAGATCACGCTTTCAAGTTAGGTTACAAAGGTGCATGCCTGAAGCTGTTGCCCTACATGTGTTGAAAGTGCACAGGTAGCAAAAGCATCGTGTGAAGTATCTCTCAGAGGCACTAACCAAGGAACTGAAGATTTCAAGAAGAAACGATCTGACACAGTGACAGTTTATTTTAACTTCCTTCTTAGGAATGGCTCTCTAGCCCAGAGTGCTAAGACAGAGACATGCCCAGCTGATGGCTACGACATTCCTTCTCCCTGCCCTTCCCACAACCTTACATGTCTCTCCTTTTCATCTCCTCTCTTGACCTTTATTCTTCTGGAAACCAGAGAAGGGGATTGAACATACACTACAGACAGTGGTTTGGATTCTGGCAAAGAGCATGAGGAATAACACACACCGCAACCACCTGATGAGTCTGTCCGGGAGGGCTTGCAGAACGGGGACCGCAAACATACAAACAGCAGACATTCTGAAGTTGCAAAAGGAAACGTGCAGATCCTCAGGAGAAAATACAGATAAGCCAGAAATCATATGTATCTCCTGCCCAAGACGGGAAGGGAATGGTGCCAAAAGAGCCCTTAGGCTTAGGCATTACTGTAGCCGTGTCTCTCTGGTTCAGAGATGTTTTTGAAAGGGAGGTAAAAATCCTTCCTTCCTCTCCCTGCTCTTCCTGTGTGGCTTTCAAAGCCATTACGGCTTATATGCCAGTTAATAGCCATGAGCTCATTCCCAATTAGAATGCTTTTTCCCCCAGAGCCACCCAGCTTCACTTGCGCAGTCACGCTAGCGGTAGAAGCCAGGATATCGAGCTGATCGCCTCTTTCCTATCAAGCACCTGCAGAACCGTGAGAACACCCTCCACACGCTGCTCTTTTAGGATCAGATCTGGAGCCAGAATAGTGGCTCTCAGGGTGCGATAGAATTTTTTTGCTCCCTGCTGGTTCGACTTGAAAAATCCCCATTTCGGTTTTTCTGCTCCTTTGCGTTGAGTCACCCAGTGAATCTTTATTTCCATGCTATTTTCTATTTCCTTGTGCCACTGATTACTTGCAAAATGTGCACTGGGTGTAAAAATGAAGCGGAAACTCCGGCAACAGAAATGAGAGGGCTGACCTAGGCTCAAATCTCCACTTCGCCAAGAGGTTAATCGGGTTGTTCTGTACCAGACATCTTATTCAGATATTCTGAGCATGGATATATTAAATTATCAAGGCTAAATTCATGTTTCTGCTTTATCAACAACAAAAAATGTATCATTTGTATCAAATGTATCATACAGTGCAATCCTAAGAAAGCCAGCCAGTGTGGTGAGGTGGTTTGACTAGAATCTGTGAGGCCCAGATTCAAATCCCTACTCTGCCATAGAAGCATGTGGATGACCTTGGACCAAGAAAGGACCATGTAAGCTGCTTTAGATCCACCCTGGGGGGAAAGTGGGTGTATAAATATCTAAATTTGGGATATTTATGGAATTTAATATTGTAAATGTCTTAGTTTTCCAGGAGCAAAATTGTGAATATACCCAGTTCTAAACAGAGTGTGCATATTACAAACTGCCAACCCAATGCTACCTTAGCACATGTACTTTCATTTTGCCATCGGAGAAGCAGGAAGATAACTAAATGTCGAAAACAGAAAACACATTTTTTTAGTAAAGACAAAGTCTCTTATTGTTGGATTCTCTGGCTGTGATACAGCCAGTTATCACTATCAGTGTAGCAGAGTGCACCAGGCTATTATGCAACAAAGCTTAGGTGCTGAGTGTGCTAGCAAGCTTACAAAGTAACACAGAGCCAGTAATCAGATGTATAAAACTAATAAGAGTCCATTAGTTGTAGAATTTCCAGGCTGTATGGCCGTGGAAAATCTACAAAAACTAATGAACTCCGTCCGTGAAAGGCTTTGACAACATATTAATAAGAGTCCTTTATTATATGGAACTCCATTATAGACAGGATAGATAAGAGACAGAGACTGAATCTACGCTAACTCACTAAGATGAATGTAGATGCAGGGAAAACACGCCCTGCATCTATTGTTCCCTCTTTTGCAGAGAAGCCTGTGTACACAGGAGTGAGGTATCAGATCCGAAGGAAGGAAACACATGAAACACATCCCTAGGAATAGCATTCTACTTCAAAGGGATAGAATCAGATAACAGGATGCTGTGTGTGTCCTGATCCCTCTGTCTGACTAAATTTATGCTAACCTCCTGAAGTCCAAGGCACGAGACAGCACACAGACATTCATTTTTCCAACAGTTCTTTGTACAGGAGCAGTCTAGCAGCATATCATAAGTGAAATTCATAATAATGTATTATTCAATCGCTTATCAACATCAGGTCATAATGTATTAAATCTGGACAAATTTAGTCTCATTTAAGTAACAAAACGTATGCTGGAACATATGTTGCATACACTTCCCTAAACCGGTCTACACAAGAACAATCATCATCTAATACTATAAACAGTATAACATACAAGACTTCATTCATCTCACTCATTCCATACGAGAAATAGTTCATAGGATTTTTTTCAGGGCTCCCCAATATTTCCAATTCTTCCATTGGAAAAAAAACCTGAAAAATTCCTGGGGTGAGGGAATGGGAGAAAAAACATAGTTTCCGATTTTTGGACCTATCGGAGCAGATCGGTATGGCTTAGTGGCAACACACCAACTTTGCATGCAGAAGGTCCCCGATTCAGTGCTCAGCAACTCAAGTTAAAGGTTCTTCATTTACAAATGCTGGGAAAGATCTTTCTTGCTTGAGGCCCTGGAGAGCCACAACTGGCCAGAGCAGACACAGTACTCAGGTAGAAAGATCAATGGACTTGGTATAATGCCACTTGCTATCTTCATGTGATCATTATTAAATGCTCGCGAGAAGTGACAGATCCAGCCAAATCTTGACAGCCGCTACTAAACTTTGGATATCAAATGCTGATACCAAATATGAAACACTCATTCAATCAATGTATCATCCATGCCCAGAAAATGTTCACTATAAAAATTCAGTAGAGATCAGGTGTGTGTGTGTATGGGGAGAGGAGGGGAGGGGAGGGGGAGTCACTTCATCTCTCCTGTCTCCTCGAAGGCCTTGGCCTGGGCCACATAGATAGAAATAATCCACCTCTATCAGCCAGAAGTCAAGGAGCTGATCCATCCCCCATTAGGGTACATTTCTCTCCCTCTAGTGACAAGCACTTTTGGAGGCTGTTATTTACTCAGTTGAGGAGAACCAGATATTTCAGCTTATACGGCTTCCAAAAGGCGCTCGTAACGCTACCTCGCACAATGTTCTGCAGATTGACGGCTTACCGTAGAACCCTTAACGCAGCAATAGCTTGGTCCCTAGTTACAAGCCATCTCCGAGCATTTATTTTGTCACAAGTAAACTCCCTCACACAGCAATAAAGCTTAAGGTAATGACTTGTTCGGCACAAAGCTAGCAATTTCCTGTCAGCTCAGTTTACAAACGGCTACCTCTTGGGTTAATTTTCAACTGCAGCTTTGGCACTGAAGCTCTTCAAGGCCCTCTTGCTGCTAAAACCAGCCCCAGTCTAATGGACTACATGAAATGCAAGATCTGTGGGCAGCAGAAGTGTTGTCTGGGGTAAAGATGTGGATTTGTTTCCAAACAAATTAAAAACATGCCCCCACCTGAAAACCCTGTTCTTTACCATTGTTAGGATAACAAAAACATGTGAATAAATGCAATTTCTTTATTTATTATCCT
The DNA here is from genome assembly GCA_029375565.1 of Gekko gecko. Lineage (NCBI taxonomy): Eukaryota > Metazoa > Chordata > Lepidosauria > Squamata > Gekkonidae > Gekko > Gekko gecko. Next base: position 64,978,626 of record JAPDNY010000012.1, on the reverse strand, counting down.
GGCGTCCAGCAGTCTGAATAGAGAGTTCAAGTAGTTCAGATGAAGAGGGACAGCATGAAATATGAAACTGATATTAAAGCTTTCCAATCATCAAAGTCAAACAGCTCTTGTAACATAAGAGGCTTAAGCAGAGGCCAGAAGGAGGGAGAGAAAGAGCAACAGATAATTAACAACTTATAAAATACCTAACTCCCCAACTGTAGTTATCTTGGAGTATATAGAAGACCCATATATTCAAGAGTTCTACAGAATTCATATAACCTCACAATCCGTTTTTAGCTGTAAAAATGCAAGTTTCTAAACTCCGAAAAAGCAAACTTACACCTGTCATAAAGTCTTGGTATGATATGTTACCGAAGATTTTAATAGCTGGCAAAATAATTGTGCCAGTTGAAGCCACACAAATAAATAAATTACATAAATAACTAGATATGAAACTGACATCTAAACTTTCCAACCATCATACTGATGTTGGACCAGAAAAAGTTTAAGCAGAGGTCAAAGACAGGGAGTCAGGAAGAAGAAGAGATACGATACTGACAACCTAGCTTTCCCATTCATCCCATGGAAATGAAAACAAACAGGAATGATTCTTGTGTCTGATAGCCAAGGGCTGGCCCACAGTGAGAATTTTAAAAAATCTAGACAACAGAGCCAGCCACGTTTGCCAAAAATGGCCATAGAGACTACAGAGGTCAGTTCTTCTGGAGAAAACCCCACTCCCCCAGGTTCCACCCCCAAATCTCCATGAATTTCCCCAACCTCGATTTGGCAGCCTTAGTCCTGCTTCACAGCCCGCCCACCCCAGTCTTCATTTCTCTTCCTTGAAGGGCTATGAACACACGAAGGAATCTTCTTTGGGGTCAGACCCACTGGTCCACCAAGGCCAGTAATGTCTACTCTGACCGGCAGTAGCTTTCCAGGGTCTCAGGTGCTCCGCCACAACAACCCAGTCTTCCATCTTCCACTCTCATTCCGGCAATCACCGCCTGAGCCTCCAACTCTATTAAACCTTGCTGAAAAGTCTACTCCATCAGTCGCAGGCTACATTTCTTTTATTTCAGCAGTCGCCTGTCTTCCAGTGATTTAAAAGCCAAGGGGCTCTTCGTTCTCTGGGTTAAAGATCTGCTGGGGGAAAATATCATTGTCTTTTGATATATTTACTAACTGTTCAAAATAAACTTCATCCTGGCGTGAAAGGACAGGCTGTGCCCTACTGGGGGTGGGGGGTGCCTTGGCATTCATGCAAGAGTGCATTTGCGCACTGGGGACAAAATGTATCTGCAACCCTCTCTGAGATTTGATTGTTTTGGATTGGAGAGGGGGGAAGAGGCTGAAGAACTTGAAGGATGATTTCTCTAGCACAGGGGTCCCCAACACGGAGCCTGTGGGTTCCACGGTGCCTGCCAGCATCTTTCTTGGTGCCCAGCAAGTGTTCTTAGAAAGTGGGTGGGGCCAAGATATGGGTGTTGCCCAGAAGGGTTTCTGATTGGTCACTGGAGTCCCAATTGGCTGAGCAGATTAACACGACTTTGGTGGGAGCTGCCACTGCGTGTTTCTTTTATTCTCTTTCAACTCCTCTTTGCCAGAGCATTTTTTAAAAATTATCCCTCTTCTCTCCTACACTTTGGCTTCCTCGGTGAGACTGGCTCCACCTCCTGCAGCAGCCATTTTTAGCTGTGCCCACCAGCCTGCGAAGAGGAGGAGACGAGGAGGAGGAGATGAGAAGACAAGAGGGCGAGAGGAAGACGAAGAGGACGAGAAGAAGACAAAGATGAGAGGAAGATGAAGAAGACGAAGAAGACGAAGACAGCCAAGACAATGACGATGAAGAAGACGACAATGACGGAGGAGGAGATTGGATTTATACCCCGCCCTTCACTCAGAGTCTCAGAGCGGCTTACAATCACCTTTCCTTCCTCTCCCCACAACAGACACCCTGTGAGGTAGGTGGGGCTGAGAGAGCTCTGAGAGAACTGTGACTGACCCAAGGTCACCCAGCAGCTGCATGTGGAGGCGTGGGGAATCAAACCTGGTTCTCCAGATTAGAGGACGCCACTCTTAACCACTACACCAAACACCAAACAAGGGGTCTACAGGCTCAAAAAGGTTGGGGACCCCCTACTCTAGCAATTCACATGAACCGTATTTTATTAAGGCGTCCCAAAAGGAAGAAACAGGGACACCGTAAAGACAGTGATTTACTGGCTGGGGGCAGAGAACAGGAATTGTCCCTAGCAAAACAAGGCCAGATGGAACCTATGAAATGTAACAGTAAAAACAATATGGACAAGCTATACCTGCCAAAAATTCTTTGCACTGCACAATTACCTAATTTTTATCACAAAGATCGTTTCAGAGGGCAGTCGTGTCGGTCTGCAGTAGAGGGGCCAGACTGGAGTCCAGATTGGCACCTTAGAGACCCACAAGATTTCGGAGAGGCAAAGCTCCCAGACTTAGAGTTGCCAACCTCCAGGTGGTGGCTGGAGACCTCCTAGTATTATAACTGATCTCCAGGCGACAGAGATCAGTTCCCCTGGAGGAAATGGCCACTTTGGGCGGTGGACTCTGTGGCGTCATACCCTGTTGAAGTCCCTCCCCTCCCCAAACCCCGCCCTCCGCAGTCTCCACCCCCAAAACCCCCAGCTATTTCCCAGCCCAGAGTGGACAACCCTACCCGTATTTGATGAAGGGAGCTCTGACTCTCAAAAGCTTATCAGTGAAATGCCTGTTGGCATATTCGCTTCCCTCACTCTTTGTTTTATTTTCACAGCAACCCTGAGAAGTAGGCTAGGCTGAGAGAGAATGCCAAGCCCAAGATGTCCCCCCCCCTCCAGATAGTTTCATGGCGGAGTGGGGATTTGAACTAGACTTGCCAACCTCCAGGTGGGGCCTGGGGACCTCCCAGAAATACAGCTGGCCTCCGGATGACAGAGATCGTTTCCCCTTTAGGAAACGGTGGCTTTGAAGGGCAGACTGTATGCGTTAAACCACGACGAGGTCTCTGCCCTCCCCAGGTTCCACTCCCCAAATCTCCAAGAATTCCCCAACCCGGAGCTGGCAACCCTAATTTGAACCTGAGCATCCCAACTCATAGCCAATCACTACGTTACACTTTTTACTGTCCACAGTGCACGATGCCTTTTGGAGTCCTTCTCTTTAAGCATGGGACGTAAAAGTCAACAGAAGGAAGGAGGGGCCTTGCCCTGACTGACAGGCGAGAAGCTCCGGAGGAAAGAGCTGGCAAGCCCGTAGGCCGGCCCGCTGGAAGGAGCCCACCTCCGGCTCTCCTGAACCCAGCTTCCTGTTATTTTTAAGAATGTGTTAGAATTAAATCTTTGTAAAATATCTGCCACCATCAGGCAGGCGAGCACATTAATCAAAGGCCCCCGCTGCTCCCCCGGTTGTCTAGGCCAGGCCGAGGCAGTATTTGATAAATTACACCTGGAGGTAACTCATAAATCTGAGAAGTAATTTTCCTTTTATGAACAGGGGGTGGGGTGGGGGGACGGATTCTGGCTGCTGAAGGGATTTGGCTCGAAGAAGCCTGACAGGATCCAGGTCTCTGGCCAAACTCTGCTTTCCTCGCTCTCTCACACGCTTTGCAGTGGAGGTTCAGCGCGAGGGCAGCTCCACAAGACTAGGGCTGCATCTCTTTCCCGGCACCACTTTGAGCCGGTGCGCATCTGCGACTCTGCCCTCGACTAAGAGATCAGCAAATGAATTGCTAGGGGTATCAGCTCCAGGTTGGGGGATTCCTGGAGATTTGGGGGGCGGAGCCTGGGGAGGGTGCCATATAAGAAGGGTGGGGGAGCTCCGCAGAGACGTGATGCCACAGAGCAGGAGAAGAGAAGAGGCGGTTTCTATACCCCATTTCATTTGTCTCTGCCTTAAGAAGCCTCAAAGAGGCTTACAATCGCCTTCCCTTCCCCTCCCCATAACAGGCAGGTGGGGGCTGAGAGAGTTGTGAGAGAGAACTGTGGCTGGCCCAAGGTCAACTTTAGAGTCCAGTGGCACCTTCAAGACCAACAAAGTTTTATTCGCGGTATAAGCTTTCGTGTGCACACACACTTTTTCAAACACAATGGAAGGAAGGTAAGGTTCAAACTTATAGGCAGGGTCTGAACAGCAAATTAACATGTAACATGATGATGAAGGTGTTCTAAGATATGCAAAGACAAACTAAATAACAAGCTAAGGTTATAAGATCAACAGCTGCCAAAATATGTCAAAATAAGACCCAAGGTTGCCCAGCTGGCTGCATGTGGAAGGGTGGGGAATCAAACTTGGTTCTTGTCATAGAATCATAGAATGTTAGAGTTGGAAGGGACCTTGCAGGTCATCTAGTCCAACCCCCTGCACTCTGCAGGAGCATAGCTGAAAGATAGCCCTACATACCTACAACATACCCGAAAGATGGTCGTACAGTCTCTGCTTGAAAACATCCAGCGAAGGAGCATCCACCACCTCCCGAGGCAGTCTGTTCCACCACTCAACCACTCTTACAGTTAGGAAGTTTCTGCTGATATTAAGCCGGTAATGACTCCCTTGTAATTTCCACCCATTAGATCTAGTCTTGCAATCCGGAGCAAGAGAGAATAGATCTGCTCCATCTTCTACATGACGACCCTTCAAATATTTGAAGACTGCAATCATGTCCCCTCTACACCTTCTCTTTCCCAGGCTAAACATACCCAACTCTTTCAGCCTTTCCTCGTAAGACTTGGATTCCAACCCACCCACCATCCTGGTTGCCCTCTTCTGGACACACTCGAGCTTGTCAACATCCTAAAATGTGGTGCCCAATGTGAGGCCTGACCATAGAAGAATAGAGCAGAACTACCACCTCCCGTGATCTTCAGATTAGAGTCCACCAGTCTTAACCACTACACCATGCTGGCTCTCAAGTATACCCTCAAACACTGCCATTTTCTCCAGGGAAATTGATTGCTGTTATCTGAAGACGTAATTCTGGCAGAACTTCAGCCCCCTCCTAGAATTTGGGAACCCTCGTCCCTTCCAAACTGCTCTCATTGGCAGGTAGTTGTGGTCACATTCCGGGCAAATTATTATGTATCTGTGCACATCTATCCAATTATTATCAGCATAACTGGTTTGCACCCTGATAGAGTCAGGTGGTTTGAAGCAACAGAACAAAGTTCGAGTCCAGTAGCAGCTTTAAGACCGGCAAATTCTGGGTATAAAATTTTGGGTGCAGGAACCCTCTACTTTGGACTGTACCAACAATCTGGCCAACCCTATAATACTGTCATTCCCTAAAGTCTTGGGCTCACATTTGTTCATAAACCTGGCTGCATATTATGGGGGAGAGAGAGGGGGGCAGCAACATGAATATCGCCAAGCTAGGTCAAACCTAATGAGGTTTTAATTGCCTTGTTATATCTATTAAATCTGTATTATGCAAGCACAGGCACTCTTTAGATTATCTGCATGTTATAATACGCTTCATAAAGAATATCTGTTAAGAATTAATTAGCAATGCTTCTACTTTCATCACATATACAGCGGAGAGAAAGAGAGAAATCTCTCATATTCACTATATGTCGGAGGGGTTTTTTCACACTGATAAGCATAGCTATGGTTGCTAAATGGCCTGGGGGGGGAATTGAGAACAAGGCAGGTCTGCTCCCGACCTGTAAGCAAAGCTTCGATCTTTAGAAATCAGCAGGTGAAGTTTTTTTCACGGCATGGAGCTAAACAGTTTCACCTGCTCATTCCCACAGATCAGATTTGTTATTAAAGGGAAACGCGGCAAGAGTCGGTTCAAAACCTGGCCACCTTCAGTTCATCCCACGTAGCACGGTAAATAAATAACACGAAGGGAAAAAGCATTTCTTCAGATTGGAAAACACATTCTCCTAAAGTAGGAATAGAATAAGTCCAAAGCAATTGTAACTCTAACCGTGTGCAGATGATAATGTCAAGTGAGTTAGCACAGGGGTGGAAGGGTCGAGGGTGTTATCTGCTGGCCTCCTAGAAGCGGTATATATGTAGTGTTATGTATTGGGATGTGAATCCTTGCTATACATTTCCATGTTAAGCTTGAGTTTGAATGTGGCTCTTCAGCTGTCACATTACCATTGGCTGGTTTCGGCGAAACCTTTGTAAATACCCAGTCACTGTGTGAGAATGTTGCAAAGAGGGAACGGTCCTGATTGGCCTTTATCTCTGTGTTGTGATTGGCCTTTATCCCTGCGTTATGATTGGCCTTTATCTCTGTGTTGTGATTGGCCTTTAGCTAACTGTGGGTGTGGCTTTGACAGCCCGGGAGAGTTTAAAAAGGGAGCTGTGCTCCACTTGTGTGTTCCTGAGTTGAAGTCTTGCTGTTAAATAAAGCTGAATCACTTTTGAAGCTGAAATCATTGTTGAGTCGATACTTAACATGTAGAGTCTGTAGTATCTATCACATTTTATTCTACCTTTCCTCCAAGTAGCCCGGGGTAGCATAGATAGTTCCCCCTCTTCCATTTTATCTGCCTAACAGTCTTGTGAGAGAAGGGACACTGAGAGAACATGACTGGGCTCAGGTCATCAGGCAAGTTTCATGGCCAGGGTAAGAGTTCGTACCGAGGTTCAGCTTTTTTACCGCTGCCCCATGCTGGCTCCCAGTCTTTTCAGGGTAAATTCCTAGAGATCTGTGCGCAGAGCCTGGGGATGGGGAAGTATGAGGAGAGGAGGGACCTCAGCAGCAGATGATGCCACACAGTCCTCCAGCCTCCAGAAGGGAACCATTTTGACAGGCTAGAGATCAGGTGGAATTCCAGGGCCCACTTGGATTTCGGGAAGCCTGCACCAGTCAAGCAAATAGGGTTGCCAGCCTCCAGGTGAGGCCTGGAGATCTCCCTCTTTTACCACTGATCTGCAGCTGACAGAGATCAGCCCCCCCTGGAGAAAATGGCTGCTTTGAAGGGTGGACTCTGTGGCATTGTACCATGCTGAGGCCCCTCCCCAAATCCTGCCCCCACCCCCAAAGTCTCCAGGTACTCCCCAACCCAGATCTTGCAACCCTAACTTAGAAGATTGGAGAAAAGATATTCCTAGAAGCCAATGACCCCTTCTTCATCCCATACACATTTGCAGTCATTCAAGCAGAACTTGGGAGCAGGGCCAGTGGCCATGGTCCCAATCCCCCTCCCCCTGACATTAAATACCTTCCATTGTCCTCTACACAGGTCATTGGTAAGCCCTCTGTGTGTGTCCCCCCGCCTCCATAGTCATCTGTGCCACATCATCACTTTACACTTATCCACTCAGTGGTAGGGTTGCCAACCTCCAGGTGGGGCCTGGGGATCTCCCGCTTTTACAACTGATCTGCAGCTGACAGAGATCAGCTCCCCTGGAGAAAATGGCGGCTTTGAAGGGTGGACTCTATAGCATTGTACCATGCTGAGGCCCCACCCCTCCCCAAACCCCGCCCACTCCTGGATCCATCCCCAAAGTCTCCAAGTATTTTCCAACCCAGGCCTGGCAACCCTACACAGTGGGGATATGGTGCCATGGAGTCCACCTTCCAAAGCTGCCATTTTCTCTAGAGGAGAAATGGTCTCTATACTCTGGAGAGCAGACGGAATTCTGGGAGATTGCCAGGCTCCATCTTAAGGCTGCTTGTAGGGGGATTAGAAAGTTATTGCCCCAAAACAGCTATTAGCAATGATGGATAAGTGGAACCTCCATAGTGAAAGGCAGTGTACCTTAGTTATGAGGGGAACAACAACAGGGGGAAGCTTTTATCTCTGTGCCCTGCTTGCGTGCCTTCTGGGGAATCTGACTGGTATGAAACAGGATGTTGGTCTAGCTGGAACTTTGGTCAGATCCTTCCTAGGTACAAGGGAAAGAGGCCCTTCTTTCCCTGCAGTTATATATTAGCTGTCAGTTCTCACCATTCCTTTGCCCACACCAAATGAAATCTCCACACAGCCGCATGTTTCATCTGTTTCTGCTGTGTGCAGAAACAGCTGAGAGGCTTGTGAACTGGCCCTTTCATAGCAGTGGGAATAAGAGCTGAAAACCACCTGAAATCACACCGCGGCTTGCCGATGGGCACTTCTCCCTCGCTTGACTCACACAGATGTGTGAAAGTGCTTTGTTTGTCTGGGCAGGCAGGAGAAAGGAGAGCGCAGCAAATAGATCTTGAATGAAAGGTGGAAATGTAAGCACAAAGTGTTTGCTTGTTTCCACAGTGGGGGGGGGTTCTCCTTCCTGAAACAGAGAGAGAGAGAGAGAGAGAGAGAGAGAGAGAGAGAGAGAGAGAGAGAGAGAGAGAGAGAGACTTCCATCTTTCATTTGCTATACAGAAGAGGCATGTGCTGCCATATTTGGGGAGACCCATTCAAGTTGCTTCCACACAAAGGTCTTTGCTCCTGTTTGGCATCCAAACTGAAGTGTTCTTTGGGGCAGGCCTCCCCTGGATTATCTGCCTCACAATGGCACAGGGTTACCAATTCTGGGTTGAAATTCCTGGAAATTTGGGAGATGGGATTTAGGGAAGGCAGGGATTGGGGAGGGGAGTGACCCCAGTGAGGTATAAACTCTGTACACTCCACCTTCCAAATCAGCCATTTTTCTCCAGGGGAACTGACCTCTGTCATCTGGAAGTCAGTCGTAATTCCCAGAGATCACCAAGCCCCACCTGGAAGCTGACAATCCTGTCTAAGTTCTAGGATTTTGGGAGTGGATGCAAAAATTCTTTCTATATGAACATCAGAGAAGCCAATGTTGGATCAGGCCAATGCCCCCAAAATACCAGGGGCCACCAGGAGGTCCAGCAGTGGGGCCAGGACACTATCCATGTTTGCCATACCATGTATAATTTTCTGAACCACAGTCATGTCCCCCTCCCCATGCCAATTTATCTTTTTCTAAACTGAAAAGGCCCAGACACTTTCGGTTTTTCTCACAGGGAAAGTTCTTCTGCCCACCCATCACTTCTATCATCTATCTATCTATCTATCTATCTATCTATCTATCTATCTATCTATCTATCTATCTATCTATCTATCTATCTATCCATCCTCTATCATCTATCCCTACCTACCTTCCTACCTACCATCCATCCATCTCATCTCTCTCTCTCTCTCTCTCTCTCTCTCTCTCTCTCTCTCTCTCTCTCTCTCTCTCTCTCTCTCTCTCTCGTACTGCTCTTATGGCTATCACCTTAAGCAGAAATTAGGACCAGAAAAAATATCTTAAAAGACCTTACTCAGTATTGTTTATCTTATATTTGATTATTGCGCCAATGAATTTTGCCACTGAGAGAGTGACTCGGTCATTTGTATCTTATAGTAGCCATGACACCTGGGCTCACACATTTAGCAATTCCGTATCTTTAAATAAAGGGGTGACTAAATTAGCCCTCAACTTATTGAATATAGGGCACTCCATAATCATATGTTCAATGTTTTTGATTTTATCATATGAACATCACCCATCACTTTGGTTACCCTTCCCTGCAAGTTTTCTTATTCTGTAACACCAGAAGAAATTAACTGTAAGTTAATTAGCACCCTGAGACCAAACCATCTAAGCAGCCTATGTAGTATTTATTTACAACACTTTGAAAGGTAATTAATGTGTCAAAGAGATAAATCTCTGCCCCCAAGTGGCTTACTAACCAAATTCTGACCATGGCAAATATTGCAAAGCAGAGGAGGGAGGAATCCCAGGAGGGATATATGGGAGCAGGAATACTACACTAAACAGAAGTCCAGTGGCAACATTACAACTGACAACATTTATTCCTGCATAAGCTTTTGTGTGCTTCTTCAGATGCATACCGGAAGGAAATCAAATGTGCGCAAAATGATTTCCTTCCAACATCCATCTGAAGAAGTGAGCTCAGTCTGATGAAAGCTCATACTGGAATAAATAAATGTTAAAATCCCTACTTGCGCCATGAAACATAAGAGAAGCCATTTTGGATCAGGCCAATGGCCCATCCAGTCCAGCACTGTTGCCCCCAAGCACCAAGAAGACAGAGCAACACTGTCCCAGACATGAGAACTTAAGAGAGGCCATGTTGGATCAGGCCAATGGCTTATCTAGTCCAACACTCTGTGTCACATAGTGGTCAAAACCCAGGAGCCATCAGGTGGTCCACCAGTGGGGCCGCAACTCCAGAAACCCTCCCACTGTTGCCCCCCCAAGCACCAAGAATACAGATGATCACTTGCCCCAGACAGAGTGTTCCCTATATCTTGTGGCTAATAGCCACTGATCAACCTCTGCTCCATATGTTTATCCAATCCCCTCTTGAAGATGTCTATGCTTGTAGCCGCCACCACTTCCTGTGGCAGTGAATTCCTTGTGTTAATTACTCTTTGGATGAAGAAATACTTCCTTCATTGGGTGGCCTTGGGCCAGTCATAATCTTTTGGCCTAACCTACCTCACAGGGTTGTTGTGAGGATAAAACGGAGGAGAGGAGAACAGTTTAAGCTGCTTTGGGTCCCCACCGGGGAAAAATGGTGGGGTACAAATGAAGTAAATAAAATAAATAAATAATAAAAATAACAGGAGACTTACTGCAGAATTAACCTGTGTAGGATTGCTCCCTTAAGGAAAGGATTCAAGAGACATCTTCATTATAAGTGGGTAAAAGGCTGTACACGGAAAAAATTGTTATTCAGATTACATGTTTCTGATACGGACAATTTATAGACAATAAAAATCCACATTAAAAACTCAGCTTCAAGTGGGTAACCACGCTGGTCTAAGAACATAAGAAGAGCCCTGCTGAATCAGACCATCTAGTCCAGCATCCTGTCTCACACACTGGCCAACCAGTTCCTGGCTCTGGCGTGGAGGTTCCTGTCAGTCACCATGGCCCGTAGCCATTGATAGACTTATCCTCCATGAATCTATCTAGTCCCTTTTTAAAGCTGTTTATGGCCATCACTACATTCTCTGGCAGCGAATTCCACCTTTTAACCACTCTCTGTGTAAAGTAGTATTTCATTTAGTCTGTCCTAAACCTACTGCCCATCAGCTTCATTGGGTGCCCCCAAGTTCTAGTATTTTGGGAGAGGGAGAAAAAGTTCTCTTTGTCAACTCTCTCCACCTCATGCAGAATTTTATAAACCTCTGTCACATCTGTGGTGGAAGAGGAAAATTCGAATCCAGTAGCGCTTTAAAAACCAACAAGGATCCACTGTGTAAGCTTCTGAGGATCAAAGCTCCCTTCAACAGACACCAAGAAACTCAGGGTACACAAGAGAGCTAATTTCTGATTGGTGGAGAAACTCAATGATTTTTTTTCTATTTTTGTTGCCCGTGTTGGAAATATGGCAACCTCCTTAACAAGGGATTCTGGGTCTTTCCAGTCCAAGTGTCAGTGCTGGGCCACAGCGGAAAAGATACCTGTTAGACACCAGAGATGCTGTTGCTTGCTAGGCAAAATCCCTGCCTGACCTGAAAATCTTTATAGCCCCTTCTGGTTTAAGGGAAGACAATGACTGACCTGTATGGACTGAGTACACTTTGGAACCTAGGAAGCAATCCTAAGAGGCTCTACTTGAAAGTAAGTTTTATGTAATTCAGTGGGACTGAATTTCCTGGAATTCCTGAATTTCCTGAATATCCAGGAAAGATGCTGGATATGCTCAGCAGAGTGATGATGTTTGAATAATACAGACATAAACACGTGGGTTTAGCTTGTATGAAGAAGTTTACTAAAAGATCAGGAAGGGTGACATGGAAGAAAATAACAAGCACCTTAACTCACTAGTCTCCATCTTGCTTGCTTGTTTGCTCAAACTCGTGTGCAAGAGAACAAAGGAAGAGAAAGGTTCCCTTAAAAGGACCACCCCTAGTGTACATGCCAGTCAGCATGTAGCATCCTCAATAAATTGATTAGCCAATGGACATTCCCCAGTTCATCTTGATTAGAAATGACACCGCCCCTTCTCTGGTGTGTGGGGGGAAACGTGTCTAACAGCTAATTGGTAATAAGCTAACTAGATAACATTAGTATGCATAAACAACTGGTTAACTCTTTCATGACTGAAGTGGATGACACTTGCATAACCTAACAAAAGTACATTTGGGATTCCAGCCCCGGGAACCTTCTACTGCCCAAGGAACATTCCAACCAGTGGTTCTCCAGAATCACCTGTGGGTTCCTGGGTCTAGCCATGGAAGTTCTTAAGGAAGGCAAGCACTGTTTCTTTCCATCTTGACAATTTTCCATGACTTGGTCTGACAAAGGAAAGAGGGCTCTTCCTCTCCATGGCATAGTCTTACCCCCCAACCCAACCATCAACTTGACAGGTATTTCATTAATTGCCATAGTACCAATAGAAACTACTAATTGCCATAGTACTAATAGAAACTAAAAGTCTGTCCCAACCCCAACCCCATGATAGACTCTGGCCCTTAAAATTCACGAGTTTTGCAAATGGCAAGTGGCTGTGCCACCAACTGACCATTACATCTGGAAAGCCTACAGATAAAACGCTAGATTAAAACACAGTCCTGAACTTCCAGTTCTCAACTGAATAACACCATTCATAGAGCAGGAGAACTACATGGGTAAGGTTGAGTGGCGAACCGGTATACTCCTATGTCTCTGTGCACACCACAACTGATATATAGCAAAGTTGAACGTAGTCTGTACTTTGACTTTTCTAGTTGGTCAGACCAATGATCATGTGAGCAATAAGCTTTTACAAGGCTTCTCACCTGACCCAGTTTGGTCTAGCCATACAAGGACGTTTCATCGGCTCATTTCCCTGCAGTTCCTTCTCTGGTGACACCTAGGTAGCAGTGCACAAGCTGAAAGTCCACTTTGATATCCTTTAGGTCACCAACTTCTCTTACGCCTTGATACTGCAATATTTTCTATTTGCCTATCACTAGTTACCCTACATGTGATGGTATTCAACTTGTAACCAGTGCATAGTGCTGGGAACCCCATTCATATGCAACTCTTGTGTTTCCTACCTATATGGCCAAAGTCATCAGTCAACACTCAGTTGTCTATTTCCTCCGCAGGCCTGGCTTCTAGTTCCCTCCCCAGGCTCTTCACGTGGGAAACAAGGAGACACCTACTGGCCATGTGACGCACTACAATCAAATATCTGCTTTCCAAGCCCAAGCTGTGATCTGAAGTTCAGTGCCCACAACATCTTAGAACGATTCAGAGCAGGTGTTCCCGCTCACTTCAAGAGTGGCACATTTTCAAAGGAAAGGAAATCAGTGTGGAGTTAGCATGCACAGCTCGGCAGGACGAGAGATTAAAAACAACACCGCAGCAGGCCTTTTATATCACATCAATGTGCTTTTGAAAAGGCCCTGTAGGTGAAAGCTAACTCCATTACAGCGTGAAGTGGATCCTTCATCTACCTGCTCCAGATGAAAAGACCCAACAGTTTCCAAATCTTTCAGCAATGGAGGAAATAATGCCCCCCAAACCCACAGATTAGCCCCGTAGTCATGCTGTTAATTATGGGTCATTTAGTTCCGTTAATCAATAGGCAGACTCCTTTAACCAACTAATTATGCTGAAGTGCTTCCATTCTGAACAGAGTTCACTGCTGGTTGTTAACAGAGAAGGGATAATACTTTGCTGTGTAATACAAGCCTCAGTCCCACGGCTTATGCAAATGCTAGAATCCAATGTACAGAACAAACCAGAACGGCTATAGAGGGCATGATATCCCATGCAGCCACTTGAATGTGCAGTTACACCCACATTTTGCTGGTGCTGCAGTACTGTAATAGCTGACGTGGAAAGTGCTCTGCAAGCCACAGGCGCTGACCAGCCTGAGGGCAGATTCCTCCTAGGCCATTGCTAACCTGAGCTACCGGCAGGCTTGTAGCCGGGGTGGGTGCATTGCCCCTCTTGGAGCACTACTTTGCTCCACCTAAGATTTTTCAGAAGAATAGTCATCTTAATTAGTGCCATGACAGCTTCCATTTGAAGAACAAGAGTTTCTTTCAACAATGGGGTGGGGGGGATTAACTAGGGACCCACAAGGGATTACAGGATTGAAATCCCTCAAACCATCCCTCAAAATCTCTTTCTCCAGGATTCTCTAACTCCTGGACAAGCTTGTGCAAGCTGATATTTCTTTCTTTTCTTCCTTTAAGCTGCCCTCAGCATTCCATCCCTTTTAAGACATGTTTAGTCTTCATCCAGCCCCATTTTAAGCTGCCCTCAACATCCCATCCCTTTTAAGGCATGTTTAGTCCTCATCCAGTCCCATTTTAAGCTGCCCTCAACATTCCATCCCTTTTAAGGCATGTTTAGCCCTCATCCAGCCCCATTTTAAGTTGCCCTCAACATCCCATCCCTTTTAAAGCATGTTTAGTCCTCATCCCAGAGTTTCTCCCTTTGGGTTAAGTTATGATGACATATATATTCTATGTATAGGGCTGCCAACTACCTGTAAAAAATGTTCAAAATCACTATTATTCTTACGCTTAAGTGATCCTGGGAAGGCAGAGAGGAACTCCCATCAACTCAGAACAGTCTTACTCTTGTGCAGCCTATATGGCACTTCTTCCTCAGCCAATCTACAAACCAGAAGTGAGTCTGACTTGAGACCACAGCATCAGAGTGTATAGCAGAGAGGTAAATGTTGGGCTGCTACTTGCCCACCCGTGGTGGGAAACCTCCCTCCCCTGCCCACTCTCAGGCTATTGAGCAGCAGGAGAAAACAGGGAGGAAATGATGTTGCATATTCAGTGACATCATATCCAGTCACCATGACTGCAACAGCCTAGGCATTTCCCAGTCTCTATGGTCTATGTTGTATGAGGGATTCCTACCTGGAAGTGACATCACCATGTCAGCAGCACTCTACCTCCTGACCCTCCACCCCTAAATGGGGCTGACAGCTCTAAGGAGGCAGTGTGTATGTAACAAAGAGTTCAACATTTCCCATTCAAATAATCCATTTGGTCATTAATTTGGAACCCTCCACTCCCAACTACATCCATGATGGGGCTGAACAACAATGACCTGCCAACATCTTTCAGGCCTCAGATACATACAAGATAGTTGAGCTTATGAAGGCACTGTTGATTTTTTTCCCCCTTTGTTTCCATCCATTTCTTCAGAGCCGTAGCTGTTAATGCAGTAGTCCCTCCTAGCAAGCAGAGGCTGGCCATGTGTATGACTATCAGTAAAACATATGGTTGGCTATGCCTACAGATCAACCACCAGAGCTGAGTCATCTCAGGAGACACAATTAATAGATTCAACAGCGAAGAAGCCGGCAACGGCTCAGTAAGCAATCTGTTGCTGAGGCAGTCAAGTAACCAAGACAGAAAAAGGTCACGCTGAGAGAGCCAATCCTGACAGAACAACCTGCCTAGATACCTTTTGTAGCTTCACAATCTGACCATGGTAACTGCTCATCCCCCTAAGAGCTAAATACTCACCGGAACTCCCACAGGCAACCTCGGTGGCCTTGCAACTAGATGCATTCCCCACCTGGTGGCCACACTATTGACAAGCTCCCTGCAGCTTCATACTGTCACTGCCGACTTGGCTGGGTGCCCAAGAACCAATGGCTGGCTGTTCATCACCATCATCACCCGTTATGATCACTAGTGTGCTTCCTTCTATTAATCACCCAGGCGTCTAATCTTCTTTAAATACCTTCCCTACCTGGAGTAAACAGGTGCTAGGAAAGATCTACTGAGTCTATTAATTATACTAATGGCTGGCATTCTAGTTAAAGGATAACAAGAATGCAGTTTCTTTTTGTTGGTGATAATCCCCGGTGTATACACACACACACACCAGATCCTGTTTCTTCAGAACTTAAAGGGAAAACATGCAAACCTGCGCTATAGTAAGTCAGAATAATGGTCTGCCTAAGTCAGTGTTGTCTGCTCTGGCTGGCAGCAGTAGGGCTGCCCGTTTCAGGTTGGGAAATACCTGGAGATTTGGGGGGTGGAGCCTGAGGAGGGCGGGGTTTGGGAGAGGAGGGACTTGGGGGTATAGTGCCATAGAATCCACCTTCCAAAGTGGCCATTTTCTTCAGGTGAACTGATCTCTATCACTTAGGCTGTGGTCAGACGACAGGCTTGGCATGGTTCGGCCACACCTCTCATAAGTCAATTGTGACTCGGTGGCACAGTTATTATGATTAGCTGAGAATGTGGCTCTCCGTGAGCCACGGACGGCTTTCTTTTTAATTTTTTATTATTTATTTTTATTAACATTCTTATTAAACATTCTGATATTTATAACAATAATAATACAAGGATCAAGAAACCAAAATTCACTACAAACTATTTCATCACTATGTAAATGTTTACATTATTAACACTCATTCTACAATAGAGCAAGAAATTTACTGTTTCTATTATTTTCAAATGGATTTGGATTTTCTCGATCAAAACAACATTTTCCCCAAAAGGGGTACCATTTCTCCAGGTAACCAGAGTTAGCCTTGAGGTTTTCTGATCTTTGAATTCCTTCCGTTATTTTGTCCAGTATAGCATATTCCCAGATTTTAGAATACCCAAAGTCTAATGAAAGAAGATTTGGCATTTCCCAATATGTAGCTATTGCATTCTTTGCAGCTAACAAAAGTGTTGTATGGTGGGTTAGACGCATAATGAAACCATGGACAACGACGTAGTGATCAGCATGGTTCGCTATTATACAACACGAGACAAAGTTACCTGGCCAGGAGCCCAACTATATACAAGTGAAGGGGACGCCCCCCTGGTGCCATTGGCGGGTTTGAATTCCCGCCGCCATTCCCATTGGTTCCCCTCCGCGGGAGCCAGGAGCCCCAGTCCCATTGTTCCCAGGTACTCAAGCTCAGGCTCCTTCGCTGATGGCCCATAGTGGTCTGCGGACACAACAAAAAGTGCTCTAATGGCTACACAACACTGGCTACTGTAAATGTAAAATGAAAAAGGACAGTGCCTTGATCAACTTCCAATCACTTGTTTGCTATCAGTCTTCTGTCAACATACAATAAGAAGTGAAGAACTTTGGCTCACTTCAGGCAGCAGTTCTGAAAGTGGTCTGTCAGGGACGGTCCGCTCTCCCTTCATGTGTGTGTGTGTCTCATGCGCCAGGCCTAAGGAAATTAGCTCCAACTATCCAGCTTCCGATATGCTCTCACTGCGGGCCCCGGTTCTGAACACGCTGCCCTCTTTGCAGGCTGCAAAGAAGGATCTTCTCAGGATCATAGACAGCTATTGGTTTCCAGACAGCAGTCCCGTCTGGTAACGCACTGAAAGTCTGATAACAAGGCATGCGTGCCTTTTTGAGTTGGAAACATCCTTTTAAGCTGGATACTTGGCCACAGTCTAGGATGGTTTGATTTGAGCTTTATCTACCAAACACAACAGGCCTACAACGGCACATAGCAAGGAATTTCTGCGATAATATCCATGGCACAGGTTTTTTTCCCCCACCGTGAAGAGGATAAATCTGTCATGCATTTGAAAGCAATTGACAGTGCCTTTTATTACCTCGCTGTGCTTCAAAACAACAGCTCAATTTACATTCTGCCCTCCGGCACTACGACTCACAGCTCAGCTGAATTAAAAAAAAATAAAAATAAAAAAGTAGAACTGACAATACGGATTTAAAGTAGCAGTTGACCTTATGGGGTTTTATTTATATTGCCATGAACGTGCACAGTAATCCAGCCGATTTTTTTTAATGTATTTATTTATGCAAAGTGCTTTGTTGACATGGATGTCTGCAATCTTCAGGCAAGGGTGAATTCGCACAATCACCATCCGTGGATTACCTTTCAGTGGTTGCTTTCCTGGATTTGGGATGAGGTCACCACCATTTTATTTTATTTTTGCTGGAAATGTACAATATATGTCTTTCAAAAAGGTAAAGGTGGTTTAAAAATGAAAGAGGGACCACTGCTGCCCTTCCCCTCCTCCCCTTCAACCCCCTCCTCCAAATGTACCCCATGTTTGCCTTTAGTGATCACGTTTTGCCATCTGCTGTTATTTCCAAGCCCTGACCTGGATAGCCCAATCCTGAAAGCTAAGCAGGGTCAGTCCTGGTTAGTACTTGGATGGGAGACCACCAAGGAAGTCCAGGGTTGATACACAGAGGCAGGCAATGGCCAACCACCTCTGTTTGTCTCTGTCCTGACCTGGATGGGCCAGGCTGGCCAGATGTCATTAGATCTCTGAAGATAAGCAGGGTTTGGATGGAGAACACCAAGGAAGTCCCAGGTTGCTCGGCAGAGGCAGGCAATGGGAAACCACCTGTGTTCGTCTTTTGCCTTGAAAACCCCATGGGGTTGCCATAAGTTGGCGGTGACTTGATGGCACTTTCCTTCACCACCATTATTTCCAAACCACAGGTCCAAAAAAAAAAAAAAAAGTGTGTCAACTATGCATGGCCCTTTCAAACTGTTTTCAGCTCTTCGCAGGGCGGTGGGGGGGAGATTGCCTGGGCCCAATCCAACCAAAACTAGTCAAGATGGAGGACCAAATGACACATAACATGGACACCCATGACGACCAGATCCCCCAACATATTTTAACCATAAAAAGTAGTTGAGAGCAATTTGAACTGGGGGCCTGATAGGGGAAAATATATATGTGTGTATATAATATAGGTCCTTGCATTTTTGCCTACTAAATCAGGGGCAGGAGTGATTTCTACAGGGGGAAAAATGGTATTGTGGAAGGATTCTGAATCCCTTTCCATTTATATTGCTCCAGTTAAAATCAGCCCCTCCCACAGTAGCTTTTCAATGTCAACAATATGTCCCAGATCTACGTAATGTGTACTTTGTTATGACACAGGAAGGTGGGATGCCCACACACTGCCTGTTTTGGGACACCTTCAAAAGTCACTAATGCCAGCCCACATCTAGATGTCCCATGCTTTATCGAACTAAGGAAAACAGATGCAGTCCAGGGTAAAACAGGCCATCAACAAGAATGGACAACATTCTGATAGGCTGGATGCAAGGGAAGAACCACGGTTCAGTGGTCAAGCACTACCTGTGTAATACAGTATTGATCTCCTGACAAGTCCAGATTAAAGAACTCAGGTGCTCAGAAAGACCATTCTGTGTCTGAGCCACTGGAGAGGTGCTGCCAATCAGCATAAACAATACTAGGGAGGCTGCGGATTTCACCACAGTCGAATTTGACTGTCAAACCTATTTTGTTTGAAGGCCACAAAGGCCTACCAAACCACTGTACTAAGTGATTCACAAAGTCAGGGCTTTTTTTGTAGAAAAAGCCCAGCAGGACCTCATTGGCATAATAGGCCACAACCAACAGCAGAAACTCATTAGCATATTAGACCACACCCCTGACCGTGCAGCTCCCTCCCAGGATTGGCTTCCCCAGGTGCCCTGTGGCTTGCGGCGTGCATGGGGAACCTGAGGGAAGGATGGCAGTTTCTGGATTGGCTTCCCCCACAGATACAGGGCACTTGGGGAACCCAAGGAGGGGAGGCAGTTTAAAATGCCTTCCCTCCCTGGATTGGCTTGGCTTCCCCAGATGCCCTGTAGCTTGCGAGGTGCCTGGGGAATCCGGTGTGTGTGTGTGTGTGGAGGCTGTAAGGTAAAGGTAAAGGTTCCCTTGCTCGAAAGCCAGTCAAATCCGACTCTAGGGTTGCGGTGCTCATCTCCGTTTCAAAGCCGAAGAGCCAGCGCTGTCCGAAGACGTTTCCATGGTCATGTGGCCGGCATGACTAAATGCCAAGGTGCACAGAATGCTGTTACCTTCCCACCAAAGTGGTACCTATTGATCTACTTGCAATTTCTTGCTTTCAAACTGCTAGGTTGGCAGGAGCTGGAACTAAAGACAGGCGCTCACTCTGTCATGCGGCACCCGGGTCTCGAACTGCTGAACTACTGACCTTCCACAGCCTGCAGTTTAGTGTCTTAACCACTTGAGCCACCGCTGTAGGCATGGCCAAACTCAGAAGCCAGCCTGAACTCTGTTCCTGTGCATTCCTGCCCCAAAACAGCCCTGCACAAAGTTATGTGGTAAAATTATTATGGACTGTGGTCTATATGGCTTGCTGAAACTGGGATCCTACTACGGAATTTTGCATCTTTTAATGTGTCACAGTAAAGGTGGATTATAAACAGCATAAATAAAATAAAAAATAAAATAGAGGAACACCAAAAGATTTTACTGAAAAACAACACTTATTGATGACTGACTTATATGATCGGTGAGTGGTCAAATGCAGCAAGGATGGGAGGGGTGGAAATCGATCAGACTGTGTGAGAATATACAGGCGCATGAGGCTGGTTGAGCGGTACTGCAAGGTTAGTAAAGTATACAGTGAAACAACTTGCCAAACACCCACAAGTAGATGGGTGAATGACCAGTCATCGAAAAATCAGGTCTCCGTTCGCAACCAGCAAACAGGACGCAGGTTGAACCAGCAGTTGTCCATCTAACATTGAGTTAGATCAGCGGTGGCAAAACTGTGGCTTGGAAG
This sequence comes from Gekko gecko, assembly GCA_029375565.1. NCBI lineage: Eukaryota > Metazoa > Chordata > Lepidosauria > Squamata > Gekkonidae > Gekko > Gekko gecko. Next base: position 64,958,196 of record JAPDNY010000012.1, on the reverse strand, counting down.
CCACGTGCGGCTCTTTCACACATATTGTGCCGCTCCTGGCAGGACAGCTGGGGAAGCGAAGGGGAGGCATGTCTCCCCAATCAGGCTTCCCTTCCCCAGCCAGTGTTCCCCTCCCTGGGTAGGCTTGAGGTGGGGGGGGAGAGCAGAGAAAGAAAGCAATTTTAAGTTTCCATGTGTTCTCAAAGCCCCCGCCCAGCCATCCAGCTTGGGAGAAGGCATTTGTCTTTTTAAATCCCTTTGCCAAGCCAGTCAACGAGGGGCAGGCAAGGGGGGCTTGGAGGGTGCATTTAAAGTTATATCTGTTTTTACTCCTTTTGGTCTTGTTTTTGGCAGCCTCATTTAATGTTGATAAAAAGCAAATGTGCATATCTTTCAATAAAAACATGTGTGTAATATTTGTTCATGTCTTGCGGCTCTCAAACATCTGACGTTTATTCTATGTGGCTCTTGCGTTGAGCAAGTTTGGCCAGCCCTGAGTTAGATGGATCAAGAGTATCTAACATTGAGTTAGATGCACCAAGGATATGGTTTGATAAGACAGCCTGAGATGATTATTTGGTACCATCAAACAATAAAGCAGAACTGTTGGATTGGGGTATAGCCTTACTGAACAAGTTGGGATGGTGATGTATAGTCGCCTCCTTCCTACAGGTTGTTTCCTGGTCATGTGATCAAAAACTTAGTTGCCTCCATCTCGAACTGATACAGGAAAGCACTGAAATCCTTCATTTCAAGGGGAAATCATCATCACAAGTTTCCAAGTTACTCATTTCTAGAGGGAGAGCAAAGCATCACAGTGACGCCCCTAGCCTGAATGCCGGAATGCAAGACAGTACTTAGCAGTGTTTACCTGCTCCAATAATTCTCATCCCAGGGTAGAATGCTGCAGATAAACTCCAGCCTTCATTAGGCAGGGATAGAATTACGTGGGTTAACAAAGTAATACTCCCGGTTTTCTTTTTGCATTTTAAAAGTGGCTGGAGACCTATAAAACCCCTTTGAATCTTATTAAAAGTCTTCGGCAATCATTTTTCATTCTGCAACCCAGTTGAGCTGAACTAATAAATTAACATGTTATCTGCATGGATATCCATTATAGCTTCAAAAGGAATGTTATTAGAGGCATGAAAACTAGCAAGGCAAGTCTCAAGGGCCAGGCGAGCAAACATGAGTCTGAGGTTGGGGAGGTTTGGGAGGCTGAGCCTTGATTGGTTTATTCAAATCAGGTTCTTCTAATACCATCCACCGATGGGTGGGAGGTACTTGCAGGGATACAGCTAGCCAATGCAGTCTTATCAGTTCCCCTGTCAGTAAAGGATAACCAGGTGCTATTAACACCTCTAGGGTCAGCTCCCGTTTTTTAGTACGGGGAGGGCCGAGCAAGGTACCCTCCGGTGCCTCCACTAAGCACGACACTCTATCATGCATGCAGAGAGAGAGAGAAACTCCCTAGAAGAGGAAGCACCACTCTTTCATAACCTTTAATCCTGTTATGTATTGACCCCTTGCAAAAGGGCTTAGCTTAGGACGCATAACAATGGCTTGCTAGGATCCTAGAATGGACCAGTAGGGAGACAGGGATTCTAGAGAAAACCAATTGGGAGACAATGGAGTGTAAATAGCCTATCATTGGGAGTGGGGGGTGTTTTGGGCGTAACCTTTTCCAGGCATAAATATCAGGCTTTGGGGGCAGGGACTTCCAGTCTTCTGCCTCTTGCTGAATCACTAATAAACTATGAGCTGATCATTTTTACGCGTCTGAACCCAGTATATTGCAAATTCCCATTTAATGGGCATGGAAGAACTGTGCTCTGGTCCCTCTACATGCTTTCCCCAACATGAAACAGGAAATTGCTTCAAAAGTCCCTGTGATAGCTTCTGGCACCTCTGTGGTGATATTTACATATACAAAGCTGCTTTATACTGAATCAGACCCTTGGTCCATCAGGATCAGTACTGTTGGCTCAGACTGGCAGCAGCTCTTCAGGGTCTCAGGCCTGTCACATACTGACAGGTCCTTTTTTTAAAAAAATCTATTCATGTTTAATGAAAGATATTCCATATATACAGTGAATTCAAGATGCTCAATCAATGTTACATAGCAAAACATATCACAACACCGTGAGACTCTGTATCATTAAACTAATGTGAACAACTAACGCTACTGAGAGACCTTCTCATAACCTTAATTTTGAAACACTATTTGTGTACCAATAGAATTAAAGGAGTGCTCAAACTTCAGTAAACAACTTCATAGGTGAAGCCATTCTGTGTAGCTGGGATTTGCCGGCAATATATCATTCCCTGAGAAATATGCTAATAATGGGAACCATTTACGAACAAATTTAGAGTGGGATCCCACGTGCCCTTCTGTGTGAGTATCATAGGTTACTGCAACTTTGTCCACCACGAAGTGGGCCCAGCATTCATTTCGCCATTGGGAAAGAGATGGAAGATCAGCATTTTTCCAGGAGGCAGTGATCGAGAGCCGAGCTGTGGCTAACAGGGTGGAGGCAAGTTCAGAGATCTTTATTTCATGGTTATCAGTGTTGCATGTCGAGTTAAGAAGCAGTAAAGTTGGATCAAGTGGAATGTTTTCTGACATTATCTTCTTTATTTCTTCCAGAACTTGGGACCAGAAGGCTTGAATAACTGTGCAGGACCACCAGCAATGGGGAAAAAATCACTGGTGGACCCAGAGCCCTTCCAGTACTTGGAACGATATTGTGGTCGTGTGTGTTGCAGTCGAGCCGGGGAGAGATACCACCTGGTAAGTATTTTTTAAAAATGTAGCCTTATATTAAAGATCTTTGATTTGTTTGAGTGGGAGCTCCAGATGTTAGACCATTGTTGTATATTAAGATTTACATGCATATCTTTGTTCCAGGCTTTAATGTTAGGAAGGGTCTTGTTTTTTTTCTGTATCCCCCTTTTTAATTGGAAATACCTGGGCTTAAACCTGGGATCTTCTAGGAGGAGGAGGAGGAGGAGGAGATTGGATTTATACCCCGCCCTTCACTACCCGAAGGAGTCTCAGAGTGGCTTACAATCCCCGTATCCCTTCCCTTCCCCACAACAGACACCCTGTGAGGTAGGTGGGGCTGAGAGAGCTCTCCTGAGAACTGCCCTTGAGAAAACAGCCCTGAAAGAACTTATGACTGACGCAAGGTCACACCAGCAACTGCAAGCGGAGGAGTGGGGATTCAAACCCAGTTCTCCCAGATTAGAGTCCACGCTCTTAACTACTACCCCAGACTGGCAGATGCTCTACCACTGAGCCATGGCCCCTTTCTGATGTGCCTCTGTAATGATCTCCCCATTTAGTGTATTATTGGTTTTGTTGTATTTCAACTCGTGTAAGCTGCCTTGAGCCAGTTCATACCGGCAAGGCGGGATACAAATTGAAAGTAAATTAAAAAAAAAAATCCTGGTAATCTCCCATTGCTGGACAGAGGTGGACTCTGCTGACCAGAAGCCCCTCCATGGAAGTCCTTGATGCTACTCCAGAATATCTCCTTTGTTCCAGCAAGATATAAGTGCATGCGTATAAGCCAGTGAAGACATGCTTGGTAAGTCAAAGATTTGGGGTTTGATTCTTAGCATCTCCAGTATGAAGGGTGAGGAGGCTACACAAGGCTGAGAAATGCTGCTGCCAGCTGGAGAAGAAGGTTGGATCTATAGCGAGAACTAGCTCCTGAGGTCCCCGTCGAATGCCAGTAGATTTAACATGTGATCAAATGGCTCAACAGCCAGCTGACAACAGCTGGCCTGCAGTCAGCCTTAGTAAAGTCTTTGGGCTAGCTAACCCCCTGTGACAGAGCTGAGGATTAAGACCTGGAGATACCACAGGACCCACCATGCCTACGTCTAGACCCAGGGGCAGTTTAGCTGTTGTCCAAAAGGAATGAAGAAAAGAGGATTTCTCAACAGTGCAATAATTCTTCCTTCCTCCATCCTGTTAGCTTCCAGCTCGTCTCCTTGGGCATCCCAGTGGCCACAATCTTATCACCTTCATCCAAGTAAACCACTCTGGAGATCACTCCCTTAATCCTTTCTCAAAAGGAGGGAAGGCATCAGCAAAGGAAAGAGGAAGGACGAAAGGTGCACTTTAATAGGCAGAATGGAGGGGGGAGGAACTACTATTCCAGAGATGGAATAGTGCGACTCCATTGGTCAGGCAACGTTGCGCATGTTGCCGCCATGACAACAAAGGTTGCTGTTATTTGTGTTGTATATTGTGATGGATTATAACAGTAATCTGCTTTGACTACCAATCTGGTTGAAAAGTAGGCTATAAATGCAACATTATAAATATAACAAATATAACAAATAAACCACAATGTTCCTTATAATAAGAAATAAGCCAAGAGGGCATGATGGATGGAGACATATGCTGCTTTGTGGTTCACGTTGCATTTCAGGCTACAAGTATGCCTTACGATTTGTCCTTTTTTTTAACCCTGTCAATCAATATGTGATAGGGTTGCCAGGTCCCTCCTGGCAACCAGTAGGGGTGTGGGGGAACATCAGTAGAAAGAAGAAGGTCTAGGTCACATCACTGGCTTCATACAGGAAGTAACATAATCACACCAGAAACTTCTGGCTTATGCTATGGTGTATGGGCAAAAACTCTATGGTAAAACCAACTTCTACTATAGAGTTTTTGCTCGAACACCAGAGCATCACTCAGAAGTCACTGGCATGATGATGTCACTTCCTGTATGAAGCCAGTGATGTGGCATAGGCCTTCTTCTTTCTACTGGTAAGTCCCTCTGCCAGAGAGGCCCCCTGCCTCCACCGGGAGGTAGTGGTCTGGCAACCCTTGCATGTGGGTATGATTTGAAATGTAGCTCTTCATAATTCAGTGAATGGCCGTGCTGAGGGAGGAGGGGAGAGACCTTTTTTTCTGTCTTAAAAACCCAATGGCAACCCAGACATCTAGTAAATCTTTGCAAACCCACCAACAGGGACACTTCATGAATGGGTATTGGCTCATGCATTTATGATTTTACAAATCCATGTTGTATTGTCCCAGTCCTATTTTCTTCTTTCCAAACAGCTTCTACCTCTCTTAATATTTCTTTTTTTAAGATATTTCATTCTTCTCTTCACCAGTCCATGGACAACTTCTCTTTTGCAAGTGCCACTGAGGATCCCTTTGGACATTTTCCTCCAAAATCTTCATGATGGAAAGTGCCGTCGAGTCACAGCCAAGGCAAGAGCAGTTCAGAGGTAGTTTGCCATCTCATGCCTCAGCACTGTGTCCCTGGACTGCCTTGGTAGTCCCCCATCCAAATACTAACCAGGGCTGATCCTGCTTAGCTTCTGAGATCTGATGAGATCAGGCTAGCCTGGGCAACCCAGGTCAGGGTTTCAAAATCTTCACCTGGACGTATTTAAGTGCATTGTGAGAACCCTAGCCCTGAAGGAGAGAGAGCTTCAGTAGACACGGGCCTACTTGGCATCTCAAGGCACCCCCCTTTACAACCTAGATCCCAGAAGGAGCACCTCTTCCACTATTCAGCCATATTTCCTAGCAATCAGTTTGATGGAGGCACATGCAATAGAGCTGCCAACCTCTAGGTGGTAGCTGGAGATCTCCTGGGATTACAACTGCTCTCCAAGAGACAGAGGTCAGTCCATGTGGAGAGAATGGCTGCTTTGGAAGGCGGGCTCTGTGCCATTATACCTCACTGAAGCCCTCCCCCTCCTCAAACCCTGCCTTCCTCAGGCTCCACCCCCCCAATCTCCAGGTATTTCCCAGCCTGAGGTTGGCAACTCTAATATGCGAGCGTCAGCCCATTCCAGAGCATTTTCTGTGGTCGCTCCAGTGCTTCAGAACAGGCTTTCACTGGAGGTTAGGAGTGCCCACCTCCTGGCTGTTTCTTGGTGTGGCTACAAAACAGTTCCATTTAGAAGAGATTTCGTGGGGCTCTGGGCACTTTTGTAGTGGCCCAGGCTGTTACTGCTTAAGCCTGCTGCTGTTTCTGAGTTTTACTGCCTTGGGGCTGTATCGTACATCACCTGTGGAGTCAATGATCCCTCTAAGCTGTGGAGTCTTGTGAGCGAAAATCCTACTTTGTGAGCGACTGTCATTAAAGCTGCAAGTGAGCGATTCGGCTACTGCATATATCAGTTTGCTCTGGAGCCATCCTTCCTGAGCAAAGGCAAAAATGTGTGAGCCGGAGGCTAAAAAACTGCAAGCCAGCTCACATTAACTCAGCTTAGAGGGAACACTGCCTGGAGTCCTGCGTTGAGGAAGGATATTTTCTAACAAATAAATACCCATCTAGAGGGCCTTAGGGAAAGGTTACTCCTTGCTACCAACACCGGTCTTGGATAAAGGTCCCCAGGAGAAATCCAAGCCAATCCAGAGTTCAGACCGTCTTGCTTCTACATCTGGAGTTTCACCATGTGCAGCAGCTGGTTCCTTCGGGGAAAGAAGACAGAGCTGCCTGCCAGCCTCCTTTCCCCACCTCTCTTTCCCCACTATCTTCGTCTCTGCTGGATGCCTCCTTCACAGAGCTCCTTTGAGCACTGCTGAGAGTTCAGATCCCTTTTGGTGGGGGACTGGGAGTCGGGACACCCGTGCTTTCATTTTAGCAACCTGATGGCACTTCAGACCAGCTGTGTGCACATCTGGTCAGGCTGTTAGCAAGTTGCTGGGAAGCCCCAAGCAGGGCAGCTCCTGACACAGGAGTCTTCGAAGTGCCACACATTGGTTGTGTCCAGACCAGCAGGTTGCCGCGGCTGTATCCTGCAGAGAAAAAAGCCGCTGGAGTTAGGTGTACTTCACAGCATTCATACCAGTCTGCAACACCGGCTGCATCGGGTAGCCAACCTGTGAGGGCTGGTTCACATGGCTACAATGCCACCAGCATGGAGCCATGGCTGATGCACCCCTCTGATTGGATGGGTTGCTGAAAATGGCATACTGCTGCGCCGGAAACGGGAGGGGTGATCACACAGCTCCTGCACTTTGCGTGTTCAGATGTTGGAAGACCCGATACGGAAGCGTCTCACCACCGGATTCTCCTGGTGGCTGTTTAAGACATATGGGAGTCGTTTTGCAATGAGGCAGGGACGGATGGCTGCCAAGTGCCAGATATGTGTGTCTGATCATGCTACTTTGATCCGGGAGGGGGGGGAGTGGCTATGCTGGACCGAATTGCCTATGTGATCACAACCATCGATGGGATCAACCTGCGTTGACAAAGGCACATGTCATAGAGGTGCATTCATCGGGAAATTGGTGTGGCTTGCAGCTCCTTCTCAAGTGCGCAGTTGGTAGCGAGCCCTTTTGTCACCATGTAATCTGCGAGACGGCCCTGAAGCGAGCAACCTCGTTCTTTTAACACAATTGCAGCTCATTTCAATATAGCCTGTGGATGAGAGGTTCTCAATGGATTATGCGCTAAGAGGCCAAATGTTGGCTTATTTGGTAAAAATTGATTAAATTTGTCAGGTGAATAAAATCCTTTATTGAATTTACCTAGTCGAACGTAAGCCTGTGTTGTTCTGGTTTCTCATTAGAGCGCTGCGGAAATTTGTCGGAAGTCATTAAGTGTATCCTAAGTGAAACATCAGGAACAATTCGGCCAAACCACAGCGGAGACCCTCCCCCGAGGAAAAAAAATAACCACTCTGCCTGCAAACCCCGGCTGCCTCGAGCTATTTGCTGCCCTAGATGAAAACTAATTTTGCCGTTCCCTCCCTCTTGATGTGGTTGCATGTGACGTGGGGAACTATGTTTCTTGTTCCAGAGCTTTCCTGATTAGAAAACCTTTTTCCTGTCCCACATACTGGAAGGGGCTACAATTAGGAAAACTGACCATGAATGGGACAATACATCTACATCGACCACACACTCCAGACCTTTAAGACAACGAAGAAGAAGAAGAAGAAGAAGAAGAAGAAGAAGAAGAAGAAGAAGAAGAAGAAGAAGAAGAAGAAGAAGAAGAAGAAGAAGAAGAAGAAGAAGAAGAAGAAGAAGAAGAGAGGAGGAGGAGGAGGAGGAGGAGGAGGAGGAGGAGGAGGAGGAGGAGGAGGAGGAGGAGGAGGAGGAGGAGATTGGATTTATACCCTGCCCTTCATTCCCAGTCTTAGAGCAGCTTACAAACTCCTTTCCTTTCCCCTCCCCACAACAGACACCCTGTGAGGGTAGGTAGGGCTGAGAGAGCTGTGACAGAAACTGCTCTTTTTCAAGAACAGGTCTGACAGAACTATGGCTTGCCCAAGGTCATCCAGCAGCTGCAAGTGGAGGACTGGGGATCAAACCCGGTTCTCCCAGATTAGAGTCCACACCAATAGAAAAAGTGTGTTTTGTGGGTGGTAAAATGCCAACTCTATAAGTTTTTCAAGGCAAGAGACTAACAGAGGTTGTTTGCCACAAGGTATAGATAGGAACTCTCAGTCTGGGGCAGGTGATGCACTCTATTCTTGATGCTGGGAGGGCAACAGAGGGAGGTCTTCTAGTGTCCTGGCCCCACTGCTGGACCTCCTGATGGCACCTGTTATTTTTGGCCACTGTGTGACAGAGTGTTGGACTGGATGGGCCATTGGCCTGATTCAACATTGGCTTCTCTTATGTTCTTATGCCATTGCCTGCCTCTGCATAGCAACCCTGAAATTCCTTGGTGGTCTCCCAGCCAAGTACTAACCAGGGCCAACCCTACTTAGCTTCCAAGATCTGGCTAGCCTGGGCCACCCAGCTCAGTGCATTCTCTCTCCAGGCTTTTTCTGCATGCAGAGCGCATGGTCTATCACTGATCCAAATCTATATCAGCATGGCCTACTCCCAATGGCCACAGCTCATCCATTGTCTACTCAGCACTGTCTAGTGTCTCCTCCAAATGGCTGCAATTCACCAGGGTCCCAGGAAGAGAAAAATCCTTGCCGGCATTTGTTGCTAGAGGCTCTTTAAATGTAGATGCCATGGATGGAACCTGGGATTTTCTGGTGCAAAGCATTTGGTCTGCCATGGCTTCTTGTGAAAAGGCCACGAACTGTTAGCATTGCAAACGGACCACTGATCAAACCCTCTCGAACACACTCAGGCTGCCTTATACTGAGTCTGTATACTGAGTCACTTTCAAAGATGACCTACGTATCCAGGCGGGGTATTTAGCCTTAGCAAGTGGGGGAAACAGTAGTTACCCTGGAACCCCGACAATCTTGACTACTGTGTTGAGTTGGTCCAGTACAAAATCGATACCTGGATTTAAGCTGACTTTAGGCTTCTTTGGACTGGAGTGGGGAATCAGGAGGGTTGCTAAACAATAACAGAATAAAATAAAAAATTTTAAAGATGCATTGCCAGGAGGGACAACAGCATAAATATTCCAAGTACCATTGCTATGCAGGGAAGCAAATATTTGCATTTATAAAGGTTTCTAATCATTACATTCAAACCATCTCTCTCTCTCTCTCTCTCTCTCTCTCTCTCTCTCTCTCTCTCTCTCTCTCTCTCTCTCTCTCTCTCTCTGCATGTGTGTGTGTGTGTGTGTGCGCGCGCATATTTGTCTCCTGTCCCCTTTCTGGTTGCTGGATGCAGGTGACATGCTGCGCTGAGGGAATTCATTTCAGTTGCCCCAATCTGATTTCTAATTATGATGCAGCATGCACAATTATGCCTTTCCTATGGGATGCTCATTACATGGCACATATGAATGCCCTGCAATCAGGCACATTTGTTGCTCAGGGTGTGGGGCGGGGAGAGACTTAGCATGCATGCACAACCTTATTCCTGACATTTTTAGTGCCCTCTCCCACATACGCACATCAGCTTATTCAACACACTGGGAAACCTGCAGCACAACAGCGTGTTTATCTTGCATGAAGCAGAACATGGGAACAAATTTCACAGAGGGGCACGAGGATTGCCAAATCGCAATCTGGAGGCGCCACAGAGCCCCTCTGCCAAGGAAGCAGAGTCCAGAGACCAGAGCATCTGCTTCTCCAGTTGTCAGTTCCCCTTTCCCACCTGCTGAAGCAAGCAAGACTCTAGTCACTCTGGTAGCTCAGGGGCTTGTAGCCTATGGCTCTAGAGTCGGATGAGGCTCAGTACAAAACCAGATATGGCTCTTAGAGATAAAAAAAAAAAATGGGGAGGGGAGAGCCAGTTTGGTGTAGTGGTTAGGAGTGCAGACTCTAATCTGGGAGAACCGGGTTTGACTCCCCACTCCTCCACATGCAGCTGCTGGTGTGACCTTGAGTCAGTCACAAGTTCTCTCAGAGCTGTTCTCTCAAGAGCAGATCTTGGAAGAGCTCTCTCATCCCCACCTACCTCACAGGGCGTCTGTTGTGAGGAGAGCAAGGGAAGGAGATTGTAAGCCGCTCTGAGACTCTGAGTGAAGGGTGGGGTATCAATCCAATCTCCATCTCCTCCTCCTCTTCCTCCTCCTCCTCCTTCCCTCTCCTTGAGCAGTGACTGAGAACCGTGTGTGCTTCCATGAGCAATTTAGAGGAAGCCTTTCTTGGAACCCACATTGCAAGCGACCTTTGACCAGTATCAGAACAAATTTTGCTCTTCAGAGGTTCTTTTCCTTTTGGTGGGTATTACACTGGTGGCCTTACAAATGTTTAAAGCAAAAGTCAAGGCCCAGCTATTATTCAGAGCCTCAGTTTGGATTCGGGCTTTTAAACTTTCTATTGGACTCATCTCAATTGCCTTTCTGGCTCTTTTTGGAGCCTCTAGTAGTTGCACAGCCTCATTCGCTTTGCGACTAGAGGTGGTGGATGTGAAGCAAATTTCAACCATAGCTTGGTCTGCAGCACTCAGGTTCAGGGGGTCTCTCCCTCTATCTGACTCCTTCCCGATCTGTGCTGAGCCACCTTCCATCTAACTCCTATTCCAACTGTTGGAGCCGGAGGGACAGACCAGAAAATTGCCAGTCTGGGTTTTTGCATGACTTATTTATTGGTGCTGCAGTTAAACCAGTTCAGCGTATGTGGTTGAGGACAGCAACGTTTTTTTTAACAGTCATCGATCTTATCAGCTGCCTCTTCACTCTCCTCCCCATCCCTGTCAATGCTTACGGAGGGGGTCAAAATTTCTATTGTGGCACAGGCCTATAGCCGGGATTTTTTTAATTTGGGGGAGGCTTTAAATAAGTTGGGGGCACCCCCCCACACACACACACACCCCAAGGGAGTGCCACAAATAAAATAAAAAAATGGAAGTTGGGGGGCCTGGGCTGGATGGGAAGTCGGGGGGCTTGGCAGTAAGATGGGGGGGGCAGGCCCCGAGATGCCTCACTGTAGGTACGGGCCTGTTGTGGCACCATGTCGGTTTCTGATTCTATGATTGTATGACTTATATATTGGATCGTTTTAATATTCTTCTATGTTAAATTGTTGTACCCCCCCCGGGCCCGCTTTGCAAGGAGGGTGATATAGAAATTTAAGTAAATAAATAAATAGTAGGAAGGCTTGAAAATGCTGGACTGTCAAATGCTTGGAGCTGATGCTGAGCAGGTCTGCTCACCGATTTATCTGGGTCTGGTACCATCATTTCCCTTCTCTCACAATATATACGTCTATCCTGTCTCACTGTTTCTGCTTATCACAGGATGTTCTCCTTAGGCCATTTTAATGTGCTTCCTTCCACAGAGCTAATTGATAGACTTAGAAGAATGCCAGCCTCCAGGTGGGATCTGGGGGTCCCCTGAGATTACAGCTCATCTTCAGACTACAGAAATTAGTTCCCCTGGAGAAAAGGTGTGATTTGGAGGGTAAATGCTATGGCGTTGTAACCCACTGGGGTTCCTCTCTTCCCCAAGCTCCATCCCCAAATCTTCAGGAGTTTCTTAACTGGGGCTGATTTCACACTACAGCTGCCTCGGGGTTGCGCCACCGTTTGCCCCGATACTATTCATCAATTTCACACCTGAAGCCGCGGGGCTGCATTTGACCCGCGGCTTCGCCCGATTTCCCCGCAGTTTCGTGATCCTGTTTTTTGAGGATTACGAAACTGCAGGGGAAATCGGGCGAAGCCGCGGGTCAAAATGCAGCCCCGCGGCTTTGGGTGTGGAATTGATTAATAGTATCGGGGCAAACGGCGGCGCAACCCCGAGGCAGCTGTAGTGGGAAATCAGCCTGGGTCTGGCAACTCAACACACACACACACCATCTCCTGTAGGTGGCCAAGGGGAACCTGCCAAACCTAGCAAGCAGAGGTCATGTCTTCTGTCGCTCAGGTTGTTGAATCTATTACACATTTTCTGTTTCCCTGTAAGATGTATGCTGAGCAAAGAGCTGGTATGTTAGTTCTTCTTATTTCCAGTCTGCTCTGTGGATTACCGTCTGTTCAATCTCCTTTCAGGGTCTGACAAGAGGACTATAGAAACGGGGGTAAAATTTTCCTCATGGGCACTAAAACACTGTGAAAAAGTCCTGAAACTATCTTGACTTGATTGGGTTCTGAGGACTTTGGTCTAATTCTTGTAGTCGGCAAATGGATCCTTTAGCTGACTTTTAAAATGTACTTGTCCCATCCATCCTTAATCTTTTGGTTTTGAATTGTGTTTATATATGTATTGTATGCACTGTTCCCTCTAAGCTGAGTTAGTGTGAGCTAGCTCACAGTTTTTTAGCCTCCAGCTCACACTTTTTTGTCTTAGCTCAGGAAGGATGGCTCCAGAGCAAACTAATTTATGCAGTAGCCAAATCTTGTGCTCACAACTTTAATGCCAGTAGAATTTTTGCTCACAAGACTCCACAGCTTAGAGGGAACATTGATTGTATGTTACTGAATATTCATTATTGGGCCCAGCCTAAGTAAGTCCAACAAGCGGTTGCACTTTATGGGCTTTTTTATTGAGAATAAACTGAGAATTTAGAGGAAGGGCAGGATAAAAACATAATAAACAATAGGTTCCATCTTCAGGACACCAGGCAGGGAGGGTACAAGAAACAGAATCTGGTATGCTGTTGAATGAATACTCTGAGCCACCCCCCAAGGGAAGAAGGCATTTGGCATTTCAGAGGGCAGGCTAGGGCCTCTCTTGTTTTCAGAACACTTAACCCCAAGACCCAGGCTTTGAGAGCCTGTGTAGATTCCAGAGGGATGATACTCCTTCACAGAGAAAAGGAGGCTTATGATGGCCGCCATGTTGCTTTTGTTGATGCAGTGGAGAACGGGCCCAGTGACAGCTATGGGGAGCAGGGCTGAGAGCAACACACGGATCAGCAGCACAAAGACATTCCAAACAGAAGGGCTGTTCACATCACTAATGCTATTAAAGTTCTTTCCATCCCATGGCTTTGACTTCAGCTCAGTTTTATTAGGAGGCTCTTGTGAGGAAATATTGGCATTCCCTGGCTTGGCACCCGGAACTGCAAAAAAGAAAAAAAAGAAAAGAAACTCCACAGCAAACATAACTTATATGCTTGAGTCTAATGAGAGGGGAAGAAAAATGTTCCCACAGCCTCCTCAGTTCTTAGCCCTACAACACATGGCCATGAATAGTTTCTCATGAAGGAATCATTGGCTTTGCTGATGCTGGTCACTCGGGATGATCAACAGGTTCAGCCCAAGTTTTGCTCATTAGTTGTGAGAAGGGAGTAGGGTTGCCAGGTCCCTTCATCTTGCCAGCGGGGGGATCGGGGGGCTTCCAGGAGTGGGCGGGGACATCCCCAAAGCACTGGCATCACCTGGAAGTAACATCATATCAGAGACATCAGTGGTGACGCTCTGGTTTTGGGACAAAACTCTATAGAAAAATCTGGGTCAGATAATAGAGTTTGGTCCCCAAACCACAGCATTACCATGCGACGTCCCTGACTCGATAATGTCACTTCCAGGTGACGTCAGTGCATTGTGAATGTCTGTTTGGGGGGTTTCTCCCCACTGGCCAGTGGCAGGCAGAAGCCCCCAAAATTGGAGGATTCCCCACCTGGACCAGGGGAATGGCAACCCAAGCAGGGAGGCGAATTTCTGTTGGGCAGTTTGACTATTCACAAGCAACTCAAACCTGTTTGGCAGGTTACTTTCCACATGTTCAAAGAGTACAGTGCAATAGATAGCATTTCATGCATACATTCTCCCTAGGGTTGCCAGCCCTGCAATGGCAAATGTGTGGAGATTTGGGGGGCAGTGCCTGGGTACAATAACCATAGAGACCAAGAAAATACCCAGAGCACCATGGAGGATGTGATGTCACTTCCGGGTGATCTCTAAGAGTCTATACAATCTCTATGGTCTTTACCATAGTTCTCTATAATCTTTAACATAGAGAATGGGAAAATTTCTATGGCATCACAACTATTCTCCCTATTATACTCCCAATCCCACTCCCGTTTGGTATAGTGGTGGACACTAATCCAGATAACCATTTTGATTCCCCACTCCTCCACATGAAGCCAACTGGGTGACCTTGGGTCAGTCACAGTTCTCTCAGAGCTGTTCTCTCAATGTCTTTATATTTAGGATTTTTGGCTTTATATTTAGGATTTTTGGCTCCAATGTGCATCACTTTGCTCTTGGCCACATTGAACCCCATTTGCCATGTTGATGCCCACTCGCCCATCCTTACCAGATCCCTTTGGAGTGCCTCACAATCCTCCCTGGTTCTCACCACCCAGAACAACTTTGTGTCATCCACACTTCACTGCTTCCTCTTCCTCTTCTCTTCCTCCTCCAGGGCAGAGGATGGGGACCATGAGTTGGCAAATGGAGTTTAAATTTCCATGTTCCATGCTCCACAGCCAATTGTCTAAATGAAGCCTGAACAGCCCAGTCAGTCAGTTATTAATTTCAAAAAAACCCAGAATGATTGGGAATAGTTGAGCTCATCCTATGAGAAAGCGGGAGTCACTAGCTGAAGTAGTCCTCTTAATAGGCATGGACTACACTGAACAGTAAGTAGCAACGCTTCTGCTTCCAGCGAAGTCACAGCAAGGCTTGGCAGGACCATTCCCTGAAGCTGCCAACAACTTGCTCCAACAAGTTCCAGAGTCAGATTCATCTGTATAACTCTCATCCTCCTCACTACCTATCCCAGGTTTCACCTTCTTTCTAAAGAATGGAGATCTGTAAAGGAGAAGTCTCTTTGCTGGACTCTTAACGTTCTCACTGTTCCAGTTCTAGACAGGCTTCTTGTGTATTGCCAGTGAGCTGGAGGGAGGAGATTGCAAAGCTATCAGTTCTTCAAGGAGTTCTGGTTCGAGGCACTGAGGGTCATGGACTGGCATTTGTAACAGAGCCAGTGTCTGGTCTGCTTTACAACCCATGCCACCAAGTGGCCCAAGGGGCTTCCTGGTTGTTGCTCAAGGGTAGGGTGATGACAGCGCATAGGTGCTCACAGCTCTTACATTCTAGATGTGTGCTAGTGTGCAGCCACACCTTACCCGTCAAAGTTCATCTCATAATAAACTTTTCAGTAGTTTAAGGTGCCACTGCGGAGACCTGAACTCCATTCCTGGCCACCGCTCCATCTTTTTCTTACAGTGGCATTTTTATCCGCCTAGATAAATTCAGGATTCAAATTCCATTTCAAAGCATCCCAGACTTCATAAGGACGGAAGGAGGGCACAGATTTATGCCTGCCTTCAGAGGATTTTAGTGCGCAGCTCAGAACCAATGGGCCTTAATAAAACAGTGACTTATGGAGTCGATGGCTCCGAGCAGCTGCAAAGACTTAGCAGCAATCACTGAGCCGGATTCTGCATCAAGACTTCTTATAGCCTTTGCTCGTGGCAAGGCAAGCCCAGTTCTCTGTGGACAACAGCAGCTGAGAGATTATCGCAACCTCTCACTCTGAACAATTGCTTGGAGCTGCTGACCCAAAAGTGCCTAAACCACAATGGAACTTGGAGACATACTTGTATGTAACATAATTAGCCTTTGCGGGAGATGCAGACATAAAGGTAAAGGTAAAGGTTCCCTTGCTCGAAAGCCAGTCGAATCCGACTCTAGGGTTGCGGTGCTCATCTCCGTTTCCAAGCCGAAGAGCCAGCGCTGTCCAAAGACTTTTCCGTGGTCATGTGGCCGGCATGACTAAACACCAAGGTGCACGGAACGCTGTTACCTTCCCACCGAAGTGGTACCTATTTATCTACTTGCAATTTCTTGCTTTCGAACTGCTAGGTTGGCAGACATAGGATGCGTCTACTACCAAGGGAGTATGTAGCTGGGAATCTAAGCATGTTCAGAGCTGACTGACAAGGGGGAGATCCCAGGACTTAAAAACAGAGAAATACGTGGCCCCTCCAAAGTATTAAAACGGCCATTGACTTTGGAGAATCCTCGGGAAACTCTGCCAAACATCCAACAGCCATATCTGCAAGAGTCCATGACAATAGCCGTGGTGTCCTGTCCAGGGGTCATTTCATAGAAAAAGAGGTGCAGGAGCTCAGTAGCATAACCTATTTGCATATGCCACACCCCGTGACATCACCGGAAGTGTGTCAGAAGGTAACACCCACCTTTCAGGCTCCACTGGTATGTTTTGGATTGCTAGCTATGTGGGGGGGAGCATGCAGATCTACCCTCACAGAGGAGGGAGAGCTTATATCTGAATAAAGCTTGGTCTTAAAGGGCCACTGGACTCTTTTGGATTGCTAGCTATGGGGGTGGGGGACGCGCAGATCTGCCCTCACAGAGGAGGGAGAGCTTTTACTTGAACAAGCCTTGGTCTTAAAGGTGCCACTGGACTCTTTTGGATGGCCCGCAAGTGCAGGAAAGTGTGTGGCTGCTCATGGGTTGAGGAGGGTGGTGCAGAGGACGCGCATGGCCTCAAGCAGGTAGGGAGCCAGGGCAGTAGCGGGTAGAGGTGCAGGAGGAGGCCAAGTAGGCGCAGGAGGAGGCCAAGTAGGCTCAGCAGGCTGGGGTGGAGCTCCTCACAGGCCTCGCAGGAGTCACCGGGGCCCGCCTTGCAGAGGCACCGCACCAGGGCCAGCATGAAGACGGACAGAGCCTGGGCAGGCTGGGTGCCATGGCCCACACAGTAGCGGAGCAGCTCGAAGGACAGCTCACAGCAGCGCTCCACTGGGTCAGCCAGTGGGCCAGGAAAGGTGAGGGGGGCTGCTGGGAACAGGAGGCAGGGCTTGCTGCATGTGCCCGCCCCCAGGTCTCCTTACTGCTGGCGCTTCGCTCCTGCAGGAAATGAGCCCTGGTCCTGTCCAAAGCCACACTGAACAGATGTATATTCTGGTGGAATACACAAGGTCTATAGTGCACCAGCTTGAAGAAGATCAGAAGAACAGCCTATAGGGGGCAGCTGAAGGACTGCTATTTAGCATAGCTAGATTAGGGACTTCCCACAGTTTCAAATTATGTCCTTCCTGATTGGCTCTTTGGAGACTTCCTGCTGCAGCTGAGCCCTCCCTCTTCGTTCCTGTCTCTCACAGCAGTTAGTCAGTTAGTTAGGCCTCTCTCCTCTCCTCTGTTCTATCAGAGTTTATTTCTTCTTTAATAAACTAAGTTATTTTCTTTAAATAGTTGGTGTTCCATTCCTCTGCGTGTTTAAACTCTGCCAACATATTCCAGTGTCAGAAATAATGAAGCTTTCTCCGTTCAGAAGCAAGAGGCTTTGGTATAAATGCAAGAGCTGATGATGATTTATGTACCATAAATTATGTTCTTCCAAGGAAACAAAAGACAGGTCCCCCCCAAAAAAAACATGCCTGCTTCTACAAACTCCAGCACTTTATCTCCCACCACTTCTCTCTACCCTGGTCAACTTTATTAAAAGAAAACAAGTGATGTGCATTGCTGAGTTCCCACTATCATCACCATTCCTCTTCCTTGGTTGGTGAGAACTTGGTGTTTGGAAAATAGTCAAAAATACTTAATTACTCAGAGTTTCGAAGGATCTTTGCTTCACTAGAGAGGAGAAACAGAACATTTCTTTCTGTTTAAAAAGATTTATTTCTAAGGATAAAGGTACACAGGAAACCTAACAAAATAACAAACATATCTAAGAGCTACATTTCTACATCTTACTGCTAAGAAAGCATGGTCACACTGAATACACAACAATGGAGAATCTGCTTCTTCTTGACCCCTAGAAAGGAAGTCACCTGAAACCAGTAACCAATCAGTATTACAATACAGACTACTTTGGCTCTGAGCCAGGTTTCCCTTCCAGGTCAGTCTAAACAGTAGTAGAGATGTTAACAAGTTAACCCTATAATGACTGGAATCTGAGACCTTGCAAACACATACATTTTCAACACTTGGGAGGTAATGATGTCATATCACATGCTGTCTTTCATCACACATGGGAGTGCACAAGGCTGCCATTTTGTTTGGCAGCCATACTTACCCTGTAACACTTAATTTTGCCCTAAACTGAGTCCCAGAAGGGTGGAAGGAAACAGAGGTAAAGTAAGAAGGGCAGATGCAAATCCCTTCATGTGTTTTAGTCAGTGTCAAAGAGTTTTAGTCAAAGGCCTCACAGTAGAGGCAAGTTTTCAGCTAAGTTTTAAAGGATCAGAGACACATGGTATCTAGTAATAGGTGATCTTAGAATGCATTTGTGTTGGTCTTGGGGGAGGGGAATGTCAGGGCATCTTTCTGAGCCTTTCTCATGAAAACTCGGAAACAACAAGTGCACCGGGAGAACTGCCCAGTTTGGTGTAGTGGTTAAGTGTGTGGACTCTAATCTGGGAGAACCGGGTTTGATTCCCCACTCCTCCACTCGCAGCCACTGGATGACCTTGGGCAAGCCATAGTTCTTTCAGAGCTCTTCTTGAAAGAGCAGTTCTCTCAGAGCTCTCTCAGCCCCACCTACCTCATAGGGTGTCTGTTGTGGGGAAGGGAAAAGAGTCTGTAAACTGCTCTGAGACTCTGAGTGAAGGGCGGGGTATAAATCCAATCTCTTCTCTCTTCTTGTCCCTGCCAATCCCCATCCTTTCAAGCAAATTTATCATTTCAAACAGGTGGGGAGGGAGACCAGAGTCAGAGGGGGCTTTTTGCTGACAAAGGCTTTGGAAGCCTCTAGGTTGCCAGTTCAATGTTGGGAAATTTGGGGGAGGAGACCAAGGAAGAAGGCTTTGGAGGAGGGAGGGACCTCAGCAGGGTATAATCCCATAAAGTGCACCCTCCAATGCAGCCAGTTTTCCCAGGCATTCTCTGTCTTCCAGCGATCAGTTGACATTCCGGGAGTTCTCCAGCCTGGAGATTCCAGGCACCACCTGGAGGGGCAGCCTTTAAGCCTCTTCCTTCTTCACATGTTACAATTTTTCCAGTGCATATTCAGGAGCTGGTATATTATATAGTCTAAGTCATGGAGGTCTCTAGTTCAAATCTTGCCTCTGCTATGAAGTCACTAGGCGGCCTTAAGGCAAGCCTCTCGGGCTCAGCCCCTCCCCTACGCTAGGGTCGCCAGCTCTGGGTTGGAAAATACCTGGAGACTTTGGGGGTGGATCCAGGAGAGGGCGGAGTTTGGGGAGGGATCTCAGCATGGTACAATGCCACAGAGTGCACCCTTTAAAGCAGCCATTTTTCTCTGGGGGAGCTGGTCTCTGTCACCTGGAGATCAGTTGTAAAAGCAGGAAATCTCCAGGCCCTACCTGGAGGCTGGCAACCCCACCCTGCACACATCCCTGCAATACGGGGATGCTGGCCTACTGTAAAGGGCTGTTTTAAGGAACACAACAAGATTAATTATGTGAAGTGGTTTTGAGCACTGAAGAAACTCTATAAATGCTAATTATCATTATCATTCTGTGCCAGGCTACTTAGATCTTACAGTTTTTTTCATGTTTCCCAAGGGCTGCAAAGACAGAATCTTTACATGGCTCAGGGTGGTAGTTTCTTATTTGAACTACACAGTCATTAACTCCCCCGCCCCCCGTCTCTATCACATTTTGTAAGCCCGCTGAAACCATCCGGTTAGTTCAGTATTAGCAATATGCAAATGATTCCAAAAATCTAGTTCATTTATTCTAGATAATATCTGGGGTGGGGTGGGGGTGGGGGGAGAAATACCAGGGAGGGAAACCTGATAGCAACCATTCCCTTTTGTGTCAATCATAACTCCTCGGCTTTGCTACCATGGTTACCACTTTGTTAATTTCATCTCTATTTAAAAGAAAACAATAACAAAACACCTTTGAAATGTTTGAAGTGCTGAAATGTCATCTTGGCGGCGTATGAAAGGAAGGATGAATGCCTGTCTCTCTCTCTCGAAATAAAATACCAGTCTAGGGAACTAAGTGCATGCGGAGGGTGGGGGGGACTTCTCTACCCACATCTCTGCCTTCTAACACAAGATAATTCATAAGAAGGCACCAGGTCAAAAGATGCATGGAATCCAATCAGATGTCAATCCGCATTGTGGAACTCCCGGCTACAAAATCATTCTTTCTCTCCCCATTATAAAGACAACAAATTAACAGATCTCCAAGTGTGGAGGCAGTGCACCCTTCATTACCAGATGCCAGAGGGGGAAATAAAATACTAATTTCCTCCATAAACCCCAGGCTTTATGGGGGTGGCCAACAGAACAAAAGACAAGTCAGTGCATACAGTGTAAAAAGAAGGTCAGACTGGGCTCAAGGAAATCAGCATCCAAGCTCCTGACTGAGCACGAACTTCTCTGTCGACTTATCATGTTTATAACCTACCCATCTCCCAAAGAGCTCAGGGCCGTTATATATCCCTCTCTCCTCCTGCCTTTTATCCTTACAACACTCTACAGTTGCCAATCTTCAGTCTGGTGCAGTGGTTAAGTGCGCAGACTCTAATCTGGGAGAAGTGGGTTTGATTCCCCACTCCTCCACTTGCAGCTGCTGGATGTCCTTGGGCAAGCCATAGTTCTGTCAGAGCTGTTCTTGGGAAAGAGCAGTTTCTGTCAGAGCTCTCTCAGACTCACCTACCTTACAGGGTGTCTGTTGTGGGGAAGGGAAGGGAAGGGAGTATGTAAGCCACTCTGAGAGAAGGGTGGAGTGTAAATCCAATCTCCTCCTCCTCCTCCTCCTCCTCTTCTTCTTCTGGCTGGAGATCTCCTGGAATTACAATTGGTCTCCAGACAACAGAGATCAGTTCCTCTGGAGAAAATGGCTGATTTGGAAAGTGGATTGTATGGCATTATATCATGCTGAGGTCCCTCCCCTCACCAAACCCCACTCTCTCCAGGCACTTCCCAACCCAGATCTGGCAACCCTACAACAACCCTGTGAGGAAAGTTAGACTCAGAGAGTGTGATGGACCGAACGCCACCCAGCAGCCTTCACGGGCATTTGAACCTGGCTCATGGGGATTTGAACCTAGTCTAACATCACATAGACTACCCATGTAATCTACCTCGCAGGGCTGCTAGGAAGATAAAATGGAATAACTTGGTGCAGTAGATCATCCTGTGCTCCTGGGAAGGCTGGTAAGATGTGAGAAAAAAAATTAAAATATTAAAGATGGAACAAAAAGTCTTGCTATTCTAAAAGCAGGCTGGCGTAGCAGTCAAGAGTGCCTCCTATTAGCTGCATTTATTTGCCAGCCTTCTTCTTTCTCAGGTCACTTTCCAACGGGCTTTTTACCGGGGTTTCTCTGCCAAAGTGCAGCGGCATTTCTCTACCTTTCGAACACATCTAACCCATTTTCCTTCTTTATGTTCTCTGTTGTTTTTTTCTCCCTGTGGTTTTCCAAATGACTTTTAATCTGATGTTTCTGTTTGATGCGACATATCTGTGGCTGACAGCCCAGATGGTTCCCTTGCATGGCTTTGCCTCTGCCAACATGAGCTCTCTTTGTAGGCCACGACTTTGCAAATCTCATATCATAGTAACAAATTAGCTGTGTGAAAGGTCTGATTGGCCTCTGCAGGTTAAACTGGGACGTAAGCAGTGCATTCCTTTTAAGGGCTGACTCAGCCGCTGGCCATACTGATCTGTGCTTCTGTGACTTTGTGGTTGGACTACTGTAATGAGGTCTATGTTGGGCTGCCCTTTCCCTGGGATCTCATTGAATGCAGCATCCTGACTATAGGCAGGGGCAAGCCTATGGGAATACATCTTGTGCCTCTTAGAAGAGCTACATTGGCTGCCAGTTTGTTTCTTAGTCCAGTTCAAGGTGTTGGTTATGTCCTTTAAATCCCTTCACAGCCTAGAATTCTTGTATCTAAAGGACCACCTGTTCCCATGTGGTGCCATGCATGGGCCCCTGTGTCGACTAAGGCCCTCCACCTGCCACTGCCTGGCATCATCCTGGCATTGTCCAGAGCCCATACCTCTTCTGTGGCAGGTCCCACCTTGTGGAATAGCCTCCTTTAGGAAGTGAAGAGAGCGCCATCTTCAGCTATCTTCAGGAGGTAGTGCAAGCTCATTTTAATTGCCAGGGCTTTTAATGGGGTGTAGCCTGTAGGCATTGTTAAGGGGAGGGTGTTATTTGGGGTTTCATTTTGTTGATTTTTAAATTGTAGTGTTTTAACTATTCCTTGGAAGCCAACTGGATGTTGTGATATACATGTCTAGAGTAAGGCTGGCCTAGATGAGTTTGATCTATGTCAGTGCAGATGACAGCTAGGAGCTGTAAGGGTGGCTGGTTCCAGCCAGTTTAGGGCAGTCCAGTCCAGCATTGAGTAACTTGCATCACCATGACTCAGCACTGTACTGATTGGTCAGTGGTTGTATAAATGTATTGCTTGTACAGTGTATGTCTCTCTCTCTTAATGTATGGTTGCAGCGGAGCGCTTTGTCACTGAGAACTGGATGTTGGTGGAGGCTTGGTATAAATAAATTGCACATAGTATTTGCACTAAAGCTGTGGAGTCCAGTCTTCCTTTGGATACTCTTACTCCCTTATGGGCCCCTCAGCGCTAGCCAGTTCCGTGCATCACGATACTGGAGCCTCAAGAAAGACAGGATAGAAACATTTTCACAAACCAATGTAAGAAAATGGATCAGGCACATCATCCAGTTAAATCTAGTGTATGGAATGCAGGGTACAATGCCGTAGAGTCCACCCTCCAAAGCAGCCATTTTCTCCAGGGGAACTGATCTCTGTAGTCTGGAGATCCATTATAATTCTGGGAGGTCTCCAGGCCCCACCTGGAAGTTGGCAACCCGGGTTTGGGAAATTCCTAGAGATGAGGGAGCAGAGCCTAGGGAGGGTGGCATTTGAGAAGGGGAGGGAGCTCAATGGGTTCAGGTTACCATTGAGTTTGGCCTCCAAATAGGGTTGTCAAACCATTACAAATGATCTCCAGACTCCAGCAATCAGTCCCACTGGAGAAAATGGCTGCTTTGGAGGGGGGGGGCTCCACAGCATTGCACCCCACTAAGGCTACTCCCCAGTCTCCACTCCCAAGCCTCCAGGAATTTCCCAAACCAGAGCTGATAATCCTACCTCCAAAGCTGTCATTTCCTCCAGGAGAACTGACCTCTTGTGGTCTGCAGATCAGTTTGGGAAGAACTCCATGCTCCACCTGGAGGTTGGTAACCCTGCAGTATAATCTAACCTAGCCAGTTAGGTGTAGTGGTTAGGAGCACGGACTCTAATCTGGGAGAACCCGGTTTGATTCCCCACTCCTCCACATGCACCTGTGACCTTGGGTCAGTCACAAGTTCTCTCAGAGCTGTTCGCTCATGGGCAGTTCTCGAGAGAGAGCTCTTTCAGCCCCACCTACCTCACAGGGTGTCAATTGTAGGGAGGGAGAAGGAAAGAGATTGTAAGCCGCTCTGAGACTCCTTCAGGCAGTGAAGGGCAGGGTATAAATCCATTCTCTTCTTCTTCTTCTTCTCTTCTTCTCACTGGCCTGCTGCCCAAAACAAAGGCGAAGGGAACCATGTAAACCACTGAGCTCCCGGGAAAGATAAATCCTGTGATCAGTAGCCCTTGGAGGTTGGCAGACAGGCCTTGCTGAGTGGGCCTGACAGTCAGCAGAAGCCTTGTGGCAGTTGTGGGGCCGGTGTGTGTGGGGGGGGGGAGCAAAGGGACCAGGCGTCATTTTAATATTTTGACAAGGTCGCCCCAATGCCTGAGGCCAGTCCTGGCTGATTTCACACTAGCATGCTTCACACACACACACAAAAGGAAAGGAAAGAAAGCCAGCAGCACACTCCCCAGGGAAGCTGACAGGATTCATTTTGTAATAACGCCATGGCAATTCCTCAGAAAAACAGGCTCTGTGGGTTTCGTAAGCCAAGAATTACAGGCCTCGGAACTCTCCATTACCGCCGGGCTGCGGCTGAGGGAGAGCCGCAGGAATCCGCGCCAGGCCCAAGTGGGAGTCATCACCACACAACGGGCTCGTTTTCGAGAGAAGTGACAGGAAAGGGGGAGGAGAGATGGCCACCACTGCTCCGACAACCGACAACAGGAACAGGGCACAGTGGGAGCCGGAGCAGCCAGGAGAGCCACTTGCCCCCAAATTGTTATTCAGAGGCACCCTGGGAGCGGGGAAATCAGCCTCCGCCATCTACGCGGCACGGAGCAGGAGTCACCCATTAGGTCAGAGGCCCGGCAAGAGCCTGAGGCTAAACTAATTATTGCGATTTGCTCGTCTTTCGTAATTAATCGAGGGAAAGCTTAAAGCTGTTAGCAGCTTTAAAGAAAGTAAATCTGAAGGGCCAATTAATTAAAAACAGCAGTGTTTAATGAGGACCTTTCACTTTCTCTCGTGTTGATTGTTATATTTGTTGGGGAAAGTTACATTTCCCACTGTCTGTCAAGATCTCGTCTGAGCTTGTAAAATGGATCTCCTTAAAGCCGGGGCACTTTAACCACTTGACACGGGAACGAAAAGCTTTCTATTACAAAGTAATTTGCGGGGATTATAATGGAATGAGCTATGCCCACGCATCCCTGGTTCGACAATCAGTTGGAGGTAGCAGATGGGTTCAGGTGGGAAAGGTTCAGCTCCGAACGGCGATCCTGCCGGCAGAGGTAACGTCTTGCCAAAGATAGCCCTAGAGATGGAGTTTCAAGGACTTCACTGTGCTTTGTTTTTAATGGCAGTATCTTGGAAACAATTGCTCTAAAATAAGAGGTAATTCTGCTTTTCTTTTCTCCCTGAGACTAGGGTTGCTAGCTCTGGTTTAGGAAACACCTGGAGATTTAGGGGGTTGAGCCTGGAAAGGATGGGATTTGGAGAGGGGAGAAACCTCAGCATGGTACAATGTCATACAGTCCACGCTCCAAAGCAACAATTTTCTCCAGGGGAACTGATCTCTGTTGTCTGGGGATCTGTTGTAAAAGTGGGAGATCTCTGGGCCCCACCTGGTGGTTGCAGATCCTACCTGGGATACACATGGGTTTCTCCAGTGAGCAAATACAACCTCACACCAAAGCTATTTCAGATTGGAGGAACAGCAGGGGGCAGAGGTTGGAGCCCCTTCTCCACATGCGCTTTGGCCTTGACCCAAATCCAGCACCATGTGAACAGGAGTTGAGAATGAGCAATTCGCATCTGACTGGTTTATGCAAGGTAGGGAACCAAGACCGAACCAGTGTACTCAGTAACATGTGAATTGGCCCTAATTTTGGTAGCAACCAACCTTTGCAGAAGGATAAGTGTTACAACCTTAGCCTTGCTTTAGCAAAGTATTTGTCCAACTTTAAATTTACTCTGCCTTCCAGCCGTGGCCGCTCCAGCACACCACACTAGTCATCTGTTGGACATGTGGATTCTTTTCATGGTTTCTGGGCACAACAACAGCCCATCATAGCAGGAACCTGTAGCACTTTTTCACATGCTCATTGAACAAGTTCAATTGACCCTTGATCAACATGCAGTTTGAGCCGCTCAAGACCACCTACTCGCGTACATGTCCCCAGACACATAACATATTATGTGAACAGCCCTTCTGAATGAAGAAATTCAAATGCAAAGATTGTAGCATGTGTGCTTAACCTTCACCTCCCTATCTTCTCCCACACCTGACGCATCCAACTGTGCAAAGCACTGTTTTGAAAGACAGAAACTGCGCCGCTCTTTCTTTCAGTGGGTGCTTGCTGAACTTCTGCCTGGGATCTTGGAAAGGACAGAGACACCTCCTCCCGCTGGCCGCTTATCTTCCAGCGGTGGTTGGTCACTCCCAGATTCCAAGCACACAAAGCAAACAGACACACTGCCAGAGGGATTTTGATCCAGAGCTTGAGAACCTAAGCTTCAGACACTTCTCTGCTATATCACTGAGATTAAGGAGACAAACAGACCGAGCTTGTTTCCTTTTCTCCTTTGAAAGGTATGAGGAAAAATAAAGATGTTGGCTTTGGGGTTACGATAAAAACACGGCTAACAGAAGGCAGGAAAGGCAGGACAAGAAGTCTGCAAAATTATGAGCAGTCAGGAGAAAGTGGACACAGAGAACTTCTCCCTCTGCCGTAGTACTAGCAGTTGGGGTTATCCAATAAAGCTGATAGGCAATGTGGAGCTGTGGAGTCCTGTGAGCAAAAAATCTACTTTGTGAGCTACTGGCATTAAAATTGTGAGTGCGAGATTTGGCTACTGCATAAATTAGTTTGCTCTGGAGCCCTCCTTCCTGAGCTAAGACAAAAATCTGTGAGCTGGAGGCTAAAAAACTGTGAGTTAGCTCACACTAAGCTTAGCGGGAACACTGCTGATAGGTGGTAGATTCAGGGCAGACACTGCATAAATGCTTCTTCAAAGTGTAACTGACTTGTGCTGTCCACCACGAGATGTGGTTCTATTACTGTATCTCTCTGAAGCAAGCCCTATTTGCTTGGCATTGGTTGCCATCCAACCGGGGAGGGGGCGTCGCTCAGTGGAAAAGCTCTGCTTTGCATGCCAAAGGTTCCAGGTCCAATTTCCAGCATCCCCAGTTAAAAGGACCCAGCAGCAAGTGATGTGAAAGACCTCTGCCTGAGACCCTGGAGAGCCACTGCCAGTCTGAGTAGACAATACTGGCCTTGATGGACCGATGGTCTGATTCAGTATACGGCAGCTTCAACTGGCTGTGTTCAACTGCAAACCAGAAGTGCCAGTCAAATTTACACTAACTATTCTACTTGCTAACTCCCTACTTACTCAGTTCCTACAATTTTGTTTAAACTATCTAATGAAGATTCTGAAAGAGATTAAAATACCATCTTTTTTGGACTAATGTTCACATTTTAATTACAAGTTTGGGAATCAACAGAGAAATTTCCCATGGGTGGGAGGAAAACCTCTGAGCTCCTCCCACCCAGACTGGTCTGTTGAAAAACTATAGGTTTGCAGTGAAGGTATTTTCCTACTGTACCCCATGACTTTGCATTTCAGTAGAAGAAATGTTCCATCCTGGGAAGGGGAAAGTAAGACAGGTAATGTTTTGTCCCAGACCTTGAATGGAAAACTTCTCAATTCAAACAGTTATGTGGGAGATAGATGATGTTATAGTGACATCATAGGGCAGCCCACTTAGTTCCAGACACATTCCACTATGGCCCATGTAGCTGTTGTACATCCATACCTATAGCACCAAATCTTTTATCTGTTCTCATGCATTCAATACTCTCATTCCCTCTCTCCTCATCACTGGCATTGACCATTCATTGCAATATTCTTGTATTTTGTCTTCTTTCCTCTTCCTTCCAAGTTCATTCCATCATCTTATATTGTTCAAATCACCTGCTCTAGTCTACTTCTTGTTTTGTTCCTGTTCCTTCTCTTTTCTGTTCAAAGCACAACCTCCATCTACAATTTCACTACAGAGTTTTGCCCAAATCCTAGAGTGTTGCATTGATGTCACATCCGCAACATGACATCACTTCCAGTATTCACAGGAAGTGATGTCACACTGTCAGCACAGTGCCATTTTCTCACATCCTGCACACACACAGACACACCCTGAAGGCTGGCAATCCTACTGAGGAGGCAAAATAAAGAGGTGGGATGTTTTTATTTAATAATAATAGCATTTATTAGCAATTGGTATAAACATATGCGGGAACCGTGGTGGCTCAGAGGTTAAGATGCCGAACTGCAGACTGGAAGGTCAGTAGTTCAGCAGTTCAAGACCCGAGTGCCATGTGACAGAGTGAGTTCCCGTCTCTGGCCCCAGCTCCTGCCAACCTAGCAGTTCGAAAGCAAGAAATTGCAAGTAGATAAATAGGTACCACTTTGGTGGGAAGGTAACAGCATTCCATGCGCCTCAGCGTTTAGTCATGCTGGCCACATGACCACGGAGATGTCTTCGGACAATGCTGGCTCTTTGGCTTGGAAACAGAGATGAGGACCGCCCCCTAGAGTCGGATTAGACTGGCTTTCGAGCAAGGGAAACCTTTAACTATACACATATGCATAAACAAAGTTCATTTCAAAGACTGGGAGAGGGACAGCATTCCTCAGAAGTATTCAGAATATTTCAAGGGGATTTTGCAAGGATTCAACAGGACAGTGGGGGGAAATAGGTGAAGTGCATAGAAGACCCTCTCCTTTGCCAGTTTCCTCCCCTACCAAAGCAACAAAAAGAAACTTTATCTTTGCAAAGGGCTTGTTAAACAGGGGAGAGGCCTCATGTGGGGCATCTCATTAACGGCAAGGGCAGATCCCATAATCCTCCAGCATTATTTCCTGCCAGGGATTATGGAATTTGTCTTTGCCAGTTAATGAGAGACCCTGCGTGAGGCCTCTCCTGTCTCTAACAGGCCACTGGCTGCTTTCCCATCCTGCAGCACATACACACACACAGAGAGACTCCCTGCAAAAGTAAGGTTTTGCTTGGACCTAGCAAAGGTACGCTGACGGAGGGCAGGAGGTAGAAGCAAACCCCATTTTGAGACCAACCGAAAGGAGAAAGGAGCTGGGTGCGATTCAAAATGGGGTAAGGCTTTTCAAACTGGGGGGGGTTCATTTTACTAGACAGATATACTAACATTCTTATAAATACTTTTTAGAGCATTCAAAGTACCTTACCATACAGCAACCCAGTAAGGCATGCCAGTATTAATACATACATGATATTATAGATGCATTACGGAGCGTGAAAGTGAGTATATTGCCTATGGCCACTGAGTGAGTTAACAGCTGAGACTTAAATTGAACTATGGTACTCCCAAACGAAACCTCGGTCTTTTTGCCATTGTATTACATGAGCTCATGAGGAAAGAAGCCAACTGACAGAACAAACCCAACACTAGCCAGAAGATCAAACTGGCTTTTTAATCAGGACTAGAGGACACAGTTGGGCCACCAACTCCCACTTGGGAAATAACTGGAGCTTTGTGGGTGGAGCCTCAGGAGGGTGAGGTTTGGGAAGTCGTGGGACCTTAGTAAGCTATAATGCCATAGAGTCCACTCTCCAAAGCAGCCATTTTCTCCAGGAGAATTATCTCTGTCTTCTGGAGAACATTTGTAATTCCAGGAGATCTAGACCCCACCCAATTCTAGTACACAGAGGTCTGTGAGACCAGCCATCATTCACTGCTATGGTTGGCAGCAGGAGGGTTGGGGGGACATGGGGGGCGGCATGAGACATCTCTGTTGTCACTGACTTCACTGTGTCATCTCTGGGTACAACATGGGAGTGACAGTGGGTAGCTCTAGGAATCACCAGAAACTCTATGGTAGAGTTTCAGTCAATTCCTAGATGTACCCATTGTCACTTCTGGGTTGTACCAGGAAGTGATGTATTGGCACAGAAGCCAGCAGTGTTCTTATTTTTATTTTTCTCCCACCACTGCTCAGAGTGGCAGAGAGCAACATAGAATCATAGAGTTGGAAGGGGCCATACAGACCATCTAGTCCAACCTCCTGCCCAATGCAGGACCAGCCTAAAGCATCTCTGACAAATATTCGTCCAGCCTTTTTTTGAAAGCTGCCAGTGAAGGGGAGCTCACCACCTCCCTAGGCAGCTGATTCCACCTTTGAACCACTCTAACCGTGAAAAGGTTTTTCCTAATATCCAGTCGATGCCTTTCTGCATGCAATTTAAACCCATTGCGTCGGGTCCTATCCTCTGCTGCCAGCTGGAACAGCCCCTTGCCCTCCTCCAGATGACAGTGTTGTATACTGGGTTCATTGCATAAAGACTCAGTAAGGCAGCAGAGTGATCAGCTCTGTTTACTGGCACACATACAACAACAACAACTAGCCTGCGAGGTCCTGAATTTATGGGTCCCCAAAACCCCTTCCTAGTCCGCCTCCCTCCTACTACTGGTGGGTTTGAATTCCCTCCAGGGATCCTATTGGTGGACCTAGGATCCTGTGTCCTTTTGGTCTCCCGGACTCAGCTTGGATTTAGGCTAGTGACTCTCTATGGACATAACAGACAGCCTTTCGAATATTTTAAAAGAGCAATCATGACCCCCTTCAATCTCCTCTTCTCCAAACTAAACATTCCCAAGGCCCTTAGCCTTTCCTCGTAGGGCTCAGTCTCCAGACCCTTGATCATCCTCGTCGCTCTCTTCTGCACCCTCTCGATTTTGCCCACATCCTTTTTGAAGTGAGGCCTCCAGAACTGTACACAGTACCCAAGGTGCGGCCTGACCAAGGCAGTTGTACAGAGGGGCTATGACCTCCTGCGATTTCGATGCTCTGGCCCTTTTAATACAACCCAAGACTGAATTTGCCTTTTTTGCCACCGCATCACACTGACCACAACCAGCAGGATACCTCAGACCATAACAAGAGCCTTGGCAACCCTAAAAGCAGTTGCATTTTCCAACATGCTCACACTTTGAATTTTGTCAACAGACACAGGAGCAATCCATTCTCTACTTCTGTTTTTCATATTGTTATGGAGAGGGACACAATTGCAACAGGCATGGCTTATATGAAATGCAGGCAACACCACAGAAACATGGTAGGGAGGGAAAAACCACCAAGTGATATTATTTCATGGTGGTATGTTTTAAATAACAAATGGAGAAG
Organism: Gekko gecko; assembly: GCA_029375565.1. Lineage (NCBI taxonomy): Eukaryota > Metazoa > Chordata > Lepidosauria > Squamata > Gekkonidae > Gekko > Gekko gecko. Next base: position 64,927,441 of record JAPDNY010000012.1, on the reverse strand, counting down.
TCTATCATCCTTCTCTGGCTCATGTTGTGCATCTTGATGCCTGAGTGTTTCATGAATATATTCTTGATTGCATTCCATGCAGGGAGACAACTGACTTTCTTGGAAGAGAACAAGAAATTCATCTCTCTCTCTCTCTCTCTCTCTCTCTCTCTCTCTCTCTCTCTCTCTCTCTCTCTCTCTCTCTCTCTCTCTCTCTCTCACACACACACACACACACACACACACACACACACACACACTCACTCACTTTTGCAAGGAAAAGAGAGGACCACACAGTGAAAACTTATTCAAAACAGAAACAAACACTGACCAGGGACTAAAACTAGCCCCCAGCATAGCTGCTGATCCAAAAGGCGTATACATAAGTGTGTACTGAACCATGGTAGAGCATCTGCTTGGCATGCAGAAGGACCCAGGTTCAATCTCTGGATAAAAGGACCAGGCAGTAGGTGATGTGAAAGACCTTCACCAGAGACCCTGGAGAGCCACTGGCAGTCTTAATAGACAATACTGAGCTTGATGAACTGATGGTCCAATTCAACAGAAGGCAGCTTCATGTGTTCAAGTGACCCAAACCGAGATGCAGACCGAGGACACTTCGACCTCCCCTCCCACCCCCACGACACCAACAGGGTCTAGCAAAGCTCTCCTCAGATGCACTTGAGCTTCTCATTCCAGCATGCAAGCCAAAACAAGGTGAACAAGGAATAGCTGGTGAATGCCAAAAGAAAGGGCATTCCCTGGTCAAAGGGCTCATTCCCTGGTATACGTGGAAGTGAGTCTTTAGTTACAGCCGTTGTTACTGGCCCTTTGGTTCTGCTTCAGAGTGTGCAGCAGTTAATTAATGCTCAGTAATGCCTCCAAGCTTGGCTTTTGAAACCCCTGGATTAGGAGTCCCTGTCTCTGGCATCAGGTCCCCTGATGTACCTTTAGCTCACCCATGTTGGCATTCAGGCAACTGTTGAGCCATACCACCAGAAGCCTAAGCTGCCAGCTCCAAACTGCAATCAAATACCATGATGCTAAGCACCCTAATTTCCCCTCAAGGATTAAAGCGAATACTCTGGGGCCTAGTCGAGCGCACAGGTGTCAGTGATCTCAGCTCTCTTGTTACCATCAATGTTATGTCCTTCGAGGCTGGATGTCATGGGAACCTGTGTTTGAATGTGTAACATCATGGGAGGGGGGAGATGAGTGGGAACCTGTGCTTGAATGTGTAACATCATGGGAGGGGGAAGATGAGGAGCAGATGGTAGCATCTTCTGGAAGGTTCCTGATAGGAAGGTCTTTGATTGGATGCAAGAAATCTCCTGACCTTAGAGGGCAAAGAGCTATAATTGAGAGCTCTAGGTTAGTAAGGGTTGTATCATCTTATGCTATCTCCATGCTATGCCAAGCTGCATTTCATTATGACTGGTTGTGTTGGATAGAATCCTTTCATGCTGCAAGAGAATTACCATCTGTAACACAGGTATGAAGGGTATTAATTAGAAAAGACAGCTTTCTTATTTTCTTGTTATTAACCTGATGAGACTTGTACTGTATAGCTGATATGGTGTAGTTATTTAATAAAACTTAGTTCATTTTTTAAAGGCCTGGTTTATTGTGTGCAAAGCCCTTGAGGATTCAGAGGTAAATTTGGCTGAGACGTCATTCAAGGGTTGCAGGAGCGGAACAGGGAGCGAGAATTCCGTGAGAGAGCCGGAGAGTGACCGCTGACAAACGCTTATACTGAACTCTCGTTTTGCCCGAGGCTTTTAATTACCATATGTGTTCTGGTGATCTGCAAGGGAGCGGGAGAGACATGAACGGAAAACCACACCAAACGGTGGGAACATGTACCAATTCTGAAATTAATTTTAGCAACCCTTCACTTTCAACTGCGTGACAGGCAGGAGTGGGTCATGGAACAAAGTCAGTCCACGGAACAGCAGTGAAATGAAGTCACCTGCTAGTTCATCATGCATAAAACACTCTTGCTAAGCTCTAGGGAATGTTTAAAAAAAATAAATGAGAACGTAAGAAGAGCCCTGCTGGGTCAGACCAGTGGTCCATCTAGTCCAAGATCCTGTCTCACACAGTGGCCATCCAATTCCTGGAGGTCCAACAACAGGGCATAGAGGCCAAGGCCTTCCCCTGACATTGCCTCCTAACACTGGGGTTCAGAGGCTGACTGCCTCTAAATGTGGAGGCCCCTTTAGTCACTATGTGTAGTAACTACTGATAGGCCTATCCTCTGTGTAGACTGTGGCCATCACTATATCCTCTAATCTCTCACTGTGTGTAAAGAAGTATTTCCTTTTGTTCGTCGTTTTGTGTGTTCTTAGTCCTCATGGACGCACACATTTCCCCCCCTCTTGCAAGTATTTTAAACATATGATACCCTTGCAAGGTGCAGCTGCTGCAGCCATGGCTTTCCACCACCCTTCCATCCTCTTGGGTTCTACAACCATGCGCTCTGTCATGTAGCTGGCTTTGTCCTTGTCTCCTAGCCTCCCTCAAAGGTCAGTCCCAAGATGATCCTTTTCTACCTGCACTTTCCTGCTTTAATACAAGCAATTGACATGTAAATCATAACCCACCATCTGTTCCTAACTTGGACTGGATCGCATGTGATGAATAAAAAATAAAAAATGAACCTAACACAGCTCTGGGGAGCTCAGTGTCCAACCTGCGCTCTCTGGTGGAGAGTAGATCTTAATTGCATATACAAATGCACCCTTTTTCTGTGCCAGCAGTCCCTTGGTTCGGAAGGGATAAATGCAGCTGTCAGAGTCCTCCATCTTTCTAATCCAGATTATCTAAAGCCTGGCCGCCTGCTCCATTCCAATTTGGAAGCACAATGAGTGATGCAATTTATTCATTCCTTCCAGGCAATAACATTAAAAAAAAAAACCACCTCAACCAAACCCTGATGCAAAGCAGATAAACAGAGGTTTTCATCTCTTGTTATTAAACAATAAAACAGGCAGGCTAAAGTCTAAATAATAAAGCAGACCAAATCTCTCTCTCTGCTGCAAAGCAAACTTGAAAACCTGCTCTTGATTTTAGCTTTTCTTGCAGCGGGGAAAGGGGAGGGGAACGTTATATTATTTTCCAAGAAGTTTAGTTCATCAATCAAACACGAAGGCACTTGAGTCGGCTTCCCAAAGCAAATGGTTTTGCAAATTTGTCTGCTCAGTTGGAAGCGGAAGAGACAAGTAAGACTGAAAGGGGGGTGGGGAGGCAAGGCAGGGGAACCCCTCTCCCCCTCTCCATCACATAACCCCTTTTGTGACTTTTTAATTGAAGCCATGGCTCATTTTTTAAAAACTGTTAAAGAGCAGTGTTCCCTCTAAGCTAGCTCACAGTTTTTTAGCCTCCAGCTCACACATTTTTGTCTCGGCTCAGGAAGGATGGCTCCAGAGCAAACTAATTGATGCAGCAGCCAAATTGCTAATTCACAGCGTTAATGCCAGTAGCTCACAAAGTAGATTTTTTGCTCACAAGACTGCACAGCTTAGAGGTAGCATTATTAATGAGTAATAGTTCATCCCACAAACCAAGGACCTTAAACCGTAATGGCAAGGGAAAGAGAATCTGGCCACATGCACAATGTGCATTTGTGTCACCAGAGACCAGGGCTATTTTTGGGCAGGAACGCACAGGAACGGAGTTCCGACTGGCTCCCAAGTTGGCCACACCCAGCAGGAACTCATTAGCATAACAGGCCACACCTAACAGCAGAAACTTATTAGGATTGGCTACATTAGGGGTGTGTGGCCTAACATGCAAAGGAGTCCCTGCTCCAAAAAAAGCCCTGGGTTTTTACAATAAACAAATAGAATAAGAAGCAAAAGGTGGGTGTGGCTAGATGACCACACTTCTGGTAACATGAGGTGGTGCCCTAATATGCTAATGAACTGTGCTATCAGGGGTGTGGCCTAATATGCTAATGAATTTCTGCTGTTTGTTGGGTGTGGCTTATTATGCTAATGAGTTCCTGCTGGGCTTTTTCTACAAAAAGAGCCCTGACAGAAACTGATCTCAAACTGCTTTCACAGTAATGAGATTAGAGAGTGAAACGTCCATGTCATGACACGAGGTGTCCTTTTCAGGATGGCTTATACCATAACATTGGGAGTTGGGAGGGGAAAGGGAAATGAGAACTGCTCAGACACACCCTCTTCCAAGCAAAGCATGACAACAGCAGGCAAATCTTCCACAAATGAAAATGAAGAAATACATTTCAACAAGTCGCATTCCATTGCCCTGTCTACTGGACGTCTCATCCTGTTGATGGTGTTGACCTATCCTGTATAATCTGTCTCGAGTCCCAGCAAGAAAAGCAAACAATAAATGAACAATATGTTGCTGAAGGCTTTCATGTTGTAGATTTTCTGGGTTGTATGGCCGTGGTCTTGGCATTGTAGGACCTAACATTTCGCCAGCAACTGTGACTGGCATCTTCAGAAGTATAACACAGAAAGACGGAGTACTCTCTGTGTCAAGGTGAGACCCCCACCTTCCTGAGTAGATATAAATTACCTGCCTACTATTTTTCTTCTCACCTTGATACTGAGAGTATTCTATCTTTCTGTGTTATACCTCTGAGGATGCCAGTCACAGTTGCTGGCAAAACGTCAGGTCTTACAATGCCAAGACCACGGTCATACAGCCTGGAAAATCTACAACAGCTAATAAATAAACAAACAATTTATGAAAAATTACTGTCCGAGCCCCATCATCCAGTCCGGGAGTCTCCAACCTTTTCTAGTCTGTGGCACTTTTGGAATTCTGGTGCGGGATAGCGGGCACGACCCCAAAATGGCTGCTGTAGGATGTGGCGCCAACCACAATGTGTCACGGAGAGAGATTGCGTATAACTCTAATAACGCTTCAACATTTCAGGCAGGAGCTCTGCTTAACAGGATGCCTTTTAAAAAACAGACATAATCGTTTAAAAATATTTTCTTGCTTACACAGAGCTTATCTTACTTGCTTACACAGTGAAGATTATTTTGTTGCGGTGGCAGGTGCTGCCGAAGCAATGTTCTTTGGCATCTGCACAGCCAATCAGATCTCGAGCAGTCAGTCAGAAGCCCCACTGGACAAAAGCTCCACCCACCCCCAGACTTCCTAAAAACCCTTGTTGGGTGCCAGGAAGGTGCAGGCGGGCACCACGGCTCCCACGGGCACCGTATTGGGCCCCCCTGATCTCCACAATGCTGAACACGCTGCTTTGTCAGAGGTATACATTTATGCTGCTATGGAACTCCCACTGATTTCCCCAGGGGCTTAAAAAAACATGCGATTTCCATGCCTCCCCCCCCCTTTAATTCCTCTATGAACCTTAACTGAATCCTTCATCTCGACACAGGCCCTTTCCTCACTTGGATCTCACCCCGGGTTTTCTCTGCATTTGACTCATGGCTATTTTGGTGTAGTAGTTAAGCGTGCGGACTCTAATCTGGGAGAGCCGGGTTTGATTCCCCACTCCTCCACTTGCAGCTGCTGGATGACATTGGGCAAGCCATAGTTCTGGCACAGCTGTTCTTGAAAAAGAGCAATTTCTGTCAGAGCTCTCTCAGCCCCATTTACCTCACAGGTGTCTGTTGTGGGGAGGGGAAGGGAAAGGGATTGTAAGCCACTCTGAGACTCCTCTGGGTAGTGAAGGGCAGGGTAAAATCCAATCTCTTCTTCTTCTTCTTTTATTTACCTTGTACTTATCTCTGTTTATCTGTTGTTTCCTGCACTAATTTTGTCCCACTCCAATTTGCCTGCCTGCCCTGGGTTATAAACAGGGGTATTTGTCCTACGTATGGCAGGAAAGAGGGGGTGGGGAGATTGAAACTGAGTTTAAGATTCTACATTTAAATCTGCACTGGGGCCACTCCAGATCGAGGGAATGCTCATGGCAAAACAGGATCCATTTACCCCAGGGTAACAGCATTCCGAACCCAGGGTGACTGCAGTGTAATGCAGAATGGACCAAAAAAACCAGGATAAAAAGAGAGGTGAACTTGAGTGTAGTGCAGAATAGCTAGTAGGAGACAACGATTGATTCTGCAAAAGCAGCTGTTCCACCCTCGGTCTCCCGTTTCCCCCAGTTGAACTGCTCGATTTCCCACTATTTGCTGCGCGGCTGCATTTTGACCCTTATCTCCCACCCACCCTCATTTCCCCTGCATCTTCTTGAATCTAAAAAATAAGAATCAAGAAAACGCAGGGGAAATCGGGGGGGATGCAGGTCAAAATGCAGCTGTGGAGCAAACGATGAGAAGAAGAAGAAGAAGAAGAAGAAGAAGAAGAAGAAGAAGAAGAAGAAGAAGAAGAAGAAGAAGAAGAAGAAGAAGAAGAAGAAGAAGAAGAAGAAGAAGAAGGAGGAGGAGGAGGAGGAGGAGGAGGAGGAGGAGGAGGAGGAGGAGGAGGAGGAGGAGGAGGAGGAGGAGGAGGAGGAGGAGGAGGAGGAGGAGGAGGAGGAGGAGGAGATTGGATTTATACCCCGCCCTTCACTGCCCAAAGGCATCTCAGAGTGGCTTACAAACTCCTTTCCCTTCCCCTCCCCACAACAGACACCCTGTGAGGTAGGTGGAGCTGAGAGAACTTCTGGCAGAAACTGTCCTTGAGAGAACAGCTGTGCCAGAGCTTGTGACTGACCCAAGGTCACATCAGCAGGTGCAAGTGGAGGAGTGGGGAATCAAACCCAGTTCTCCCAGATAAGAGTCTGCACACTTAACCACTACACCAAACTGGAAATTGAGCAATACAACCGGAGGAAACAGGAGACCAAGGGCACCACAACTGCTCTTGTGGAATCGTCCAGCATTGAACCAGAATTAAAGGTCTAGTGCGGAAAGGGCCGCAGTGTGATTGCAGCTCCCCTGGGCAGCCATGGACCTCTTCAAGTCCTAGCAGACTTCCGCGGGCTGCTCAGCATTGAATCCACATCTGTTCCTGCTCAATCAGCCAGTGCTCAGTACTGAAGACTTAGGGGTATGGAGGCCACACACCCTTCGGGATTAATCATGACTGCTGCTCAGTGAATGAAATGCACAGACGGCAAAGGCCTTTGTTGCTTTTTAGTTTGCTCATAATGATCCAAAGCACCCCTGTGCTGGATTAGAGGCTACTGCTGGGTCTTCGGTGCCACAAGCGCCTGCCCGAGAGATGCTTGACAGCACAGTTGCGGTTTCATCACCAACAGGTTCTTCAACTCTTCGCACATGAAGATAAGTGCCAGACTACAAGTGCCAGACTGAGCCATCGTGTACGCTTGATATACAATAGAGAATACTTTGAGCAGTCGTCCCCGGGGCACTTCAGTCGTCACCGTGCGATGAAGCACAGTGAGACATGTGAAAAGCCTTGGCAGTTGTTTTATGTCTGATTGGTGCTTTCATGAATACCAGTTGTCAGTAATTCTTCCTTTATGTTGATGGCTGAGAAAACTCCACCGACCTTTAATACGTTCAAGAGGTTAACCCTTAATCTGCTCAGACATCTGGTAGTCTGTTCTGAGCATCCAGAGAAATTAGGAGGATCCTGATGGCCTGGTCCTTCCCAGCTTTTGTCAACGTCTACTCCATTTTTAAAAGTCAACTGTTTGTTACGCCTTGGTGGGACCCAGAGGCTGTGCCTCTGTTTTGCGCATATCCCAAATGTCAGCTTCGAAACTCCAGGCTGGTACAGAATATTGCAACTTGGTTACTATCCAGAGCTGGGTAGAGCATGCTGTATGCATGGCCTGCTCTGTTGTGGCCCCCGCCTTCTGGAATTACCTGCCTGAGGTTGTCAGGAAGGCTCCCACTCTCCTGGCTTTCCACAAACTGTGCAAAACTGAATTATTCAAGAGAGCTTTTCTGCGCTGGCAATAGCATTGCACTCTATTAAATGATTCACAAAGTTACTTAGATAAGTTATTATCTAGATAAGTTAGATAAGTTATTATCTAAGTTGCCTAAGTTATTACCTATATGCTACTGCAGGTTATTACCTATATGCTACTATAGGAGCTGCAGTGGCTCAAGTGGTTAAGACGCTGAACTGCAGGCTGTGGAAGGTCAGTAGTTCAGCAGTTCGAGTCCTGAGAGTGCTGCATGACGGAGTGAGCTCCCGTCTCTAGTTCCAGCTCCTGCCAACCTAGCAGTTCGAAAGCAAGAAATTGCAAGTAGATAAATAGGTACCACTTCGGTGGGAAGGTAACAGCGTTCCGTGCACCTTGGTGTTTAGTCATGCCGGCCACATGACCACGGAAACGTCTTCGGACAGCGCTGGCTCTTCGGCTTTGAAACTGAGATGAGCACCGCGACCCTAGAGTCAGATTCGAGCTCAATCCGTCATGCGGCACTCACACAAACCTAATTCCCAAGAGTTAAGAGAACACAGCTAGGTGAGGAGAAGGAAAATAAAGGAATGTGGCTAAAGCATCCTTATTCTGCAAGTGTATATCAGTTTAATGGCAATATAACTGCCATGGCTTCCACTGAACTCTGAGAACCATCGTTCTCTAAAGGGGTCCTGAGAGCTTACATGGAATTCTGAGCATCCTCCCCAAACCAGAGTGGGGATTAGAATTTGCTGATGAGGACTGTACCGACCCAGGTTCAGATCCTCCATTTCCCCATGAACATCACCATAAGAGTCTGAGCTATTCACTCTGTCTCAATCTAACTGAAGTGGCAGGGTTGTGTTTATAAAATGGTGAAGTCAAACCTTAAGGACGCAGGGGCATGGACGGCAGACAATAGAATTCCAAGGAAAGATGCGCCTATCCAGCAGCTCTAATTTTCCTCGAGGCCATCACCAGTGCCCATTTGATTTATCTGGCATTTACATTTCAATTTTATGGAATCTGGAAGATTCATTAAAGGACAGACACAAGGATAAAGATGAAGTGATATGTAACTCGGTATTTCCTTCGTTTGATCCAGACGTCACTGTCTTTGGCTAAGGGACAGCAAAGACGCTGCCAGGCCAAAGTCCCAGATGAGTCCAAAAAGAGCTCATCAGAAATCAAGATGAGTTTTCCTAGCTGAATCTATGAAGTGTGGGCTTGTTCCAAATCCTGCCTCTCCTGGAGGACCTCATTGAGAATGCATCAGAAAGCAAATGATGAAAGCACCACAGTTGGCTATTCCGAGTCTGCAAGTCTGGACTTCCAAAAAGTCTCGCTCAAGTTTTTCATTTTTTTAAAAAAAGAGTTTTGATTTAAAAAAAAAAAAGTCCTGAAGCATTCCTGAGCAGGTTTGTAATATGCCATTATATCAGTCCTAAAGAGATATTCCAGAATTGGGGGGAGGGGGGCGCACCAGCCAGGACTCCTGATCATACTTAAAAACTGAGTCGTTCTCTAGAATGTACAAAGTGACAGGGAACTGCAGCACTGCGATACAGCCAAGCTACCAGGCTACAACTGCTCTGGTTTCTGGCAGCTGGCAGTCAAGGACTGTAGCCGAGGGCTGCCAGCTTTTAAACTGGTCCCTCTAGCTGCCCCTTTAATGTCAGTTTGAATGGCAACAAATGCCAGGTGTCATTATTTACCTCCACGCCATGACAAGTTACAGCTGCCCATTTCCACAATTCAAAAAAGGGCATTTTTCTCCTGGACAAGCACTACCCTACTGTGGCAGTGGTGCCATTGGGACAAGCTCCCCAGGAACCCCAGCTAGGGCTGGGATCAGGGCCGGCCCATTATTGTTAAATTTTAGACTGTCGCACAGGGCGACGGCTCAACGAGGGCACCATTCTGGCCGGCCTCGTCCCCTCCTCGCCCCACACAGGAAGCCTCCCTTGCCGGCTTCTTGCTCCGTCCCCAGCAAGAGACTCCCCTCTTTGCAGCCCCCCAGACAGAAAGAGAAGGAGGTGGGGGGACAGGCACGGGGAACAGCCGGGGATGACAGGAAAGTGCCGCTCGCCCTCTGCTGCCCCCATCCCTGCGGTCTCTTTGGAGCTCCTTTGGCAGCCTGGCACAGACCCCTCCCCCCTCAAACAATCCCACCCACCCCCCACATGTATTTACAGCTCACCCCCTCAGCTTGCCCACTGTGGCTCCGGCGACCGCCCCCATCCCTCCCCGCATGGGGGGGGGCAGAATGTATCCTCGCCTAGTGGGCAAAAAACCTGGGGCCATCACTGCCTGGGATTACAATTGAACCCAGGTGACAGAGACCAGTTCTCCTAGAAAAAATGGCCATGTCAGAAAGTGGACTCTGTGGCATTAGACCCCAATGAAGTCCCTCCCCTTCCCTCCCTAAACCCCGCCTTCCTCAGGCTCCACTCCCAAAATCTCCAGGTATTCCCCAGACTGGAGCTGGCAACCATAGACTCAACCCCTAGGGGCACTAAGCCACTATCCTCTGGGGTAGCAGCTTCTAAACATGGCTCAGTGGTAAAGCCTCTGCTTGGCATGCAGAAGGTCCCAGGTTCAATCCCCGGCATCTCCAGTTAAAGGATCTGGTAGTAGGTGACATGAAAAGACCCCTCTGCCTGAGACCCTGGAGAGCCACTGCCAGTCTGAGTAGACAATACTGAAACTGATGGACCCAGGGTCTGGTTCAGTATAAGGTTGCTTCATGTGTTTAACAGCCTCAGCTTTCTGGTTCTCCAAGACATAAAGATTCCCAACAGAACTGCAAAACTTTGGTTTATGTCTTGGTCTTAAAAAGGGATAGCTTCCTGCCCTCTATATACTTCTGGACAACCTAGGGGGGGTGATGGAAAACTTGCCCACTCAGCTAACCTGTTGAGTCAGGCCAGTTTTATTCTGCTTTTAAAGTAAAGGTAAAGGTTCCCTTGCTCGAAAGCCAGTCGAATCCGACTCTAGGGTTGCAGTGCTCATCTCCGTTTCAAAGCCGAAGAGCCAGCGCTGTCCGAAGACGTTTCCGTGGTCATGTGGCCGGCATGACTAAACACCAAGGTGCATGGAACGCTGTTACCTTCCCACCAAAGTGGTACCTATTGATCTACTTGCAATTTCTTGCTTTCGAACTACTTGGTTGGCAGGAGCTGGAACTAGAGACAGGAGCTCACTCCCTCATGCGGCACTCTTGGGTCTCGAACTGCTGAACTACTGACCTTCCACAGCCTGCAGTTCAGCGTCTTTTTTATAGACGCGTTAAATGAGGCTAAGAGACTCTCCCAAGATCACACAGAGAAATCCAAAACAGACTCAAGGAAGATCACAGAACTCAATCTACCAAAAGTAAATTGTGTGTGTGTGTGCCCGTGTGCAGCCACAACTTGAATTGTGGCCATGTGGAAAAAGGAAATTTAACCACTCAAGCCCTATTCAGTTTTACTATTCAGAACCAGGCTTCCTGTTAAAATGGGGGTGGTGGTTAGGTTTTAAAGGACATATCTTTTTTGTCCCTTTAAAACTAACAAATATTTGAAGACTGGCTCGTGCATGAGACAAGATGGCAGGTGCTTCAGGTGGTAGATTCTGCAGGGGCAGCATTGCAAAGGCAACCAAAACGAGAGCTCTGCTCTCACAACAGGAAGGAGTTTCGCAAGAGTTCAGGAAGTCCTATAGGGAATGCAATGAACAGCTTGTTGGAATGGTTCTACAGAGACTTGGAGGAGCATTGAGAATAGGGTTGTCAGATGGGGTCCTCGTGCTGCCAGGGCCCACCTCCCCACAACCGATCAGCTGTCCAGTGGGAGGGGAATGTACCCCAAGAAAGAGCAAGAACCACCTAACATGCAGCAACATGTCTATGTCACTGCCCACGTGACCCAGAAGTGACATCATCACATCAGGGACATTGGGGAAACGCTTTAGTATTTGGGCAAAAATTCTATGGTAGAAGCCAGATTTATCGTAGAGTTTTTGCCCAAATTTATTTATTTAACCACATCTGCATCATTCCTTGGAGACAGATCAAGCGGTCCTATCTGAAGTGGTGAGGAGTGACTCAGGAAAGCCAGTCCGTAGCCAGGTTGAGGCATTTGGGGGCAGAGCCCCACCAAGGATGAGCCCTGCCTCACCCAAGGAGGATGTTAGACTCCCCCCACTACCAATTTTCCTTCTAAGCTGAGTTAGTGTGAGCTAGCTCACAGTTTTTTAGCCTCTGCCTCACACATTTTTGTCTCCACTCAGGATGGAGGGCTCCAGAGCAAACTGATGTATGCAGCTGCCAAATGACTCGCTCACAACTTTAACACCAGCAGCTCACAAAGTAGCCTTTTTGCTCACAAGACTCCACAGTAAGCAGGCTCAGGGCAGCTCACATTGCCTGGCACAAAGTGCCAAGGTTCATATACAGTTAAAACATTTAGAACATTAAGACATTTAACACTATTAAAACATTTAAAACATTCAAACACTACCAGAACACTCAAACATTCAAATACCAGAATGTCTCCCTGATTTCCTGGACGTAATGACATCACTTCCTGGTGATGTAGGCAGTGACGTAGACATGGCCCTGTACATTGGCTGGCAACCCTAACTGAGAAGCATCAGCTCTTCTGGCTCCCTAGATGAGGGTTGGATTGTGGTAGCGATATAGGAGAAAAAGCAGGAAGGAAAGTAGGGTTCCAACGTCCAGGTAGGGCCTGGAGATTGCACAGAATTACAACTGATCTCCAGACTCCCGAGGCCAGCTCCCTTGAAGGAAATGGCTGCTTTGGGGGTGGAGTCTATGGCATTATACGCCACTGAGGTCCCTCCTCTCCCCAAACCCCACCCTCCCAGGACTCCAGCCCCAAATGTTCAGGAATTTCCTAATCCAGAGCTGGCAACCCTGGGGGCACTAGGCAACGGGGCAGTCTCAGATGGCAAAACACCTTGAAGTGCCCCTGAAGATCTGTGACCTTTGTCATGGCTTTTGGGCCCTGAGCCCACTGAAGAGGCAAGGCTTGAACTTGCTAGGTTTGCCAAGTCTGGGTTGGAAAATACCTGGAGACTTTGGGGGTGGATCCAGGAGAGGGCGGGGTTTGGGGAGGGGAGGGGCCTCATCATGATACAATGCCACAGAGTCCACCCTTGAAAGCAGCCATTTTCTCCACGGGAGCTGATCTCCGTCAGTTGGAGATCAGTTGTAAAAGCCGGAGATCTCCAGGCCCCACCTGGAGGCTGGCAACCCTAAGACTTGCTTTCCCCAGGGCCAGTTCTTTGGCAGCTGGAACAAACTGCCACTTATGCTTTCATCCTTGAACATCCACATACAATCATTACTTCTTGCAGGGCCCGGCTCTCCTGGGCCCGTCATAACTAACTCAATTGCAGATCTTTTTTTGTATGTATGTGTATTTTTCAATCCTGCCCAGAACATTTGGAAATTATTACAGTCCACTTGCTCTGTAATTATAAAAACCTGAAATTACTTTGAAGCTTTGGCTACGCAAGAGGAATGCTGCAATTACTCCACCAAGCCATTTGCAACCTAATTATCTGCGGGTGTCATATGCTTCTATTTGTGCATAAATGGGATCCGTTTAAGGGCGAGACATGACCAAATGTATACCTCCGGGCTTCGCCGTTAATATGCTGGCCTCTAAAACGATCTTCAATAAACTAAGAAAACAATAATCATACGTTACATGCTGCTTTAACAGTGACTTTCTAGAAAACCTCCTTTGATCCAGCTCAAAGGGGGAAGTGGCAGGGACCGGGTGGCTGTGGGTAGGGGTGCAGGGGGAGGCACTCTGTCCACAGCCGATCTGGGGAGAAGGCAGAACTAACCTCTGCCTTCAAAATGACATTGATAAGATCTGTATCCATCCTCCCTTTAGCCCTTTACTGGGCTTTTTTTCTATTCCCAGCTGAGCCAGTCTATAGCATTGCACTGTGGTATAGCCGGATTGTGAAGGTGAAAGGGAAACTTGCTGGAATGGGGGGGGGGGGAATGATTGTAGTTACACAGGCATTTCTGTCCAGATGAGATGGAGAGAATGGGGGAGAGGTGGGGACAGCAGCAAGAGGCACAGGGGTACATGCAGGAGCCATCCCTGTCCCCTTCCACCCCTCTTGCTAACACTTCTACAGTGGAGGCACCTGTTTGTGGGGGCCAAACTACAAGTAACAGCAGCCACGGATCCATCCTGCTACTGCCATTGCCATTTTAGAACCGCGTGCGGTTTTTTAAAAATTGCCACAAGGACCCAAACTGACTTGGGCGAGCAGTGCAGCAGCCCCAGGAATTCTCATGCCCCCCCATGACTTTTCTAGTGTCGAAACGGCCATGGAGGGGACAACAGATAAGCAGTAGTCTTGTACAAAGTAGAAAACGGGATACAGCCTTTTTTTGCCTGCTCTAAGCAATTGCCATGTTATAAGCTAGCTTGGACTGGTCTGGTGGGGTTCCTATGAAATTACTGGAGAAAAATGTTGTTGTTGTTGTTGTTATTGTTATCATCATCATTATTATTATTATTATTATTATTATTATTATTATTATTATTATTATTATTATTATTATTATTATTCCAGGGTGTAGGTGCTGTTTTGCAATTATTACAGCCTTTCCAGATAATGCCTGCTCATATTGCATGTTTGTGACAGATTATTACGACACCATAAAGAGGAATGTTACAGAATTTTAAGGCAACAGTGCTTTGATTTTAAAAATTCCAGTTTCTGCCATGATCTCTCCCAGAGAATGTTTCAAGGGTCGAGCTACAGCAAATAAAATTTGTATCAAAAGAAATATATTTATTCTATAGTGCACACAATAATTTAATTAAAAACATAGGCCCTGAATATCAGGCTACATTAAGAGTCATCAAGAATAAGCTTTACATAAGAAGCTTGTTATAATCTCCTGTATGGTTTCTCCTTTGTCAGGCTGCAACAGCACTTGTTTTCCCCTTGGCCATAATAATGAAATTTGATAGAAATATGACATGTAAAATCGACAGTGGTCTTGTGTCCATGACATAAAAATGATGTGTAACATCTAAATGGTGCAAAAAGTCATCTAAATTATAAACATTAAAATTGGATAAAAGTGGAATTAAAATGAATTGACAGAAACAAATGGACTTTGAAAGCCACTGGGGGGGGAATTACAACAGTACCATACAAAAACAAAAACACAATAACGTGTATCAGAACATCCTAGTGTTGCCAGTCCAGGTCCCACAGATAGCAGGAGCTGCAGGAGGGTGAAACCCTTGAAAAAGTGTTCATGAGTCATGACATCACTTCCTGCAAGACCCGGAAGTGACATAACAGTCACAATGCAAGGGTTCCTCAAGGAAGGAAAGCAGCAGAGGGCCACAGCAAAAGCAGGAGAATGCCCACCAGAACTGGGTAAGTGGTAGTCCTACCCTATACCTCCCTAGCCATAAGTCTTCAACATTTTCCACTCCCAAGAAAATTTACCTGTGAATGTTCACTCAGAGGACAGGGAGCACGAAAGAATGCTTAAAAAAAACCTTGCAGGAAAAAAGTAAGGAACATCAGTTTGAATTCGCTGTTGCTGCAACCTGCTCTGTTCTTTTTGAACCAAAGGCCCACTATAAACAACCTTTAGCAAAGCTGCTTCCCTTACATTTGAATTCTTTGTGTTTCCCAAGAGAGAGACTTAGAAAATGGGTGTGCTGCATTTCTTTGACAATATACACCACTTGAGAAAGAATAAAAGTTAGTAATTGCTCCCTGGATGATACTGTTCTTTTTTTAACTTAATTAAAAGCCTTTAGTTAAGTTCCCCCTCCCCCCCCACTTCCCTCTCCTCTCCCATCTTTTCTCTGCTCCCTGTAAAGAACATGTTCCTTTCAGAGTGGGAAGATTAAACACACTTTCATGTTATCCAGAACAAATTAAAAATTAAACAAAGCCATTTAGTTGCTTTTGAAATATGCCTTTTGTGTTTCCACACTTTCTGTTGCTTGTCATTTGAATTGGAAAGCAAACAGATGTCCCAGTGTGCTTGAAGGCACATTGTGGAAAGACTGTTAAAAATAGCTTCAAAATAATCCTCGAATCTAAACAATATTGTCACAGGTAGCAAAGGAATGGAAGAGAAGAACAATCTGTCAGCCAGCTTCCAATTCTCTCTCCCCACCCCAAGCGCAATGTTGTTATGCAAAGTCAGAGATTACAACTAGTTTGCACAACTGTTTATCTTGGGTGGCTCATTTCAGAACGCCTGTTAGCACTGACTTTGAACCAGAAACGGATAAGAGCATCACAGCAAATACAAACTAAGCTGCTAAGGATTAGGAAAGGCATACAGATAACGCTGCAATAGAACAGGATGCAGGCTTGATGTTACCTGGCTGTTATTTTACCATGCTGCTTGGATTTGCCAGTGGTCTGTGCCTGAATAACGCTATTCGGTACATCCAGAATTAGCATAATGGGCAACATGCAAGGGCCAGGGTCCAGCAGAGGGCCCCATGTCCTCAGGGACATCTGACCCATCTACTCATACCAGGAATAGGAGACCACCACAGAGACCTTTGCAGTGTTGCGGAGGCCTTGGGACATTTCGTGCTGGAAGAAGACATGCACGGAGTGGGGCATGGGTCTTTATTAGTGCCAACTGAGAGCCAGTGTGGCGTAGTGGTTAGAGCATTGGACTAGGGTCTGAGATTTTTGTTGTTGTTCAGGACGGTTAGTGTACGACTCTTCCTGACTGGAGCAGCAACCACCTGGTAATGGGCTTCCTTCCATGTCGGCAGTAATGCTTTCCTACCACAAGGAGTGCTGTGGATTCCGCTCTGTCTGCTTCATGTTATATTCTCTGGTCTGCTATAGCCAGAAAATCGTTAATAACTTAGCAAGGTGCACAAGGCTTACCTCATGGTGGAAGCGCCTCAGGTCTGGGTGTGTGTTGCTAAATAACAAAATTTAATTAATTAATTTATTTATATCCCACCCTCCCTGCCGATGCAGGCTCAGGATGGCTTACATAGTGTTATAACAAGATAAAACAGTTAAATTAAATGAAATTGCAATAAAATAGGTCTAAAAAATACATAAGGTGCTAGCACAATATAGCGATGGCAGGCATTTGACAGTCAGCTGGCAACATGGTCTGGGTAATATCGGCAGAGCACAGGCTATTCAAATCGGTGTAATGTTGATGTTAGCATTGAAGTAATATTGTTAATATTGTTAATATTGGGGCCAGGGCCTCAGGCAGATGGAGGTGGCTCCCTAATCGAAGGCCTGGTGGAAGAGCTCCGTTTTACAGGCCCTGCAGAACTGCAAAAGGTCCTTCAGGGCCCTGATGTCTTCTGGGTGCTCATTCCACCAGTATGCTAGCCTGGCACGGAACCTCTTTAAGATTTCAAACCAATAAAAGGAGTTTGTTGTATGGAATGTCATTCTAGATAGAAAAGCTTACAGATAGGATAGAAAACCTCACCTATCTGGCTAGGATGGATGGGGATGCAGGAACACGTCCTGCATCCGTGTTGCCAAGATGGAGACAGGCAATGTGTGCGAGAGAGGTGTCAAGATGGAAGGGGAGGAAGTTTGTCCCTGAGAATAGTATTCTACGTCAAAGGGATAGTATCAGATAGCAGGAAGGAAAGGATGCTCTGTCTCTCCTGACCTCTCCGTCTATCTACTTCCACACTGTCATTTTTGTCACTCAATTATCCCTATTGCTTCAGGGGTTTCCCCCCACACACAATGTATTTTGCTCTCCCTAGTAGTCCCAGAGGAAGCAAAACACATGTGGAAAAGGGGGGGTACGCAAAGCAATAGGGACAAATGAGTGACATAAAATGACAGTGCAGAAGTGGTGCCATCTCCGAAGTCATGAGGCAGGAGACAGCATACGGTCTTCCACTTCCGACAGCAGAACTAAAGCTAGGCTTGTTTCCACTCAGACACCCAGACTTCTGGAAGTCCTCTGGCATTCTTGCATAGATTCCCAAACCTACTTTCATTCCAGGAAGATCATACCCAAAGCTGGTTTGGGATCTCTAGGGACAAGAACAAGTGGATTTCCAGACCTCACTGCACATACCTGGCACCACATTTGGTACTATTTCCTCAATATTTCCTCTTGTACTCTCAGCCCCCCTCGCCCTGCAGGCTTTTCACCATTTTTAAAAAATTATTACTGTCGGTATAAGGTATATCACTATAAAACACTATAAAACCTACTGCTGATCATTTTTGTTAAAAAAAAAATAGCCAAAAGTTCACTGGTGGGGTAGGATGGCAGGCCATAAAAGGGAAAAGCCGGGGGGGGAATCTCCAAATGGGGGCTGTATTGACACTGTGAATGCCTTTCTGTCCACAGCCACAATGGGAGCAAAACAGGGAACTGCCCCCATGTAGGAGGGATTTCAGTGCTATATAGCAACTAGATTCGGTGGAAGGAAGGAAAAATACATGATGCCTCCGTCTTGTTGAAGCTATGAAGGTCTCAGGCCAATCAGTGTCATGGCTGGAAACCCCACAGGAACCCAGCACCAATGCTCCCTCTAACCTGTGGAGACTTGTGAGCAAGAATTCTACTTTGTGAGCTAATGGCATCAAAGTTGTGAGCAAGCAATTTGGCTGCTGCGTAAATTAATTTGCTCTGGAGCCATCCTTCCTGAGCTAAGACAAAATGTGTGAGCCAGAGGCTGAAAAACTGTGAGCTAGCTGCGGAGCTGCGGTGACTCAAGTGGTTAAGACGCTGAACTGCAGGCTGTGGAAGGTCAGTAGTTCAGCAGTTCAAGACCCAGGTGCCGCAAGACGGAGTGAGCTCCCGTCTCTAGTTCCAGCCCCTGCCAACCTAGCAGTTCGAAAGCAAGAAATTGCAAGTAGATAAATAGGTACCACTTCGGTGGGAAGGAAACAGCGTTCCGTGCGCCTTGGTGTTTAGTCATGCCGGCCACATGACCACGGAAACGTCTTCGGACAGCACTGGCTCTTCGGCTTTGAAACGGAGATGAGCACCGCAACCTTAGAGTCGGATTCAACTGGCTTTCAAGCAAGGGAACCTTTACCTAGCTCACACTAACTCAGTTTAGAGGGAACACTGCAGCACATAGGACCCTGAGTTCCACGTTGGAAGAAAAGCAGGATACCAACAAAGCAGTCAGTTTTTGAGTTCTCCAGAATTAGAAATACCATTTCCCTGCCCACTACTTTTTTGCAATCCAACCTCATCAGGAGTTCCAGGGAGCTTGAAAGCTAGCTCAGTATTTTGCAATGATTTGACAGCCCTTTAAAAAAAAAAAAAAAAGCTTATTGCAGTGCCATTCCTTGTGGGGGGGGGCAGGGGATGAATTCTTCATTATCGTTTCTCCTCCTTCCACTCTCCCTTTCAACAGGTTTTTTCTTTCTCACCATGTCAGCCCCCTCCTCACCCCATCCCACACTCTGGGAGCTGAAAGTCCCAGTAGGCAAAAGTGAGCAACCAGGCAGTAGTTAGTAGCTATAAATTCATCATGGTTGGATGGTAAATAGATCTGATTAATATTTATCATTTGTGGGCTATAAATAAATGATGCTATAATGTGAAATGCAGCTCAGTCGCCTTCTGGCTCTGATACTTGGAATCAGTACCATTTGGGGAAGGGAGGGGGTGTGAGAGCCACCACCACCCCGTCCCTTGTTAGATGGGCCTTCCATATTTCCAACTGGGGCTTGAAATAAATTAATTGGCGGGGGGGATCAGTGATTCCCTCATAGCCAACAGAAATGTCTATAGCCCCCTTGTAAAGCCCAGGGATGGGTATTTTTATCGTGTATGAATTTTTACTATCAGAGACATGTAACTTGAACTAGAATAGCTTTTTACACACTTATAACAATCACGTCTCTGAAACGCCTTCCTTCGTTTACTTCTTAATCCCATTAAGCATCCTGTCATGTTCACAGCCACAGAGGCTAAAGGGGAACTCTTCAAGGATAGCTGATTTTGAAAAATCCACCAGGGGGAATCTAAGGTAAGCAGAACCAAATGAGTTAAATAGGCAAAATTTGCACCAAGAACATTGGGGAGGGGCATGAATTGCCAACACAGTTGCCGAGGGTTTTTTAAAAATAGGAAATCCCCCCCTCTTTTTTTAAAAAAAGTTGTTTGAATGGAAATAGCACACACTTTAAAAAACTATTGTGCTGACTTTGGCTGGGAGCCACCAAGGTGATAAGCTAGGAGCTGAAAACACAAGCCAGGATCAAGGTCAGTGAGAAAGCCAAAGGTCCGATAGCCATGAAGTCGTTTCAAGGATACAAGTTTCCAAAGGCAAGGAGCAACTGCTGCACACTCAAAAACATGTCTGATTCTGCAGAGTCATTGTTGCACTGGAGAAGGTGCACCAAGGGGTTTTAAACAGATCCTTCCTCCCTTTGGAGTTGAGTCTGCAGAGACTTACAACTCCTCCCATTGCCGTTGCTGGAGCTGCAGCCTGGCACTTCGTATTCATTCCTGCAAAGTCAGTCTCTGCCGTACTAGGCGGGGAGTCTGGCCTTGGGGTGTTTGCAGCGGGGGTTGTCGGCCCAGGAATGATCTCTTCTTCTGGCTGCACCTCTTCTGCAGGTGCTGGGGACTCTTCCTCCTCAGGTACTGCTGAGGGTTCTTCCTCTGGGCTGTCTCTAGAGGAGGCTGAGTTGTTCCCTGCCTCCTCCTCATCTGAGGAGGACATCAGCCTCAGCTGGACATGTACCCACAACAACTATTCTTAGTCAAACCCTTTAGTAGGGCCAATCTGTGTTGTGCATAGGCTTGCCAATGCCCCACCTGGAGATCTCTTTGAATTACAGCTCATCACCAGACCACAGAAACCAGTTCCTCTGGAGAAAATGACTGCTTTGAAGGGTGGACTCCATCACATTACATCCCTCAGAGGTCCTTCCCCTCCCCAACCTCCCCTGGCTCTACCCCCAAATCTCTAGAGACAAGGGAACAGGGCTCTTTTTGTAGCAGGAACTTCTTTGCATATTAGGCGACACAATCCTAATGTGGCCAATCCTCCAAGAGCTTACAGAGCTCTTCTTACAGGGGCTACTGTAAGCTCTTGGAGGATTGGCTACACTAGGGGTGTGTCGCCTAATATGCAAAGGAGTTCCTGCTACAAAAAGAGCCCTGCAAGGGAACATGTACTTTTTGAGTGCAAACTTTATCAGAATATTTGAACAGTCTATATATCTCTGATCTGTACCCAGTTCCCAGGGAGGAATACCAGATTTTACTTAGATAAGCTTTTAGCTGATAGGGATCAGGAAATTTCTCTAAAAGTGGCAACATTTACTATTAAAGCTATAAAACACCGGGGAAAGTTGCTAAAGAAAAATATTTAACCTTCTAAAATTTTAGAATTCGTATTGGAATTTGTATACTCAGATTTTAAGCTGTGTCTGTTTTGAACTGTATATTTTGTTACTTGGCTACATTTGGTTATATTTGGTTGCATCACAAATTTGTTATGATATGTTGCTATTTGGCGGGTGTCTGACTGTAACAAACAGATTGAAAAAAATCTCCAGATATTTTGCAACCTGGAGGTGGCAACCCCAGCTATAGGCAGTGTACCCACTGTCCCACCCTTGTGGAAGGAAGGAAGGAAGGAAGGAAGGAAGGAAGGAAGGAAGGAAGGAAGGAAGGTCAATTTCCCACAAGCGCTGCTCCACCACTTGCTCTTCCCTTTTGCCCCATGGTATGTGTCAATTTCACACAAGCTGCTGCGCAGCTGCATTTTGCCTCCCAGCTTCCCACAATATTCCCCATGCGGGGAACATCGTGCGAATCTGCGGTGGCACAGCAGCTTGTGTGAAACTGACATGTACCATCGGGGTAAAAGGGAAGAGCAAGTACGGAGCAGCACTTGTGGGAAATCGGCCAAAGAAAGAAAGAAAGATTTTGCAAACCATTTATTATTTGTTTGTCATTCTGTGCTTAGGGTTGTTGATTTTACTCTTAGGTATTTCCCTCCCACACACACCCACTTTTGCCTTCTCGGGAAAATAATAAGCAACCACTTTCCTCCTTTGACAGAGTTCCCAGCATGATAAACAAAGCATCAGGATATAAAGATTTTAGCAGTGTTCTTTTTCCCAGTTGCTTGCTCTGAGAGGGGGGAAAAAAACGCCTATCAGCAGTCTCCGAGACGGAAGCTCTGATTGAAATAGCCAAGGCTCAGCAAGTTCCTGCAAGCAATACCCACAACAGTTGTTCCTCACCACATATTTATTTTGGACACAACATTTCTCATCAAAAGACTTTTCCCTCTCTCCTTGCCAGGAACAAAGTGTTAATAAAAGAGTGCCAGACTGTGCTACCCTAGGCATTGCACATCAGAGGGAAGCCAGAAAACTCTTCCTTAACTCATGGAATCACAAGAGCTCTCGTATTTGGGCCGGGGCGGGGGGTCCATGAACCTTCAGCTACCCTTATAAGCATAAAGCGCAACAGACTTCACTGCAGGTATTTCATTAGAGCTGCATGTATACAACCACACAGTTTTGCGTTTTGGGTTGTGGAGGAGGGGATGGTGATGGTTGTGTTCTTAATGCTGAGCATCAAAATAAAGAGGCAGCACGGTTTCAACCAGGAGCACAGTTTAACTGTTTTATTGTTATTTTATTATATTTATTATTATATTAATAAGTCCAGTTCTTTCCCGGTCTGGGGCTACCACTTCCTTTCTCCCTGTTCCTGTCCACATCTAGAGTGGACTAAAGGAGTCTAGAACACTGGCCCGGATCAAAGGAACAGAGTTGTCAAAACACCAGGGTGATTTCCACAGATTCCCCTGTCCCAATACAGACACCTGCTTTTCTCCCTATGCTGTTACTGGGGGTCTGTTGCCCGGCAACACAATTTTGAGAGGACTCTGTGAGCTGGAATAGGAGGGGAAAGTCACACTCCCATCCCACAATCTCCACAGATGGTTGGACACACCCCCGTGTGTTTTATTATCATCCCTTTCCCCTTAAAGATGGTTGCGGGTTGAAGCTTGTGCGTGTTCTTCAGAACAGCATTGTTACTGACATACGTGCCAAATCGCTTTGTGATATCTCAGTGATCAGAGTGAGATATCACATGGAACAATGTGATCCCTTCTTGCCCTCCTTGGAAATGGGAACAGGGGTGGGTGGGCAAACAGGTGTTCAAACATGAAACAAAGTCTGTGTTCAGAATGTGCACATGAATCTTCATTGGTGGTGGAAAGTGCTGCCAAGTCACAGCCAACTTATGGCAACCTCAGAGGGTTTTCAAGTCATTCAGAGGCAGTTTCCCATTGCCTTTGTCTGCATAGCAACCCCTGGACTTCCTTGGTGGTCTCCCATCCAAGTACTAACTAGGGCCAACCCCACTTAGCTTCTGAGATCTGAAGAGATCTGTATTTTTTTCCTCCTAAGGTAAAGGTAAAGATTTCCCTTTCTCGAAAGCCAGTCGAATCCGACTCTAGGGGGTGGTGCTCATCTCTGTTTCCAAGCCAAAGAGCCAGCGCTGTCCAAGAATGTTTCCGTGGTCATGTGGCCAGCATGACTAGACGTCAAGGCGCATGGAACGCTGTTACCTTCCTACCGAAGCGGTACCTATTCATCTACTTGCAATTTCTTGCTTTCGAACTACTCGGTTGGCAGGAGCTGGGACCAGAGACAGGAGCTCACTCCGTCATGTGGCACTCGGATCTCGAACTGCTGAACTACCGACTTTCTAGTCTGCAGTTCAGTGTCTTAACCACTGAGCCACTGCAGTCCCTTTTTTCCTCCTACTAGGGCTTAAAGCAACCAAGGAGGCAGTTCCAATTGAGGAAACTGCCGAAAGGAGAGTTCCTGCCTTCCCAAGTGCTGTACCCCAGCCCATATTTCTCTCCCCCTATGGCTGCCTTTGTATGGTCAAAAGTAGGGTTGCCCTCCTCCAGGCAGGACATGGAGATCTCCTGAAATGACATCTGATTTCCAGATGACAGAGATCAGGTGCCCAGGAGGAAATGGCTGCTTTGAAGGATGGACTCCATGGCATTGCACCCCGCTGGGGTCCCTCCCTTCCCCAAACCCCGCCCTTCTCAGGCTCCACCCCCGAAATCTCCAGGAAGTTCCCAGCCCAGAGCTAGCAACCCTAGTTTGAGGAAATGCCGTCCCAGCAGAAGGGTTGCCAGCCAGAGTAGACTACAGAGATCAGTTTCCCTGGAGAAAATGGCTGCTTTGAAGGGTGGACATTATGGCATTACAGACCACTGAGTTCCCACCCCTCCCCAAACTGCACCCATTTCATGCTTCAGACACCCCCCCCCCCCAAAAAAAAGAATCTCCAGGAATTTCCCTACCTGGAGTTAGCAACTCACACACACACACAAAACCTTTATTGGCACTGAAAGCACAAAACATCCGGAAATACAGCAATTACAGCAAAATGAGTTAGCAATGCTACAAAAAGAACTTCAGCCACATTACGCATCGTTTGGCCCTTAATATGAAGGAGCCTTAGACAAGCAATGTAACAGATGAAAGGATAAGGTGTGTATTGTTGTGTATTTCAGAAAGGGCGGGGCGGGGAGAACACACCTGTCTGTGACTTCATTGCCCTGAAGGCAAACATTACTCTGAGCCTCGGGATTGGCTCTCTTGAAAGGAAGGAGTGTTACGCATTATGCCCAGAGCACCAAAATGCCTTGAGTCAGCCCTGTGTGTTTCTTTGCAACAACAGCAAAGGCTTAAGTGAAAGGAAAGTAAATACCCCTTCTGGTGGGGAGAGGTTTTCCATCCCTCCCTTTCATACGCTCATCCCTGCAAGCAGAATCCACCAAGCCTTGTTCTTATTATGGATTTATACTAATCCACCTATTGAATTATTTATATAGGAAATCCTTGAAGCACCTGTATAGCCGCTATCTGATGAACCAAGCCTTTCAAGGGCTGACATCCATGTCAGTTTAATCAGTGGGAATACATTATTATCTTGGCTTCATAAGGAGCAGAGGGCAACAGTGGAGAAAGGCAAATATATTACATGACCATGCAGTTACAAGTAGAAGAAAAGCAAATTTAGCCAACGGAAGGCCTGAAGTCAAAGACTGGGCTTATTTCAAATCGATGTGCAACATTCAGGAACCAAATCTTTACGCCAACAGTCATGTTGCTACCCTGCCTCCCAGTCCGTCCGTCCCCCAATTTAAATGTTATCCTGCTACAAAGACCGCAGGGCTGCGTTTATGATTATTCCTGTCACAAACCTCTTTGGGTTTCTTACCCCCTCTCTATAACACCCCTCTGTAACAGCTAGAAGCCAAGGGAGAGCAAGAGAGGGGCCTGGAAGGAGATGGTGTGTTTTCCCCCACAGCATCCCACCTGTCATGGTGGAATTCCTCCGTTCTCCTCCAGAACTCCTGCTGAACCCCTGGAACTCTCCAATAGGCCACCATCTTCACCCCTAAGATTATCCCTTATCACATCCTTCTGGTGTTGGCAGGGTGCCAGAAAGGGAGTTTTGAAAAGTAGCCTAAATAAACAGTCTAGGTAAGGATCGCATGCACTGAACACTTCAGCCTTCCAGGACATTCAGTGGGTGGCCTCAAAGTAGCTGTTTTATTGCAAAGGAAAGCCTTTATTGCAAAGGAAAGCCTAGAAAGAGAAATCGCAGAGAGGGCGGCAGACTCTAACCTGGAGAACTGGGTTTGATTCCCCACTCCTCCACATGAAGCCAGCTGGGTAACCTTGGGTCAGTCACAGTTCCCTCAGATGTGTTCTCTCAAGAGCAGTTTTCTCAGAGAGCTCTCAGCCCCACCTACGTTACAGGCTGGCTGTTGTGGGGAGAGGAAGGGAGATTGTAAGCCACTCTGAGACTCCGAGTGAATGGCAGGGTATAAATCCAACTCTTCATCTTCTTCTTTGTTATTACAACACAGAGAACGATGGAACCTCCAGGACTTAACAGGGATATTAGTTTTTTTTATCTCACTACATACGCTAACCTAATTCAGTCCTTACATCTGTATTCCCACCAGAAGAGCTATACATCCTCTCTATTTTTATTTCATTTCTTATTTGGAATACTAGATTGTAATGTAATGTAATGAATAGTAGAAGGTAATATAATTTGGAATGGTAGATTAGAATGTATTTCTCTGGTCTGGGGACACAGAAGATACACTGCACAGCCAATCACCCCACCTCAAAGAAGAGGATGCTGTAAGGTTACCACCACACTTGAGAGGACATGGATGGAGTTAATTACTCTCAGCGTCCCACAATTAAGAAGGGGACATCTGCCCATCAATCTCCTGATATCTTTATTTCCTTCACTATGTCATCTCCCCCCCCCCAAATTAAACCCAAACAAATTGTGACCATAGAAGAAGAAGAGGAGGAGGAAGAAGAGGAGGAGGAGGAGATTGGATTTATACCCCGCCCTTCACTGCCCAAAGGTGTCTCAGAGCGGCTTACAAACTCCTTTCCCTTCCCCTCCCCACAACAGGCACCCTGTGAGGTAGGTGGGGCTGAGAGAACTTCTGACAGAAACTGTCCTTGAAAGAACAGCTGTGCCAGAGCTTGTGACTGACCCAAGGTCACATCAGCAGGTGCAAGTGGAGGAGTGAGGAAGCAAACCCGGTTCTCCCAGATAAGAGTCCGCGCACTTAACCACTACACCAAACTGGCTTGTAGTGTATAAACTAAGCTTGTTATTCCAGTTTGGTCCTTGCACCTGTCAAACCACTTTATTATGCTGTATGCTAATCTGCTGCTCACCATCTACCTATACGTATAGACTGATAACTCCCATTTCAATGTATCTGAAACGAAAGCTCATACCCTGAATAAAACTTTGTTGGTATTAAAGGTGCCAGTGGACTTGAACTTTGTCCTGATACCAAGTAAAGCTTAGTTCACTAATTTCCATTCTATAGAGTCCCAACACAGGCAAACAGAAATCTAACAGTCTACAGGAGTAATTATAACATCTATGAAAATGTAAAGAGAATAAACTAACCTACACGGGATACAAAATACCTGCACCCACAGATCCAGAGGGATGGATGTGGAAGTGATAGAAGCTGCTGCAGAGAGGCTCTTTGCCCATCTCTCCTCCCACATTAGCTATGCACCTGGTTAGACAGACAGGATGCATTTAACTCTTTCCTTCCCAGTTAGGTGGAAGCTAGAATAGCCTATCCATGGGGGGGGCGGGTGTATTGTCTTTCTGCGTCCCACGAAAACTCTGTTAGGCAGCCCTGCAAGGTTTTGCATCAGTGAGTTTAGTGCTTTAAGTGAAGGATATGAAATCCCATCAACCTTGGCTTCGTGTGATATGCCAGATCTCTGGCTCCAAGCTCTGACTGTTCCCAGCCATCAATAGCGGGGGTTCACACAGATGTCTATGTCTTCCTGTGGGCTAGTGGCTTTCATTTACAACAACTCCCACCTCTATTTCATACTCACAGCAACCCTGTGAGGTAAGTTGGACTGGGAGACAGTGACGAGCCCAGTGAGCAACGAGCCTGAGTGGGGAATTTACACCCCGGTCTCCCAGCCCTACTCCAACACTGTAACTACTCCATCGCACAGACTCGTGATACCATCCTCCAACATATATCCCTGCTTGTCCCAGGGCTATGTGTGACTGGAATATCACTACCACATCTCTCCTTATTCCTTCGACTCACTGCTTCATCAGTTCCTTTATCTCTTACCTCCCTTTCCATATTTTTCTTCAGGATTTTCACAACCTACTCTGTCTGGCCACGTCTCCTGGATTCCCATCTCTTACCACCCCACTCAGCATCCCAAACTGCTACCTCTCTCCCTCATTAGCCCTTCTCTTCCTATCAAAAGCAGACATTTCCTTCCTGATCCTAAGATCCTATGAGAACTTTTAAGCAGAACATTTTCTTCTCAGCAGCTGCACTGCCCATTAACATGCTGCTGACCTTTCTCCCTCTCTCCAAAGCTGGAATGCTTGTGGATGTTCCAGAACACCTCAACCAATGGCTCAGAAAGAATGGATCCATCAAACAAAACCAAACGCACACACAAAAATTTCAAAAAGCTTATTGTTGTAACAGGAAGCGATCATTCAATAACAACAAAATAATAATTGAACAAAGATACAGGTGCGTTCTTACTATGGTTTGGAGCAGTCAATATTTTCTTCTTCCCCTCCAGGTAATAAAAAAACACTTCATGCTGTACGTCTCCTGTATTGGTCTGATGCTCCTTCCCCTATTATGAAAGAATATCCTGTCACTCACTTGTCCAACATTATATTTATTATTGATTGACCTTTACCCTGCCTTTCCACCATATATGCCTCTCAAGATGACTTAGAAAATCTATCAAAATGCAACAAGTGAGCAACACACAATGAAATGCTGCATCCGTGCCTCTCCCCAGTCCCAAAGGCCTCCCTGCCGTTGTGGCTTTAGAGTTTGTTCCTCTTTTGGGGTGTGTTGGCTGCACATGGAATATACACATCCCCTTTCCTGAAAAAGGTTGCTGAGTTTATACTCGGCAGACTGGTATACTCCTTCTCTGGAGGAGCTGAGCATCTCCCTTTGCACAGGCACGAAGGAGGTATGTGTATGTTATGCATGTTCACACTTTATGTTTTCTCTTATGTGCAGAGGTGCCTGAACTCTCAAGAGGGTAATCTATCACATTTTTTGCTGCCCAGTTTTGAGGCAGCATACATGGCTGTCCCATTCTCCTTTGTATCCTTACAACAACTGTGAAGCAGATTAAATGGACAGCATGTCTGGCCCAAAGTCACCCAGTGAACTAGCCATACGCTTTAACCACTACACCACACTGGCTTGACTGTCCCTGTTTTGACCTATGTTTTGCCATTTTGCAAATCCTTTATTGAAATTTTCAGGTGAGTTGTCCCTCTTCTTTTACTCTGTTTCCCAGTGTTAAATAATGGGTTTAACACAGCAGAGGCAAAAGCAGAGTGATTTCAACCATCAGCAGTTTATTGCATCTCAACAGGAATGCTTACACGGGGCAACTACCCTAACTACATACACCTAAGCCACTCCCAGCCTCCATGCAATTGGTGAGTTCAAATGGCCTCCAGGCTTCAAATTGGTTCCAGGATCCTGCCTGCCTTTGTTCTGGGGCTTCAAGCTCCCACTAGGTGGCCTGCCCGGAAAAGCCCAGACAAGCCCAGACATGCCTCCCCATTTGCCATCTAGGTGGCCTGCCAGACAAGTCCAGGCATGCCTCCCTATGCTGGCTACTAGCACTGGCAGCAGTTAAGCCTGAGTGGAAGATTGCACATGTCCAGACGTAACACCCAGTGTTTCTACAATTTTGTGGTGAGAAGCGAAACCAGGAATCAGCACATCTTGAAGCACATTTTGAACTGCTGATAACATATTTTTAGGATGATGGTGTTGTTCTAGTATATTTTTAACCAAATGAGCCAACACTCTCCTGGCTTTTAAATTAATGGAACCCATGCTACGGAAGTATATATTAAAGCATCCTACAGATGGTGGAATTGAGCCTCCAGCTATGAGTAATGATGTGGGGGGCACCCAGCACTGAGTCTTAGTACATAAACTGGCCTGTCAAAGCATCTCTCTATTTTTGTTTGTGAAATGTAGAAGGATACAGTATGCCCAGCAAAGCTGTAAAATTAGGGTTACCAGATGTCCTCTTTTCTTTTCTTTTTTATGTCCGTCCTCTTTTGAGCTCTTAAAAAAACGTATGAAAATGTTTTTGGTTTGGAAGGTCAGGAATATTCCTAGTTAGTAGCAATTATCACAGCTTAAATCATTGGGTTATTTAAAATGAGATTAGTCATAGTGATCACTTGTTTGAAGCAGTCAGTCAGGAAATATGTCTTCTGTTTTGCTTTTCAAAATATGGTAGCCCTATGTAAAATAAAATTGGCCCGAGTAGGAATGGTGACCCATTGTCCGATCTCATCATTATGAGGTAACCACCAAAATGTTACCTCAGGATGAAACTGCCCAGTATGCAGGCCACAAATCTCCATTTTCCTACCTATGAAACAGGAATAATGGTATTAATATTAAAGATATGGAATAGCTACTGAAAGAAAAGGGACAAACCAATTAAATCCTTATTATCTTCTTCCCATGATAACAATCTTCAGTTCTGGGTTGCTTGTGGCAAACCACAAAAGGGGAAGGGAGAACATGGCTACCAATAAACACTTTCCCTCCAATGCAACAGTTGCATATTGCCATAAACCTGAGCATAATTTATTTTTATTTGACCTGTGAAATACTTTGGAGAATGCTGTCCTCATAAATGCCTCATAAAGTCTGACAGGAACTAAGCCTCCCACTGCTTTTGTGACCAATATATAAACATAAGACCAGCTCATTCAGCCCCTTTTAATGTGTGTTTTACGAGAGGAGGAAGCTGGAGACTCAGAAGAAGACAGCCAGTTCCTGGACTGGCTGGCTGGTTGGGCCTAAGCCTATGTAAATCTTTTTGTGTTCCTTTATGAGGTAAACTTTCTCAATAATCCTCTCCTTTCATTACAAACTAACCTTGCCAACTGCCTGGAGGGGGGAAACCCTGTCCTGTCCCTTTAATAGAGGCTTAATGGGATGTTATTCACCAGGTGTGTTATGTCCCATGAAAAGCGGCACCTGCCCATTTCCATGCATTAATTCTCTATTGAAGGTGGAGGTCATTGGCAACCTTATTACACACACTTCACATTGCTCTGCAACCAAGGGTACAGTGAACGAACTGGTTACATAAGCTCCTTTCAGAATGAAAACTAAGTATTTGTTTTGCTCTGCCCACTTTGCAAAAGCTCTACACTGGGAAAGGAGGGATGCAGGTGCAAATCTCCCTGCTACAATGTTCAGTGGGCCAGTCACTCTTTCTCCTTAGGTTGCCGATTCTGACTTGGAAAATTCCTGGGGATTTGGCAGCAGTACCTGAGGAGGGACTTCCATTTCTCCATGGTGTACCAATACAGTCTGCCATCCAAAGCTACCGTTTTCTCCAAGGGCACTGATTTCTGTGGCCTGGATATCAGTTGTAATTTCAGGATAACTCCAGTTCCCACCTGGAAGTTGACATCCTCACAATATCGTTGTGTGGATAAAATTGGGGAGGGGGAGCATGTTCACTGCTGTAAGCTTCTCTTGGAGGAAGGGAAGCATAAAAATGTAATTGATAATAATATTTATGTGGAAATTAAGGGTCTTTGTATGAGACCCATCGGAATCCTGCAACCAAATACAGAAGCATTCAAGACAGCTCACCAGAGAGAGCACTAACTTGGATAAGGCAGTAGCATCTCCTGGAGCAGAGATCAAATCTCAAGCATGAGAGAACATGATGGAGTGTGCGGATCACAACCCTCTGCTTTAGTGCTGTTATTGGAGATGCCAATTTCCAGGTGGGGCCTAGAGATCTCCAGGAATTACAACTGACCTCCAGATGACAGAGATCAGTTCCGCTGGAGAAAAATGGCTGCTTTGGAGGGTGGAGTCTATGGCATTATACCCCACTAGGGTCCTGCCCCTTTCCAAGTCCCTCCCACCCCCAAATCTCCAGGAATTTCACAACTGAGATTGGCAAACCTGTCAGTTATTGGTTCAACAAAGGGCAAAAGAGAGTTCAGGTCATACACTGCACCACCCTGGGATTGTAGGCACCTTGCAGGTCATCTAGTCCAACCCCCTCCACAACAAACCCTTATATATTCTTAAAGAGCTAGGATCAAAAAGTACTTGATACAAAGGGAAAACTCAAATGAAGTCCACAAATCCTTTGTATAAAAAACTTCAGGAGAACAAAGGTTCTACTTCTTGCATGAGCAGCAGCTATACACAGCTGGCATCACTGCCGCGTTCATGTTCCGCTTCTTCAGATAGCTGGTACTGTTTTGCTGTGAAACTGAAAATATGTTTTCTACAATATAATCTTTCTGCTTTTGTTCTTAGTTCATTCACAAAGTGTCTTTATATTGATACAATCTCCTCCCATGAGCTCTCATTCTGATATACCACCTGAAGGTTGGCAATCATACAGAGTCATCATTAGTGGGGAAGCAACTTGATAGCATGTAACACACACACAGTTTAGAACCCCAAAATCTGTGGAGAAATCCTGATGTGGGAAATTTCAAAGCCTTGGGACACCTTCCTCCCAGCCACCAACGGATACTTAGAATAGGATCTAAATTGAAAAAGTCTCCAAAGGTAAAGTTTGGTCATGATGATCCAAACCAAAAACAGGATGTGGCCAAATTGACAGGGGCAGATCAGTCTACTCCTGAACCAGCAGTCAGTTTATTACATCATTTTTGCTTCTGGCATATAGGCAAAATAACTAAAATAAAATAGTCTAGGCTTTCATCCCCCATGCTCTGTATGGAGGATCAGGGGCTCTGTATGCAGTGTCAGAACATGGGACATTTCTAATGTCTGAGAGGTAAGCAGCAAAGAGTGATGAGGGAGGGGGAAGAAGAGGGGTAGGTTTGGCCTCTTAGCCTTGCCCCACATTCTTGCTGCTCCATGCTAATTTGGGTTGCCAAACTCCAGGTTGGGAAATTCCTGGCGATTTGGGAGTGGGGCCTGGGTAGGGTGGGGTTTAGTGAGGAGAGGGATCTCAGTGGAGGATAATGCCATAAAGTTTACCCTCCAAAGCGGCCATTAGGGGGAACTGATCTATGTAGTCTGGAGCTCAGTTGTAATTCTGGGAGACCTCTGGGCTGCACCTGGAGATTGGTATAGAGAGTGCCTGATTCTATTGAAATGCCACAATAGTAAGCCCAGTGAATATTACAATACTCAGTAAAGCCAGGAGTATCTTCCAGGTCAGAGAAATGATGAGTGAACCATGAGTGAACCAGCCCATTTCTTGGTGTGAAGCAGGGTTTATGGACCTCAGGAGTCTCACTTTCAGATATTAGAGTAGAAAAATAGGAAAAAAGAAACAGCTGCCCGGTTAGGAAGCCTAACAGGGAGCCTTGTCATTCTGCCCTTAATCCTAACTGTATGGCTAAATGCTGCAGCTGCTTGATAGTAAAGGGAAAACACTCTGCCCATGGTCAGAAGTGTTTTTCTTTATTACCATCCCACGCATTCCATCTCTCAGCCCTGGAACAGAAATCTGATTCTACAGCTGAGCCCTGATATTTAAGACGCCAAAGATAACGAGGCAATTCCAATGGGCAATGACTTTCGGCAGACATGAGTGGCATTGGTGTTTTGTTTTTTTTAAAGAATCCCGATGTCATTGGATTTCGACAATGTGAGAATGTGGGAACGAAACAGATTTCTCCATCTGTCCTGTTCTAATAAAAAAAAAAGTCTGGTAGAAAACTTCCGTTTGAATTTGTTTTGCATTGTAGTGACATTTCTCTCCGCAATTCGCCTGGAAAATATCCAAGAAAAGTTGATGGATTTATTTTTAGCTTCCCTTTAATCTTCCCTGAGCATGATGGCAGATTGCAACCCATCTTGGTTTTTCCTAAACCTGGCGGTGAGTTATATATTCCTCAGCAGCATAACTCACCGCCAGGTTTAGGGAAAACCAAGATGGGTTGCAATCTGCCATTATATATCTATATGTAGATGCCTTTGGATTGATTGCCACACTAGAATAATATGGAGATGTTCTTAAGAGCTAACCCACTCCAGCTATAGGAAATTTGATCATATGCATTTCATTCACAATGTCATATGTAAGTGGGAGATACATTTGTCACCGCGTAATACATTCAGATTTAACAAGAAGAACTTGTCAAGTTTTGGCTGCAACCACTAAAGCAAAAGCCTGCAGCGAAATAAAGTGTCAGATCTGACTCTGTTAAAAAGGATTAAACCTATTCTGGAAGGTGGAACAGTACAAAAAGCTTTTAAGCTTTCTCCTTAACACCTGAAAGATTTTAAACTAAGATTCAGACAATAGCTGATACCGCAGAACTTTTTTTCCCCCAAAGTCAACTGTTCAATCTTTGCTAGTGGGATTGGCCACCCCTCTGACTCTGCCAAAAGAAACAGCACAACAACAAGAACGCAAAACATGTCAGCAATCGCAAGCCAGAGTTTTGGCAGCCAGTCAAGTTCACATATTATTTTCATCTAAAAAGTGCGCATTCCCCAGTCTTCCACCAATGCTGGGCTCTTGAGGTGGTTTGCAAATGACAAAATAGCATGTAACATTTAATAAAATATAAACCTACAATAAAAAATAAACCAATAAGAATATATTCGAGCCAGAAAAGAGTACAAACTCAACAAAATGGCTGGGTAAATAAATAGGACTTCATTTAATTCATTTGTACCCCCATCCTTCTCACCAGTTGGGACCCAAAGCATCTTACATCATTCTCCTCTCCTCCATTTTATCCTCACAACAACTCCCTGTGAGGTAGGTTAGGCTGAGAGAGTGTGACTGGCCCAAGGTCACCCAGCAAGACTTCCAGGACACAAGTGGGCACTTAAACCCAGGTCTCCGTCTAGTCCAATTTAGTGTAGTGGTTAAGTGTGCAGACTCTAATCTGGGAGAACCGGGTTTGATTCCTCACTCCCCATTTGCAGCTGCTGGATGACCTTGGGTGAGCCATAGTTCTGTCAGAGCTGTTCTCTCGAGGACAGTTCTGAAAAAGAGCTCTCTCAGCCCCGCCTACCTCACAGGGTGTCTGTTGTGGGGAGGGGAAGGGAAAGGGATTGTAAACCACTCTGAGACTCCCTCGAATAGTGAAGGGCGGGGTATAAATCTCTTCTTCTTCTTCTTCTTCTTCTTCTTCTTCTTCTTCTTCTTCTTCTTCTTCTTCTTCTTCTTCTTCTTCTTCTTCTTCTAACACTCTTAGCCACTACACCACAGTGACTCTCTTAACTTTTGACTGAGGCAGGTAGATGAGAGAAGGACATTTTATAATAAAGGCACGTGTTAGAAATAGTGTCTCCTCCAATAACACTAGGAAATGAAACTTCCAGGGCTCAGACAAAAATCTCTATTGACAGAGGCTCAAGTGGAACTAAATGTCATAGTGAAGCTGATAAATGGCAGATTGGCTGTTCCTAAAATCTCCAAAGCCAAATACACAGCACACTTCCAACTGCACCAACTCCTCAAATTACTCACCCACCCTGAAATGACCATGTCAAGGAACAGAAAGGCTGAATGACCAGCCAAAATGCACCCAACTGCATCTTAACACCATCATGCAATCACATATGCATGACTTACCAATGGTTCCTAAATGGGATCGAATGAATGGTAGGGGCAAATCAAAGCTCTGCTAAGGTGGACAGGGTACCTGGACCTGAAATTCATCTTTGACATCAAGGTTTGGTGCCTATAAAAACCCATGGCAAAGCATAACAATAGATGCTGTGTTGAGCACCATGTGTCAAACATGTCAAAGCACACAAGAAACCAAAATGCAGCACCTGGCCAAACTGAGAAAAGAGCTGGATGAATCTCTAGAGAAGAGTCACAGATTCACAAGAAAGAGGTGGACAACTGCAGGCCAGGACCTCAGCCAAACAGCCCACCCAAGGCTAAACAGCCAAACAGCCCCTACCCCAAGTGGTCCATTATTGTTAAATTTTAGACTGTTGCCTATGGCGACGGCTTGACGAGGGTGCCATTCTGGCCAGCCTCGTCCCCTCCTCACCCCGCACAGGAAGCCTCCCTTGCCGGCTTCTTGCTCCATCCCCAGCAAAAGGCTCCCCTCTTTGCAGCCCCCCAGACAGAAAGAGAAGGAGGTGGAGGGAACAGGCACAAGGAACAGCCCAGGATGATGGGAAAGTGCCGCTTGCCCTCTGCCACCCCTGCCTCCACGATCTCTTTGGAGCTCCTTTTGCAGCCTGGCACAGGCCCCCTCCCCCTCCCCTCAAGCGATCCCACCCCCTCACATGCGTATGCAGCTCGCCCCCTCGGCCTGCCCGCTGTGGCTCCGGTGCCCACCCCCATCCTGCCCCGCATGGGGGGCACCAGAATGTATCCTTGCCTAGTGGAAAAAAAACCTGGGGCTGTCACTGCCCCCAAGGGCTAAAAATGGAGGTAAGGAAGGACTCCCAGTCTAATAAGAAGCACAACAAGATTTCTGTAGCTCAGAACTGGATTCCCAAATGAAATGGGCCACACTGTAGGAATTCTGGGGAAAAACTCAGTTTGTCCAGTGGAAGAACATATAATTGCATGCAGAAGACCCCAGGTTCAATCTCCATTGAAAGAATCTCCATTAGCAGAAGCTGAGAAAGATCCTTCTCTGTTCAAAATCCTGGAAAGTGGCTTCCAGTTAAGAGTAAATAATATCCAGGTAGATGTCCTGACCTGGATAGCCCAGGCTAGCCTGATCTTGTTAGATCTCAGAAGCTAAGCAGTGCTGGCCCCAGCTAGTATTTGGATGGGAGACCTCCAAGGAATCCCAGGGTCATGACGTGGAGGCAGGCAATGGCAAACCACCTCTGAATGTCTCTTGCTTTGAAAACCCTGTGGGGTCACCATAAGTCAGGTGTGACTTGGCGGCTCTTTCCACCACCGGAGGAGCAATTATGAGACTTGGTACAAGGAATTTCAGCTGTTCATAGGGAAATTCATGCATGTGAGAAAGTGCTGGGATTTGCAAGTTCTCTCTTTGCAGTCATGAAGGAATGAACATGTTTGTTTATGCATGCTAATGTCCTAGCTAGTTAAGCTAGGGACCCAATGGTAGAGTCTGCACATATTTCCCACCAGAGTAAGGTGACAAAATGCATAATTAAGTCTGAGTCCAGTGGCACCTTTAAGACCAACAAAGTTTAATTCAAAGTATAAACATTCATGTGCAAGCACACTTCTTCAGATCTGGCTGCTCACCTGAATCTAAATGCATAATTACTTAGCATTGGGATTCTCCAATTGGGTAATCAATACATTGGGGATGGGCTAGAGAACAAGCATTGGGTTTCAGTTTTATTGCTCTTTGTTTTCTCCTCTAGTTCGTTCTCACATGAGGTTTAGAAGCCTTAGAGTAAAGATGTAGATTAGAGCAGCTAGTCAGGATGTTTATCCTATGTTTGTTTTCCTTAATCTCCCAGTAAACTCTCCCTTCATTAGTAAGTAAAGTTTCTCTCTTAAAGCCAATACATGTTTGTGTGCTGCGTATCCTCTCTGCTATTCTGCCTATATACCTAACAGGAACAGTCCTTAAATATACTCTGTCAACGTTGCCTGCAAAAGAGACCATTATCTAGCCAAAATGATGCATATTGGTTTTCATTTTCACTCTGTCTAAAACAATGGGACTTAAACATGAGCAACTGTGACCACATTGTGCTCGCAATGTTTCCAACGCTGTGCTTAACTACATGTTTTGGGTGAACAACTGAAAGCTGGAGAGGGATGGAGATTCATCATGGATTCAACAAAAAAAAGAGAGAGGCGAGACGGAAGAGAAGAAAGGAGTCCTGTTCTCAGCTTTCATGACGAGCCGAGTTGTATCAACAATGGCACAAGAACAAAAGGAGCCATTTTCTACAAGTTCCTGCTCCAATTAGGCATTTGAAGAAGTGGGGATTGTGCTGCTTTATCTTGCCCTTGTAACATAATAATTGTATTTTACATCTCGTGAGAAAAAGAGGGGGGGGGAGAATCCTGCCAGAGGACATTATCTGGCTCTGGGTCATACATCAGAGGTGATAACATCGTTATTCATGTCAAGAGGGATGATCAAGGTCTTCCCGTTTTATCAGCGATTAGCCAGGGAAGAAAAGCTACAGCCGCTGCTGCCTTTGGCAGGTAGCCAGCCCTTCTGTGGGTATTACTGTCACAGTCATGGGAGAGAAAACAGCAAGCATGACTCACCGAGGGGAAATGGGATTGAGCTGTGCACGTGCACCCAAGAGGCTATTGGCTTGGGTTTTTTTCAAAGGCTCTAAGCCTCCAACCGAGCAGTGATTTCTGATGCACTCCCTGCAGCATATGTAAGTAATCCAAGAGGTATCCATAGTATGATGAGCCAGATATAAAGCACCCAGAGCCAAAAGCTATGAGATGTTTATCCCATACTTCCTATAAGGATCTTGGAGTAGAACACATGGTTCTCCCGTTGGTGTGGTACATCCCTCTTCTTCGGCCTTGGGGAAAGGAGGGTCTTGAGGTCCAATGACCAGAATCAGGTTCTGGTGTCTAAAGCAACCTTCACCCCTATATTCAAAGAGGTCCACAAATCTGCTTGTTGTGTTTACTGGGGCATGTATTCTTCCCTCCACCTGGGAAGGATAATGGGCTCCCATCTTTCTCCCAAACTAGACATCAGGAAGGGAGCAGATGAATCCTATATGTTCTTAGAGATGCCCTGATTCCTCAAAAATTCATGGTGATCTCAGAGACCCTTTTCTTCACATCCAAGCCAAGGAGGATCAGGGCTGCAGTGTGAAGATGGAATTGCAGAATTGCAAATGGCTACCAAGACCAAAATATATGGGCCCTGGGCATTCCTAAGAGCTTGTTTCCATGGCTGGTTGAGATAAATCCTTCAAAGTATCAGGGCCTATCTAACCAGGAATCTAAGATCCGTGCAATGAGAAGCTGAAGATACAATAGGAAAGCATAATATTCTGGGACCAGAACTTCACCTGGAAGGAGATATTTCATTGACCTGTCAAGGGCAGATGGTCAGGTTTCTAGCATTTATACCTGGTCTGGACCAGAAACCTCATATTGCTTGCCAATCACAGGTTTGACAGACTGAAAGCCTGGCCCACTAGGTGACCCAGAGAGCTTCAAAGTCCTACACCAACACTCTGACCACTATTAGAGATTCCAGGCCTCCCGCTATTGTGGGGGGGCACTGGCAGGAGGAAATGGGTGGGGAGAATGCACACTGACATTGTGTGGGTGTTGCACCAGTGTGCTTGTGTCACTTCCAGTAAAAAATGGAAGTAATACATCAGATGCTCCAGCATTTTGCAAAAACTCTATGGTAAAACCATAGAAATTTTGCAAAACGCTAGAGTGTCTGCCATATCATTTCCAGTTTTTAACGAAAGTGATGTAGGCATTCCAGCACAACAACAGCACTCCGGACCATGCGCCACATTTCTTCCTGGGGGTTGTCAACTCAGACCTCGCAACCATAAAAACGATGAGAGAGAGAGATAGAGAGATTGGATTTATACCTCACTCTTCACTCGGAGTCTCAGAGCAGTTTACAAACTCCTTTCCCTTCCCCTCCCCACAACAGACACCCTGTGAGGTAGGTGGGGCTGAGAGAGCTCTTTCCAGAGCTGTCCTTCAGAGAACAACTCAGACAGAACTATGGCTTGCCCAAGGTCATCCGGCAGCTGCAAGTGGAGGAGTGGGGAATCAAACCTGGTTCTCTGCACACTTAGGCACTACACCAAATTATGCCAAACTACACCAAACTACAACATGCTAGCTCTCTTGAAAGTTAGGCCACACTGATCTACAATATACATGCTTAGTGTTACAAACTGCCCACTTGAATGTTGGTCTGGCCAACAGAATGAATTTTGGCTGGTAACTTCAACTTAAGAGATGACCCAACAAATGGTTATGCTCTTCCCCAGGCTTATCAGATTCTTCTGGTCACGCTTTCCCGGGCCCTGCCCCCTCCCTGCACTCCTTCCCAGCTCCACTCCTTGTCATGAGTGATGCTGAGGATGAGCTCCTGGCCCCAGCAGAACCCACACCTGACCTTGATGAAGCCCCAGAGCCCGTCAGTGTATCCTTGCTGCCCATCTCAGCAAAAGCTGAGGAAGAACAATGCCCGGCAGACAGCACCCCTGATTCGCCTCCACAGGTGGCACGCTTAGGGAGCCGGCTCCGTCAGGACTTAGCATTCTGGCCAAGGGGAGTCGCGCCTGCACAGCAGGCAGTCCCTCAGCCCTGAGTTCTAGCAGAAGCCGGGATGCACATGCCGAGCGCTAACTGACAGTGGCACCTGAGAGTATTTAGCTCCCCACCCAACACTGGTTCCTTGTGCCAGCAACTAGTCAATTTGACGGTACTTCAGCACCTGCCTCGCCTATGTTTCCAGTTCCTGACCCGTGCTCTGAACTCTTGGCTCCTCGACCCCGGCTTTGAACGACTATGCTCTTGGTCCGTGTTCTGGACTCTTTTTATCAGGCTCCTGTTTTGCTACCCCTCGGCTCTGACCTTGGACTGGGCTTGGACTCTCTCTCCCTCCGCCTGCATCCAAGCCCGTGACACTCCTTCCCAGTACCCAGGTAGACGTCCTGACCTGGATAGCCCAGGCTGGCCCGATCTCATCAGATCTCAGAAGTTAAAATAGGGATGGCCCTGGCTAATACTTGGATGGGAGACCACCAAGAAAGTCCAGGATCTCAGTGCAGAGGCAGGCAATGGCAAACCCCCCTCTGCTGGTGTAATGGTTTGGTATAGTGGTTAAGTGCATGTAGTGGTGTAGTTTGGTGCGTGTAGTTTGGTGTAGTGGTTAAGTGTACGGACTCTAATCTGGGAGAACCGGGTTTGATTCCCCACTCCTCCACTTGCACCTGCTGGATGGCCTTGGCCAAGCCATAGTTCTGGCACAGCCGTTCTTGAAAAAAAGCAGTTTCTGTCAGAGCTCTCTCAGCCCCACCTACCTCACAAGGTGTCTTTTGTGGGGAGGGGAAGGGAAAGGAGTTTGTAAGCCACTCTGAGACTCCAAGTGAAGGGCGGGGTATAAATCCAATCTCTTCTTCTTCTTCTGTTCATCTCTTGCTCTGAAAACCCTCAGGGGTCGCCATAAATCATCTGTGACTTGACGGCACTTTCCGCCACAAGGGCCCATCGGATCAAGTTCATCCTGCTAATTTTGGAGGAAGATACTACAAGCAAGGAGAAGTTGACAGGATTACCCCCAGTGGATTCCTATCTCTCTCCTTTTCCTTGCAGCGGACATGGCTTTAGCCGCCATGCAACAGATCTCTAATCGTGACGCATCACCCAAGGCAGCAGCTCAGGGTCACAGAGGAAAATCACAGCTCCCAAGAGAAGAAAAACATTTCACTTGACTCAGCAGGCATGACTCGGGGAATTTAATGATTAAACTAATCATTGCTTTTGTGGTGGCGGGCCACACAACGAAGCAGCCAAATTGTTATAACATCATTGACATATCAGAGCCAAGGAGTTTGTGAATCATCTGAAGGAGGAGATGTGGGAGAAGGAAGCTCCGGGGTGTCTTCTTTCATCCACCAAAGATTTCTTATTCACAGGGCCCCTTCCAAAGATTGCGTTTCTAACATTTCACCTAGGGCAAAGGTGAGTCACTAAGTCAAGGACGTACCTTCCTACATCAGATGAGTCAAATGCTTAATCTATTTTTAGCGAAAGCAGGTTTCGTCGGGAAAATAATTCACTGGGGTAAAAATAAATACTCTTGTTTGTGCTCCGGAACCCTGAATCTGACAAATGCAGCACTGTGTAAAGGTGACAGTCACCGTTCCCTTACAGGAAACAGACTGTGTAGCTGAACCCCTCAATGTTGCCCCAGTCCTTTCATTGCAGGGATGAGAGCTGCAAGCCCTAAGAAGCAGAAGCAAATGATTTTATGGAGAAACAGCAGGCTATAAAAAGCACATTCCAGTCTGAGTTCGCAATACCCGATTGTCTTATTTCCTAAAGCAGATCCAGATGTTCTTCCACTTGCACACCAGACTCCCCAAGGTCACAACAAACACGCAGTGCATTACCCTGACCATTGTGGTGAACCCAGAGAGATATTTGCAGCACAGGGGTACAGTGCCAAAGTCTACTTCTCAGGGGATATTTCATACCAAATAATAGATAACTAAGCACCGAATGTGTGCACCTGGGTGCAGCACAGGAGACTATAGCCTGGGCCCTTCTCTTCAAGACTCTCAGAAGCAGGTATATTTCCTAGCCAACATTTGCAAGTCTTTTGAAATGAACTAAGGCTGTGGTCACATGGTCATTTTGATCGGGTTTCACCGCTGTTCCCTCTCGCATTTAAAATTGTCGATCAGACGGCCACATCCATCTCCCGCGCCAAAGTGGGCTCACTTGCACAATCCTCCCAGTTCCCCACTGAGTTTTCCTACACCCGGAAAATCAAGTACTTTCCAGATATTTGCACTTTGAATCCGCGATTTTGCCGATCTGGGCAGCCATCTCTCACAATGATTGCAATTAGGTCATCTGAACATACTTTTCGCAATGTTTGTTTGTTTTTTAACGAGCTTCCATCATTGTGCACATGACCAATCATGCGCTGAATAAAATCAATGTATAAATGTTCAAGTACACATATAGACTACAGTGCTCAGTTGTACATCGCCAGTTAATTTTGTTTGCTGGGGGGGGGGGCCTGCAAGAACAAGGGATTATGGCGAGTCCCAGTGGAAGCGGTGATTCAGCCACGTGTATGTGCGTTTGCTCAAAGCCAATTTTTTTAAAAAAAAACACTGCCCAAGCAGCAGTACAGCTATCTGAATGGTGTCTGGAGTCTCGTTGCACATGCAAGCTGTTCAGGAAGGGATGTGTGGTCATCCCAACATGAAAAAAAAATATTCCCAATCAAATCTACAGTGGGAACAAATCGCAATGAGCTTGCCGTGTGACCACAGCCTAAAAATACAACAGCACCCCGGAGATGAATAAAAATTATTCCAATGAAAGCTTTTGTGATCCTGATGGCCCAGACTAGTCCAATCTTGTCAGAGCTTGGGAGCTACACAGGGTCCACCCGGGTTAGTACTTGGATGGGAGACCACCAAGAAAATCCAGGGTTGTTCCACAGGGGCAGGAAATGGCAAAACCACCTCTGGATGTCTGTCTCCCTATGGGGTCACCATAAGTCACTTATGGCTTGAGGGTACTTTCTACCACCACCAAGCTTTTGTGAGTCAGAGCTCCCTTCATCAAATGCATGGTGGATACATCCACAAGGCATGTTTTTAACTCACAAAAGCTTATGACGGAATATGTTTTGTTCAAGTGTCATTGATCTCCTGTTCTGTTTTGCTGCAACAGGCTAACATGGCTGCCCATCTGGAAGTCTTTTGAAGGTGCCTGAAATGTGCCAACACCATTCATGCCTGATGTGATGTGTACATCTGAGAATCAGCCTCAACAATGGCTTCGCTCGTCTACAATCAGCCACACCTGAGCACTTATGCAAGCATTGTAGTGTCTGAGCATGCTTAGCAAGGACAACAGAGGCAGGCACCACTGGGTGGTTGCCAAGGTCCCGTGGTCTTAGGAGGGTCCACTGTGGTGCTGCAGCAATCACTGCAGCCTACCATGTCCTTTTGGGCGCCTCCAAGAAACACTGGGCCTGCCATCCGCTCCTCCTTCCATTGGCATTCCCAGCCCCACCACAGGTAGAGAGAGGCTCATTCTCTTCTTTCTCCACCCCCTCTGCCAAATAAACAGTACAGCAAAATGGTTGCTGTACCCTACTTGGGCGCTGTATGTTCACCTGCCTGAGTGTACCCTGATGATTGATAGGAGCAGCAGCCAACCAGAGTGAGAGGGAAGGTGACAGCTGCTCTCATTGGCGGTAGCTGCTTTTTTCCCCCCTCAAGCAGGTTATGGAGAAGTAATGGTGATTGAACCTACCCTTCCCATGTCTGTCCTGTGCTGTCTATTCTCCAGAGCTGCATCTGGAGGAAGCCCCTTTGGGGAACATCTGGCCAAGGTCCCTCAGTACCTTGAACCTGTCCTCATGTTCATGGCTGAGCTAAAGTAGCGCATATTCACTATTGCCAGAGGCATGGGCTTTGGACTGCTTGCAGTTTGAAAGAAGTGAAGCCAAGACTGACTATTTAGGAAAATCAGCTATGAAAAGGCACTGCTGAGCTGCAGAGTTCTAATGATGCCAACAAAAGCAGAGTGAGATCTTTTTGTGAAAAATGGCTTGTCAAGTTTTTAACATCTGAGCATCTTTGATTTTACATTAATTATCAGTGATGGTGGAAAGTACCGTCAAATCACAACCGACTCATGGCAACGCCGTAGGGTTTTCCAGACAAGAGACAAACAGAGCTGGTCTGCCTCCGCCTGCGTAGCATTCCCCCGATTTCCTTGGTGGTCTCCCATCCAAGTACTAACCAGGGCCGACCCTGCTTAGCTTCATGAGATCTTACCATATGAGACTAGTTTGGGCCACCCAGACCAAGGCACTCCAACTATTACACTTTTCAAAATGTCTGTTTTTTCCTGGAAAGACCTTCCTGTTTGGGCTAGTTTTTGACTGTCCACGTTTAGTAGATGTGGACTACCTTGCGTGGCCTGATGTGCCTATTTATTCAGATCTTAATCTCTCTGATTTTGTGTGTGAGTGTGGTTGTTCCCCAATGTGTTTTTACTTGCCCTTGCGAGTGCCCTAAGGCCAAGGGTGGG
The DNA here is from genome assembly GCA_029375565.1 of Gekko gecko. Classification (NCBI taxonomy): domain Eukaryota; kingdom Metazoa; phylum Chordata; class Lepidosauria; order Squamata; family Gekkonidae; genus Gekko; species Gekko gecko. The sequence continues at coordinate 64,883,292 of JAPDNY010000012.1, read as the reverse complement.
ATAGACATTGCAAAAAAATTAATGGTGGGTTCTTAATTTACACAAGAATGGGCAAGATTGTACCCCGTAAGTAAATGGTGCTTGGAAGTGTTCCTGGCAATACTAAACAGCTCTGCCAATTTGCCTGAAGCTCAGATCCTGATTCTGAGGGGGCGGACCCTAGAATATCAAAAGGGCGGCATCTGTGAGAGCAGGGGGTGGGACCTGGCAACACTTGGTGGTTTGTATAACTATTCGAACCAAACTGTACACAAGCTGCTTCTCCAGGGTGCTGTCCAATGCAACTTTGGCACATGTCTAAACCACAACTGTGTGAGCACGACCAGTTGTGGTCTGTCTTATTTACTTGGTCTGGACAGTAGAGTTGCAGCATGAAGAGCTCAAAACCAAAGACCATATGCTGAGAAAATGGCTTATGTGTGTCCGAACATCCCCAGCACTTTATTAAAATACAAAATCCTGGGAATTCAAGGGGGCGTGTCATATTTCTCAGAGGGCATTGCCCCTTGTACCCCCCTGTAGCAATAAGCTTGAACCGGGGGAAACCCAGAGCATGGCCCACCTGAAGGCACTATGGTAATCATCACATGGTACTAAATGATTCTAAATTATGCTTGTTTGTACCTCCTCTTGAAGTCCCTGAACAGAGGAGATCCCACAACCTCCCTTCGCAGCTGGCCACCTGTTCTTTATTTAAAAGAAGCGTTCCTTGTTTATTTATGTAATCAAGAAAAGGAGAGGTGCACCATAATTTCAATAAACAATTAAATACATTACAGCATTCTAATAAAATCTTGTTAATGTGCTGAAGCATGTACGGTCTAATTTTCTTATAATCACATAATGTGTTCCTTATTGTGAATCCTCTTTGGATGGCAACCCCATCCTTCTTTAAGGCTGTGGTCACGCACACGAAATAATCCACTTTCAGTGCACTTTCCAACTCAATTTTACTGTGTGAACTGGCAAAAATCCAGTTGGAAAGTGCATTGAAAATGGATTGAAGGTGGATTATTTAGTGTGTGTGACCGCAGCCTAAATTACCAGCTTTCCCCGTTTCCCTTCACAAGCCATCCTGCTGCGGCTATCGAAGCAGGTGGAGTCCCTGCTGGCGATCAGCATAGTATTAGCAAGCATAACACACCAGAGTCCAGAGAATAAACCCCAGGCAGCTATTAAACTTCCAAAAAAAAAATCCCAGCTTAATAACTCTTTCACCTTTTATTTAAAAACCACACCTAGCTGCCTAGATTAATAAAGACATTCTCCCTTCTCCTCTGCTAATGTTATTGATTACATCTATGTAATGAGAATGGATAGGATTTCAATTCTGGCATGTTAACCTGATTGCTGGAATAATTCAATGTGGATGAAAACATCACCCAGTGTCAATTATGTTATGGCTTGTTAAGAAATGTTGACTTTGAAAATGCTTCAAGGGAATATGAAGCTCTAACAGAGATGGTTTCAAAGGTACACTTGACTTTCTGTCAATCGGTTTTTTAAAAACAATTATTTAAGATAATGGCGATGCTGTTAAAATATTTATATACAAATATTTTGACATCATGACAATATCTTCATTACTATCCTATTCCTCCATGCGGGATTTATCCTGTGCAAACCAGAGCTGCTGCCAGTGGACATCCCACCCGGACTAGTTCAGCCCTCTAAAAATATTTTTTAAAACAACAGGCCATTTCATTTGCAGCATGACTGCTCCCATTTAAACAAGGAGAGCTTTTCTGAAGGATAAGAACATTTCTGGCTTTAGGAAGATCCATGGCAGGCAGCCGGCGCTCGCTCCCTAGACTGGCAGTGCTCCAACCTGCACCCAGCCTACCCAACCAAGATCCTTCTAGGCTCAGGGAGAATTTTTCAAGACTACTGTCACCATTACAATGCTTAAATCAGGGACCTCCAATTTGGTGCCCAGGGCTCCATGGTGACTCACCGACACCTTGCTTGATACCTGCCAAGTGTTGTAGAAAGTAGTCAGGGCTAGGTGTAAGGTTTCCAGAGGTCTAGTATTGACATGATAGATAGATAGATAGATAGATAGATAGATAGATAGATAGATAGATAGATAGATAAATAGATAGATAGATAGATGATAGATAGATAGATGATAGATAGATAGATAGATAGATAGATAGATAGATAGATAGATAGATAGATAGATAGATAGATAGATAGATAGAAAGAACTCCGCTTTCACTGACTGTCGGTGTCCTGTATTCTGCAAGCAAGAGCAGTCAGGTCTCCTCAAAGGGCAGTGCCTTCAGGCTTGGATAGCAAGGCCTGAACATCAACAGAAGCTGGAGGCAAGGCTGGAACAGGGACATAGAGGCCGAGGACAGACTGACAGTTTGAAGCGCAGGGGAGTCGTGGCAAAAAGATCCGGCACAAACTGTTCCGGGTTTTCCTGGTCACACTGCGCCGACTGATGCAGGAGCATACCAGGAGGATGCGCAAGGGAGCATTCGCACTGTTGGCCTCCCCCTGGCAGAGGCATGGCTGTAAGTGGCTTTTTTTTGTGTAATCCGGTTATATGCGCTCATGCGCACAAGCGTTCATGCGCATAAGTGCATCCCTTACTGGATCAGCTTGTTCACGTTCACACGTCCCTGAAGCGGGATGAACGTGCTCTCCAGGGTTTGCTACCACTTTCACCTGGTATTTTTTAAACTCAGGAGGGAAGCATTACGAGATGGGTTGAGTACAGCTGGGGGAACGCCTGACAGATGTGCCTGTGTGAACCGGCCCTTTAATCTACTTGTGAAACATTTCTGAAACGTGCCTATCTCAAGCCAGACTGCCAGTCTGAACTTGGCCAGACTTATGCCTAGTGGGCCAGATGATTGAGCAAGCGTCCCCTCCTAGTCCAAGGCTTAAATGGACTGAGAGGCCAGCAGCTCCACCTCCTCTGGATGCAGCACCTGGGGCTCATCCAGCCAGGTGGTGGCTGGAGATGTGACAAGGATCAGTTCACCTGGAACAAATGGCCAATTTGGAAGGTGGACTGTATGGCATTATATGCCACTGAAGCCCCTCCCCTCCCCAAACCCCACCTTCCTCAGGCTCCATCCCCAAAATCTTCAAGTATTTCTCAACCCACAGCTGGCAACCCTACCAGCCAGGCTTAACTGGAGCCAGCATCCTGCAAAGGATTACATCCACCCTGATCTGGCCCAAGAGATGGAGCATGGGCTGCCTGCCTGGCACTGCATCTTCACTGGGTTATCTTGGCATGAGCCCTCTAGCTCCACCACTCCTGCAGGGTGGGGGCAGATTCTGTGGGCTTGGGGACTGAATCTTGGACTGCTGCTTAGTTGCCCCGGGATCAGTGTTGGCTAGGATGGTCAGGTCTTACCTGGCTGCCAGTGGGGGGGCTCCAGCCCAAGTTCCCAGATCTTCTGGTGCAGGTGCCGCAATGACGTCACCCGTGAGTGACATCATCACATCAGGCACATCATGCAGGGGATGTTCTAACATTTGGCCAAAAACTCTATGGTCACCATAGAGTTTTTGGCCAAATGCTAGAGTGCCCCCCACCTCTGGGTGACATCACGCTTTGCATGTCAGGCACGACAGGGCTCTTCAGGGGCGGGGCTCCCCCCACCAGCCATCCATCCAGTGGCAGATTGGGGCCCCTGAAAGTGGGAGAAAACCCACCCCCATCGGGGGGATGGCAACTCTAGTTTTGGCGGAGGAGCTCCTTCTGCAGGCTCCTCGGGGGCGAGTCCTGGACAATCTCTCGCAGCAGGTTCCTCAGGGGCCAGTTCTGGAGTGGATGGGCCCGAGGCATCTGCCCTGCAGGGGTCTTGCAAGGTTTCCTGCTCTCCTCCAGGCCACGTCACTGACTCCTCAGGCTCCTTGGAGGCTTCCAAGACAGAGCGTAGAGACAGCTCAGTGGTGGTTATGACAGTCTGGGGCGGGGGGAGCTGAAAAAACACTGGACATATGTTTTCAGTTTTCTCCAGAACAGTCAAGTGAAAATACTGGATTGTCTGGGTCAGCTGGCATACTTACCAAGCCCAAACAGTGCGAAGCACACTATTTGGGCATGGAGGAGGCAGCGCAGTGCCCAAGTGCAAAGTAGCTACTGCTGTTTGAGAGTCAGTTTGGTGTAGTGGTTAGGAGTGCAGACTCTAATCTGGGAGAACCGGGTTTGATGCCCCACTCCTAGACATGCAGCTGCTGGTGTGACCTTGGGTCAGTCACAAGTTCGCTCCGAGCTGTTCTCTCAAGAGCAGTCCTTGAAAGAGCTCTCTCAGCCCCACCTACCTCACAGGGTGTCTGTTGTGGGGAGGGGAAGGGAAAGGAGATTGTAAGGTGCTCTGAGACTCCGAGTGAAGGGCAGGGTATACATCCAATCTCTTCTCTTCTTCGCACTTAGGGGAGAGACTCCTTGGGCTTAGCATGTCCAGGTTTTGTTCTGTTTTTAAGCTATCTGGCAACCTCAGCTAGATGGGGATTTAGCGCAGTAGGACTTCTGATTGGCCACTGGAGATCTGATTGGCTGTGCAGATTTTAAAGAAGTTGCTTCAGCACCAGCTGTCACCAGAGCAGGAGTTTCTTCAGGGCAGGACTGTGTGTGTACATATGCAAAAAAAAATATTTTTAAACATTATGTTCATTTTGAAAGGCATCCTGTTAAACAAACCTGCTGCCTAAAATGTAAAAGAGTTACTATTAGAATTAGGCATTACCTCACTCCCTGACATTCTGTGGTTGGTTTTGCCTTCTGTGGCAGCCATTTGGTAGTTGAACCCAGAAGAAGAAGGCTTTTATACCCCGCTTTTTTTCTATCCTAAGGAGTCCCAAAGCAGCTTACAATCACCTGGCCAAACTCAGTCCTCATATCTGTTTGTTAACTCTTGCATTTGTATGCTAACTTGCTGTCATTCACAGGTCACACCAACGGCTTTAATTCAAGCTCAGCTCTATTTATTGCCCAAACTTTGCTCTCCCTACAACAGGAACCCTGCGAGGTAGGTGGGGCTGAGAGAGCACTGAGAGGACTGTAACTGACCCAAGGTCACCCAGCAGGCATCATGTGGAACAGGGGGAAATCAAACCCAGTTCTCCAGAGTAGAGTCCACCACTCTTAACCACTGCACCACACCGGCTCACCCGCCACCTTGTGTGAGAATTCCAAGGGTGTCTGCAGGCTTGAAATGGTTGGGAACCCCTGTCATGACCCCCAAGCGTGAGGGGTCACTACCCCACAAGGTGACCTGACAGGCCCTGCTGGTAAAATACAGGACAAACCCTAGTTTAAAGGATGCTGGAAAAAATCTCACTTTAGCAAGCAGGTATCCGGAGAAAGAAGAGAACTACAAAGTGCGCTTAAAACAGTCTTGGTGTTTCTGCTGGAGCACGCATGGAGGGGAGAAAGAGTTAATTTAATGGCAGTAGCATCCTAACCAATTATACCCTACTAAGCCCACTGAAGTACACGGGGGCAGGGTTAGAAGAGTGTAACTCTGTAGAGTTTCTATTTATTTCAGTTTGGGGAAGGGAGCCATGTTGGCCTGCAGTAAAAGAGTTAAACCGATCCCCCACAAGCAGCTGTGCCACCCTCACTCTTCTGTTTGCTCCGGTCGCATTGGTCAATTTCACGCTATTCGCTGCATGGCCGCATTTTGACCCGCATCTCCCCCCATGTCTTCTTGATCTCAAAAAACAAGGATCGAGAAGAGGCAGGGGGAAATGGGGAGATGCGGGTCAACATGCGGCCACACAGCGAATAGCGTGAAATTGACCAATGCAACCAGGGCAAATGGAAGAGCGACGGTGGCACAGCTGCTTGTGGGGAATCGGTCTTAGGTTTCAATCCAGTAGCACCTTAGATACCAATGAGACTTTGGGACTATAAGCTTTTGAGAGTCAAAACTCCCTTTGTCAGATATGAAGGGAGCTTTGGCTCTCAAAAGCTTATACTCCCAAATCTCCTTGGTCTCTAAGGTGCTACTGGGCTTGAATCTAGCTCTCCAATATCTTTCAGAAAGTGTTCCTTACAAATAACAATAATGAGAAGAGATTGGATTGATACCACACCCTTCACTACCCAACGGAGTCTCAGAGCGGTTTACAAACTCCTTTCCCTTCCCCTCCCCACAACAGACACCCTGTGAGGTAGGTGGGGCTGAGAGAGCTCTTTCAAGGACTGCCCTTGAGAGGACAGCCCTGAGTGAACTTGTGACTGTCCCAACGTCACACCAGCAGCTGTATGTGGAGGAGTGGGGAATCAAACCCGGTTCTCCCAGATGACAGTCCTAATTAGAGTTTCTGAACCTAAAGTTCTCACTATCCATTTTCTCTGTATAAACTAACTCTTCCGTCTGACCTTCAGCTCCACCTTGAGTCCCCGACTGCACCTGTTCTAAAAACCCTATTCCAAATTTTGGTTGGCCGCATAACCTTTATCCGGAACGTCACCAGTCCCTTCATTCTGTTTCAGCCAAAAGGGCAATTTGAAAGTCAATATTCCACCGGAGGCTTTCATTCTTCTGAGAGAATTTGGCAAAAGATATAGTCATAATTCCTTTTTAATAACTATAGCAAACTTTAGCCAAAAAAAAGGGAACAGAGTGTGATAAGCCCTATTATGTCAAGAGTGAAGAATGAGCCCCCTTTCTAGTCTGTTATTAAATTATTACTGTAGTTGAATCCTCTAAAATGTCATTAAACCACTTATTCCTAGACCAAAAATCACTGTATTATTGGGACTTTGTGATGTAGCCAATTCAATTATAAATCTAAAATGGGAGAGTGAATAGACTTGCCTTTTAAAACTACGTAGATTAAAAGGTCTGTGAAATCTGTGAAAGGAAAAATGCAAACAGACCAAAATTCCACGTACAGCTAATGTTTTCTAGGCATGCCCATAGAGAAATGGAATTAGCCAGGATTTAAAAAAAATGAATAATTAATGCTTACTATTTCCCCTGTCCCTTTGTTCATTTGCCTTCACTTTAAGGTTATGAGCATTTCCTGAAACGAAGAGGCCGTGCTTAATATGGAATTTTTAATGTGTCTTGCTTATGACTCTAGATCTGTCATCAGCATGATTGGGCAGCATGATTGGGCAACAGCTGGGGCACCGGGTTCAAAGTTCACTGCTGACCTCTAGTGGCTAGAGCATGGAGCTCTAACACCAGCCTCTGACGGAAGAGGGCTTAGTAAAGCATTACGTAATAGGGAGTTCCAGTGGGAAACAATGTTCCCTCTAAGCTGTGGAGTCTTGTGAGCAAATATCCTACTTTGTGAGCTACTGGCATTAAAGTTATGAGGAAGCAGTTTGGCTACTGCATAAATTAGTTTGCTCTGGAACCATCCTTCCTGAGCAAAGACAGAAATGTGTGAGGCGGAGGCTAGAAAACTGTGAGCTAGCTCACACTAGCTCACCTTAGAGGGAACACTGGTGGGAAGTAGCCGAGGATGTACTCCTCTGAGCCCGACCACCATGCACCAGTAGAGATTTGCTGCTTGCTCTGCTGCTAGCCTTCAAGATCATTAGCACCACCAGGACTGGAGGCGCATGAAAGAGCCACCAGTGACGCTCCACTCCCTCCTCCAGGAATAGGGAAGTGACCGTATGTTTGTGTATGCACATATGCGTAGGTGCATATGTATGGGAAGTCCCTATGGCAAATAGCAAGATGGGAACAGGAGCCCTTTTAGAGGCAAGTGAGCAGAAGGGGCAGGGAAGGCAGAGGTGAACTTGGAAACGGGGGGATTTCTATAAGGTTGCCGACCTTCAGATAGCACCAGGAGATCTCCCAAAATTGCAACTGATCTCCATTTTCTGGAGGAGAATGGCTGCTTTGGAGGCTGGACTGTATGGCATTATGCCCCACTGATGTCCCACCCCTCCCTAGGCTCTGATCCCAAATCTCCAGGAATTTCCCAACCTGGAGTTGGCAACTGTAGTCAGATCTGTCAGCAGTGACGTCAGCTGGGGCGACTGGAGGTTGGAGGTGTTTCGAATCACGGTCCTGCCCCCGTCTCATTTGCTTGATTCTCCGTCTGTGCAAAACGCAGTGGATTAATGCTGTTTACATCCTTCTTAACATTCTCCTCACTGCCACCCAAATTATTCCATCTACTTTTCTGTTTGAAACCCTCCTAAAAGTCGCCTTGTTTTTTTGTTTTGTTTTGTTTTTTGTTATATGAGATTTTAAATGTATGACCTGTAAGGAGAAGGAAATTTATTTGGAAAACTGTGCGGCAGATCCGACAAGGTGTTTGTGATATACGGGACTTTGATAAATGAGGTGAGTGTTTTTTTTCACTATGAAAAAATATCTTTAGCAATTTATTGTGCGAGCCTCTCTCCAGATCTAGATGGCCCAGAAACTTCACATGTACTTTATTCAAGAGTCCTTCAAGAGGTGTGTAAAGGACAGGCTTTGAGATAAGGTCAGAGTGCTACTTATTACAGTGGTTGGCGTCTTAGGGTATAATCTGCTCTCCTTCTTCAAAGGGCAGGGCATAGAGTCTTCTTAGCCAAACCGGGTGGGATTATGCTGGACTGGTCTTCTCCTCCCATTCTTCCCACCCATTTGCTGAGTTATGAGGTGAAGAGCAGCAAGAAGGGAAGAAGGCTGGCTCAGGATTCCCCATCCTTTCCACATCCATTGTATGTACATAAATGCAGTTCAGTTGCAGCCAACCTATGGCGACCCTAGCAAGAAGGGCTTCCAAGGCAAAGGAGAAGCACAGGTGGTTTGCCACGGCCTTCCTCTGCAGAGTCTTCCTTGGTGGTCTTCCTTCCAAGAACCAAGATTGCTTACAGTGACCCCAGCAAAGGGCTTCCAAGGCAAGGGAGAAGCAGAGGTGGTTGGCCATGGCCTTCCTCTGAGAAACCTTATTTGGTGGTCTCCCATCCAAGTACCAACCCTGCTTAGCTTCCTAGATCTGGTGAGAGTGGGCTGTACCATGTTGTCTTCCCTCCCCACATCCTTCATAACTTCCAGCATTTCACAGATCAAAACAGGGCCGGCTCCAGGAATTTCTGCGCCCTAAGCGAGCGCAGATCCCAACCTCCTGGTTGGGCCTGGAGACCCAGCCATGCCACCCCCGCTCCTTCCCCCCCAGGGAGGAGGGGGAGGGCAGGCAAGCTGTGCCCCGGCTGGGCACTCTACAGTGGCGGTGGCAGCGGCGGGGAGTCCCCGCTGGCCGCCGCCGCCTCCCCCCCCAGGGAGGAGGGGGAGGGCGACTTGTGCCCTAGCCGGGCGCTTTTCGGCAGCAGCAGTGGCAGCGGGGGCGGTGACAGCGGGGAGATCCCACCAGCTGCCTCCTCCTCCTGCTCCTCCTTCCCCCCCCCGAGGGAGGAGGGGGAGGGCAACTTGCGTTTTTTGACAGCGGCGGCGGTGGGCGCCCAGTTAGGCCGGCGGGAGGCACTTTTTTGGGGGGAGCAGGGCGCCATTTGGCACCCCTGAGGCCGGCACGCCCTAGGCGAGCGCCTAGTTCACCCAATGGGCAATCCGGCTGTGGATCAAAACAGAGTCATGCTCATGCCACCTTGGGGACAGATAAGTTTGCCAGCCTCCAGGTGGGGCCTGGAAATCTCCTGAAATTACAACTGGTCTCCAGGCTACAGTGGACTTCCCCTAGACAAAATGGCTGCTCAGGAGGGCGGATTCTATGGCAGTGTATCAAGCCAAGCCCCCCCTTCCACAACCTCCCCTGCCCCAGGCTCCACCCCCAAATATCCAGGAATTTCCCAACCTGGAGTTGGTAACCCTAGCTAAAGGTGGGTGCCAGGGCTGCAAAGGAAGAAGACCACTGCACTACTCACGTTGCCTCTGAGGTATGTTCCCCTCCCCATTAACTGTATATTTTGTTTTCCCCTAATACAAGTTTATCATACTTTCTAAAAGAAAGTTTGATGCTTACATAGCTAGCAGTAGAACAACAAAAAACAGTACCACCAACAGCCAAGACAGGGTTTCTCTGTATTTAGAGAACTTTTCCAGGTATGCATAAAATCTTACTTTCTAAATAAAAAAAAGAAACATCTGATCTTAAATAGCTGAACAAGGGCACAGCGTGCTGTTTACCCTTCAGGGAGCATGGAATGCTGAAATCCAGTGAACACCAGTTAAAGCAGGAGAGGGCAGGAAAAAATGGGCTAGGTAAATTGGCTTGTTCAAGCCCCTAAGTGTTTATCATGTTGAAGAAGGAGAGATTTGGGTGGAGGAGGGTCCTCCGGTTGTTTATCTCTTCCCACGATTTTTCACACCCTCTAACCTGTAAACATTTAATCTGCTGTTCATGCAACGTTATCCTTCACACCGCAAATCTACGGTAAGGCGGAGGAGAAGTCTTGTGGAGCGAAATCAAAATGCCCCAGCATCGCAGCTGAATCATAAGCAATTTAGGCTTTTTTTTTTTCACAGTTCCTTACATGTCAGAGCTTTTTGGATCTGTTCCATAATCATGCGGAGGCACGCAACAAAATCAGTGGTAATCTTCAACACACCACATGGTCACCCAAATATCCTCCTTTGCCATGCAATAGGGTTGCGAATGAAGTATTTTTAAACTGTCTAGACGTCAAATTGAAGAGGAGGAGAGACTGAGTGAGCGTCTGTAGCTCTTTTAAGCACGAATGCCTGGTTGATTTTATGCTTCTAGATGTCTGGCAGAGGAGAGGGATGGATGTTACAGGGAAAGGTTTGTCAGATGATCCCTCTAAGGCTGGGTTGTTCACTAGCAGGCTTTAGCTGGGAAAATTGCACATTTGATTGCACTTGGAAAAACCGCTAACATCAAAATTAACCTGTCAGGGGGAAGGGATATTATATATCACCCTGAAATACTAGTTTTCTATCGGTGCATGGAGTTTTTTTCAGCCACGGGGGAACATTCAAGACATGCCGTTTGTCACCCGAAGTGGTACAGTTTGTAGGATCAATGAGAAGTGGTGAGGGGGACACCCTGCTTGGCCTGCTGCCATTCCTAATCCTCTCAGAAAGCTGATATCTGACTCTCCATCTGGCTCAGTGGTTAAAGAGTCAGACAAGTAGAGCTGCCATGTGCCTGCTGGCATTCCAGTGGCCAGTGGAAGAAAGAAATAAGATAAAATGCTGTCAGCAGTGGCATGATGCCACTTCCAGATTTCCCCTCAGTGACATCACCCCTCTCTAGGAATTGCCAAAAACTCTATGGCCTTACCATAGAGTTTCCAGCAATTCCTAGAGAGGCGTGATGTCACTTCCAGGTTTCCCCAGAAGTGATGTCATGCCATCACTGACAGCCACCCCTCCATGTTCTCACCCCACCCCCAGTCTCCTGCTGGTTGTCACACTGGACTTGGCAACCCTACATTGTAGCAAGCTGCCCCATGCCATTTTGAAAGCACCGTTTAGCTCTGCTCCCTTCACTGTATTAGCTGAGGGGGCAGAGTCCAAATGGATGCGCCTCCTACAGTCAACATGCAGTTCCCCCTTCAAACCAGATCCGTGTAGGTTTATTTTTTGATCAGGGTTAAAGGGGAGAGCCCAGGAACTCCATGAGTTACGCTCTGAACAAACACAACGTAACGTAATGAGGGCTTGCCGCTCTCCATGTGGGGAAATAAATCCCATGAAGCAGCCTCTGCATCCACTACAGACTCATTCTTGGCTCCAGAGATTTGTTTGAATTTAAAGAGCTGGCAACTGCAATGCCCAGGAGCACTTAAATCCACTCAAACTTCATACGTGCCAATTCCAGGGCTGGGACTTGGCTTTACTGAAGCCCCTGTCCTACATTTTGCATTGTGTTGGAAAGCTCTCAAGAAATTCTCTCAGCCCGGGAGCCTTCCCTTCCCCTACATGGTAAAATGCAGATTAGCAACAAACTGGGGTACAAACGTCTTTCCAGCAGAATACGGCTCCTTCTACCTCATTCTCCTTGGAGCCCCACCCACCCAACAGAACTGCTTGGCTTTGTTCAGAGCATCAGCCGCCACACCGGATTCCTCACCACCAGGGCTATTTTGGGGCAGGAACGCACAGGAGCGGAGTTCCGGCTGGCTCCCGAATTGGCCATGCCCAGCAGGAACTCATTAGCATAATAGGCCACACCCAACAGCAGAAACTCATTGGGATTGGCTACATTAGGGGTGTGTGGCCCAACATGCAAAGGAGTTCCTGCTACAAAAAAAGGCCTGGGTTTTGACAACAAACAAGGTAAACAGAATAAGAAGCAAAAGGTGGGTGTGGCTGGATGACCACACTTCTGGTAGCAAGGTGTGGCCTAATATGCTAATGAGCTGTACTGTCAGGGGTGTAGCCTAATATGCTAATAGGTTTCTGTTGATGGGTGTGGCCTATTATGCTAATGAGTTCCTGCCGGGCTTTTTCTGCAAAAAGAGCCCTGCTCACCACCATCATATTCATTGGGCAGCTGGCTTTATAAAAAAACAACAACGACAAAATCACTCCGAGAACCACAGCACCTTTCTGCCCTGTTTTTAATTGTCATTACTATGTATGTGTATTGTACTGTATGTGTATTTTAACTCGGTTTTCATTCTTTGAGTGTGTTTCTTTAATTTAATGATTTTTTTAGGATGTGTATTTAATCTATTAGCCGTTAATCTGTTATATCTGTCAGGTAGGTTAACCTATCGGTTAATCTGTTATGTAGGGTTTTAACCTGTTAGCCTCCTCAATGGGCCTGATAAGGGCTAGTTGCTAACCACCAGGTGGGACTGGGAGACAGCCTGTAGTTACAGTTGATCTCCAGGCTACAGAGGTCACTTCCCCAGGAGAAAGGGGCTCCTTTGGAGGACAACATTATTTCCCTGTTGCACACTCTCCCCTCCAGGCCCGTAGCTACAGTGGGGCGTCTTGGGGCTAGGCCCCCTGACTTACTGGCAAGGCCCCCTGACTTCCCATCCAGCCCAGGGCCCCCAAGCAGCGGCAAGTGTGGGGAAAGAACTGGTATGCCTTTAATTTGATTAATCAGTGCCCCCTAAGAAATTTAAATGACCCCCAATTTTTAAAAAAATCCTGGCTACAGGTCTGCTCCCCTCCCTGAACCCCACTGTTGCATACTCGGGGAAACCCGTACATGTGGTCAGGCAAACACACGGTCGAGCAAAGGAACCCAGGCTTCGCTGCGAGAGACAATAGCCCGAACGGATCCTAGGAATGTTAGGATCCTAGGAGGGATCTAAGGGTCTAAGGGTGCAATGTAAATATCCAGTCACGGGTGTGGGTGTATGTTTGGGTGTGGTGTGAGTGGAGAATATAAGCCGGCCTGCGAGTCAGCAAAAGGCATCTCTTGTTCTTCTTCGGAAATAAAGTACGAGCTGAATCACTACGCTTGGCATCAGTCTCAGTACTTTATACTGGCGACGAAGGTGGGATCCGAATGAGCGAGCCTGACTCCGACCCGGCATCGAGCACCAATCCAGCAACGGACACCGCACCCTGCACCGCTACTGAGCAGCACCGCACCATGCCCCAATCCACGTGACATCGCTCACGCCACTGTTGCTTCAGGAACCTTCATGGTCTTTGACCCCACTCACCCCGAGTTCTGGGAATCGTAGGTAGACCAGCGCAAGAGCTTCATCTCCTACAATGACGTAAACAGCGCAGGCAAGAAATGGGACCTACTCCTCAGCACATGTAGGGTGGCCACCATCTGCCTAGCGAAGAGCCTCCTGGCGCCAAAGAAGATCACCTACAAGGAAATCATCGCAGTCCTCACCAAATACTATGCGCCAAAGTCCACCATGCTGGCCAACCACATGGACTTCCAGGCACGCCTTCAGATGCCCGGAGAAATGGCCTCGGCGTTCATGGCCCAACTCCACCAGCTCACAATGGACTGCAAGTTCAAGAAGGTCGAGGACAATCTGCTGACCCAATTTGTTTAGGGCATCCATGATGCCAAACTGCGCCGCAAGCTTGTTGGTACCACAGGATTCAAGCTGGACGTGACCCTGCAAATGGCCACTGTATTTGAGGGCTCTCACCGGGACTGTCCGCCATCAGCAACACACCACGTGTCCCCGGCAGTGGACAACTCTGATGAGGAGGGCATCCTGCAAGTGTGACAGCCCAGCCATCGGAATCAACGCCCACCACCGGCGATGCCAGCACACAGGGACGCCAGTCACTCCACGGTCTGTGCCAGCTGCAGGGATGGCCACGAACACAAGCCATACCGGTTCTTCAACGCTATCTGCAGGACATGTGGAAAGCAAGGCCACATCGCTCGGGCCTGTTGTTCCCAAGGACACCGGATGTCAACTTCGACGCACCAGGAGGACCTGGAACGCTAGGATCATAGGAGGGACCTATGGGTCTAAGGGTGCAATGTAAATATCCAATCATGGGTGCAGGTGTGTGTTTGGGTGTGGTGTGAATTGCGAATATAAGTCGGCCTGCCAGCCGGCAAAAGGCATCTCTTGTTCCTCTTCAGAAATAAAGCATGAGCTGAGTCACTATGCTTCGCATCAGTCCCAGTACTTTATACCCACCCTGCCCTGGCTCAACCCCCAAATCTCCAGGAACTTCCCAAGCCAGAACTGGCAACCCTGACGAGGCAAAAAGGCGGGGCATACATCTTATAAATAGAATAATAAATAGATACAACACAGAACAGTAAGTTCCCCAAACTCCCGGAGTGTGGATTTCTCCTTCCCCGTTTGAAATGTATCTCACACTCGCCTCCTCAAGGACCGGGCTATCTCATTGCTAAATCTTGTTATACAACCTCCTCTCCCCCCCCCCCATCTTTTTTTCCCTCCTTGCTGTAATATTGTTGTTGCAGATCTATGCTTCGAGCAGCCGCTGCGCTCTCCCCAGTGGGCGTGAATGAATAATGTATTCATTACTATTCAATACAAACTCGAAGCAACGGAGGAAGCAAGAGGGAGACCCCAAGGGTCACGAGGAAATCATTTGCTTCGCTGCTACTAACCCTCCAGCCCTTTATTACATTTGCAGGCATGGGGTGGGGGGTACATTTTTTTTCCCCTCTCTAAGCGTTAAGTCGCTTTTGCTCCCGCACAGCTTGGTTTTTACTTTGGATTGCCTATGCAATAGGCTGGGGAATGGGTATGAATGGAACAACTCCTGTAATAGTGGGGGGGAGGTAGAAGGTGAACGGGGTGGGGGGGGAATGCTCAAATGTCATTTATTTCAGCCGAGGATTTCAAGAAGGAAGGCAGCTACTGTTTAGAGCAGAAGCGTATCTACGAGCCCGGAGTTCACCAAGGCCTTGCTTTGCCATTTCGACACAGAAGCGGCCTGCAAAGATACTGTTAAGGTTGCAAGACCTGGGCTGTCAAGTGGCAGGAGGCTTACCAGGGATGTGGAGAGGCTCCAAAGCGGGCTGCGACATCGTTTCTGGCTGAAAACTGGAAGTGACATCACCACATCACAGTAGGGTTGCCAGGTTGGAAAAGATCTGGAGACTTCGGGGGCGGATCCGGGAGATGGGGTGGTTTGAGGAGGGGAGGGGCCTCATCAGGGTACAATGCCACAGAGTCCACCCTTCAAAGCAGCCATTTTCTCCAATTTTCTCCATTTTCTCTGTCAGCTGGAGATCAGTTGTAAATCGGGAGATCCCCAGGCCCCACCTGGAGGCTGGCATCCCTGCGTTACAGCACTGTGATTTCCAGTGTGGGGCCAGAACTGACATCATGGTGCATGCAGCTAGGGGTCCCAATCCTATGGTGGGAATGGGGGATCCCCCCTCCTACTTCCACTGCCCGCCATCGCTCCATGTGGCAGCCGGAGAAAAATTAAAAATACCCTGCAACTTTAAAGGTGCCACATCACTTCCAGCAAAAAAAGGGAACAACATGAGGCAGCTCTAGGAATTGCTGATCTGGTGATTCCTAGAGCTAGCTATATCACTTAGCTTGTTTGTTTGTTTTTAACCAGAAGTGAGATGGCACCACAGCTGGCATCACAGGCTTGAGATCTACCTCCCTAGTTTGAATCGGATTGCCAGTCACAGGCAGCAGCATCAAAGATCTGTAACAAAAAAAGGTTCAGTTTTTATTGAGAGCTCTAGATTGTCTGGTAGCACGAAATAAGATTCTGTACACGGACAGAATGTACTCGTGGCAGGCCACACCACTGCGAGTGCTCTGTCATCCTACTTTCGTAACCTCGCAGTTAGACTACTGTAATGCATTGACCTGCCTTTGAAGACTACCCAGAAACAGCAACTGGTTCAGAATGTGTGCTCCCTGGTTATTGCTAAGAACTAGCCAACAGGAACACATCTTTTCTGTTTGCTACACTGATTGCCACCACCTTGAGTTCAAGATTCCGTTTTGGACCTTTAAAGCCCTCCACAGCCTTGAAGCCACGTAGCTAAAGGACTTGGTCTCTCATATGTCCCTGTGAACCAACGACAGTCCTCAAGCTACAACCTACTGGCTGTTTTGCCATTTAAGGTAGTCAAGGTAGCCTGCCTAGCATTGATTGAAGCTCACACTTTTTCTGTAATAGCTCCCATCCTATGCAACAGGCTCCTTTAGGAAGCACTGTCTTTAGAAGTTTTTAGGAGGCACAGCAAGGTGGTTTTATTTGCTAGGATTTTTAATGGGGTGTGGGCTACAAGCAAGTTTAAGGGGAGTTGGGGTTATTTGAGGTTTAATTGTATACTGCATGTTTTAGATTTGCATTTGTACACTTCCCTGAGCCAGGACAGGGGCAGTATAGTATTTTCATTAATAAATAATAAAAAAGATATTACTGCATTCCAGGAGTTCTGGGACAATTGTAAAGAAGGCCAGAGAGCAGTCTTTTTGTGATCTGTATCCTCCTCGGCCACTCACAGAGAAACAGAGAGCCCATCCTGTGGCTCTAGTCAGTGGTAGGTTCTGCCAGAGCTTGGGCCACGGCAGGTGCCCAACGATGCCCTGATGCCAGCCACGGCACCATGGGACTCTAGTGACGGTAAACAACTATCGATTGGAGCAGTAGGTGTGAAATCATCTGCTCTGGCAGCTGCCACGGGAACGTCAGAATCGATCAGTTAGAACTAATAAGTCAAATGTCACGCAACCAGCAAGTCAGAAACAGATGGGGGGAGAGGGAGGGAGGGAGAGAGAGAAAGGAGAGAGAGAATAAAAATCCAGGAATAGTTGCTAACAAATAACTCTTCCCGTACTATCTTTAAATCATGACGGCAGGGACCACTTATGCTTTCTTCTTAATGAAATAGCTGCCATCTATTATGCCAAGGAGGAAATTTGTCAATGCTGCTTACCAAATTACAACCCCATAATTCTAGAAACATTAAGCACCTAACACAAGATGCAATGATTTAGCATGGAAACTCTGGCTCCAAAGAAGCCAATCGGAGCCCTGCCAGGAATTTCAATGAATTCTTTCTTTTTAACCTCCTTGATTGCTCAAGGCTCCACTGCCAGCTGCGGGCCTGCCAGCTCTTTAAATTTAGCACGATCCTCATTGTATTCGAGGCTTTTCTTAAAGCCCCGGCTCCTAGAATCAAATCGACACAGTCCTCGCGGAGAAGAATGCCTTTCGCGTCTTTCTCCCATCGGACTCCGGTACAGGGTGGACTCTATTTTGTACCCAGCACCACCTAATCCAATTAAGCCTGCAACACATCCTTGTGTTCCATTTGAAGACTTGGCCAGCTGCAGATTTAGGGCCTCTCTGCCGTGGCCCGAACCGTCTTTCCCCTCCTCTCTGTTCCCCTTCCCGTGTTGTTGTTTTTTCTCCTACTGAACATCCAGACTGATGAAAAGCTCTGGAGAACTGGAAAGCTTGCATAACTTTTTATGATGTTTGTTGTGTGTGTCTGTGTCTGTGTTAAGTGCTGTCAAGTTGCTTACGACTTACGACAACCCCACAAATTGTGTGTAAAGTGTTGTCAAGTGGCAGCCAAATTACAGCAACCCCAGCAAGGGGCTTTCAAGGCAAGTGAGAAGCAGAGATAGTTTACTGTTGTCTTCCTCTGCAGAGTCTTCCTTGGTGGTCTGCCTTCTAAGAACCAATCCTGGTTACAGCAACCCCAACAAAGGGGTTTCAAGGCAAGGGAGAAGTAGAGGTGGTTTGCCATTGCCTTCCTCTGCAGAGTCTCCCTTGGTGGTCTCCCTTCCAACTACTGACCTTGCTAAGCTTCTGAGATGAGATCCGGGACTATACCATGCTGCCTTCTCTCCCTTGGCCCTCTGAATTAATGACCTCCAAAACATCCTTTCCTTAACAGGCTTGCTCAGGTCTTGCAAAGTGAGGGCCATGGGCTCCTTGATCGAGTCAATCCATCTCATATGATATTAGGGTTGCTCCCAAATAAAAAATCATAACATACCTTCTGTTTTTTGGAACTTTTTGATGAACCAGGCATAGCCAGGGCTATTTTGGGGCAGGGATGCATAGGAACGGAGTTCCGGCTGGCTTCAGAGTTGGCCACGCCCATTACAGCCAAAACCTCTGCATACGTGGCTACAGAGGGAAGGCCTGGAGAGTGACCGCCCGCCAGCAACTCTGAGGCAGCGGGGCTGTGGGGGCCTGGAAGTATCAGGGAGGCACTTAAATGCCTCCCCGTGCCTTCCCCAGTCTGTCCAAGGGCCAACTTGCCCAGGCTCCCTGCAGCTGCAGGGCACCCAGGCAAGCCAAGGAAAGGCATAGGGGTGTGGCCTAATATGCTAATGAATTTCTGCTGTTGGGTGTGGCCTATTATGCTAATGGATTCCTGCTGGGCTTTTGCTACAAAAAAGCCCTGGGCATAGCAAATGTAAAACCTTTCCCTACTGATTGGAGATTCCTATCTGAGGATTGTGGATGGCTCTCTAAAGCAAAAGAAAGTGAATGTTCTCCACTAGTCACTAATTTTTAGGCGATTGGTCTGCTCTTGAAGAAGAGCTTGGATGACAGTTTGGAGTCTGTGACACAGAGAGAAGGAAAGGAAGGACCTAAGAGTTGGCTGAAGCGCCTGGCAGTGTTGGGTCTCAGGTAGGGTTTCCAGTCTCCATGTAGGAGATCAGCTCCTCTGGAGAAAATGGCCACTTTGAAAGGTGGACTCTATGGCGATATAGCCTGCTGAGGTCCCTCCCCTCCCCAAACCTCGCCTTTCTTGGGCTTCAAGGTATTTTCCAGTCTCTCTGCCTCCACATGAGCTCTACTCATATCTCTGAAAATATTCAAGAATTAGAAAGACCAAATCCTCCCAAACTTTTCCACCAATGCAGAGATTCTGTACTAGTACAAGAGACTCTCCTGATGGTGCAACAGATTCTTCTGCTGATGGAAGAAAATACCACCACTGGGGAGGGCTGGGCTTTTAACTTACAGGGAAAGTTCCCAGTGGACCACTTGGAGGTTTTTCAGCAGAGGCTAGGTGACCATCTGACAGCAATGCTGATTCTGCAAACTTAGGCAGATCATGAGCGGGGAGGGCAGGAAGAGTTGCCTCAGTGCTTAGTTCTCATGGCCAATCACCACTTTGGGGTCGGGAACAGTGTTCCCTTTAAGCTGAGTTAGTGTGCGCTAGCTCACAGTTTTCTAGCCTCCAGCTCACACATTTTTGACTTAGCCCTGGAAGGATGGCTCCAGAGGAAACTAATTTATGCAGTAGCCAAATCGCTCACTCACAACTTTAATGCCAGTAGCTCACAAAGTAGAATTTTTGTTCACAAGACTCCACAGCTTAGAGGGATCATTGGTCAGGAAGCAATTTTCTCCAGGCCAATTTGGCCAGGGATCCTGGAGGGCTGTTGTTGTTTTTGGGGGGCAGGGAGCAGGGGGTCACAGGGGGGTATGAAGGGGAGGTAGTTGTGAATTTCCTGCATTGTGAAGGGGCTGAACTAGATGGCCCTGGAGGTCCCTTCCAAATCTACAATTCTATGATTAACTGCCCTTGGAGGGCTGCCGATAACCACAATCACACTGAGCCAAGCCCCAGTAGCTCGAGCAGTCCTGCAGGGACCAGTCATCCTGGCTTGCTCCGGGGCGATTTTGACTTCCCATTCTGACTGCCGCCAGCAGCAGAAAAGGTTCACAGAGTCCAACTCCAAGAGTTTTCAATAATCACATCCAAAAGAAACCAAACTCAAGTAATGCTGCCTTTCCAAATTCTCACTACTCACGAATGGGGAGGACACATAACAATCCCGTTCAAGATTTTGATCACAAAATTGCTCAGAGTGTTGCATTTTTAAGGGGAGGACAAGGAGTGTTTATTTGGAATATTATTTGGAGAGTGCCCGGAAACATAAACCTTGTATTTCTTTATTTACATTGATTTTGCCATCAAGTCACAGCTGATTTATGGTGACCCTGTCAGGTTCTCAAGGCAAAAGACCTTCGGCGGTGGTTTGCCATTGCTTGCCTCTGCATGGTGACCCTGGTATGCCTTGGTGGTCTCTCATCCCAAGTACTAACCAGGGCGGACCCAGCTTAGCTTCTGAGATCTGACCAGATCAGGCTAGCCATCCGGGTCAGGGCAAAGACGTTCAGAGGTGGTTTGCCATGGTCTGCCTCTGCACTGCAACCCTAGACTTCCTGGGTGCTCTCTCATCTAAATACTGGCCAGGGCCAACACTGCTTAGCTTCCAGGATCAGACAAGATTGGGCTGTCCTGGGCTATACATGTGTGTGTGTGGATTGATAGATACAGGGCTATTTTGGGGCAGGAACGCACAGGAACGGAGTTCCGGCTGGCTCCCAAGTTGGCCACGCCCAGCAGGAACTCATTAGCATAACAGGCCACACCCAACAGCAGAAACTCATTAGGATTGGCTATATCAGGGGTGTGTGGCCTAACATGCAAAGGAGTTCCGCAACAAAAAAAAAGCCCTGGGTTTGGACAACAAACAAGGTAAACAGAGCAAGAAGCAAAAGGTGGGTGTGGCTGGATGACCACACTTCTGATAACATGGGGTGTGGCCTAATATGCTAATGAACTATGTGCTGTCAGGGGTGTGGCCTAATATGCTAATGAGTTCCTGCTGGGCTTTTTCTACAAAAAAAGCCCTGGATAGATAGATGACAGATGACGGACGGACAGACAGACAGATGGATGGACGGATGGACGGATGTGGATGTGGATATATATCTCCTTTATCACTTAGATACAGTGGCCAAAAAAAAACAACCCAGAGGTTTCATGCACATGTATATAAATCCTCTATATCCCTAGGATCATCCACAAGATCCATATGACTGATCTTGTTCTCCTTTTATGCCTTCTAAGTTCTATAATGTTCACCCAGATGATAAATATTTATGGCTCTCCCAACCCAGTGGTACAGACATTTACTTTCCGTATCACTGAGAAATGCTGTTTTGCCCAGTAACTACCAGCCCCTGCTTATGGAAAGTTCTGAACACTTATAAGCCAGCTCCGGTGAGTGTTTATTCAGAGCGAAATGCTGGAGGAAGGAAGCCGAAAGGGAGGGGTAAGACCCCGTGGATGCACGCTGGGATCTCGATGTTTAGTTTAATTTATATTTTTATAAATTTCTGGATCACACTCCCCAAACAGATTTTGCTCAAGGCAGTGTTCCAAAATAAAACAACAGTACAGCCAAAGCAGCACAGTCTAGCATAAAGCATCGCTAACACAGTGGTGGAAGGAAAATTTCAAGCAGTGTAAAAGCATTACAGGCATAAAAATGCAGCATGTAAATAACAGGACAGCAGCGACTGAAAAATGGGGCTAGAAGAATCAATTACAATGCCTGGGGATCCCTGGTGACAAAAAGGTTAATAGGTTTAGGGGTTTAGGAGTGTCCCACAAGCATGGTGCATAAGGACTTGTCCTTGGTGGCTACCCATCTCACCTCTGAAGACAAAGCAAAGGTGAAGCAGAGCTTGTGGAGAAGATCTGAGAGGCTGGGTGGGCTCCTATAGGAGTTTGCAGGCCTCAAGAGACCCTGGTCCCAGATTGTTTAGGGCTTCGAAAATCAAAATCAGCGCTTTAAATTGCAGCCAGGAGCGAACAGAACCAGCAAGACACCAGCCTGGTGTCAACAGCAAACAGCAACCTTGCTGCCACTTTTTGACCATTTCCAAACCATCTTCAAAGGCACCCCCACATTGCCTCTGTTTCAGCCCTAGGGGAAAAACGTCTTGCAAAGAAGAGAATGATCCTTGGGAATGCAGAAGTAGAGGAGGGATGGAGTCAAAGGGTGATTGGCTGAAGGCCATGCAATGGCAGCGGTGGGACTTGCAACCAGATCTAAATCCCTCCCTCCCGCCATCTCTCTCTTTCACCCACATACAGGCAATAGCTTAAGAACATAAGAGAAGCCAATGCTGAATCAGGCCAACGGCCCATCCAGTCCAACACTCTGTCACACAGCGGCCAAAATATACCAGGTGCCATCCGGAGGTCCAGCAGTGGGGCCAGGACACCAGAAGCCCTCCCACTGCTGCCCCCTCCAGCACCAAGAACAGAGTGCATCACCTGCCCCAGACTGAGAGTTCCCATCTATACCCTGTGGCTAATAGCCACTGATGGACTTCTGCTCCATATGTTTATCTAATTCCCTCTTGAAACTCTCCATGCTTGCAGCTGCCACCACCTCCTGTGGCAGTGAATTCCATATGTTAATCACTCTTTGGGTGAAGAAGTATTTCCTTTTATCTGTTCTAACCTGACTGCTCAGCAATTTCATGGAGTGCCCACGAGTTCTTGTATTGTGAGAAAGGGAGAAAAGTACTTCTTTCTCAACCTGCTCCATCCCATTCATAATCTTATAAACCTCGATCATGTCACCTCTCAGCCGTCGTTTCTCCAAGCTAAAGAGCCCCAAGCATTTTAACCTTTCTTCATAGGGAAAGTGTTCCAACCCTTTTATCATTCTCTAATCTGGAAAACCGAGTTCCCCACTCCTCCACATGAAGCCTGCTGGGTGACCTTGGGCCAGACACAGTTCTCTCAGAGCTCTCTCTGCCCCACCTACCTCACAAGGTATCTGTTGTGGGGAGAGGAAGGGAAAGCGATTGTGAGCTGCTTTGAGCTTCCTTACGGTAGGGGAAATTAGGATATAAAACCCAACTCTTCTGCTACTGCTGCGGCGGCGGCGCTTTTAACATCCACCTGAGAAATTACTAGAGATAGATTCCTCTCCCCCACCCCCACCCCTGCACAGAGATAAAAACGACTGGGAAGGTTTCGCCTGCCTAATTTCTTTGTGTCAGATGTGATCTTCAAGGCACAAGAGCAGAGCCTGGAAGAAAACATTGGCAATATGGCGGAGAGGTTGAATTGGATGACCCACGGGCTCTGATCCAATTATTCGAGACAGAGAAAAATGATGAGACGCCATATGAGGCATCCTCCGTCTCTGAGAGCCCCTCTTCCCCAAATCTGCACACCAAGCTGCAGCCCTTCAGCCGACCACATCGCCTCTTTAGAAGGCAGCAGGAAGCTATTAAAGTTTAAAATGCAATCAGGTCTACGACAGAGAGGTCATTTCCCTCTCCCCAACGCAACTGAAGCCCAGGATTAAAATCCAGAAGACCCCGACAAGATGGGGGGGGGGCGGGGGGGAGGAACTATTCCGCTAGCTTAAGGAACAGCAAATAGTTGGCTAGATAATTACTGCTGGAACCAGAAGGAGAGTGAATGAAATACACACACACACAAAGTGTAGTCCAAATGCTATGCATTATAACATTCTTTCAGCCGCCGATCAGATCACGGTGCACTTGGATGCAGTCCTTGTTTTTTCTGAACCCTGGCCCATCCAGCTCAGAAGTTAGGTAAAGGCAGGGTATCTGTCAAAAGTCAAGCTGCTTAGGGAACGAGTGTTTTACTTGGCCACAGCTCACCCTCTGCAATTTAAGTTCCTCTAGCTGCAGAGGGCCGCGATGCAAAATAAAATAAAATAAATTGCAGCTTGAAAGAAAGGACCGTTTTACTGGGGCGGCGGCAACGATTCCAATCCAAATAGGCTAATTGATTTTGAGGGACCGTGTGCCCTAATAAGCGTTGCTAAATTCAGCACCGCATCGCTCTGGAATCGGCCTGGCTCTGCCTGCCAAGAGCATAAGCGGGCTGATGTTTACACTACGGGTTCCCCGGGCTTCAGACAGCTGCCTCGCGCTCCTTTTCAATCAATGACCTTGGGAGGCTCACTTCGGCCATTGCCAAAAAAAAGACGGTATGGAACGTTCCCAGATGGCTCATCACTATCAGCCTCGGGGAGTGCGGTCTTTGGACCCGGCCTGCCGAGTGCCTGAGATGCTGAACCGCTGGATCAGTCCTTGGCGACCTGTGATGTGGCCACAGTCTCTGTTCCTGCCTTTAGGACTCTGAGTGTTTTGCTACTCGCACCGCTATAGGGATCCTTTGGGGGAACCACAGGGCCCCTCCTGGCGACTTCCCTGATCAATTCCTTTCATCCGCTGTCCACTTCTCATGGGCGTATTTCCCTCTAGCTGCCATGGAGCTCACTGCCTCCTCTCTCTGCCCTCACTCTCTACACCACCTCCTCGCCTCCTCTCTCTCTCTCTCCCTCTGCCATCCCTCCCTGCCCTCTTTCTTTGCATCACCTCCACACCTTCACTCTCTGCACCACCTCCTTACCTCCTCTTTCTTTGCATCACACACCACCCCCCGGAGACCCTCTGTACTGCCTGCCCTGCCTCCTCTCCCTCTGCCATCCCTCCTTGCCATCCCCATGCTCTCTCTCTCTGAACCACCTCTTTGCCCTCCTTCCTTGCCCTCACTCTCTGCACCACCTCTTTGCCCTCACTCTCTGCACCACTTCCTGGCCCTCCTTCCTTGCCCTCACTCTCTCCACCACCTCCCCTGCCTCCTCTCTCTCTGCACCACCTCTTGGCCCTCCTTCCTTGCCCTCCCTCTCTGCACCACCTCTTTGCCCTCACTCTCTGCACCACTTCTTGGCCCTCTCTCTCTCTCTCTCTCCACCACCTCCCCTGCCTCCTCTCTCTCTGCACCACCTCTTTGCCCTCCTTCCTTGCCCTCACTCTCTGCACCACCTCTTTGCCCTCCTTCCTTGCCCTTACTCTCTGCACCACCTCTTTGCCCTCACTCTCTGCACCACTTCTTGGCCCTCTCTCTCTCTCCACCACCTCCCCTGCCTCCTCTCTCTCTGCACCACCTCTCTTCTCTCCCTCTTTGCCCTTTTTCTTTGCATCCCTTTCTCTGTGTCACCTCCCCCTTCCCTCTGACCACCTCCCCTCCCTCTGTCTCTATGCCTCTTGCCCATCCTCTCTGTCTGCACCACCTCCCTCCTCTCCCATCTGTGCCACCCCTCTTCCCCCTCTCTTTGTGACACCCCCACGCCCTCTCTCTCTGCACCATCACCTCCCCTGTGCCTTCTCTCTGCACGACCACGTGGGTAGGTGATGCACTCTATTCTTGTGCTGGAGGGGACAGCAGTGGGAGGATTTCTAGTGTCCTGGCCCCACTGCTGGACCTCCTGATAGCACGTGGTATTTTTGGCCACTGTGTGACACAAAGTGTTGGACTAGATGGGCCATTGGCCTGATTCAACATTGGCTTCTCTTATGACCCACCCTGCCCTCAGGGGGGAATGGTTCTTCAAAGTGACGCTTGCATGGAGCCACATGTGCTGCAGCGGCAAGACACTAAAATGCTTCTGACCTGACCATACAGACATCCAGCGCATCTATGGACATCCAAGACCATAAGTCACTGGAGGAAGCAATCCCGGCATTTTCTTGAATGGAAGCAGGCGAAGCCAGAGCGGTGACTCATGCACACATGCAACAGGCAGCCTCCTATGAGAGCAAGTGATCTCCCCCCCCCCCGGCATCTCTGAATTGGTCATGAACGAATGATCCAATAACATCCAATGCAGGAACGCAGCAGAATTATCCTCCTTCTCCAGCGGTGGCTAATTGGAAAGAAGCACGACCACAGCGGGGTATCATTCCAAGACACAGCAGGCAGCTTCATCTGTCCCACCACAGACTCTTCGTTATTCATTTCTCACTAGCAGCGTCTACGGGATACATCGAGGTGCTCCAGACGACAGCTGGGAGAATTACTGGTTCACGTGGTCACTTGTGCCACAGTGGAAATCAGGCAAGAGCCCCTAATTATTTGGGGCTCCTCCCCCCCCCCCCGCTTTGAACTCTCCAGGCACTTGCATTTGTTAAGTGCTTTCCAGGGCCATACGGAGCAGGGTTGCACCTTTGAAATCCCCACACAGCCATGAAGCTCCCTGGGGTGCTCTGAGGCCAGCTCCTCACTCTCGCTTAGCCTACCTTGCAGGGCAGTTCTGAGGGAAATGCCGAGCTCCTGGAAGGAAGCGCTGGATAAAACTGTGAAACAGCCAGACAGCTACCAGAGGACAGAATACTGGGTTGGAGAAAGCAGTGCTCTGACCTAGCATGGCCAATTATTGTGTTCTTATGTCTAAACAAGAGCTAGTTTGGTGTAGGAGAGCCAGTTTGGTGTAGTGGTTAAGTGTGTGGACTCTAATCTGGGAGAACCGGGTTTGATTCCCCACTCCTCCACTTGCACCTGCTGGATGACCTTGAAAAAGAGCAGTTTCTGTCAGAGCTCTCTCAGCCCCACCTACCTCACAGTTGTCTGTTGTGGGGAGGGGAAGGGAAAGGGAAAGGAGTTTGTAAGCTGCTCTGAGACTTCTATGGGTAGTGAAGGGCAGGGTATAAATCCAATCTCCTCCTCTTCTTCCTCTTCTTCTTTTTCTTCTTCTTCTAAATACAGTGTTACCTGATGTAAATCTTTCTATTCATCTGTCTTATTCATACATCATTAAAATTCCATTCTTCCTCCAAGGAGCTTACTGCGGCATTGATGTTTCTGCCCTATTTTATCCTCACAACAGCCTTGCGAGGTGGGTGAGACTGATAAGCTAAAGGCCAGGCTTTGTGGTTATCACGGTCTTCGAATCTTGGTCACGAAAGCCTTAAGAGCCCTGGTTCATCAGACTAGTGATCCATCTAGCCCAGCATCCTGTTTCACACCACAGCCAACCAGTTGTCCCATGGGCCAACAAACATGGCATACAAGTAAGCTTGCCAACCTCCAGGTGGCACCTGGAGAACTCCCAGAATTAGAACTGCTCTCCAGGCTCCCCTGGAGCAAATGGATGCTTTGGAGGGTGAATTTTATGACGTTGTACCCCACTGAGGTCCTGCCCCTCCCTAAGCCCCTCTCTCCTCAGGTTCCACCCCAAAAGTCTCCAGGTATTTTCCAACTCAACGTTGGCAACCCTACATACCAGTCAAGGCCTTCCCATGATCCTGGATGCTCAGGTCCCAGGTCTTAGTTTGGTGTGGTGGTTAAGTGCATGGACTTTGATCTGTGAGAACCGGGTTTGATTTCCCACTCCTCCACTTGCAGCTGCTGGATGACCTTGGGCAAGCCATAGTTCTGTCAGAGGTGTTCTTGAAAAAGAGCAGTTTCTGCCAGAGCTCTCTCAGCCCCACCTACCTCACAGGGTGTCTGTTGTGGGGAGGGGGAGGGAAAGGAGTTTGTAAGCTGCTCTGAGACTCCCTTGGGTAGTGAAAGGTGGAGTATAAATCCAATCTCTTCTTCTCTTCTTCTTCTTCTAATCCAGTGCTGGAAACACAACTGCAAGACTGGTTCTCTGGATTATATTCAGCCCAAGGAGCTGAGAATCTGACAAAAAAAATTCAGAGCTCTCCTGAAAATCTGGCAAGGTACATTAATTCCTAGGAAGAAGCAGTGCTCTTCTGCATAGCTGGTGGTCCTATAACCGGAAAGTATTGCCCCTGATCTTGTTGGATCTGTGCTCTGGTTCTGATGTCTGCAAAACGGAGATGACAGTCAAGACAGACATTCCTTTTCCTTGGCAACTGCACCACACTCACAAAATGCAAGGTTGGCTGGGGAAGGGGCGGGGGACAGGCTAGTGACCGGTCCAAAACCCCGGCTCAGTATTAGGTATATTTTTCTTCTTTAAAGTCATGCCCCAGACCCCAGCCAAGCCTTCCGCTTGCCTGCACAAAAGCAGGGAAGAAGCAAAAATGAATCAAAGTCAGAAGCACATCGGCGTTTCGCCCGCCAAAGTGGGTCAACGCATGCCGCACCTCGGCTTTGAGAAGTATTAAGCCAATAAATTTCTATAAGCAAGAGCACTTGTAGATAAAAACGCTCCTCTACCTCGCCTCTCTCGTGCAAGAGAGAGCTTATTAGAACTGGGTCACCTTCCAAGTGTAGAAGAGAGCAAATTGCAAATTGGCCAGTAGTTGAATTCTTTCGAAAAGGGCAGTTGCTGAGACCGTTCGGAGAGAAAATTCATTCTCTCCCGCACGCTGTTGTGCGTTCTCCTCCCAACACCACGGCTGAAAGAGTCAAAGCCTCAAGTGCCACAAAACAAACTGGAGAAGGGGGGGGATGTTGTTGCAGACATCTAACCTCATGCATAATAATGCAAATCCTTGGCATTTATAGAGCACGTTCAAGTGCTTCGAGGGCTTCACATCCATTATTTCAATCGTCCTTCTGCAAGGGTGACCAGGGTAATATCTCCCTTTTGCATCTGGGAAGCGGAAGGGCAAACCGCGCTGCACTGGGGGCTCTCTGATTGCTTCGCCCAATGTGAACTTTAACCTTAAAAAGGAGACCCAAGGGGAGGCCCGGTCTGGATCAGGTCGTGACGCTGCGGAAAGGGGGTTGTTTTTTAACCCTGTCCCTTGCGCCATTTCTCTAACAGGAATCACACACGCTTGCCCCAGATTTGTTAGCAGTCACAGTAGGCGGCTTACAACATAAGATTCATAAAATGATAAAAGCAATAAAACCAATAAAAACCAGATGGCGCGATAAAAAAATAACAGAAAGGTACAGCAAGAGTCCGGTGGGTAGCCGTGTCACTGTGAAGCAGCAGAACAAAGCCTGAGTCCGGGGGCACTTTTAAGACCAACAAAGTTGTAGTCTACATACGAGCTTTCGTGTGCACGCAGACTTCCTCAGAAGTGTGAAAGAGTGTGTGCTCACAAAATCTCATGCACTGAATAAACCTTTGTCGGTCTTAAAGGTGCCACTGGACTCAAAATTTGGGGGGAGCATATGTGATTCCCATTAGAGAAATGGCACAAGGGACAGGGTTAAAAAAACAACCCCCTTTCTGCCGTGTCACGACCTGCTGCAGAAAGGGGTTGTTCTAGCCCCGTCCTTTCTGCCATTTCTTTAATAGGAATCACACTTGCTCACAGTAGGGAAAAGAGAGAGGATCTCTGTAGTCTGAGGATCAGCTGAAATTCTGGGAGACCTCCAGCCCCCACATGGAGGATGCCAACACCAGCCATTGCACAACTAAAATGCTCAGGGCTCTTTAGCTGGGAGAAATGACGGCTGAGGGGGGACATGATCGAGGTTTACAAGATTATGCATGGGACAGAGCAGGTCGAGAAAGAAGTACTTTTCTCCCTTTCTCACAATACAAGAACTCGTGGGCACTCCATGGAATTGCTGGGCGGTCGGGTTAGAACGGATAAAAGGAAGTACTTATTCACCCAAACAGGGATTAATACATAGAATTCGCTGCCTCAGGAGGTGGTGGTGGCTACAAGCATGGACTGGATAAACATATGGAGCAGAGGTCCACCAGTGGCTATTAGCCACAAGGTATAGATAGGAACTCTTGAAAAAACCATCCTTGGACCCGGCTGAATTGGCCAACTATCGGCCAGTTTCCAGTTTGCCCTATTTAGGCAAATTACTTGAGAGGGCAGTGGTGATTCATTTGCAGAGTTTTGTGGATGACACTTCCATGCTTGACCCATTCTAGGCAGGCTTCCGGCCAGGTCACGGGACCGAGACGGCACTGGTCGCCCTCACGGATGACCTCCGGAGGCATCTGGATCGAGGTGGATCGGCAGTACTGTTGCTGTTAGATCTGTTGGCAGCATTTGATACCGTCGACCATCAGTTACTGCTCCACCGCCTCACTGACACTGGAATTCAGGGGCTTGCCTTGCAATGGCCTTTCTCCTTTCTTCAGGGTCGGGGACAGAGGGTGGTGCTAGGGGAGCAGACATCCCAGAGGCACCCGCTGGTATGCAGGATTCCTCAAGGGACGGTACTGTCCCCGATGTTATTTAACATCTATATGCGCCCCCTCGCCCAGATTGCCCGGAGGCCACATCAATATGCAGATGACACCCAGTTATATCTGTTGTTGGGCGGCCGGTCCAACTCTACCCCCAGATGACCTGGAGCGGGCGCTTTATGACGTGGCGGGTTGGCTTAGGCTGAGTCGATTGAAATTGAATCCAACGAAGACGGAGGTCCTGTGCCTGAATCGGAGTGGATCGGGCGTAAGGATCCCACTCCTGACCTTCGATGGGGTGCCATTGGTGCCAGCGCCGAGGGTTAGGAGTTTGGGAGTGTTCCTGGGTGCCTCCTTAACAATGGAGGCCCAGGTAGCAGCCACTGCCAAGGCGGCCTTTTTTCATCTGTGGCCGATCAGGCAGTTGGTTCCCTTCCTCGAACGCAATGACCCGGCTACAGTGATTCATGCTATGGTCACCTCAAGATTGGACTACTGCAACGCTCTCTACATGGGGCTGCCCCTGGCTCAGAGCCGGAAGCTGCCGCTAGTGCAGAATGCGGCGGCCAGGCTGCTGATGGGTCTCTCCATACGAGACCACATCCAGCCTGTACTGAAGGCACTGCACTGGCTGCCAATAGCTTACCGGATCCGTTTCAAGGTGCAGGTTTTGACCTTTAAAGCCCTATATGGTCAGGGGCCTGCCTACTTGAGGGGCCGCCTTTCCCCATATGTGCCCCAGAGACCACTGAGGTCAGGGACCCAGAGTCGCCTGGTTCTTCCTGGCCCGAGAGAGGCCAGGTCGGCTGCTACCAGAGCCAGGGCCTTTTCAGTAGTGGCTCCATACTGGTGGAATTAGCTCCCGGAGAACATCCGTAGGCCCTGTAAAACGGAGCTCTTCCACCAGGCCTTCGATTAGGAGCCACCACTGATCAAGTGCACCATCAAAATACACAATGGCAGCATGAATACCATATGGTGAGGGGAATGTAAACTGATGCCACCATCCGCTTGTTCCGTTTGTCTAGTACTGTCAGTTTTTAGGATGTTAGGTAGGATGTTTATGTATATTTTAGTGTATTTTATTGCATTGTTGTTTTATTGATTGAATGTTGTTAGCTGCCTTGAGCCGACTCTCAGCAAGGCGGGGTATAAATGGAAAATAATAAATAAACTCTCGGTCTGGGGCAAGTGGTGCTCTGTATTGTTGGTGCTTGGAGGGGGGTCAACAGTGGGAGGGCTTCTAGTGTCCTGGCCACACTGCTGGACCTCCTGATGGCACCTGGTATTTTTGGCCACTGTGTGACAGAGTGTTGATCTGGATGGGCCATTGGCCTGATCCAACATTGGCTTCTCTTCTGTTTGTATGTTCTTAATAGGGTCTGAACTGCATATGGAGCAAGGGATAGTAAGGCATCTTGTTGGATGTAACAAGTTAAAACACTTCAGTATTTTCAGGGTTAATGTTGTTAGTATTGGTAAACAGGAAGTCACATGTTTGTTTGTAACCAATGTGTTTACTCTGTAGAATGCCCGGAACTTTGTAAGAACCCTAGCTAACTGATTGGAAATCAATGTATCAGGTATTTAGCATATTGGGATTCTCCTTCCTGCCTTTGTTCTTGTTGAAGAAGGAGAAGCCATTCCTGTCTTGTCTGTCTAGCTATAAGGATGTAGCAATATAGCTCTTTGTTATTTTACTACCCAAGTACCTTTTCCCATGCTAGTTTTAAAGTAAACTTTTATACCTTTTTATATTTACATGGTCTCAGTCTCTCAATACTTACTCCGCTGACTGAAATGATTTTTACTCTGCTTAATACAAACTTTCTTTAAGAAACAAAAACCCATCACATCTCCATGAATAACAGATTTCTCAGGACAGAAGTTTTGATAGAGGGCCAGTGCAGTGTAGTGGTTAGAACACTGGACTAGGGTCTGGGAGACTCCAAGTTCAAATCCTATTTTGCCATGGAAGGTCGCTGGGTAGGCCAGTCACACACTCTCAGCCTACCTCAGAGGGTTGTTGTGTGGATAAAATGGAGGAAAGGAAGATGACATAAACCACTTTGGGAGAAGAGGCAGGGTAGAAATGAAGTAAAGTTAATTTAAAAAAATAGACCACGGGCCATTTCATCAGATGGAGAAATCAGCTGCCCAGGGAGGTGTCGAGCTCCCCCTCACTGGCAGTCTTTAAGGAGCGGCTGGACAAACACTTGTCAGGGATGCTCTCGGCTGATCCTGCATTGAGCAGGGGGTTGGACTAGATGGCCTCTGTAGGACCCCTTCCAACTCTGTGATTCTATGCTTCCATGAAGTGTTATTCTCAAGCTGGCAGAGAGATACGCGTGAGTAGAGGAGGGAGAATTTTGAAAAGCAGAGCCCAAAAGGTATGCACCAGGTATGCTCCACGGCTTTTCTATTCAAAGCTCAAATGCAAGGAAAGATCTATTCCAGAGGGGTAGCCGTGTTAATGTGTTATAGCAAAAATAGGTCAAGAGTCTTACAGACAAATAAATTGGTTTTGGCATGGTATGCATGTTTATATAGAAATAGACAAAGGGAGAAAACTGCAAACAGTAGGGTCAAAAGGCAATGAAACGAAAGAGGTACACGGTAACTGTTGGACCTCCAAGTAACCGAAGAAAAACTCAGTGACCATCCACAACCAAAGTGACTGCTGGTCATTTAACTTAGCAAATAGTGGTCATTTGCAGAGAGGTTCTTTGCCTCTGCTTGGATGCTACGGAGAAGTGTTTCTTTTTGCTTCTTTCTCACAACGTCATGGTGCTTTTGTGCACTCCACAGTTTTTCATCGTTTTTCCTGTTATCTTTCTCAAAACTGTGTATGTTTTAGGAGTCGGAAGTGGCTAACATGCCCTGACCTCGGCCCTGGTTAGTACTTGGATGAGAGACCACTACAGAAGTCCAGGACCGTGACACAGAAGAAGGCAATAGCCCTGAAAACCTTGTGGAGTTGCCATAAGTCAGCTGCAACTTCACAGCACTTTCACAACCTAACCTACCTCACAGGGCTGTTAAGAAGATAAAGAAAGAAGTCCTTGTGCCTGTGGTTAAAGAACTGCACCCTAGAACTGAGGAAATCCAGGTTCATCCTGCCCTGAAGCTGAGTAGCTTTGGGTAAGTGACTCTCTCCCAACTTAGCCTCCCTCACAAGGTTGTTGTTAGGGTGAAAACAAACCAGGGTGGTAGTGGTAATCAAGAATGCTATCCTGAGAAAAAGAAGAGAAGAGATTAGATTTATACCCCACCCTTCACTACCCGACGGAGTCCCGGAGCAGCTTACAATCTCCTTTCCCTTCCCCTCCCCACAACAGACACCCTGTGAGGCAGGTGGAGCTGAGACAGCTCTTTTGAGAACTGCTCTTGAGAGAACAGCTCTGAGAGAACTTGTGACTGGCCCAAGGTCATGCCAGCAGCTGCATGTGGATGAGTGGGGAATCAAACCCGGTTCTCCCAGATTAGAGTCCATGCACTTAATCACTACACCAAACCGGCTCTCTGAGCTGTTTCGTGAGAGGAGGCCATAATTTTATTAGAGAAGCATGCCAATGACCATTTGTACCAAAACAGGTGATTAGGCAAATTCACAGAGGGGGAAAAAAATCTGTCAATTGCTATTAGCTGTGAAGGCTCAACGGGGCCTCCATATTCAGGAGCAAGATACCAGCTGGGGGGGGGGAGCAGCAGTAAGGGAGGCTTTGACTTTTACCGGCCCTCCAGGGCAGCTGTGGGAAACAGGGCGCTGGACTAGATGGAACACCGGCTTCCCCCCGCCAGGCTCTTCGTATATAATTTTGCCTTTAGATAACCTTCAAGTCAGCTCGATTTCCTTGCTTAGCTTTTGCAGGGGGACTTTGGAGAAGAGCGAAGAGTAGCCTGGCAAGGTCTATGGTGCAGCTACTGGGGTCCTGTCACTTTCTTTCCCTCTGCTTCTCTGTGCGTCTCACACACACACTCTCTTCCTTGCCTGGGAGGGGGGGTAGAGGGAAAGAAAGGCGGCGGGGCGCTGGGTCGGTGGGTGGGAGGAAGGCATGCTCCATAAACCGCTAACAGACTGAACCTGGCAGCTGGCAATGGCGCCCAGCAGGGGGTCGGGTGTCCGACAACATCAGAGGGGAAGGTTGCCTGACAGGCCCAGACAGAAGCCAGATTAGCTATGCAAGAGGAGCCGCTCTTTCCCATTGTCTGGGCGAGGGAAGGGAAGGGGAAGGCAGAGGGAAGCGACAGTTCAAAGGTGAAAGGCACAGCGGGCCCGGCTTTGTGAGTGGCGGGCTCAGAATAGCGACGTGGCGGGAGCGGGGGCGGGTTGGGGGAAAGATTCATTAAAAAAGGGTAAAGCCGAGAGAGAGAGAGAGAGAGAGAGAGAGAGAGAGAGAGAGAGAGAGAGAGAGAGAGAGAGAGAGATTTTTCAGCTGGAGACGCTTTTCAGCACCGCTCCAAATCATTGTCAAGACAGCAAGCCGGGGCAGCTGACCTCCCTCCAGTGATACACACACACACACTGTCAGTGCCAGTTTGCAAGCACCTTGGGGCAGAGACCTCTCCTCTGGGTCAGTATCATTCTGGAAGATGCTGATGGAGCTGCTGTGTTAATGATCCACCTTTTCAGGCTTGACGCCAGGTTTACCCTGCTGAGGGCAAGATGATCTCGTTACCCCCTTCCCCTCATTCCCATATAGGCACACTGTCAAGGGTTGCCAACTCTGGGTTAGGAGATTCCTGGCAATTTGTGGGTGGAGCCTAGGGAAGGTGTGGTTTGGGGAGGGGAGGGGAGGGGAGGGGACCTAAGTGGGGTATAATGCTATAGATTCCACCCACCAAAGCAGCCATTTTTCTCCAGGGGAACTGTAGCCTGGAGAATAGCTGTGATTCTCAGAGATTCCCAGGCCTAGCATAGACAGGGAGACATACCCTCCTTCCCCAAGAAGAATGCACAGTGCAATACCTGTATATACTTTAGTATAGACATAGCATTTATAAGTGAACTACCCAGAAGTGTGGCACCCATTGTGGCCAGTCCCACCCACTATATTGGGCTACCTCTTCCAGGGGAAGTGGCTTGTGGGACCAGGCAGTTCTGGCAGAGAACAGCAGGTTTCCCCAGTCAAACTGGAAACCAAATAATGTGCTACTCTAGTTCTTCTATCTCTGCTTGTTTCTACACACTTTATCCAAACCTTACCCCCAAGCCTTCTCTGGTTGGTGGTAGCCAAGTTAGTGGACACAGAGACCAGGACCTTCCAAACAACAAAGTCCAATGGAGGAAACGGAATATTTACCTAGGAAATCCGTCATTGTTGTTTGGAAGTCATTTGGAAGCAGCAGCAGCAGCATTGCATGAAGTAAAATAACGGAATAAAAGAAGCAGCAGCAACGTTTGTGGACTGTAATTGTAATGGAATCATTTTTTTTCCACATTGAACTTTGGTGGTTTGTACCTTTGGTTAATCACTGTGGTCCATTTGTGGCTTTAACTTCTGAGATCGGGGCAGCCTGGGCCATCTGGGACAGAGTCCTTAGGGTTTGCATTCTGAAATTGCTGCCCTATTCACTTTTCCTCGAGGATTACTTAACTGTGTGATTCTATGCAGAGTTACTTAGACTGGAGAGACTCAGGTGGCTACTGGATATAGTCTATATAGGATATAGCCTAGGATATAACTTTCCATTGGGTTAGTGAGTCATCTCAGACTATTAGCTGCATATACTCATTATTGCTTTTCACCTAGGCTGGGCCTGCACAATTGTTTTTGTTTTTTTGCGGTCAAGTCACAGCCGACTCACGGCCACCCTGTAGGGCTTTCAAGGCAAGAGGTGTTCAGAGGTGGTTTGCCATTGCCCACCTCTGCCCAGTGACCCTGGTATTCCTTGCTGGTCTCCCATTCAAATACTGACCAAGGATGACCCCGCTTAGCTTCCAAGATCTCATGAGATCAGGCCAGCCTGGGCGATCCAGGTCAGGGCCCTGAGAAACTACCACATCCTGTTGCTGCTTTTAGATGGCTTTAGGGGGAGTTGGAATTTGTGTGTGCGGTTGTATACGCATGTACAACGCAGTCTTGGGTCATGTGAGCAATCCTAGAGATCTAGGTGGGTAGCCGTGTTGGTCTGAACAAAGTTCGAGTCCAGTAGCACCTGTAAGACCACCACCCAAGTTTAATTCTGGATATAAGCTTTCCAGGGCCTGCACACTTTATTTATTTAATTTGGCTTATATCCCGCCCTCCCCAACGAGGTGGGCTCAGGGTGGGTTCCAAAAAAAATCATAGAAATACATTTAAAACCTGTTATAAACAAATAAACATAAAATAGCAGTTATTTAAAATACCCCTAACGCACTGGAACATAAGTTGATAAAAACAAGAGCAAGTTATTTAAAAACAACGTAGATAATTGTATATTCTGATGATGTTCACACCAGTGCTGATCACCCCGCTTACTGTGCAGCGGCAAGGTGCTAAAGGTACAGGCTGGCGATGATGATGAAGCCAGGGCACAGGGACACTCCTCACTGTATAGTGCGGTTCCTGATTGAAAGCCTAGTAGAAGAGCTCCGTCTTACAGGCCCTGCGGAACTGTAAAAGGTCCCACAGGGTCCTGATCTATTCTGGGAGCTCGTTCCACCAGTATGGAGCCAACACTGAGAAGGCCCTGGCCCTGGTTGTCGCCAGCCTGGCATCTTTGGGGCCTGGGAGGGCCAGCCCATCCTGCGTCCCTGAACGCAGTGCTCTCTGGGGAACATGTGGGGAAAGGCAGTCCCTTAGGTATGCTGACTAGGCAGCAGCTGCTACCTGGGCCTCCAATGTTATGGAGGCATCCAGGAGCATCCCAAGCTCCTAACCTCCGTCGCTGGCACCAGCTGTGCCCCA
Organism: Gekko gecko; assembly: GCA_029375565.1. Taxonomy (NCBI): domain Eukaryota; kingdom Metazoa; phylum Chordata; class Lepidosauria; order Squamata; family Gekkonidae; genus Gekko; species Gekko gecko. Next base: position 64,846,413 of record JAPDNY010000012.1, on the reverse strand, counting down.
TCAAAGGTTGGGAGTGGGATCCCTGTCCCCCTGGAGAAAATGGCTGCTTTGGAGGGTGGACTCTGTGACATCATACCCCACTGAGATCCCTCCTCTCCCCAAACCCCACCCTCCCCAGGCTCCACCCCCCACATCTACAGGTATTTCCCAACCTAGAGCTGGTAATCTTACAAGTGGCAGGCCGAGCCAATCATTCTCTCTCTATTTCATGGGGCTGTGATGATAGAAAAGGAGGAAAACTGACCCATGCGTGCTGTCTGAGCTGCTTGGCATAAAAACCATGTACACTTTATAGAGGGTTACGCTGTAAAGATCAGCACCTCCTGCTGGTCCCTGGCCCGAAAGACGCCCGTCTTGCCTCAAGCAGGGCCCGGGCTTTCTCTGTCCTGGCCCCAGCCTGGTGGAACCTGCTCCCTATTGAGACCAGGCCCTGTGGGGTCTCCTTCAATCCCACAGGGCCTGCAAGATGGAGCTGTTCCACCAGGCCTTTGGCTGAGGCAGCAGGCGCCCATATACGGCCTCCCTGAGGTTGCTGTCACCCGTCCATTTACAGACCACTGACAACTGGCCTTTAACTCACTGCACCAGCGGGCCAGAACTTTACAGCCGTCTGATGCTGTTTCAAGCTGTACCCATTGTTTTCATTGTTAGGATATTTGATCGTGTTTTAAATTGAAATTGAATTTATTATAATGATGTTGCCTGCCCTGAGCCCACTCGCGGGATGGGTGGGATATAAATGCAAATAATAAAATATATATCTATATATTATTAATGAGTTAAAGCAGGGAGAGTTCTTCAGTGGACTTCCCCCACCCATCCACCCCTTTCTGGCAGCCTAGTGGGAAGCTTCCCTCCTCACTCCCGCATGCAGAGAAACGCTCGTTGCCCTTGAATGCTTCGGTGCACGCTCAGGAATTCCCTGCAAATCCAGGGAGGCCTGTCAGCACACAGCCCGTACCCAGAGATGAAGATACTGGTAAGGTCTGATGTCTAGCAGGGAAATGCATTATACATCCAGTACCGCAGGGAATCTACTGAGAAGGCTGAGAAATGCTGGCGGCGGGAAGCTGTTAAAAATATATTGCAACTATTACTATTATTACCGGGGAGTAGCTAGGCATCGAGATACCAGGTGGGGGCGGAGTGGGGGAGGGAAAGGATGGCACTTAAGAATAATAGAGGCCTTGCCAGGAGCCGGCTCTCAAGGGCGGCTGGAGCCAGACACGGGTATCAGCAATTCTCACTTGGTTCATTCAGAAACGAAGCCTTGGTTTGCTGGAGCAGAACCAATTTCCTCCCTCTTCCGCCTCTTTATTAGCATCTATTCCCAATCGCATTTTTAACCAATCCTAAAACAACCCTCTGAAACAAGCCTTCCAACAAGGAGCTCAGGGCAACGTATTTACTATTTATTTATTGGATTAATTCATTTGTACCCTGCCTCTCTTGGAGACCCAAAGCAGGCTTACGTCATTTCCCTCTCTATTTTATCCTCACAACAACCCTGCGAGGTACGTTAGTCTGAGAGTGGGTGATCCACCCAGCGAGCTCCCATGGCAGAGTGGGGATTCGAACATGGATCTCCCAGATCCTAGTCTGACACATTAACTGCTACGCCATGTGGGTTGAGCAGGATAAGAAAGAAACAAGCAAGTATAGAGAACTTGTCCTTGGAAAAGAGTCTCAGAGTCCCTCCCTCTAAGAAAAACAGGAAGTAAATGTTTCAGTGTGATCTCCTCACCTAGCGTGACGTCACTAGCCAACAGACCAATCCTTTGTCTCAACCCCCCCTCTATTTGCATAACTGAAAGTTCTGAGATTCCATACTCCTGTCCTTTGCTGTAATGAATGGGACAGAGCGACTGCATCGCAACCTGTGGTGCAGAGGTCGCCAGCTGCCCAATGGCCTCAAGCCCCTTGGAGCAAAAGTGATCTCCAAAACAAATGCAAGCAAAGAGATCTCTCCCACGCCCTGCCCCAGATCCCTGTTTAATCAGAGGTCAGGTGCCCAGACACTGTTGCAAAAGATAGAGTCTCTCAGTGCTCCTGCTCTGTGCCGAAAAGGAGCTTCAGTATGAGAGAGACGTGACCTCTCGAAAACACACTCCGACAGCTGACCCGCGGATCGCCTGGAGTAAAATAAAGACCGTCTTCTGTGAGAAATGAGGACGGCTAACAGCTCTAACAGCCATAAAGTTGCAATAAAACATTCTCGCAGGAGTCGGAGGCCCCCGTCCAATTCCCACCGATATCCACCGAAAGATTCCCATCGACTTAAATGAGCGTTGGACAGAACCCAAAGTGCACTTCCTAGCCTTCCTCTCCCGTCAACACACAGAGAGACAGCAAGACAGAGACGTTCATTAAACTGGTGATGGCCACATAACTTTTTTAAACACAGACATGCACGTTTTGAAACTGCCTTTAGCATGCCTCCAAACTTTCCATTGCACTGGAGTTGCCAATATCCAGGTGGGGCCTGGAGATCCCCCAAAATTACAACCGGTTTCAAAGCAACAGAGATCAGTTCCCCTGGAGGACATGGCTGCTCTAGAGGTCGGGATTCTATGGCCCTGCACCCTGCTGAGGGGCTTTCCCTCCACTAACCTCTCCCTTCCCAGGCTCTACCCCCAAATCTCCGGGAATTTCCCAAACCTAGACCTGGCAACCCTATGACATATGTGAAGCCACTTCCATTTGTTTAAAATTTGGTTTTTAACAATTTCTGTGTGGGGGAGGATTCATACCAATGCTTGCAAATAATGAGCTGGCAACATCAATCATGCATGAAAGGCATTGGATGCGCATGCCATTGCTGGCTTGATGGTTGCATGGAGGCCCAACATGGGCAACAGTTTCCCGCAATCATAACAGCCCTTTGATGAACATTCGTGAATGTGGTAATCAGAAATCACAAACCTTTATTGGCATAGCACAAATCCATGGAAAATACACTAAAATCTGTGGTTGGAAAGAACATCTCCTCCTAGAGGCCTGACACAGGAATTTTGCTATGGATTCGATGATTTCGCTCTTATTTGAGGCTAAAAGTAGGTCTTACGATCATCGGATCGACCCGCTAAAGGTACCAGGAGAGGCTTTAAAAATACAGTACGAAGGTCGCCGTAAAATTTACAATGCAAAATAACATGATTATTATCTTCAATCTCGCTCATCCCACATGGACACAACCTCTCTGTATATGGAATTTTCTTAAATCTCCCATAGAACACCAGGGTGGGAGAACATTAAAATGGGCTAACATAAACACCCTGCGAAGATGAGGATCACACAGATAAGATAGATGTTCAGGAAGGGAAGGGCCAGATAAAAGCTGCCAATGCACAGGGGAATGTGGTAATCAGTCACAAATGCGTGTACAAGGGTACTAGTAAATGGTTCCCCCACATGGTCCCTTTGTGTAGAGTAGGCGCCCCTCAACGTAGTGTCCATGGGCACCATGGCACCTGCCAACACCTTACCTGGTGCTCCCCAAGTGTTTCCAGAAAGTAAGTAGGGCCAGGTGAGACTTATGACTAGCATGGCTTCTGATTGGCCCCTGGAGATTTGAATGGCTATGCAGATTGAAATAATGATGACTTGGAAGCAATGGCTGCCACAGTGTTGGTTTTATTGTTTTTTTTAAAAAATAATTATTTGTTTTATTTATTTCACTGGATTTATATACCGCCCTCCCCGAACAAGCTCAGGGTGGCGTGCAACAATTAAAATAATACAATTAAAATAATGTTAAAATAACAATTTGTACATAATAATATCATATCATAAAATACCATGTAGACGGAGAGATCGGATGCTAAATCAGTCCGATATCTGATCAGATGTCCAGTCAGGACCAGACCGCTGATGGATGATTGGCTGGAAAAGCTGGGGGGAAGCGGGGGGGGGACACGTCTGCTGCCTCAACCAAATGCCCGGTGGAAGAGCTCTGTCTTGCAGGTCCTGCGGAACTGCAATAAGTCCCGCAGGGCCCTGATCTCACAGGGGAGCTCATTCCACCAGGCGGGGGCCAGGGCCAAAAATTAATTAAATACATAAATAAATAATCTCTGTCTCCTCTTTCGTGGTGTATTTTAAAAAAACAAAACAAAACAACTAGCCTTCTTCTCCCCCATCCTTCCTTTGCATCTTTGTGTCGCTGCCTCCTACAGCAGCTGTTTCGTGGCTGCACCCACCACACTGTGTCAGAACTGCAAAGGCGCCCGCAGGGTCAAAAAGGTTGGAGAGCCCTGCCACGGCACAGAAAACTAGCATGTCAGAGAGACAGGTTCTAGACAAGCTTTCTCTCTGAGTTACTTGTTTTCTGAGTGAGGGAATCGACTCTCCCTGAGGCAGTGTTCCATCAGGCAAGTTCCTCTGCCTGCAAGTTCCTCTGCCCAATAGTCACGGGTTTCCCATTTCCAGTTTGGTGTAGCAGTTAAGTGCGTGGACTCTAATCTGGAAGAACCGGGTTTGATTCCCCACTCCTCCACTTGCAGCTGCTGGATGACCTTGGGCAAGCCATAGTTCTGACAAGAGCTGTTCTCTCAAGGACAGTGCTGGAAAGAGCTCTCTCATCCCCACCTACCTCACAGGGGGTCTGTTGTGGGGAGGGGAAGGGAAAGGAGTTTGTATGCCGCTCTGAGACTCCGAGTGAAGGGCGGGGTATAAATCCAATCCCCTCCTCCTCCTCCTCCTCCTCCTCCTCCTCCTCCTCCTCCTCCTCCTCCTCCTCCTCCTTCTCCTCCTCTTCCATGAGAGCTAGGCCCAGGACAAGAGGCTCTTTTTCTTTCTTAAATGCATTAATTCGCCTAATGCTCGAGGCTCTGACATGTGTTTTTAAAGTGGTGGCTTATTAAGAAACCACAATGCCTGGCTCCTTTGCTGTCATTTATAGAAGCAGAACCGAGTCTGTCGTGAAGTCATAAGGGGAAAAGGGGGGAGAGGAAATCCCTGGACTGTGAAGCCCAGCACTTCCCTGTCTCAACACTTTGTAAAAACTAAGCAGACATCCTATGAAAACAGCTGTCATTTGCATCACATGTAAAGGAGAAGGCAATAAAAAGCAAATTACCGAGTGAGAACACAGCACTCCTCTGCCCCCAAAACACAGTATAGGGCTTTTGGGGTCAAGCATCTCCTCCTGATTCAGATACTCCACACACTCAAGACCTAGCCAATGTGACTGCAATGCACCAACTTCTCAGTGCCAGAATGGAAATTGTCACACAGCTCCAGCTCTTTAATAAATGAATCTCACGAGTTCAGACACTCTGCCTCGCTCTGTAGGTCCCCAAACCACACCCTTTCCAGAAATCTGCTATCTGGACCACGAAAGTAGGATTTCCTTGGTGTTGTCCTCCTACATGAAAAGTTCCTTGCAAGTAAAAAGATAGCACCTCAGGGTGAAATTACTGGCCTAGCTTACTTCTTCCCATGCTCGTTTTCTGCTTGCAGAAAGATTTATAGTCAGAAGGGCGTACAAAAATGTGAACCCCTATCCCCACCTGCAATCCATATTGGTAAACAGCCCAGTCTGGCACTTCAAGATCCTACCATATTCTAGGGTTGCCTTCTCTGGGTTGGAAAGTTACTGGAGAGTTTGGCAGTGTAGCCGGGGGTGGGTGGAGTGAGGAGGGATCTCAGCAGGGCATAATGCCGTAGAGCTGGGGTTGTCAGCTCTAGGTTGAGAAACAGCTGGAGATTTTGAGAGTGGAGTATGGGGGATGTGGGATTTGGCAAGCGGAAGAACCTCAGTGAGGTATAACACCTTAGAGCCCACCCTCCAAAGCAGCCATTTTCTTCAGGGGAACTGATCTCTGTGCCTGGGGATCAGCTGTAATTCTGGAAGACCTCCAGGCCACACCTGGAGGTTGGCAACTCTACATATCAATCTGCTGCTTGTGCGTAGGGATGGTCATGAACTGGGAAAATACGGTTTGGTTCCTGATTCCTGGGGTGCCCCATATGCAAACCACGGACTATCATGAATTTTTAATTGCCTCAGAAATCCGTGTAGTTCACAAGGTTTGTGAGGTGGTAGAACAGCCACCCTGGTGTGCTAGAGACACCAAACTCACCAGGAATCTCTGGCTGACTCTCCCCTACCTGCTCGCCAAGGTTGGTGAGGATTAGATTTATGGGGTCCAAGTTATAGCTCCCCTCTCCCCAAAAAGGTGCCCCCAGGAAATTGCTTTCTAGGGAAATGACTGCCTGGAGGACAGCTGGAGATCCCCGGCAAGATTGATGTCCCTAGCTTGCACAGGATCTGCTCCATACACTCCTGAACCTCCTAAACGTGTACCTGTTGAAAACAACCACAGCAGTCATTTTGAGAGGTACCAGTTAAGGAGTATATACAGTGGATCCTGTGCAAGCTAGAGACACCGAACTTGGAGGGCATGTAGAGGAACATCCGGAGGAGATCTCCAGCAAGTTTGGTGTCTCTAGCTAGCACAGGATCCATTCTATGCACTTCTGAACCTGCACCTGTCAAGATGACTGAGGTTCAGAAGTGTATAGAATGGATCCTGAACAAGCTAAAGACATTAAAGTTGCAGGGGACCTCCCCCAGGTGTTCCTCTACCTGCCCCCCAAGTTGTTGCTCTGAAGTTCTGTAAACATTTTGTTTGAGTGGAGACAGTCTGTCTGGAAATGTCTCCACTCACTATCTGGCCTGAACTTCCACGAACAACTTGAAAGTTTGTGGAAGGTTCATGCACTTGACTTCGTGAAGCACGAACTGGCCAAGATCCATCATGAACTTTAGTTTGTGCCCATCCCTACTTGTGTGAACCAGGCAAAGTTCAGCAGACAGTGGGGAGGGGGGCAACTGAGCTGTCTGCAAGATGGAGCTCAACACCTCTCTTTCTTCTTCTTTTTCATTTTTTTAGGCTAAGCATGAGCAGTGGATCCTATTAGCTTCTGCTGGAAGGGATGCTGTAACAACACAGACACTTAGCATTTATATAGCCCGCATACAAAGCCCTTGGCATATCTCAGCAACACTTGCAGATATGGAAACGGAGGCCAAAGGAAGCCGACTGCATGAATTGGCAGTAAACTCAGGAGATTTGTGTCAAAGAGATCGAACCGTGCATGGATTGATAATCCGGCTGCAACCTGGGTTGTCATCCTCTTTATGGATCAAAAAGAAGAGACCGCCTAATGCTCTTCGGCATCCTCTCTCTTCTTCTCTGCCCCCCAGTCCCTTTTATCTTTAATTTCCAGCCCAGCAAACAAATACATCTGCCAGACTGAATGCAGGCAGAAGAATGGGCTTTCCGGCCCACAGTGGCATACAAGCAAGCCATTAATTGCTCTACCCTGTCCATGGCGCAGAAACCCGCTCGCTCCCCAAGGCCTGGCCTTTTGTGGAAAGGGCACATGGGGTTGTGTTCTATTTTTCAGGCTTGGGGAGGGGGGCTTTAGGGGAGCTCTGTTGATGTTTGCTATGCAAATGTTGGAGTTAATTGCGCCAAAATGAGAAACATATTACTTAAATCAGGGCACTCTTCAGATGGGTATCGGTGCATGCGTGTGTGTGATATTTTGCCAGATGTTGCTTTATGACTGCTGTTTAATACCTCACCATCTGCTGCCTTCCTTATTCCGTCATGGTTTTTGTATTCTCGCTGGGATTTTTTTTTTTAATGATGTGCTGCCTTTTATCTCTTTTAGGCCTTAATGTGTTGCAAAAGCATAAACAGGAAAAGCAGGGAGGAGTGGTGATCTTCCAGGCGCTGGAGTGCATTTGCCGGCAGTCAAGGAACAAGAGCCTCTTGTGAAGAAAACGAAACAGCAGACGCATCCCACAAATATGCCAATTCGGCATTTTCTGACAGTTCTAACAAGGAGCCAATCAGAGCTTTGTTTTGACCTGGTGCCCAGTTAGGGGTGCCAGCCTCCAGGTGGAACCTGGGGATCCCCTGGAATTACAGCCCATCTCTAGACTACAGAGGTCAATTCCTCTGGAGAAAATGGATGCTTTGGAGGGTGGAGTCTATGGCATTGTACCCCACTGAGCAACCCTAACCTGGCAACCCTACCTCCAGCCTGGAATGTTTGGGTTGAAACCCATATTTCAATGGCAGGGCTTAGCAGAGGCACACATAAAACCACAGAGTGCTTCTGAGCATGTGCAGAATGCATCTGGCTAACTGCTGACAAACCACCAGCCACCCAAGCCCCTGAGATTGAAGGATAGAGCTTTTTACGGTGGCTAGGTTGCTATCGGGAGGTTCTATTTTCATCCACTGCCGAATCAGGAAACAAGATAGCCCTGGGCCCTCCCGCCCATTTCCCCTTCTGATTCTTTTGACCCTTCTCTGACTGGTGTGTAGTGCATTTCACAGTAGGCAGGGAAAGGGGAGGCACCTTTGGCCCTTCTAATGAAGGATGCAGCCACACCATGCGCATTCTCCTCTCTGCATTCACGGCTGTTGATTCAGCAACCCAGCATCCACACGGCTGTTTCCTGCCCACTTCCCTGCTGCAAGTTGCTTGCGGTCACCACGTTCCCCGCTGTATCACTGGAGAATTTTCAAAGGACTATTTAAAAACATTGGGAAACACTGTGTAGGATTATATAGCACTATAGCAATTACTGGTTTTTTAAAAGCCCTCTTCCAGTGGGGGAAAATATCAGCCATAAAGGGCTGACGGTGGGGAAATGGTGCCAACGTGGGCAGGACCTATGACAAACGCACACCTTCTCATTCAGATGTTGTGGTGATCTGGTTGGGCTCCATTCTTTCAGAAAAGATTGTCATAAACCAGGTTTGAGAAAGAGTGTGCTGGCCATGGTGATGCTCCAGAAAGTGCTCCCATTTCAAAGCTGAGGGCAGTTTTGTCTATTCAGACCGGCGACGGTTCTCCAAGGTCTCAAGGAGCAGCCCTTTTAAGAGAGCCAGTTTGGTGTAGTGGTTAGGAGTGCGGACTCTAATCTGGGAGAACCGGGTTTGATTCCCTACTCCTCCACATGCAGCTGCTGGTGTGACCTTGGGTCAGTCACAAGTTCTTTCAGAGCTGTTCTCTCATGAGCAGTTCTCTCAGAGCTCTCTCAGCCCCACCTACTTCACAGGGTGTCTGTTGTGGGGAGGAGAAGGGAAAGGAGATTGTGAGACTCCTTCGGGTAGTGAAGGGCGAAGTATAAATCCATTCTCCTCCTCCTCTTCCTCTTTTTCCTTTCCCCTTTCCTTCTCACCTGTGGCCTTTTGTTCTGTCTACCCCAATGAGTTGTATTCCAGATGGGAAGACTGGAGGGCCTAGAAGAAGCAATCCACCACAGCCAATCAATTACACCTCTGGTGAAGGGCTGGGGCCATGGGTCCCCTCATCTCCTTGAAATTATTGGGTTCAGTGTAAAAAAAAATAAAAATCATCATTTGACTTGGAAACTCAAAAGCTTTATATAGTAGTATCCCCAATCCTCCACATTTCCCGGTTTAGGGGAAAATGCTGTCCAAACAAATTACAAAGAGGATCTGACTCCAACGGTAAGAAGAGAAAGAAATTTTACTTACAAAAATAGAAGCACATCTTATGTGACATATGTGTCTACATTTAATTTATTGTGAACAGATTAACTTCAGAAAGGTTCACTTGCTACAGCTCCAAGCCGAGGTAAGAGAGAGAAGATGAGAGGTCCTCTATAAGATGAAACAGAAGGCAAACAATGGCCAAAGAGATTCAGCAATGAGAGGGTGGGGCTAAGTGTTCAGTCTCCCCAGTCAGAAAATTCTCTTAACCCTTTCTCTCCCAGTTCCTCTTACATGCAGAGTTACAATATTGAACACAAATACCCAGGAAGATACTGCAGCTCAAGGGCAGAACACTCGCTTTGTATGCAGAACTCCGAGGTTTCTCCGGTCCCTGGCTACTCCAGTTCAAGGTTAACAGGAGTTGTGGAAGCCTCTGCTCTGCCTGGGACCCTGCAGAACTGCTGTCAGTCAGAGTGGGTAATGTAGAGCTAGGTGGTCTGAGGCAGCTTCATATACATGGTGGTTTCTTTCCAGAACAGCCCTACATGTACACGTGAAGATGCCTTACATGAAGTGAGATCCTTGGTCTGTCAAGGTCAACACTGTCTACCCTGATTAGGTCTCCTGCTACCTAATCTGGAGATGATGGGGATTGAATCTGGGACCTTCATGCCAAGCAAAGAGCCATCATGATGTAGTGGTTAAGACTGGAAGAGTCTAATCTGGGAGAACTGGGTTTGATTCCCTGCTCCTCCATATGAAGCCTGCTGGGTGACCTTGAACCCATCACAGTTCTCTCAGGACTCTCTCAGCCCCACCTACCCTACAAGGTGCCTGTTGTGGGGAGAGGAAGGGAAGGCAATTGTAGGCCACTTTGAGGCTCCTTAGGGCAGAGAACAGCAAGGTTCTTATAAAATCTTCCTGTTCCCCTACACATCCTGTCAACAGACATTCTCTAGGGATGCCAGCCTTCAGGTGGGACATGGGAATCCCCTGGAATTACAGCTCATCTCCAGACTACATAAATCAATCCCCCTGGAGAAAATGGCTGCTTTGGAGGGTGGGCTCTGTGGCGTTGTACCCCACTGAGGTCCCTGTTCTCCCCCAACCCCACCCTCCCCAGGATCTTTACCCAAATCTTAGGAATGCTAGCCTCCAGGTGGGACCTGGGGATCCCCTGGAATTATAGCTCATCTCCAGACTACAGAGATCAGTTCCCCAGGAGAAAATGGATGTCTTGGAGGGTAGACTCTACGGGATTGTACCCACTGATATCCGTATCCTCCTAGGCTCCATTCCCCAAATCTCCAGGAGCTTCCCAACCTGGATCTGGCTACCCTAGGCAACCCTATCAATTCCCCTGGAGAAAATGTCTGCTTGGGAGGGTGGACTCTATGGCATTTTACCCCACTGAGGTCCCTGTCCTCCCCAGGCTCCATCCCAAAATCTCCAGGAGTTTCCCAACCTGGATATGACAACCCTGCCACCCCATCCCCTGGCAGTGGCTGTGGGGACCTGACAACCCTATCTGGGAGTTCCATACACAGTACTTAATTCCCAGATGCACTCAGACCCAATTTGTATTGGGACTGCGGCATGCAGGAGGGGGAGCTTGAAACCTAAAAGTGCCCTGCGGATTGCCTAGTGGTTGCCTATGTATTTGTAACCCATCAGTACGTGTATGTTTCCACAAGATCCCAGAATCTAACTTGATAAAAGTAAACATTTTAGGTCTCACTAAGTTGTTCTTGGATCACGGAGAGACATGTCAATATTTATAGTTAAGCAGAGAGGTTCTCAATGTTCCCGTTGTTTTTCCCAAGCGCGATTGGCCAAGGTCTGCCTGGGACTTGATGGCCCAGCAAGGTGAGATTCGAAGCTAGTCTCCAAGAGACCCAGGGACTCTCCACCCATCCAGTCCCACCAGCTTCCTTGCTGCGATCGGAGCAGAAGAAACAGCATCTGCTTCAGCTTAGCGTTAATTCACTTAGTTTGCTTGCTTAACTAAGTTGAACTGTTCCTTTGATTAGTTCCATTTTAAAGCAAAGTTTAATCAAACATCTGAAGTAAACAAAATCAAATTGAACTAATTGAGGAAAATGGAGTCAAATTATGTCCTTGTTAAACAAGTTTTAAGCAAGTAAGGCAAAGCTGGGTTTGGTGCGACGGTTGGCAATGGGGCAGATTTCCGTTCTTAACGCTAGAAAGGGAGGGACCAAGTAGAATTCAACCTTCATTCTGTGTTTGGAGGTAACAGACAAAGTGGAGCTTTGTCTGGGATGGGCACGAAGTTGGTTTATCTACAGGCACGGGCACATCTTATGTGAGCAATTGCAGAGCAATGATTGAACACTTCCTGGTTTAACAAAAGTCTTTGATCTGAGTCCAATTTATCGAGATGTCCAAATGACAGTGCCTCTGTACACGAAGCTGCCTTATACTGAATCAGACCTTGGGTCCATCAAGGTCAGTATTGTCTACTCAGACTGGCAGCGGCTCTCCAGGGTCTCCGGCAGAGGTCTTTCACATCACCTTCTACCAGATCCTTTCAGACTGGAGATGCCAGGAACCAGGGATCTTCTGAATGTCAAGCAGATGCCCTGCTGCTGAGCCATGGACCTTCCCAGTATCTGTGATTCCCAGCTATGGTTAGATTCTCAGATACTGAGAAAGAAACATCATCCCATTAGTTAAAGTACCTAAGCATGCCTTCCAAAGACCAACATTCTAGCAGATGTTTGCACCCCAGAAGAAATATCCAGGTAATATGTTGCAACCTGTCAAGTTTCCCCGAACGGGGAAATCTGGCAGGCATTTCAGCTCAAATTCATGGTAGGGGGAGAGAGTTCTGCAAGTTCTGCTCCATATCATAGTCCCCCTTGGCTTCTGTTAACAAAGACAAAATGCACTGGAGCATTAGAATTGCCAGCTCTGTGTTGGGAAATACCTGGAGATCTGGGGGAGGGTGGAACCTGGGGATGGTGGGGTTTGAGGAGGAGAGGATATAATGCCATACAATCGATCCTCTAAAGCAGCCATTTTCTCCAGGGGAACTGGTCTCTGTTGTCTGGAGATCAATCATAATCGCAGATCTCCAGGTACCACCTGGAAGTTGGCAACCCTATAGAGTGTCCGTCACAGCTCTCCCAGCCAGCATCTCTTCTGGTTTGGCTCCTCATCACTGGCCAGTCTGAAGAAACAAATTAACTTCCAATTGATTGGGAACCCGAAGCCAAGCGAGGAATCTAACCTGGGAGCCCTGCAGAACAGCCACCCAAGTTCAATAGCGGCAGCTCACTCTGCAACCTTTTAATGCTGACAAGGAGCTTTTAACCCAGGCTCCCCTCTTTATTGAGTGTGTTAATTACTGAAATCAACAGCCAAGAAAAAAAAACCTATTAATTAATTGCATCCATACTTGCTACAAGGCACCGGGCAGAAAACAAGAGAGATTTGTTGCCATATGAGTAGCAACTTCTAGATTGGAGGGCTTTTAAAAAAAATGGATGAAACGAATGGCTATTAGCCATGAGAGGCAGATGAAACCTCCATGTTCAGAGACACTATACCTCTGATTGCCAGGTGCTGGGGTAGCATTGCCAGCTCTGGGTTGGGAAATTCCTGGAGATGCAGAGCCTGGGAAAGATGGGTTTTGGGGAGGGGATAGACATCACTGGGGGATAATGCCATAGGGTCTACTGTCCAAACCACCATTTTCTCCAAGGGAACTGTTCTTGCTTGTCTGAACATCAGTTGTAATTCCAGATCTCCAGGCCTCACCTGAAGATTGGCAACCCTATCTGGGATCAGCTTGTTGATTTTGCTTGGTTTCAGTTTCCAAAGAAAGAGAATGTTTTATCCCTCTTTAGCCACAGAGAGAGGCTGCCAGGCCGAGAAATGATGTAGCCTGTGTCTATGCTGACCAAGTCAAGGGCACGCAGATAGGCCACGCCTGCTCAAGATGACCTCAGTTCCTTGTTCCTTAGTCAGCTGACTGAGAGCAACCTGAAGCCCTCTGCTTTATCCAAGGCCCTTTGGATTTTATCCCCAAGACTCAAGAAGCAAACAGGAGTCAGGAAATGCACTGGTGCCAAGGCCCATTGTTGGAGATCACTGATGATCTACCAGGAAACAGGGACTGCCCCGGTTATTCAGGAACGTTGGATTGTATGAGAAAAATAGCAATAGTTTCCAAAAGAGCAAACCAACCATGGCTTCAGATCAAGCACTATAACATCCATTCACTGTCAAGCTATGGGAAGAGGCTGCACCTGCGGAGGGACTCATTTCCTCCTAGACTCTATGGTATACCATAGAGCCTGCTGGACTTGTACATGGGAGTTAGGGTTGCCAGGTCCAAGTTGGGAAATACCTGGAGATTTGGGGGTGGAGTCTGGGGAGGGCATAGTTTTTGGGGGGAGGGACCTCAGTGGGGTATGATACCATAGAGTCCACCTTCCAAAGTGGCCATTTTCTCCAGGGAAACTGATCTCTTGTTACCTGGAGATCAGTTGTAATTCCAGGAGGTCTCCAGCCACTACCTGGAGGTTGGCAACCCTAATTCATTCAATTTCTTTTGCTTTTTGTTTTTAATTCCAAGAACTGGCAACCCTAATTTGCTCCCAGTAAGTAGAAAAGTAATTTCTTTTGCTTTTGTTTTTAATTCCAAGAAGGACTATTTTGTTATCCGTTTGTGTGATGCAATTTTGTTTCATTATTGTTTCTCTCATTATTGTTCTTTCATTTTCATAATTCTATTTTGTTATTTCCCATTGGTTTCAATGGAAGACACACACAACCTCTCAGGTCCTCTCAGGTCTGTACCTTCACGCTTTCCCACCCAAATTGGACAAAACGCAGGGGGGTTGCAGTATTACCTGAGGACACCCACAGTGCCAAATTTCAGACCGATCGACTAAAGCACCCTATTTCTAAGCCAATGAAAAGTGCCTGCATTTAACATTAAAATCTACAGGAGAACTGAGAGGGAAGATTCCAAACAGTAACTCAGTCAGCACTGCAGCTGCAGAGCTTGAGGAACAGAAGCATAAGGAAGAGGCAGCCTGGCAAGGGCAAGGGCATTTGTTAGCTCACTGAGGGCAAGGCGTCTGGGAAGGCAGACAGCAGCAGACGGAGCTTGAGGAGGGTTGCCCCATATCCCCTGCAGTGCTCCCTCTAAGCTGTGGAGTCTTGTGAGCAAAAATTCTACTTTGTGAGAGACTGGCATTAAAGTTGTGAGCAAGCAATTTGGCTGCTGCATGAATTAGTTTGCTCTGGAGCCTTCCTGAGCGGAGACAAAAATGTGTCAGCCAGAGGCTAAAAAACTGTGAGCTAGCTCACACTAACTCAGCTTAGGGGGAACACTGACCCCCTGGCAACCAGGGGGGTGGGGTGATGGAGGAACTTACTGGGAGCAAAGAGAAGCCTCAGCCGGCATGACCAGCATTTGTGGCTACATCACCAGTGAAAGAGGGACTCTCTGGTATTAGGGCAAAAACACTTTGGTAGAAGTCATTTACTATTGGGGCTTTGCCCAAATACCAGAGCATCCCTGTGTTGATGGCAACACACAACAATGTCACTTCTGGTGTGTATGGGAAGTGACATCACCACCTTGCCAGCAAGGCAGACCTAGGCCCCCTTTTGCTGCCAGGAACTCCTGCCAACCTAGCAGTTCGAAGGTAAGAAATTGCAAGCAGATAAATAGGTATTGCTTCGGTGGGAAGGTAACAGCGTTCCATGTGCCTCGACATGTAGTCATGCTGGCCACATGACCACAGAAACATCTTCGGACAGCGCTGGCTCTTCGGCTTGGAAATGGAAATGAGCACCGCCCCTAGAGTCAGATTTGACTGGCTTTCAGGCAAGGGAGACCTTTACCTTTACCTAAGTCAACTGATCAGCACCACGGAAAGGGCCACACAGCAGGGGATTCCCCAACCCCAGCCATGAGGGAGATTTGCTTGGACAGGGAGATAAAAGTTGGAGAGTAGCAGCCCAGGAGGGGAGTGATGAAACCATCAGACACAGAGGCTGCAATAACAAAAGAGACCAGAACAAAAGAAGATTCTGATCCCTCCCCCCATTATAGACCACTTAAACAGGGAATTTGTTTAATTTTCCTATTAATTCCAATAACTATGAAACACCTCGTTTTCATAACTATTGTAATTAACGATGAAAGAAATGCACTGGCCTAGGGTTTGCTCTCTAAAGCGGCCATTTCCTCCAGGGGAACTGATCTCCGTCGTCTGGAAATTGGTCACAATTCCAGGAGATCTCCAGGCCCTGAAGTTGGCAACCCTGAAAGTAAGCCATGAAAGCATTGTGGGGAGGAAAAGAACAATCCTTTCACTGTTTAGAATTTTTCTGGAGGATGTTTTTTTTTTCCTCCCAGGAAGCTTTAGCAACCTGCCGAAATGCACAAAAAATTCCCCTACCTGAATCCCGTTTATTGTAAATATTACAGCCGCTCCATTGTAAACAGCAGCAAGAGGCTTGTGGGAAACCATTCATCAAAATAAACCACGGGAGGGGGGAGGAAAGGCCTCGGCTGGGCTTGTTTAACTAGTGCAGCGGCTTCTCCCCACGTAGCTGATTTCCAAATAACACAATTTATTGCCTCGACTGGATTTGCGAAGGGCTGAGACTCCGTTCCTCCGGGGCTCCTTGAACATCCCGTTAATCAAAGCACAATACCAGCCCTGATCATATTTACAGCCTGGCAGGCAATTAGTCAATAATAAATAAAAAAAGGCATCGGGAAAGACAAATTGGTAGCGTTGCCCCTGTATCAATGGGGCTTATAGACTCCAAAAAAAAAAAAAGATTTATCAGTAACCAGTGGAGAGGATAAATATTTATAAATGGGATGTGTCGTTCATAACGTGATAAAGCATCTTCCGTCACTGTGTTAAAGAAAATGCGTTTTTAAGTTGGCACGCTGTATTAATCGCCTAATCGTTGCTGGGGTGGTGGCGTTTGTCTCCAAGAAGTGTTTGTACCATTTGATTAGCCATGCCAAGAGAGTGGAAGAACTTTAAGTTTAGATAGATCTTGAAAACAGGACAGGTAATCGATGGCAAAAATAATACTCCAGCGGCCCAAAATAATAATGACCGGGGTGTCCTCTAGATCCATTGAAATAAAAGGGAAGCTCACTTGCTCGCTTCAGTGGATGCCAGTTTAATCTACAAGTGAAAATAGCAATGGTCTATTCTAACACCTGCCCTGACTTGGATAGCCCAGAACAGCCCAAAGTCAGAAGCTAAGCAGGGTCAGCCCTCGTTAATATTTGGATGGGAGACCAGGATCACTATGCAGAGGCAGGCAAATGGCAAAGCACTGCTGTCCGTCTCTTGCCTTGAAAACCTTACAGGATTGCCATAAGTAGGCTGGGACTTGATGGCCCTTTCCAGCATCGTTCTAGCACCAAGCATGCATTCATCAAAAGTATTTTTGCAACTGCAAGCTGGTGTTTGTTCTGCTAAATGCACACACAATTATCCTTTGCTGCTGATGTCTACGGTAGTAGTAAGCTAAGCTAAGCAGCTTTCTTCAAAGCAAAACAAACAAACACAACTTTGGAATGTTTAATCTAGGACTGGATCAGGTTTTAGACATCACTGAAACGCTACGATTCTAAACAAATCCAGAAACATCTGGAAAGGCATCTCTCCCCAAACCACCATCTTTTCAGAGATTTAACTTCTTGAGACTCAGGAGAGGGGGCTGAAAGCTGAAGAGTACTCCAGGGGGGAAATGAGGTATAAGAGAGAGTGGTTTCCCCAGATTCCAAAGGGGTAGCCGTGCTAGCCAATTGGAGCAAAATAAAGACAGAAGTCTAACAGTACCTTGAAGACTAACAACATCTATTCCGGTATGAGCTTTCTGTGAGTCAGAGCTCACTTCTTCAGATACTGTGAAGAAGAAATCACATTCCACATTTTTATAGGGGAAATTACTGAAAGGGAAGGAATTTGGGGACAGAGGGAGGCTTGGTATGAATCCCATCCTATATGTTTCAGGTGTTAAAGCAGTTTCTTCAGAGCCTGTTTATAGGATTGTGTGGACAGCCTAAAATACTGCTGGGTTTCACTAGGAACCAAGTAGCTTAAATATATATATACCTGGAAAATCTAGGGCAAGAGAGCCAGTGTGAGGTAGAGGTTAGAGTTTTGGACTACGATCAGGGAGACGCAGGGTCAAATCCCCACTCTGCCATGGAAGCTTGCTGTGTGACCTTGGGCAAGTCTAGGGCTGACAGGTCCCCCGGGGGGGCAGGGGGTTGCCCACTCTAGGGGGCCCTGACCCGCTGGCCAAGATCCGGCCACAGGGGGAACCCCACCCCCAAAGTGCCTAAATCGGGCTGACATGCCCAGAGGGATTACGTCACCCGGAGGTGACATCATCACATCGGGCACGTCGTTTGGAGACACTCTAGCATTTGACCTTATAACTGATGAATAAAGTAACCGTTGCTGCCATCCCTAATGTAGTAATTTACAACCAGCTAGCACTTTATGTTTTGAATTGTTTTAGATGGCTTTATCTATGTCATAATTCTTTTTATGCTATTCTTGTAAGCCGCCCTGAGCCTGCTTCAGCGGGGAGGGCAGGGTATAAATCAAATAAAAATAAATAAATAAAAAAACTCTATGGTACCATAGAGTTTTAAGGGCGAATGCTAGAGCGTCCTTTGACGACATGGAGCTTCTCCCCCCCCCACACTGGATGCCAGGTAGGGACCTGGCAACCCTAGACCAATCACACACATGCAGCCTAACCTACCTCACAGGGTTGTTGGGAAGATAAAATGTAAGAAAAGAGAATGATATAAGCCCCTTTGTATCCCCCTTGGTGAGAAAAGTGGGGTATAAATGAAATGAGTAATAAAACACCTAGCTATTCCCTGCTGGTCCTTTGTGGGCCTCCGGTGTCCTTTCAGATGGAAACAGCAGCTGGAAGGGCTGTGCATAGTATGAAACTACACAGCCAGAAAACCGCTGTTATACTGCCACAAACCACACTGCTGGCAAACGCAGTAAGACACAACAACCGAGAGAGTTCTTCTCAGCCAAGGCAAGGTTTGAACCACAGACTTTCTACTTCACTCACTTAATCAGTACACGGGTGCATTTTTAAAAAAGACAAGAGATCAAAATTCTGTGCCCAGGCTATCGGAATGATGTGCCGAGAATCAAAATTGTGCAACCTATATAAATTATGGAAACTGAGTACTTTGCATGCAGTTTTATTTAAATTGACCCTGCTGTTTGGCATAATTTATTCTGTCCCCTGACACCCCAGCTTCAACTATCAGAAATTACCTTCTGCCCCCTCTAGGGTTTCTGATAGCAGCGGAGTAGAAGACAGTCCAGTGTCCCCTCTAAGATGTGCACGTGAGCGGCCGCTCATTAACACAGGCAGCCCTGCTCAGCAGCAATCTGGAGCCGCGCAGGGTCTTGACTGCCCATTTTCCCCTTTTTAAGATTACAGAGATTATGGTCTGCTCAGAATGTAAACTGCTGCACTCAGTAGGGGGAAATATTAGAGGAGGAACATTGGCAGACACGTGACCCGCACCGGTTTAAACCAAGCCTTCACAGCCCTGAGGGTTAGAAACCAGCTCCCTTGTGGGAGGGAAGACTGAAATCTGGGCCCACTATTGTGTGCTTTCTAGATTCCTACAGAATCCAGCACAGAGAAGGTCCTGGCCCTGGGCATAACAGGACATAGGTGATTAACAAAGTGAATACATAAATAAGTAACACGGACCTAGCAAATAAAATGGCCTTGCAAAGCCCCTTAAGAATATCGAAAGATGGTGCCCTCCGCATGCTCAGGGAGCCAGTTCCACAGGGTGGGATCTACCAAAGAGAAAATGCAGGCTTTCTTCAAGGCCAGGAGGGCTGCCTTAAGTAGGGGAACAGTCAGTAGGTGATAATCTGAGAACTATAGCTGGTGCATATAGCATGGGGAGAGAGGGTCTGTTATGTCCGCTGACCGCCACTCGGCGACAGTGACATTTACCAGAGCATGGAGCTCAAGAGACAATAGGGACTAGGATCCTGAAACTTCAAGCGGTCACCAATAGGAACCTGGGTGGGAAGTTCAAACCCACCAATGGGACCTGGGGGTGGTCCACGGGGACTGTATATAGTTGGCCATTGGCCGGTATTCTCTGTTTTGTTGTGTGTGCTAGTAAACTATGAGCTAACAATCATGCTGTGTCCTGGTTCTTCATGCATCGAACCCACTTAAAAAAACAGGGTCTTTTTACAAATTATGACGGGTATGTCATTCAAAGACACAGGGAGCGATTCCCAGCTATCAGAAGACCATTGGCTAGCCTAACCCTTCACTCCCAGTGATGAAACTTCACCTGGCTGTCTACCAACCAGTCATCTTCCTCACAATGGAACAGTCAGCCTGCAGCCCTAAGAGTGAGGATAATAATCTTATAACTGTGGTTAAGCACAAGGATAAAGGAGAGGATAAATTTTGCAGCTAGCTGGGGGAGGCAGGCAGCATACAACGGGTTGGACAGATGTTTCTCTGTTTACATAAGCACTTCAACACAGCTCCTCCGGGCTTTTCTTGCCTCAGGGGGACTGCGCCGCATTTCAGTGGAACATTGAAGATTTCTGCAGGAAGTGACAGGGACGGATCCCTTTTCACATTTGCAAATCTCTACCCGGCCCGTTAGACATGATGAAATTCTAAATGTTTTCTGGAAGAAGATGTTATGTAAAACACACGCACACGCATGCACACACCTGCTGTTGTCCTCGGACTCGTTCTAGATCGGATCCGGGCACGCGACGCTTTCTGACCACGTTTGGCATCAGCAGCATTCTGGTGGCGTTCTCACAAATGTGTCAAAGCACTCGTGAGCAGAATCCGCCTCATTGCCTTTCAAATGAAGCCACAGCAAGCATGGCTGAGCCAGTTCTTTGCCTTCGCTACACAGCCAAGTCAATGAATTTGTCAGCGAGAGAGAGAGTGAGGCGCAAACCAGAAGGAATTCCTCACATCCTTTCATTTCGGACAGCTAGTTCCACTTCCAAAGTAACCCTATAAATGAAATCTCCCTGGTTTTCAGTTAGCACCTGCACTTCAGGCACGCGGTCTCAAATGCTTCAAAAGCCAGTGACCCACATACCCCCCCAGGGCCCAGAGAAACCTGGGGCACTGCCCCACCATGGTCTGCATCCTCCTGCTCTGCCCAACAATGTTGGAAGCTTTCCTTCTGCCTAAGGAAGCTTCCTCTGGAGGTGGAAGAGTCCACTTATATTGGTGGAAGAGTTCTTAAGCTTTGAGGAAGGTGTAAAAGAATTTGGTTGAGTTTAGTGCTTGGTAGGAGGCAGGCCAGGCTCTTGATCTTAGGTATGCCATGCAAGCCACTGAGCATTTAAACGGTTTTTCATTGACATGGCAGATGTGTCATACTGAAGTGAGTCAGTGTGGCATAGGGGTTAGAGGACCGGGGAGATCTGGGTCCGAATCCTTACTCAGCTGGGAAGCATCCTGACTGACCTTGGCTTAGTCTCTCTCTCTCTCTCTCTCTCTCTCTCTCTCTCTCTCTCTCTCTCTCTCTCTCCAGCCTAACTTGGCAGAACATAAGAACACAAGAGAAGCCATGTTGGATCAGGCCAGCAGCCCATCCAGTCCCACACTCTGTCTCACAAAGTGGCCAAAACCCAGGTGCCATCAGCAGGCCCACCAGTGGGGCCAGAACTCCAGAAGCCCTCCCACAGTTGCCCCCCACAAGCACCAAGAATACTGAGCATCACTGCCCCAGACAGAGTGTTCCAGATATAAGAGCATAAGAGAAGCCATGTTGGATCAGGCCAGTGGCTCCAGGGTCACTCCAGGGTCACTCTCACTTCCCAGTCCACTGCTGTGATCCTGGATGGCCAGAGTCCCTGGTTTCACTCTTCTAACCATGGGTACAAATGAGGTTTCAAACAGCAGTGGAACAGGAGAACCCAGAAGTGATGTCATGCCTCTCTAGGAATCACTGGAAATTTAATGGTAAAACCATTGAGTTCCCAGTGATTTCTAGAGAGGCTTGACATCACTTCTGTGCTTTCCCCAGAAGTGACATAACACTGCCTCCTCGATGGCAATTTATTTTATTTTTTTTGCGTTTTTCTCCCACTGGCCAACAGAGTGGTGACTGGCAGCAGGTGCTACCAGTGGGAGAAGTGTATCAGTAGGAACACATCAAAATGCTTAAGGAGAAGATTAACAAAGAGGAGAGTAAACCTCTTGTGGGCCTGGCAAGCACGCAGCACATCAGCAAGCAGCTCCAGTAAGCACTGAAGTCGCTTGCCAGACATCTGTCTAGCTAATGTCATTACCAGGAGGATCTTCTGAAGGGAAAGGGGGACAGTACATGACCCTACTGTAAAAATAAGGTCAAGAATCACACAACAAATGCCATGATGTCACTGCATAGTTATCAGATCTGACTATATCATATCATTTAGGGCAAGTGAAGGCTATTGAGAGCAAGTATAACAATAATCAGTAAAAAGGGGGAAATGATGATGAGCGGTTGTAGCTCCACTTTTTACACCAGTGCAGGCACATCATTAACCCCACAGCGCTTTCTGCAGTTTGGCAAACCGACCTTGCACCGAGGCTGGATTTGAACAACTACATGGTCCCTATTACCACGTGGATCTGAGTGACCCAAGGCGAGTAATTTGGGAAGCTTGTTGTTGTTGTTCAGTCGCACAGTCGAGTCTGACTCTTCTCGACTCCATGGACCAGATCACGCCAGGCCCTCCTGTCTTCCGCCGTCCTCTGAAGTTTCCTCAACTTTATGTTTGTTGCATCGGTGACACTGTCTAACCATCTCATCCTTTTCCGTCCCCTTCTTCTTTGACCTTCAACCTTTCCCAGCATCGGGGTCTTCTCCACTGAGTGCTCCCTTCTCATTTGCTGGCCAAAGTATTTGAGCTTCAGCTTCAGTCTCTGGCCTTCCAGGGAACAGTCAGGGTTGATTTCTTTTAGGATTGACTGATTTGATCTCCTTGCAGTCCAATGGAAGCTACTCACAGCTAATCTCTTGTAGGATGCTGGCCACAGCTGATTTAACTTCATTTCACCCAGACACAAGGAATCCCAAGCCGCAGCTCCCGACCAACAGGACGTCAAGAGCACAACCCGGCTTAAAAAAGCCAGGACATTCTAAGTAGCAGGGATCAAGTCTGAGACTGTCTGCACAGATGCTTGCAAACTCACAGAGAGAGAGAGAGAGTCATACACGGCGGAAAAGCAGACATTCTTATTTGGAAAGGTTATTAGGGTGTTCGGAAAACAGCTGCAGGCCCAGATGTAGAAATGATTGTTCAGTTAAAGATTTCTCAGCAGAAGATAGCTGTTGAATAAACCAATACCGAGATTCAGAAGGGCATTTGAAGGAGCTGAATTCCTCATGGCAACGTGCACGACAGCCAAAAGTTTTATTTGTAGTAGCAGAACAAAATTGCAGACAGCTGGTGGATCGTTGGAATATTTTTTTAAAAGGTTTTTTTTGTTTGTTTGTTTCTGATGGAATGATACGGCCTTTTTTAAAAGAGAGAGAGGGATAAGCGTGCGTTCTCACAAAAGGCGTTCTCCCCGCCCCCATAAATAGTTAGCATTGAAAATCCGCATCCATTTTACGAAGACAAAGGCGATCCTGATGCTGCAGGGTTCCCCGACGGGCACTTCCCTGGGCACCCACCACGTTCTTCAGGCAAGTAGCTGAGCCCACTTGGAAGGCAGAACAGTTTTGGGTGTTTTATCCTCCCTTCACCCCCATGTGTACGGTTGGGCTGCCAGGTCTGCAATAGGCCCGGTGGCGCTCCAATACCATAAAGTTTACGAGGAATCCTAGAGTATTACCCTAATGTAGGGTTGCCAGGTTCCCCCTGGCCATTGGCGAGGGTGGGGGTAGGTTTGCCCACTCCAGACTGGGAAACGCATGGAGATTTGGGGGTGGGACCTGCGGAGGGCAGGGGCATCAGCGCTGTATAATACCATAGAGCCCACCCCTCCATAGCATCCATTTTCTCCAGGGGAGCTGATCTCTGTAGTCTGGAGATAAACTGTGATTCCGGTGGATCCCCAAGTCCCACCTGGAGGCTGGCATCCCTGCCCCAATGCAATGGCATCACTTTCAGAGTTTCACCGGGAGTGATGTCGCAGTGTCAGACTGATGCCTAGTTGGATGTCCCTACCCCTAAACCTCCCACTAGTTAATAGCACCGAGCTGGCCACCGTGTGTGTGTGTGTGATCCTCGTTTCCCCCTCTGATAGTCTTCTCTGTGTGTATGTGTTTTTTATCCTCCATCGATCTTCTGGGGTGACCTTGTGTGTCTTCCTCCCTCAGCCTTCTTCTCTACGTGTTTGTGTGTGTGTTTACATTCCCCATCTCCCTACGTCTGGTGCTCATGTGTGCTTGGCTCCACCTCCTCCGGCAGCCATTTTGTAGTGGTGCCCGCCACCCTGCCTTCAAATTCCAAAGGTGCCTGCAGGCTCAGTAAGAAGGAGGAGAAGGAGCAGCAGCAGCAGCTGGTTTTTATACCCTGCTTTTCTCTACCTGTCTCCAAATTCTTACCTGTCTCCAAAACTAACCCCGCCCCCACCCCTTTCATGCCATTATAAGGACAAACAATCCACTGTTGCTCCAAATGCATTGCAGATATGAGCTAGGATTGCCAGTCCTCCCTCTATATTGGAAGACTTCCTGCTGGCAACCACGGCTCTGTTGGCCAGGAAGAGAAAAATAGAAATTTTAAAAATCACCATTGACATGACAGTGTTGTATCACTTCCAGGGAAAACCTAGGAGCCATGTCATGCTTCTTTAGGAATCGCCAGAAACTCTATGGTTTTAGCTGGGAAGTGATCATGAGCATAGGGTTGCCAGCCAGTGCCCGACAATCAGCAGGACGCTTGTGGGGGACATGGGGAGGCACAGTACTACATCACTTCCAGTAAAAAAACAAAACAAGAACAAAACCAGAAGTGGCAAAGGGTAGCTCTGGGAATAGCTGTGGTAAAATCGTAGAGTTTCCAGCAATCCCTAGAGCTACCCTTTGTCATTTCTTGTAATAACACTATACTGTGTGTGCTTTGTTTTGAATTTTTCTCCCACTGCCAATCAGAACTCGGCAGCCCTGCGTGAGAACGGTGGAGACAGGAGTGTGAAAAGGGTCTGGATCTCAGAATGGCTCAGAAAAAATACAAGTTAGAAAATAACTTATGTCAGTTGAGCCCATTCTGAACTGAGCCAAGAGGGTGAAGCAGCTCCTTCATCACGTTGCTGTTCAGTCACACAGTCGAGTCCGACTCTTCATGACCCCGTGGACCACATCACGCCAGGCCCTCCTGTCTTCCGTCGTCCTCCGGAGTTTGCTTAATTTTATGTCCTTCATCATAAACCAGAACTATTCTAGGTTCATCTTCAAATTACAATAATATGGCTACTCCCTCCCTAGAAAATGGAGATATTTATCCATGGGATTCACTGAACATGGAGGGGTAAAGCTTTCAACTGCAGGGAACCTCCGATTCCAATCCCCATTGAGCCGTGAAGATCCCCAAGTGACCTTGGTCTGGTCACCAACCTTATCGACCTCATAAGATAGTTATGAGGATAAAATGAGATGTAACTCCTGGAGGAAGAGTAGAATGAAAATGCAGTTAACGAAAACTGAAAAATTCAGAACTTCAGCTACATGGAGATCTGGGAACTTTAATTGAAGTAAGGAACATACCTGGGAGTCCCCCAGGACTTTCCCCCTTTGGTTGATGTGAGCATAACTCTGAAAAGTTAATTCTTCCAATAACATTCTTGCAGGGCAATCCCAAACAGTGCGATCCTTTCTAAGCCCATTAGCGACAATGGGTTTTAAGGTAAAAGTAAAGGTTTCTCTTGCTCAAAAGCTAGTCGAATCCGACTCTAGGGGGCAGTGCTCATCTCTGTTTCCAAGCCAAAGAGCCAGTGCTGTCCAAGGACTTCTCTGTGGTCATGTGACCGGCATGACTAAACACTGAGGCACACGGAATGCTGTTATCTTCCCACCGAAGCGGTACCTGTTTATCTGCTTGCAATTTCTTGCTTTCGAACTGCTAGGTTGGCAGGAGCTGGGGCCAGAGACGGGAGCTCATTCTGTCACGCTGCACGCGGGTCTTGAACAGCCAAACTACAGACCTTCCAGTCTGCAGCTCAGCGTCTTAACCTCTGAGCCACCATGGCCTTTTTAGAAGGGAGTAATTCTGCTTATGACTGCATTCACCATACGTACAAATCTTACTAGCTTGCTAGGTAACCTCTCCAGCAAGGGATGGGGCTCTCTAGAGATTCCGATGGAAAGAAATGATTGCCACCAGCCCCGGGGCGGGGGGGGTGGAATATACAGAGGAAAAAGACTTGCCAGACACTATCATGTGGTAATCACCAAGAAAAATAAATCCCAACTATGTTCTCTAATCATGGATATTCCCTTCCACTAAATGAAAGCTTCGTCACCAGATTAATTATTCATTGCAAATTATGCACTCGGCTCAAGCTCTTTAAAATTTCGCAACAGACATTTGTTTTACAAACTCGGAGCCTGGATGCAAAATCATTCTACATGGGGGTTGGTGAGGAAGCATAAACGCTCAGTAATGATACACTAAAACTGTATTCTGCAAGCATCTTAGAGGCCAGGAAATGAGGAAAGAATTTAAAAAATCAATGAATCGGCTTTTAGAAACACAACATGCAATCCACTCCAATTAGAATTTTTTCCCCATCCCAGAGAAGATTTGCATTCAACACACCAAAAACAGGCCGGTCAGCCGAGCTCTTAAAAGAGGTGCCAGCTCTGGGTTGGGAAATACCTTGAGATTTTGGGGGTGGATCCTGGAGAGGATGGGGTTTGGGGAAGGGAGGGACCCCAACAGGGTACAATGTCCACCCTCCAAAGCAGCCATTTGGGAAGGTCGTAAAAGTGGGAGAGTAAATGGTCCCCTGTGAGAAAATATGGAAAGCTAACTCATCAGTGGGAAGCTAACATTTCTGAGAGCATAGTTTTTTCCCCCTCAGAGTGCTGATTTTCCATGGGCAAGCAAGCAAATTTAAACAAAGAGCCATATGTCCCCCACCCACCCAATCAGCAATGTTATGCTGGAATACTTTACAGTAGGGTTGCCAACCTCTGGGTAGTGGCTGGAGATCTCCTTGAATTGCAGCTAGGCTCCAGACGACGGGGATCAGTTGCCCTGGAGAAAATGGCTACTTTGGAAGGTGGACTGTGTGGCATTACACCCCGAGGAGGTCCCTCCCCTCCCTAAACCCCACCCTTCCCAGGCTCCACCCCCCAAATCTCCAGGTATTTCACAACCCAGGCCTGGCAACCCTACTTCACAGAACTTTTGAAAGGATTACAGAGATAAAGAAGAAAAGGAGAGGAGATTGGATTCGTACCCTGCCCTTCACTACCCAAAGGAGTCTCGGAGCAGCTTACAATCTCCTTTCCCTTCCCCTCCCCACAACAGTCACCCTGTGAGGTAGGTGGGGCTGAGAGAGCTCTGAGAGAACTGCTCTTGAGAGAACAGCTCTGAAAGAACTTATGACTGACCTAAGGTCACCCAGCTGGCTGCATGTGGAGGAGTGGGGAATCCAACCCAGTCCTCCCACCCGGATTAGAGTCCACATTCCTAACCACTACACTCAAAGTCCATGAAGTTGTTTGTAAGCACCAAACAAAAAAGACTTACGCCTTACCATTTATTTTTTACAAAAAGCTGGTCCCCTGTACATTGGGTCAGCCAAGATTTCAGATAACCGGTGATTTGAGTGTTGGTCTGGAGCTGATGAGACTCAGGTTCAAATCAGCATTCTGCTTTGAAACTCCCTGGGTGGCCCTAGGCCAATCACTCTCTCTCCCCCTGGCTTTCTCTAACCCACCTCCTAGGGTTGCTGAGAAAATAAAACAGAGACAGTCCTTGCTTGAAGGAATAAAAGCATATTGTCTAAACTCAGAGGTTCTCTGGTCTATGTAGGGTTGCCATCTCCTGGCTGGGATATTCCTGGAGATTTAGGGATGGAACAAGGGGAGGGACCTCCGCTGGGTATAATGCCAGAGACTCCACCCTCCCCACCCAACCATTATCTCCAGGGAAATTGATCTATGTTGCCTGGCAATCAGCTGTAATTCCAAGAAAGCTCCATGCCCCCACCAGGAGGTTGGCAGCCCTAATCCTGAGAGACTCGTCAGTTGCTAAAAATATATGAGTTCCCCCTTTGGAAATGTATGAAATATTTTTGAAACTATGTTTATATATTTAAGCCCCACATCTTGTCCACCATAGCTGAGGAAAGCGCCTCCCATACCGCCACATCCACTAACTTTTGGAGTTCTGCCTACTGCTGTAATTTGTTGAAATAATTGCCTCTTTGTCATCAAATGTAAATAAGTCCTGATAAGTAGTACCAAGTATTTATCTATAGATAAATATAGATACATAAATGTTTTCTTCCCTGGCTTTGTCAGAACAGTGTGCCTCTACTAACAAAAACCACATGCGGGAAAACAATCCTAGCTTTCTTTCGAGAAGGATCTAAACATTTCATTGTATCCTACCAGATACAGCTTGGCACCGTAAGAGGGTTGCCAAGCCCCCCGCGATGGCAGCAGACCTCCCACGGGCAGCCCTCTGCCACTTGGAGGAACAGAGGGAGGAAAACAAACCCTCAAAAATCACTGTTGTGGCAATGGCTGTGTGACATTATTTCTGGGGGAAACCCAGAAGTGATGTTAGTCCTCTCTAGGAATCGCCAGAAACTGTATGGTTTTACCATAGAGTTTCCTGCAATTCCTAGAGAGGTGCAACTACACTTCAAGAGAAAACCAGGTGTGTCACCCGCCTACGACAGACTCCCACCAATTGCCAGGCCTTGCCTAGAACTCGTACTTGACTATAATGAGCCAATATGCTAATTCCAGTCCTTCCCTACTCTGCATGCGCATGCGCACACACACTCAACCCAGGCAAACATGTAAGATTTTTCAGGTCTTATCTCTGGCTCTTGTGAAGTCTTTAAACTCCATCTGTAAGGATCCGTGAAAGACTATTTCTTGTTTCAAGTCGACTGGCAAAAGCGATCTGCGTGGAACAGATGGAAGCAAATCAAAAAGCTTATCAGGATGCAGGAAAGGGAAAAGGCAACACTTAATACATTTGCAAAATGCCAGATATGCGTTACCAGGCAGGCTGCCTGCAGTATTTGCAAAGCAGAGCTAGGTCAGTAATTTCCTTTTGTTAGGAGCAAGCCAATGTGGTCCACTGCCAATATTTCATTCCTCCGGTTTCATCTTTCACAAGCCGTGCTGCACAGGCCAGCAAAATGAGGTCCTTGTTTTGAACTGAGCAAGGGCTAACAGGCGCAGGCCCCGATCCAGCTGGGACCATGGACAGGGTTGCCAGACCTCCCCTCCCAGTGGAGGCCCTGCCCCCCACCTGCTGATCATCGGGCCGGTAGGGGGACTTACCAGTAGAAAGAAGAAGGCTTAGGTCACGTTGCCGGCATCACACAAGAAATGACATCATCACACCAGCGACTTCCAGGTGATGTCCTGGTATCTGTGCAAAAGCTCCATGGTAGAAGCCAGTTTTACCAGACCGTTTTTGCCCAAATACCAGAGCATCACCTGGAAGCTGCTGGCGTGATGATGTCACTTCCTGGGCAACACCAGCAAGGTGGCCTGGGCCTTTCACTTTCTTTTAGTAAGGCCCCCACTAGGAGGGACCTGGAAATCCCAGCTATGGGCAACAAGTCACCTGTAACTTCCAACGGCCCTGGAAGTAAATATGTATCCTATTTGCTGGGGGGGGGGGGTCAGATGACTATGACAGACCCACATCCAAATACACCTCCATGATGTATGCAGAAGGCTACTTATAGATGCAGATCTCCCTTGCTGGATCCGGGCTGCTGATGCATCACTTTGACAACTTGAAGCACTAAGATGTTTTCACTATCTACATAAACAGGTGCAAAAATATTTTTTTTAAAAGATTCAGCTTCCTGGATTGTGTGGGTGTTTTGAATGTACAATCAAAGGCAAAAGGAACCTAACAAAAGTTTTTTTAAAAAAAAACCCCTCTTCAGTTGCTTTGCTGATCGGAGCATCTTTCCTGGAGCTTCCTTGTTTATCAAGGAGCGGTGTGGTCGCCAATTCTAGGTTAAAAAATTCCTGGGGATTTGGAGGCAGAAACTGGGGAGGTTGGAGTTTGAGGAGGGGAAGGAGCTCAAAATGCGGAAAGGACCCAGCTCTTTGAAGCTGCCATTCCCCCACCCCCAGGCCACAGGACAGCTCCCTTTCTCACAATACAAGAACTGGTGGGCACTTCATGAAATTGCTGAGCAGTTGGGGTAGAACAGATAAAAGGAAGTCCTTCTTCACCCAAATAGTGATGAACACATGGAATTCACTGCCACAGGAGGTGGCGGCAGCTGCAAGCATGGACAGCTTCAAGAGGGAACTGGATAAACATATGGAGCAGAGGTCCATCAGTGGCTATGAGCCACAAGGTATAGATAGGAACTCTCAGTCTGGGGCAAGTGAGGCTCTGTATTCTTGCTGCTTGGGGGGGGTCAACAGTGGGAGGGCGTCTAGTGTCCTGGCCCCACTGCTGGACCTCCTGATGGCACCTGGTATATTTTGGCCACTGTGTGACAGAGTGTGGGACTGGAGGGGCCATTGGCCTGATCCAACATTGGCTTCTCTTAATGTTCTTATGTTCTCTGTCGTCTGGACATCAGTTGTAATTCCAAGAGTTTTCCTGGCCCCACCTGGAGGTTGGCAACCCTAGGGATTGCTAAGGAAAGGCCACTGAGTTGCTCAGAACAGGGATGGATCCTATCTGGGAAACTCACCTCTTTGTCCACAAAACACCGTCCTGCATTCGGTTGCCTGATCACACTACTTATTTATCCACATCCTTCATTTATTCTGCACTTTTCTCCCCAGTGGGGACCCAAAGTAGCTCACAACATTCTTCTTTTTATCCTTGCAGCATCGCCATAAGGTAAGCTTGACTGAGTGTGTGTGACTGTTTTGAGTTCAGCCAGCAAGCTTCCATGGCAAAGCAAGGATTCAAACTTGGCTCTCCCAGACCCTGATCCTTCCCTTTAACCACTACGCCATGCGGGCTGTCTGGAAATGGCTGAGAAATCTTTTGAAGCCACTCCTCACGGTGGTCCTCCAAAGGGAACCAGGTTGCTGCCAAAAGGTTATCGCTTGGAGGAATGCCCCCATACTGAGAGCCTTGGGCAAGGGAAGAAGAAGAAGAAGAAGAAGAAGAAGAAGAAGAAGAAGAAGAAGAAGAAGAAGAAGAAGAAGAAGAAGAAGAAGAAGAAGAAGAAGAAGAAGAAGAGGAAGAAGAGGAAGAAGAAGAGGAGGAGGAGGAGGAGGATTTAGATTTATATCCCATTCACTACCCGAAGGAGTCTCGGATCAGCTTAGAATCTCCTTCCCTTCCTCTCCCCACAACAGACACCCTGTGAGGTAGGTGGGGCTGAGAGAGTTCAGAGAGAGCTGTGACTGACCCAAGGAATATACCTTCTCCAAGCGCATGAGAGTGCAGGCAGCAGCCCAGCTGCGAAAGCACAGCCGCCGTGTTTGTCTCTGGAAAACAAACCAAATAGTCCCTACCGCTACATTCGATCTCTGTCTCGAAGTTATTAGGGAGCTTAATTAAAATGAATGGACTTTTTTTGGTATGCAGAGCTCATAGCGCATTAATTCAGAGGCACGCAGAACAGAGGGGAAGACAAAGGCTGAAGGAAAGGCCAAGGACGGTGCAGCAACGATGTTCTTGGGGGGGGGGTTCCACCGCCTCCTCCTTGCTCCATAAAGGACAAGCCTGTTTCTTGGCCTATTGGGATCCATTGGTGAAGATTAAAAAGGGCACTCTCTTTCCCTGCCTTCGTGTAGCTCCAAGTTATTATCTCATGACTTTAACGCCAGACGGACAGGAAATGCTAAGTTAATTCAGGGATGCAAAGGAGTTCTCATCCCCAGGATAGTAGTCCCTTATGAATTTCCACACACCATTCTAAAGGATATAAGCAGATTTCCAGTAGACCA
Source organism: Gekko gecko (assembly GCA_029375565.1). Taxonomy (NCBI): domain Eukaryota; kingdom Metazoa; phylum Chordata; class Lepidosauria; order Squamata; family Gekkonidae; genus Gekko; species Gekko gecko. The sequence goes on along the minus strand of JAPDNY010000012.1, from coordinate 64,814,787 downwards.
ATTGAGGCTACTTGCATGGTTGCCAGTTGGCTAAAATTCTACAGGTTTGACCTTCTCAGTATTCAGGTTTGAATGTTGAGGAACGGTCATGTTCCTTCCACTTTGGCCAACAGCCCACCCATTTCTACTCTTGGTTCCTTCCCCCTTGCCTGATAGATTCTACATGGCTTCTCCTCCCAATCTGGTAGTTCCTCCAGGGTACACCACTTACATCTGCCATGCCCCCCCAGGCCTTGCCCTTGCTCAGAGGAACCAGGATTTAGGAGTGGCCCACAGCCATCCTTAGCCCAGGGGTCCATAAAAAAGAAGCATTTGGACCTGTTTAGAACCTTGTCTGGAGTTCAGGGTGGTCTCCATAGCCATGGAAATTGGCCACCACCCCATGTCTAGCCATGCAAGAACAGGTAAAACTTCTTAGTTACTTCCTACCACCCGACATGCCAAACTCATTTGGCCCCCATATAAACTAATGGCTCTGCAATAAAGGACCATGAAAATGGGGTCAATTATGGAAATGCTGACCCTTATATGTGAGCAGCTCGACCGTGTGCCTCTCTAATACATCACAAAATTAAGAGGGCTCCGATTTAGTGACACGCTGCAGCAAATAATAAATAATAAATAAAAAAAATCCATCAAGCTAAATTGCATCTCCCGTAATGTGCTCCTGACATAACAGAGATTAATTCTGCTAATCCATCATGGGCTGGCCATGCATTCCCCAGGCGATGCACTGTAAATCGACAAATGCTATGTCATCAAGGGGGACGACTCTTAAAAGAACTGCCAGTTTTAGGGCCCAAATGCACATGGGCTTGCCCAACTGCTTAATGTACATAACATAAATTGGATACGAAAGCACCATTCTGTGGCAGATATGGTGGTCATTAGTCATTGGCCACGTATATATGAAAGCACCCGGTTGGAGGTTTTGCTGAAGGACTAGGGCTGCCTGCTCTGTGTTGGAAAATTCCTGGAAATTTTGGGGGTGGTGCCTGAGAAGTACAGGGTTTGGGGAGGGGAGGGACCTCAGTGCCATAAAATCCATCTTCCAATGTCGGTTTAATGCCGTAGAGTCCATCTTCCAAAGCAACCATTTTCTCCAAGTGGCCATTTTCTCCAAGTGGACAAACACTTGTCAGGGATACTCTAGGCTGATCCTGCATTGAGCAGGGGGCTGGACTAGATGGCCTGTATGGCCCCTTCCAACTCTTCTATGATTCTATGAACTGATCTCTTCTGCCTGGAAATTAGTTGTAATCCCAGAAGACCTCCAGCTACCACCTGGAGGTTGGCAACCCTATGAAGGACCCATCCAAGGGCGGATCCAGGTGGTCAGCTGTGCTGGACTGAAGCAGTAGAGCAAATTTAGAGTCCAGTGGCACCTTTAAGACCAACAAAGATTTATTCAAGATATGAGCTCTCTTGTGCATGCACACTTTTTCAAATACGTTGGAAAGCTCATACCTTGAATAAACCTTTGTTGGCCTTGAAGGTGCCACTGGACTCTAAATTTGTTCCATTTCAAAGGCAGCAGAGAATGCATGCTTCAATGCCCTTTTTGCACCTCTGCACCAAACAGGGAATGCAGCCCGATTCCCCCATGCAAGCAGGTCAGCAATCTTTTGCCATAATCTAGTCAAGGATGGTTGCCTGGTCAAAGCAGACTGTGGAGGGAGGAACCCAGTCGATTTTCTTCCCATGTATAATGACACCCGGATTCAGATGTACACTGTCATGCCCAGCTCTGCATCGAAACTGGGGTTCATTGGCTGGTTTCGGAAGGGTGAAAGTCAGCTCAGTTGACCGTACTGCATCATGACTGTACCACCCTCACTGGGTCCAGCAGAAAGGTACCATTTGATTCCAACACCAGGTAGGTTGCAAGCCAATGCTAACATGTTGACTTCGCCTGCTGAAAAAGTCATGTCTGACCAAGCGGTTGAAAACTCCACTGACCAAGCAGAATCAAATCCTCTTCCCCCAAATCAAAACCGTTACCTGCAATAAAGGATATCTCACTCAAGTCCTCCTGATTAAGTTCACAATATAAGATCTTGCCTGTGCACTCAATGAAATTAATGAGCAGAAGGTTTAGAACAGATAAAAAGAAGTAGGTCTTCACCCAGAGGGTAATTAACACACTGCCCCAGGAAGTGGTGGCGGCTACAAGCATAGACAGCTTCAGGAGAGGACTGGATAAACAAACAGAGCAGAAGTCCATCTGTGACTACAAACCACAAGGTAAAGAGGGAACACTATGTATGGGGCAGTGATGCTCTGCATTCTTGATGCCCGGGGGGGGCAACTGTGGGAGGACTTCTGGCGTTCTGGTCCCGCTGGTGGACCTCCTGAAAGCACCTGGGTTTTGGCCACTGTGTAACACAGAGTGTTGGACTGGATGGGTCATTGGCCTGACCCAACATGCCTTCTCCTATGTTCTTACGTTCTTATGATTCTTCTTATTTATTCTCCCAAATGCCTCCTTTTTCAACAGAGACCCACTGCTCCAAATGTCATTCCTCAAATGCCAATACTGTGGCCCTCACCCAAAAAGGTCTGTCCCCACAACTCTCAAATCCCCCCACAACACACCATCCTCTCAAATCCACCCAGAGGTCCTCCCAGGGCTCGTCTGGGAAGACCTTGACTTGCACTGTAAAGTGGTATTTTGAGAACCAGGGCAGCCCTCCCCAGTCACACCAGCAGCAGGGTCACCCTGCAGAAGCTTTCAAGGGGAAAGGTGAAGCAAGCAAAATGCCTTTTCTCAGAATCAAATCCCCCCGCCCTTCCCACCCACTCTCTGTGCCGGCAGCCACAGACCCCACAATGTGCTTTTGAGCCCAGAGAGACAGCAGTATAGCAAGGCATGACCTTTCTCTATCCCCCCCCCATTTTCTGTGTGGCTTTGCATATGCAGGCGACCGCAGTGGCTATCCATGGCAGGGAGGGGGGGGAGGTTGTTTAAATAGCTGTGAAAAGCCGCGGTGTGTGTTTTACCCAGAGATATATTACACTTGATTAGGCAATGCGCTGGAGCGCGAATGCTACAACCGGAGACCGACGTGCTTAACTAGCAGTTTCAGCTTGCTCTGCGGTATCAGGAGGTCAAGGGAAAGATTAACTGTATCTGACTGCCATGTCAAAACACTCAATTGGAGCATTTATAAAGGCCCCAACTAGTTGCCACAGACAAGAGCAGTAGATTTATATCCCCCCCAACGCATCTCCCTCAAAAAAGGGAGAGAGAAGACCGTGGCAGTTGGCACAGCCTCGTTTGCTTTATGCCTGGTCCAAAAGGCAGAGCGAGGAGGCTTCTCAAATTGGATGCAGGAAGAGAGAGGAGGGGGAGAGAGAAAAAGATTTCCTTTTTTCTTTCACTAACCCTAGTTCAGTCGGAGAAGGAGACCGGGTTGTACAGCTGCAGAAATGGTATAAAGACACGGCTTTCAAAGCAGAAGTCGGGCCTCCCAAGAGGGATGGAACAGCTCGATTCGGATCCAGGAGCACCTCGGAGACCAACGACATTTGGGGGCAATGTTCCCTCTAAGCTGAGTTAGCGTGAGCAAAGTCACAGTTTTTTAGCCTCTGGCTCACACATGTTTGTCTGAGCTCAGGAAGGATGGCTCCAGAGCAAAATGATTTATGCAGCAGCCAAATCGCTCACAACTTTAAAGCCAGTTGCTCACAAAGTAGAATTTCTGCTCACAAGACTCCACAGCTTCGAAGGAGCATCGTCCGGGGAGTATAAGCTTTCGATAGTCAACACTCCCTTCGTCAGATAGAAGGATGGAGGCAGCAGCTTAAAGAGCCATCAGTGCCTCAGGCCCCACCCCATGCCTCTCTTGACTGGCCCAGGAGATGGTGGGCATCACTGCCCAGGTTGGACATCCAATGACATTGGTTCTTGCCTATAAAATCAATTCACTCTTCACATCCCAAAGATCTCTTTATCCATGCCTTAAAACCAGCACGCCATTGGTTGCTCTAGCTCAGGGTTATGTATACTGGCTGGCATTGCCCCTCCCAAGGTTCCATCCAGCACAAAGGTCTTTGGTTTCTCCAGACCCCGCCTTCAACTGCAGGTGGCAGCACTGAGCTGCAAGCACCTGGCAGGAAGTCCCATGACATCCCGATCACCTGACAGGAAGAGGAGGAGCCAGGATCTCTGAGCCTGCTAAAGAGAAACCGTCTCTACCACTTAGTGGCCTTGCCTTTCTGTCATACGGCTCCTCTCAGCATGCATGCAAAAAAAGTAGGAGATGCAGGAGGGTTTGTGGCTCAGTGGTAGATCATCTGCTTGGCATGCACAAGGTCCCAGGTTCAGTCCCCAGCATCTCCAGTTGAAAATATCAGGTAGTGGATGATGTTAGAAACCTCTGCCTGAGACCCTGGAAAGCCACTGCCTGTCTGAGCAGACAATACTGCTTCTGATGGAACAGTAGTCTGATTTCCATATAAGGCAGCTTCACGTGTTCATATACACGCACACTGGCAGAGGTTCATTCAAACAAATGAGAGCTCTGTAGGGTCCTGCAACTCACCTAACGGTCCCAAACCCATGGACTGAGGAGCACTGAACTAGCACAATATTAACTATTCTAGCTAGCAGCAGCTGTCCAGGCTGTTGGACAAAGAAAGATCTTTGCTGACATCCACTACCTACAGTCCTTTAATTGGAATTGCCAGAAACTGATCCAGGGACCTGCGCTCTGTAACTGAGCCTGAGAAGCTGGTCTTAAGGAACGGGCAGATTCCCAAGTGAGAAGGTGTCAAAAATAACAGTCTGGCTGAAACCTGGAAACAAACTGGTCAGGGGATGCAAGGTCATAAGGGCGCCCATTGTGAAGCGTTAGAGAAGGCACCATCGTCTTGAAAGACTGAGAGACTCGCATGACATTGACATGCCAGAACCAATGAAATGGAGGCAAGCGGGTTCTGACCAGGGTGGCAGTCAAGCAGGGGAATGACCGGGGGTGGGCAGCGGTATGGGAAGAACTCAGCATGTACCTGGGCAACAGACTACAAAATCTGAGGTGCCAGGCCAGAGTTAAAGATTTTATGGCATCAAGAAGAACTAGACAGCTTCCTTGAGATAATGGCTGCAGTTCCACAAAAGGTCAGCTATGGAGCTGATGGCTTTCACGTTGCCTCTAGCAAGTGACTGCCATTCCCACTGACAGTCTCCTATCTTAGACTCTCAACAGTTTCTTTAAAGTACCTCCGACTCTGTATCTGATAGTGAAGTATCTGCCAATCGCAAAAACAGCAGAACCAGGCCACCTCCGGAAAGAAGGGAAAACGATAGCTCTCAAAAATGGCCTGATAAGGACTAAATATTCTCCAAGCGTCATGGAATATTGAGTGTCAATTAAAAGGGAAAGAAAAGGGAGAGATGATTTACCCTGCCCAAGCTATGGAGAATTTACAGAATACTGAGGGTAGAAACTCTTGGGGGGGGGTGATTTTCAAATTGTTCCCCCACACACACACACACACACACTGCAATTATTCATGGGTCATTAAGTATTATGGAGATTTATTCAATGTACATAAAGGGTTCTAATCTCACAGCAGGAATGGAGTTTTTTGGAAGCAACCCCCCACCACCACATTTTCCCTCCCCCAATAGTTATTCTGGATCTGACAAAGCCTGACTCACCATCCTGAACAGGCCTATATAATTATGTCATGAGAGCACTGTAGGGAACAGACACGTCTAACATAGGAACCAGATACTTTGCAAAACAGAACAATACAGGCTCCGGGGAGGTGACTTTCAAATATATGTGTATTTTAAAAACAGCACTTAGTACTGTTCTAACTTTCCAGTTTCCTTTTCAAAAGGTAATTGCGATGCATTTAGGGTGCCAGAGAACGTTCCAAAGCATTTCAGTGAAATCTCTTACTTCTGCGGCCTCCGGACGCCAATACCAAAACAACCAACAGCTGAAATCCAATAACATCTGAATATTCCGAAGCCCATTTCCATTGGTAATTTGTTAGTCTGTTTAAACATGCAAAGTGATTTCTCTCTCTCTCTCTCTCTCTCTCTCTCTCTCTCTCTCTCTCTCTCTCTCTCTCTCTCTCTCCCAACTCTCTCCCAACTCTCTGTGCATGCTGCAGCTCACGGTGGACAACTTAGAATTAAAATTCTACAGCTCAGAATGAACTCCTGTGGTTCTTTTAATTCACTGGAAACAGAGCATTCCAGTTCCAATCAGAGAATCTCTCTCTCATACACAACCCCCTACAAGGCTTGTCACTCTCTGGCTGCATCTATAATTCTAACAAACAATAACCAATCAATTGGAGATCCCTCCGTTGCCACTCAAAACTCTCATTATTGCATGGGCCGTCCGCTTGACATAAGCTGCAAAGACGTACGAAGCCTCAAAATGTTCTCTGTCTCTCTCGGAATCCTTGTTATTGATTGAGCAAAACATAACAGAGACGTACCCTGCTTGCAGAGACAGCCGGCAAATGTAATTCCTTGAGCTGCTGTCATTCAAAATGGCTTTGACTGAAGGTCACAATTATGAGGAGGGCAAATTGTCTAGCTGTTTTGGTTCTTTGTTCTGGGGAGGGTTTAAAACACAGCCCTCATCATCAAGCATTCGCCATGGCGGAACTTCTCAGACTGCCGTGCTAGTGCACACACACACACGGCTGATAACTTGGGCTGAATTTAAACACCGGCAAGCAGAAACGTAAGCATGTGTGTGCTGGTGTGTTTAAGTCAGAGCCCTCGGCTGCTAAACATGCAGTGGTAGCAGGGCTCTAGATCTCTGGCATGCTAACAAGTGTATGTTGGGATCCCCAACATGGCGCCCATGGGAGCCATGGCGTCCTGCAGACCCCCTTTTCTGGCACCTACCAAGTGTTTTTAAGAAGTGGGCATGGCCAGGTAGGGCCTTTGCCCAACAAGACTTCTGATTGGCTGTGCAGATTTTTATAAATGTTGCTTGGGCAGTAGGGTTGGGCAGTAGGGTTGCCACAAGAGCCAGGGCTTTTTCGGTGGCGGCTCCTACCTGGTGGAAGGAGCTCCCAGAGGAGATCCGGGCCCTGCGGGACCTTGTCCAGTTCCGCAGGGCCTGCAAGACGGAGCTCTTCCGCCAGGCTTTTGAGTAGGAGCCGCCACTGCCGCTATTCCACCTCGATATTCCACCTCGAAAACCCGTCATCTTGGGTTTAAATGTGCTTATGTTGTATTATTTGTTTTTATAATTTTATCTGGTTGATGTTGTTTTATATTGTTTATATTGTTTACATTCTTTATATTGTTAGCCGCCCTGAGCCTTCGGGGAGGGCGGGATATAAATCAAAACAAATAAATAAATAAATAAATAAGTGAGGCTGACAAGCAGGCGGAGGGACTTACCAAGGGAGGCTCCAGGTGGGGGAACTCCAAAGCGAGTTCTGGGTGAGCAGCTGTCACGTTTAAAGGGACCACGTTCCTTTTAAGAAGAAGAAGAAGAGATTGGATTTATACCCCACCCTTCACTTGGAGTCTCAGATCGGCTTACAAACTCCTTTCCCTTCCCCTCCCCACAACAGACACCCTGTGAGGTAGGTGGGGCTGAGAGAACGTCTGACAGAAACTGCTCTTTTTCAAGAACAGCTGTGCCAGAGCTTATGACTGACCCAAGGTCACATCAGCAGGTGCAAGTGGAGGAGTGGGGAATCAAACCCAGTTCTCCCAGATTAGATTCCACACACTTAACCACTACACCAAACTGGCTTTTAAATGCTTTCTCTCCTTTAGAAATAATGGAGGATGGGGGCACCTTCTTTTGGGGCTCATAGAATTGCACCCCCCGATCCAAAAAATGGGGGGGTTGAGGAGAAGCACCAGTAGCTATGCTGAAAATCTGGTGCCTCTAACTCAAAAAACAGGGCCCCCAGAGCTCCAGATACCCACAGATTGATTCTCCATTATACCCTATGGGGACCAGTCTCCATAGGGTATAATGGAGTGACCAACCGCTATTCCCCCCTGCGCTTTCTGATAGCCCTGAAGTGGGGGGAGGGACTCCAAACTGGGGGATCCCCTGCCCCCAGCTGGGGATTGGCAACCCTATTTGGCAGCCATTGCCACTGCAGCACAAGGATCTCTCACCGTGTGACTGAAGTTAAGCGGCAGCAATCATTTTGTGGCTGTCTCTACCTCCTGCGGCAGCTATTGTGTGGCAACACCCACCATGCATATCAGAATGCCAAAGGTACCCACAGGCTCAAAAAGTTTGGGGACCCCGGTGTAAGAATATTAGGGATGCTGGCAGATTTCACCACTAATATGTCTGACCGTCAAACCTACCAAGTTTGAAGATGCTGATAAGATGCAAGTCAGCCACATGATCCATTCTGTTCATGCTGAACAGCCGCAAATGCCTGCCAAACTGGTTTGCATCCTGTCTTTGCAATGCTGCACATGCTCAAAGATGCTGCTGATCCAAGCTGATTGGCATCCATTAGCATGACTAAGGACAGTTCAGACAAACACTGAAGGGCAGGGATTTATTGCAACACAGCATTGATTGAGGACTGGCTTACATGATTCCCGAGCAATCTTGTTATCTCTTTAAACAATTGCCTCCCAAGCAAAGCAGTTACACGGCCAGGGTGGAGAGGTAGTAGAACTCGACAGATCAGCATGGAAAGGCACGTATGCAAAAAGGCAGTTGTGCTTTACTGCACAGCTAGGAAAGACTACAGGGAAGGAATTCAGTGAAGCCACCTGCCTGACACTGAAAAACAGACTGACAATCAAATGGGTCATTGAAAAATCAGACCCATGTTTGAAACTGGCAAACGAGACATCAGCTTAACTGGCAAGCGTTTGAGCAACTCTACAGCATAGCTACACCCTAACCAGGATGGCCCCGGCTAGCCTGATCTTGTCAGACCTCAGAAGCTAAGCAGGGTCAGCCCTGGTTAGTGCTTGGATGGGAGACCACAGAAGCCCCAGGTCAATGCACAGAGGCAGGCAACCGTAAACCACCTCTGCACGTCTCTTGCCTTGAAAACCCTGTGGGGTCACCAGAAACCAGCTGCAACTTGGTGGCATTTTCCCACCACTCTCCCTTATTGCGGATACACATTTTTTGTCTTGAGAAAGAGGATTTTGATTCTGTTTGGTCAGTGGAGTTTTTGACTGCCCGGTTGGACGCAACTTTCCACCACCAAAGCATAGCCCAGTCAGGCAGAACATCAGGCATGTTCGATGTTGCACGGTCCCTCGTGCTTACCCATGCCACCTCTGAATGGGACTTCAAACACTGATGGAGAAGGGAAGGGGGAAGGCTCAGCAGGAGCAATAATAATGGGGAGAAAGGATTTGAGCTGGTATAAATGTCGGATATCAGAGAACGGTTGAAGGCATACGGCCGGGAGGAGATGGAGATATGCGGGAGGTAACAGGAGGAGGGAAATGTAGGTGTGAGTTGATGTTATGAACAACAACTACAAAAAATGTGGCCTAAAATGTTTGGGAGCCAGTATCCCTTACAGGAGCTGTAAGGAGCTACGGTGGCTCAAGTGGTTAAGACGCTGAACTGCAGGCTGTGGAAGGTCAGTAGTTCAGCAGTTCGAGACCCGAGAGTGCCGCATGACGGAGTGAGCTCCTGTCTCAAGTTCCAGCTCCTGCCAACCAAGCAGTTCGAAAGCAAGTAATTGCAAGTAGATAAATAGGTACCACTTTGGTGGGAAGGTAACAGCATTCCGTGCGCCTTGGTGTTTAGTCATGCTGGCCACATGACCACGGAAACATCTTCGGACAGCGCTGGCTCTTCGGCTTTGCAACGGAGATGAGCACCGCAACCCTAGAGTTGGATCCGACTGGCTTTTGAGCAAGGGAAACTTTACCTATCCCTTACAGTGCCCTGACTGGATAACCCAGGCAATCCTGGTCTCATCAGATCTAGGTTGGCTAAGCAGGGGCGACCCTAACTAGTATTTGGATGGGAGGCCCCCAAGGAATACCAGGGTTGTGACGCAGAGGCAGGCAATGGCAAACCACCTCTGGACGCCTGAAAACCCTGCAGGGTCACCATAAGTCAGCTGTGACTTGACAGCAAAAAAAAAAATCCTTATAGTGAATGTACATGAACATTTCTGATCACCATGACTTAGGCTGCAAACTCACTGACTAGGGAGCAAATCTCGTTGAACTTAATGAGCTTTACTTATGAGTATACATGCTTAGGATTGCACGACCAGCCCATCATTCTGAGATGTCAAAATCAGCTTCTTAACATGTCCCCTTTCCTTCTCCTTCAATAGTGAAATCCATATTTACCCACAGTCCGGGAAAGAATCTTATGCAAGTCTCTACTTCGGCAATAGCTGACTCCTATACCTTCTCCCCTTCCCCTAACCAAATATGCCTCATTATTACAGATCACCTAGTAATTCCTGGCACTGGCTAATTGCTTAGCACGTACCACCCATCTCCACTCCTCTACTGCCCGTCCCAGCATGTCTAGAATTAGAACAGCTGTACCTGCAGAAATATCTTCTTCTGCACAAATCTTAAAAGTGACATCTGTTATGTTGTCCCCAAAAATGTAAAAAAAGTTAATAATCTGCTCTGAGGCTGAGAGGTACCTATTTACTTCATTTACGCACAGTCTTTCTCCCCAGGGGGGCTTACATTGTTCTCCTCCTCCACAGAGGGATGTGTTGGCATTGACACAAATGCTAGCCAATAGGTATCTCCCACTGATGGCAATTTGAACTCAACTACAATGAAACCCGACAGACTCTTCTGATTTCCACCCCCACCCCAGGAGCAAAAGCCAAGTTTGGATATCAGAGAGAATACTGGGAAATTTACATCTAGTCCAATCTCACTAGATCTTGGTAGCTAAGCAGGGTTGGCCCCGGCTAGTATTTGGATGGGAGACCACCAACGATTAACAGGGTCTGACAATGGCAAACAACCCCTGAATGTCTCTTGTTTTGAAAACCCTACAGCATTGCCATAAATTAGCTGTGACTTGATGTGCCCCCCAAAAAAAAACCCCCCTGAAAGTTAGGTCTATCTCCATTCCAAGTTAGAATCAATCAGAAGAGCTTCTGGGATAGCCAACTGATGGCCCACACGTTGCTTGGCAAAGTAACGATACAACTTACACTCCCAGCCTTCTGGGCCTGCACAGCCCTGGTCAAGATCTTCCGGAAGGAGAGCGTGGGGGGGGGGGGGAGAAAGTCACGACGAGAAATGAGAATGTTTGGAATTACAGTCAACTTTGATAAACTCTCTGCCAATTGCACTAATTTAAAGCAAATTAGAAACAGCTGAGATCTGAGAGCGGCAGCTTTTAAAACCATGGATTCAAAACAGCAGGCAATCATTCTCGAGGTAAGAGTCGCTGTCTCCGAGAGGATGGGAATGGAGGCCTTATGTTTTTACAGCCCCCTTCTGTTTCCCACCCTTGGGGTACAAACAGGAGCAAATTCCAGGGATCTGACTTTTTGCAATGGTGCGGCCTGCCGCTCTCCCCTTCTAAGAATAGGTGAGCGTTCTCCCATTTTATAACAAGGCAAATGGGGTGCTGCCAGGGACAGTGAAAACACATACTGCTCTCCAATAGAGCATGGGGAGGGAGGGAGAGAAAGAACGAGCAGCATTGCCACGGTTCACTTCCCAATGTAATCACTCAAGTTCAAACACACAGCTGCGATGAATGGCAAGCGTCCAAGTCGTAATGCAGGAGAAAGCGGAACCAGTGTTTGAAGAGGCTGTCCCCTGGAGGAAGAGGGTAACAGAGTGCGGGAGGGAGCAGAAAAGCATGAAGTCAGCAGCCTCCAGCCTGCTTTGGGATGGCGGAAAGAAAAGGCACTGAAGATACAGAACGGCCGGCTCTACATCTTTGTCTCGGAGGGCAAACACACCCATGCTCTGTGGGAGTGCTGCAAAAGAACTTAAATGGAGGGTGTGGAATGCAAGTTCCCCGGGCATTCGCAGAGTTTGAAGATGTAAGTTCCTAGTCCTTATGACTGTGATGGTGTATTTAGTGCATTTTTGTCCTGCCCTTCTTACAGGAAGTTCAGTGTGGTGTCGATGGTTCTTTCCTCCATTTTGTCTTTATGATGACTCTGTAAAGTGGGTTAGGCGGAAGCAAAGTGACTGGCCCAAGGTGACACCCGGCAAGATTCACTGTAGAATGAAGATCTGAAGCCAGGTGTCCCAGATCCTACTCCAACACACTCACCCGCAATACCATGCTGGCTCTTAGGATGCCTGAATGGGTGGATGTGATCCCTGCAGAAGAAGCCCAGTGGGAGAGGGCTGAAGGTGATCTGTAGTCATCGGAGCCCCATCAAACTCTTTGCCTTTCCCCAGAAGTAGGAAGCCCTGACTGGGATGGCCCAGGCTAGCCTGATCTCGTCACATCTCAGAAGTTAAGCAGGGTCAGCCCTGGTTGGCACTTGGGTGGGAGACCACCAAGGACATCCGGCATCGCAACATGGAGGCAGGCAATGGCAAACTGCCTCGGAACCTATTCTGCCCTGAAAACCATACAGGGGTCACCACAAGTCCTCTGCAGCTTGACAGCCCTCTCCACCACCACCATCACCACCAATGCTCCCTCTAAGCTGTGGAGTCTTGTGAGCAAAAATTCTACTTTGTGAGCAACTGGCATTAAAGTTGTGAGTGAGCAATTTGGCTCCTGCATAGATTAGTTTGCGCGGGAGCCATCTTTCCTGAGCTAAGGGGGAAATATTTGAGCCGGAGGCTAAAAACCTGTGAGCTAATTCACACTAACTCATCTTAGAGGGAACACTGACCACCAACACCAGAACTAGTAAGGACTGTCTGGTGCCAATGGGCTAAAAAAAGTGCCAGAAAGTTGCACTCTGCGCTGCCCCCCCCCTTGGCACAGCTGCAATTGGGCAGGGGAGAAGGGAGCTGCCAGGGACCCCAAAAGCCAGCCCATGCTATAATGAGCCACTAATTCATACTAGCTAGTTTTGAATCTATGCTGAGAGATCATAGCAACCCTTTAGCTTAGGGGGAAATTCTCAGTGGGTCTCTGTTCAGGTGAGCTGTGACCTTAGTGAGCCTCGACCATGTCACTGTCCCCATAGCCAGGTCTGAGCCAATGCTCTCTCTAAGCTGTGGAGTCTGGTGAGCAAAAATTCTACTTGGTGAGCGACTGGCATTAAAGTTGTGAGTGAGCAATTGGCTACTGCATACATTAGTTTGCTCTGGAGCCACCCCTTCCTGAGCCAAGACAAAAATGCCTGAGCTGGAGGCTAAAAAACTGTGAGCTAGCTCACATTAACTCAGCCTAGAGGGAACATTGGTCTGAGCCACTGTCGCCACCCGGGCAGGGTTCACTTGACTCAGCTGACCCCACGGCTGGTTTGACATATCAGTTTGCTCCTGCCTGTATCTCTGCTCATGTCATCTTCGCTTCAATCTTCATTTCCATCAACCAATTCTACATTAATGTTAGGTGATATCAGTCTAACCGTAACGTGAAGGACTGGTCCACCGACAGAGTGTATCATATGGAATACTTCTGCTTTGTTTCAAATTTCTGCAACTGCAGCCCAATCACATTGCTTATCAGATGTTTCCTCCAATGGACTGTGTTGATTTACACTGCGTGATCCTCATCGAGTCCCAGGGAGAAAGTCAGACCTATAAATAAATGAATAAACCAATTTTTGCCCACTCAGCAGCAGGAAACCAGTCGGTAACATCTGCCCCACTTGCAGTCTGAAGAGGAGCAGCCCAAATAGGGTTGCCAACTCTGGGATGGGAAATACCTGGAGATATTGGGGGTGGAGCCTGGGGAGGGCAGGGATTGGGGAGGGGAGGGACCCCCATGATGATATAATGTCATAGAATCCACTTTCCAAAGCAGCCGTTTTCTCCAGGGGAACTGAGAGCCAGTGGTTAGGAGCGCAGACTCTAACCTCGGAGAGCTGGGTTTGATTCCACACTCCTCCCCGTGCAGCTGCTGGTGTGACCTTGGGTCAGTTACAAATTCATTCAGAGCTGTTCTCTCAAGAGCAGTTCTCTCAAGAGCTCTCTCAGCCCCACCTACCACACAGGGTGTCTGTTGTGGGGAGGGGAAGGGAAAGGAGATTGTAAGCCGCTCTGAGGCTGCAATCACACACACTAAATATTCCACTTTCAATCCACTTTCAATGCATTTTCCAACTGGATTTTACTGTGTGAACTGGCTAAATCCAGTTGGAAAGTGGATTGAAAGTGGATTGAAAGTGGATTATTTAGTGTGTTTGATGGCAGCCAGAGACTCCTTCGGGTAGTGAAGGGTGGGGTATAAACCCAATCTTGTCAGCAGCAGCATCAACAACAATTGATCTTGGTCATCTGGAGATCAATTGTAACAGCCCAAGTGTGGTTTTCTGGTGTTGAGTGGTACCACCTGGAGCTGGCGGCCCTCCCCAGCCCAGACCTTTATAAGATCTTGTGGTGGTAGAAAGTTGCTGTCAAGTTGCAGGGGACTTATAGTGACCCCCATAGGGGTTTCAAAGCAAAAGAACATTCAGAGGTGTTTCTGTGGTCAACCCTGGACTTCCTTAATGGTCTCCCCATCAAAGTACTAACCAGGGTCAACCCTGCTTAGCTTCTGAAATCGGGCTAGCCTCGGCTATCCAGATCAGGGCTCATGACATCCAGCCGGTATTTCAGTTACGTTTACCTGCAGATAAAGTTTATGAACATATGAACGAAAATATGAAGCTGCCTTATACTGAGTGGAACCCTTGGTCCATTCAGGTCATTATTGTCTACTCAGAGTGGCAGCAGCTCTCCAGGATCTCAGGTGAGGGTCCTTCACATCACTTACTGCCAGATCCTTTAAACTGGAGCTGCCAGTGATTGAACCTAGGACCTTCTGCATGCCAAAAAGAGGCCCTACCTCTAAGCCACAACCCCTCCTACTTATACTTATAGGTAAGGCCAGATTGGGGAGGTCTGGCCTCACCTCATCAGAATGCAAGTGAGGGGCTCAAGAGCTAAATAATAGTCCTCCACATTTTTTTTAAAAAAAATCCCTGTTCGTAGAAAACTAGTATGTAAAGGGAAGGGTAACCCCACAAGCAAATTCTTTGTTCAGAGTAGTATTCTGTTATCTGCAACCAGCACCAGCCGTCTTTAGTGATTCCCCAAGTGGTTCATCTTTACAACCTCTGACTGGACCCGCTGCCATGCCTATGTTTGCAGCGTTGACTTAGCAGGCTATGTTTTTAAGTCCTGTGGCATTCTTGTTTTCGTTGGAATAAGCAAGGTTTATCGTGCATAGATAGAGAAGATGACAAGAACATCCTGCAGGGGGCAGCAGAAGGGACAACTAGTTCGCATAGTGAGATTAGGGACTTCCTACTGTTTTCCAATAGTCTCCTTCCTGTCTTCTGATTGGCTCAGTTAGGGGTCTTTCCTGCTTCTGCTGAGAACTGTTAGTCTGCTGACTCTCATCTAGTTAACTTCAGGTGGGTAGTCGTGTTGGTCTGAAGCAGCAGAACAAAGTTTGAGTCTAGTGGCGCCTTTGAATAAAACGCTGTTGGTCTCAAAGGTCTTAAAGGTGCAACTGGACTCAAACTTTGTTCTCTCCTAGCTAGTTAGACAGTATGGGTGATTTCCCACTAAAGCTTGCTGCGGGGTTGTGCCGCCGTTTGCCCGGAGATTTTTAGTCAATTTCACACCCGAAGCCGCGGGGCTGCATTTTGACCCGCGGCTTCGCCCGATTTCCCCGCAGTTTCATAATCCTGTTTTTTGAGGATTACGAAACTGCGGGGAAATCGAGCGAGCCGCGGGTCAAAATGCAGCCCCGCGGCTTCGGTGTGAAATTGACTAAAAATCTCCGGGCAAACGGCGGCACAACCCCGCGGCAAGCTTTAGTGGGAAATCACCCTTAGACTTCTCTCTCTCTCGATCTCCTTTTTCTCACAAAGTTCGTTGTCTTCTTAATAAACTGACTTTATTCTTTAAACAGTGGTACTCTACACTCTGCCAACAGTTTTGGAAACAGGAACCCGTCAAAAGTCCCCATTCTCCACTCAGCCCCTGAGAATGATGTTCAGCAAATTCATGTGTGGATATTTCAGAGTTCCTGGCACCGTTTCCAACAGTGTAAATAGCCATATTGTCTGTGGAAGAAAGACAGAAGCTCCCAAGAGAAGAGGAAAAGCAGACTTTGCTCCCGTAGTGTTCAAACAAACAGTTCAGCATATAAGGGCACACACTCCTTTGTAAAGATGAATCTGTTATCATGTACAGAGTTAAACAGCATGAAGGGCTGCTATTGAAGCACACTGGTTCATCTGAAGGGACCGTTTGTGAGAACAGGGAAGAACTGACAGACTGGATGAAAGCTTTCCTGGACTCCTCCTGGAGCTCAGATATACAAAATAACTAAGTTCCGTCAAGTCACAGCTGACTTATAGAATCACTAGGAATAAGGCTCTGGGCAGGTGTCCTGGCCTTGGGCACTCAGTGTCAATTTGCTGTGGTGACCTCAGCAAGGTATAATGTCACAGAGCCCACCGTTTTGTCCAGGAGAACTGATCTCTGCCATCTGAAGAGCAGTTGTAATTCTGAGTGATAAACAGCCCTCACCTGGAGATTGGCAGCAATGGTTCCCCAGGAGGAAATGGCTGGTTTGGAGGGGGGAGTTATGGCATTGTACCTGTCTGAGGTCCCACCCCCTCCTCAAACCCTACCCTCTCCAGGCTCCACCCCTCAAATCTTCAGGAATTTCCCAACCTGGACGTGGCAACACTATCTCCTTCCCAGCCAACCATCAATGTACTGCTATCTGCCCCTCTGACTTCAGGTTTCCATCTCCTCCCCCCTCCCTGTAGTCTCTACCTAGGAAAAGTACAGTCTTTCTCTGCAGTGGGGACCAAAGCAGTTCACATAATTCTCCTCTCCCCCCCTTTTGATCTGCACAACAACCCTGTGAGGTAGGTTAGGCTGAAAGTCTGTGACTGGTCCAAAATCATCCACTCAGCTTCCACAGCAAGAACCTGGCTCTGGCAGACCCTGCTCTGAAGTACTAACTACTAAGCCACACTGGCTGTGGTATCACCTGGTATCACAACTGAACTCCAGACAACAGATCTCTCTCCCCCCCTGGAGAAAATAACTGCTTTGGAGGATGGACTCTATGGCATTCTGTTCAGCTGAGGCTTCTCCCCTCCCCAAACTCTAACTGCCGTAGACTCCACCACAAAATCTCCAGGAATTCCCCAACCTGATGCTGGCAACCCTAATCAGGACTGGCCCCAATGAGTTCCTCACAAAGGCCAAAGAGGGCCTGGAAAGGGGCTCCTCCTCCCACCTTTTTACTGACAAAACCAAGCTTGGTT
Organism: Gekko gecko; assembly: GCA_029375565.1. Lineage (NCBI taxonomy): Eukaryota > Metazoa > Chordata > Lepidosauria > Squamata > Gekkonidae > Gekko > Gekko gecko. The sequence goes on along the minus strand of JAPDNY010000012.1, from coordinate 64,797,438 downwards.
GCCTAGCAACAGCCACTGAGGGAAAAGTTAGCCCCACAGCAGAAGAACTGAATGGTTTCACAGCTGGTCACCCACCTCAGTAGCCAGCCAGCCACAAAGAAGCCAAGCATAGTTGTCAGGAGAGACAGCCATTTTGGCAGTTTATTCTGCCAAGGAAGAGTGGCCATGCTGGCAGTGGGTGGGGGAGAGGAGCGGACCCAGCACCCAGCCAATGGCACACAAGTACTCCTGAGTGGCAGTTGACTGGCCAATGGCTGATGGAGCACACAGCACAGCCAATGGGAAAGCTGGATAGTGCCAATACGCTGGGCTTTTTATATATATAGGATAGAATCATAGACTCAGAAGGGGCCATACAGTCCATCTAGTCCAACCCCTTGTTCAGTGCAGGATCAGCCTAAAGCATCACTGACAAGTATTCATCCAGTCACTGCTTGAAGACTACCAGTGAGGGGGAGTTCACCATTTCCCTAAGTAACTAATTCCACTGCTGAATTACCCTGATTGTAAAAAAAAAAATCCTAATATCCAGCCAGTATCTTTCTGCCTGTAATTCAAACCCATTATTGCGAGCCCTGTCCTCTGCTGCCAACAGGAACAGCTCCCTGCACTCCTCAAAGTGACAGCCCTTCAAATACTTCGAGAGAGCTCATGTTCCCCCTCAACCTCCCCTTCTCCAGACTGAGCATTCCCAGGTCTCTCAGGCTTTCCTCATAGAACTTGGATCTCCAGGCGCCTGACCATCTTCGGCTCCCAGTTTGGTGTACTGGTTAAGAGCTCAGACTCTAATCTGGGGAAACTGGGTTTGATTCCCCACTCCTTCACATGCAGCTGCTGTAGTGACCTTGGGTCAGTCGCAAGTTCTCTCAGAGCTGTGCTCTCAAGAGCAGTCCTCGAAAGAGCTCTCTCAGCTCCACCTACCTCACAGGGTGTCTGTTATGGGGAAAGGAAGGGAAAGAAGATTGTAAACTGCTCTGAGATTTCAAGTGAAGGGCGGGGTATAAATCCAATCTCCTCTCCTTTCTTATTCTTCCTCTCTCCTCTGCACCCACTCCATTCGGAGGCCTCCAGAACAGCATACACTACTCCAGGTGCGGCCATGTACAGCGGGACTATGGCATTTTGTGATTTGGATGTTACGCCTCTTTTGATACACGCCAAGACCTCATTAGCATTTTTGCCACTTCATCACATTCTCACTGACTGCTCGTATTTCGCTTACAGTCCACCCGTACCCCTTGTCCACACACACTGCTACCCAGAAGTGCGTCCCTCATCCAATAGGCATGCTTCTCATTCTTTTGTTAACCAGATGTAGAACCCTGCACTTATCCTCCTTGAATTGCATCTTTGCCACACATCCACCCAGTTTTGGCGACCCCTCGTGGGCTTTTCAAGGCAAGAGGTGAGCAGAGGTGGTTTGCCATGGCCTGCCTCCGCACAGCAGTCCAGGTCTTCCTAGGTGGTCTCCCATCTAAGTCCTAACCAGGACCGACCTTGCTCAGCTTCCAAGCTCTGGTGAGATCAGGCTAAACTGGGTTATCAGGCTGCTTGTAGCTCAGATAACACAGCATAATTAGGACTGATTAATTTACATAAACAAGAGCACCAGGGGGGCCCTGCTAGATTAGACAAAGCTCCATGGAGCCCAGTCTCCTGGTTCCCACGCAGACCGGGTCTCTTTTGGGGACGGCATTCGATGGTACTGGGTACCGGCACCCTTTTCGGGGCTCTCCCAAGTCCTGATCCTTGTGCACCAGCCCTCCCCACTCAGCCGGAGAAAGACAGAGAGGACCCTGTGGAGAGGCCTAGTGGGGATCTGCAGAAGGAGGGGGGAATTGGTGAAAAGTGGCACAACCTTATATGATTTTGATATACCAGTAATCTGATTCAGTAGATGGCAGCTTAAAAAACAACAACACTGGAATCTTTTAAACACTAAAGCACTGACATGGGCCACTGTGGCTGCCAGAAGGGCATAACCAGAGGTACTCTGCCCTTGCTGTTGGAGGTTTCATTTGCTATCATGGCCAGTGTTCCCTCTAAGCTGAGACAGTGTGTGCTAACTCACAGTTTTTTTAGCCTCCGGCTCAGGCATTTTTGTCTTCGCTCATGAAGGATGGCTCTAGAGCAAACTAATTGATGCAGCAGCCAAACTGCTCACTCCCAACTTTAATGCCAGTAGCTCACAAAATAGAATTTTTGCTCACAAGTCTCCACAGGTTAGAAGGAGCATTGATCATGGCCTAAAAGAACTGAGAGACCGATATTCCATGACTTTGTCAAAATCCCCCTTCAAAGTAACCTCATAAGCAGCCTGAAGCCACACATCTTCTGTAACACGGCACTGGATTCGGCAACTAGTAGGAAAGCTGTTGTTGTGGTCCTGGATTCGAGTCCAACAACACCCTAGAGGTCAACAAGATTTTCAGGGTATGAGTTCCCTTCTGACTCTCAGAGTTTATACTCCCAAAATCTTGTTTGTCTCTAAGAGGGAACTTTGACTCTCAACAGTTCATACCATGAAACTCTTGTTTATCTCTAGGGTGCCATTGGACTCAAACCTAGCTCTTCTACGGCAGACCAGCACAGCTCCCCTCTGAACTATCTTCATCTTGTGGGCCTTGAATGCCAGACTGTCTTACTCCAAAGGACATTTTGAGTTTGATGCTCTCTCCAGCGCAAGGACTTCAGCGTTTAGCCGTGCGACTAATTTAACAGTTTTATCTTCACTTAAAACAGAAAAAATCACTGTGCCTTTTCTATAATGCTTTCATCTTCTGTTGCATTTTATTTTTGTGGGCCACCCTGACAATCTCATTTTCTACAGTTATAAAGATTTTAATCAAAGAAAACCAGCAAGACTGTGGCTCCTGCCCTCCTCCGCAGCAAGGAGTGAGGCACTTGCAGTTTCTGAAGCAAGAAGGTTAAAATATCGACTCTGAGCATGCGCGCGCACGCACACACAAAATGTTGGGAGACAAGACACGTTGCTGCCATTCTCTGATAGCCTCGTAAAATCTGATTCCCTCGAGGCAAACCTTCATTTTGACAGACTAAAAAAAAAATTATACTCCACCGTACAGATTGTATTACAGTGATCTTTTTTTTTTATTTAAAGCTATCAGCCGAAGACATGCCTTCCTTTGTACTGAACACGCAGCAAACATCAGCCCGAAAGACAGAGACATAAAAGGCATATCAAAAACAACTTTTCAAAATTTGGCAGCTGTTCCAGAAAAACCTGGCCACAAGTCCCTGGAATAGCAGTCATTAAGTACCAGCAGTTAGGACAGGATTAACTCTGATGCTAAGTACTCTGCAGAGGAAGGCTCTGGTCAAACCTGAGTCAGGTGACATTTCCCAGAATGCCTTGTTTGTAATCTGCATACAATATCTGGTCTGGCATGGTGGAGTGAATGCTATAAGCTGGTCAAGTTGAGTCAGCTGACATTTCCTAGAATGCCTCGCTATATTAAGCAGGTGCCCGCCAAAATCCTTCAAACACAAGTGACATTCTGGATCATGCACATATCTCAATAAACTTATCACTGCCAAAGAGAGAGTTCTTGAGAGTAACTTGACTGGGGATCTGACAATAACCTACCGAGCTCCCTCCCCAGAGTCCACTCGCAGATCTCCAGGAATTTCTGAGCCCAGTGCTGATAACTCTAGGCCTGAGCTGTCAATCTCATTTGTTACAAGGGCGAGACATGACATAAATGTCACTCTGTTGGGCCAGGCCACGTGTGCCATAAAATGTAATGCCAGGTACAGGGGATATTTTTTTACTCAAAATACAAACATGCTTATACATTAACATTCTTACAGTATTTCCTTACAATATCTTCCTGATGCCCAACCTCCCACTTCCACTGCCAATAACACATTAGCACTGGGACAGTGTACAGGGACATAATGCACAGCCTCTGTCATCTGGCAGTAAGGGTCATCAGTTGCTTGCGGGCTGGATAAGAGCCCTGGATGGGTCAGTTCTGGCCCAAAGGCCGTATGTTTGACACCCCTGTCCTAGACTATGCTGAAAGGAGAGATGCATAACTCTCCCACACTCCTTTTAGCACCAGTGAGGCTGGTGGGTCTAAAAGGGAGTGTGAAAATATCCACTGCCTCCAGCAGTGGAAATGGGAGCTCCTCCCACCCCCAAGATATGGCCTCATGGGAGATCTCCAATTTCATGATAGGAAGGGAGAAGCAGCAGGGCACACAGTCCTCTTGTGTTTTACTTCCTCCACCATGACTTGGCACTTCACCCAATGTGAACTGGGAGACTGACTGCCGGTGGGCCCTCTGCAGGGCTACGGACCTGGCAGTGCCCAACTGTTTCAGCCCCTCGTGCCTATTGTGCCTAGATTTACCCCAGTGTTGATCACTTGGCCTTTTGGATTGTTAAGAACATAAGAAGAGCCCTGTTGGATCAGACCAATAAGTCCATCTAGTCCAGCCTCCTGTCACACACAGTGGCCAACCACTTCCTTTGGAGGGCCAACGACAGGGCATAGCGGCCAAGGCCTTCTTCTGGTGTTGCCTCCTGGCTCTGGGATTCAGAGGATTACTGCCTCTGAACCTGGAGGTTCCCCTCAGTTACCATGGCTAGTAGCCATTGATATACTCATCCTCCATGAATCTGGCCAATCCCTTTTTAAAGCTGTTTATTCCTGTGGCCATCACTGCATCCCCTGGCAGTGAATTCCACATTTTAATCACTCCCAGTGTAAAGTGGTATTTCCTTTTGTCTGTCCGGAATGTATTGCCCATCAGCTGCATTGGACGCCCTAGTATTTTGGGAGAGGGAGAAAAATTTCTCTTTGCCCATTCTCTCCACCCTGTGCATAATTTTATAAACCTCTATCTTGCCCCCCCCCTTAGTCATCTCTTTTCTAAACTGAAAAATCCCAGGCTCCAACCCCATAATCATCTTGGTTGTCCTCTGTACTTTTCCCGGCTCTGCAATGTTCTTTTTGAGATATAGTGGGTGACCAGTGTTTCACAATGAAATACAAAAGCCTTCAGTAATAGTGTTAATTTTTAAAATGCAGGGGTCATCTGATACTCTTCGCTGAAGATGATGAAGAGAATGGTTTGGACAGGATCGAGGAGGCATGTGCCTGTTTTCTTGGCTTTGAGGTCAGGTTGCCAACTCGGGGTTGGGAAATCCCTGGAGATTTGGGGCTGGAGCCCGGGGAGTTTAATAGCACAGGATCTGTCCTCCAAAACAGCAATTTTCTCCAGGGAAACGGATCTCTGTGATCTGGAAATCAGTTGTAATATCTGGAGATCTACAGGCCATGCCTGGGGATTGGCAGTCTTGCCTTTCAAGTGTTTCCTGCACGGCAAACCCCAGATGTGCTGGTCTGTAACACATAAAACTGCCGTTTACCATTTTTAAGGGACAAGATTAGGAAAGGCTGAACCCAGCCCTGCCGTGCATACATGCAAAGGAAACCCAGTCCTCCCGTAAAGGTTAACCTGTTGGCGGAGGTTACACTCAATATACTTGGAGCGGGTTACTGGAAGATCTACACTCTAATTTCCCTTTGCTCTGCTGCAGGAGGCTGTTCAAAAAACCACACACACACACACATACCCAGGAAGGGTATTAAATGACATCCGAAAGAGCTTCATTGTGAAAGCCCATTAGGAACCATTGATCAGCTGCTAGGCAAAACAAGCCCAGCGACAATAGGGAAACAGGGCAGCATTGTTAGTCTAATGGAATAAATAGTTTGGCACTTCTCCCCCAGCTCGAGAGGCTGGGCTCCGCACTGGGGAATAGATATAAAGCTCTGAGCAGCATAGATCCATAATTGATGCTCGCTGCCATAATAAATACAATTTAATGGCTAAGCTTCAGATGGTTTGGAATAACAGCGTGCTAAGCTAAATCCCGTCGAGAGGCAACGAAGAAGCACTTGATCTCGGGCATCGCAGAGGAGAAAGGGGGAAAGCATCCTCTCCTCCTTGAGAGTTGGAAATGTTTGATTTAAGAGGGCGGCTTGGGGAAACCTCCCAATGTGTCCGCTATGTCCAAAATTGCTCTCGGAAGTGTTCCCTGATTGCTTTCAGAAGAGAGCATTATTGGTGCCCGTAGGGTTTTCAAGGCACAATACTGGCATTCTTCAGTGGTCTCCCATCCAAATACTAGCCAGGGCTGGCCCTGCTTAGCAAGCTTGGGCTATCCCTTTGAGTAGAAAATATGGCACGGTTCTGGTTGCCCTATCTATGTCACCAAGTTAGACAAGAGCAACCAAAAAGATCAAGAGGGTTGGAGCACCTTCCCTGCGAGAGGAGGCTATAGTGTTCGGGGACCTTTTAGGACCAAAAAACCCACAAAACATAAAGAAGAACAAGGTGAGGCAGCATGTTGATCAAACAATGCACAGTTCAGAGAAGGGACCAGGGAGCCCACCTGCTAGAGAGCGCTTGCTCTGTCTAGTCGGATGGTAGTGGCTGTCCAAATTAGGAGATGGTAGGATCTGAACCTGGGACTTTCTGCCTGTAAAGCACAGGCTCTACCATTGAGCTAGAGCAACAGTCTAAAGATGTTGTGCAAAAACTAGGCCACTCCAATATCCCACAGGCAGAATTGCTACTTATTTTATTCATACCCTGCCTTTCTCCCCACTGGGGATCCAAAGCGGCTACATTGTTCTCTTTCCCCTTTTATCCTCACAACTACCCTGTGAGGTAGGTTAGGCTGAGAGTGTGTGACTGGCCCAAGGTTACCCAGTGAGCTTCCATGACAGGTCCTAGTCCAGCACTTCAGCCGCCACATCATGCTGAAGTGAAAAGTTCAGTCTACTGTTACATTTATTATTAGATTGTATAGCCCATTCACCAAATCATAGAATCATAAGAGTTGGAATGGACCTCCAGGGTCATCTACCCCCCTGTACAATGCAGGAAATTCACAACTACCTCCCTCCCACCCCCAGTTGTTAGAAGTAGAGGACTTGGCGCTGTCTCCTGTCTCAAACTTGAGAAGATGGCACCAAAGAGTTTAGACAGACAGAGAGGTCAGGACACACAGGGCATCTTTTCCTTCCGGCTATCTGATCCCTTCCTTTGAAGTAGGGTGCTCCTCTTAGGGGCAATTTCCTCGGCTTCCGCTCTCTCACTTGCACGTGCACGAAGAAGGTGCATGATCTCTTCATCTTGCATCATCCAGCCTCCAACACCATCTAGTTAGTTAGAGTAAGTAATCTATATCTATCCCTTACCTGCACTCTCAAGTGTGTATTTCCTTTTTTAAAATTGCTTATTAGTTTTAGGACTGACTGCTGCCTCCGTGTAATTTTGTAAGTCTCTCACCACACCTAGCCCCAAGCTCTGCTGCGTTAAAGCCTTTGAGCGCTCTGCTACTCTAATTCTTCCATGGTCCCCGGCAGTACCAAGTCCAGAGAATCCAACACCAGTGACCCCTCTTGCTAAGGAACTTAAAGCAGCATACATTGTCACATTCCACCATCCAATTTTAAAAAATTTATCTGGAGGGGGGAGTTAGTATTTTGTGTATATGTGTATATGTACGTGTGTGAGCGTGCAGGTGTGTGTGTGTGCCTGGAAGTCCTGGCTGACTTCTGACAAACCCTAGTGGGGCTTGGACGTTCAGAAAGGGGGCTTGCTGTTGCCTGCCTCTGCACCCCCAGCCCTGGTATTCCTTGGAGGTCTCCCATCCAAGTACTTGCCAGGATTGGCCCTGCTTAACGTCCGAGATCTGACAAGATCAGGCTTGCCTGGCCTATCCAGGTCAGGGCTTTCCCCCTCCAATTTGATCTCCACAGCAACCCAGTGAGGTAGGCTAGGCTGAGACACAGTGGCTGCCCCAAGGTCATTCCAGAGGGGTAGCCATGTTAGTCTGTTGGAGCAAAATAAAGCCTAGGGGCACCTTCAAGACTAACATTTATTCTAGCCTGAGCTTTCATAAATTAGAGCTCACTTCTTCAGATGCTATGAAGAAGAAATTATATTCGCATTTTATAGGGGAAATTATAGCAGAGGAGGGTGATAGTGGGGAGCTGCAAGAGAAAGAGACTTGGTATGAACCCCCTTATAAATCTCTCAAGGGTGAAACTGGTTTCTCCAAAGCCACTTTATAAGATTCCATGGACAGCCTAGTATGCAGGGCTATTTTGGGGCAGGAACGCACAGGAATGGAGTTCCGGCTGGCTCCTGAGTTGGCCACGCCCAGCAGGAACTCATTAGCATAATAGGCCACACCCAACAGCAGGAACTCATCAGGATCAGCTACATTAGGGGTGTGTGGCCTAACATGCAAAGGAGTTCCTGCTATAAAAAAGCCCTGGGTTTTGACAACAAACAAAGTAAACAGAATAAGAAGCAAAAGGTGGGTGTGACTGGATGACCACACTTCTGGTGACATGGGAGTGTGGCCTAATATACTAATGAGTTTCTGCTGTTAGGTGTGGCCTATTATGCCAATGAGTTCCTGCTGGGCTTTTTCTACAAAAAAAGCCCTGCTAGTATATATTTGTTTACTTCTATCCCGCCCTCCCAGGCCCATAGCTACAGTGGGGCATCTCGGGGCAAGGCCCCCTAACTTGCTGGCAAGGCCCCCTGACTCCCTATCCAGCCCAGGACATCACAGCCTTCTCCCCCAGATTAATCGGATTGGCCAGTGCCCCCTAAGAAATTCAAATGCCCCTCAACTTAAAAAAATCCTGGCTACGGGCCTGCGCCCTCCCCTGCCTCGCAAGGCTCAGGGCAGGTTACAGTAATATAATAAAGTACAATAAAATGATTAACATAACATCAACAATTATCAGAATCTAAATGTGATATCATTTATAGTGCTGTTTAATACCACTGCTCCTGCATCAATTTCACGTCTGTGCACAGCAGCTCGTAACTAATAATACAAGGAGTTGGAAGATGAGTAAAACAATATGAGATGGAAACACACTGGGCGAGGCCAATACGAATAAGTCACCTCAGCCATAGGCCTGGCGGAACATTTTCATTTTACAGGCCCTGCGAAACTGCATTTGGTCTCACAGAGCCCGGCTCTCTCTTGGGAGATTGTTATATAAATAAGTAATATAAACGAGACACTTCTGTAGGTCATTTGGAATAATGTATTTAAAAAAACCTATCTGTAGAAATTTGAACCCGATCTCTCCTAAATATAAAGCACTGTGAATGATGCACAGGTATTAAAAATTTAATAAGATTAATGGCTAATTAATAAAACCAAGGTTTTTGTTGTTGTTTTGTTGCTTTGTTTTGTGTTTTTTGTGTGGGGGGAGTTACGCTCATTTGTTGTTATTTTCTTTGCATACAATTGAGGTAAGATCTAAGACTGTGTTTGCTGTGTTTTCGGGTAATGAGAAATTATTTCCTCTAACTCTGGCATTTGTTCTGTGAGTGTTCTATAAATCTTCCGTCTTGAACAAAACCGTCCATTTTGTTACAGCATTGAAATGACCAAGGTTAGGAACCGAGAGTTTCCAAGACCCATTATTAGTCTGGCTGAGTGGCACTCTGACACTTTTCTCTGGTTGAATGTGCGTGCGTGCACACGCAAGAGACAGAGAAAGGGAAGAAATCTCAGGAGGTGAATGAAGGACTGACTGTATTGTATAGTATAGTATAGTATTACATCATAAAACTCACAGACTGTTCTTCGAGACAGGCTATAAATCTGTTCACAAAGAAGGAACAGAAAGAGAGAGTCTTTTCTACAGAGGAAATAAGTATTTCAGCTTTCATAAAGTATAACTTTGTGGGTTTCATCCGGCCACATCCACTAAATGTGAAGTCCGTCAGGGAGCCCACAAGAAGCACATTGTTTGGAATCAAGACGAAAGGACGGCGACCTCCGAGTCTTCAGAGACAGTAGGGTTTACTTAAAAATAAATGAGTTTAAAAGATGCATCCATACTCGAAAGCATTCAAAGCAATGTACATACATATGTGTTGTCAAGTCGCAATCGAGTTATGGTGACCCCAGCAAGGGGCTTTCAAGGCAAAGTGAGAAGCAGAAGTGGATTGCTACTGCCCTCCTCCACAAAGCCTTCCTTGGGGGATAAACATATGGAGCAGAGGTCCATCAGTGGCTGTCAGCCACAAGGTATAGATGGAACACTATGTCTGGGGCAGTGATCCTTGAATTCTTGGTGCTCAGGGGAAAACAGTTGGGAGGGCTTCCGGAGTTCTGGCCCCACTGCTGGACCTCCTGAGGGCACCTGGTATTTTTGGCCACTGTGTGACACAGAGTGTTGGACTGGATGGGCCACTGGCCTGATCCAACATGGCTTCTCTTATATTCTTATAGCTGGAACACTCTGTCAGGAGCAGTGATGCTCTGTAATCTTGGTGCTTCGGGAACAACAGTGAGAGGGTTTCTGGAGTTCTGGCCCCGCTGATGGACCTCCTAATGGCACCTGGGTTTTGGCCACTGTATGACACAGAATGTGGGACTGGATGGGCCATTGGCCTGATCCAAAATAACTTATGTTCTTATGTCTCCCATCCAAGTATTGACCCTGCTTAGGTTCTGAGATCTGATGAGATCAAGCTATACAATGCAGCTGTCCCTCCCCAAAGTAATGTACAAAGGGTTTGTTTAAATAATGAAACTAGTAATTTGCAAATAGGGACCTGTAACTAGCCACTGAGGCTTCAAGACTTTGTTTTCTGTGTGCTTCCTTTATTTAAATCATTTTCTGCTGAGATCCTACCCAAAACATTTACAGTTCATAACCCATTACTGCTGACATTTAACGACAAACAAAAGAAAACTAGATGGAAAATGAATATGAATCTCCTAAGAGATCCAAACTTTATAAGGAAAACCAAGCTAGAAATTATGGAGTTCTTTAAAACAAACATACAACCCGATGTACCAATACATATAGTATGGGATACCTTTAAAGCATATATTAGAGGATGGTTTTTGAGCCAAGATGCGTGGAAAAAGAAACAAAAGAAGAAATATGAACAATTAACTAGACAATTAAAAATGGAAGAAGACAAAATCAAGTTTAATTCGAATAATGAAGAAACAAAAGTTAAATTAAAATTATTACAACATAAAATGAACTTAACCCTATCACAAGAGATAGAAAAAAATATTGAATACGCCAAGCTATACCACTTTGAAAATGCAAATAAACTTATTGAATAAGCTTATCGAATTAGAAAAGAAAGAGAAAAAAGTAATCACAGTCTTAAAAAATGAAAAAGACGAAGAGAAATATCGACTTTCAGATTTAAAAAATACTGTTGAAAACTACAAAAATTTATACCAACAAAAGAAGGAAAATGTGATTCTAATTAAAGAATATCTTTTAAAGAAAAATAAACAAAAATTTAATGAAACCCAGAAAAAAATATTAAATGACACAATTACGATTTGTGAAATTGTAGAAGAAGTTAAGAAACAAAAGAAGAAGAAAAACTCTGGTCCTGATGGAATATCAAATATTTGACAAGCAGATAACTCTTCCATTGAAAGAGGTCTTACAAGACATTAGCAAAACAGGAGAACTCCCAGATTCGTGGAATCAGGCAATTATTACACTAATATCTAAGCCAAATACAGATGGAAGTCAAATTCAAGATTATAGACCAATATCACTACTTAATGTTGATTACAAAATATTTGCAAGTACTCTCGCAGCAAGGTTGAAAAGGGTTCTAATCCAAACTATCTATCAAGACCAGACAGGCTTTCTACCAAAAAGATATATGAGAGATAATATATGGACTGTTATAAATGTTATAGAATATTATGAGACGCATCCAGAAAAACAATTGGCGCTAATGTTCCTAGATGCTGAAAAAGCATTTGATAATTTATCATGGAAATTTCTTATGCAAAAATGGAAATTTGGGATTGCGGAATAAATTCCCTGATGATGGTTAGAGCAATTTATAAAGAACAACATGCTCAGATTATTATAAATGGAGACGTGACTCATAAAATAGAGATTCAGAAAGGCACGAGACAGGGATGTCCTCTCTCACCATTACTATTTCTATTTGCATTGGAAACCTTGAATGATGTGGTGAGAGAGAGTAAACAGGTACAAGGTCTTAAAATAAAAGGAGAAGAATTTAAATTGTTAGCATTCGCAGATGACTTGGTATTTATAATGGAAAACCCAAAGGACGTTATTTCACGGATATTTGACCTAATCCAAGAATATGGTGAGCTGCTGGTCTCAAAATCAATTTTAAGAAGACTAAATTGTTAACTGCCTTCTAAGCTTGATTCACGAAATTCAAGAAATATCATCGATGGAAATAGTCAAAGAAGTAAGAGATCGGGGTATTATTTTGACTAATAGGAACAGCAACCTAATTGAAGTCCCCACTGGGTTTTCAAGGCAAGAGACTTTTAGGATTGGTTTGTCATTGCCTGCCTCTGTGTCCCAGCCCTGGTATTCCTTGGAGGTCTCCCTTCCAAGTACTTGCCAGGGCCAGCCCTGCTTAGTTTCTGAGATCTGATGAGATCAGGGTAGCCTGGGCCATCCCAGTCAGGACAGAACTCTGTTAATATTGATGAATATTAAAAAAAATAGCATTAAAACATAACACACGTCAGGACTGGAAATATCAAGATTTTTTTTTTAGATACTTATACCATTATTAGCAAATTGTTTTCTATCCGTGAATTCCAATCTTATTACAACGTTTATTGTTTCTTATGCTGCTCCTATTGAGTCGCGAAATTTCGTTATCCACCTTGAGTCTGTAGGTAGCATCCATCTCATTCTATGGCGACGAGAATGAACACCTGTTTAACAGGAAATGTGACCTTTTTGTGTATTTTGTGTGTGTGTGAGTGCGCGTGCTTGCAAGCCTGGGAGTCATGGTGACTTCTGGTGACCCCAGTGGGGCTAGGACGTTTCAGGGAGGTGGCTTATATTACCTGCCTCTGCGTCCCAGCCCTGGTATTCCTTGAAGGTTGCCCTTCCAAGTGCTTGCCAGGGGTGGCCCTGCTTAACATCTGACAACATTGGGCTTACCTGGGCTACCCAGGTCAGGGCTAGAAAATGTGACCTTGAACCAGTTTGGAGAGGGATTTGGCCCTGCCCCCTTCCTCATAAAACTATATTAAAAAAAACATTTTGGCTGTGCATGTATAACGACTCTGCAAATACCATCAAAATCCATGACTATGATGTGACCCTTATTTGTTGACTTGGCATGGAATGCTACAGAAAACAAAGTGATTTATTCCCAACCAGGGATTATCACTAGCAAGCATGGCATGTCACAGCCTACAACTGCCCTGCACAGGGATAATTTCTGATGCCATCCCAAAGATTAGGAAATTGGTAGTGGACAACAACAGAACGCATCACTGGAACAAGGGGAAGTGGACAGGGAAATGTGAATACAGACACAGCCCAACCCTGGCGTCTGATGCTGGCTCTAATGAGCCGGCTAAGAGACAAGGATTTCGAAGTGCACTATGCCAGACACTGGATCAAAGACTCTAAGCATGTGACAGCGATTATCGCCAGCCCGCAGAGTTGATTAGGCGTGAAAACCCGCATGCGTGGTGCTTGGGAACATCCAACAAGATCTACATCAGAAAGGAAAGGAGGGGGAGGGGGAGAGGAAGACCCATGAGTTGAACCGATCTCTGAGCATCATCGCAGTGGAGAGAGACTCTCGCCACCATGCTGTGGATAGGCCAGAGTGAGAAACAAACAAACAAACACATGACCCAGTAATCGCAGTGATGGGCATGAAGGCTACTCAGTGAGAACAATGGGAAGTGTCACTCCAAGACCATTTAATTTAAAATTAATTCATTTGTGTCTTTAGTTCAGATGAAGATCTCCGGGGGGGGAGGGGGGATTCTAGTTTGTAAATTTGAAGAAGAAGCAAAATCCCCAATTAGGGTGGCCAGCTCTAAATTCAAAAATACCTGGGGATTTAAGGGTAGAGCCTGGGTGATTGAAGTTCAGGGAGGGGAGGGGCCTTATTGGATAAAACGCCCTGCAGTGCCACTTCCAAAGCAGCCATTTTCTCTGGGAGAAGTGGAATAAATGTATTAAATAAAGAAATAATAAAGAAATAAGCAGTTTAGGCAGTCTGGAGATCTGTTGTCGTTCCAGGAGATCTCCAGCCCCCACCTGGAGGCTGGCAACCCTACCCCCAAGGGACTGATTAGGACCGAGCAGATTCATAGACTATAGTTGAGCATCAGTTAAGTGGGGAGGAAATCAGCAGAGGGTCAAAAGCTCATAAAACCCTTCAGAGTAAGAGGTTTGTATCTTTGGCTCCAATTTACACCAACACTTCCCTGTCCAAGACATCACAGAAATAGGAGGTAAAATATATCCTCCTACCTGTACTGTATTGCTCAGGTTTGGGGCCAGGAGAGCAGTTTCTTCCTACCCTAACCCTGAAAACCAGCAATGAGAACTATGTGGAAATTGTGCTCTAGGGCTAGATTGTGCGGGGCCAGGAAAGCAGGGAAAGTTCTTACGCAGCCCTGGGGCTCCACTGTCCTGCCCCACCAGGGGAGAGAAAGTCTCCCAGTTGCTCTTCCCCACTCCTCAGTTCCTTCTGGGTCCCTTGTCTTGCAAGAGTTTAATCCTCACTGATATGGCTATCTTGCCTAGCGCCCTCTTCCGCTCTCTGCGTTCGTCTTCTTACCCCTTCCCCCCTCCCCCGCAAAGCAGCTGGCAGTCTGAAATGAGATTAATTTTTTCGCAATCTGCATTAAAAGGTGCTGTTCGATTTTAGCTGTTTTATCTAGTATATGGTTCTATTCATATTGTACATCGCCCAGAGCCCTGCAGTAGCAGGGATTGGGTGATTAATAAATTTAATAATAAGATAACAACAACAATTCATGTACCTCGCAGTTAATACAGCCAAAGTTAAGAAGCTGAAATGGTGGGTGCAACTGTTTCTTACAGAAGGAGGAGGAGGAGGAGATTGGATTTATACCCCACCCTTCACTACCCAAGGGAGTCTCAGAGCAGTTTACAAACTCCTTTCCCTTCCCCTCCCCACAACAGACACCCTGTGAAGTAGGCGAGGCTGAGAGAGCTCTGAGAGAAACTGCTCTTTTTCAAGAATAGCTGTGCCAGAACTATGGCTTGCCCAAGGTCATCCAGCAGGTGCAAGTGGAGGAGTGGGAAATCAAACTCAGTTCTCCCAGATTAGAGTCCACGCACTTAACCACTACACCAAACTGGCTCATCAAGCAAGGACGATGACATCATGCAACATTTTGATTCAAGAACTTTGCAAAGTTCAGGTCCCCGTCTCTTCTTCTCAGGGATGCTCAACTATACAGCTTCATTAAGCAGTTGCCAAGGGCAGCACTGTTCAGGTGGTAGCCCCCTCTTTCTGGAAGCAGCCTAAGCGCCAGGCTTCACTCACTGCTCCTGATACAGTCACTGATCCCTGCAGGGAGTATAGTCACTGCTCCCTGCTCCCAAGGTCCTTTGCAACACTGCAGGGTGTTTGGGGAGGAATACTTGTCTCAAAGACGCCCTCGTTGCTGCCCCAACCCGTCCAGGGCATCCAAACACCTGGAGAAATCCCAGGCTCACCTGGTGTGGAGCGCATTGCTCATGAGGAGGAGGGACTTGAGGCACAGTGATCAGAACTGCACCCGGTGCTCTCATCAGACATTCATCCTTGCTTCATCACCTCATTTAATTCCGTCAAGGTGAGTCTTGCTGTCCTGACGAACCTTCTCGTAGGCTAATCTATTAATGACATGTTGCAGTCTGTGCAGACCTCTCTTTCGACACCCTCCTCTCTCCTCCCTTCTGTCAGCTCCTAATTATACTTTGCAAGCAACCGAAATCTCTCAACAGTCTCTCTTTAATGCATACCTATGAGAAGGATTGAGCATTGCCAGTTTCTTTTTTCTTTCCTGGGCAAGAGCCCTGAGCCTTCAACATATCAGTCCGCGGTTGCTTGACATACAGAAATCCAGCAGCCAAAGCCTTGCCCACAGGGGCGGATTAAGGCTCACTGGTGCCCTAAGCACTGACCAGTCTTGGTGCCCCCCTTACTGAAATGGCTGTCATGACAACTGAATTTGGCTCCATCATTTTAATTTTAAACACATGCATTTTACTTTTAAACATAGCCTATGACACTGTGGTGGAGCTGCGGTGGCTCAAGTGGTTAAGACGCTGAACTGCAGGCTGTGGAAGGTCAGTAGTTCAGCAGTTCGAGACCCGAGACTGCCGCATGACGGAGTGAGCTCCCGTCTCTAGTTCCAGCTCCTGTCAACCTAGCAGTTCGAAAGCAAGAAATTGCAAGTAGATAAATAGTTACCACTTTGGTGGGAAGGTAACAGCGTTCCGTGCACCTTGGTGT
Source organism: Gekko gecko (assembly GCA_029375565.1). Lineage (NCBI taxonomy): Eukaryota > Metazoa > Chordata > Lepidosauria > Squamata > Gekkonidae > Gekko > Gekko gecko. The sequence continues at coordinate 64,781,094 of JAPDNY010000012.1, read as the reverse complement.
TTAGTCATGCTGGCCACATGACCATGGAAATGTCTTCGGACAGCGCTGGCTCTTCAGCTTTGAAACGGAGATGAGCACCGCAACCCTAGAGTCGGATTCGACTGGCTTTCAAGCAAGGGAACCTTTACCTTTACCTATGACACTGCACCTTGCCCACAAACAATAGAAGATAACGCTAGGATGTACCATGATCAACTTGCACTAGTTTTATCAATCTTTTTTTTTTTTTACAAATCTTCATTCATTTTTTTTTCCTTGTCACCCTTTCCCCAACTTTGTGGTGCCCCCTTTGGCCCTGGTGCCCTAAGCACGTGCTTAGTCTGCTTAATGGTTAACCTGCCACTGCTTGCCCATCATGTCGTCTCTGGGGCAGAAAAAGTTTCAGCTTGCTGAGGTTTTGCAGCAGTTGCCCACTGACCAGGAGAAGAGAGGGGAGTCTAGCCTACTTTTTTGACTTTCGCATTGGGTTGACAGCTCCAGGTTGGAAATACCTGGGGATGTTGGGGGTAGAGCCTAAGGACTGAAGGTTTGGGGAGAAGAAGGACTTCGGTGCAGTATAATGCCATAGACTCCACCTTTCAAAGCAGCCATTTCCTGCAGGTGAACTGATCTCTGCCACCTGGAGATCAGTTGTAATGGTGGGAGATCTCCAGCCGCTTCCTGGAGGTTGGCAACCCTACGTTCATGGCAGAATCCAGTAAGCGAAGCTATGGCTTTAAAGACCAGTTGTCAGTATCGCCTCCTACCAAATTCACCACCTTAGATTTATGACCAAAAAAAAAAAGAACTGTGGCACTTTTGATTTGTTGCCCTGCCAGATTCTTGGATGCAGTCATAATGATGCAGAAATGATCAAGGGTTTGGAACGCCCAGTTAGGGTTGCCAACTTCTGGGCAGTGGCTGGAGATCTCCCGCAATTACAACTGGTCTCCAGAAAATAAAGGTCAGTTCCTCTGGAGAAAATGGCTTTGTTGGAAGTTGCACTGTGTTGGCCTCACACCCTGCTGAGGTCCTTCCTCTCCCCAAACCCCGCCCTCCCCTCCCCAGGCTCCTCCCTCAAAATCTCCCGGGGTTTCCCAGCTTAGATCAGGCAACTCTATAAGATCAAGAAGGGTAGCCATGTTAGTCTGTCTATAGCAGTAGATTACATGTTGCGGGGGAGCTCAGTTTAGAAACACAATGGCTAAAAGGGACAGGGGATACACCAGAGGTGTTAACAACATGGTACGTGGTGTGGACATGCACCTCTCCCTCTCCCTCTCTCACAGTACTAGTTTGATGGGCAGTGAATTCAGAGCCCATGTAAGGAAGGACCACTTCACAAAGTTGTGTAATTGACTTGTGGGACTCACTGCTACAGGCTGTACTAGTAATGGACACTTCAATGGAGAAACAATGGCTGAGGGGTGACATGATCAAGGTTTATAAGATTATGCATGCGATAGAGCAGGTAGAGAAAGAGGTACTTTTCTCCCTTTCTCACAATACAAGAACTGGTGGGCACTCCATGAAATTGCTGAGCAGTCGGGTTAGAACGGATTAAAGGAAGTCCTTCTTCACCCAAAGAGTGATTAAGACATGGAATTCACTGCCACAGGAGGTGGTGGCAGCTACAAGCATGGACGGCTTCAAGAGGGAATTGGATCAACATATGGAGCAGAGGTCCATCAGTGGTTATTAGCCACAAGGTATAGATAGGAACTCTCAGTCTGGGGCAAGGGATGCTCTGTATTCGTGGTGCTTGGGGGCGGCAACAGTGGGAGGGCTTCTAGTGTCCTGGCCCCACTGCTGGACCTCCTGATGGCCCCTGGTATTTTTGGCCACTGTGTGACAGAGTGTTGGACTAGATGGGCCATTGGCCTGATCCAACATTGGCTTCTCTTGTGTTCTTATGTTCTAATGGCTTGAAAGGGGGATTTCAAAAAAGGATGACGTCTGCCAGTGCTCGGAAGGCTGAACGTGAAGAGCAGTTACTGGGAGCAGCAGAACAGCAGAGACGCCTGTTCTCTCCATCCCCTCTTGTGGCCTTCCGGAGCGGCGTCTAATTGGCCACTCTGAGAAACAAGGCGCTGCACGAGATGGATCCTGGGATTGATCCAGCAGGGCTCAGCAAAGGCTGCATCCCATAATTCCTGCAGATCATCTGAGGACGTGGGCTTTCACCCATGAAAGCTTATTCCAAAATAAAAAAAACCCCTCTTTCTCTTTAAAGTGTCACTATTCCCACAGATCAAGCTGTTGCTGAACCCGGTGTAGGCCAGGTAGGTAACTCTCCCCCTTCTGCCCCCACCTCCATTAATTAGCAAACCTACAATTTTCAACTGAGCTATTACAAGGAAAAGAAATTCACCAGTTACTCCCTGAAGCTCAACATTCAAATCTGCCTTTAAGGCACCTGGGGCTGTGAACAACCAGGCCTTAATTCCAGTGGATTTTTAGCAAAGCGCCACAAGCTAAGTCCCCTTTGGAAAACAAAGAAAAAAGAAATCGGAAGCAACCCCCTTCGAATCGCGATTTCAAACAGGCCTCCTTTAAATGCACACCATCCCCTCAATCCGCTCTTTTATCCTTGCTTGATACAAGTTAAATACACTTAAGTCCTTTCCGCTTTCCAGCCGTCAAGCTCTTAGCGCAGAGTTCAATTACTCGGCTGGCATTTGAAGCCTGCAGCTAGAAGGAGAGAGGAGCAGGGAAAGAGAGAGGAAGAAAAGGAAAGGTAAGCCCGATCACTTTCAGAAATCAGTGTTTCACCCTCCTCTGCCCTCCTTTTCCCTCTAGTGCAGAATCAAATTAAGGCATCTTTCATAAATTACAAGGGAGGGGGACACAACAGTCATGCACACAAGCCCTGGCAACGATGCGGGTTTGCAGTCGCTCATTTGAGATTGCCTCCTCCAGAGTGAGTTCCTGGGCTGCAGTTTCATGGTTGGTTTCTGTTTATTCCGGCCCTTTCTTAGCAGGTGACTGACCACCACGTTTTTAAAAGCAGCAGGATAGGACATTCTGAAATGCCGACAGCAGCTTACCGCAAACACAACCCAGCTGTTGTCGGATATGACCAGAAGGCAATGTTGGCCACACGGTCCATTGCATGTGTGGCACGCTAGCAAGCTTGCCAACCTCCAGGTTGTAATTCCTGGAGGTCTCCCGGAATTCCAGCTGATCTCCAGACCACAGAAATCTGTTCCCCTGGAGAGAATGGCTGCTTGGGAAGGTGGACTCGATGTTATTATACTCTGTCAAGTTCCATCCCCTCCTAAACCCCGTCCTCCTCGGGCTTTACCCCCAAATCTCTAGGAACTTCCCAACCCAGGGCTGGCAGCCCTATTCAGATATGGGGCAATATGCTCAGAGGGAAAGCAGGGCTGATCACACTGGGCTCACACATACAGTCCGGTTCAGATCAGACCAGACCAGAGTTTTTGGTGAAACATCAGGAAGAACTTCCTGACAGTCAGAGTGGTTCCTCAGTGGAACAGGCTTCCTCGGGAGGTGGTGGGTTCTCCTTCTTTGGAGGTTTTCTGACAGAGGCTAGATGGCCATCTGACAGCAATGCTGATTCTGTGAACTTAGGCAGATCGTGACAGGGAGGGCAGGAAGGGTTGCATCAAGTGCTTAGTTCTTGTGGCCCTTTCATAAATGCCCAGGGAAATGCTGATTGCCACTTCAGGGTCAGGAAGCTATTGTTCTCCAGGCCAGTTTGGCCAGGGATCCTGGAGGTTTTTTGTCATCTTCTGGCCATGGAGCAGGGGTCACTGGCAATGCTCCCTCTAAGCTGTGGAGTCTTGTGAGCAAAAATTCTACTTTGTGAGCTACTGGCATTAAAAGTTGTGAGGGAGCAATTTGGCAACTGCATCAATTAGTTTGCTCTGGAGTCATCCGTCCTGAGCTAGGACAAAAATGTGTGAGCTGGAGGCTAAAAAACTGTGAGCTGGCTCACACTAACTCAGCTCAGAGGGAACACTGGTCACGGGGGGGAGTGGAGGAGGAGGTATTTGTGAATTTCCTGCACTGTGCAGGGGGTAAGACTAGATGACCCTGGAGGTCCCTTCCAACTCTATGATTCTATGCTCATATGCAGGCGCCAGCTCTGTGACTGGGAACACTGGAAAATGAACATTCCCAGCTACTGAGATAGTACTTCCATGTATATATTTTGTATGTACATGGAGTACTCTGCCTGTATTTGATCTCATGCACATAGGTGAGGGGGGGACACCTATGCTCAGACATGAGTGGGATATACTCAGTTCTGTTCTTCCGGTGTGAGACTGTGGGCCAACTGAAGGTTCTTTCTGCCCCCTCTACCTACCACGTGCCGTACTGAGAGCTGGTTCTGGAGCAAGCATAATACACTTTTCCTCTGTGAATTCCACTGGCTACTCAGATTTTCTCAGGTATACTTCAAGGCAAGGGGCTGGTTGTGATTTTTATACAGGATTGCAGCTCTGGGTTGGGGAAATCCCTGGAAATTTGGGGAGTGGATCCTGAGAAGGGTTGGGTTTGGGGAGTCCACCTACCAAATTGGCCATTTTCTCCAGGGGAACTGATCTCAGTCATCTGAAGATCAATTATAATACCTGGAGATCTCCAGGCATCACCTGGACTGGCAACCTTTAAAGGCCTAAAAGATTCGAACCCAGGGTTCCTAGAGGCATCTGTATTTTTCCACAAACCTTCCCCCTCCAGGATCTGACCCTGTTCAACATTTCTTCTCAGGTACATGCAAAACTAGTATCTGCCAAGAGCAGGGCTTTCTGCAGAGCTGCCCCAGCCTGTGGAACTCGTTCCCACATGTTGTTCATCTCTCCCCCTCCCTTGGGTGGAGAAACAGAGTCACTTCTACAGGGTAACGGATTCACTGCTCCGCATCAAATCCCTGGAGAGAGACTCCCCCATGGCGCTGCGACCAACTCCAGCGGAGTCTATCTGCCCCCTTCCCCTTCCAACGTCAGAAATGACATGGCCTTTCCACAGAGATGCCCACCTGCTTCCTCCCTCAAGCAAGGCGGAGAGTTTTATCTCTTCCAACCCTGGTGGGCCCACCAAGGTATTGGCAGCTGTTAAGATACTGGACCCAGATGACCCTCCCTTTTGTCATGTGGGATAGGGGAGCTGCAGTGATCAAAATCCGGCCTGCAAATAGGGTCACCAACCTCCAGGCGGTACCTGGAGATATCCTGCTATTACAGTGGCTCTCCAGACGACCCAGATCAGTTCCCCTGGAGATAATGGCTGCTTTGAAGGGTGGACTCTATGGCAACGTATCCTATTGAAGTCCCTCCCCTCCCCAAACCCCAAAGCCCACCCTCCCTCAGGCTCTACTCCCAAAATCCCCAAGTATTTCCCAACCCAGAGCTGGCAACCCTAGCTGCAAAACAATTCAAGCTCCTGGCTAGGTGAAGGAGAACAACAGCCCTTGGGCTGGCATGAGGGGTTGCCAGCTCTGGGTCAGGAAAGACCTGGAGGACTGGAGGTTGGAGCCTGGGGTGGGTGGGGTTTGGGGAGGGGAGGGGCCTCAGCAGGGTGTAGTGCCATAAAGTCCACATTCCCAAGCAGCCATTTTCTCTCATCTGGAGATCAGTTGTAATTCCAGATCTTCAGGCCCCACCTGGAGGTTTTCAAACAAGCTGAGGATGGAATTCTCCAGAATAATTTCCGTTTTGTAGAGACCTTCTTCTGCTGAACAGAAGGAGGTCCCTATGAAATGGAAGTTATTCTGGAGAATTCCATCCTCGGCTTGTTTGAAGACTTCTCTTTGGACTACACGTTGGAAAGAAATGTTTATAAAGACTCTCTGTTATTGACATTTATTTTTACATATTTGTATATTATAGCGCTGTTGTATACAGTTTCCTTGGGTCTTCCTTTACTGTTTTGTGGCTGTTACCCCTTGGTGGTTGTTAGCCCATCTGGAGGTAAGCAACCCTAGGCTGCATTGAGGAGGAAAGACTGACAGGCACTGGATGCTTTAAGCACCCTCCCCTCCTGTCAATCCTCTCATAGAAAGAAAGAAAAACAACCCTGCTCCTGCAATCCCATTACCTCTGTATACATGGAATTGGGACCACGTGTACAGTCAGTTCCTCTCCCAAACAACCATGTTTTTAGAGCTTTTTAAAGAAAAACCTCAACCACCTTCCAAGCAATACAAAGAAAGAGAGATGGCATTTATCTCTTTTTAACAAGTGCCATTGAACATCCACTTCTTTGATTTAGAAGGGAGGCAGGGAGGACGTGTTGGGTGGGGAACCGTCAACTCAATACAATCTCCCCGACTCCTCCTTTGAAGCAAACAGTTCTCTGTGTTTGGGGGCCTCTGGGTGACAACCAGAGGCTTTTATCCAAAGGAAAGATGCTGGCTGATGGAAAACTCTTTTTAACACCTCAAGGGGGTGGGGAAACAGCCGCTCTGTACCGAAAAAGACAGGCCAACACTGCCTGGGGAGGAATTTTAAAAAATATATGAGTATAATAATTATAATCATTAATACACGGCTTCCAGAGCACAGCAGTTCCCAGCGTTCAAAAATGATGTCACCACTGGTGACAGACACAAACGTCGGCTGATGTGTTCATTACAGTTCCCGCCCCACCTCCATAAGAAAAAAAGAAAGAAAAGATAACAACATAAGACAAAAATTGACACCCACTTATATTGTGTTACAGAACATTTACCGAAAGGATGGCAAATTAAGGACGTGTCTTTGTGGAAAACCTGTTCCGTTACAAACAGGCACAAATGTTTGTCATAATGACAGACTGGGGAACAGGGAAGAGGGACTGCGCTGTGAGGCATCTGTGCCACCCAGGGATGCCAACTCTGGCTTGAGACATTCCTGGAGATTTGGAGGTGGGGCTTAGGGAGGGTGGAGTTCTAGGAAGGGAGGAAACTCAGTTCGTCCTCCAAAGCTGACATTTCCTACAGGGGAACTCATCTCTGTAGAATGAAGATCAGTCGTAATTCCAACTGTGACCCAGCTTGGCCGAACTGCACAACTCCCTCCAATGCTGGCATTACCAGGAGACAGGGAGAAACCCTATCATTAGCATAAGCCACATGGTTCCCAAGTAGGTAGGGACAGAACCACATGGAAATGCCTCCCACACTGCTCCAGCCACGTAGGAAATCATTCCCGAGAAAGTAAATTCAATGAGGCGCTCAAGACGAGGAGGGTCAACAGGTCAGATGGGATGGCAGAGTAACACCAGGCCACAAAATGCTGCAAGACAGTCACATACATAACTTGGGTTGGATCCTCAGAATTGCAAGTGCAGCTGTGCGCACTATAGCTATAGACTAGGGTTGCCAGATCTGGGTTGGAAAATACCTGGAGACTTTGGGAATGGAGCCAGGAGAGGGCAGGGTTTGGGGAGGGGAGGGGCCTCAGCGCAGTACAGTGCCACAGAGTCCGCCCTTCAGAGCAGCCATTTTCTCCAGGGGAGCTGATCTCTGTCAACTGGAGATCAGTTGTAAAAGCGGGAGATCCCCAGGCCCCACCTGGAGGCTGGCAACCCTACCAGAGACCTCCAGTCCCAGCCTGGACCCCCATTCCCTGCTGCAGCTTGGCAGAACCCAAAGAGGGAAAGGGGGGTTATTCGGGGTTGTGTCAATATGAAACATCACTTCTGGCACAAAACCAGAATAGACACTATTGCATAGGTACAACGCTGCAGGATCCACACAAAGCTCTATCGTTTAACCACAGACTTTCGGTTGAAACCTAGAGAGTTGTCCCAATGTGATGACATCACTTCTGGCTTCACACTGGCTGTGTCCTCCTGCTGCAGCACAATGCCGTATTGCTTGTCCCCAGTGCTCCCCCCCCAATTCTCCTACCAGCTGGCACCCCCAATTCTGGAGTATCAGCAAGAATGCAGGCAAAGTGGCATCACCTATCTTCCACTTAGAGCCCCTCAATACAGTATCCATAAGAAACCTAAATCACTTTCTCTCCTACAGTGAGGACAGGCAGCATTTCATGATTGCTGCTGTGGGTAAGTGGGTAAGCATGCAGCTCCCCTTGTCCTGCAGAATGATCAAAAAGGGGAGCCGTAGCCCCTGACCTGGAGAGCCCAGGCAAGCCCAGTCTTGTCAGATCTCGGAAGCTAAGCAGGGCCGACTCTGGCAAGTACTTGGATGGGAGACCTCCTTGGAATACCAGCAGTCAGGAGGACAGGGACAGGCTTTATTCAGCAACCTCTCTGAATATCCTCCAGATCATGAGAGGTCACCATGACTTCCAGGTACACACGCACACACACACATGCACATATGAAAAATACAAAAAAATACCAAAAAGTGTGCGGGGGGGAGCTATAGGTTGAGGTGGGGAAGACCTTATTTTCCAGTGGAAGGAGTAAGCAGCCTGAATCACCCAGACTAGCCTGAGCTGATCAGAGCTTGGAAGCTAAGCAAGGTCAGCCATGCATTTGGATGGGAGGCAGAGGAGGCCAGTTTCACAGTGGCAAACCACTTCTGCTCATCTCTTGGCTTGAAAACCCCACGAGGGGTCGCCATAACTCAGTTGCAACTGGATGGGTTGTGGTGCTGGTGCTGGTGCGAAGGGTGGTGGAATAAGAGCTCAGACCCATAAATAAATAATAAGTTCACCTCTTGGGTGTCACTGGACTTCCATTTCTATAAACTCTCAGGTCCAGGTGTTTAAAGACAATCCACATGGTGATTTAAGAAAAAGAAAAGAAACGTCCCTAAATAGTGGGCAACTTGTCTGCCTATAAGCTACCTTATACTCTGAGGCCTAGGGAATGCCACACTCCAGGTAGGGTTGTCAACCTCCAGGTGCTGGCTGGAGCTCTCCTGCTGTTACAACTCATCTCCGGGTGATAGAGATCAGTCCACCTGGAGAAAACGGCTGCTTTGGAAGGTGGACTCTGTGGCATTATACCCTGTTGAAGTCCCTCCCCTCACCAGTCACCCAGCCTCCTCAGGCTCCATCCTCAAAATCTCCAGAAGAGAAGAAGAGAGAGAAGAGTTTGGATTTATACCCCGTCCTTCACTGCCCAAAGGCGTCTCAGAGTGGCTTACAAACTCCTTTCCCTTCCCCTCCCCACAACAGACACCCTGTGAGGTAGGTGGGGCTGAGAGAACTCTAACACAAACCGTCCTTGAGAGAACAGCTGTGCCAGAGCTTGTGACTGACCCAAGGTCACATCAGCAGGTGCGAGTGGAGGAGTGGGGAATCAAACCCGGTTCTCCCAGATAAGAGTCCGCGCACTTAACCACTACACCAAACTGGCTCTCAACTGGATCTGGCCAGCACTCTTCCCTCTAAGCTGTGCCGTCGTGTGAGCAAACATTCTACTTTGTGAGCCACTGACATTAAAGTTGTGAGCGAGCGATTTGGCTCCTGCATAGATTAGTTTGCACTGGAGCCCTCCTTCCTGAGGTAAGACAAAAATGTGTCAGCTGGAGGCTAAAAAACGGTGAGCTAGCTCACACTCACTCAGCTTAGAGGGAACACTGCTGGCCACTCTATACCTTCAGGTCAGTTGCAGATTAACCACTAAGCAGACGAAGCAGTTGCTTAGGGCACCAGGGCCAAGGGGGGCACCACAAAGTTGGGGAAAGGGTGACACGGGGAAAAAAACGAATGAAGATTTGTAAAAAAAAAAAAAAAAAGATAAAACTAGTGCAAATTGATCATGGTGCACCCTAGGGTTATCTTCTGTTTTTGGTTGGCGAGGTGCAGTGTCATAGGCTATGTTTAAAAGTAAAATGCAAGTGTTTAAAAGTAAAATGATGGAGCCAAATTCAGTTTCAAGCAGGGCTATTTTGGGGCAGGAACGCACAGGAACGGAGTTCCGTCTGGCTCCCCAGTTGGCCACGCCCAGCAGGAACTCATTAGCATAATAAGCCATGCCCAACAGCAGAAACCTATTCGGATTGGCTACATTTGGGGTGTGTAGCCTAACATGCAAAGGAGTTCCTGCTCCAAAAAAAGCCCTGGGTTTTGACAACAAACAAAGTAAACAGTATAAGAAGCAAAAGGTGGGTGTGGCTGGATGACCACACTTCTGGCAACATGGGGGTGTGGCCTAATATGCTAATAAGCTGTGCTTTCAGGGTGTGGCCTAATATGCTAATGAGTTCCTGCTGGGCATTTTCTACAAAACACGCCCTGGTTTCATGACAGTCATTTCAATGAGGGGGGCACCAGGATTGGTCAGTGCTTAGGGCACCAGTGAGCCTTAATCCGCCCCTGCTCCAGGTGTGTTCCCCCCAGAATTACAATTCATCTCCAGAGATCAGTTTTCCTTGGAGAAAATGGCCACTTTGGGGGGTGGACTGCATGGCACTGTACCCCACTGAGGCCCCGTCCTCCCCAGACTCCATTCCCAAATCTCGAGGAGATTCCTAGCCTGAAACTGGACAACCCTACCCCCCCGCATCACCTGCTGGTGGCTGGGGGGGACACCTGACAGCCCTACACCTAGAGCAGGCTACTTCACCTTGCCTAACAGAAAGGCTGACCCTCGATGAGCCGGATGCAAGGGCAAGCAAAGCAAGCCCGCCTATTCTTCTCTTGTTGCGCAAACGCTGAGAACCAAGCAAACAAAACCGCAATCCGTGACAATAGATAATGAAATTATACATGTCTTGCCTTTGTTTCTTTTCTTATATTGTCAGGAGGATGTCCTCCAAAAGCAAACCTCTCAATCACGGCGCGGATTTAGGAGAGATCAAAACTATCAGTCAGTCACCAGCTGCATCTTTATTACTGCTGTTAACGCAAACAATTGCCGAACGGAGCATCCAGAGTGCTTGGGAAATGATTGAAAACTAGCATTTTCCCCTGACGTGATTATCTTCGGAGTTTTCCATCTAGGGGTTATTTCACACACAAACACTCCACCCCCTCCAGCATCAACACGATGCGAATACATCATACACCGCCCGGCAGTACAAGATCGGGGATGGATCTTACATCTTTATCAACGGCGGGAGTATTTTATGCTGGAACAACCAAGCTGCAGCTGCTTCATACCGGTTTTGCAAGACTAAAGTTCTGAGTATCCAATATGTTGCTCCGAGATCCATCCCTTGATTTGTCCAGGTCTTGACAAACAGAAATGTGCTGAGCGTTCCCAGGGAACACTTTTTAATTTATTTCTTTATTAAAATATTTATACCCCACCTATTGTCTGGTTCAAGGTCCCTTATAAAAACAGTATAAAAAAGGTTTCCAGTTAAGACCAGAATAAAACAGAACCCTGGCAAACAAGCAAGCCTTCCAGCGCCTCTTCAGGGAGACAATGTCACAGTGCAGGAGCCACAATGGAGACTGAGCCCTACGAGGAAAGGCTGAGGGCCCTGGGAATGTTTAGTTTGGAGACGAGGAGACTGAGGGGGGACATGATTGCTCTCTTTAAATATTTGAAAGGCTGTCATTTGGAGGAGGGCAAGGAGCTGTTCCAGTTGGCAGCAGCGGAGAGGACCCAAAGCAACGGTTTTAAGTTACATGCAGAAAGGTATCGGTTGGATATTAGGAAAAACCTTTTCACAGTCAGAGTGGTTCAAAGGTGGAATCAGCTGCCTAAGAAGGTGGTGAGCTCCCCTTCACTGGCAGCTTTCAAGAAGAGGCTGGACAAATATTTGTCAGAGATGCTTTAGGCTGGTCCTGCATTAGGCGGGGGTTTGGACTAGATGGTCTGTATGGCCCCTTCCAACTCTATGATTCTAAAAGGCCTGGGCTCTGGTCAATGTCACAACAGCCACCCTCAGTGCTGGGACAGAAAAAGAAATATCCCACTTTTCTCTGCCCTAAGGAGTCTCAAGATGGCTTACTTCTTCTCCCCACAACAGGCACCTTGTGACACATGTGGAAGCATCAGAAGAGCCCTGCTTCTATGGAGTCTACCTCTTCTCAGAAAGCCCACTTGAGAAACTGTGCTCCTATCAGAGAATCCAGACGTACAGAAATCTACCAAGTGGGGATCTTGTGGAAGAACGATGAATTCAGGGTATGACGTAGTGTTCCCAGATGAGTTTGTACAAGAAGAGATTTTAAGCCCAGAGCTCCCTGATCTTAGCCCCACACTTTATCCAATAGACTAGACCAGGATCTTGTGGAAGAAGGATGAATTCTGGGTATGACGTAGTATTCCAAGGTGAGTTTCTATCCAAGGCAAGATTTTAAGCTCCCTGGTCGAAGCCCCACACTTTATCAAGTAGACTAGACCACGGGTGCTTGCTGTAGCACTGAGAGTGCAAACTGAACTTTATCAGTTCTTCATAAGCATTGCAAAGGGCCCAGAGTACAATAGCAAAGAACAAAAACAAGCCAATGCTTTTGTAAGAAGAGTTCAAGCAGACAGGGGCCAACATTTGAGAAGCAATGATAGCAAAATAACACGGCCACCTGTCATTTGTTTTGGCAGTTATTAAACTGCAGGGTTGCTTGCTACCACAAGACACAGACGCATTGTCTAGGAACTCTGGTTCTCTCCACTGGCAGACAAAGGCATACACCTGCATCTGGCCTGCGCCGCTTCAGGTTGCAGTTGGGAAATTGACTGAACGCTCTGTATAAAGAAAGACAGAAAACGAGTGTATCGGGGAGGAAGTTACTAGGCCTGGCCTCTCCCAGACATGCTAGTTTTCTATTGACAGGGAGTTTGTATGGAGGGACATTCTGGAATGTGAGCCCCGTTTTCCATTCTGAAATGGTACGATGCAGGCAACAGGTTTACCCACCTGGTCTGCTTCTGCAAAAAAAAAAGATGATTGCTACATCTCAGTCATCGGATCTCAAAAGCTAAGCAGGGTCAGTCCTGGTTAGTACTTGGATGGGAGACCTCCCCAAAGAAGAGTGCAGGAGGAAGGCCCTGGGAAACCACCTCTGCTTTGCCCTCACCTTGAAAACCCCTTGCTGGGGTCACCATAAATTGGCTGAGACTTAATGGCACTCTACACACAAACACAGTTCCCCTTTTGCCCTAATCTGGTTGGCCCAGGCTAGCCCAATCGAAGAAGGAGGAAGAGGAGGAGGAGGAGGAGATTGGATTTATACCCCGCCCTTCGCTACCCAATCTCCTTTCCCTTCCCCTCCCCACAAGAGACACTCTGTAAGGTAGGTGGGGCTGGGAGAGCTATTTCGAGAACTGCCCTGAGAGAACAGCTCTGAGAGAGCTTGTAACTGACCCAAGGTCACACCAGCAGCTGCACGTGGAGGAGTGGGGAATCAAACCCAGTTCTCCCAGATTAGAGTCCCCGCTTCTAACCGCTACACCAAACTGACTCAGGGTCAGTCCTGGTTAGCATTTGGACAGGAGACCACCAAGGAAGCCCAGGATTGTTATGCAGAGGCAGCCAACGGCAAACTACCTTTGAATGCATCTTGCCTTGAAAACCTTATGGGGTTGCCATAACTGGAATGCAACTTGATGGCACTTTCCACCACCACCACCACCATCAGTTCCCTTTTTGGACACAAAGGCCCTGACCAGCTTGGGCTGAGGCTGATAAAACACGGGAAGTGTTCAATATGAATTGGCCACATGCTGTTCTGTCATGTCCTTATCTCACAGAGACCTAGCCAATGAGGGGGTGAGTTTATCCTGTGATGTGGAACACCTTGGGGATCAGGTTGCCAACCCCCAGGTGAGGCCTGGAATTCTCCCAGAAAGACAACCGATCTCCGGTCTACATAGATTAATCCCCCTGGAGGAAACGCCGGTCCAGTGTTTTGTGCCCCTCCTCCCCACTCCACAGCTTCAGGGAACATGCAGAATACAGTCCATGCATTACTGAATAGGTCGCTTTCATAATCCTTCTCCTCCATCTAGACAGAAGAGAGGCGGGTTATTACCAAAAATAAAATGACCCACAAAGTGTGGCTCCAGGGCCGGCTCAATGTGTTTCTGCGCCCTAGGCGGGGCGCAGATGCCAACCTCCCGGTGGGGCCTGGAGACCCTTTTGCCACCGCCTTCTCCCCCCCCCGAGGGGGAGGAGGAAGGCGGGCAAACTGCACTGCCACTTCCTGTGTCCCGGCGGAGCATTCTGTACTGGCGGCGGCAGCAAGTCCCCACTGGCTGCTGCCATGCTGCCCCTCCTGAGGGGGAGGGGGAGGGCGGGCGAGCTGCGCTGCCACCTCCTGCACCCCTGCCAGGCGTCCTTGTACTGGCGGCGGTGGCGGGGAGGCGGCGGCGGCAGGCACCCGGTTAGGGCAGCGGGGAGGCTTTTCAGGGGGCGGCACACCCTAGGTGAACGCCTAGTTCACCTAGCGGGCGAGCCGGCGCTGTGTGGCTCCACACTAAAGTTGCCAGTGTTGGGTTTGGAAATAACTGGAGATTTGAAGGTGAAGCCTTGAGAGGGGAGGGACTTCGGCAGGGTAGGATGCCGTGCAGTCCCCCTTCCAAAGCAGCCATTTTCTCCAGGAGAAGTGGGATACGTTTTTTGAAATAAATAAATAAATAATTTTAAAGGGCGATTTATGAAGCCTGGAGATCAGCTGTAGTTCCAGGGGATCTCCAGCCCCCACCTGGAGGTTGGCAACTGCTCCACACTCGGGCGGTCATATCCTTTCAGCCAAATAAATGTGTAATGGTATATCAAAGGGTGAAGTCATACAAGAAGTATTTTTGGCCACTGTGATACAGAGTATTGGACTGGATGGGCCGTTGGCCTGGTCCAACACTGCCTTCTCTTATGTTCTTATGTTCTTAAGTATTTTTGAATGAAGGTAAAGGTTCCCCTGCTCGAAAGCCAGTCGAATTCGACTCTAGGGTTGCGGTGCTCATCTCCGTTTCAAAGCCGAAGAGCCAGCGCTGTCCAAAGACGTTTCCGTGGTCATGTGGCCGGCATGACTAAACACCAAGGTTCACGGAACGCTGTTACCTTCCCACCGAAGTGGTACCTATTTATCTACTTGCAATTTCTTGCTTTTGAACTGCTAGGTTGGCAGGAGCTGGAACTAGAGACGGGAGCTCACTCTGTCTTGCGGCACCCGGGTCTCGAACTGCTGAACTACTGACCTTCCACAGCCTGCAGTTCAGCGTCTTAACCACTTGAGCCACCACAGCTCCCAATTTTGAATGAAATCGCCCCCCAAAAAAAATCTAAAAAGAAGAGGGGGAAGGTCAGAAGAACTCCGCTGTGCAGACGGCCACGGGAATAACAACAGAATGAAGCCTATCCCCACTTCGGCATCCCCAAATGCCTTTCAAAGCAGAAACATCTGAACTGGGTATCTGAAGTGAAGGAATAAGGAGATCAGCCCGAGGAAAGGCATTATTGTGCCTGGGTGCAATCACTAAGAAGGCTCTGCTCAGAGTACCTCTCTCCTAAATTGTAGCAGGATGGATGAATAAAGCAGGTCCCAGGGAAGATTCCTCTTTGCCAACAGCCGCTTGGCCCGAGTGCGTGAAATGGAACCATATGCAATGGGCACTCATTTGCAAGCATGGTTCACGATCTCCCATGCTGTTATTCAGAAGTTCCCCAACAAAGCAAGGAACACGGGGATGCAAATCCGGCCTTTGTTAGCAAAATCATTCTATCGATAGGAAATGCGGCTGTTGTTATTTTTACAGAGCAAACAGAAGGGCTGCTTCCTCTCTGCCAACCCCCCTTTCAAGTTTTAACTATCAGGTTGTTTCCATAATTAAATATTTATCTTGCCTTTTGCTTGAGTGTCATGGAAACATTGGCTAACAATCACCAGGAAACACAGAACGCCGTGGATCCCCCCCCTGCCGCCGCCGCTTTTCTGTTTTGATTAAAGACCTCTCTGGGCCAGGGAGGAGGGGGAAATGCCCTCTACTTGGAACAAGCAGCCTTTGCTGCATTTAGGGAGCTCTCTTTGGTGTGGCATAAAGTTTTGCTTCCCTGACAATACAGACAGATAGCTGCCACCCTAGTAAAGCTTGGCATGTGGCAAGAGAACTTACATTTGCTCCTCAAAAGCATTTTTCAGCCACCCAAGTTTCAACTCCCAAGCTGGGCCTAGGGATGCCAGCCTCCAGGTGGGACCTGGGGATCCCCTGGAATTACAGCTCATCTCCAGACTACAGAGGTCAGTTCCCCTGGAGGAAATGGATGCTCTGGAGGATGGACTCTATGACACTGTACCCCACTGGGGCACCTGCCCTCCCCAGGCTCCATCCTCAGATCTCCAGGAGTCTCCCACCTGGATCTGCCAACCCTAACCACTCAAACCCCACTGGTGGATGGGGGGGACCAGGCAGCTCCAGTTGAGCCCTTGATGGGTTGGCCATAGCAGGGCAACAACAAAGCCCAAATCCTCCAGCCCGTATTTTATGCCAGTGCCAACTGACTTATGTACATATGTATGTCCCATCAAGTCACAGCCAAACAACTTATGGCGATCCCAGCAAAGGGTTTTCAAGGCAAGTGAGAAGCAGAGGTGGTTTGCCATGGCCTTCCTCTGCAAAGTCTTCCTTGGTGGTCTCCCATCCAAGTTTCGACCCTGCTTAGCTTCCACACTCTAATGAGACCAGGAGGCTGAAGTTGGTTCTGTTACGTACTGAATGTGAATCACTCCTATCTATTCACATGTTAAGCTTGAGTCTGAATGTGGCTCTTCAGATGTCGCATTGCTATTGGTCGGTTTCTGCGAAACCTGTGTAATTACCCAATCACTGAGTGATATTGTTGCAAAGAGGGAGTGGTCCTGATTGGCCTTTATCCCTGTATTCTGACTGGTCTTTAACTTGTAATGGGTGTGGCTTTGACAGCCCGGGAGAGTTTAAAAGAAGGAGCTGTGCTCCCCTTGTTGTTCTGTGTTCCTGACTTACAGTTGCTATTTAATAAAGCTGAAATCACTTGAAACTGAATCCTTTGTTGAGTCCCATACTTAACAGGTTCCTTATTCCCGGTTCCTTATTCATTTCTTCTTGGTGACTTATTCATTCATTTAACCAAAACGACTGATGAGGGTTTGAAAGCTCTGAACCCCAGAATAAGGTCTGGACCACCACATGTCATACACCCCCACATTCAGGAGACTCTCCCCTTCAAGAGGTCATACAGCACTTCCTGGTCCAGAGCCCAGTTCTTGTGCCAACTGCTCCACACTGAGGTGCCCCGAGGACAACTACACAGGCAGACAGTGGGGCCAGACTGCACCCCCAGAAATCTTTGGACCACCCCAAGTGACATTTCCCCACAATCTGGACATCAGGCTGTATTGTACCATTCCACATCCCACCAATGGATTTTACTTCCATGTTAAACTTAGAAGTACATTTCATGTTAACTTTGGCCCAATTTAAACCAAACTTGGCAAGGCAAAAGAGTCTTCCCATGTAGGGCTCAAGGTCTCCTCTAAACTGTGCTGCCACCTATGCAAGGTATCTACCCACACTTTGCTCACTGGCCATCACAAATATCTGCAGGGCTACAGTTCTCTGGGGTGCAAACTAAGTTGGAGTAGCTGCTTTACACAGGTGTAACACCATTTAAACAAGATTCCAGTCCTGAGCCTGTGCAAAATTGCACAAGGGAGCCTGTTGCCTGGCCAACGTCCAGTTTAAATCAGGCTTCAGAAGTGGTTGCATCATGTCAGGTTGCAAGTAGGTGACATTTTCAAACGTTCCCCATTTAAAATTCAGTGGAAAGGACGAAACTAAAATCCCTCTTCCTGATGTGATTCAGAGCATTCTAAAGTGCTATGTCCTAAGTGGCTCGCCATTATTTGAAATGGCACAAATCCATTTCACCCGCTTATTCCTAGCCCTACTTCAGCTGAATGCATAAGAATGCAAATGAGTTGTCAGCTGTCGGGTGAGAAATTCCTGGAGATTTGTGGGTGGTGTCTGGGGAGGGAGGGGTTTGAGGGGCATAATGCCATAGAGGCCACCCAACAAAACAGCCATTTTATCCTGGGGAACTGATGTCTGTCACCTAGAGAGCAGATTCCAGGAGATCTCCAGCCCGTATCTAAAGATTCCAGCCACAAATAGACCACAGTGACTCAACCAAAGTTGCACCCCACCAATGTTCACCGTGCAAAAATGATTCTAGTCCAATTACAGTCCATGAATTTGCTGCTGCTGCTTCTTCTTCTTTTGTTTATTTTATGTCATGCAGTGCTGCTGCTTCCAACAACTGCCATGCGACTACGGATTTCCCAGGTAAACAATCTGTTTCCCTCAATGCCTTGTCAGGTCGCTTTATACTTGGAGCCCATGCTCTATGTCTCCTACTCAGAATTTATCTTGTATTTTCTCAGCACCTGCTGACGTAAAATAAAGCATTGCATGACGTAAAATAAAGAAACAAACAAAAAAAAACCATATTCATGGATTGTAATTGGACTAGAATCATTTTTGCACAGTAAACACTGTGCGTATCTGAAGGTTGGCCACCACAGCTTGCCGTTTTTGTTCCTCTGACATTGCTGGATTAGAAGACAACCCATTTTAACCTAGTATTCTGTTTCCAGCAGCAGATGCTTGTCTGCTGTCAGAGACATCCCTCAAAAGAAATTATGAAGGAGGAGGAGGAGGAGGAGGAGATTGGATTTATACCCCGCCCTTCACTACTTGAAGGAGTCTCAGAGCAGTTTACAATCCCTTTCCCTTCTCCTCCACTCCCCACAACAGACACCCTGTGAGGTAGGTGAATCTGAGAGAGCTCTCTCGAGAACTGCCCTTGAGAGAACAGCTCTGAAAGAACTTGTAACTGACCCAAGGTCACACCAGCAGCTGCATGTAGAGGAGCGGGGAATCAAACCGGGTTCTCCCAGATTACAGTCCGTGTTCCTAACCACTACACCAAACTGGCTCTCGGTATGAAGTTGCTTGAAAAGAAAATAATCATAGTTTGAGCTAATATTCTTCATCTTCAATTTTTAAAATGTATTTTATTCCATCTCTCATCCAAAACTGGCTCCTAAAGCGGCTCCCGGGAATCTTTAAAAAAAAATATATACACAACATTAAAATTCAACACAAAATGTTCCCTGGAAAGGGGCTCATCGGCTAAGCCTCTTCCAGGCATAATAGAGACGTGCCTGCTGCATTCCCTCCTGTGCTGGAAGGGGAAGGGACCTCTTTGCTGAACCCAGATCCAGGCTTAGTCAAAGTCTGCACACCCGCCTGCACACACACCCCACACCACACACACACACAGGCCCTCACTGGTGGCAGGTGGAATCATTACTCATTAAAAACTAACTCCGTTCCAAATTTTTTCACCGGAAAGATTTATATCAGTATTTACAAAAGATACAGAGTATTTACCGATCTCTATCTACACAGATGTCTAACACGAATGATTATATAACTCAAATCCCTACAAGGTATGAACATTTCCATAAAGCATTTTCTTCCAGCGCAGAGTAAATCAGTAAAAGGAAGTCTCAATTTAAAAACAATACCTGCCATTGGTTTAATGCCTCTCATTCCTCATTTATCTCAAAATTCCATTATCTCCAATATGGGAAAGCAATAGGTATAAAAGCAGGGTAAAGCAGATAATGGCGTTTCCCTGTTTCGGGAACAAATCAATAGCACAAGTGGAATATATTATGCAAAGGGCTACCCAACTGCGGTGAAGCGTCACATACACCTTCTCCCAGTTTCTGAGATTTCACCCGTTTCAAGCCATGATGAGGGCCTGGGCGAGAAATTTCCTTTTTGTTTTTAAAGTACCTAACAGAAAATTTTAGGATGCCAACATTTACGTGACATTTCAGTTTCTATGATTCTGTGGTGCGGCTGAAGAATGCCAGCCGTCCTGCTCCCTGATAAATGCCAGGTGTAGTGGTTAGAGTGCTGGACAAGGATCTGGGAAGAGACCCAGATTCAAATCCCCAGCTGCGCATCAAAGACCCAGGTTCGAATCCCCCCTTGCTGGGTTACCTTGGACCAGTCCCACCCTCTTGGTCTAACCAATCCCACAGAATTATTGTGAGGGTAATGTGGAAAAAAGGAGAAAGATTTCAGTTCCCTGCTGGGGAGAAAAGCAGGGGTATAAATAAAATAATAAAATAAAGAAACAAGCATTTTGT
Source organism: Gekko gecko (assembly GCA_029375565.1). Classification (NCBI taxonomy): domain Eukaryota; kingdom Metazoa; phylum Chordata; class Lepidosauria; order Squamata; family Gekkonidae; genus Gekko; species Gekko gecko. Next base: position 64,761,097 of record JAPDNY010000012.1, on the reverse strand, counting down.
CATTTCAGGTGCCCGGAAATCTGAAAACTCCATAACCAGTCAGTTGCAAATGCATCTTTTCTTTATTTCTTCATTTTTATTTTGAACATTTTAAGCCACCTTGGGGGTCTTGAGTATGCAGCCAGTGCTGAGCTCAGCGGTAGCCAATCACTGCTCCCTGACACATACTTACCGGCAGGGCTCTTTCTGTAGCAGGAACTCCTTTGCATATTAGGCCACACACCTCTAATGTAGCCAATCCTCCAAGAGCTTACAAAGCTCTTCTTACAGAGGCAACTGTAAGCTCTTGGAGGATTGGCTACATCAGGGCCGTGTGGCCTAATATGCAAAGGAGTTCTTGCTACAGAAAGAGCCCTGCTTACCGGTACAACACAGGTCTTTGCAAATACCCATTTGTCACTCACATGTTACGTCTGTAGATGTGCACTGCAAATAAGTGGTGACAGTGGAAGGTGCCATCAAGTCATACCTGACTTTGGCAACCACACATGTGGTTTTCTAGGCAAGAGATAGACAGAGGTGGTTTGCCATTGCCTGCCTCTACCCTCAGCTTCCTTGGTGGTCTCCCTTCCCAATACAAATCAGGGCTGACACTGCTTAGCTTCCCAGATGGGTCATGCAGATTAGGGCCCTGCAAACAGAGGCCTCCCTAAAACATTACCTGTGATGTAGCGCTTAGGAGCGTCAGAAAGGGAGGGAGACCTTTCCCACAGCCCGTACAGCAAGGTTATTCGTTCCAGACGCCCTCTTCAAATGGGGAGCCTTGTTACCGCAAACCTTAATTGGGACCTGTTTCATCCTTACTCAAATTACATGACAAATCTAGCAGCCCGAGCTCGACAGAAGCTACGACACACACACACGCACCTCACGGAAGCGCAAATGGCACACAGCCTTCAGCCTCATTAGCACATTTGAGCTGGAGGCTTCTGGTAGTGTTAACCTTGGTTACAAGGCAGCATTTAACCAGGAGGGAGCAAAAGGGAGAGAACCGGACTGGGTTAAGCACAACATGCCCTAACCTCGCTGGCCCAGGATAGCTCCAACTCGTCAGATCTTGGTAGCTAAGTGCGGTCGGTTAGTACTTGGGTAGGAGACCACCGAGGAAGTCCGGGGTTGCTACGCAGAGGCAGGCAATGGCAAATCACTTCTGTCCGTCTGTTGCCTTAAAAACCCCATGGGCTCACCTGAAGCAGGCTGTGACTTGATGGATCTTTCCATCACTAAGCACAACACTGGCAAGCTGCGATCCCCAACGGGTGGTCCCGTTGAATACAGGGCGACACACACAGGTTAACAAAGAGGACCGAGCTGAAATTTCGTGAATAGACTTTCTGCCGCATAAAGGAGCTTTTCACGGGATCTGAAACACTCTCCAGAATAAACATGCATTTCCCACACCCTTTTGCTCCACTGTGCGCTGTGCAGCCTTGGTAGTTATTTCAGTGCTTAAAGAGACGGTTATTGTTGGCTAATAGCTCCAACCAAGCAGGGAACCTACGGCTTGGCATGATGACATCATGGTCTCGGTAGCCAACCAGGCTGAGTTATGTGAAGTTTGGCACCAAGGAGCCAAAACAGTTGAAGCAGTGCTTTTACTCTGCCTTCACTTTCAGTGGGAGAATAACTTTCATTCCATGTCTCAACTAAACCATCCCGAAATCAGGGCCTTGCATATTGGAGAGAGACAGTTTGGTGTAGTGGTTAGGAGTGCGGACTCTAACCTGGGAGAACTGGGTTTGATTCCCCACTCCTCTACATGCAGCTGCTGGTGTGACCTTGGGTCAGTCACAAGTTCTTTCAGAGCTGTCCTCTCAAGGCCAGTTCTCAGGAGAGCTCTCTAAGCCCCACCTACCTCACAGGCAGTGTTCCCTCTAAGCTGAGTTAGTGTGAGCTAGCTCACAGGTTTTTAGCCTCCGGCTCATTTTTGTCTTAGCTCAGGAAGGATGACTCCAGAGCACACTAATTTAAGCAGTAGCCAAATCACTCGCTCACAACTTTAATGCCAGCAGCTCACAAGGTAGAATTTTTGCCCACAAGACTGCACAGCTTAGAGGAAGCATGCTCATAGAGTGTCTGTTGTGGGGAGGGGAAGGGAAAGGCGATTGTAAGCCACTCTGAGACCCCTTCGGGTAGTGAAGAGCAGGGTATAAATCCAACCTCCTCCTCCTCTCTTTTGTTACGAAATAAACCCCATCCCACAGCCTTAGGATGCATAGGGCTGGGCTACACGTTGCGGAGAACAACTCAGAGGAGGGAAATAGGGGAGAGGAAATCTTATATTGTCAGACCTAGGACAGGGTAGGCAGACCAGGCTAAGGCAGAAAGGGGCAGGGGCAGAGCTGAGCCAAAGATCTTGTCTCTGGTCTGAGTGCAAAGTGATGCTCACCACGACAAGCCTAAATCCAACCGATCTGCTAATGCACAGATTACATCACAATGCAGGGCACTTCATCACACCAAGATTCCCCAGTATTAATTGGGCACAGCTACTCCCAGATTCAGTCTGCATCCACTGGGAGATCTATTGCTCATTCTAAGGTTGCCAACCTCCAGGTGGCACCGGGAGATCTCCCGCTATAACAATTGATCTCCGGCCGACCAAGAGCAGTTCCCCTAGAGAAAATGGCTGCTTTGGATGGTGGACTCTGCATCCTTATATGCTGCTGAGGTCCCTCCCCTCCCCAAACCCCACCCACCTCAGGCTCCACCCCCTAAGTCTCCAGGGTTTCCCCAACCCAGAGCTGGCAACCCTAATTTTGACATCTGCCTTTCAGCAAACGTGTCTTTCTCCGTGAGCAAATGCATGATGACAAACCCAGGATCCTCTGTGTACTTTTGGAAAATTGCTACCCATTATGAAATATATATCCTCTGATAGTAAAATGCTACTCTCTCTCTCTCTCTTTAAAGAGTCATGGCATATGCTGGCCAAGCATCGGGGAAATGTTTTCCACCTGCATTATTTCTTCTGTAGATTACCCAGCTACCTTGTTTATGTGTTCCTAATGTTTTCTCTGGGGCACTTTTCCCCCTGAAGAATGAACAGTTTATGTATGTAAGCTAGCTGATATTACAGCATGCATTCAACGGAGGCTAGAAACGCAAATAGCCAAAAGATTCGTGCCGTTTCAAACCCCGGGCTGCAGCAGCCAAGGATGTGGATACGCGCAATGCTCAGAATCTGCACCCTGAGCTGCAGAATGTCACAACTGAATGCATAATAATATAAGTAAGTGCAGTAATAATATGTGGGGGGGGGTTCCCCTCTGAGGAGCTAGGGACGTCAGGGCGCCAGGTCCCCCCTGGGCACTGACAGGGGATGCGGGGGAAGGGTTGCCAGATCCAGTTTGGGGAACTCCTGGAGATTTGGGGACGGAGCCTGGGGAGGACAGGGACCGCAGCAGGCTACAGTGCCAAAGAGTCCATCCTCCAAAGCATCCGTTTTCCCCAGGGGAACTGATCTCTGTAGTCTGGAGCAACGCTCCCTCTAAGCATCGGAGTCTCGTGAGCAGAAATTCTCCGTTGTGAGCTACTGGCGTGAAAGTTGTCAGCGAACGATTTGGCTGCTGCAGAAATCCCGAGCTAAGACAAAAAATGTGTGAGCCGGTGGCTAAAAAACTGTGAGCTAGCTCACACTAATTCAGCTTAGAGGGAACACTGCTCCGGAGAGGAGCTGTAATTCTGGGAGATCCTGGAGGCTGGTAAGGTAAAGGTAAAGGTTCCCTTGCTCGAAAGCCAGTCGGATCTGACTCTAGGGTTGTGGTGCTCATCTCCGTTTCAAAGCCGAAGAGCCAGCGCTGTCCGAAGACGTTTCCGTGGTCATGTGGCCGGCATGACTAAACACCAAGGTGCACGGAACGCTGTTTCCTTCCCACCAAAGTGGTACCTATTTATCTACTTGCAATTTCTTGCTTTTGAACTGCTAGGTCGGCAGGAGCTGGAACTAGAGATGGGAGCTCACTCCGTCTTGTGGCACCTGGGTCTTGAACTGCTGAACTACTGACCTTCCACAGCAGGATGGGAGGCCAACAAAGCCCTGACACACCCACCCCAGAGGAGGAGGGGAGGGAGAAAGAGCAGGGAGAAGGGGGGGCTGGCTTGCAGCAGCTGCAGTCTGAGCCATCCTGAACTAGACACATTTTGCCTCACTCAAGGGCAGGGTAAGCCCTGCTGGGGGTGGCCCCTCAAGCCACTGGCCCACCAGGACTTTTCCCGGTGGCCTCAATGGCTGATCCGTGCCTCTGGCTGAGAGCGTGTGATCCGTCCAAGTGAGCTCCCTAGCTAAACAGGGATTCAGACCCGGGTTGCCCCCCAGTCCGAGGCCCCTTCCGCATCTCCGCTGTTTTACCAAACCCACATTGGAGCAGAAATCCCCCTCTGCATAGCACGCCACTTTCATTTTGTCGGATTTTGTGGCAGTGTTCGGACTGCATGCCGCTTTCACTTCCTTGGATCTCTCGGTTTTATGGTACTGTCTGCATAGATTTATGGCCATTGTATGGCTGTTCAGGGGTGACTCTGCAGTCAGTACGGTGTTGGCCCCAGGGTATTTGGAATGTGGGTTTGAGCCGTATCTTTTTCTGTTCCCCGTGTGGGTTTGGTAAAACAACGGAGCGAAGGCTTGATGCAGAACAGACCCTTATCTAAGGGGGTCAAACAGACCTGAAGCTGGGAGTTCCCATGCATTTTTTACTCTGAACTGAGCATGCCGTTGTGAGTGTGACCACCGGCACCTGTGTGTTTCCCCAACAGAACAAACAGTGACTCCCTGGGGCTGTTTAGATCAGAAAAATGGTGTGTGGGTGGGGGGAAACAAGATCTCTTGAGGACACCATGTCGCAGGCCCTGATCAGGATTAGGCCCTCATGGCAATTTCTAAATGACTAAACCTTGATCTAAAATGGTGCCGGCAGCCACAAGTTGGACCCACGGCCACGATCACGCCTAGTTTGGCACTAAGTCTGTTTAAGATTGCACCACAACTTCTAGGGTTCCCGGGTCCTCCCTGGCCATCAGCAGGGGGGCAGGGGGGTTAGGGTTGCCAGCTCCAGGTTGGGAAACTCCTGGAGATTTGAACACAGGGTTGCCAACCTCCCAGGCTGTAGCTGGAGATCTCCTGCTATTATGACTGATCCCAAGGCGACAGAGATCAGTTCCCCTGGAGAAAATGGCCACTTTGGGAGGTGGAGTCTATGGCATTATATCCCAAACCCCGCCCTCCTCAACCTCTACCCCCCAGATTCTCCAGGTACTTCCCACCCAATGCTCCCTCTAAGCGGGGGAGTCCAGTGAGCAAAAATTCTACTCTGTGAGCTACCGGCATTAAAGTTGTGAGCGAGCGATTGGGCTACTGCATAAATTAGTTTGCTCTGGAGCCATCTTTTCTGAGTGAAGACAAAAATGTTTGAGCTGGAGGCTAAAAAATTGTGAGCTTGCTCACACTAACTCTGCTTAGAGGGTACACTGTTCCCAACCTGGAGCTGCCAACACAATCTGGCCACGGAGCCTGAGGAGGACAGGGACTGGGGGGGGAGAGATGCCCAACCCTCCAAAGCAGCCATTTTCTCCAGGGGGGTTGATCTCTGTGCTCTGGAAATGAGTTGTGATGATCCAGGAGATCCCCAGACCCCTCCTGGAGGCTGGCATCCCTAAAAGTCTCGGGGTTTCGGCTGCAAAAGGTTCTTGAGACCAATGCTCCCTCTAAGCTGTGGAGTCTTGTGAAAAAAAATTCTTCTTTGTGAACCACTGGCATCAAAGTTGTGAGTGAGCGATTTGGCTGCTGCATGAGTTGGTTTGCTCCGGAGTCGTCCTTCCTGAGCTAAGACAAAAATGTGTGAGCCGGAGGCTAAAAAACTGTGAGCTAGCTGACACTCACTCAGCTTAGAGGGAACACTGCCTGAGACTCTTTTTTGGTGAGAGGACAACATTCCAGACAGGAATGTTTTTTTCCCCAGCTCACACGCAGCCTGTCAGGTGTTTGCCCTCCCCTGACTGCACACTTCTGTCTGTTTGCGCGGCGTCCCGCTGGTCCAGCCGAAGAGCCGCTGATAGGAACAGATTAACAGCGGCTTCTCTGAAGGGATCTTGTTGCTAACCTGATATTTCTTAACCAAACGACAAGTCAGCAGTGAGGGGGCTTGCCTGGCTCCGGCGGGAAGCCCTGCCTGGCCTCTCCTGACAACTGTATTGAAGGAGTCTCAGCTGAAGCTGGCCGGGTTCAGACGACTGGAAGGCCAAGAAATGTAGGGCAAGTGATGAGGTGTGAGAAGGGGGCACTCCGCCTTCTGCCCGGGGTGGGCATGCGCAGAAATCCAGTTAAGTAACGCAGGTGATCCCGTTCATGTATAAAATCAGACAGGGGCCTAGTCTAAAGTACAATGCCCTACCCAACCTGGAGATGTCTCTGCTGTTAAAACTGATTCCCTGAAAACAGAGACTGGTTTCCCTAGAGAAAAATGATTGCTGGGGGGGAGGGGGCAGCGCAAGCTCTATGGCACTGTATGCCAATGAAACTCCTCCCATCCCCGAACCCTGCCTTCCACAGGCTCCATCCCCAATATCTCCAGGTATTTCCCAACCCAGAGTAGAATGCCAGAGAGCTGGCAACGAGAAGAAGAAGAAGAAGAAGAAGAAGAAGAAGAAGAAGAAGAAGAAGAAGAAGAAGAAGAAGAAGAAGAAGAAGAAGAAGAAGAAGAAGAAGAAGAAGAGGAGGAGGAGGAGGAGGAGGAGGAGGAGGAGGAGGAGGAGGAGGAGGAGATTGGATTTATACCCTACCCTTCACTCAGAGTCTCAGAGTGGCTTACAAACTCCTTTCCTTTCCCCTCCCCACAACAGGCACCCTGTGAGGTTGGTGGGGCTGAGAGAGCTCTGAGAGAACAGCTCTGACAGAACTATGGCTTGCCCAAGGTCATCCAGCAGCTGTGAGTAGAAGAGTGGGGAATCAAACCCGGTTCTCCCAGATTAGAGTCCATGCACTTAATCACTGCACCAAACTGGTATTATGCCATAGGATTCACCCTCTAAAGGAGGCACTCCCTTTAGGGGAACCGATCTCTGCCCTCTGGCAATCATTTGTAATTCCTGGAATTCTGCAGGTCCCACCTGGAGGCTGGCAACCTTGTCTACCACTGAACTACAGCCCCAAGCATTATATGAAATGTCTCCATGGGTTGGCAGAATGTCAGCCTTCTAGTGACCTCCTGCACACTGAGCCTTTCTGCCAACCACAACACTTCCACTCTCAGCAACTAGGAATTCAACCAGACATTATTTGTGGATGTGTCAGTTCACAAGCATGTGGCTTTGATAAGATGGTGGACTTTTCACCACACACAAAAATATCATCGAAATTAACTACGCACTAAACATAAACGTGTAGTTGAGCAGCTGCTGGTGCCAGGTGGTTGAGAGCCAGTTTGGTATAGTGGTTAAGTGCATGGACTCTTATCTGGGAGAACCGGGTTTGATTCCCCACTCCTCCACTTGCACCTGCTGATGTGACCTTGGGTCAGTCACAAGCTCTGGCACAGCTGTTCTCTCAAGGACAGTTCCTGTCAGTTCTCTCAGCCCCACCTGCCTCACAGGGTGTCTGTTGTGGGGAGGGGAAGGGAAAGGAGTTTGTAAGCCGCTCTGAGACGCCTTTGGGCAGTGAAGGGCGGGGTATAAATCCAATCTCCTCCTCTTCTTCTTCTCCCATATTGAGTTCTCTCTCACACACACACACTTCTCATGTGCCACCATTTTTTCCCCATCAGCCTCACTCACTCTCAGGACTGGCACTGACCTGGTGAAAAGCAGAGTTGCCAGCTCTGGGCTGGAAATGACCTAGAGATTTTGGCAAGGCATCCTAAGGAGAGTGGTATTTGGGGAAGGGAGAGGAGGGATGTCGATGGGGTATAATGCCATAGGGCTCGCCCTTCCATAGGGGCCATTTCCTCCCTGACCTCTGTCACCTGATCAGCTGTAATCCCAGGAAATCTCCAGCCACCACCTGGAGGTTGGCAACCCTAGAGGAAGGTATCTGTGTCAACAAAGGCAGAGGCACGACCTGTCAGATCCAATGTTCTAGCTGTGGATTTCCTCAATCAAACGGGGAACCAGACTAGATAGCTTATGAGGCCTTCAAGATTCTATAACTACAGATATGGCTGGTCTTAAGTTTGTCCTTGAGAACTAGGCCCAAGAGTAATTTTTGGTTCAGATGAAGCGCCTTCTCTTCTTAGACATAAGAATAATCACTGAATAATCCACAGAAACAACCAGCATGGTATAAATGGTGAAAGTCACAACCCGGGATGTGAGAAACCCAAGTTCAAATGCCTACTCTGGCCTGAAGTTCACCAAGAGACCTTCTGCCAGCCATTTCCTCAGTCAAACTGGCCTCACGAAACAGGGGAGGGGGGACTACGTTCATCATAAGGCAAGGAGATAGTTAACAAAAACCACTTGTGGTGATCAAACAGGAGGCTAAAAGTTCTGACTTATACAGTTAATTGTGTTTATCAGCTTTAATGATATCGCTTAAAAAAAACCCAACTAAATTGGCAAAAAGGGTTTTCCCAAACTAAACAAGCTTCAATAAAGTATTTTTACCATCAGGTCCCACAATGAAATGCACTGCCTAATACACCTCCTTGCCTTCGAATAATCCCCAAGGCGATTCATTTCAAGCAGAAAACCTATTGCCTATTTTAAACAAAGATCTGAATAAATAAAACAAGCAGGCTTTCCTAACCTCAAGTGCATTCCTGTATATTTTATCAGCATTTCACGCTTAAACCTGATGTTTAAACCCGAAGCGAAGAGGAAAATGAAAACCTGGAGAACGCTGGACCGGAGTCAAGCCTCCTGTTTTCTTGTAACAGATCCCTTCCTTTTTCTGCCGCAGAGGAGATCTTGGCTGGGAAAAGGGCATGACCAAAAAAATGTAAAGAGGGACATGTGGCTGGCACATGCATCCTCTGGCTATATCAGCAAAAATATGATTGACAGCACCTTGCTGAGAATGAACTGTGCAGCAATCCCATGCTTGTTGTTCATTAAAGATATGAAAGTGGATCTGGCAGGCAGGGCTTGGGCAGCAAACCTAGATTCCTGCAGACCCTCTAGTATTTTTCAGATGACAACAGGGACGCATTTGTAACATCCCTGTTTGCTCACTAAGAATTACTTCTCATGCGGCGACTTAGGGATGCAGCATGGTGCACGGGTGAGAGTGTTGGACTAGAGTCTGGGAGAGCCAGGTTCAGTTTCTGACTCTGCCACGGAAGTTGGCAGTGTGACCTCAGGCCAGCCACATGCTCTCAGCCTAACCTACCTCACAGGGCTATTGTGAGAATAAAAAGGAGGAGAGGACAAGGATGTAAGCTGCTTTGGGACCTCACTGGGGAGAAAGATGGGGTATAAAAGGAGTGAATGGATGATATGAATGAACTTCCAGAGAAGCGAATTGAGAATCTCAGTCTCATTTTGGCATGTTTATTGCTTTACAACTGTTAACCTCATAACCTTAGCTTGTTATTTCATACGTTACAGCTTCATCATGTTACATGTTAATTTGCTGTTCAACCCCATCGATAAGTTTGAACCTTCCCTTCCTTCCAATGTATTTGGGAAAGTGTGCATGCGCACGAAAGCTCATACCTCGAATAAAACTTTGCTGTTCTTAAAGGTGCCACTGGACTCTGAATTTGTTCTTCCCCTGCTATAATTTGCTGAAGTTTCTACGTGATATGCTGTATGTTTATCTACTCTCTGCTACAGCCTTGTGCCCTGATCTGGCTAGCCCGATCTCGTCAGATCTCGGAGGGTCGGCCCTGGTTAATACTTGGATGGGAGACCTCCAAGGAATACCAGGTCCATGATGCAGAGGCACTCAATGGCAAACTACCTCTGAACACCGTTTACCTTGGAAACCCTATGGGGTCACCGTAAGACAGCTGTGACTTGATGGCCACAAAAAATAAATCAGCCTTACCAAGCGGTTTAGAGGACAAGCAGGAAGCTGGCGCTTCTTTGTAAAATATACATTCGGAAAAATGTTCTTGTCGTATAATGTGTCACCAAGAATTTAAAATGCAAACCAGGAATGAAATGGCAGGCCACCCACAGCAAGAAGACTTAATGCTCACGTGCTCAAGAGGCAACTTCCACCACCCCTTTACAGGGGTGATGGATGCTAGTAAATCACACACACAAACTTAAAGGAGGCATCGCGCCCTGACCTGAACAGCCCAGGCAAGCCCAATCTCGTCAGATCTCAGAAGCTAAGCAGGGCCGACCCTGGCAAGTACTTGGAAAGGAGACCTCCAAGGAATACCAGGGCTGAGACACAGAGGCAGACAATAGGAAGCCACCTTTATGAAACATCCAAGCCCCACTAGGGGTCACCAGAAGTCAACTATGACTTCCAGGCATATACACACATGCCAGGCTCCAAAGGGCGGGGGAGAAAGGTCAGCGTCAAGCTGTGACCTGGTCTGGAGGCGATGAGGACTGCAGTGCCCGGAACAACACATGCCCCCTCCCATGCTCTGCGGAGGAGCCCAACTGGTCTCCAGCAGCAGAGCCCTTCCCCCTTTCCAGACCCCACCATCCCCAGGTAGCACCTTGGTGCACCCCCAACAAAAATGTTCCGGGTACAGGGCTGCCGGAGTAAGCCATGTTGGTCTACAGCAGAAGAACTAGATTCAAGTCCAGTAGCACCTTTGAGACCAGCAAGATTTTTAGGGTTTCGAGAATCAAAGCTCCCTTCCTCAGATATGAAGGGTTATAAGTTATCGAAACCTTATACCCCAAAAAATCTTATTGGTCTCTAAGGTGCTCTGGATTCAAATCAGGCAGAGGAAGGAAAAGCCTGTGAGTTGCGATCCCTCAAACTGAAGATCCCAGGGGTTAAACTGAGGGTTGCCAGCCTCCAGGTGGGGCCTGAAGATCTCCTGCTTTTACAACTGGTCTCCTGCTGACAGAGATCAGCTCCCCTGGAGAAAATGGCCGCTTTGAAAGGCAGACTCTGTGGCCTTGTACCCTGCTGAGACCCTTCCCCTCCCCAAAACTCTCCCTCTCCTGGATCCACCCCCAAAGTCTCCAGGCGTTTTCCAACCCAGACCTGGCAACCTTAGTTAAACTGGGGCCTCTAACATGCAAAGCGTGTGCTCTGCGGTTGAGCCACAACCCTGCTCCCCAAATTAGGACAGCCCCTGGTAAACAGGGACAGCCCAGGTGTGTGTTTTGGCTGCCAAATGTATGGGATGTTCCTAAGCCGTGGCAGGTAGACATTCGTATTCAGCTAGATTCCCCTCGGCTACGGAACCAAGTTGAGCACGGTGACCCAAACCCGTCACATTTTGGTACATCTATGAACGGCACTGTACACACAGGTGTCAAGCATTCATTTGTCGACAGAGGAGAGGGCTTTTTGCTGCGGGTAGTTTCAGCATTTGATACTTTCGCTCAGGAATGAGGGGGAGGGGAAGAAATAATCTGTATAAATGAAAAGTAACTCCATCAATGATTTAAGCACTCGCCATCCATGGAAGCCCAAAATCTATTTACGGATCGCTCAGCGGAAATGCTATTTCTCCGGGCGGCTTTTCTCTCTGGCTCTCCCCGCTCCATCCTTCTAATTTCCCGTTCCTTCTAGCATGTGCTCTTATCACAATGCTTATAATATCGTTTAGATTGCTGCCTGCAATATTTGCCTGCTTCCACAAAGACAGTTGCCCCCCCACCCCCAACGTTTCCATAATGTTTTGAAATGCTGATGAGGGTTTAACATTAAGATTCACAGCGGTGGGTCACGGTCGTTCAGAACTACAAAGCCAGCCGGGGTGGTATTTTCTGGAGAGAAAGGGGAGGTGGGGCAGCAGTAGGATCATAAACAGGGATATAAATAGCCCCATTTGCTTCTTCTGTGGCAGGATCCTTCTAATCGTAGGAGAGGGGAAAAGATTAAAGACACCAGAGCTGTGTTCTGCCTTCACTCACTGTCACATGCCCCAAATCTGGGTATTCTTTGTACAAATTCAAAGAAAAAAAATGCATGTCACTCCTTTGCAGTGCCCTAAATGTGCCATCTCTCCCCAACCTGTGCTGCAGCTACCACTTAGATGAAAACACAGTGAGGCAGAAGGCATGGAAACTTTCCACTCAAGATGATGGTTAAAGCAGATGACCCTTAGAGGAAGCAACGCTTGAGATCAGGAAAGGGTCTTAGGGCTCCAGCAGTCTGGTGTAGTGGTTAGGAGCATGGACCTCTTAACCGGGTTTGATTCCCATGCCTCCACGTGCAGCCGCCGGTGTGACCTTGGGTCAGTCAAAAGTTATCTCAGAGTTGTTCTCTCACAAGCAATTCTCGAAAGAGTTCTCTCAGCTCCACCTACCTCACAGGGCATCTGTTGTGGGAAGGGGAAGGAGATTTAAGCCTCCTTCGGGTAGTGAAGGGTGGGGTATAAATCCAATCTCTTCTTCTTCTTTTCTTCAGCAGCGAACAAAGGAAGAAAGAAGGTGCCTACGGGGGTCTGTAAAAGCTGGATTGGCTACCATTATCAGACCCAAGAGGGTCACAGCTCGATAGCAAAGCATATGCTCTGTAAACAGAAAGTCCCAGGTTCAAGCCCTGGCATCTCCATTAAGTGATCTCACATAGTAGGAAAGACCTTTCTGTGTGTGAGACTTTGGAGAGCTGCTGACACTCAAAGCAGACAGTCACTGATTGGATAAACCAATGGTTTGATTTGGTATAAAGCAACTTTTTATGCCCTGGTGTTTCAGGCCCAGGCTAGTCTGATGTTGTTAGATCTTGGAAGCTAAGCAAGGTCAGCCCTGGTTAGTACATGGAAGGGAGACGGCCAAGGAAGCCCAGGGTTGTTACACAGAGGCAGGCAATGGCGAATCCTTTCTCTTTGCCTGTTGCCCTGAAAACCCTATGGGGCGACCATAAATTGGCTAAGACTTGAGAGCACCTTTCACCACGATTTCAGGAGAGGAGCTGTGGCTCAGTGATAGAGCAAGTACTTGGCATGAAGAAGGTACCAGGTTCAATCCCTGGTGTCTCCGACTAAAAGAAGATGAAAAGATTGGATTTATACCCTGCCCTTCACTACCCGAAGGAGTCTCAGAGTGGCTTACAAACTCCTTTCCCTTCCCCTCCCCACAACAGACACCCTGTGAGGTAGGTGGGGCTGAGAGAACTCTAACAGAAACTGTTGTGGGGAGGAGAAGGGAAAGCAGATTGTAATCCACTCTGAGACATCTTTGGGTAGTGAAGGGTGGGGTATATATCCAATCTCTTCTTCTTCTTCTAATAGGATATGACCATTTCATATATTTGGACATAAAGACACCCACCTTTTTGAGGCCTAATGACAGTATGGGGGGAGGGCCGGCTAAATCAGCAAAAAAATCACGGGGGAGGGGAGAGAAGAGAGACATTCCTTCTCTCCCCGCAATGCTCATGGCCCCAGTACAAACTGGGGCCGACACATCTTCTGTCGGCTGTTGTAAAATGCTGAGTGTCTTTCCACAGCTGTTCCAGAATCTGTTTTATGTTGACCTGTCCCTGAGGTGAAAGAGGAAAGAGGGGGAGAGGAGCAGACTGAAGCCCCAAGAGAGGTAACAACCTGCCACTACTCTTTCCCGGACAGCTTATCTCAGAACGTTATTTGGCCTGGGCAGCTGAGGAGGAACTGAGAATTGTGAGCTGCACTTTGAATGCCCTGATTGTGGAGAACGGAGTTGCCAGCTCTGGGTTGAGAAATACCTGGAGATTTGGGGGCTTCCAGTTCTGATGTCCATTTCTGGAAATCTGAGGGGTGGTTACTAGCAAATCACTAGTGTGTTGGGACTGCCGGCTCCGAGTTGGGAAATACCTGGAGATTTTGGGGGGTGGAGCCCGTGGAGGGTGTGGTTTGGGGAGGGGCAGGACCTCAATGGGGTATAGTGCCAGAGTCCACCCTCCAAGTCAGCCACTTCTTCCTCATCGCTGCTATCTGCAGACCAGTTGTAATAATCTCCAGTCACCACCTGGAGTTAGAGCAGAGCACACTTTCTGAAGTATGGTTTCCATGCAGGGAGATGCCAGGTTTGAGTGACCTTACTAAGCCACATTAGAAGAAGAAGAGAGGAGATTGGATTTATACCCCGCCCTTCACTTGGAGCAGTTTACAATCCCCCCTCCCCAAAACAGACACCCTGTAAGGTAGGTGGGGCTGAGAGAGCTCTCTCGAGAACTGCCCTTGAGAGAACAGCTCTGAGAGAACTTGTGACTAACCCAAGGTCACACCAGCAGGTGCATGTGGAGGAGTAGGGAATCAGACCCAGTTCTCCCAGATTAGAGTCCGCACTCCTAACCACTACACCAAACTCAGAGGCAGAGGTGGGCATGGTAACATTGAGTGCATCACTATCAGCATTCAAAAAGATCACTAGAACCATCATAGATTCCACAGCACTTCATCCCATCTAGTATCACAAAGACACCTACCAGGTCTGTAGCAGTGAAGTTGAAGAAACCAGGCAGGGTTGCCAGCAGGGCTGGGAAATACCTGGAGATGTTGGGGGTGGAGCCTGAGGAAGGCATGGTTTGGGGAGGGGAGGAACTTCAATGGGGTGTAATGCCACAGAGTCCACCATCCAAAGCGGCCATTTTCTCCAGGTGAATTGATCTCTGTCACCCAGATGTCAGTTGTAATCCTGGGATACCTCCTGCCGCCACCTGGAGGTTGGCAGCCATAGAACCAGGTGGACACCCACCCACCCCTTCCTACACCTCGAGCAAGGCCTCCGAAAGCCTCATTAGCTGTTCTAAAACCTGTACCACGCTGTGAAATATAAAGGGGCGATAAATGATACAACTTCCAGTCCCCTGGTTTTACCACAAGTGACATTTAAGCAACCACCTGGGTAAAACTCTCAATGGGAAAACTGACAAAGCTTACCATTTCAAAAAGGTCAGACCTCCTGTTTGCGTGCTGAATGGATGATGCTGACCTTAAGATTAAAAAATGGAGCCGTTTCGACAGCCTCCAAGGTCCCGCTAGCCTGCAAGCGAGGGGCTAAGATCGCCGGCTTATGGTATGTTGATTCGGCAGAAGTGCAGGGGATCAGCGCTTCGCCAAACAGTTCCAGCCTCTCCGTTTCTCCTCCTCCTTTAAATTAAAAATACTTCCCTTCCTTGTTATGACTGTGTGCTTTCAGGACATCGCTTACAGAGCAAAAGGTGGGAAGGAGACACCTGAAACCATGCAGGGCAGGGCTGGTTCTCCGGGGCAGACAGTTCCCAGGGCTCCCCTCCTCTGCCCACCACTAGGCACTCATGCCCTCTTTCCCTCCCACCTGCATGCCTTCCCCCTGTATGGGTGCCCTTCCCTTCCCTGCTCACAAGCCTTCCCACTGCACGTGCTGGTAGCTGCCTGCTGGCCTTTCCCAATGGCACGGGGCAGTGCATGCAGCAGACAGCATGGGAGGTGGAGTGCCAGCGAGTGAGTGGGCAGGGGGTGCCAGAAGCAGTGCCAAAAACCCCGGCAGCTGCCTCACCTGAGGTTATGCTGACGCCAGCCCTGATGCAGGGCCCAGTGAGGAGAGGGGGACTGATCATTTTAACAGGTTGGGGAAGCCTAGCCTGCAAGCCCTTTGCCACGAGATGGCCTCTTTATGTCCTTTGGGACATAAAACCTTTTTATAGCTTTGGGTCCTATGCAGCTCAGAGTCAGCTGAATGACACTGATGGTAACTTCCCTGTTTTTGTTAGGGATTTCAGTGTAAAAAGCAGAGACAACAAATTTAGCAGAACGCGTATATTGGCTTTTAAACAAGAGAGTTTACTTTTCTAAGGAGGGAGGGTTAAAACTGGGAAATACTAGAAACAAAACAAAGGATTAACATCCTTTCTGGCTGCTCTAACCTGCATCTTGTCTCTCTGAAGTCTAAACCACATGTGCTGGCCCCAGGGGAGAGTTAGAACAAAGAGCAATAAACTTTCTAAGCCTCCACCCCCGGGGACATCTTCTGATCTATTGATTACCCAACTGGAGAAACCCAAACCTGACTAATTATGCATTTTAACACCTTGCTCTGACAAACAGCATGGTCTGCTATTGGGTCTCTTACTAAATAGCCAGGATATCAGCATGCATAAACAAACAAGTATATTCTTCCATGACTTCAGGGAGAGGACTTGCAAACACCAACAGTTTCCCCTCTCCTGCTGTAGTTATCCATGCCCCCTGAAATATCAGTGAACCACTAGAGAATATATGGGTCAAAGTGAAGTGCTGTAGCGAGAAGGGAGAATTGGCAAAAACTGCCCTCAACTTTGCTGGGGAGAATCTTTCGGATTCTTAAAGTTCCGTTCCCGATATGAACTATAGCTGTATCGGGTACAGAACTTTAAGGAATTCAAAGATTCCCCCTGACGAAACTGCACACGAGACGCGTAGGGGTTATACAATCATTAAAGCATAACTTTGTCTTTTCATCTTCGTTTTGCCTTGTCTTTTCGTCTTTTCATTTGCCTTTTCATCTTCATTTTGCCTTGGTGCGGCCCCCTCTTCTCTTCAAAAATTGCCCTCCCCGTCTTCAGAAAATTGAACTGCCCACTGTGCATTAAAAGGCAGCTGGGATGTATAGGAGAGGATGTGTCCAACTCTCCGTGTTTCCGTCTCTCCCTGCGTGTCTCTGAGCTTAACCAAACACGACGTTTTACACATGTACAGTTAAAGGGTATTCATAAAATGTCATGCCCATCTGGTTAGTCCTGCATCTGTTGCCCCTGTGGATTGCATAGAAACCACCAGTTGGGAACCAAGAGAGCAAAGTGTCACTGCTGATGCCTTCTTCCACTGTGGCCATGACAGTCCTCCTATCCTCGTCTTCCCTTTCCAGGCCGTACTACGAGATGGGGCTGTCCCTTTGGGTTAGAGATGCACTAAACAATAAATGCCATTTATTCAAATAGGTGTAACTTGCCTTTCCCACCATCCACAGACCCTCTTCCCCACCTCTCCAGAACAACAGCAAGTGTGGGAACAGGTGAGGGCAGATTTCCAGATCACCTGCATTTCCTTATCCTCATCTATTTCCAGTATGGGGGCCAGAACACCCCCCCACAGCTTTGGCTGGCTATTAGCAAGTGAAGCCTTGTCTTGAGGTTCTAGCCCGCAGCATCAAGAATTTCTCTGCTCCTGTCAGGGAACTAGTTCATTGCTGCTGACCTCTGCTTCAGTATTTGCAAAGTCTGGTTACAGGTGGAAGGTGTCATAATGAATCAGACCATTGGTCCCTTGAGGTCAGTACTGCCTGCTTAGACTGGCAGCAGCTCTCCAGGGTCTCAGGCAGAGAAAAGTCTTTTAAGAGGAAGAGTTGGATTTATATCCCGACCTTCACTCAGAGTCTCAGAGCAGCTTATAATCTCCTTTCCTTCCCCTCCCCACAACAGACACCCTTGTGAGGTAGGTGGGGCTGAGAGAGCTCTGAGAGGACTGCTCTTTCGAGAACAGCTCTGAGAGAACTTGTGACTGACCCAAGGTCACCCAGCAGGCTGCATGTGGAAGAGTGGGGAATCAAACCCGGTTCTCCAGATCAGAGTCCGCCACTCTTAACCACTACACCAAACTTTCCTATCACCAAGTGCCTGGGACCTTCTACCTGCAAAGCTATTCTGCTTAGCCACAGGTCCCCTGTCAGTGTGTCTGTCTGTCTCTGTGGGAGCAATCCTAAACAGATCTACTCAAAATCCTAATCTATTCATTGGGGCTTACTCCCAGGAAAGTATGCCTAAGAAGGCACTGTCTGTCTCCTTGTTTCGAGTTTGTACCAGGCCCCAAGAAGTTATGTTTAGAGCTTTTAAGCATGCAAGGTCAACAACTGGAAGCTTTTGGGGGAAATCCAACCCAGTGAGAGAGCTGGGATGCAAACAAAGGAGGCATAGAGAAGGCCACGCGTGACAAGAGAAGCAGGCTGCTTGACGGAGTGGGGGTTGAAGCACTTCTCAATCATACCTCTTTTGCTATTCAGTGAGGCCCAGTAAGACAAGGTGCAGGCTAGAAGCCTGGCATCTCTATCCCTTTCCTTCTTTGGCTTTGGAAGGAAGTGCAGGGAGGCCGGAAGCTGGGCTTGGTCCTGTGGTCTGTGGCTGCAAATTAACCACCTTCTCGGGCCATTAATTGTAAAAATGGCTAGCACCCAGCTCCATCCATGCCATGCCAACGCTACAAGGGAGGGGGAGAAAATCCTGTCAAACCACTTCTTAATGCGCAATTTAATCTGAAAACTGCCACGAAGATTTAGATAAGCTCGATTTAGTGCCGTTTAGAGCTGATTCTCACTATCTTAAGCCTGTAGGGTATGATCGGAACAATCCAGCTGGGTTCTTCACTGCCAAGGCAGAATTTCACCTGCATTCAACTGGACGTCTTAGGCCCTACATTAAAGTAGTCGCTTTGATAGCAAGGAGAGGGAGGACAAATGGCGCCCCTCTCCTGAGGGGATTGGGAAGTGAGAGCTGTGAAGTCTGGTGAAACTCTTAAAAGAGTCTAAAAACAAAACAAGAGCTTTGGAGAGGGAGCTCAAACAGTATGCAGGCTGTTGGATAGAACCATGTGTGTGGATGGCAGCTTCGATGCACAACTTTTTTAAAGGCCGAAAAGTCAAGAGTTCTTTTGATTCTGAGGCACAGTCCAGACCGTTGGTAGTGGTGAAAAGTGCCATCAAGTCAAAGCAAATTATGGTGACCCCTTAAGATAGGGGTGTCCCCGGAGGGCTTCTATGAGGCCTGCAGTGGAACTGGCTGTCTTCTGCTGCTGCTTCCAGTTCTGCTGCTGCTGCGTCATCGTAGGTTTGCAACTTACAGATACACACCTGAACAGCATACTCGAGACTGCAACAGCACAGACATTTTGATGTAACTCTAGACTTCCTTGGTGGTCTCCCATCCAAGTCCTAACCAGTACCATCCATGATTCAAGTCCTATCCATGATTTGTTGAGATGGGGCTAGCCTCAGCCATCCAGGCCGGGCTATCCATACCACTAGCCATTTCAGATCAGGACGTCCCGCTGACACTCTCTCATTTTTCTCATTTGATCTCACATAGGTCTACATAGGACCTTTTTATCGCCAAAAGACACAAGGCAGACATCAAACCTCAAAGACTATTAACAAACGTGTCATCGGCTACTGAACTCCAAGACCAACGGCCAGCATCAAAAAGGAGAGAAAACCCTTGGTCATGTCTCGATTATTGGATTATCCTCCTGTTCCATATGTCCTCTGGAGGAACATGCTAGGAAAGTGACAAGGCAAGCCTCTCTAGGAAGGTAGTTCCACAATCTCAGTGCCACCACCAAGAAAGCTCTCCCTCAAGTGGCTCGGCTACCTGTCACACTGCTGATATTGGTGGCACGTGAAGCAGTGCCTCAAAAGATAACCTGCATCTTCAAGTAGCTTTGCATAGACCTTATAACAATATATAAATATACAGAACTGGAAGGGGCCTTATATGCCTCTGCTCACTGCAGGAAATCCGCACTAGAGCAAAGAGTCTGCCGCTCATCCTCTAGGCAATTTGTTCTATTGTCAAAGAGAGCCAGCGTGGGATAGTGGTTAAGAGCAACGGACTCTAATCTGGAGAACCAGGTTTGATTCTGCACTCCTCCACATGAAGCCAGCTGGGTGACCTTAGGTCAGTCTCAGCCCCAAAAAAATAAGTCCAGCTCACCACATAGTGTGCATAACACACTATGAGCGGTGGTGCAGGTGGTAAATCACCTGCTATAACAGCAAAAAAGCGAACAGCCACTATGGCTGTTCGAGTCCCACCGCGACCGGGGTGAGCTCCCGGTCCTCGTCCCAGCTCCCGCCCACCCAGCAGTTCGAAAGCATGCATGCAAGTAGATAAATGGGTACCTGCCTGTAGGAAAGGCAGGGGGCACCCTCCCTTCCGGGGGTGTGTAGCAGTGGCAGCGGCGGCGGCAGAGGACATTGGCAGCGGCGGTGATGGCAGCGGCGGCGGCAGGCAGGACGGCGAACCTGGTGGGCGGAGCCGTGGAGCCATGGACGGAGCCGCGGGCGACGTGACGGCGCGGCACGAGCCTGGTGGACACAGACCGGAGCCGAGGCCGACGCGGGCCTGCGCGGCGGGAAGGAAGCCGGCCGCGGAAGTCCCCTGGCCCAGGAGGCGAGGATCTACGCCGGGGACTCGAGGGTGCACCAAGGCTGCAGCAGGCTTCTACGCCTGGAGCCCCGCCGGGAAGAACAGGAAGCCCTGCTCAGGGTGCCGATAGGAAGTCCCTCCCCCATTTCATTGTGGCCCTAGTCAGGAAGAACTATATATACTATGTAAACCGCTCTGAGACCCCTCGGGGTCTGAGCGGTATATAAACTGAATTAATAAATAAATAAATAAATATAACACTAAAAGAGCTAGAACTTTAGGCTGCCGGACAGTCTTAGATTCTCCTGGCTTTACTACACGCAATGCCATATGATAATTATTATTATTCCATTTTCAAAGTGCTCTCACCATTAGGAAGTTTCTCTGGGGAAACAAGTGAAGGAGGAGGACCATGCAACACTGAGGGATGGGATGGCACTCGATTGTCCATGCCTACCTCTCCAAATATTGCACTGTACTAAGTGATTCACAAAATTAATTAGAAAAAAATATTAGGGACTATGGTAGCACAGGCTACTGTGCATAGCCTGCTGAAGCTAGGATGCAGCTATGGAATTTTGCATCATTTAATGTGTTGTGTTAAGACTTCCACTTTGCTTCAGTTCTGTTTTTGGATTTATCATCAGTTCTGCAGCTCTGACCTGACTGCATTGATTTTGAATGTCCCGTCCGCTGACTGCATTGACTCACTCTGTGTAATCTGCCTTGAGTCCAAATAATATAAGCAAAATAACATCAATAATGTAAATAACATAGTTTGTTCTCCTGCTCCTTTCCCTTCCTTCACAGCAACAGCACCACAAATTTTTGGCCAGCAATACAGGTAAGGAAGAACACTTCCAAGTTCAACAGAATTCTTCACGCAGCTCCTCTTTCCCCTTAAGGCATTTTTGTAACTGTACCATTTCATGCTGGAATGAAGACGGAGGGAGGGAGGGAGAGAGGGAGGAAGGGATCTCCCCGAAGAATGAATGCTAAAAGCAAAAAGCCATATAAACTGGGATGGAAGAATTACGGAGGCTCTTTGTCTCCTCCTTAGAGGATCGGGAGAGCTCAGTTGCGAGCCCAACGTTGCAATCAAGGAGAGGAGAGGGAGCCATTATCATAATGCACAATAGTATTTGAGAGAGCTTTTGAAGTTTTCAACGGAGATGCTATAATTAAGGGGAAACAATCAAGGCTCACCGCCAGTTGCCATCCGAAGCAGAGAGGAAGACATCCCTATCCAAGCTTTTCCTAGCAGATAATGAACACACGGAGCACTAGTCAAAACCTGGCTGCAGGATTCTTTGGGCTAGCTGGGAAGAACACCCACCACCACCACCCTCTACATAACGGCCAGGATCCAAAGAACTGCGCCACTGGTGCTGCATACCAAAGGAGGAGTTGCTCTTGCGTTTCTCAAAACAGCAGCTGGCGCTCCAGGCTGCACGGCACTGGCATTGTTTGGAATTCAAGGGAGTTTCGAAAACTAGTTGTGCTCTGGCACCTGCGACGGCGGAGGATCAGCCATTCTGAACCAATCTGAAATCTTCCTGGGTGTGCAAAATATAAGTGGTGGTGGGACAGCAAGAGCAAGCAAACATCCATCGGGAAAAGTGGCTGCCCCCTTCCGACTGCCCAGCCTGTATGTGCAAACGAGGGTTCCCAGGTCCCCTCCCGGCCACTGGCAGGGGACAGGCCCGTAGGGTTGCCAGCTCCAGGTTGAGAAACTCCTGGAAATTTAGGGGTGGAGCCTGGGAAGGACAGGGACCTCAGTTGGGCACAATGCCTTAGAGTCCACCTTCCAGAGTGGCCATTTTCTTTCCAGGGGAACTGGAGATGAGCCGTAATTCCAGGAGGTCCCCAGGCCCCACCTGGAGGCTGGCATCCCTGCCTGAGTTTCCCATCTCCTAGCCCCATCAGCTTGGATCTCCATACTTCTCAGTGGTAAATGGGAACAGAAAGGGGGAGTGAAGGGCTCAGTTAAGGGTCTTGGGGGTCTTGTCAGACCCAGCTTTCTGGGGAGAAAAACAAATGGACCCAAATCTTTTTAGCCCCCTAACTTCAGTTAGCAGGGATGTTCTCTTTCCTTTGGGGAGTGAGGTTCAGAGGCAGTCAACCACTTAAGCTCAGTGCTAGGAGTCAACATCAGTGGAAGGCCTCAGCCTCTAGGCCCTGTTGCTGGACCTCCAGAGGAACCAGTTGGCCAATGCTGAGGCTAGATGGACCACTGGTCTGATCAAGGAGGGCTCTTCTTCTGTTCTTAGTATTTTGACGGCATTGCGTTGGCTGCCCATGTGTTTCTGGGTATGACTCATGATGCCTTTAACCCCTGCACAAACTGGCACCCATGTCCTTATAGGAGCATCTCCTCCCTGTATGAACCTGTGTGTGACACCTCTCGCAAAACTCTCCTCTGGAGGGAGATCCACCATGGTCCACAACGGTCCACGTAGCTGCCGCCACCCCAATCCAAACTGAGAACCTGCATGTCCTGTAAGGTTTCTTTTGAAAAGGTTGGGAGCTCCCGGTGCATGGTCTGATTAGACCCTTAAAATGCCAGAATGGCTTATCTCAGGCCACAAAGTGAGGACAGATTTTATTTTTATTTTTAGCCAGAGGCCTCTTTCCAAGATCATAACTCATCCTCTTAAGCACTGAGTTATGGCAGCTTCCCTGCACTCAGAACTTGCAACCGCAGCCCTGTGCTGCCTCCCAACAATGAGCATGGCCCTATGATCTCAAATGTTTAAGGCACATCACCTACAATGTAGGGTACCCCATACAAAACTCCACACATAAAGAAGCCATATAGGAGATGGGATAAGCAGACCTCTGCAACCATCTCTGTTTCTCCATTGCATCGGTTTCCCATTCAATGTCCAAAGAGCTCAGAGGAGAATACTTAGTTCTCTCCCCAGGCCCGTAGCTACAGTGGGATGTCTTGGGGCCGGGACCCCCAACCTACCACCCAGAACTCCCAACTTCCCATTCAGCCAGTTTATTTTATTTTATTTTTCTTGAGTGCCACAGCCATGCCGTCACCCTGCCCTACCTGCCGGCAGTGTACCTCTGGCTGGCTGCGGGTGAGGCATGCCACAAGGCACGTCTGCTCCCTATTCCAGCCCTGCCCGTGAGCATTTTAAAAACTTTTACTCTCTCAGCGCTCCTGACACATCCTGGGGGTGTGTGCAGGGGTGCCCTCTGACTTATTTAAACACCCCAAAGTCAAAAAATCCTGGCTACAGCCCTGTCTCTCCTCCTCCACTTTATCCTCACAACAATCCTGCAAGGTAGGTTATGCTGAGAGAAGGTGACCATCCTGTGGTCATCCAAAGAGCTTTACAGCTGAATGTGGATTTGAACCCAGGTGAGGATTCACACAGGCTCTCGTGCAACTTCCTTTCCTGACCCTCCTTTGGGTACTAAGGGATTTTGGGGAATCTGCCTATCCCCTGTCACCAATGTTCCCCCTAAGCTGTGGCGCCTTGTGAGCAAAAATTCAACTTTGTGAGCTTCTGGCATTAAAGTTGTGAGCAAGCAATTTGGCTGCTGCATAAATTAATTTGCTCTGGAGCCATCCTTCCCGAGCAAAGACAAAAAGGTGTGAGCCGGAGGCTGAAAAACTGTGAGCTAGCTCACAGTAACTCAGCTTAGAGGGAACATTGCCTGTCACGGGCACTCATCTTCTCCCATCGTCACCACCCTGCAGTGGGGCAAACGGCAGCTTGGGAAGAGAAATCCCGATTATGAAGCTGGCACAGGGGGAAAATGACTGAAGCACCTTTTCCAACTTCAAAGACATTGGCACCTCTTCTCCGGCCGCACTTTAGTTGCTGGGTTTTTTATTATTATTATTATTATTGTTATTATTATTGTTGTTGTTGTTGTTCTTGTTGTTGTTACTATTATTTAAGCCAGGAGTCAGTTACTACCAGAACTTCAGCTTTAAAATGTACAGCACAGTCTTAACCCGAGTTATGTTCTCCTGTGTTTGCTGAAGACAATGGGCTTAGAAGGCTCAGGCTGGTTTGATCTGGTCAGATCTTGGAAGCTAAGCAGGGTCAGCTTTAGTTAGTACTTGGATGGGAGACCTCCAAGGAAGCCCATGGTTGCTACGCAGAGGTAGGCAATGGCAAACCACCTCTGAATGTCTCTTGAAAGCATCACGGGGTTGCCATAAGTTGGCTGCAACTTGATGGTGCTCACTTCTTAGGAATGCACAGGTAGTCGGCTAGCCCTGTATCTGGGGATTTACCAGTTACTTTAGCATTGTAATGAATGGTCCTCCAAGCACACACACACATCCTGCAAGCAGAAAACTAACTTGTCAGGGAGAAGGCTAGACTGCGGCCCTGATTTTTCATGTAGCTGTTTATTTTTATGTGGTAGGTCCCCATCCTCTCCCCCCAACCCAGTTCAATCATGTTAGATTCTGAGTATATTCCAAAGTGGTGCATCCACCTCAGCAAAAGCTTGAACCTGGGCCTGCGGGGATTTTCGTGCTGCCTAGTTTTATGGAGCAAGTTTTCTTCTGCCTCCTTCAGCTTCAAAGGAAACATTGGAAGCCTTCCTTGGGTCAGAGGGATAACATCAATTATTTCCTTGCGAAACCAAGTTGTCTCTCCGCGTGAAGCAATCTGACAGTTACTACCATTAACACAAAGCACACTTCCCCCGTAATAGCAGACGCCTTGTAACTGACAAAAGACATCATTTTCAGTTTAAGTGCGATAGAGTATTTGTGGGGGGGGACAGACAGAAATGGGAAGGAAAAAAATGTATCTAGCACAAAAAAAATAATAATAACAGGCTCCAGTTCTGCAAAGACAGGCTGTATGCCAATTTGATCTTGTATAGATTGCAAACTATTGCATTCAGTAATCCAACTGTATAAATGACCAGTTATATAGGAAATGTCCAGATAGGATAACGGTGGGCTACTCTGCATGGTGCTTGCAGCTAAGTGCCTGATACCTCAGAATGGGGACGTTAAAATATCCAACAACTGTTCAGCAGTGCAGGGCTGAATTGGGGTGCTAAAGAAGCCCTGGAGCTACTTTCTACCTAATTTCTGTTTAAACTCTTTAAATCATACGTATTCCCAGTTCGGTATTCTACTTTCACTCCGTTAACCTTTACTTATCTTAAACAACTCTATATCTTTTTGTTTTAGCCTTCTATAACTTGGTTATTTTTTCCCATTCTGATTATCTATCCAACTATAAGATTTAGACTGTGTTTCCTCAAATCGGCTCTCTGATTTGTCTTTTTAAATAAAATGAAAGCCTGACATTTTCTGCTGCTTGTAATAGTAGAACCTGTATCCTCACTTGAAGGGGGGGGGGATAAGTATTGAGTTGTATGATTGTTTTGTTTTGTCTTTGTTTCTTGTGGAAACTAATATCTGAATACTTGACTAAGTAGTGAGATAATATATCGAACAATAGTATTGACAAAATAAATATATATATATATATATATATGCACACACACACAAAAAGAAGCCCTGGAGCAAGCCGAGCCGGTTGGCTCTTTGGTGCTGGAGGGGTCACTCAGCTTGGCCCCGGGTCTGAGCAATGGCAACAATGGGTGTATCATTGCATTGGGAAAAGTACAGAAAAGGGCAAGAATGATAAAAGGGCTGGAACACTTTCCCTATGAAGAAAGGTTAAAACGTTTCTCCAAGCTAAAGAGCCCCAAGCGGTTCAGTGGTGCCATGGCTGGTGTTGCCATCCTCCATGTGGGGGCTGGAGTTCTCCCAGAGTTTCAACTGGTCTCCAGACTACAGATATCTTTTAGCTTGGAGAAACGACAGCTGAGGGGTGACATGATCGAGGTTTACAAGATTATGCATGGGGTAGAGTAGGTAGAGAAAGAAGTACTTTTCTCCCTTTCTCACAATACAAGAACTCATGGGCACTCCATGAAATGGCTGAGCAGTTGGGATAGAATGGAGAAAAGGAAGTCCTTCTTCACCCAAAGAGTGATTAACACATGGAATTCACGGCCACAGGAGGTGGTGGTGGCTACAAGCATGGACGGCTTCAAGAGGGAATCAGTTAAACATATGGAGCAGAGGTCCCTCAGTGGCTATTAGCCACAAGGTATAGATAGGGACTCTAGGGCAAGAGATGCTCTGTATTCTTGGTGCTTGGGGGGCAACAGTGGGAGGGCTTCTAGTGTCCTGGCCCCACTGCTGGACCTCCTGATGGCCCCTGGTATTTTTGGCCACTGTGTGACAGAGTGTTGGACTGGATGGGCCATTGGCCTGATCCAACATTGGCTTCTCTTATGTTCTTAAGCTATCAGGGCTCTCAAATTGCCAGCTCTAGGTTGGGAAATACTTGGAGATTTTGGGGGTGGAGCCAGAGGAGGGCGGGGTTTGGGGAAGGGAGGGACTTTAATGGGGCACAATGCCATAGAGTCCACCTTCCAAAGCAGCCGTTTTCTCCAGATGAGCTGATCTCTACCATTAACACAACTGGCCAAAGATCAGTTGTAATCCCAACAGATTACACCGTGCAAGTGGTTGGGACCCTGGAAGTCCCTTCCAACTCTATGATTCTATTCTAGAACACCAGGATCAGCCTAGGACGTCAACATTAAACTGAACTATGAAGACAGTTTCAGGTGGGTAGCCATGTTTCACGTGGGTAGCCCTTCAGAGCTCTGACTCTCCAAAGTTTATACCCTGGAAATTTCATTGGTCTCTAAGATGCTACTGGGCTCGAATCTCACTCTAAAACCAACCTGAAGCTAAAACAGAAATATAGCAAAGCTACAGCAGTTGTTCAATTTTTGCCACACAAAGTCAGTACACAGGTGGCCAGTTCTTCCAGTCTGAAGATGCCTACAGTTATGAGTCATAGGTTGACTAGTGGGAGAAGCCTTCCTTTTGTTTCTAGGTTGGCTCCCAATTGCTGTTTGGAGGGGGTGGGGGATCAGCCCTCCTGGCCTTGCAAACTCTGTGGGATTATTAGGAAAGGGATTGAGAACAAAACCGCCAATACGGTAATGGCCCTATATCTATCTTTGGTGCAGCCTCATTCAGAATGCTGTGTACAGCTCTGGTCACCGTATCTCAAAAAAGACATTGCAGAGCTGGGAAAAGTACAGCGGAGGGGCAACCAAGATGATGAGGGGTTGAAGCACCTTCCCTATATCAGGTAAGGCTGACAAGTCTGGGGCTTTTCCGTTTAGGAAAGAGACAACTAAGGGGGACATAATAGAGGTTTATAAAATTATGCCCGGGGCACAGGGAGTTGACAAAGAGAACTTTTTCTCTCTCTCCCCAAATACTTGAACTCAAGGGCATCCAATGAAGCTGATGGGCAGTAGATTCAGGACGGGGAAAAAAGGAAATACTACTTTACATAGAGAGTGATTAAAATGTGGAATTCATTGCCAGAGGATGGAGTGATGGCCACAGGAATAAACAGCTTTTAAAGGGGGTTAGATAGATTCATGGAGTATAAGTCTATCCATGGCATTGGCTACTAGCCATGATGGCTGAGGGGAACCTCCACCTTCAGAGGCACAAACACTCTGAATCCCAGAGCCAGGAGGCAACACCAGGGGAAGGCCTCAGCCTCTATGCCCTGTTGTTGGCCCTCCAGAGGAACTGGTTGGCCACTGTGTGAGACAGGATGCTGGACTAGATGGGACTACTGGTCTGATCCAGCAGGGCTCTTCTTATGTTCTTAATAGAAGGTAAGCTGCCACTTATTCAGTGGCATTCTTGACGTCAGCAAATATTTGAAAATATTTGCCTGCTCAGTTTACCAACCTGCCAGCCATAGTGTAAACAAGTACTGATGTTTCTAGGACTAGCAGAACATGCTTGTCCAGGAAGATCAGAGATTGTTTGGAGTTTTTCACGGAGCATTCTGTGGCATGCATCACAATCTTGGGAGTGGGCGATGGCACTCGAGAAACAAGTCTCAGGTGTGCCCCTGGAGGAACCTGGGGAAAGGGACAGGCCAAAAGGATGTTATTTTCTCCTGGGGAACCTACACTGCTTTATCCATTAGTACCAGCTACCCCTCATTTGAAATGTGGTGTTGGAGGGTACCATGGACAGACAAAAAGACAAATAAGTTTCTAGATCAAATCAAGCCAGAACTCTCCCTTGTTGTTGTTGTTCAGTCGCACAGACAACTCCAACTCTTTGCAGCCCCATGGTCCCCATCACGCCAGGCCCTCCTGTCTTCCGTTGTGCTCCGGAGCTTGTTTAATTTCATATTTGTTGCCTCAATAACACTGTCTAACCATCTCATCCTTTGCCGTCCCCTTCTTCTTTGACCTTCAATCTTTCCCAGCGTCAGGGTCTTCTCCAGTGAGTACTCCCTTCTCATTTGGTGGCCAAAATATTTGAACTTCAGCTTCAGTATCTGGCCTTCCAGGGAACAGTCAAGGTTGATTTCTTTTAGGACTGACTGATTTGATCTCCTTGCAGTCCAAGGGACTCTCAAGAGTCTTCTCCAGCAGCATAATTCAAAAGCATCTATTCTTCGGCACTCGGCCTTCCTTATAGTCCAACTCTCGCAGCCATACAGTACTACTGGGAATACCATTGCTTTGACTCTCCCTAGAGGCTAATTAATTAATTTTCATATGGCATTGTGTATAGAATAGCCAGGAGAGCCTAGCATTTTCTGACAGCCACAAGTTCAACCTCTTAGCATTGTTCTAGTGGCAAGCTAGACTTTTTTTTAGGTGCTGTGAGAGCTCTGAAAAAACTGTGACTGGCTCAAGGTCACCCAGCTGGCTTCATGTGGAAGAGTGGGGAGTCAAACCCGGTTCTCCAGATTAAAGTCCGCCACTCTTGACCACTACACCAAACTGGTTCTCTCCCTAGAAGCTAAAATGACTGAACTGAGGCTATCTTACTTGGGTCACATTATGAGAAGCCGGGAGTCACTGGAGAAGACAATCATGCTGGGAAAAGCTGAAGGCAGCAGGAAAAGAGGAAGACCCGAAATGAGATGGACGGACTCCATCAAGGAAGCCGTGATTCTCAGTTTGCGAGACCTGAGTGAGGGTGTTAATGATAGGACGTTTTAGAAGTCATTAATTCATTGTATGACTAAAATCAGATGCAATCTGATGACACATGAAGTACACACCGCCAACTACCCCAATGGCTTGCCTGCCTCATTTATAACCACACAGTTTATTGCAAAAGTGCTAGACAAGCTCCAAATCTCTCTCCTTGCAGGGAAGCATGCCCCATAGCAGCTGATCCCGGGATTTCCTACAACTTGGGGAGATGGGGAACAGTCACACGGGCAGCGCTATTTAAATAACAACAACAACAACAACAACTAGAAAGATCAGGCGAATTGCTGCATGAGCAGATATGGATCCCTGGGCAAAACACGCACACGCACACACACACACACATCACACAGGCTCGCCCAGAGCTTAAGTCTGGAGATCTGACACTGTTTTAGCGTGATCCGCACTGGGCTCAGAGCAGAGAAGAATGCTTCCTTGGATCTGTTCCCAGATTTCTGAATACAAAGTCAGCGCCTTGAGGCAAGAGCTGTTCTGGTCTATCCACTACAAAGCCTTTGTTTTGACTGGCAGCCACAGAGAATGACATCATGTTGTCATTGTTGGGGGGGGGGAGGAAGAAGAAGGGGGAAAACAGGTTTGTTCAATTGGCCAGGGAAAGTGGGATGGAGGTGGGGGTGTTGTGTTGAGGGGGGAAAATCAATGCTAACTACAATCGATTCACTTTCAAGTATTTCTCAATAGCTTTTTATTCAATGGAGAGTGCTTTTTAGAGAAATTCTCTAACTGAATTTTTAAAGACGCCTTAAATCTCTTGGCATGAGGCTATATTTTTAATCGGCCTGAAAAACAAGGGGAGGGCTGGGCCAAGCAAACCACAGGGGTGCAAGAAAAAAACAAACCCTTTAATGTGATACAGCTGATGGTTTTTCAGTGTGTGTTCGAGCCAGAAATGCCTTTCCTCGGGGATATAATTTCGTATTCCCCGTTAGTAGGTTAGTTGAGGAGAGCTGTTCCAAACCTTATTCTCAGCGTGGTGCGGTGGTCAGAATGCAGGACTCGGCGTTTGGAGACCAAGGGTCGAACCCCCAATCTGCCATGGAAGCTCCTGGGTGACCTTGGGCCAGCCCCTCTCTCTTAACCTAACCCGCCTCACAAAGGTAAAACAGGGAAGGAAGAACACCCTGCAGCCTGCCCTGAGCTCCCTGGAGGCCAATGGCCCATCCAGTCCAACACTCTGTCATACAGCGGCCAAAAATACCACGTGCTATCAGGAGGTCCAGCAGTGGGGCCAGGACACTAAAAGCCCTCCCACTGCTGCCCCTCCAGCACCAAGAATAGAGTGCATCACCTGCCCCAGACTGAGAATTCCCATCTATACCCTGTGGCTAATAGCCACTGATGGACTTCTGCTCCATATGTTTACCTAATTCCCTCTTGAAACTGTCCATGCTTGTAGCTGCCACCACCTCCTGTGGCAGTGAATTCCATATGTTAATCACTCTTTGGGTGAAGAAGTATTTCCTTTTATCTGTTCTAACCCAACTGCTCAGCAATTTCATGGAGTGCCCATGAGTTCTTGTATTGTGAGAAAGGGAGAAAAGTACTTCTTTCTCAACTTGCTCAATCCCATTCATAATCTTATAAACCTCAATCATGTCAACCCTCAGCCGTCGTTTCTCCAAGCTGAAGAGCCCCAAGCATTTTAACCTTTCTTCATAGAGAAGGTGTTCCAACCCTTTTATCATTCTAGTTGTCCTTCTCTGCACTTTTTCCAATGCTATAATATCCTTTTTGAGATGTGGCGACCAGAACTGTACACAGTATTCCAAATGAGGTCGCACCAATGATTTATACAGGGACATTATGATACTGGCTGATTTGTTTTCAATTCCCTTCCTAATAATCCCCAGCATAGCATTGGCCTTCTTTATTGCAGCTATACACTGTCTAGACATTTTCATTGAGTTATCCACTATGACTCCAAGATCTCTCTCTTGGTCCGTCTCTGCCAGTTCAGACCCCATCAACGTGTATTTATATTTAGGATTTTTGGCTCCTATGTATGACCCCAAAAACTTTGTCCCTATGGGTCAGTGGTGCCCCAGAAACACCATGGGGGTTAAAGCAGGGGGGAGCTGCAGAGAGTGGGGGAGCTGGCAAAAACTGGCTTCCCCAAAGTACCTAGTGCAAGCGGGAAGGGAGGCTTGGATCCAAGCCCTTGTGCTGGTGCGTTAAAGCAGGTGCAGCAACGTTGCATAGGTTACAGCCCAGTTTAGATGAGAGTGAGACGCACAGGGAATCTCGTTGCCTTGCCAGCATCGCATTTAAATGGGGCCTGTTTATTCTTTGTTTTTATGTGTTGTAATTGCCCACCCTGAGCTCCAGAATTCAATAATAACTTCCAAACCATTTAGGGATTACAAAAGGGACTGGAGATAAAACTGTGGGTATCATAACACCATTATAGAAACCCATTGTGTCCCTCCACGGAGTATAACGCATACGATTCCAGCCGCCACGTCTTCTCCCGCTCTCAACAACAACAAAAAATGACATTGTAGTCTCTGAGAAGGTGCCGAAAAGGGCAAATACAATGTTCCAAGGGCTGGAGCATTCTTCCTCTGAGGAAAGATTTAAAAGGCTGAGAAAGCGGGGGGGGGAGGGGGGAGACAACTAACAACGTGATAGAGATCTATGAAATCATGAACGGCGTGGAGGGAGTGAATGGAGAGAAATTTTCTCTCCTACGGCAACTCAAGACCATTCAGTGAAATTGATTGGCAGTAGAAGGTTCAAGACTGACAAAGGGAAAGCGTCGCGACACACAATGCATACTTAACATATAGAATCCATTACCAAGATGCGACAATGCCCCCTTGGCTCAGATTGTGCTAAAAGGGGGGGGGATTAAGCAAAATCATTGATGGGGATCAGTCCCCATCAATGGCTGAGCGCAGTCTCCATATTTAGAGGGTATACTTCTGATTGCCAAAGGTCTGGGGGCCTCCTGTTGAGGGTGGCTATCTCCATTTGGTTATTTCTTGCATTTACATCACACCTTCCAGGGCAATTTTTGTAGAAAAAGCCCAGCAGGAACTCATTAGCATAATAGACCACACCCATCAGCACAAACTCATTAGCATATTAGGCCACACCCCCATGTTACCAGAATTGTGGTCATCCAACCACACCCACCCTTTGCTTCTTATTCTGTTTACCTTGTTTGTTGTCAAAACCCAGGGCTTCTTTTGGAGCAGGAACTCCTTTGCATGTTAGGCCACACAGCCCTAATGTAGCCAATCCTAATGAGTTTCTGTTGTTGGGTGTGGCCTGTTATGCTAATGAGTTCCTGCTGGATGTGGCCAACTCAGGAGCCAGCCAGAACTCCTTTCCTGTGCGTTCCTGCCCAAAAATAGCCCTGACACCTTCCATCACGGGGCTCATTCAAGGAGGCACACATGGGGGCCTAAGACTGCTGGATCTGGGTTTGGAAATACTTGGGAGATGGAGCTTGCGGGGGGATTGGGGAGGGGAGGGTTTCAATGGGGTACAAGGCCATAGAGCCCACCTTCCCAAGCAGCCGTCTTCTCCAGGGGAACTGGTCTCTGTCGCCGGGAGATCAGTCGTAATCCCAGGAGATCTCCAGCCGCCACCTGGAGGTTGCAAACCAAAGAGAGAGATCAGGGGATGGAAGCTGAAAGGAAGCAAACAACCGTGATGCATAGTGCCGTAAAAAAGGTTCTTCAACAACTTGTGAATTCTTTTTTCAGTATTCAGTTTACTGGAAGCAATTCAAACGCCATCAATACCATCGAACCAGGCATATTACATCTCATTTGACGAATGTGACTATGAGATATGACTAGAGTGTTTGCCAAACGGATTAACATCGTACAGGTATTTCAACGCCACCCACTTTGATAAAGGTTATACATGAAACGAGATGTAATATGCATGGTTCGTTGGTGTTGATGGCGTCTGAATTGCTTCCAGTGAACTGAATACTGAAAAAAGAATTCACAAGTTGGTGAAGAACCTTTTTTTTTTTTTGGCACTGTACATCACGGTCGTTTGCTTCCTTTCAACCACCTGGGGCTTGGCAACCTTACGGGGTCAAGGTGATCTCCTATCCAGCTGACCAGACCCGGATTGTACTCAGCTTCAACAAGGCAGCTTTAGGACATACCCTAGTTCTTATCTGCAAGCTTCCCAGGACATCTAGATGGAGATGTGTGTCAGGATCCAGAGAACCACGAGCAGAGCTCCAGGCACAAAACAGAACTTCCCAGCTCTCCACTATACAGCATCCAACCCCTCCCCCTTGGCCTTTAATGCACCACTAAACTCAGACCTTGCTCTCTTACTACAAATCAACACGGCTATCCACCTGACACCAAACTGGTCGTGGTGAAGTAAAATCTTTACGGCTGATCGGCAATAGATGTGATCGGTCAGGCTGGCTTATGGCTGGTGGGGGCCATTCTTGTAGGGGGCTCAGTGCTCCCTCTAAGCTAGGGGCGTGGAAGTAATTTGTTATGGGGGCCGGATTTGGCATAAAGGAGACCTTGTTGGGCCGGGTCATGTGTGTCATACAATGTAATGCCCGGTAGCAGAAATATAAAGGACGCAAACACAAAGGGGTTATTTTTTTTTACTTAAAATGAAAAACGTGCTTTAAACATTAGCAGTCTTGCAATATTTTGTTTAATTGACAGTGCCTGATAACGGACCCCTCTTGCTCTGAATTATTGCATCAAAATGTCTGCGCTGCTGCAATCTCGAGTCTGCTGTTCAGGGGTGTATCTGTAAGATGCAAACCTACGATGACGCAGCAGCAGCAGCAGCACTGGAGGAAGAAGCAGAAGACAGCCAGTTCCACTGCAGGCCTGATTGGAGCCCAACAGGGGGCTGATCCGGGCCCTGGGCTGTATGTTTGACACCCCTGCTCTAAGCCATGTTGTGAGCAAAAATTCTACTTCGTTGAGCTACTGGCATTAACGCTGTGAATTAGCAATTTGGCTACTGCATGAATTAGTTTGCTCTGGAGCCATCCCTTCCTGAGCTAAGACAGAAATGTGTGAGCTGGAGGCTAAAAAACTTTGAGCTAGCTCACACTAACTCAGCTTAGACGGAACACTGATGGGGTTCCCCATCTTTATGCACACAGACCTGGGTCCCTGTAGGAGTTGGTAGCAAGCAGTGCTCCCTCTAAGCCGAGTTAGTGTGAGCTCACTCACAGTTCTTTAGACTCCAGCTCACACCTTTTGGCCTTAGCTCAGGAAGGATGGCTCCAGAGCAAACTAATTGATGCAGCAGCCAAATCACTCGCTCACTGCTTTAATGGCAGTAGCTCACGAAGCAGAATTTTTGCTCACAAGACTCCACAGCTTAGAGGGAGCATTGGTGGCAAGGTCCCAACAACACACCTATAAGCTTTCAGGGGGGCTCTGGGGGCCTTTGGGACTGTATTGGACTGGAACATTCCAGGACTGTTTCTACCAGAGACTGGCTGAGCTTGGAGCTGTAGAACAATAGCCTACCAGGACTCTGGAGGTGGCCAATGAGGAATTAACGGTTCTGACAATAGCCTATTGTTGGTAGTTGTTTGGGAAGTGGGTGGAGTCTGCATGCTATTTAAACAGGGCTGTTGCCCTCGGTCTTTGTCTTGTTCCTGCTGAATCACTAATAAAGCAGAACTGATCACCAGACTTGGGGTCAGACCTTCCATGGAACGCAGTATTAAACACATGGTTTAGGGTACAGGGTTGTTGTAGCTGGAACAAAGGATCAATTGAAATCACAGGACTCTTCCCTCCCCAGTATGACCCACGGACAGAATGAAGAGGACTCCACCCCGTGCAAGTCTCAGGGGGGCTTTGGTTCACCATAAGCTGTCCTCCCATTCTTAACCGTGATCCGCCACCCACATGAATTCTGTTATGTACCAGCAAGCTGACAGTTACGCCACAGAGTAAACTGCAGTTATCTGGCGAAATGATCATTTAATGTTCTTTTATTTCACGATTTCTTTTTTTCTGCCTAAAGAAAATTGATTCCTTGGCTTTTATACACCGAGTATCTCGTTGGGCTGTGATTATGAACCAAACTGAATGCAGTCGCATTGATTCACTCGGCTGCGCGGTTTATAATCCCCCCCCCCCCCGTTTATGAGATATACAAAGTCTTTTAAAATGGTTGGTGTCAAATTAAAAAAGAGAGAGAGAGACAACGCGCGCTCGTTTGTTTCCCAAAACACATTCAGCGGCACTATCTGGGCTCTCTTGCTTGCATAAACCGATCCGGCATCCAATCAGATTCATTATGTCTCAGGGAGCTTGTTTTATGGATGTAGAAAATTATCTTATCCAGGCCATTAAACTTTAGTAGTTGCAGATATCCGATGTTTTAATCCAAGAGAAGCTCTTCGCATCAGATTTTGTGAAGATGATGATTCTGACTCAGCCTCGTCTCAACTTTTCCATCCCATTACACCCAGGGCACTGGATGCCCAAGATAGTGAAGCTCAGTTCCTTACCCTCTTCTGGTCACAATGGGCAAAGGGACACGGGGTGGATCAGCTACCTTCCTCGAAAGGAAAGCTACAAGACATGAATGGAGGGAATGCTGGCACTGTTGGGTTAAATGTAAAAAAATTAAAAAAATAAGGAGCCTTTTCAACATTATCCCCAATTCGCCACATTTCTTGGTTAAGGGGAAAACGCTGCTCAAACAAATTGCAAAGATGATCTGACTCCAATGGTTACAAGAGAAAGACATTTACTTACAAAAATGGAAGCACATCTTTTGCATGGCATATTCATGTAGGTACATTTTACTTACTGTCAGGGGGGTTTTGTAGAAAAAACCCAGCTAGGCTTCCCAAGAACTTACCGCATGCCGGCGGGGGATGGATACGTCCTCGCAGGACCATCCCCAGGGGAAGGAGAGGCACGGAGCACCATGCCGTCGCCAGGAAGGGATGGTAGGCGACACTCTGGCAATGGGGCTGAAAACTCGATGGTACCATCGAGTTTTCAGCCCCATTGCCAGAGCGTCGCCTACCGTCCCTTCCTGGCGACGGCATGGTGCGTTACCAGGAAGACTGGTCCGGCCGGGGAGCATTCGTCCCCCGCCCCCAGACGGTAAGTACTTGGGAACCCTAAGCCCAGCAGGAACTCATTAGCATAATAGGCCACAGCCAACAGCAGCAACTCATTAGCATATCAGGCCACACCCCTGACAGCACAGCTCATTAACATATTAGGCCACAACCCCATGTTACCAGAAGTGTGGTCATCCAGCCACACCCACCTTTTGCTTCTTATTCTGTTTACTTTGTTTGTTGTCAAAACCCAGGGCTTTTTTTGTAGCGGGAACTCCTTTGCATGTTAGGCCACACAGCCCTAATGTAGCCAATCCTAATGAGTTTCTGCTGTTGGGTGTGGCCTATTATGCTAATGAGTTCCTGCTGGGTGTGGCCAACTTGGGAGCCAGCCGGAACTCCATTCCTGTGCGTTCCTGCCCAAAAATAGACCTGCTTATTGTGAACAGATTAACTTTCTACAGCTCCAAGCCCAGATAAGAGAGAGGAGAGATCCTATATAAGATGAATCATAAGGCAAGCAACAGTCAAAGAGGCTCAACATCTCACCAATATGAACCAGAAGTGGTGCTCTCATGCAGCTTATTTATTAACTTACTTTACACCCCAATTTTCTTCCCAGCAGGCTGGCATTGTTCTCCTCTCCTCCAGTTTATCCTCACAACAACCCTTTGGGTAGGCAAGAAACTGAGATGGAAAATCCTTTGGGGTGGTGTCCATCCCAGCAGGAGAAGGAGGAAGAGGAAGAAGAGTTGGATTTATGCCCTGCCCTTCACTCGGAGTTTCAAAGCAGCTTACAATCTCCTTCCCTTCCTCTCCCCACAACCGACATCCTGTGATGTGGGGCTGAGAGAGCTCTGAGAGAACTGCTCTTGAGAGAACAACTCTGAGAGAACTGTGACTGACCCAATGTCACCCAGCTGGCTGCATGTGAATGAGCGGGGATTCAAACCTGGTTCTCAAGATTAGAGTCCACTGCTCTTAACCACTACACCAAACTGGAAACCATCACAAGGCCCAAGGTGGTTCATCACACATACATGCAACAACAGCTGGTGCTACAATGGCAGGACGCTGCACGTGAAGGGCGACCCTGAACCAAATGCTCCCCCTACCATTTATTCAACAGTTAAATATCATTGTTTTTTTTAAATTGCACTTGCAGCCCATTTAACAACTTCGCTGAATGATTTGCACGCGTGAGTTACAACTGTCCTAAAAGCCAATAAATGAACATGGTGTTCATTGGAAACTTCCTATCCTCCTGACGTTTGATTAAATGATGCGCTAACATGTCCCGTAAATAACAACAATAAAACAAGTGAACCTCAGTGCCATGAAGGTCAGTGTTGCCAGCTTTACAAATGAAGACTATTTGTGTGTGCACGTGCATGCATTCATGTGCTTGCGTGCCTGGAAGTCATTGTGACTCCTGGTGACCCTTTGTGGCGCTAGAACATTTCAGAGAGGTGGCTTTGATATTACCCGCCTCTGCATCCCAGCCCTGGTATTCCTTGGAGGTCCCCCTTCCAAGTGCTTGCCAGGGTCGGCCCTGCTTAGCTTCCGCGATCTGACGAGATCGGGCTGGCCTGGGCTGTCCAGGTCAGGGCAAGACAAATTGTTTTGTAGTCTTTGATTTAGCTGTTGAGTGTGTCACTGAAGCAGACAGCCCTGCGTTCAGTATCCCAGGCAGTTGTCTGCCCCCTAATCCAGCATACTGTAGTGGTTGAAGTGTTGGGTTAGGATCTGGAGGACTGAAGTACGAATGCCCACCCGCCCTACAGAAGCTTGCTGGGTGACCTTGGGCCCATCGTACACTCTCAGCCTAACCTACCTCACAGGGTTGTTGCGAGTATAAAATGGAGGAGAAGAGAATTGTGTAAACTGCCTTGGGTCCCCACTAGGGAGAAAGGTGAGATATAAATGAAATAAATAAGTAAGTAAGTAAATCTGGCCCTGGTGCAAGCCATTCCCCTCCCTCACCTGGATAGCCTGCAGGGTCAACCAAGCCCTCCAGCTGCTCAGACATACAGAGGCCTGCCTGCCTAAGGCAATTTCTCCCTTCTCAAAAGAAGAAGAAGAGATTGGATTTATACCCTGCCCTTCACTACCCAAAGAACATAAGAACATAAGAGAAGCCAATGTTGGATCAAGCCAATGGCACATCCAGTCCAACACTTTGTCACATAGTGGCCAAAAATACCAGGGGCCATCAGGAGGTCCACCAGTGGGGCCAGAACACGAGAAGCCCTCCCACTGTTGCCCCCCCAAGCTCCAAGAATACAGAGCATCACTTGCCCCAGAGTCCCTATCTATACCGTGTGACTAATAGCCACTGATGGACCTCTGCTCCATGTTTATCTAATTCCCTCTTGAAGCTGTCCATGCTTGTAGCTGCCACCACCTCCTGTGGCAGTGAATCCCACGTGTTAATCACTCTTTGGGTGAAGAAGTACTTCCTTTTCTCCATTCTAACCCGACTGCTCAGCAATTTCATTGAGTACCCACGAGTTCTTGTATTGTGAGGGAGAAAAGTACCTCTTTCACTATCTGCTCTATCCCATGCATAATCTTATAAACCTCAATCATGTCACCCCTCAGCCGTCATTTCTCCAAGCTAAAGAGCCCCAGGCGCTTTAACCTTTCTTCATAGGGAAAATGTTCCAACCCTTTTAACATTCTAGTTGCCCTTTTCTGCACTTTTTCCAAACCTATAATATCCTTTTTAAGGTGTGATGACCAGAATTGTACACAGTATTCCAAACGAGGTCACACCATTGATTTATATAGGGGCATTATGATATTGGCTGATCTGTTTTCAATACCCTTCCTAATAATCCCAAACATAGCATTGGCCTTTTTTATTGCAGTCACACACTGTCTCAACATTTTCAGTGAGTTATCTACTACGACTCCAAGATCTCTCTCTTGGTCAGTCTCTGCCAGTTCGGACCCCAGCAACGTGTATTTATAGTTAGGATTTTTGGCTCCAAAGTGCATCACCTTGCACTTGGCCACATTGAACCCCATTTGCCACATCGATGCCCACTCACCATCCTCGACAGATCCCTTTGGAGTGCCTCACAATCCTCCCTGGTTTTCACCACCCTGAGCAACTTCGTGTCATCTGCAAATTTAGCCACTTCACTGCTTACTCCCAACTCCAAATAATTAATGAACAAGTTAAAAAGCATCGGACCCAGTACTGATCCCTGTGGTACCCCACTGCTTACCACCCTCCACTGAGAAAATTGCCCATTTATACTCACTCTCTGTTTCCTATTAATTAGCCAGTTTTTGATCCACAAAAGGACTTGTCCTTTTATCCCGTGATTTTTGAGCTTACTTAGGATCCTTTAATGAGAAACATTATCGAAAGCTTTCTGGAAGTCAAGGTAAACATCTATTGGGTCCCCCTTGTCCACATGTTTGTTCACCCCCTCAAAGAACACTAACAGGTTAGTGAGACAAGATCTTCCCTTACAGAATCCATGCTGAGTCTGCCTCAATAGTTTTTGTTCATCAATGTGCTTAATAATTCTTTCCTTAATAACAGTTTCCACTAACTTAACTCAATATTGACGTCAGACTGACTGGTCTGTAATTTCCCGGATCTCCCCTGGAGCCCTTTTTAAAGATGGGAGTGACATTAGCTACCTTCCAATCCTCAGGAATGGAGGCAGATTTTAATGAAAGATTACATATTTTTGTCAGGAGATCCACAAATTCACATTTGAGTTCTTTCAGAACTCTCGGATGTATGCCATTCA
The DNA here is from genome assembly GCA_029375565.1 of Gekko gecko. NCBI lineage: Eukaryota > Metazoa > Chordata > Lepidosauria > Squamata > Gekkonidae > Gekko > Gekko gecko. The sequence continues at coordinate 64,721,049 of JAPDNY010000012.1, read as the reverse complement.
GACCTGGTGATTTATCAGAGCAGTTTACAATCCCTTTCCCTTCCCCTCCCCACAAACCCTGTGAGGTAGGTAGGCTGAGAGAGCTCTTTCATGAACTGCCCTTGAGAGAACAGCTCTGAAAGAACTTGTAACTGACCCAAGGCCACACCAGCAGCTGCATGTGGGGGAGGGGGGAATCAAACCCGGTTCTGCCAGATTACAGTCCACGCTCCTAACCACTACACCAAACTGGCTCTCCAGTTTGGAACTAAGAAAGACTCACACAGCCCAAAAGTCAGAGCAATCAGGTACTAATATGAAGAGTCAGATTCAGACCCAGGTTGCCCGGATGGTGGAAGGAAAAGACCAACCAGGTTTGCTGTAGTAGTTCATCCAGATGCATTTCTGAACTGATGCAGCCTCTGATGCAGTCTGAACTGATGCAGTCATGTTATGCCAGCCCTATCAAAAACGAGACAAGACTGACCTTAATAGACCCGTGTTTTGACTCAGCAGACACAGCTTCACTTAACCGACCAGGGGTTTGACTCAGCAGACTTAGCTTCACTTGCGCTCATTAGGAGAGAGAGAGAGAGAGAGAGAGAGAGAGAGAGAGAGAGAGAGAGATACCACGAAAAAGGGAGGAAGAGGACAAAATTCCGAGAACTCAATCATTGTGGTGCAAGGTAGCCAACCTCCAGGGGCGGCCTGCAGATCTCCTGGACTCACAACTGCTCTCCAGAAAATGGAAATCAGTTACCCTGGAGAAAATGGCTTGTTTGGATCATGGGCTCCAGCATTTGACCATTTGACCTCCTCCCCTTGCCATTTCTAGGCTACCCCCCAAATCTTTAGGAATTTCCCAGCCCAGAGTTGGAAACCTTATGAGAGGCTCATGGAGACAGGCAAGGGCATGAGACAGGCTTTCACACATTGCTGTTTGGGCTGGCGCGAAGAGTAGGGAAACCAAGGGGGGGGTTCCAGTGAGGAGGCCAGGAACCCTGCAGCAGGGGGGTTGACTTCCCCTTCCTATGCCATTTCCCCAATTAGGTTTGCCATCCCTAGTAATGCCCCAGACTCCTGCCAACCTAGCAGTTCAAAAGCAAGAAATTGCAAGTAGATAAATAGGTACTGCTTCAGTGGGAAGGTAACAGTGTTCTGTGCACCTCGGTGATTAGTCATGCCGACCATATGACCACAGAGAAGTCTTCGGACAGCACTGGCTCTTTGGCTTGGAAATGGAGATGAGCACCGCCCCCTAGAGTTGGATTCGACTAGCTTTTGAGCAAGGGAAACCTAATGCCCCAGAACCACTAGTAGTAGCTTGAAGGAGGGCAGGTGCCTGTATTTTACCTGTGTTTTTAATGGTTACAGTTAATAGCAGCTGGGGGGGTGGGCATTTTTATCCAAGAAACATATGCATTTATATCCTACCTTACCTCCTTAGACTCAAGAAAGGTAGTAAAGCAACAATTAGTGGCAAGGACATAAAAATGGCACAGCAAGATAGAAACAACACACAATAGTACATGCAGCTCTGAACCAAATGCCCGTCAAAACATGCCTATTTTACACACCTTCTCAAATGCTAAATATGAAGGCATCCCGTGCTGATGAGATGGACCAAGGGACGGGTCTTAGCACTGAGAAAGCCCACAACTGCCTGACAGATGTTAAAGGGAGAGTGCTGAGAGAGGGCACCACAAGGAGAAAGGTATCTGTGGAGTACGGCTGGCACGGGGGGAATACAGCAGAAGATGAGCTTCGATATATATGCTGTCCCTAGGCCACGAAGGGCTTTCGGGACCATTGCCAGCACTTCGAATTGAGTGAAGAAACAGGTTAGTAACCACCGTAGTTAGCAAAACTGTTGTGTACATTTTTTCCAAGCCGCTGAACCCACACAAGAATCTCGCTGATATAACCAGGGCTATTTTGGGGCAGGAACGCATAGAAACGGCGTTCCGGCTGGCTTCAGAGTTGGCCACGCCCACTATAGCCAAAATCTCTGCGTGTGTGGCTACAGAGGGAAGGCCTGGAGAGCGATCCCCCCCAGCGACTCCAAGGCGGGCGGAGCGGGGGGGGCCTGGAAGGATTGGGGAGGCCTTCCCTTCTCTTCAAGGGGGAGGTTGCCTGGGCTCCCCACAGCCGTGCCAAGGGAAGGCATGGGGTGTGGCCTAATATGCTAATGAGCTGCACTGTCAGGGGTGTGGCCTATTATGCTAATGAGTTCCTGCTGGGCTTTTTCTACAAAAAAGCCCTGGGTATAACGAATCATGGGAATAAGAATAATTAGATGTTGTAGTCCTGACACAAATATCCCCCACCTACTCACATACACACAGTTTTAATGTGAAAACAATGGGAGATTTGATCATGGATCACGTGCATTTTTACAACCTCCATAAACGCCAAATAATACCGCTTCTGCTCCGCTGCTCATTCTGCCTCCCAATAAAATTACTTTGTACCTGACTTTAAAACGGCAAAGGTTTTATAACTTTTAATATTTATTGCCGCTAGCAGACAACACCAGTCCCTTTCCCCTTCCTATTTCCTTGAAAACAGCTGCTTTAAAGTTATATCGTTCAGCTAGGTGACAGATCTGGTGCGTACTTATTATGAACTAGTTATATAGTTCATATTTATTAAAAGCATTTATATCCTGCCTCCCCGAGTCCCTCGGAGGATGGATGAAAATAAAAACCTAATGGAATCTCTCTCGGGTCTCACCCCAAAGTTTTACTAAGCCCTGTCAGGGACTTTTAAAAAGTCGTTTGGGTGAAGATAAACTCCTTACACCCGAGCTCCTTCAGCCAACCATTTATCTTGGCTGACTGCTATAATCTTCCAGGCTCATGTTATCTTTCCTTTGTTCAGATTCTTTTGCAAGGCAATTTTGCAATCCCGGAGCAAGCCGGGCAGAGTAATCCATTAACCAGAAGGAGAAACTTCTGCTTTGGAAGAGGCCACTTGTGGTCTGCCAATCTTTAAAAAGCTTCCCAAGTGTGTCACGGCAGAGCTCCCTCCGGGCACATTGCATTTTTATCCTGAAGCGGCCTACGGCACTGGAAAGGCCGTATCAACTGTGCTGGGGGCTCTCAGCGAGTGAGGTCTGGATGCAAGACCCCCAAGGTGCTCCCCTACCCCCTTATAGCCTCAGTAATGGCAGAAGGAAACAGGGGGAAGGATCTCAAGCGAACCCAGATGCAGCTATGATAGAGGGCTGTCTGGCTGCTCTCAGCCATGGACAGGTCACACACACCACGCAAGTTATGCCCCACGGTAGCAACAAGGAAATGACACATTGTTTTTAAATGAAAGAGCTACTCAGGTAGTTCAGGTACAAAGATGCTTTGAGCTTGCCTTTCTTGAATAGCCCCCATTTGGCACGGGGAGTTTTGAAACTGGTGAGAAGTCCCCGTGGGGTCCAAGGTGGAAGAAAAGGCCTCTGTGGGACAGCCTGAAGCAGCCCCGTAGCTAGATGATTTTCGGTGGGGGGAGGCCACTGGATGGAGGAGGAGAAAAAAGAATGGAGCGTGCACATGATGGAGGAAGGGGTGCAGCAGGGAGGGGCAGACTGCTGCAGAGGCGGCAGGGCAGATCAGGGAGGGGGCATTGCCCCATGGGCCCCTGGGGGCAATGGGCCGGAGGAGGAGGAGAGATTGGTTTTATACCCCGCCCTTCATTTGGAGTCTCAGAGTGACTTACAAGCTCCTTTCCCTTCCTCTCCCCACAACAGACACCCTGTGAGGTAGGTAGGGCTGAGAGAGGCACTACCATTGAGTCACAGCCCCTCCCAAGTTTTGCTCCCTAAGTTCTGTTCGCCAGCATAGAGCTTGAAAACAGCTGCTTTATGCAATTATTGGGGGTGTTCTTCTACTTGCCATTTGGGCAGCTTGAGGTTTCTTTTCTCCCCCATGGTAATCATAGGTAAAGGTAAAGGTTCCCTTGCTCGGAAGCCAGTCGAATCTGACTCTAGGGTTGCAGTGCTCATCTCCGTTTCAAAGCTGAAGAGCCAACGCTGCCCGAAGACGTTTCCGTGGTCATGTGGCCGGCATGACTAAACACCAAGGTGCATGGAACGCTGTTACCTTCCCACCAAAGTGGTACCTATTTATCTACTAGCAATTTCTTGCTTTCGAACTGCTAGGTTGGCAGGAGCTGGAACTAGAGACGGGCGCTCACTCCGTCATGCGGCACCCGGGTCTCGAACTGCTGAAGTACCGACCTTCCACAGCCTGCAGTTCAGCGTCTTAACCACTTGAGCCACCGCAGCTCCTCATGGTAATCAAGGGGTTGAGAAATTAGAAGACTTTGGGGCACAATGTTAGATGACTGAGAACCTAGCAGGAATTCATGGACGTTTAAAGCCAAGGTGGCAAAAACTGTGATATGGTTTCAAGCACACGGAGTCTTGGATACCATTTACTCTGCAGGAGCGCTCGTCTTAGGAAGGAATCCAGAGCCCCTGTTACTTAGTGGTGCATTCCTCCAGGACTGCAGGCTTAAATAGTAAAGGCAGGGCCGGTTCTCAGTTTTGGGAGGCCCCAGGCAGACATTGCCCAGAGCCTCCCATCTGCCCACCACCAGGGTCTTTATGCCCTTTTTTCACCCAAACACCTGCATGCCCCCCTCATGCTCCTGAGTCCTTCTCCCACTTTCAAGTCCTCCGACTGCCCATTTTCAGTTGCCTACACCACCTGCACACCTTTTCCCCAACAGCACTAGCTGGTGGATGCAGCTGAGAGTGCAGCTATTATTGCCACTAGGAGTATCACCCCTGTACACCATCCACAGGTCCTTCCTCAGTGACTCTGGGCAGTTGGGAGTACGGGAACAGACAGGTGGCAGGGAAGATGTGTGGGTGACAGTGTTGCCAGCTCTGGGTTGGGAAATTCCTGGAGATTTGGGGAGGGTGAAGCCTAAAGGGGTGCATAATTTGGAGAACGGAGGGTGCTAAATGGGGATGTGATGCCACGGATTCCAATGAGAGCCAGTTTGGGGTAGCGGTTAGGAGCGTGGACTCTAATCTGGGAGAACGGGGTTTGATTCCCCGCTCCTCCACATGCAGCTGCTGGTGTGACCTTGGGTCAGTTACAAGCTCTTTCAGAGCTGTTCTCTCAGGAGCAGTCCTCGAAAGAGCTCTCTCAGCCCCACCTACCTCACAGGGTGTCTTCTATGGGGAGGGGAACGGAAAGGAGATTGTATGCTGCTATGAGGCTCCTTCGAGTAGGGAAGGGCAGGGTATAAATCCAATCTCTTCTCTTCTTCTTCTTCCAAAGTGGCAGTTCAGATTAACTGATCTATTGATCTGTTGCCTGGAGACCAGTTGTAATACTGGGAGACCTCCAGCCATCACCTGGACATTGGCAGCCCTAGTGGGTGGGGGTCAGCGGTAGTGGGCCCCACCGGAAGTCATGGGCCATGGCAGCTTCCCCCTCCTCTTCAGTGTCTGCTGACGCCAGCCCTGATTTAAGGGGTTACATTAGTTAAAAAGATAAAAATATGAACGGGAATTACTTCAATTAACCTCTGTCAGCGACTGGTGTGCTTTCATTATTTGCCATGGAGATCAATATAGACACACATAATTCAGATGCATGGGAAATTCAGTCTTAGCCGTGGAATAACAGTTCTGCAGCAACTGCACCACACAGCAGCGTGCCGCGAAGTGTCTGTTATGTCCCCTGATTGCAGTGTTGATTGCCGATTAGGATTAGCCCTCTAATTGGCTGAAGCCCTAGATAAAGGAGACTCAGCAAACAGATTTGACAGCGGAAGTATTTAGATGCCCCCGTGCTTCTTAAATGAGTTGTGTAACACAGGAGCAGAAATGCATACAGATGGCGTGGCGTAATGGGGGGAATTTGGACTTTTGACAAGGCAGACCTGCTTTCTAGCCTTAGGCATGCCTACCTCACAAGGTCATCGTAAACGAACCGGACGACCTAAACATTCACGGCACTGTTCTCCTTCAGAGGAAGAGCAAGACACTCCAGACAAAAACATACATTTGCAGGGTTACTTAGCGCGTTCCATTCTAAACCCTTGGATAAATAACCATCACTCCAAAGCTAATGTCTGCTGCCTGGAGGATTATTCTGTCCTCTCAAGAGAACAGAGGAAAGAGCCAGGTTTTAAGTAACACCTTTATTTGTACAACAGGGCTTTGGCAGACTGCAGGGAACAGTGCAGACAATCAAAGAAAGGAGGTTACAGCCAGTATGGACTTGGCAACTGAAGAAAGCCCAAATGGCACTAAAGTTTCAGCAACACAACCCCCCAAAAAGAAAAAAGAGGATTTGGGGGAGGGGCTGTGATTCTGAGACAGGAGCAGTAGCTCTGCTTGCAAATGCTTGCTGGTTCAATCTGTGGCATCTCCCGTTAAAAAGACAGCGGTGGTAGAAAGTTTCATAGGGCTACATGGCTGAGTTTACGAAAGGAGAGGTGCTGTGACTCCATGGTAGTCACAGCACGCTTTGCATGAAGAAGTTCCCACAGGCAAACCAGGTTTGGATCTCAGGTTAGGGTTGCCAGGTACCCCCTCACCACCAGCAAGGAGGGGGAATAGGGTTACCAGATCCAAGTTGGGGAACTCCTGGAGGTTTGGGGATGGAAGTCAGGGACCTCAAGGAGGTGCAATGCCATACAGTCCACCCTCCAAAGCCTCCATTTTCTCCAGGGGAACTGATCTCTGTAGTCCTGTAATTGAGATGAGCTGTAATTCCAGGGGGATCCCCAGGTCCTACTTGGAGGCTGGCATCCCTATGGAGGTGCTGAGAAAGACCTCTCTGTGCTTGGGATCCTGGAAAGCTAATATAAATTATACTAAGCTAGACAGACCAGCAGTCTAAGGCTATTTGAAGCTATCCATTTCATATCCAAATCGGGTGCTTGACTTCTTAAGAGTTGCTTCAAATAGTACAATTTTATGCATAGAAGCTATCCTGTCCTTTCTGGAACACGTAGACTAGGAGAGCAGGGACGTGATATACAGCCATTTCAGTTAACAGCAGGACTGGGGAGAGGGGGACAGAATACATTTTCATGGGAACTTCTAAAATTTATGGGAATCTGTATGATTACCTCAATGGCGCAAACAGTGGTTTCCCAGGGTGATTTCCGATTGGGGAAATAGCATGGCAGAAGGCGTAACATCCTCTCCCCTTGTTCAGATCCACATTGATGCCCCCGCATTGCCTGGAAATCAAAAACACTGGCAGGCCTGTCTGCAGAACTCCCAGCACCTGACTAGAAAGAGAGGAATGGCCTGCATAAACTGTGCATGGTGTGCGAATCAATTTTTCCCTAACTATTCTCTTTTAGAAATATGAAGGCATACTACCTTCTTCCACAACACTAAAAAGCCCATTGCATCTGCACTGTTCAAATTCCCAGGCACAAGATCACCAGTTTGGTGTAGTGGTTAAGTGTGTGGACTCTAATCTGGGAGAACCGGGTTTGATTCCCCACTCCTCCACTTGCACCTGCTGATGTGACCTTGGGCGAGCCACAGTTCTGTCAGAGCTGTTCTTGAAAAGAGCAGTTCTCAGCCAGAGCCCTCAGCCCCGCCTACCTCACAGGGTGTCTGATGTGGGGAAGGGGAAGGAGTTTGTAAGCCGCTCTGAGACTCTGAGTGAAGGGTGGAGTATAAATCCAATCTCCTCCTCCTCCTCCTCCTCCTCCTTCTTGCGCTCTCCAGGACCTGGCAGAGGAAGCGGGGTCTTCCCCCAGAACCTGTTTGGCCCAGTGGCTTGGGAGGTAAGGCTACAACCGCCTTCGGGAACATGATTAGGTGGTTCAGAGAAGCACTGAACAAATGAAAAGCATTTTGCCCTGTGTGTTTGTACCCCGCCTTTCCCGCCATCCACGGATGTCCTTTCTCCACCTGTCCTGAGCAATAGCAGGTGTGGGAACGGGGGGGGGTGGCGGATTTGTTTCTCACCTGCAACACTGCCTTTCCTCACTCTAACCCCCACCCCCCCACGGTAGCGAGGCCAGAATGCCTGCCAGCAGCTCCGGCTGCCTATTGGCAGGCAAAGCCCCATCTTGAGGCTCCAGCTCTCAGCCATTTGAGTGCCAGGAAATTCTCTACACCTGCCAGGGGAATAGCCCTGGGCTGACCTCTGCTTGAGTATTAGCAAAGCACACTCTGGCTCCGCTGAGACACGACTGAGTGCAATTTCACCTTGATTAATATGTACATAATGTAGTGCAAAACGCGATAAGAGCACTTAAAAAAAATTGTTAAAGCTCCGATGCCTTAAACTACAAAGCCGGCATTCCCCTTACCGTGCCGTTCAGCAAGGAGAATGAGAAGGGGTGGTAGGGTGGGAAGTGCAGCCGAATCACAGCTGACTTACGGCCGCCCTGTAGGGTTTTCAAAGCAAGAGATGTTCCGAGGTGGCTTGCCACTGCCTGCCTCCGTGTCGCACCCCTGGTAGTCCTTGGAGGCCTCCCATCCAAATATTAGCCAGGGCCGACCCCACTTAGCATCTGAGATCTCACAAGATCAGCTAGTTTGGGCTGTCCAGGTCAGGGCAATGAGAAGGGGTTGGGGAGACAATTGGTCAGTCAGTCCTCATCCTTCTCTCTCTCCCCCACCCCCAAATCCTCTCTGTACTGATTTCCATAATATTGCTGTTTCCCCAGTTTAGAAAGAATCAGGGACGCGTCATGCATCCCGTTTCTATTAGGGCACAAACTGCTTGGATCAGCACAGAGCAAGAACTTCAGCCGTGTGGAGAATGACATCTGGCTGTTGAGCGTGAGCTCGGGGAAACTGTTTTCAGAAGGGGCTTGGGCCCCAAGGCTAGAAGCAGCCGGTGGAGCATTAGCGAGAAGACCTGGAGGAGCTGCGGTGGCTCAAGTGGTTAAGACGCTGAACTGCAGGCTGTGGAAGGTCAGTAGTTCAGCAGTTCAAGACCCGGGTGCCGCAAGACAGAGTGAGCTCCCGTCTCCAGTTCCAGCTCCTGCCAACCTAGCAGTTCAAAAGCAAGAAATTGCAAGTAGATAAATAGGTACCACTTTGGTGGGAAGGTAACAGCGTTCCGTGGCGCCTTGGTGTTTAGTCATGCCGGCCACATGACCACGGAAACGTCTTCGGACAGCGCTGGCTCTTCGGCTTTGAAACGGAGATGAGCACCGCAACCCTAGAGTCGGATTCGACTGGCTTTCGAGCAAGGGAACCTTTACCTTTACCTTACCTGGAGAAATTGGACAAGGCCCCTATATCTGTATCCCCACATGCACACACCAGTGGGGTTTCTGTAACATTGCTAATATATATTGCTAATTTCTAGCATGGACTTGGGCCCTATGAACTACAGACGGAGCACATTCACGGGATGCCTCTCTCTGCTTTCCTGCCACAGTGGTCCCCTTTACCAAAAGCTGTTCCTGGACTTTCAAGGTCCCCGAGAGAATTGGCAAAGGGCATGGGGGGGGGGGATCAGCAGAAAGCAAGAAAACAGGAGTTGCTCCATTGAGCATAGTCAGGTAGTGGGGGGTTTCTGATTTCTGCAGATTCTGCCGCCTCCTCTTCTGCTGTAGCTCCCCCCCCCAGTGAGATTCCCAGTGGGGCATTCCCAGAGCTCAAGAGTAGGCTTTGTGGAGTGAGGATGCAGGAAGCTGCAACTGGGAAAATATCCATTCTGTGAACACACTCCTTTCATGGTTCATAGGATGAGGCAGACATCCTCTTTTGTAAAGGACAGGTGCCTTTCTAAAGAACCCATGTGCCCTTCTTCGGGGAAGGGGCCTGTCCTCTGAAATGTCAGAGTTCTACTTTGGTTCAGTAAAGTGGGTGTCTTTTAAAACTCCCGCTGAAGAAGCTTTAGACAAACATCCGAGATAGCTATTGTGGTGTACGGGATAGAGCATCGGTCTAGATCCCCACTCCTACCGTAGAAGCCTACTGTGTGACTTTCACCCCATCACAAACTCTCAGCCAGGCCTACCTCACAGGGTTGTTGTTATGAGAGAATGGAGGAGGAGAGGACGATGTTCTAAGCTGCTTTGGGTCCCCATGGGGGAGACAAGTAGGATATAGACAAATAAATGCAGAACGAGGGACAGGTTGTCACTCATGGGGCCAAACTCTGCCAAACTGGTGATGGTTGCTGCTACTGCTGCTGGAAGTTCCTCACTCTTGCCACCCACCAGTGTCTTAAGGGATAGGAAGCCTGGTTTGAGCAGTATTGTTTGTGGAGAGAACCGCAGAGGGCTGATCCCTAAGCAGCTGCAAGGGTACCCACCAATGTTCCCTCTAAGCTGAGTTAGGGTGAGCTAGCTCACAGTTTTTTAAGCCTCCAGCTTACAGATTTTTATCTTAGCTCAGGAAGGAGGGCTCCAGAGCAAACTAATTTATGCAGCAGCCAAATTGCTGACTCACAACTTTAATGCCAGCAGCTCACAAAGTAGACTTTTTGCTCACAAGACTCCACAGCTTAGAGGGAGCATTCCTGCAGTTGGAAGACGGGTTGCTGTTTGGGGTGAATTAAGGAGGATGAGCAATGAGCAAGCAAAACAGCATTAAAAGCATCACATTTTCCAATAAAGCAGTACAGAGCAGTCAATGACAGGCGGTTTTTCTCATACCAAGAAACAATTCTAGTTTGCAACTAGCTGTATTAACCAAATGCAAACTCATGCCCTTTTATCAGGAACACTTGTAACATTTTAAAGGGGAAAAAACTTTTCAAAGGGGACTAAATCCAACTGGTCATTCATATGGTTAGCCCACACTGACTCCAGAGTGTGTATCCAAAATGCTTCCCTACAAAGCAAAATTCTACCGATATCACTGTGAGTATATTTCAAAACTTTTCAATGGCAAAAAAAGAGAAAACTACATGAACTTTGACTTAGTTCCCAGAAATGAAATTAAGGACTTGGTTGTAACCAAGCTTTTAAAATATTTTAACAAATAAATGGGTAGCCTGCTTTTGGTCACTTGCAAAACAGCTTTTCCATACCTAACACAGTTTTAAATCCATGCTTATGGCTCTAAAAGCCCTTATCAAACCTCCTCTACTCCATTTTAAATCATTCACAGTCAGCATTCTCTCCTTTTTTGTTGTTCTTGTTCTGCTTAACATCTAAGCTGTAGAAGGACTCTGCTGAACTCTGAAGCTTGCTCACTACCTAGAGATTTTCCAAGATGCGTGGCCACGTTAATCTGTCTATAGTGGTAGAAAAAGAGTAAGAGTCATTCAGTAGCACATTGAAGACTAACCAAATTTGTGGCGATAGCTTCAGGTGACCCTGGAGGTCCCTTCCAAACCTATGATTCTACGGGTAGCCACATTGGCCTGAAGCAGTAGAGCAAAGTTTGAGTCCAGTGGCAACTTTAAGACCAACAAAGGCTGTGGTCACACACACTAAATAATCCACTTTCAATGCTCTTTCAAATTGGATTTTGCCAGACCACACAGCAAAAATCCAGTTGGAAAGTGCATTGAAAGTGGATTGCAAGTGGATTATTTTGTGTGTGTGATCACAGCCAAAGTTTAATGCTGGTGATAAGTTCCCCTGGAGAAAATGGAGGCTTTGGAGGTTAGACTCCATGGCATTGTACCCCACTGGGTCCCTGTCCTCCCCCAAATCTCCTGGAGGTACCTGGCAACCCTACATCTTTAGCCCCTCAGAAATAAAAATATAATAGGTATTATTATTGTACCTGTTTATAGTACAGCAAACTGCTGGAAGTCAGATACAAAATCCTAGAAATCTAGAAGCCCTTGGAAGCCAGCTATATTTTTTGTTCAAGCAGCTCAAGTTTTGAAACCATACCTGTTTTCAGCTGGTGAGAAGCAGTATTCCTCATACAGTAAGTTGAGAACGTACAGCTGTCAAAGTAATGAAGGCTTAGTGAATATAGTATAAATGCTTTAGCACCTTCTATATTAAGAAACCTGACCACTTATGAAATTTTCACATTCCTTATCAGATACCACTGAAGAGCTGTCTGCAAACTGTGTGCTGCTGGAAATGTCAACTCCACATTAATTTCTTAATTTGCCTTTAAAAAAAAAAGGTAAATCTGTGAATGGAGAAAAAATATACATACAGCAAATTCTTTATATTCTAGATGTCCTTTTTGTGGGGTTGCCAGCTCTGTGTTGGGAAATACCTGGAGGTTGGGGGGGGTGAAGCCTGAAGAGGGCGGGGTTTGTGGAGGGGAGGGGCCTCGGCAGGGTATAATGCCACAGAGTCCACCCTCCAAAGCAGCCATTTTCTCCAGGGGAACAGGTCTTGGTCATCTGGAGATCAATTCTAATAATGGGAGATCTCCAGGTGCCACCTGGAGGTTGACAACCCTACTTTTTTGGATTTCAGGTATTCTCAGATATACACACAATATTTCAAAAGCCCAATATGAACGTGGGTAAAGATGTTCTTTTCCGTGAGTAAATATTTGGTTAAAGATGAGACATGAACTTTTGGTCCTTAAAAATGTTATGTTTGATTTTCCATCCTGTAAGACAACAGAGAGGGTTTATTCTTTTTTTTAAAACTTGTGAATTGCACCCTGTATTTGAAGTGTTCAACAAATTAAAAATTAATGCTACTATCGTTGTTAATAACAATCCTGCCAGCTCAGAACAAAGATCCGTGTATCTCATTCTGGCTGTTTTCCAAGCGTGGCCATCTAGCTGCCTCCGGAAAGCTGATGAGAAAGGTACACACATGAAGATCACTTATACTGAATTAGACCACCCATCTCATCAAGGTCAGTATTGCCTACTCAGACTGGCAGCGGCTGTCCAGAGTCTCAAGCAGAGGTTTTCCAGAACACCTGTCCTGCCCGGTCCTTTTAAAGTGGCGATGAGGGGGATTGAACCAGTGACCTTCGGCAGAGGCTCTTCCACTTCGCCACAGCCACTCCCCAGGGAATGAAGCCAGAGACTCTTCTCCATACCATTTCCCTCCCCATAATCTTGTACTCCAGTATACTGCCTCTGAGCATAGATATTCAATTTAACCACTAAAGTCCTGACTCATGCAAGAGCTTCTGTGGTATCCTATACAGAGTTGCCAAACCCAGCCTGGGAAATTCCCAAAGATTTGGGGGAGGGGTGCCTGGGGGAGGGTGTTTGGGGAGAGAGGGGGCTTCAGTGGGGTATAAAGCCATAGAGTGCACCCTCCAAAGCAGCCACTTCCTCTAGAGAAACTTATCACTGTAGTCTGATATTGTAGTTCTGGGAAATCTCTGTCCCCCCTCCTGGAGGGTGGCAATCCTATGGCTGAACCTTATGCTGAATGGACAGTCTTTGGCTGTTGGCCTCATGTTTAACCAGAAGCAAGACCTCTGTGCTGAATAGGATTCTCTTTCATGCAAGCGATGGGGTTGCCGGCTATTAGTTGGGAAATACCTGGATATTTGGGGGATGGCGCTTGGGGAAGGCAGGGTTTGGAGAGAAGAAGGACTTCTGCAGGGTTTAATGTCCACCGTCTAAAGTAGCCACTTTTTCTCCAGGTGAACAAATGCCTATTGTCTGGAGACAAGTTGTAATTCTAAAAGCTCTCCAGTCCTCATCTGGGAGGTGGGTAAACCAAAAGAGCGCACGGGAAAGACTGTGTAAAACGAAAAGGTATGGTTCATTTCTGTTTTACCCACCTGGAAGTTGGCAACCCTATCTGTACAGGATTCCAGACCAGACCCAAGGAAGTCTGGTTTTTGGCTAGGAAGTTTATATTCTGGGGGAGCCAACCGAAGCAATTCTAACCCCCTTCTCAGAGCCAGGGGAAAGGCTGGAAGGTGATTTTTCTCCCTCACACTAAGAAAGAGGTTGCTGAGGAAAAAATCCTCTCTTCTTACTTACAGAAAATGGCTACCTCCGGATGGGTTTGAATGGGCTGGGCTAAATGCCCTGAGTAATCCAGGACATTGTGTAAAAAATAAACCAACCCAAATCAGTTCCGTTATATAGGCCAAATCCTGAACAGGAGGGGGTAATACAGGCCTTAAACACTGGTGCACTAGGGCCCTGGTAACCATGAAGACCCCCCATCTGAGACTCCACTGGGCATTTTTTTCCCTTCCCTCCTTCCTAAGAAAGATTGACAATCCTGGCTAATGAATTCTTACAGATCCATTAACCAGAGACTCAGAGGTAGCCATAACAACAGCTTTCCCCCTTCCCAATGAAACAAGAGGACGAGGAGGACGACGAGGAGACTGGATTTATACCCTGCCCTTCACTTGGAGTCTCAGAGTGGCTTACAATCTCCTTCCCTTCCCCTCCCTACAACAGACACTTTGTGAGGTAGGTGGGCCTTAGAGAGCTCTGGGAGAACCGCTCTTGAAAGAACAGCTCTGAGAGAACTGTGGCTTGCCCAAGGTCACACCAGCAGCTGCATGTGGAGGAATGGGGAATCAAACCCGGTTCTCCCAAATTCGAGTCCGTGCTCCTAACCACTGTACCAAACTGGTGTGGATGGGCCTACCAGTTTAAAAGGAAAGTAAAGCCCTTCTGTCTCTGTCGAATCAGTGTGGTATAGAGCGTTGGACTCGAATCTGGGAATTCCCCATCCTGCCATAGAAACTTGCTGGGTGACCTTGGGCCACTCACGCTCTCTCAGCCCAACCTACTTCACAGGGTGGTTGTGAGGGTCAAATGGAGGAAAGGACAATGATGTAAACTGCTTGAGGTTCTCACTGAGGAGAAAAGTGGGGTTAGAGCTGCCAACCTCCAGGTAGTACCTGGAGATCCCCTGCTGTTACAACTGATCTCCAGATGACCGAGATCAGCTCCCCTGGAGAAAATGGCTGCTTTGGAGGGTGGCTTCTATCGCATTCTAGCCTGCTGAAGTCCCTCCCCTCCTCAAACCCTCCAGTCTCCTGGTTCCACCCACCAAATCTCCAGATATTTCCCAACCCAGAGTTGGCAACCCGAGACGGGGTTAGGGAGGCACTTGCTTGTGTTGGCAGTGCTGAATTAAAGATAAGACAGTGGCTGGCTGGCTGGCTGCCTATGTGATAGCAGATGGCCTGGGGGATACAGGCTAAGTATAGGAAAGAGGCTGGGGTAAGGTTGCCAACTCCAAGTTGGGAAATTCCTGGAGATTTGGAGACAGCGCCAGGGAAAGGCGGAGTTTGGGGAGAGGAAGTAACTCAGGTGAGGATGTGGTGTTACTCCTTGATTTGATGGTATACCATTGAGTCATTCTATTCCCCCTAAGAACCATAGAGTTGGAAGGGACCATAGAAGGGATCATAGAGTTGGAAGGGACTAGGGTCATCTAGTCCAACCCCCTGCACAATGATTCCTGTAGTTTGGAGATCACTTGTCATTCCAGGGCCCCCCTGGAGGCTGGTGGTAATCCAAGGCAGGGAGCTGCTTGAGTTTTTAGGCACCACATCATTCACGCTCATGAACCAGCCTCCATTGATAAGAGACACCATGGGGTGTGCCTGCCCCATTCTCACACCAAGGATAATTCCCTGAGGGAATCCCTCCAACACACAAGATACTTCTCTGCTCCCAATGCTTGCTTCCTCTGCAACAGGCTGTCTGGGGCTGGTTCCCAAAGCTAATGTGTTACTAAACTGTCCGTAACAATTATCCTTGTCTAAAGACTTTAAACTGTTTAACAAAATGCTTAATCCGTAGCCGTGCTGCTTGCAGAGTAGCAGGGACGCAAACCTAGCCTGCGATGACTGCTCTTTGTAGAGGCAAATTTTTGGAAAGGAGAACGGAAGGGAGAGCTAGGTGCTTGGCATGCTGTCGCTAAGAACGGTTTTCCTACCCTCTCCGAAAAATCCCTACAGAGAGAGGGTGGGGGTAGAACGCTGACATGGAACGACCGGGGACAGATATAAGAAAATGGGAAATTGGGACAGTGGGCGAGTATGGTACAACCATCACAACAGGCAAACGAATGACCCACTCCGACCCAAATCCCAGCCCGGCCTGCAGGCCTCTTGACAGGCCTTGCCGTACAGCCGCACTTTTCTCCAGACTCGAGCGGGCTTGTTAAGGGAACTCACGGGAACGGCAGCAAATCTCTCCAGTGCAAACAAGGCCTCAGACTTTGACCCCTCCCAATTGCGGTTGCTGTTATTATCTCTCCCGCTTGCCTCAATGACCTTGTATCCAAGCATTTTAGCCTCTGGTGTAGGTTCGCCATTCGCCGCTGTTTGTCAGACCACGTAAAACACCCTCAAACACGCCACCCAGGACTGTCTGTGCAGCCTCCCCCTGAAAAAAGCCTACAGGCTGAAAAGTCTCCTTTCCACTAAATTCAAAAATCAAACTTTATCGCAGAAATGTCTATGGCAGTTACGAAACAGGATGACTCGTCCTCTGCGGCTGTGGAGAACATCCAGGCTTGTGGTAGAGATTGCCTGCCTGGACGGCCATCTGTTTTCACTCCCTCTGATCTATCATTCACCTCAAATTATAATATGATGGATACCATGGCGAGGAAAACCATCTGAGGCTGAGGGAAAGAAAGCATGGCCAGCTCCTCTAACTTGCGCCAAAGGCTCTGAAGCACCAAGCCGCCAAGAGTGCATACACCTTGAGGGGCCTATGTGTAGGGTTGCCAACCTCCAGGTGGCGGCTGGAGATTTCCTAGGTTTACAACTGATCCCCAGGTGACAGAGAATAGTTCCCCTGGAGAAAATGGCCGCTTTGGAAGGTGGACTCTATGGTGTTATACCCCACTGAAGTCCCTCCCCTCCCCCAACCATGCCCTCCTCAGGCCCCACCCTCAAACCTCCAGGTATTTCCCAACCCAGAGTGGCAACTCAACTTATTTAGGTGGAAAGGCAGCAATATAAAGGTTTCAAATAAATTAAGTTAAAAGGCACCATTTAGACCTTGCATTTGTAGAATGTCATATCTTGCCATCTGTTTCTTCCTGGAGCAGAACAGGTTAGGCTAGCAGAATCCCAGCAGAATCCAGCCGCATACAATAGCTTCTAAAGAAACATTTTGTTTTAAAAAGCAGCAAAGAGGCTTCTTCTGACACCATAAAAATCAATGTTTTTATTAAACTGGTTCCACTTTAAGGGTTTATCCTGGCTACAGGTTAGGGTTGCCGGCTCTGGGTGGGTAAATTTCTGGAGACAGGGGTATGGAGCCTGGAGGAATGTGGGTTTGGGGAATGGGAGGGGCCTCAGCAAGGCGCCATGCCATAAAGCCCGCCCTCCAAAGCAGCCATGTTCTTCAGGGGAACCGCATTCTGGAGATCAGTTGTGATTCCAGGGGGTCTCCAGGTCCTACTTGGAGGCTGGCAACTCTACTAGGAATGCCAGCCTCCAGGTGAGACCTGGGGACCCCCCAGAATTACAGCTCATCTCGACTACAGAGATCAGTTCCCCTGAAGAAAACAGATGCTTTGGAGGGTGGGCTGCATGGTATTGTACCAAGAAGGAGGAGGAAGATATTGTATTTATACCCCGCCCTTCACTCGGAGTCTCAGAACGGCTTACAAATTCCTTCCTCTCCCCACAACAGACACCCCCTGAAGTAGGTGGGGCTGAGAGAGCTCTGACAGAAACGGCTCTTTTTCAAGTACAGCTCTGACAGAACTATAGCTTGCCCAAGGTCATCTGGCAGCTGCGAGTGGAGGAGTGGGGAATCCAACCCGATTCTCCCAGATTAGCGTCCGCTCACTGAACCACTACACCAAAGAGACTTCGCTATCCTCCCCAGGCTTGAGCCCAAAATCTCCAGGCGTTTCCCCAACCTGGATCTGGCAACCCCCCCCATATCCCCCCCCCGCCAGTGGTCAGGGGAGACCTGGCCACCCCAGAATGGCTGACACAGCTGCCTCTATGTTACTGTCCTCCTGGGCCTTCTGTTGGAGGTCAGCTAGACCAGTAAAAAAAGAAAAGACCAGGTCTAGCTACACTTTAATTTACTCCTACAGCTCAGAGGCTTGGCTGCCGTGAAGGCTGCCCACAACAGGAAACACGCAGCCTCCGGGATCAAGCTGTGGCGAACTGGCTACAGACACCCAAGGACCTTCCCACAGAGCAGCAGCCAGGAAGGAGGCGGCAGGGGAGGAGGAACAGAGGTGGTCACTAGCCTAAGAGGCTTTGCCGAAAGTCCCCCTAGAGTTGCAGATTTTGGCCTATGGGCCTGAGACTCTCAAAAGCCACCCCACTGCAGACAGTGTGCAACTTTTAGGGCAGGAAACCGCTGCAGTTCAGACCTGCCTTAAATCTGTATCCATTCTACAAGATAGCTGTGCATACCAGGGCATTACAAGGATGCGAACCCGTGTTTGCCATTGAGCGTGCATTGAAAGAGGAGCTCTAGGCCAAGCCCAGTTGTGCAGCCCACATACCTCCGTGACAAACATGATTTTGCAAACACACGTGCCACATTCACACACTGGGGGTTGGGCCCTTCCAGCTTCCCTGTTCCATCTCACCCAGTTTCCCCCCTTATTGCAGCCCCTGTCTCACGCGGCTTTTGTCCATGTAGGTCTTGCCATTCCTGACAGTGATTTTGGTGGTCAAAAGTGGCCCCTCTTCCCTTTTTTACCTGCAGAAAAGCTGATAGGATCCAATCTTACCTTTTTAGCTATGCACTTTCAAAAATGCCACCTAATAATGAAGGAAAGGCAATCTGCACATACTCGAGGGTACCCTTCATTAGGGTTGCCAGCTCTGGGTTGGGAAATACCTGGAGATTTGGGGGGAGCCTGGGAAGGGAGGGGTTTAGGGAGGGTGGGAATTCAGTGGGGTACAATACCATAGAGTCCACCGCCCTCAAGCAGCCATTTTCTCCAGGAGAAATAACCTTGGCTGTCTAGAGATCAATTGTAATAGCAGGAGATCCAGGTACTACCTGGAGGCTGGCAACCCTATGCTGTTTCTCACAGTCCGACTCTTAGCGTTAAGCAAGATGTTTTACAACAGATTCCAGTCTAGGCACTCAGCAGAGCAGGAATCGCTGCAGGAGAAGGAATCGCTACACGTTTCAAAAAGGGAGATGAAAAGAGCTGTGCCTCTGTGCTTTGCAGTCAGGTCCAGTCAGGTTTTCCCCTGAAGTGGGGCCCTCAGGCCCGGGCTGGTTATGCTGGAGACTTGAGCAGAAGCTTGTGACCAGGGCTTGAGACATAAGGCTCATTATGGACCCATTCCTCCAGCAAGGCTGTCTTTCTAGTTATCAGCCTAATAGGCGGAGAGATAATGGGTTCCAGAGCCCAAGACCGCATTGTGTTCTGGTCAGGATCCTGCCAGGAAATACTTTCAGCAGCGAGACCCCTCCTCTCACTTCTTAAAATATCACCTCAAAAATCATAAGTGCAGGACACTGCCTGGCCCAGAAGGACACAAAATGGATGCCAGTCAGAAACAAGCCTGGACATGTAGTTTAGAAGGGTGAGTAAGAGCGGCTGACTAGCTAAGGACCCCCTCCATGGCCTGGAGAGAAATACATAATTTAGGACCATGGGTCTCCCAAGAACCAATTGACTCACCCTTGGACTAATCCCATCAACACCCAGACTCACTTCCTTGTACCCATTTACCCAGGGGTCTTTTCGTAGAAGAACAGCTGCAGGAGCTCATTAGCATATGGTATGCTAATGAGCGATTAGACTATTAGCATATGCCACACCCCCTGACATCACCGGAAGTGATGTCAGAAGGGAAGCAAAAGGGGGGAAGCATCTTCAAAAGCCTCCCCTTCCCTTCCCCAGCTGGTCTGGGTGGGGGAGCTAAGAGAGAAGGGGTTTAAAGTTTAAACTCCTTCTCACTAGAGGTTCGGCCACAGAAGGAGGAAATAGGGAAGGAAAGAGAGAGAGTAGAGAGAAGGAAAGAAGGAAGGAAAGAGAGAAAGAAAGAGAGGGAAGAGGGAGGGAAACAGGGAAAGGAGGAAAAAGAGAAGAGAAAGAAGGTGGGAAGGAAAGAAAGAAAGAAAGAGAGAGAGAGAGAGAGAGAGAGAGAGAGAGAGAGAGAGAGAGAAGAGAAGAGAGAGAGAAGAGAAGAGAGAGAGAAGAGAAGAGAGAGAGAAGAGAAGAGAAGAGAAGAATGAGGGAAAGAGGAAAAAGAAAGAAGGAAAGGAGGGAATGAAAGAAATTCAGTGGCAATTCAGCCCCATTATACCCTATGGGCCATTGAAGTCAATGGTGAAAACATAGGGTATATTCTGGGGGCTGGAGGGGAGGGGTTTGAGGGAGAGGCTCCAAGATCACAGGATAGCTGATGGAGCCTCTCCCCAAGATACCCACCAAATTTCAAGAACATTGGACCAGGGGGTCCAATTCTATGGGCCCCCAAACAGGTTGCCCCATTTCTTCCATTGTTCTCTATGGTGGGAAAATAAGTTATTTTTTCCCCACTATAGAGAACAATGGAGGGAATAGGGGCAACCTGTTTAGGGGCCA
The DNA here is from genome assembly GCA_029375565.1 of Gekko gecko. Lineage (NCBI taxonomy): Eukaryota > Metazoa > Chordata > Lepidosauria > Squamata > Gekkonidae > Gekko > Gekko gecko. The sequence continues at coordinate 64,700,715 of JAPDNY010000012.1, read as the reverse complement.
TAGAATTGGACCCCCTGGTCCAATGTTCTTGAAACTTGGTGGGTATCTTGGGGAGAGGCTCCATCAGCTATCCTGTGAGTTTTGAGCCTCTCCCTCAAACCCCTCTCCTCCAGCCCCTAGAATATACCCTATGTTTTCACCATTGACTTCAATGGCCCATAGGATATAATGGAGCTGAAATTGACATTCGGCTGCCTGAAAGACTCTCCGGGACGCCGGCTGGGGGCGGGGCTTGGCTTCTGAGCTCCCGGAGCTGTGCTCCGGTGGGCTCCCCCCCGAAAAGACCCCTGCATTTACCATAATTAAGCAACATTGAATTCTGTTCACCTAAACTATTAGCCCTTCCTGCCAGGTACTTGTAGGGTCATCACATCTTTCACTTATCATTATCCACATCAGAAAAGCCCATTAAGTTATTGTTTTTCTGGCAAACACATCATACCTGCCAGAGGGCACATTTTGCGCATATCAGAAGCGATCTGCTCGCCAGCAGTGTCTGTGTGTCTTGGATCCTCCACATACACCCCCAAATTGCCGGGCTCTCTTCTCGTCATGAAATGCTGGTCGTTTTGCTGCTTCCGTGGACCTCTCCAAGAACAGTAATTATTGCCCTTCCCAAAATCTTTCTCCTCTCTCCTCCCTGTGTCTCCTCTTAGCTAGTTCTTATGTGTGTGCTTTATTGTATGCATTTTTTGTTTTATTCTTTCTCATTTTAATAAAAACCTTTCTCTTTGAACATCTGCCTGGTTTATTTTGAGAATTCTCATAAGGGAAAAATCCCCGTATACGCAGATGGAGAATCCCAATTACCCCCTCTCACTCTGTCTCCTTAAAGCTAATTCCCCCAACTAATTAGGAGACTGCCTCCTTGGGGAACAATAACTCCATCAGTGCAGTGTTCTAGCTAACACTGGGATTGCATGCAGCCAGTCTGGCATGTTACCTATTTTGTGCCATCTTGGCCTGGGCCTTCTAGGGTTGCCAACTTCCAGATGGTGGCTGGAGATCTCCCAGGATTACAACTGATCTCCAGTTGACAGTAAACAGTTTGCTTAGAGAAAATGGCCTCTTTGGAAGGTGGACTCTATGGCACTCTATGCCACTGAAATCCCTCCCCTCCTCAAGCCCCGCCCTCCTCAGGCTCTACCCTCAAAATCTCCAGGTATTTCCCAACACGGAGCTGGCAACTCCAGCTTTTTGCCACCACCATTCCTGCAGAGGGAGGAGAGGGTTGGGGTGGGGTGGGCAAAGGCCTGGGCTTGAGTCCTGCCTGTTGGAGGCTTGGCAGCTATCTCTGGGGCCAGCGGTGAGGTTTTCCTGGGAGGCTCTGGCAGAGGGGCTTCTGGTACAGATGCTACATCATCAGCGGGAGTCTGTGCAGGGCTGGGCCCTCCCTAGTCCCTCTGGGCCTCGGCTCCTTTTCTCTTGCAGGGTCCACATTGGAGACACTGAGCTATTTGATGATGGTCACGACAGGCAGAGGTAAACTGCCTAATCTTTCTCCCGAGCCGCTTCTCTCCTTCACACCCCGTCCTTTCCCCGCTGGCTTCGAGAGGAATTCCCAGAGTCCCATCTGCTTACTCAACATCTAGACCACAGAAAAGGAATCACCAGCATGTGAGCCAACAGGGGCGCAGCAGACCATCTCTCTTGGCACGACCCAGGGCCAGAACTCTGCACGAGCAACCAGGGCCCTGGCAGTAGTGCTGCTGATGCCCACAGAACGGGACGGAGGCAACACAGCTGACGCCCATCTTCACCTCCTGGACTTGTGCAGCCACCAGCCAAGTCCAAGGTGAATCCCCGAGATGCCAGCTGAGTTTGGCTTGCTCCCAGCATGCCTGGCCAAGTTCAACTTTCATCTCTCTCTACCCCCCCTCCCATTTTGTTGGCTGGCAAAGCAACATCTTCACAGACACACTGCATTTTTTTTTCTTTCAGTGCTTGAGCCAAAAGAAACTTGCCTGCCCATGATCTGTTTTGACCTGGCTGGCCCAGTCCAGCCCAGTCTCCTCAGATCTTAGAAGCTAAGCAGAATCTGCTCTGGTAGTATTTGGATGGAAGACCACCAAAGAAGTCCAGGGTTGCAACGCAGAAGCAGGCAACGGGAAACCACCCCCAAACGTCTCTGGCTTCAAAAACCCAATGAGGTCGCCATAAGTTGACTGAACAAAGTTTGAGTTCAGTGGAACCTTGAAGCCTAATAAAGTCTAATTCTGGGTATAAGCGTTCCTGTGCATGCACACTTCTTCAGATACAGTGAAACAGTTTTCCTCCAGCCTTACATACAGGTAAAGAAAGGGTGGGGTGGGGTAGTTGCCAGGAAGGGCTAGTTAGAGTCAAGTCGCATAACTAAATGGGGGATAGGTATAATTGAGACTGGATTAAAACAGGTGGTATGACCTGTGAATGGCAACAAATTAGCATACCAAGACAAGACTTAAGCTGACTGTACTTGATAGCACTTCCCACTCCGATCTAGGACCCCAAACATGTTCTTGGGCTGGGGGTGTCATAAGCTCCACCTCAAATGAAAACTGGCCCGTCCCTCCGTAGAGACACCACCCCAATTACTGGTATTCCAAATAAGCCCTCAAAACACCAAAGATTCCTGCAAGGGGATTCTCAGGCAACGTGTAACCGTTGGTGACGACCTCGCTGGAGCCTGCGTACTTTGGCTCCGAGGTCTGTTCTTTTGCCACCCCTCCCACTTATGACCCTTTCAGCTCAATCCTTACAAACATCAGGGACTTTTGATTTTTTTAAAAAAAAGCTTTCAAGCCAAAGCACTTCAAAAGACACGCACACGCAAAAATCCTCCCTCTCATCTTCGAGAGTCCAGCCAAGCCCATAAGCAGATAAATGGCCGGTTCCTCCGTAGCCTGCAATTACCAAAGGAAGTGGTTAGAGTTTCAGCCGTCTTCCTTGTTTAATTGGGCCAGAAATGATTATAGGATTTGTTGCAGCGCGGAGGACACCCGCGCATGTGTGATTTTTCGGCTAGCCTTGCGTCGATGCCAACCTGTATCGAACTGCTTAGACTGCTGAACTTTTGCCTTCGGTTTTAAATTAAGGGAGAAGACATTCCAGTACAAGTGTGCACACGCCCCCCCCCCCAGCTGGCTTCAGGGGCAACAGAACTACGGATACGAGCTTGAGGCAGAGGGCTGCTATAAACTCTTCTGTGCTCTCAGCTCCATTTGGAATTCTGGTTCTAGAATTTCTACTCCAGTGCACAGGTTTAAGAAAAGGAACTGCATGAGAGTGCAATAACTCAGTGGGAGGGGTGGCATGGTATAGCCCAACATCATCAGAACTCAGAAGCTAAGTCAGCTCAGCACGTGGATGGGAGACTGCCAAGGAAGACTCTGCAGAGGAAGGCCAATAACAAACCACCTCCGCTTCTCACTTGCCTTGAAGGCCCCTTGCTGGGGTCACCATAAGTTGGTGGTGACTTAGCAGCCCTTACAGACATCCATAGTTCAGCTCAATCCCCAGTTAAAGGATCTCAAGTAGCCATGGAAAGGCCTGTCTCTGCCCAAGAGCTTGAAGAACAACTGATAGAATAGGCAATCTTGAACAAGATGGGCCAGCAGCCTGAAGAGCTGCTGAACATAAGAGAAGCCAATGTTGGATCAGGCCAATGGCCTATCCAGTCCAATACTCAGTCACACAGTGGCCAAAAATACCAGGTGCCATCAGGAGGTCCAGCAGTGGGGCCAGGATACTAGAAGCCCTCCCATTGTTGTCCCCCCCCCCAAGCACCAAGAATACAGAGTCATCACTTGCCCCAGATCAAAAGTTCCTATCTATACCTTATGGCTAATAGCCACTGATGGACCTCTGCTCCATGTTTATCCAATTTCCTCTTGAAGCCGTCCATGCTTGTAGCTGCCACCACCTCCTGTGGTAGTGAATTCCATGTGTTAATCCCTCTTTGGGAGAAGAAGTACTTCCTGTTGAGAGCCACCTTGGGCCAACCAAAGTTTCTCTCATCACACAGTACCCAACCCCAGAATCATATCCAAATAAGCCCCACAACTTGTCCAGCTCCAAGGGGCCCCAGAACACCACCCCCTTAGTTCTCCCCTTTTGGTATCAAAGAGTGCTTAATGCCCAGGAAAGAGCTGCTGTAGCTCAAGGCTATCTGGGAACATCTATTCAGCCAGGGACATGCAGTCCACTTGGAACTTGGCTAGATTGTCTTAGACCTGCTGAGTCAAGTTCATCACTAGATTTCAGTAATTACCTGTCCCTTAAGTACCAATTCTCACATGTTTCAAGACCATATTCCTTCACTTCATTTTTGGATTGCCATTCCCTGGTGAAACCTAAGCATGTTATGCCTACTTCATCCAGCCAAAAAGCTTGTTTTCCAGACATTCCAGAATTTTCCCTACTTTGCTCAATTTAACTAGGTTACACTCCATCTCGAAGAAAACAATTTAAGAGTTCTGCCTGGATCACACCAGATATCTATCAGCATTATGCCTCCTATTGAGTCCAGCTAAACAGTCCCCCCCCAAGTAGGCCCACAAATCAGGTTCTGATACTATAACAACCTCTCATTAACCCTCAGCAAATTATACTCAGAGGCAGACTGCCTTTGAACTTGGAAGTTCATTTTGCTATTACAGCTAAATACCATTGAGGGATCTATTTCTGCAAGTAAGTCTAATCCCATATTAAGACCAGCTGCAACAACAGCCATCTTGATTTACCACTCATTGTAGATAAGCCCCACCCCTTTTACCCAGCATTCCATTGTGCCCCACCACCTGATGGATAAAAGGGCAGAAACCAGAACCTACTGTTTTGAATTTATCTCTCCTTTGGTTGGTGGTATCTTTGTGGGTTTGTGCTGGAAGGTGCTAAATCAGTGATGTTAACGCTGGATTTCTTTAGAGAATTCCAAGGTAGGTTTTTTTCTTTCTTTTACCAGTTCAATTTGTGCTGTAAGGAAAGGTTTCTAGGTCATACCAGTAGTTATGACTTTGGAGCTGAGTTACTCAGTATTAATTGACTTTGAATATGTGCCTTTGGAAACAGCTAGCCCCATAGAAGGCTGGAGAGCCCTGTTAAATGTTTGTAATACAAGAGCCAGTTTGGAGTAGTGGATAAGTGCATGGACTCTAATCTGGGAGAAATGGGTTTGATTCCCCACTCCTCCACTTGCAGCTACTGGATGACCTTGGGCAGGCCATAGTTCTGTCAGAGCTGTCCTTGAGAGGGCAGTTTTTCTCAGAGCTCTCTCAGCCCCACCTAACTCACAGGGTGTCTGTTGTGGGGAGAGGGAGGGGTAAGGAGTTTGTAAGTTGCCCTGAGATTCTGGGTAAAGGGTGTGGTATAAACCCAGTCTCTTCTCCTCTTCTCGTTAAGTGGCTGCATATTGTACTGCTCTGGGTATATTGAAGGGAGATGTTTTTTTTAGCTAGGGATCTACTCATGGGCAACAAGTGCATTTAGAACTGCCCCCCTTGAATTTCAGTGGAGTCTTCTCCCCTAGTTAGTATGTCCAAGATCACAGAGTTTGAATTAGAGTTGCCAGCTCTGGGTTGGTAAATACCTGGAGACTTTGGAGATCTCTGTCACCTGGTGATCAGTTGAAATCACCTGAGGTTTCCAGCCACCACCTGGTGATGGGCAGTCCTATCACTTCAGAGGTAGTGGGAAGAGAGACCGTGTCTTCCTCCTCTGTGTTCCTCTTCCTTCAATTCCCTGTGAGAAATCAAAGGTGGAAAAGGCTGCTTTCCCTCTCTCCCTCCTAGTAGCACCTCTCCATTGTAGTATAAAGAGGCGAGGGAAAAGCTCAGGTCCCTCCTCCCTCAACCATCAGTTCATTTTGTAATAGTTTAAATGTTGGCTAGGGAGAGGTTGGTTCGGAATGATCCCTACTTCCTGTGAAACTGACTGGTGTGACTTTTGGGCCAGTCATTCTTTCTGCTTAGCCTGCCTCACAGGATTGTTGTGAGGGTAATTGGAGGAGGGAGGAACTCATGGACTTTAGAGGCAAGTTTGTATAAGAACACATGCAATAAGTGTGATGGATAGAGGGTAGTCTTCCTGAAACCCTGAAGACAACCTACTCATGACTGGGGAGCACAGGATGTCAGGTTGCATGAGACTTTACAATGGAACTTGAAGGGTAAAGGTCTCTGCCCCTGAAGCTTCCAGTTTCCCTTGGGCCAGAGGGAGGAAAGCCAGTGCAAGAGAAGGTCGAGTGGACTTGGAAGGCAAGTTTCGCTTTTGCATGCCGATCTTCGCCCTCCCCTCATGCATATCAATGCAAGCAAGGGGGTGGGTGCGCGGGCGGGGGCTCTATCTCTGTTCCCCTTTAAGAAACCCCTTTGCAGCACGACGGGCACTCTTGACATGGATTTCAACCCTCTTTCTTTCCTTCCACCCTGCAGGCAGCAATCACTGCAGCGACAGGGAGGTTTCCCTTTGTTGCAAAGGGGGTGTGTAGAAAGAGTCCTTCTCTTCCCCCCCCCCCGCCGCCGCTGCTGCTGAGCAGTCTCCTATTCCCCTCCCCGCTCAATCCTTCCGAAATAATTGCAACTGAAAGACGGGGGCGGGGAGAGAAGAAGGAGGAGGTCTCGGTCTCCTTCGCTTTGCAAAATCTTTCGACACGTGTCTTCAACCCTTTCAGACGAGAGTCGCGCGAGTCGGGGTCAAGAGCGCGAGAGAGCCGCGTGCAGGCTAGCAGAGCCGAGTCTGGCGAGGGAGGGGAGGAGGGTGGGTTGGTGGGGAAAGGAGGGAGGGAGGGGGGGGTCGGAAGAGAGAAAGAGAAGCCAAGCCGGCGGCTCGGGGCCTGCGCCGGGGAATGACGCGCAGCTGGCAGCCCTGCTCATGCGCGGCCGGCCGGGCGGTGCTAAAAGCCTGAACAGCGAGTCCCGGCGAGGGAGAGAGAGAGAGAATGGGGCGGAATCCGGGCAGGCGGAGCGGCAGCAGCAGCGCAGCCTGAGCCGCCCAGCTCGTCGGGGCTGCTGCTTGGGGGGGCGGCGGCGGCCGGGCTGGGGAGGCGGGGAGGGGCGCGCGCCAGGCGGCCGCGGGTGGGGAAAGTTGGGCACCGGGGGGGAGAGCCGCCGGGCCCGGCAGCAGCAGCGGCAGCGAGAGGAGGACGCCGCCGCCGAAGAGGAGAGCCAGAGCCGAAGGGGGGCGCGGGCGGCAGCAGCAGCAGCAGCAGAAGAGGAGACGGAGAAGGCGGCGGCGGCCGCCGGGGCTGCGCAGAGAGGAGCGAGCGATTCTCTCGCCTGCCTTTCTCTCTCGCTCCCTCCTTTGCAACAAAGTTGCCGCGGCGCGCGCGTGGAATTCGGAAATCCTCTGTTGCCATTTTTTTCCTTCTCTTCGCCTCTCGGCAGGATTCGAACCCGGGGCGGGGCGCTGCTTGCCCCGGGGCGGGAGGGAGTAAGGGGGGGAGAGGAGGAGGAGGGGGAAGGGTTCGTCGAAGAGAAGCAGCCGCCGCCGTTCGTGGCTGCTGCTTCTGTTTCTTCCCATCGTTGCCTGCTGGCGCTTCTCTGGATTTAATTCGCCTGGATTCGACTTTCCTTTGGATCTGTCTCTTCAAATATTTTTTTTTTTTTGCAGGGGAGGGTGTGATTTTTTAATTTAATTTTTTTTTTTTTTTGCCCGCAGGGGTGGAGGGGTGCTGGAGCTGGCGAGACCCGAACTCGAGATTTCACTGCGTTCGGCTTGGGTGCTTTTTAAATTTTTTATTATTATTATTTTACAAAACGGTGTGCGTGTGGTAGGGGAGGGGAAGATTTGTCAAGGTCATTCCGTGGATTTTAAATTTCTTCTGGATCTGTTCTTTCCGCCGCCGCCGCCCCCCCCCCCCGCACTCCCCATCGGGCAGTCCTTTCTCTCTCCATAGCGGCTGGATTATATTTATCGTCATCTCACCCTTCTGGATTTTAAGAGGCTAAAACCCGGGTGGCCTCTGTTGAGTAAGTGGCTTTTCTTTTTCTTTTTTTTAAAGACACCCCCCTCCTTTAAATATTTTTTAGGGGGTGGATTTTCGGGGGGCGGCTTGTTTTTGGAAATGGATGGGAAAATCAGACAGAGCAGGAAATCTAGGTCCCAAAGGGACCGCGTCCGGAGAAGGGATCCGAATGGCAGAGACCGCCCGAATCAAAGTCCCTCTTCGGCATCCGACAGGGAACCCAGCCCGGGCAAGGAAAATACAAGCCAAAACTGCCCCAATCCCAAAAGCCAGGCTTCTGCGGCCAGGAATGTCAGACCTCCGAGGCGGCGGAGGCGCGAATCCAGCTCCCAGGAAGAGGATTTAATTGATGGATTTGCCATCGCCAGCTTCAGTAGCATGGAAGCCTTGGAGGTAAGATCCCAGGACGAGCTTGGGCGGCTTGCAGGGGCTTCCAACTCGGGTAGGATTCCTCGGGGGGGGGGAGGCGCAAGGGGAGAGCGAGAAAGCGCAGAGCTCCGGCTGGCATGAAGGAGGTCAGCGGAATCCAGCCCCCTCTGCCTTGCTTGTCAATATCAATTAACTTCTTGTACATGAGCAATGTGTACCCAGCCTGGAGGAATGGAAAAAGGCAATCAATGGGCGTGGGAGCTCGAGTGTATGTGTGTGTGTACATGGGTCCAAAACCCTGGCAAGATCTTGAGTGTACTTGTGAAGGCCATCTCGGTAGGCCAGACGCTGGGGGGGGGGTTAATCCTGTTACTTTCCCTTTTCGGGGGACTCCCCCCCTTATGTTGTTCAGGGCTAAGTTCCATGTTTGTTTCTTTGGGTTTCGAATTTGTTGGCTGGTCTGCAGGAAGAGATGCAGAAGTTCTGGTTTTGTTTAAGGCTTGATGCTATGTTTTGGAAGGGGGCTGGGTGGGGAGAAAGTGATTTCACATGGCTGTGGAGCCCTGGCCCAGGAAGCTTTGTGATCCTTTGGAGGGTGTGTATTGCAGAGATGTTACTTTGTTGACATGTTGCTTTGAACCGCTTCTGGATGGGGCTGGTGTTTGGTCATTTGGTGATTTGGCTGGAATCTTGTGGAAGAGATTGTTTTTTGTTCTTTCCAGTTTGTGCGGTCTTCTCCCTTCTCCTTCTCTGTTTGGGGCAACTGAAGGGACACTTCGCCTCATGTTGACTATGCAAATGTTTTTGGTGTTAATAGGTTGGCCCCAAAAAACCCCTCATCTGACTTATTGAAAGCAATATTTGCACTGCAAATACGGGTTGTTTTGTCTGAGCGTAGCTGAGCAGAGCAGGAAATTTAATATTTTCAGAGGGAGACTGTGACAAGCCAGGGGGATTTTGTGTGGCTTTTGATTTTTTCTTTTTTCATGTTGTGCGTGTGTGATGGTGATGGGAAAGTCTGAGGAGCAGATGAGGGACTTTCTGGTAAGTGTTTTCAATCCTGTTGTGTTTCTTAGTCATTTCGGGTCAGTTGTAATATGCTGAATTTTAAAAGAAATAACCTGCGTGTACCTATCTCTGTGCCTTTCTGGATTACAGTCCTCATGGATGGACACTGTGTATGCTATGTCTGGCGATCATTTTGCCTATTTAAAGTTGGTGTGACTCTTGGCAGCAATTAAAAAAAGCACCCCCAAATTCCCTCAAAGATACAAGCTGGTCTTTCCCAATTTAAGGGGCTGGAGGGCAGGCCTTGTTCATCTCAGCCGTGGTCTTTGGTTTTCTGGAAGATCAGTTTTGTAATGAGCCCATTTTTTTGTTGTTTAGATCCTTTTCTTCTATGACTTTTCCTGTAAAAGGTTATCTATCCAGTGAAACTGCTACAGTGTAGAACTCTCTTCCTTATCTGTTATCTCTGGGCTTTCTTTGAAATGAGAAGTTGTTGAAACATCTGCGAAAGAAGGAAATGTGAACTCGGTATCTAATATGTCCAGGCTTGGCTGGCAAAAGGTTCTTTCCAGAGAAATGTTAACTTTGATTGTATGCTGGTTGGTCAAGGTCAAGGCTTGGCCAAGGATGTCCCTGGGGGGAAAGCCTTGGTTGTGCTCTGAAGCCCTGGAGTTGTCTTGTCTGAACTTGGGGCCTACCAGCCATTTCTGTGGCATCTGCTACTTCCCTCCTGTACGTGGTCTCTTAGGACTTTTCCCTCTGCCCTTTGCTCTGAGCATTATCATGTATCTTGTCAGGCACAGAGAAGAGCCAATTAAACCAATGAGCCTTCAGAATTCTCATGGGTGAAAAGGGCAAGTCTGTCATCTTTGGGGAAAATAATGCGTCTCGGGGCACATCCTTTTTAAAAAGTATACTGCATTGCAATGATGGTCAGTAACTGTCTTGAGTATCCAGTCTTCAATGGGGGCAGCTCTGGAAACTTGTACAACTGCGAAAGGCAGTAACAGGAAATGTAGCTGGTCCATGGGTCCCCATTAAACTGAGCCAAAATGTTTGGGGGATGGCGCACAAACTAGGTGCAAGAAAAGTCCCCCCTAGTGATCCCTCCCTGTTCCCTAAATCTCAGTAGGCTCTTCCTATGGGTGCACAGATAGTAAATAAGGGTGACACTAGTTTCCCCCTTTTCTGCCCTTGTGTTATGTGTATGGTAATAAAGCCACTGTTCACCTGTGGAGAGCAGAAATCCTTTTCCAGGTGATCAGACAGGGAAGCTTTTGCAAACCTAGGGGGTTTGTGTCTTGTGTCTTCTCCCCAGGCTGTTTATGTGGGGCACAAATGATTAAAATGCACAGGCAGTTGGGCTATTCTCCTCTTAAAAAACCCTCCAGGTTGGAGATCTTTCTGTTGTTTTCCACAAGGCTGCTGTGTCCTAGGGTGTGGTTGGGAGGCAAACAGAAGGCGTCTTGTTGGAGATAAAGAGGTCTAGATCTTATCAGTCTTGCATGTAGGCATCCCTTGGGAATGCTACGTAAGCGGCCTTGAGTTCAGGGTTGGGAGGGGAGTGGAAGGCAAAATGCAGTAATGTAGAGATCATGTGGGCCACTTGGTGTCATGTGGGCAATTTGGTGAGTCCCTTTTTGCTGGAATGACGACCACTGGGGAAGCAAAGATTTCCATTTGTGGAAGAGCCGCCTCCTTCCTTGCTTATCATATTTGAGACCGCCGATCCCCTCCCTGCTCCCACAGTTCTGTTTTCTCCCCTTTCCTGGAGCAAGAGTGAGCATCGTGGTTGCGATGGTTACACCGGGGTGATCTGAACACGAGACCGTTCTTCTCTGGCTGAAGGCAAAGCGGTGTGAGCTTTCGCTTTGGTTCTCTCTGGCACAAGGTTTCATCACCAGCTGTTGAACTGACCAGTGAGTTCTGAGAAAGTGTGTCCTTAAGAGGGTGAAGTTGAAAACAGGTCCCACATGGTCTCAGGTGGTGGTAGAGTGTTGCCCTACCCCATAAAGATTGAAATGTACGTTCCCCCTTCCTCTAATTTTGTGTCCTTACCATGTAGTGAAAACAAGACAGGTGGGCTTAAGGGTAAAGTCAATAAAACATAAAGAGTAATGTTTTCCCGGAGAGCTCGATACATTACCCGTGCTTTATTCTTGCAACAATTCTGAAAATAGGGACCATGTTATCCCCATTTTAGGAAGGGGGGCAGGGACGCTGGGATGCAGTGGGTCACCTAAAATGACCCTGTTGAATGAACGGTGGAGAGATCAGAACCAAGGAGTTAGCCAGTTTCTCCTAATTTGGCTAATTTAAACCAGCATCACTACTCAAGTGCAGCCTTCTTCTGTGGGTAGATATATAATTTGTTTGCTGCCATTCAAAGAGAGGGGGAAGATACGGGCACGATCACTGCGTGTTGCGGAGTGTGCATACTTCCCAGCAGTGTTCCCTCTAAGCTGAGTTAGTGCGAGCTAGCTCACCGTTTTTTAGCCTCCGGCTCCCACATTTTTGTCTTAGCTCAGGAAGGGATGGCTCCAGAGCAAACTCACTCATGCAGTAGCCAAATGGCTCGCTCGCAACTTTAATGCCAAGTAGCTCACAAAGCAGAATTTTTGCTCACGAGACTCCACCGCTTAGAGGGAGTGCAGTGTGCCGACGACACCACCTGTGATGCCTGAAGCCCAGCACATCTTGCCAGGCATGGTGCCAGGTCTTACAGGAAGCTCTATGAATGCCCCATTTTGCTGTTGGCCTAGGATGGGGGGGGGCGGGGTAGATGAGTTGCAAAGGCACTCGGGCCTCAATCCACACCTGTCACCCACCACAACTGGTGGCCAGTGGCACAGGACACAGGATACGGAAGGGAGGTGTGTGCAGGGAAGTGGGCTTTAACCCCTTGGAAGCCACGACAAGGCACTTGTGAAGCCGTGGAGGAGAGAAGCGGAGGTCTGCAGCCGCCTCCATCAATATTCAAGGGAGCACACTTCTGCTCCAGCGTTCTAGGCTCTAATTGGCCCATCAGAATAAACGGGATAAGCAGAATTCTCTTGTTTCCTTTTCATGCGCGGAACGGAGAGGTGGTGTTAGCACTTGAGGGGATTTGCGAAGCCGTCGTGGAGGTTTGTTTGTGTAGGTGTGCGTCTCGCATTTATTAAGACCAGAAAACCACACGAGCTTGCACTAACAAAGCAAGGCAAAAACACCGTGTGCTTTCGTAGGGTTTTTCCTGCACAAAGGCGGTGGGGAGGGGGAAGGTGGCGGCGTTTGAGAACTGGAATTGCCGTCTGAACTTCGAACGCTACCATCAGCAAAGGGGATTACCAAGACTGTAGTTTCTTTAAAAAAAAAACCACAACCCATGCACCCAACTTAGCTGTGCAACATATATTGTGACTTAGATTTGTTAAATATGAAGGATGCTGGAGAACATCAGTTTTCACTATAAGTATTGCTTCATGGTGTCCTTATTGTGACAGGAGAATTATTTGGGTGCAATCAGAAAAAGGCTAGAAGAAGAGTTGGTTTTTATACCTTGCTTTTCTCAAGGTGGCTTGCCCTATTGCCTTCCCTTCCTCTCCCCACAGCAGGTATCTTCTGAGGGTAGGTGGGGCTGAGGGAGTTCTGAGAGAACTGTGCCTGGCCCAAGGTCACCCGGCAGGCTTCATATGGAGGAGGAGTGGGGAATCAAATCTGGTTCTCTAGAGTCCGCTGCTCTTGACCCTTACACCACACTGTCTACAGTGCCCCTCAGAACTATTCAGTAGGGTTTTATTTTCCAGCACGAGAACCTGTCTTCCTGTTCCCCCAGAGTCTGTAGATACTAAAAAGTGAACATCTGTGCACGTGGCAGTTCTCTGCTGCAGTCTGTTGTAATCTGGTTGGTCTGCACATTTGTTTAAAAAATTTGGTTTTAAAAGTGCCGGTGATTAAGAAAACTGAATGGTTAAGCTGTTGTGAACATCCTTTCTAGGAAAGACTTTGCTTGGAGAAGACTTTGGCAGTGAAGTTTGGGAGAAGTGCCCTAGTTCAGCTGGGAATTTCCCTGTTCTTTTTTGAGTAACCACACCAACTTCTATGCCCTTGTCAGTACAATGTTCTTGTTCATTCATTCTCTCTCTCTCTCTCCCCCCCTCTCTCTCTGTGTATTTTTCATTCAGTGTTAGAATTAGGGAATTTAGATTTCTGGGGATTCACGCTAATTCACGAGTCTGCAATACTTTGAAAAACAAGGTTGGTAGAAGGCTGCTGCCTCAACGTTAGGACAGAGTAGCAACTGAGCTTGCTTCAGTTTCATTGGGGCTTCATTGCACGACTTAGGCAATGTTCTGTGCTGTGCAGGATACTAGCAATGTGAGTGTCTTTATAAGTAAAAGATAGGCATGCATTCTAATTGGACATACATGGCAGGTGCATAACAGACACTGAAGTACATACAAATGGCAGAGGGACTTGGTAAGCAAAAATAAACAGACCTGCAGTGAGTGTGGTTTCTTAACTGGCAGATGACTTGGAACAGGTAAAGGCTTTTTCTACTTGAAGTCTTTAAACTGAGATGTTAGGAGTTGAATCCAGGACCATTTGCATGTAAAAGAAGCTGCCGGATCATGCATTTACAAAGCTACCAAAAACCACTGATCCATCTGGCTCGGTATGATCAACTTGATCCTGCATGGGTCTCCAAAGTCTCCCAGCACTGTGAGGTCCTTTTGACTGACCTGCTGGGTTTTGGCACTCTTGCTGGCCAAGTGGATGCTGACACTGGTACATAGCCCCTTTGTGTTGAATAATGGAGTGTTCATGCAAGCAGGTGGCTTTAAAACTCAGTCCTGTAAAATGTGCATACCTGCCTGTTGCTCAGTTCTTTTGGGAGGAAAAATGGGATATTTAAAGACTGCCCTTGGAAGTTCTAGAGGTGTGTGTGTGAACTGCCATCAATTCACAAGTGACTTCTGGTGGCCATGTAAGGTTTTCAAGGCAAGGGATGTTCAGAGGTAGTTTGCCATTGCCTGCCTCTGCATAGTAACCCTAAACTTCCTTGGTGGTCTCCCATCCAAATGCTAACCAGGGTCAACCATGCTTAGTTTCTGAGATCTGATGAGACTGGGCTAGCCTCAGCAATCCAGGTCAGGGCTTTGAAGTTCTAGTTACCTTGATTGTAACTAATCTTTTTGGAAGGAAGTAGCAAACCATGGAACCAGTCTCTCAAATGGCCCCTCTCATCACAGTTTAAGTATCTTCCCAACAGAAATATCCAAAAGCCACATAAGCATTCTATTTGGCCCAAGTAAAATTACACACAAGCAAAGCAGGCAAGTTCTCAGGTTCTCCAGAACTCTTAATTGGCTTATAGTATTACGACCTCTTTGCATCCCCTATGCTGCTTGTCAGGTGCTTAGCTGACTGTAGGGAGACCAGGGGTGTGCTGGTTGATATCTGATTATGCCCCAGTCCTACTGAGAAGAAGCAAAGATGGAAGAGTCCTGCCGTGCCTTACTCCCAAACAGCGGTGTTTCTGTTTTGCATTAGAACATAAGAGCCCTGCTGGATCAGACCAATGGTCCATCTAGTCCAGCATCCTGTCTCACACAGTGGCTGACCAGTTCCTCTGCACAGCTGACAGCACGGCATAGAGGCCGAAGCCTTTTCCTGATGTTGCCTCCTGGATCTGGATGTGGGATTCAGAGGCTTAGTGCCTGTGAATGCGGAGGTTCCCCTCAGTCACCATGGCTAGGAGCTGTACAAAATGGAATTCACTTGCTCGTTGGAAACAAGGTGCCCGCTGGAGCTTTAACTAGGACTGAAAGAGCCGCAAGCTTGAAACCTTTGGCCAGAATCCAAGGAAATGTCTTAACGCCTTTCTTTACAGTCTTCTCCAGTAAAAGCCATCGGAGGGATTCCTGCTAAGACTGTTTGAGGGTGAATTCATTGGGAGATGGCTGGCTGGATAGGGGGTGTTAACTGCAAAGTTAAGCCCAGATGATATGGAGCTCAGGGTACTTGTGGGATCTTCTGGAACCTGCTTTGTCACTTGATACCTTAAGAAGCGAGGCGAGCGAGCGTGCATTTCCAGACACTTGTACGCTCGCACCTCTGTGTCCTCCTCCTCTGCTTATAACTTAGAGCTTTTAATGGCTTCGATGCTCTGCTCTGACATCTTTATGCTTCTGCTTCCTGCGCGTGTGAACTGACATTTGCAAATATAAGTTGAGTATTTGATTGAAAGAATGCACATGAAATTTTCAAACCAAGGTACAGAGAGAGCCCCGCATAGCTGTTTTGGAACCGCTGCCTCCAAGCAAATGGGGAATCAGCTACCTGTTCTTTAAACTCTCCCAACCGGTGAGATTAGTTTGCATTTAAGGCAAAATAATCTGGGTACTATGTGCCTTCTCTTAGACAACTTTTGACTGTAGAGTAGCAGGCTCAGTAGCTGCACGGCAAGATCCATCACGCAGTGCCTCTTACAGTGGGAACGCAGACCTGGCGGGCCGATTGGCCACAGATGGCTGAGGATCTTCTTCTGGATCCTCACGACCAGCATGGCAACAGCGCTCATAACAAATTCTGGGCATCAGCTCTGCCTGCTTGTGGTGCACTTCTCTCCCCCCCCCCATGTATAAAAATAGCACTAAAAGGGAAATTTGTCAGCATGGTAATTAATTGGCTGCTGCGGAAGAAGAGTTGGGGGAGAGTTAGGGGGAGGGGTCCAGCATTGTGTAGCATTCACTTTGGCCATCAGCGCGGCATGTTTTAGCAAAGCTCGGGACTGGTCTCTGTCGCACAATTACCAGCCTGGAGAGCCGTAGATCTAAGGTGGTGGAAAGCACAGTCAAGTCCAGTGTTTCCTCTAAGATGAGTTAGTGTGAGCTTGCTCAGTTTTTTAGCCTCCGGCTCACACGTTTTCTGTCTTAGCTCAGGAAGGACGGCTCCAGAGCAGACTTAATTCATGCAGTAGCCAAATCGCTCGCTCGCACCTTTAATGCTAGGAGCTCACAAAGTAGAATTTTTGCTCACAAGGCTCCACAGCTTAGAGGGAGCACTGGTCAAGTCATAGTTTACTTACGGCAACCCTGTAGGGTTTTCAAGGCAGGAGACATTTGGAGGTGGTTTGCCATTGCCTTCCAGAGCCAGTTTGGTGTAGTGGTTAGGAGCGCAGACTCTAATCTGGGAGAACCGGGTTTGATTCCCCACTCGTCCGCATGCAGCTGTTGGTGTGACCTTGGGTCAGTCACAAGTTCTTTCAGAGCTGTTCTTTCACGAGCAGTTCTCGAAAGAGCTCTCTCAACCCCACCTGCTTCACAGGGCATCTGTTATGGGGAGGGGAAGGGAAAGGAGATTGGAAACTGCTCTGAGACTCCTTCAGGTAGTGAAGGGTGGGGTATAAATCCAGTCTCTTCTTCTTCCTCTGTGTGCTGACCCTGGTGGTCTCCCATCCAAATCCTAACAAGCGCTGACCTTGCTTAGCTTCTGAGATCTGATGAAATCAGGCTATAGACCTTGGTTTTTCCAGGGTGCTCTTGTGCAAGGTGGGTTCTCATTTGAAGAAGAGTTGGTTTTATACCCCGCCCTTTACTACCCAAAGGCGTCTCAGAGCAGCTTATAATCGCCTTCCCTTCCTCTCCCCACAACCCTTGTGGCCGTGGGATAGGTGGGGTGAGAGTTCTGAGAGAACTATGATTGACACAGCTGCCTTCATGTGGAGGAGTTGTGGGGAAATCAAACCCGGTTCTCCAGTTCAGAGTCCACTGCTCTGAACCACTACACCTCAGCTGGCTCTTGGAAAAGGGTATCTTCTTCCTCTGCTCCCAGTTCCCATGTGAGCAGCAAACCCCCACTGAAACCTGTGGGACTTTCAGATGTGTGTGTTGTTGCCCAATTGACGCCTTGGGGAAGAGAGTCTGTGTGAAAACACAGAGGTCGGTATTGCCAGTTCCTTGGGGCCCTGGGGGCTTGGCCTTTAAAGTGCCTTGCAAAACAAGCTTGTGGAATCAGGTGGGAAGAAGTGCTGATTTGGTGCTGGCAGGTAAGGATTTGAAATACTTCACTCCAACCACAGCTGCATGCAAGTCTGCCCAAGCTCTTTTATATTTGTAGAATGGGGAGTCCCATTTTCTTTTTTCCAGAGCTCTGGCTATTGTCATTGGGGGGGGCGGGGAGAGGTGACCACGGAATGGTTCTGTGGTTTGATGTAGTCCAGCGGCACTGTAGAAAGATTAAAGTCCACTAAGCACTTTAAAGAAAGTTTCAGAGCGTGGCCATGTCAGTCTACAGTGGAACTAGTAGATTTCAACGAATTTAAAGTCCAGTGGCACCTTTAAGACCAACCAAGGTTTTTTCCCCACAGTATGAACTTCTGCGTGCATGTACATTTTCCCAAATGCATTGGAGTGGTAGGTAAGGTTCAAACTTATAGACAGGGACTGAACAGCAAACTAACATGTGCAAAGAGAAAACTAAATAACAAGCTAAGGTTATAAGGTCAACAGTTGTAAAGCAAGAAATATGCCAAAACAGCAGATAAATGTGTAAAGGTATCTTTTCTAATTGTGGGAAGTAAACTGATACTCTTTGAGTCCTGAAGCACATTAGAAACCAGCAAGATCTTCAGGGTATGAGCTTTCAAGGGAGCTTTGACTCTCAAAAGCTTGTTCCCTGAAAATCCTGCTGGCCTCTAAGGTGTTGCTGGTTTCAAACTAAGCACCTTAAAGACCACCAAGATTTTTTGGACAATAAGCTTTTGAGAGTCAAAGCTCCCTTGGTCAGAAACGTGGTAAGAGATGCTTTGGCTCTCAGAAGCTTATACTCTGGGAAATCTTGGTGGTCTGTAAGGTGGTTCTGGATTCAAATCTCGCTCTTCTATAGCAAACAACACGGCTGCCCACCTGAAACAATCACCAGTAGAACAACGTTTGAGTCCAGTGGTACCTTTAAGACCAGCACAGTTTAATTCTGTGTTTAATTGAACATTTATACCCAGAACTAAACTTTGTCGGTCTTAAAGGTGCCATTGGACTCTAATTTCATTCTTTTGCTTCAGACCATCATGGCTACCTTCCTGAATCTATCTGTGGTCGTGTGTACTACTTCCAGCCAAGCCCCTCTTTCTCACAAGGTCTGATAGCTGAGGCACACCTTTCCCTACTTTCTCTGGATTAAAATTAGAGATGTGCTTCTGAAAAGGTTCTCTTTTTAGAGTGTACCCATCCTTTGTACTTCTGTATGAGTCACCGATCTGGGCATGTTTTCTGCTTGGAAGGAGTCCAAAGCAGAACAGGCATTTGTGCCTAGATACAAGCAGTAGCTTTCTCTGGGTAATTCTGGTGCAATAGTAACTGAATAAATCCAAACTCCAGTCCAGTAGCACCAACAAGACTTCAAGGCTATAACCTTCCAAGAGTCAAAGCTTCCTTTATCTGCTGAAGGGAGAATTTGACTCTCGAAAGCTTATACCATGGAAATTGTGTTGGTCTTTAAGGCTCTACTGGGCTCGAACCATAGTGCTTCTGCTGCAAATGAACACTGCTGTCTACCTGCAACTTAATAACCCAGTCACGCTTTGTGTAAGAGGTGTTGCAGCAACCACAGGCAAGTCCAGAGCAGTGAGTCATTCAGAGAGACAGCAAGTGGCCTCCTCCGTTAGGTGCAACCCCTGGGCTCCCTGGTAGCCATTATTTACTGCTTGCCGTATGCTAGCAGTTTTCTCATGGTGCGCAGTTTTGGAATTACTGGGCGAAGCCCATCTGCAAACAGCTTCATAAGCAAGTGGGGGTTGCTTGGTGAGCAGCTTTGGCATGCATTGTGCCGTTACGCAGTTCAGCTCCAGTGCGAAGGACAAAGTCATCGCACCACTTAATCTGCTGCCCGTTTTTTGAAAGCAGGGCAGAAAGAGCTGAATGTGGAAACGCTGAGCTAACCTGCACGAACTAGTTCTACGAAGGCCCCCTTCTCGTCCCTTGAACTCGGTTTGAATTGAACTAGAAGGCTTTGTGCTGTTTTCTTGTGTGTGGGGGGGGGGAGTCGTTACAGGAAAAGGTTTTTTTTCTGTCGAATATCCAGATTTTCCATTTGCCCAGTTTTAATGACAAACCCATCAGGCAATACACCCTGCGCTTGCAGTTTAATATATAATTCACTCAAGGTGACCTCTAAAGCAGGCTGTGCTTTCTGTTCTCCTTGAATGTTAGAAACCCAATATATTCCCCCCCATTTACTCTCCACATTGGCTTTAAATTGCATCCACTATTATTATTTTGGGGACACAGCTTCCCCCTATTCCCAGTGCAGAGGCTGGGGTGGGCTTGCCGGTGTAGCTCCTTAAGCAATAGAGGTATTGTAACCTTATGCACGCCATCTCATGAGCCTAATAGAGCATTCTGGGCTTCTCCATACATACCATTTGCAACTTGGAATGCTCCTTAATAGCTTCTCCATAGCACTTCAGAGAATCCGAAGGCATTTGCATAGATATAACTCAGCAGAGTTGTAAACTGAAGCGGCAGTAGAAGTTTTAGTCTCTTTCAGATGTCAAATAACTCCTTGGTTTTTTAGGCTGGTCACTGCAGGTGGAGTGGACCCAAGGGTTGGCATCTGGTCTGGGGGACTCTGGGCTAGATGCCCTATGAGCGGGCCCACACCTCATAAAATTGCATCTCCTCCTCCTCCTAAGGTTGCTAACCCCCAGGTGGGGCCTGGAGATCTCCCAATTCTTCAACTGATCTGCAGACAATAGCCATCAGTTCCCCTGGAGAAAATGGCTGCATTGGAGGGTGGGCTCTATGGCGTTTTGCCCTGCTGAGGCCCCTCCTCCCCAATCCCGCCCTCTTCAGGCTTCACCCCCCCCGAAACCCCAAGTATTTCCCAACCCAGAGCTGGCAACCCTGTTTCCTCCCACCCCAACTCTCCCTGTCTCATTCAGACACAGGCAAGCAAACAGGTTACAGCTGGTTGCTAGAGCCATTGCTGAGCAGCTGCTGTGCAGAGCAAGGAACATGGCTAGCAGTTGCTTCTCACCCTAGCCACCATGGGTGAGCATGAGCCACAATGCCTGTTTGCTCCCCGCCCCACCCCGGACATATTGCAAGATCAGGCAGCATCGACTGGCCAAAGGCCACCTAAGAGAGTTTGTGGTGGATGTATGTTTAGAACCAGAGAGTTCTTGATTTGTGACTCAGCTGTTCAGCTGTTTTTCTACCAACCCAAGAGGCTTTCCTTGTACTGAGTCAGGCCATCGGTCCATCAAGGTCAGTGGGCAGCGGCTCTCCAAGGTCTCCAGTAAGGATCTTTTATGTCACCTACCCCCTGCCCCTTTCAACTGGAATTGCTGGGGATTGAACCTGGGACCTTAAGCATGCCGAGCAGATGCTCTACCACTGAGCCACGGCCCCTGCCCAAGTGCACAGCTGGTGCTCACGGCGGTCCCTTTGCTACAGCAAGAGCAAAAATTGCAGTGATGAATTGCTGTGCCATCACCCCTTAATCGACATCTGCTCCACGCAAGGGAGGAGTTGGAAGGGATTGGGGGGAGGGGTTTATGGTTACTCAGCTGCTACAGAGGATGAATAGAGCAGCATTGGGACAGAGCTCGTAAGTTCTCCCTGTCCTCTCCAGGCTACTCCTGCGGAGGCTGATTTAATTCATTCCCATGGGTATCCATTTCCTAAAGGGTTAACAATCTGTTTTATCTGGGGTGGATCATTTCATACGCAGAAGATGCTGGGCAAGACCGTGGTCGAAAGGGAGAGTGTTTTCTTGCTGTTTTTTTAATGGATAGAATGGAAGCAAGGGAAAGACCTCTTGGCAGGGAAGATTTTAAGGATTTCTGTTAACAGGCTGCAAAGTCTACAGAAGGGCAGAGACCCATTTTTCAAATCCTTTTGTCAAATCGTCAGTAATCCTTTATTCTGCAGCACTTCCAGTGTGGGTGGGTGGGTGGGGGGAATGCTTTCCGTGCCTTGCCCGGTTCATCCTCTCCCTGCCCTTGCGGCTGCAGGGTTGGGGGGAGAGAAGATATGAAGCGGCTGTTGGACTTGTGCGTATATAATGCCGCCTGTCACATGCTAGAAGACGTATGCAAGGCCAAGTGCACCGTCCCTTTCTCAGCTGCATTCCAGTCCAGGCACATTAGATCAAGCCGGTGGTGTGGAGAGACCCGGACGATAGTGGTGAAGCAAGTAAAGTGAGGCAGGCCTAGTTTGGGGCCGCATGTGCCGCTAGTGCATTGGATGTGCAAACGCCACCCCTTGGGGCTAGAGAAAGCCATCGGATCTGTAGTTGTTGATCCTTTCTGGATCTGAGAAAGCTTTTAACTTCTTGGGCATCGGCTTAGCCCGGTTGACTACCTGGGATTTTTTTCTCAGCTATGCATGCATTCAGGAGTGTGCAGGAGCCCTGCAGGTTCTTCTAAGTGATGACCCCTCTAGTTCAGTATCCGGTTTCCCATTGCGACTACTGAATTCTTCAGGAAGCCCACAGTAGGGCATGGAGGCAGAGGCCTCTGTCTGTTGCCCCTCTCTAGCAACTGATATTCGGAGGTACACTGCAGCTGGTCATGGAGGCTTCACTGAACCCGAATAGCTATAGATGGGTTCTATCTTCCCGTGCTACAAGAATGAATAATACATGTGGTTCAGAGATGCTGCTTGCTAGATATTTCACTTTACCTTGTGGAAAAGTCATATCTTCTGTGTCTTAAAATAAGAATGTAAGAGCAGCTCTGCTGGATCAGACCAGTGGTCCATCTAGTCCAGCATCCTATCTTATGCGCTGGACAATGTGGAGGACCAACAAACCAGGTACCAGAGTCCAAGGCCTTCCCCTGATGTTGCCTCTTAATACTGAGTTTCAGAGGTTTACTGAGGTTCACTGCCTCCGAACACGGAGGTTCCCTTTACTAAGCATGGCTAGAAGCCCTTGACAGAGCTCTCCTCCCTGAATCTAACTCCCTTTTAAAGCTGTCTACACTCGCGGCCATTAACTGCCTCCACTGGTGGTGAATTCCACAGCATGGGATTCAGTGTTGCTACCTGCTCACTTGTTTTGAGGTCGCCTGTCATGATGGGGGTTTGACAACTGGCAGCCCTGCTGTTGAGTCCAGCCCACATGAGTAGTGCCATGTGTTGCCACCTTCAAGGGATAAGAAGCACAGGAGCATATAGTAACTGACAATGGATCTCAGTTATAGACCATTTTGAGAGGTGGGTCAGGCACTCCTCTCCACAGGAATCCTTTATCAAAACAAGCCCCTGGCAGAGCTGGGTTGTTGACCGTCTTGGCTTTCTCCAGTCTTGGTTGGGGGAGGGGAGGCTGCTTAGTGCAAATCTAATTATACAGGAGTTGGTAATGAGTAAGGATCAAGGCCAGCTTGCCTGTATTGGGAATCTATACCTCATCAGCAAGACCCGTTCCTGTAGCCTGAACGCAGTGAATATCAATGGACATTGTTCCATGAGAGCGAGCCATCGAGCAGCAGTGATTTTTATACCGTAATGAAGTGTAACAGTTCCACAGGAAGAGTGCTGCTTTGTATAGATTGTATCAGTGGCAGGCTGTTGTCAGAGTGTGTGTGTTAATTACCACTGGGGCCCGTGTATGGGAAGGCTGCGGTGACCTGCATATCATTGAAATTCCTTGATCCGCTGTGTGACTGTGCCCATCACAGCCAATTTGATGACTGTCAGGTGCTGGGCAGACCTGGCCACAGGTGCCTTATTGTCCAAAGAACCACTATTGGACTGAACACACATGAAGCTGCCTTGTACTGAATCAGACCTTTGGTCCATCAGGGTCAGTATTGTCTACTCAGACTGGCAGCAGCTCTCTGGGGTCTCTGGCAGAGGTCTTTCTCATCACCTCCTACCTGAACTTTTAAACTGGAGATGCCGGGGATTGAACCTGGGATCTTCTGCACACCAAGCACGTGCACTACGATTTCATCTGTGGCCCCCTTCCCCCCCAAATTAAAGGGATTAGAAAGCTGTCTATACCAGAAGACTAAAACCAGCTGATTTTTTTGTAATGTGCAAGAACAAATCTGAAGCCAGCAGACTGAAGCCAACAGACAAATCAAAGGCTATCCCATCTTTTCAGGTTCGTTAAAAATCTAATTTAATTTTTAAAAATTGCAACATGTGTATCGCAGATGATGCTCATATAACTAAATCCTGCAATGTGTATTCATTGAGATTGTCGTTCCATTCTCAAAGCGTTAGGGCAGTATATGTGGCTGCCACGTGAACATTGTCAGCATAACAGCTCTGCAAGGTAGATCTGATTGAGCATGACTGGCCTGAGATTGTCTAGTGATGTTTGTGGCAGAATGTGGGAGTTGATCATCGGTCTCTGTGGTCTTAGTCCAGCAATTTGTCCACTGCACAAAGTCTCATATGCTCACTGACTCTTTGAAGTCTGCCCCACACCCCAAATTCTGTCACCCTTGAGTATGACTGAACACCAGAATCAGGATGTGGGGTATGCTAATGAAGGGGTGGAGATATGTAGATTGGAGCAGCCTTGATTGGCATGGCCGGGGGACTCGATCATCAGGAGCAAGAAGGAACCTTGGTCCCTTTCCTCAGTGGATTCCCTACATGTTTGTCTTTACTTGTACCGCTAAGTGAATGAAAACCATTCTTTTATAGGGGGTAAAGTACTCCTCTTGGGTATTACTGTTGCAAGTGAGGGCAAGACCCGGATAATGGGTGGCCTGGTTCTCACGGACATCGATCTTGGGGAAGGAGCAGTGCAAGAACGCACACACGGTTGCGTCACACAATGCCTACACACCCTACAGGCTTTTGGCAACATGCAGGCCTTCCCGCCCACATGCCCAGGCCTTCAAAATGACGGGCGTTTTCTATGTTCATTTTTAAAATAAGGCCTAGCTGTGCTACCAATTGAATGATTGCTGGGAAATTGACAGGTCGTCCTGTTGTATTATTAAAAAGTCATAATTGAGAGAAAGGGGGCCATGGAATGCTGTCAGTCAGTCTGTTCGGGGAAGTCTGCAGGAAAAGCAGGAGGTCACGCCGGGTCACAGCTGGCCATAACACTGTGTTTGAGCATTTTGAATTGGACACTTCCATCCTGCCCTCCCACGCGAGAGGAGTTGAGCTTGGCCGGAGTTCCTCTGGGGAGGATTGGTTTGACTGCCCAGTTGGCTGTCGGCAGCTGGTCAAGGGCAAGTGAAAACTTGACCTCTGCGGAAGGCCTGACATGCTTGTGTGAGAGGGTGGTTTGGGAAATGCTCTCTCTTGGATTTAGCAAATATAGCTTCCCCCCTCCGCCGCCCTTGGGGATCTGCTCCTGGGTTGCAGATAGGGCTGCCAACCTCCTGGTGAAGCCTGGAGATCTCCTGCTATTACAGTTGATTTCCAGAGGACAGGCTAGTTCCCCTGGAGAAAATGGCTGCTTCGGTGGGTGGGCTCCATGGCACTGTATCTTGCTGAGGTCCCTTCCCTCCCCGAAACTCTTATCATCCCACCAAATCTCCAGGTATTTCCTTACCCCAAGCTGCCAACATAGTTATAGAAGAAATGCTGTTTGGTTTCGCCTCGCAAAGGAGAGGGGGAAGGCTTGCTTTGACTTCAGCCCTTCTGGGAGAAGTTGTTTCTAGTATAAGACGTGTTGCTTTTCAAGCTATAAGAGTTAGAAAAATCATGAGTGTGCCGCTTTTTGTTGCTTGAGGAATTCCATATTTCACATTGACTGAGACAATTTTTGGTCAGAAGAAGACCCATTGTCGAAACGGCAGCACCCAATCTGGAGACCACCGTCCCGCCTTTTTGCTTCTGTCTCTATTGTATCATTTTTTGTTATCATCACATTCAGAAATCAATGTTTTGTATAAAAAAACTTGAGATAAATAATTGTGGGTGCTTCCTCATCACAGTTGTATGATTCATACATTGTAAGTTCTTCTGACTGTGACCATCTCATTGTTTGCTGCAGAGAGGGTTTGCCAAGCCCAGAGTCAGTGTCTGTTATTGTAATGAAGGTTTGTGGCAGTGGCACACCTGCTCCGGATGAGCTCAGCACTTTGCGAGCCAGTCAGGTGCCGGGGAGCTCCTTGAGGCTGCCTGTGTGTTTCTCCTGCTTCATCCAAGAGCCTTTGGGGTTTCCTATTTCCAAGTGGCAAATGGGCACCGGGAAATGCATTGGCAGGCACTGTGGCGCTCGCAGGTGCTGTGCTTGGGGGATTGCTTCTTGAGACACACACATACCGAGAAGGCATTGAGGCTTTGCATGGGGACTAATTGGGAAAATTTTACAGTGGCTCTGTGCGGTTGTAAGGAGGAGGGATGCTTTTAGTCATAGTTAACAGGCCCCTGGCTGCACGGCACTCTAGGGGGGAAAAGGAGTGACTTGGGGGAAGGATAGAGCATGGCCAGAAGGGCTCTCTCCATGATGTCGCACCAGTTTTGTGCCTGTTCAAAAGTCCAGGTTTTCTTTGGGCTCTGGTGCCCAAGTACAAACAAATATGCATCCTATTAAGTCTGAAGGCTGCACGTATCTATGAATTAGCCTTCTGAAAATGAAACAGTTCAGGGGCTGGGGGAGGATTAGGGAGAATTTTGTGGTGCTCGAAGTCTCCATATCTGTCGTGGTTGGAATGCCAGGGAGACTCAGGTTCAAATCCCCACTCAGTCCTAAAGCTGATTTGGTGAACGTAGAGCATTTATTCTGTCTACCCAGCTTGAGAGCAAGAAGGAGGGAGGGGGGAGGACTCTGACTGTTGCCCCCCCAGCCTGTTTGGAGGAACATGAAATGAAGAATTGGTTTTTACACTCCCCCCTTTCTCTTCCTTAAGGAGTCTCAAAGCAGCTTACAAATGCCTTCCCTTCCTCTCCCCACAACTGGCCCACCTTGTGAGGTCGGTGGGGCTGAGAGAGTTCGGAGAGAACTGTGACTGACCCAAGGCCACCCAGCAGACTTTGTATGGAGAAGCGGGGAAGCATCCCCCCCCTGGTTCTCCCCATCATAGTCTGCTGCTCTTAACCACTGCACCACACTGGCTCTCAGCTTTCTTCATTGTGCATTACGATAAGGCAAGAGATGAAAACATGTAGGATGAACAGCTGGGTTTCATCTCCCATACAACAGCGGACTGTCAAGATTCTTAGGAGTAAGGATGTGTTGCTGGCATCCAAGAGCAAGGTGATTCAGACCTTGGCATTCCCCCCTGACTATATATAGGTGTGAAGGTTGCACAATGAAGATGTGTTGTTGGAGGAGGGTTTTATGGATCCCGTGGACTGCCAAGAAGACAACTAAGTGGGTTCTAGATCAAATCCAGCTCGAACTCTTCCTAGAAGCTAAAATGACTAAACTGAGGCTGTTGTGCTCTGGTCACATTATGAGAAGACAAGGGCAAAGGCAATAATGCTCAGAAAAGCCAAAGGCAGTGGGAAGAGAGGCGGACATGACATGAGATGGATTGACTCCCTCAAGGAAGCCAGAGCGCTCGGTCTGCAAGACCTGAGCAAGCCTGTTAACAATAGGATGCTACTTTAGAGGTTATTAATTCATAGGGTTGCCATAAGCGACAATTAAATAGATGACACTTAACACACACACGTCCCTTTCCAAAACAGGTTCAGTTGCTTCTGTCATTGCCTTAAGCTTACCTTTCTTGTTAGCCTCAACCATGAATCTCAGGCAAGGAATACCGCAACGCCTTCTCATTTTCTGGTGTCTGTCCATCTTCCATCCGAATCATAACCCTTTCAGGTCATCATCAATGAATAATATTGGTTGGCGGGGACTTTTGTCTGCCTTTCTATTGCTGTCCATCCACTGCTAAGTTCTTGGCCATAATCTTTCTGTAGAGCTGTTTTCAATTCTGCAAAAGTTTTTCCTGGTTATAAATGCAGCAGTGAGCTTTTACAAGCATTCTCTGATGCATGCAGTGTCCTACCATAAGTGGCCACTTTGCTTTTATCATTACACGTTAATACCCCTGGTTGCTCACATTAGAATGTATTGAGTGGGTTTTATGCAGGTAAAGTGGCTCTTCTTGTTAGACTGGTTTTTTTAGGGGGGATACTCTGTCGGCACAACAGTGCCTTTGACTATTTCAGCAGCATGAATCGGAACGCTGCTGAATTGGGAATGTTCCATATTATATATTCGGGTTTATGTATATAGTGTGTGTTAAGTATGCTTGTAAACATTTTCTTTTTTTGAACCTAGGTGTGGTTCTCTGTACCACATAAACCTCCACCATCTCAGACACACTATTTTAAATGGAGTACCAGGGGAAGGCAGGCAGTTGACAAGTGGGTATACCTCTAGGGGTTCACACAAGGCAGTAATCTGTCCTCATGATGACCAGGTGCAGGGCAGTGGGAGACACAGAAGCAAGACCTCAGAACTGAAAGGGAAGCTTGGAGTCCTGACCCTCCCAGTGGGCAATCCCTTATGAAGATCAGGTGGTGGTTACCAATGAGAAAGAAAAGCCTCTCCAGGTGTTGAGAAAATCTAGGAGGGCAGGGCGGAATAGGGCCTGCAAGCCAGAGCAGTCCCATTCTGCCACAAAAGCCTATGTAACAAATGGCTTGATCTGTAAGATGTAAACCATCCTGGTTTATACGAAAACCCTGGCGTGTCCCTGCATGAAGGGCATCCTCCCAATATGTCCTGCTAAAAGGGGACCATGGTATTTAACAAACTGTGGTTTTTGAATTCGTATATCACAACAAACCAGGATTAGTGTAAGTTCTGGTGAAGACATCAGCTGCAGACCCTATGGAATCTTGGTCTGAGGATCAGGTAACTAGGAATGTTCTTGGTTAAGAGTCTAATTCTTTGGAGTTCAAATGCCAGCTCAGCCTCCCTACTTCCCTAAAAATGGGGGGGGTGTTCCACAAACAATGAAATGTGATAGTGTAAGCAAGATCTGTCGAACATTATGTCTTACTAGGCCGTTAAACTAACATTTAGTCCAGATGTTACAGTTAGCATGGGAACATTTGTTTCCATGTACCACAGTTATTCGTTTATAAGACTTCTTGTATTCATTTGACGTGTTGAGTTGGTAGGCAGCCATCTTGGGAATCCACCTCAACAATTCTGGAATGTTTTCCTTGGATCTCCTTGGCCGATGGCATTCTGGATGTTTGTGTTGCGTTCCCTGGGGAAAGGGGCTTTCAGTATCAGCTGGCCGTAGTGTTCTGATGCCAAACAATTTAAAAAAGTAGGGGCTACATAGCCATTTGCATAAGTTCCCCTTTCAAAGTATAAATGCTACAACTTCCTCTAGGAAGGATGCAATGCAATAATAAGCCTTGAAAGTTTGGGAAAGTTTTGGGTTTTTTTTACAATAAAAATCTCCTTATACCACACAGTGCTGGTCATTGCTTGCGTCAATTAACACTTGTGGCAAACACTCCCAAATATTTGAATGAATTCTTTCCTGAAGCATCTGTCAGTCACAGCGTACCCTTCCACAGCAATAAAGGTAATCAGTGTCCAGGCAGATATTCCCTTGTGTAGCTTCTCCAAGCACCTCCTGTACCTGCATGCCAAAAGGGAAGAAAGGTGTTCTTTAAATGAGAAGGTCCCTGTTTTGCATAACCTCCTGCTTCCCAAGGCTGCAGCATGTGAAGAAGGGGCTTCTCAGACAAATCTTAACATGTGCAACACTAGACAGCATAGTCTAATGCTCAGTGTTGGGACTGGAGCTTGAGACATCTTAGTACATGTTGGTACGAATTCCTAGTCAGCTATGGAGTTCAACCAATCTCTCCTGCCACCTAACCTACCTCAAAGGGCTGGTGAGAAGAAAAATGGAGGGGAGAGAATCACAGAAGCCCGACCTGAGCTCCTTCGAGGAAGGTAGAATAAAAATGGGACCCTAGGCACAGCCTGCTTAAGGCTGTAAAGGTTAAAAAACAGTACTTTTTGGACCCAGAATTCAAGAAGAGATTGGTTTTATACCCTGTCCTTCACTCGGAGTCTCAGTGGCTTACAAACTTCTTTCCCTTCCCCTTCTCCCAACAGACACCCTGTGAGGTAGGTGAGGCTGAGAGAGCTCTGAGAGAACTGTCCTTGAGAGAACAGCTCTGACAGAACTGTGGCTTGCCCAAGGTCATCCAGCAGGTGCAAGTGGAAGAGTGGGGAGATCAAACCCGGTTCTCCCAGATTAGAGCCCACACACTTAACGACTACACCAAACCACTACAATTGAGTTAGCAGCCAGGACAGATGTCATAAACTTGGCCTGCTGTAATCCCTCCCACCAGTCCTAGATTTGCTGTGACACCTGGGATTTGATGGCACAGCCCAGAAACTTAAAAAAAACATTAGAGCCGTGGGCCAGGCTGAGGGCTAAAATATGAAGCAGACCCCTGAAATGGAATTACCTCAGTCACTTGACTTCCTTTGCTACCAAACTCCTTTTAATAGAAAACAGATGCCCTGGTTTTTCCTCTCAGCCTCTGTCGAAAGGGCACCGCAGAAGTGACAGCGCTTCTTTTCAGCTTATAAAACTGTACATTAAGCGGTGGTAGTTCTATCCCTTGATCTTTTTCCTGGTCTCCCCCCCCCAACTGCTGAGCTAAAATAGGCCTCTAATTTCTTCAGCTGTTGGTGCCCTTGAGTGTCGCTAAGTATTGGCTAATGTGATATCTTGTGACTTCGGGAACCGGGGCTGTAGTTTTAATGTGAATGTCTAGCAGGGAAGGGCGGCTTCCCTAAATAGCGCCCTATGCTGGACCGCTCGCCCATCTCGGCGGTAATTGAAGGAGAGAGACTGAGAGATGCTCGGGAGCTGGAGGGATGGCTTATGGAATCAGTCAAACCCCGGTATAAAATAATTATGGTGTTTTGACAGCTTGTTAATAACTTGCAGCCATTGGAAGGAAATATAATTGCAGCATCGTGAATTTTCTTGTTGGAAGCCTGGCATTTCTGTCAGATTTGTAAAATTAAATAAAGGATGTGAAATCCATTAAAATAGTTGGGAACGTCGTGTCTCGGCGGTGATGGGCCACTTAATTTAAAAAAAAAAAAATAGAGAGAGGGAGCAAAAATGTTTGGCTGCAGTTTAGGTTCTTGGCATTTCATTTTGGTGCCTCTCCGAGTGGTCTCCCGAAGCTGTTGAGCCTTGGATTTAATCTTTGGGGAAACCTGTTAGGTTCTTAGGGCTGCCTGGAGGAGACTGGGAGGCCTCTGTGTGGGGAATAAGGTGGATGTTAATCCTCCGCTGCGTAATGGGATAGAAGAACCTTGTCACCTGTAATGATTAAAGTCCCCTGAAGGGCTACCAGTGTGTACTTTAGGAATTGTATAATTATATGATTATTGAGAGAGACATTAAAAGGACTGTGTAGCACCAAAAAAAAAAGGAAAGGAGGGGGAACCTTCTAAAAGGGGGGAAAGTTCAAACGTATAAAGAGGAGCTTGGAATTTGCCTATATTTTCCAATTATTTTCTGCGGCGTCTAATAATAAAGAGGAGGCTGGCCGGCAATAATTGCTTTTATCCACATTCTTTTAATAAAAAAGTAGGGAGGGTAAAGGGGGCAGATGCTCTCTGGGATTCTTCTGCTAGCAATGCTGGCCTCCCTTGTTTCGTCTGAATGGCAATTGAAATGCACTTAAAAAAAAATTAGCTCCCTACTTAGGCCTGAATGATGACCAGTCTGTAATGATTCACTAAAGCACAAGCAAATTTGCTAATAAAGCAAACAGCTGACTTAAGTTGCAGGGATTTTGGAGAGCTGCTTGCATCCCTCTGCGGTGCCCGGAAACCCTTGTGTTGCAGCTTTGTTCCCTTTAAAATGAGGCTCCAGTTTACTGACCAAGTTTAAAGTAACATAAACACCCTAGTCCTTGTGGTTGCAAAAGCATATGTGAATAATTTCCAAGCTTTAAATAATATTTCTGTCTTTGTACTTTGAGAAGAGGCAACAGGAGGCCAGTTCTTACCTCTTACAAATGCCTTTGTGCTGTGCCCTTCATTTTTTAAACAATCAGGTTATGTTGGGGAGTGGGTGTGGCTCAGTGGTAGAGTGCCCACTTGGCTTGCAAAAGGCCACAGGTTCAATCCCTGGCATCTTCAGTTCAAGGTCAGCAGGGTTGGGAGACCCTGCAGAGCTGCTGCCAGGCCGAATAGACAGTACTGAGCTAGACAAGACCGATGCTTTAGTTAAATCTGCATATGCTTCCATTTGGGGAAGGAGCCATGGGTGAGAGGCAGAGCACATACTTTGCATGCCAGGAGGGTTATGGGTGCAGTCCCAGGAGTCTCCAGTTAATGGGATTTCAGGAAGCAAGTGTTGGGAAAGATCTTTCTGCGCCTCAGGTCCTGAAGAACTGCTTTTTGGGTAGGCAGTACTGAGCTAGACGCACCAGTGGTTTGAGCTGGTAGTATAAGGCGACTTTATATGTTTGACATCTGCAGGGGGCTGTTGCGGCTTCTCCTTCCCAAATCAACCACCCTAGCCCCACACTGTAAAGTGTGACATGGTTCCAATGTTAACACCAGACTGCTACATGACATAGCCCTGAGCTCACACACTCCCTTTCCCATAAATCCATCAAATATTACACTGTGACCCAAACCATAACTTTGATATGAAATCTGAACAGCCCAACTAGAAGAAGAGAAAAGAGAGATTGGATTTATACCCCGCCCTTCACTACCCAAAGGAGTCTCAGAGCGACTTACAAACTCCTTTCCCTTCCTGTGAGGTAGGTGGGGCTGAGAGAGCTCTGACAGAAACTGCTCTTTTTCAAGAACAGCTGTGACAGAACTATGGCTTGCCCAAGGTCTTCCAGCAGGTGCAAGTGGAGAATCAAACCTGGTTCTCCCAGATTAGAGTCCACACACTTAACCACTACACCAAACTGGCTCACCAAACAGTGTATATTTCTGAACTGTGGCTTGGGATTCACAGCCTGCAGGCCAAAGCACAAACTGGAGTTTACAAGTCTACGTACAGTGTGGCTTGTGTTAATGCAGAAGGGGTCAGTTGGGGAGGGGGCAGAAAAGAATGTCTGAAGCCTAGGGCTCATCCTCTTATAGTATCGAACCGTGGCTTGTTGGTACATCCAAACCATGCCCTAGTATTATGTTCATGTCTCATTCTAGTCCTCTGCAGAACTGAGCCGAGGCCTGTCTTACAGGTGTTCTGCCTCATGGCGGTGAAGGCTGTTGTTCCAGAATTTAACTTTCACAAAAAGGGAGTTGACAGAAATCTGGGAGAACTTGCTATATACTCAGTTTGTCATCTATCCATGGCTAATGTGATTAGGCACCTGCGATGGGATAATAGGGAGGATTTAATGATTTGCACAGGTATCCTGCTACGATGCGCGCACATCTTCTGCGCTTTACCATTCATGTACCCACTGGTATGTTTGCAGTTGCTAATTACAGCCGTTATTTTTCAAGGGAGTTAAAGGATTTTGCAGTCGGTAGCAGCTGGAAGCTGAATACAGCCATTCTTCTCTTAATTATTATTAGGAGCATGGAGATGAGTTTGATTTCTTTTTTTGAGCGGTCTAATAGCTATTGAAGCTTTGAACTGGGTAGCAGCAGAGGGGAATTCGATTTGAAGAAATCCTGTGCACAGACTGTAGAATATCTAACTATGCTGTTCTAGTAATGACCTCCTCCCATAGAATACTATATATCTTTGCCCTAGATCAGGTGGGTAGCCATGTCGGTGTGAAACAGTAGAACAAAGTTTGAGCCCAGTGGCACCTTTAAGACCAACAAAGTTTTATTCAAGGTATGAGCTTTTGTGTGCAGGCACACCCCTTCAGGTACATTGAAATGGAAGTTAACAGTCCATACATACAGGCAGAACAGCCAATTAGCATACAAAATAATGAAGATGCTTTAACAGATGCAAAGACCAAACCGGAATAACAAGCTGAGTTTATTTGGCCACCATTTGCTTGGGTTTAATTACAAGGGGAAACATAGTGGAGCAAAGAAGTATGGCATTTCCCAAGACAAAATGACCATCATAGGTTTACTTCTTGTTTGCTGGGCAGCCATGTTGGTCTGAAGCAGCAGAACGAAGTTTGAGTCCAGTGGCACCTTTAAGACCAACTGAGTTTAATTCTGGGCAGGGCTATTTTTGGGCAGGAACACACAGGAATGGAGTTCTGGCTGGCTCCAGAGTTGGCCACACCCAGCAGGAACTCATTTGCATAACTGGCCACATCCAACAGCAGAAGCTCATTAGGATTGGCTACATTAGGGCTGTGTGGCCTAACATGCAAAGGAGTTCCTGCTACAAAAAAAGCCCTGGGTTTTGACAACAAAGAAGGTAAACAGAATAAGAAGCAAAAGGTGGGTGTTGCTGCGAGACCACACTTCTAGCAACATGGGGGTGTGGCCTAATATGCTAACGAGCTGTGCTGTCTGGGGTGTGGCCTAATATGCTCATGAATTTCTGCTGGTGGGTGTGGCCTATTATGCTCATGAGTTCCTGCTGGGCCTTTTCTATTAAAAAAGCCCTGGTTCTGGGTGTGAACTTTCGTGTGCGTTTCCGATGGAAGTGTGCATGCACATGAAAGCTTCTACCCGGAATTAAACTTGGTTGGTCTTGTTTGCTTGTAATGCGTAGGATGGCCCTGAGTAGTACCCATAATGCAGTGTAAATGGCGTGGTGGTAGGGATTGAAATCTGAGAGAAGCTTCCTGGAGGTAATGCAGCAGCTACAGGCTCTGAGCTCACTGGCCACGTTCGGGTCTCTGTTTTCAACAGGCACAAACGTGGTTTGTTTACTGCGCTTGCCTGTCCATCCTTCTACGTACACAACATATGGTTGAAAGTGAGCCACTTTCAGTCTTGGCCCCTTGGCTGCAGTATGGGTATAATAATACTGAACTACTGTGCAAGGCTGTTGTGAGGCTTACAGGAAAATAGATCATGCTTTGAACAAAGTTGTCATATACTTCTGATTTCATTGACTTATGAGTCTGCCATTGTCACAGAGGCCCGAGGTACTTGCTGTCCTTTGTCCATGTCAGTTCTCCTGAACTGAACTGCTAGCAGATCCTCTAATGCAGCTTTTCGCACTGAGCTGGGAACCATGAATGGGGTGAGGGAACTGGTGGGGTGGGGGTAGGGGGACTGTGTTTGTCACGGGGACCTCCACTTCTGTGTTTGCCCTGTCTTCCTCATGGGGAAGCCCTCCTAGAAGTCACCGACCCATTCACGTGCTTCAAAATGCAGCAAAGACACGTTTCTGGAACGGACTGTGTGACTTCCAGTGCTGAGTCTGAGAAAGCAAAATGGCCAGGGTTGCCAGCTCCAGGTTGGGAAATACCGCTCTAGGGGCCCCCAACCCACTGACCCAGATCTGGCCAACCGGGGGAACCCCACCCCCAAAGTGCTCAGATCGGGCCGATGTGCCCAGCGCAATGATGTCACTCCTGGACCAGGAGCTTCTCCCCCCCCTCCCCACTGGAAAGAGGTAGGGACCTAGCAACCATTCATGTTCTCCAGGGGAACTGATCTTTGGCATCAGGAGAGTAGCTGTAATAGTGGGAGATCTCCAGCCACCGCCTGGAGGTTGGCAACCCTGAAACAGTTCAGCTTTGGAAGAGAGGCACATTCGGTGCTTAAACTGTTCTCCAAACACTGAAAAGTTCAAGGTGAAGCCGCATTCAGTTTGGCTTAATTTAGCATGACTCTTGCCTAGGATATCTCTGGGCCAGATAGACTTGTTACTTGAAGCCTGATAAAGGTTCACGCATGCTTTGGAAATCATTGTTAAAAAGCACATTGCTTATCTTGAGTTTCCTAACCTTTTGAATCTGGGGAAGTTGAACTTGAAATCTCCCTGTAACAGGCAGCAGACCCCGAGGGGCGAGGTTTTCTAAGGGGCTGCTATTGCCGGGGCCTTATCTCTCGGGCCAGAGCTTGAAATGAGACGGTGAAGAGACAAGATGAGGAAGGATTGTTGTGAATATTGTAGGAGTGTCTGTTAGGGACAGGCGGCGCTAGTCAAGTTTAAGCTTTACACAAGGCACAAATGCCTCCCCCTACTTGCCATGACATAGTCTTAATTTAGCAAAACCCAGACTTGTATTGCCCCACCCAGGTATAAAAGAGCCCAGCCTATCAAACCCAAATAGGCTTTAAGAACTCATTCCAAGGCGCAGAGTGCCAAGAGATGGGTTGCGTCCCATGGTTCCGTTCCATTAATGGCAGAACCTTCATCTGCTGGAACATATTTCTTGGGCCAGAAGTGAATGCTGCCATTAGCAGGACAGGGACATAAGATCTGAGCCAGTTAACATCCTGATTTCTTAAGAGCAGGATTTCTTGAAGCCAGGATTTGCAGTCGTGCTGCAGACCCAGGCTTGGAACAGACAAGAAGAAGAGTTTGGATTTATACCCCGCCCTTCACTGCCCAAAGGCATCTCAGAGCGGCTTACAAACTCCTTTCCCTTCCCCTCCCCACAACAGACACCCTGTGAGGGAGGTGGGGCTGAGAGAGCTCTGACAGAAACTGTCCTTGAGAGAACAGCTGTGCCAGAGCTTGTGACTGACCCAAGGTCACATCAGCAGGTGCAAGTGGAGGAGTGGGGAATCAAACCCGGTTCTCCCAGATAAGAGTCCGTGCACTTAACCACTACACCAAGCTGGCTCTCAGGCTAACAAATAACCTTAGTGTAGGTACGGGTATCGGTTGGATGCTGAGGCAAACTGCAATTTGTCCTGGGATGGGTGATCTCTCCCCCATGCTAGGGCTGCCAGTCCAGGCTGGAAAATTCCCGGAGATTTGGCAGTGGAGTTTGGGGAGAGACCTCAGTAGAGTGTAAGGCTGGAGTTCACCCTTCAAAGCAGTCACTTTCTCCAGGGGAGCTAATCTCTGGACTATGCAGATATTTGTGATTCTGAGAGATCTCCAGTGTCTCACCTGGAGGTTGGCAACATAGCCCCCCCCCAGCCTGTTAATGAAATATTTCTAAAATGGCAGGCTAAGTCCTGGTCTGAGATACATTAGGTCCAAGGGACACCATAATGGTGGTGGAAAGTCCTGCCAAGTCACAGCTGAGTTTTGGGGACCCTGTAGGGTTTTCAAGGCCAGAGATGTTCAGAGGCGGTTGGCCATTTACCTGTCTCTGTGTAGGAAACCCTGGCCTTCCTTGTGTAGCAAACCCTGGTCTCCCATCCAAATACTAGCCAGGGCCAACTCTGCTTAGCTTCCGAGATCTGACGAGATCAGGCTAGGCTGGGCTATCTGTGACAGGGCCAACGCCATAATATCACACCATAATGGATGCTGAAAATCCTCTACACTTGGCAACTGGTGGACCATGAGATGGGGAAGAAAATATGGCTTCCCTGTAGAGGTTTGGGGAGGACTTGGAGGGGGGAGTGATACCTACAATATGGCCTCAGTCAAAAGTGGTTCTGTGCAGGCAGGTTTTAGAATATGCAGGGAGGGGGCAGAATTTCAGCTGTTCTCAAACATGTTAACTTTTCCCTTCTTTTCCCCTTTATTTTCTTTGCATTTGCTGGTCATTTGTCTTGCCTTCTCTGGGTCCTCTTGATGTCCACTCTTTCTCCCCCCCCCAATCCACCTGTTGGTGTTTGGCTACTGAGAAATGCCTTGTGCAAGGGGGGGCGCACTGGGAGGCAGATACTGTCTGCTAGCTTGAAAGTTCCTGTGCTCTCCATTTCTCTGCTTGGTAATTCCCAAATTCCCCCTAATAGAGATGTAGAGATTGTCAGGAGCGGGAGAGGAGGTGAAATTTTTCCCTCACAACTGCTTATTTGGGTCAACCGCTGCCTACGTTGGGGGTGTTTCTGCTGGCAGGTTCTTGCTTGCTATGACAAGAGCACTATAATTAACCCTCTGCAATCCTGACGTGTGTTGGGTTAGATTTGGGGGGATGGGGGTGGAATGTGGTAATGGGTGTGGGGGAGAAGAACATTAAAGCTAAGCTTTTAAGGATCTTGGAAGTGCATATCTGTAACAGTTTTGAAGGAAGGAAGATTTTGAGCTGTTCCTCTAGCCTAAGTCCTCCATTTTAACAAGATTGCTGGATGATTTTGTGCAAATTAAAGACCGTGTGTGTGTCTGTGGGTTTTTTTGTTTTTAATTCTTACACGTTTCTGACTGGCTGTGAGTTTTTTAGATGGTCGAACCTGTTCTGAGCACGCGGTTGACAGTATTAATGCTTTGCGCTCCATGCGGAAGAATTTTCTCATGCTTCTTATTCGAGTGGGTATTCCTGTAACATTCCCGGGGTCGTTATGTTGAACTTGGACTCAACAAGACCTGGGTTTTAATTTCTGCGCAGCTAAAATCTCTGGGTTACCCTTGAATCTGAAATTGTAGGCCAAATATACATTCATGTCTAATCTTCTTTGAACATAATCTGTTGGATTTTTTAAACTCTTGCAATAAGTAAGATCTTGGCAGAAGAAAAGGTCCGTAGATTCCACCTTCAAATGTAAAGCTCTTGAGGCTGTTCTTAAGGATGTCCTGAAATTTGAAACTAGGGGGCCTGCAATGCAAATTTCCCCTGCTGTTAATGGTCATGTTTACTGTGAGTCCCCCTTTCCTTTTATGCTGCTCACAGTTTACATTGAGATGCATTTTCATCCCATCCTTCCTTCTTCCCTGTGATCTTCACAACTGCCTTATAAGGTAGGCTAGGCTGCAAATGTGACTGGTTCAGGGTCTCCTGGTGACCTTCATGGCAGTATGGGATGTAAATACAGTCCTCCTAGATCTTAGTCCACCAGTCTGACTGTTGCCACACTATTGCTCATATTTTGACTTTGGTGCTGATTCTGCCCATGTGCAGATGACATTTGTCAAACCAGGCAGCTGAGGACAATACCTGCTTTTACATGTTCAGGAGGAGATTATCAGAACCCTTTATTTTACCTCTATGAAATTGTACCAGGTGCTAACATTCACTTGAGCTTTTCCGAAATGTGAGTAGCATGTTAAGTTTGCTCCCTCCATGAACAATTCCAGGCTGGTAAATACAGATCATGGGAGAAGGTGCCATAGTGGTGCGCAAAGTACATGGAAGGAAAGGGGGCATCATGGTTGCATAGAAAATATGCTACCTTCTCATGCATGACAGTTTCCAGGCAGGTGGCTGAGGATGCATAGAACTGACCTGTGCCAGTTTAGTGCTCTTGATAAATAGGTGATTGTAAGATTGTTTGCAGGTGCTATACATAGGAGGTGATTTGGATTACAAATATGACCCACTGGAAGTTTGACCATTGTCCATGGTTGTGAGTCAAGGCTTCATTTTAAATGCTGTGTGTGCTTTTGTGCACAGGTTGGAAAACTTTTTGCTGTGAATTCATCTCTTCTGCAGACATCTCAGCTGTTGACCTCGTCAGCCTTTGCTGCTGGATGTTATGTGCAGTAAAATGGGCTGCCACAAGAGATTACCACATCTGGGCAGAATGCATTTTTAATCCAAGTGTATCTGTGCCAAATCCCATCTCTGGCAATGCAGCTGCATTCATTGTGGGTGACACAGACAAGGACTCGAGGAAGCGGAACAGCTGGGGAATGGCCAAGTTTGGGGGGGGGTAGAAATTGCCAAGGACTTGAGCTTTAATTTGAGTTGAGGCTCTGCTCCAGAACCTATTTATATTACTTTCCTGTCTTTTCTCAGAAAGCTCATGGCTGCTGACATAGGGCTTCTGCACATTTGTATGCACCCAGCTTCAACGAAGCTTACAATCTCTCTGCACTGTTTGCACATTTAGTGCTGAGCCTGCAAAACAAGAGATGGACTTGTGTTTGTGAGCATGTGCAGAGTGCCTGAAATCTGAGTAATTGTGTGCAACCCCTAGTGTGTGCAAGTGATGGTTTTCAGAGCGCTTTTCCTCAGAGCTACAAAAATATACAGGAAACTTACTATTGTAGAGGCGTATATGCCCACTACTGCAAGCCCTGGCTTTAGAATCTGGCAATGTGACTTTTCAGACTGCTCTCAGAGCAGTTGCTGAATGGAAATTGGTTCAGAGCTTGCCTATTTAAATCTTTGATGGCAAAAGCTCAGATTACAAAAGTACAGAACCTTCCCTGCTCCCAGCAATTCTAGGCGAGGAACTGGAGCTTCTGAGAAGAGTCCCCGTTTCCCAGAATAATGGGGTAGGCTTCCTTAGTGGAGGCCAGGCAAAGCCCAGGAGGGTTCTTCATCCTAGCAGGGTTCCAGAAACCATTTCAAAGGAGAAATCAGAAATTATAAACAGGAGATATGTCAAAACACACAGTTTAAATTACCAACATTGATTGGTTTCAGTGAAGATGGAAGTTGGATGAGACATTTAAACAATTAGAGGCGTTAAGAAACGAGCAAGGCAGCAATGGAAATTTGTGATGGTTTAGAAGACCTAGATAATAGAAGTAGGAAACAAAAATAGTGGTATAAATGGGTCTGCGAGTGTAGAAGGAGCAATCTAGACCTGTGACAATCTGTAGACCTTCAATAAGGACCCTGTAGTACAGAGGCTAAATATTGGGGGGGATAGCAGGTTTAAGTCTTTTCAAGGGTAGAACAGCACAGAATATTATTAAAACATTAAAAGATCACTTAGCTGCAGGGTTGTTAGAGCTACATTTTCCTTTGAGTAGTAAGAAAAATACAGCCCTTGGAGGGGAAAGTCACTTTAATTCCAAGACCCAACAAAAGATGCACAGATGATATTCATATGGATCCATATGGCTCTGAATCTTGATTATAAAAACTGTATAGTAAGCTATGACAATTTTGCTCACCCTCACAGGATTTCCCTTTATCTTCTTTCCGGCCGAGAAGCACCTTTTTCCTCTTCTTCTTTGTTTTTCTCTCTGACTGTCCCATCTGGCCGTTTGAATGTACTTAGATATATGTTGACCCAGCCTAGGGAAATGAGAGGAGAGACTAAAATTCTTATATCTTGTTTTGAAAATGGTGCATGAGGGGTTGATGGTAGTTTAAAAAGAACAAACTGTTTTATTTGAGGGGAAATGGTCAGGTTGGAATCAGGTGTAGATCTTATGAGGGTGAGCAGATGACAGGAATGAGGTAACTTTGTATACAAATAAACACCAGATATTTTCTCACAAATGTATGGAAAAGTATAAGCATAAGGTGCCACGGTTGAGGGTAGAATTATTGGACTGTGATGGTGAATTTTTGAAGGCTCTGCTGACTTTTTAATAAAACAGCACAAGGAAGGTTTGGATGGTCAAGCTAAAATTGTATCAAGTCGAGGAATTGCTATGGCACACCTCTGCAATAATGTCCCCTCTTCCTGTGCCTTTATTTTGTTCCCTTCTGTGTATAGATTTAGTGATTGAGCATAATGTTTCACGCATGATTTATATTATTTATAGTCCTCCTTTCTCACAGGGATTCAAGGTGGATTGCATGTAGTGAAGCCAATACAATCACAAAAAAATGGGACATCCAGTAACCAATGCATTAGGATTGTAGAAACCTGGGACCAGCCAGAAAGAACTGAAACATAGCATAATTATTCACACATCACATTAAGTAGTACAGAAATTACAATGTATAGGATCCTACTTACAATAAACTATACACAGCGGTGTAGACCTACAGTCCCTAATCATTTATCCAAGCAAGTTTGTAAAACCATTTTGTGCAGTGGAATCCTGTTACCTGTGCAGGAAAGCCCTCTTGAATAATTCAGTTCAGTTTTGCATAGTTTGTGGAAAGCCAGGGGACTGGAGTGGGAGCTTTCCTGATCTCCTGGGTGGGAACCACAATGGAGAAAGTCCATGTACAGGCACTTGGGCAACTGTTTATTTTGCCCATTTGCTGGTTGGTACCTGCAGAAGCCCCTGCTGACTTATGTGATGTTGTCTTGGCATAGCTTAGGGAGAGAGGCAGTCCTGCAAAAAAGAGGGGCCAAAGGCATAAAGGACTTTGTATGTTGGTAGTATAGTGTTCTATGGCTGAAATGTGTATGCCACAATTAAGTCATGAAGATGCCATAAGA
Source organism: Gekko gecko (assembly GCA_029375565.1). Taxonomy (NCBI): domain Eukaryota; kingdom Metazoa; phylum Chordata; class Lepidosauria; order Squamata; family Gekkonidae; genus Gekko; species Gekko gecko. Next base: position 64,659,434 of record JAPDNY010000012.1, on the reverse strand, counting down.
GTCTTCTGAGACCCAGTGTGGTGTAGTGGTTAAGAGCGGCAGACTCTAACCTGGAGAATGGGGTTTGATTCCCCACTTCTCCACATGAAGCCAGCTGGGTGACCTTGGGCCAGTCACAGTTCTCTCAGAGCTCTCTCAGCTCCACCTACCTCACATGGTGTCTGTTGTGGGGAGAGGAAGGGAAGATGATTGTAAGCCACCCTGAAACTCCTTCGGGTAGTGAAAAGCAGGGTATAAAAATCAACTCTTCAACCATAGTTAACTGCAGTAAAACATTCAGTTTTTCATTTCTTGATGAAGCAGGCAGTCCCTATACCTCTGGAACAGTAACAGTTGAGTTCATTGGACTGAACCGAAGTGCTTCCTGTTGTGAATATCGCTTTAAGACTAGGAGAGAAATAGAAAAGTGAGCAGGCAACAAGATGGCCTCTGTAATACATCACACAGACTTTTCAGTGGCCAGGGAAGTTAGTAATTTTACTGACTGGGAAAAGGCCAATCTAACAAGGCTTATTGATTTACATATTGAGAGCAGATTTATGACTCGTATTGAGGTGAGGGACAAGAGGCAAGGCTCGTATTCTTTTTTTCCAATAGCACAGATTAGAAATACAATATCGAAGATCCAAAGGGATTGTGACATATTAAGAGGGCTGACAGAGCTTGAACATTTGTTAAATCTCGCAACAGCCTCTTTCATTTTTATTTTTTTTAAAAATAATAGCCTTGATTGAGGCTTGGAGATGATAAATGTAAGGAAAACTGGAGGAGAGATTTGCAGAGTTCTGTATCACTAGATCAGCAGAGATAGATGTGCCAAGCGGGGCCAGCAGTAGCGATAAAGGGAATTCTTACACAGCTTTATTCTGCCGTTGGTAGGTATATGCATGAAAGGATTAAAAATGTGGGTTATTACCATAGGGAAATATTTAAGATGTCAAGCGAAAGAAGTAGGATTTTTTTTGGCGCGCATTTGGTGGCATTGTCGGATAGTAAGAAGGCATTGGAGAAGGGGCATTAACGATAATTTGGGATATAATAGGAAACGGACTGATGCTTAATCTGCTTGCCATTTGTTCATCAGCGTTAAGAATAGCTAAAAGATGGAATTACCTAGTAGCAGCCAATGGAGGTTCTTGCGGGTAATTAGAGAAGATATGGGAAGGCTGTGTTTGGAATTTTTTATTCTGCTGCCAAGTCACAGGTGACTTATGGTGACCCTTTAGGGCAGGGGTCCTCAAACTACGGCCCGCGGGCCACATGCGGCCCGCCGAGGACATTTATGCGGCCCGCCGAGTGTTTATGCCCGCCCCCCCCCCGCCCGGAGCCGCCGCCTCCTCGAGGAGCGCAGCAGCAGCGCCCCCGCAGCCTCTTTCTTCCTCCAGCAGCCCTGGGTGGCAAGAGCGCCCAGGAGCTGAGGAGGAGGAAGGGGCGAGCAGTCTGGTCGTGGGAGGGAGCGAACGCGGCGGCGGGGCGAGCAGGCTGGTGGGGGGAGGGAGCGAACGCGGCGGCGGGGCGAGCAGGCTGGTGGGGGGAGGGAGCGAACGCGGCGGCGGGGCGAGCAGGCTGGTGGGGGGAGGGAGCGAACGCGGCGGGGCGGCAGGCTAGTGGGGGGGGAGCCAGCGGCGGTGGGGGCGGCTGGGGGGGAGGGAGCCAACGCGGCGGCGGGGCGAGCAGGCTGGGGGGGAGGGAGCCGGCAGCGGGGCGAGCAGGCTGGGGCGACGCGGTGGCGGGGCGAGCAGGCTGGTCATGGGGGGGGGAGCGGCAGCGGGACGACAGGCTGGTGGGGGGGCGATGCGGCGGCCTCCAACGGTCTGAGGGACAGTGAACTGGCCCCCTGTTTAAAAAGTTTGAGGACCCCTGCTTTAGGGTTTTCAAGGTTTACTGTTGTTCAGAGGTTTACCATTGCCTGCCTCTGTGTTGCGACCCTAGCATTCCTTGGTGGTCTCCTATCCAAATATTAACTAGGGCCGACCCTGCTTAGCAGCCAGGATCTGATGAGATCGGGCTAGCCTTGGGCGGTCCAAGTAAGGGTGTGTATGGAATAAAAGAAAGTTGCCTTCCCATATTAATGTATGGGGTTACCATAGGCACCCGTAATGGGAATAAAAAGAACCTTTTGGAGGAGTATCTCAAATATTGACTATGCTTTAAAGCTGAAGGTAACTTTAGCTTTCCCACAAGCATCCTTTGTTACCAGCAGCCAACGATGGTAGTGATTATGTTGAAATTCTAGCTGCTGCCAACAGGTGCTGGTATTCTTGATGCAGTGCTTTTATCCAATGAATTTCTGCAGAGTAAAGTAGCTGATACAGTCACGTTGATATCCACATGATTACACCCATGCAAGACTGCAGTAATTACATTACAGGAACAATGTCATCTTTACCAAGTTACAATAGAATGCAAGGGCATGTTGGATTTCGTTTGCAATCGTCACTTCTGAAACATCAGGGTATGGATCTCAGGAGACCTGGCAGTTCTAGCAGAGTAGGCCTCTGTGCCTACATCAGAGGTGTTCTGTGTACTCCACATCCTCTTTGGCCAATAATAAAAATCTTTGTTGTCTTTAGGTGGCGATAATTTCCAGCACTGGTTGCAGAGATGCTTGGATGTTGTAGGCCTTTGTATTTGCATTCTTGGCTTCTAGCTAATCCCCCCCCTTGAACTTTGAAAAGTATACTTTCGCCCAGGCAAGCCTCATCTCATCAGATCTCAGAAGCTGTGCAGGGCCGACCCTGGCAAATATTTAGGTGGGAGACGTCCAAAGAATACCAGGGCCGGGAGGCAGAGGCAGGCTGTCAAGCCTCTGAACATCCTCCATGCCCCAGTAGGAGTTGCCAGAGGTTGCCATTATTTCCAGGCATGGGCACACACAAATACAAATGCAAAAGTATATATATATATATATATGTGTGTGTGTGTGTATGTGTGTATATATATATATATATATATATATATATATATATAAAGAAAAGTGTACTTTTGAGGGTTCCTTTGAAGCTTCGTCTTGACGTTTTCATGATAAGCGTGGCAGGGGGAAAAAACAGTGCATCCCCTCTGTTCTTTTACTTGCCAACTGTATCTTGAATTACATGCAAAGTTTATGTTGATTAGATGCACCAAGCGCATGAAATCAACATTATGTAATACTGTACATTACAATAATACGTTTCAGTGATACTTTTCACACTCCCCCCCCCCGGGCGTTAACAAAGACTTGGATTTTCTTGCTCATTATGACTACTCAATAAACCTGGTCTCGCTACCGATTACAGGTGTTAAATAGCTTAGCACAAACAGTATTTTTCTGGATCAGTTTTGGATTTTGCATAATTATGCTTCACCTGGATATCCAGACCCTGATGTGTTTTTTTCCCCCAAGGGGGTGGTAGGAAGTGCTGTCGAATTGCAGCTGACCTACGGCGACTCCTCATGGTGTTCTCAAGGCAAGAGATGAACAGGCGTGGTTTTGTTACTGCCTGCCTCTGCATAGCAACCCTAGGCTTCTTGGTGGTCTCCCATCCAAGTACTTACCAGGACTGACCCTGCTTAGCTTCCAAGAGCTGATAAGATTGAGCTAACCCAGGCCATCCAGGTCAAGGCAATCACAGGTTTTTTATATACCTCTACATAAAATAGCTGCATAGTGAGGATTCATTCATTGCATCTGAAGAAGAAGAAAAAGAGGGAAGGAGATTGGATTTATAGCCCGCCCTTCACTCACAGTCTCAGAGCGGCTTACAAACTCCTTTCCCTTCCCCTCCCCACAACAGACACCCTATGAGGTTGGTGGGGCTGAGAGAGCTCTGAGTGAACTGTCCTCGAGACAACAGCTCTGACACATCTATGGCTTGCCCAAGGTCATCCAGCAGGTGCAAGTGAAGGAGTGGGGAATCAAACCCGGTTCTCCCAGATTAGAGTCCACATGCACTTAACCACCACACCAAACTGGGGATACTAGTCTACGAAGGCTGATGCTGGAACGGAACATTAGTTGTGGAGGAGCGGGAGGAGGAGGAGATTGGATTTATACCCCGCCCTTCACTGCCCAAAGGCGTCTCAGAGCGGCTTACAAACTCCTTTCCCTTCCCCTGTGAGACACCCTGTGAGGTAGGTGGGGCTGAGAGAACTTCTGACAGAAACTGTTCTTGAGAGAACAGCTGTGCCAGAACTTGTGACTGACCCAAGGTCACATCAGCAGGTGCAAGTGGAGGAGTGGAGAATCAAACCTGGTTCTCCCAGATAAGAGTCCACGCACTTAACCACTACACCAAACTGGCTCTTGTAAAGCCCCCTAAGGTTTGGGGATGAGGTGGTGAGAACAAAGGTGACTCAGATAAGTCAGAAATGAGCTTCTTTACGGTGTATGTACATGGTAGCTGGAGAGCCCTGGGTTGAATTAGATCCATCAGAGCAGGCCTGGAAGTGGATGAACCTTGGCTCTCAACCAAAAGAGGAGGCCAATAGCAGGTCACTACAGATTTGCTGATAAAAGTCCAATTTGTACGTAACTAGGTTGATGAAATGTTTGTAGCTTCGCTGCTCCTGATGTCGTCTTCTCTCCGTCCCCCCCTCTCCTCTGACCTGGGACCCTTTTTAGTGGTGGTTATAAATCCCGCATGCATACCAGCGTTCCCAGACTGGCCCTGAGCATGTGCCAGAAGCTGTTTTTCTGCTCTTTGCTCACTCTGCTCCCTGGCTCTGAGCTGGCTTTTTTAGCTCTGGAAGCCGATCAACTCAATCCTCTTCAAGAGGCAAGCCAGGAGTGGGCAGTTTAGAACGCAGGCTCACCGGCCCAGCTAGTTGTCCCCTTGTACAAACTGGTGAGAGCCATGAAGGGACAGTGTTGTGGCACCTCTGTTTTTGGTCACCTTTGTTATTATTATTACTTTATCACCAAGTTCCTGCTTCTGCTGCAACAGATTCACATGGTTGTCCCCCTGGAATTTGAGCTCTGGTGATTTGGTTCTCTTGGTAAGAATGGAGCTGTCCTGTAGAGGAGCCTGGGTCTCTCTGAAAGCGCCGTGGAACCTTTGAGGCCCCCTGCAGATATGTTTTTGGCCTTAGCTGTTATGCCAATAATTGTACATTTTCCCTCTGCAAAAGGTTATGTCATAGGTTTTTAGGAAATGTCTAACAGAACTGCGTGTGTGTGAATAGAATCCCTGCTTGTGGAGAGCCAGTTTGGTGTAGTGGTTAGGAGTGCGGACTCTAATCTGGGAGAACTGGGTTTGATTCCCCACTCTTCCACATGCAGCTGCTGGGTGACCTTGTGCAAGCCACAGTTCTCCCAGAGCTTTTCTCTCAAGAGCAATTCTCATAGAGCTCTCTCAGCCCCACCTACCTTGCCGATGATGTCTAGGCCCATCTGTCATTGGGGGTTTCATTGCAAACTTTTGAGCTGGTTTTATATTTTCAAAATGTGTGTGTCGTATGGAGCTGCTGCTTTACGGGCTTGTTTCCCTGGTTCTGATGACATAAAGCTCTTGGGGGGGGGGCTGGCTCATTGGCAGAGCATCTGCTCAGGATGCAGAAGGTCCCAGGTTCAATCCCCAGCATCTCCAATTACAAAAAAGAAAAGAACAGGCAGTAGGTGCTGTGCAGGACCCCTGCCTGAGACTCTGGAGAGCGACTGCCAGTCTGAGGAGACAGGACTGACCCTGATGGACCCAGGGTCTGATTCAGTCTAAGGCAGCTTTATCTGTTCATGTGTAGCTGCATGTGGCCTTGGGCCAGTTATTCTGCCTCATCCTGAACCTACCTCATAGGGGCGTTGTGAGGATAAAATGGGGAGAGGGAACCATGTGTGTTATCACGTTCATTGGAGGAACGGTGGGATGCAAATCAAATGAAGAGTTGCCTTCTGAGCACAAGTCACAGAATAGTTAATTTTTGAGCTGATTTTTTTTTTGCTTGGGAGAGCCTTTACCTTAAGCATAGGCTCAAGATGGGAGGAGGATGGTGGGTAATCATGTACACCCCTGTGTAAAAACTGAATGTACAAGTCAGTGCTCAGATCTATTTCATCTTTCCTTCCTTCCTCCCCCCCCCCGGGGAACAACCGGGAGTTGTGCATAAATAAATCAGTTTGTTCTACATGACACATTCTCAGAGGCTCTTTGTCGAGCATTAACATGGAAGGTGGAGACAGTATTTATTTGAGAGATTGATATCCTGACCATTCTGTCAAAGAAATGGCACACAAGGGCAATTTGTGGCAGCAGATCAAAACACCGAATTATGATATCAGCACATGGGGAAATCTAAGGGTTTCTGAGAACGCAACAAAACCAGTTCTCAAGCAGAAGCAACCTTTCCTAAAAGCGTCACAGATCAAAGAGATGGGAAAGCAGCGGTGTCATATTTTGGTGGGGTGGAGAAGTCCACCGTTTGGTGCCACAGCCAAAAAGGCCCCGTTTAGGGTTCACTGCAGTGTCTCATTGATGCAGTTACACAGAGCAGCGCTTCGGGTGCAGTGTGGTAAATCGGCACCCTGGGGACAGAAAATAGTGTGGTGTGATAACCTTAGCTTAGGAGTTGTGTAAGGATGCTAAGCTCTCCCTGATTTGCTAGCACCTGAGAATTCTCCATAGTTGAGGGTCTGCCATCTTCTCACAGTTGCCTGTTTTCCCCTCAACAGAAAAGGGGGCGGGGATTAAAAATGCAAACGCCTAGTACAGTCCGTATGCGGTAACCAAATTTATGTGCCTTTGTACCAATACTGTGGCCCTCATTTAGTTGGAGGAAGCACAAGTTGAAAAGCTGCGGGTTTGAATTTCGCTTCCACCACAAAATCTGTGAGGCGGCTTGAGGTGCAAACCATTGTTCTCTCCACATCATCCCTCTTTCACCCTGCAGCGTAGGGATGAAGATGCTAGCCCACCTGACAGGGCGGTCATAAGAGTTCCTGAGGTACTTTTGGGTGTTACATTTGCACACACAGCTGCCTGATACTGAATCAGGCCCTGGGTGTATCAAAGTCTGTACTGACTACTCAGACTGGCAGTGGCTTTCCAGGGTCTCAGGTGGAGGTCTTTCACATCCCCTACTACCTGATCTTGTTAAACTGAAGATGCTGGGGATTGAACCTGGGACCTTTTGCATGCCAAGCGGATGTTCTGCCACTGAGCCATGGCCCCTCCCTGTGTTACAGTGCAACAGGTTATTGTCTGCCATGGCCCCATGCAGGAGCCTTGTCTCCACAATATTCATGAGAACAGAGGGGCTTGCGGCATTGTCTGTGGCCTCTGGTAGAGAATCTGTCCTATTTTGCCTGCCTGTGCCTTGAAAGGGAGCTGGTGTACAGCACAGGGACCGGGGAATTTGCTGATTTGAATGTCACCTCTGCCAAGGACAAGGTATTTCTTTATATCATGTCCACCCCACTCCCCCCTCCCCATCAGGGACCCAAAGTGGCTTTCAGTGTTTCCCCCTTCTCCATTTTATCCTCACAACAACCTTGTGTAGTAGGTTAAAGTTTCAAGTGTGACTGGCCCAAGGTCACTCAATGAACTTCCATGGCAGACCATGGGGACTTGAACCTGGGTACTTTTGATCCTCTAACCACTGCAACATGCTGGCTCACGTGGCCTTAAGTCAAGGAACTCTTGGCTTTCAGGTGTGCCAAAACTCTCCCTCCCTACTGGCATTTGCTAGACGTTTGCAGGTCATGAACAATGTTCCCTCTAAGCTGTGGAGTCTTGTGAGCAAAACTTCTACGTTGTGAGCTACTGACATTAAAGCTGCGAGCAAGAGATTTGGCTACTGCATAAATTAGTTTGCTCTGGAGCCATCCTTCCTGAGCTAAGACAAAAATGTGTGAGCCAGAGGCTAAGAAACTGTAAGCCAGCTCACACTAACTCAGCTTAGGGGGAACAGTGTTTGCAGGTCATGATACCTGCGTACCATGCAGGGCTGTTGCAAAGATAACTAATGTGCGTGAAGTGTTTTGAAACCACTGTGTGTCGAGTTACGTTCTTGGCCCGCGTATGATATTTGAATGCAGCCCTGTCACTTTCTGTGATTTTCGTCCCTGAGAATCTCTCTGTGTGCGCTTTACATTTTAAATGCGAGCTCGTTTTTTGTCTGCACGTCATGCTGTGAACGTTTGAGGAAGCGGAGATGTTAGCCGTAAGTAGGGGGGGGATTGAGTTTAAAATATGCTCGCCGGCAGCTGGTCTTCCCCCTCCCTTCTCCCCCGCCCTCCCCTCCTTCAGCTGCTTCATGTGGTTAACCGTGTAAACATATTTTCCTGGCAATAGGGCAGCATAAAGCACACTTTGTTTTGAGTAGCTCAGCTGCAGTTCGCTGGAAAATAAGTTAGATAAAAGCAAGGATAAGCTTAAGCTAATATTACAGTTGCCCGACAAATGAAACGTGGGGTTTTGTTTTGAAGGGTCCACTTAAAAGTACATTTGGGTGAAAAGGGCAGATGTGTCGTGGGGGTTCTCCCCTCATTGTTAGAGAGAATTCCTGGCTTAAGATCAGGTATATTTCTTTCTCATAATCAACCGCTTCATGTTTGACCAGTACAAAACCAGTAGATGTTTGCTTGATAGTGCTAAATCAAGCCAGTCTCTCAAAGGAAGAGAAACCACACCAGGTGGTGTGCGCAAGCTCTTGCATGGGTGTCCGTGGTTTTCTGTTGCAAAAACCAACACTAGGAGGGGAGAAAAGAATGGGAGAAAATAGGCAACTGCATCTGATTCCCAAGCCTTTGGCATTAAGGGAATTAGGTGCCCAGACTTTGATTCATAGGGGTGGATTGGGAGATGCATTTGGCATACATGGGTCCCTCGGCTTATGTCTACCAAGGACACTTACCTGTCATGTTAAAGGGGAACAGCTGCCGGGGAAGATCACCTTTACTGGAGACACGCGAAAGAGGTGGCCGGTCAGGCATCAGTACTGAATTAGGTGGTGCGAAGGTATGATATGGTATAAGGAAATGTCATGTTTGTATGGTGGTGCTCCATCTTTAACACTCAGGGTGACATTTGGGGGAGGGGCCATGGCTCAGTGGAAGGGACTCTGCTTTGCATGGTCTCAGGTTCAAACCCCGGTGTTATGTACTGAATGTGAATCCCTCCTATCTATTCACATGTTAACCTTGAGTCTGAACGTGGCTCTTCAGATGTCGCATTGCTATTGGTCAGTTTCTGCGAAACCTGTGTAATTACCCAATCACTGAGTGATATTGTTGCAAAGAGGGAACGGTCCTGATTGGCCTTTATCCCTGTATCCTGATTGGCTTTTATCCCAGCGTTACTATTGGTTCTTATCTGACTATGGGTGTGGCTTTGACAGCCCGGGAGAGTTTAAAAGAAGGAGCTGTGCTTCCCTTGGTGTGTGTGTGTTCAGTCATGTGTTCCTGACTTACAGTTGCTGTTTAATAAAGCTGAAATCACTTGACGCTGAATCCTTTGTTGAGTCTCATACTTAACACCCGGCATCTCCAGTTGAGAGCATCAGGTAGAAGGCGATGTGCATGGGGGGGGACCGCTGCCTGAAACTGTGGAGAGCCACTGCCAGTCTGACTAGTCAGTATTGACCTTGGTGAGCCGATGGTCTGATTCAGTACAAGACAGCTTCGTGTGTTTTATCTTTCTAGTCTTAAATGATGTGAGGGTGGATTGAGGGACCATTGTGCTCAAGGCCGCGTCTGCTTAGTAAGCTTCCTGACCAAGTTGGGGGTTGAAGCCAGGTCTCTTGGGTTGGTCTTAGTCACACATTCTGCCAACTGTACCTCCCTTCAAGAGGAGAACCTCACACCTTCTGCATGCTCTGTTAGTCCCCTGCTAAATTTGTGTTTTTATCCAGGTTGCTTAAGGGGACATATATGGTTCTACCTTCCCCATATCATCCTCACTGCATCCCCATGTAATAGTATGGGTAGACTTGCATCCAGTAGCACCTTCAAGACCAAGAAGATTTTCAGGGTAGAAGCTTTTGAGAGTCAAACCTCCCTTCGTAAATTATAAGAAGTTATGGGGTCTTTACATCCCAGTCAGAAGGTGGAAGGGGTGTCGTAAAGGATGTGACGGTACAATGCATATTGCAGTGGCCATTTTCTCCAGGTGAACTGATCAGAGCAGAGAGGAAATGCTCAGGGGCAGAACATTAGCATCTGCAGTGAGACGGATCTGTAGCACAAGGGTCCCAACCCTTTTTGAGAAAGAGAAGGAGAAGAAAAGAGATTGTATTTATACCCCGCCCTTCACTCGGAGTCTCAGAGCGACTTACAAACTCCTTTCCCTTCCTCACAACAGATGCCCTGTGAGGTAGGTGGGGCTGAGAGAACTCGGAGAGAAACTGCTCTTTCAAGGACAGCTCTGACAGAACTATGGCTTGCCCAAGGTCATCCAGCAGCTGCAAGTGGAGGAGTAGGGAACCAAATCCAGTTCTCCCAGATTAGAGTCCATGCACTTAACCACTACACCAAATTGTGGGCACCTTTGGAATTCTGACACAGCACGGTGGGTGCAGCAACAAAATGGCTGTCACAAAATGGCTGCCGCAGAAGGTTTCAGTTACACAGTGGTGGCCCTTGTGCTGTGGTGGCGGCCGCTGCCAAAGCAACATTTTTAAAAAAAATCTGCATAGCCAATCAAATCTCAATAGTCATTCAGAAACTTTGCTGGGAAAAAGCCCTCCCTGGTGCCACCCACTTCCTGAAAACACTTGATGGGCTCCAGAAAAAGGGTTGGTGGGAACAATAAGACCCATAGGCGCCACATTGGGGGGGCTCTGCTGTAGCATGAAATAGGTCAGGCTAAGGGAATGACTGGCCCCCAAGGTCTACATCCCACCTGGCTTCATGACTGAGCTGAGATTTGGAACTGGGGAGGCCAGAGTTCAGTCCGTTCCACTCACCACTACCCTACCCTACCCTACCCTGATTCCTCCTCTAGCTCTGGAGTCTTCTTGATTCCTACAGAGACTCTGTTTTCGCAAAGCAAGAGAGTCTCCTGGGCATGCTCTGCAAATCTATCTGCAGGATCAGGGTCAGAGTGTGGGCATTCAGGGTAGGCACTGGCCAAGCAGAGACCTGCAGGCTCTTGACTGCAAAAAATACAAATTGCCCCCCCCCTCTCAGGGCCAAGTCACTTCCCCCCAGCGAGTTCTCTGAAAGAGTCCTCCGGTCACTGTGCACTGTTCTGAAGTCATACCATCCGGGCTTGTAGCCAGCAGCATTTGTGGTGGCAGGGCCCTGGGAGTTCAGTATGGAGGGGAGAAGGGCACTGAAAGCCAACATGAAGTGGCATGAAAATTACAAGCTGTTTTAGTGCATCCAGTTGTTAAACAAATTTCATTTGCCGTAAAGAGCCGTTTGTCAGTCATCACAGTGCCTTAAGTATTCATGGATCCAGATAGTGGCAAAGAGGAACAGGGATTTATTTTTATTTATATTTGCATTATTGGAGGTCTGCCTTTCTCTCTTGGGATCCAAGGTGGATTACAGAGAATGAATCAAGGTGGTCAACAAGATGGGACATTCAATAGACAATTAACTAGGAGTTGGGTTGTGGAACCAACCAGAAGTCTAAGAAAACCCCAGAACTGAAGCAGAGCACAGGTGCTAACATGACACAATAAATGATGCAAAGCCCTGCGGTAAAAAAAGCATCTGGAGTAGGCCTGGGTAGCCCAATTTCATCAGAGCATGGGAGCTAAGCAAGTTAATACTTGGATGGTTAATACTTGGATAAAGGTAAAGTACAGGTTCCCTTGCTCGAAAGCCAGTCGAATCCGACTCTAGGTTTGCGGTGCTCATCTCCGTTTCAAAGCCGAAGAGCCAGCGCTGTCCGAAGATGTTTCCGTGGTCATGTGGCCAGCATGACTAAACACCAAGGCGCACGGAACGCTGTTACCTTCCCACCAAAGTGGTACCTATTTATCTACTTGCAATTTCTTGCTTTCAAACTGCTAGGTTGGCAGGAGCTGGAACTAGAGACGGGAGCTCACTCCGTCATGCGGCACTCTCGGGTCTCGAACTCCTGAACTCCTGACCTTCCACAGCCTGCAGTTCAGCGTCTTAACCATTTGAGCCACCGCAACTAATACCATGGTATTAATACCACAGTTAATACTTGATGGGAGACTACCAAGGAAGTCCAGGGTTGCTGTGCAGAGAACTGCAATGGCCAGCCATCTCTTGCTTTGAAAACTCCATGACCCTGGGGTCGCCATGAGTCAGTTATGAGTTGCTGGATTTATTACTGTTGGGGGGGAAATATTGTACAGTATTGTATTCCCTTGATAGGAGGGAAAAGGCTAGATATTTCTTATCCCCAAAGCTTCCAGAAAGTGTCCAGTAATTACTCCTAGGGCTGCCAGCTCTGGGTTGGGAAATACCTGGAGATTTTGGGAGTAGAGCCTGAGAAGGAACTTCAGTACAGTGTAATGCCATAGGGGGGTCCCCCATCTACAGTGGTCATTTTCTCCAGGGGAACTGATCTTCCTTGCACGGAGATCAGTTGTAATCCCAGGGGATCTCCAGCCACCACCTGGAGTTTAGCAACCCTAATTATCCTGAAGGCACCCTCTTCTCCAGGAGTGGGGTTCCAATCCTGCTTAACGTAGTCCCATTTAGAGTGTGTGTCCTGTCCCTCTCCGTAGACTGGTTATTCAACCTGCAACTTTGCATGATAAGGAAGATTTTCATGCGCAGAGTTGAAGGGGGATGAAAGCCTGTCTGTGAGGAAACTCTTCAAATGGCTGGTGAGTCACCAGCACTTTCTCCCGGCTGTCCTTTTCATTTCTGTCTCACGTAAAAGAGGTAATTGAGATTCTTTAAACAAAAAAACCCCAAAACAACACAGCAGTTTGTGGCCACAATTGCTGTTCAAGTGGCACTTCTCTCCAGGTGTTCAGGCACCACAAAGTTACTTACAACTGCTAAAGAGGTCTCTGGAAATCAACACTTTTGTTTTCTTTTCGTGGTTTCCTTTCTTTTCCTTTTTACCTTGGCTGTGATCTACTGCCTTGCGCTGGCTGATTAGGGAGGAAAAAAGCTCTCATTAATTCAACAGTAGCAGAGCAAAGACAGCAGAAGAACAAAGCAATATTTTGCCTTTGACATTGGCTTGATGTTGACAACTTCCTCTTTTTTTTTTTTTTCAACTTATGCATCTGGGGATTTTGCTTCCTCTCTCTCAACGGTAAGGACACTTCGACTTGATAACAGTCAGGATTTCTGTGCTACCTGGGAAGGAGAAGTGCGCTTGACAGAACAGGATCCAACCCCAGTGGCCATTTCTTCTTGTTCTTACGTGGATAGGGGTTGTATTTAAATCTCAGTGTGAGAAATTGCAAACGGAAGGGTCGGAGTGTTAACAATGGCTTCAGATATTTTGCATTTTTAAAAACATTTATAAAGTTTCCAAAATGTTAGTGCTGTCTGTTTTTGGATTCGATAGTAGCAGATGAGTGGAATGGATAGGGTAGGGTCGCTAAATTTAGGCTTGGGGCCTATCCTGCCTGCATGAAGTTTGAGGCCTGTGGTGGATTTTGTGTAAGGAAAAGGAGCCCGTGCAGCTTGGTTTTTAGCTTGGAAAAACTCCAGGTATTGGATTTCTAAATAGGGTTGCCAACCTCCAGCTGGGGATGGAGATCTCCCAGGATTCGAACTGCTCTCCAGGTAACAAATCGGCTCCCCTGGAGAAAATGGCTGCTTTGGAGAGCGGCCTCTATGACATTATACACTGCTGAAATAGGGTCACCAGATCCCTTTTGCCCGCCAGCCAGGGGTGGGAGGTTGTTCCGGGAGGGGGGAAGTAACATCGCCCCCCATTACCCTGAAACAGTGACATTGCACATGATGTGCCTGTGTCACTGGAAGTGACGTCAGCACGTTGGCGACATCAGGGGTGACGTTCTGGATACTGGGCAAAAATCTACGGTAAAATTGGCATCAAGCCATAGAGTTTTGTCCAAAATCCAGAGCGCCCCCCCCCGATGTTGCCGACGTGTCAACATCACTTCCGGGTGACTCAAGCAGGTTGCATGCGGCATTGCTGTTTGGGTGAGATTCCCTCCTGTTGGGCAGCTGGCTGGTGGTGGGCAGGAGCCCACAAAATCGGGGAATCCCTTGCCTTCCTGCCCCCACCATGTAAATGGCAACCCAATGCTGAAATCAGGAATCTTGTTGGTGAAACCGCTATTGAATGTTGTTTTTTCCTGGAGCTTGTATTCCCTTGGAGCTTGTACCTGTACCAGAAAGTCATGTTTCCAGGCCATCTTATGTGTATTGGGAAGAAGCACTTTGTCTATGCTCAAAGGCATTTTTTTTTCTGTCATAACTTTGCACTTTTCCAAGAATGAAACCTGGTATTTAGCAAAGGTTCTTCATCTACGTACAGTGGACAGCTTGTGGGCCTGAAAGTTGGCATATGTCATATATATACTTGGATTCTCCGCTTCTATTATGCCCCTGATATTTCCTGCCTCTCTTCAGCCTTCCCCCTTTTTCCTTCATCGATGTTCAAAGCCGCTCTCCATATCGCGGCATTCATCATGCTCGTCACGGCACAAGAGAGACTCGCACAAAGCCGCCTTTCTTGTCACATGAGATTTGAGCAGAAATGACAGCTGGATAGGAGCCCTTTCGACAGCAGACGGGGGGGGAGGGAAGGTGGTACAATTCTCGCCCTGGTGTAGGAAGGTTTTGTGCAGCATCGTGGGTAATGAACACCGCCCCCTGCCCCCCCCCGTGAAATCCATACCTGACCTGCAGAAGCGCTAGCTTCTGAGTACAGGTTTATGCCTCGCATTGAGCAAGCTTTGAAAAGAGGGAGGAGGAACCGGGGGGGGCGCACTGGAAATTTGCACGGTTCTTTTTGCCTACCACAACCCCCAGAGCAATCTCTATTCCATGTTCTGTGACTTCTTCCAGTAGCTCACAAAGGGGGGAACTAAATATTCCCTTCTAGCCTCTTACTTCTTAGGCCTAGGTTTGAGAACGTTCAGGTGGGGCCTGCACCTGATTAAAGCTGATCTCCAGATTAAAAATTGTTTCCTTTTGAGGCAACAGCAGCTTTGGAGGGCAGACTCCACAGCATTACATGCTCACCTTTACTCCCTCCCCAGGCCCTTGTCCCTAGATCTCCAGGCATTTCACTTCCCACAGTTGGCAGTTGTATTTAGACCCCGTATCTCCCGTATGGGGGATAATAGGAGTCCACCTTAATGGCCTGTCATAGGGATTATGAGGGGGTCTCCGTAAATCATATGTGATTTGATGGCGCCTGATGTGCCCTGACTGGGATAGCCCAAGTTAGCCTGGTCTTGTCAGATCTCAGAAGCTAAACAGCGTCAGCCCTGGCTAGCATTTGGATGGGAGACCACCAAGGAATACCAGGGACATGACGTGAAGGCAGTCAATGGCAAACCACCTCGGAACCTCTCTTGCCTTGGAAACGCATAAGGGTTCACCATATATCAGCTGTGACTTGATGGTAAAAAAAAAATGATGATGTCTACAGTACACTTTGGATGCTGAAAGCGCTATACGAATGCATCTCCATTAGAAGGAGCCCCAGTGATCCATTGACTTCCAAAAGTGGTTCTCCATTTGGAGCGGCACAGCAGTGGGTTTCTGGCCATGATGGATCTCCCGCACTTTGCTTGCTGGTTTATATGAGAGGAGGAGGAGCAGAGTAACTTAGCTAACACCTCAGCTGCTCCTAGGTGTTCTTCCCTTGTCTGTATATTGTCATGGTTGGACCAGATGGCAAAATGTCAGCCATTTCCCACTTGAATGTGTTAGATTTATATTCCAGTTTTCCAACCGTCTTCTCCCAAAATGGCCAGCATCGGTAAAGAGACAGGCTCTGTCTCAGTTTTACAATCTTTTTTTAAAAGACACATTGATGAAGGAAAAGGCAGAAGAAAATTAGTTTGACTGTTGGGATGTTTAGTCAATTAACACACACACACACACACACCGGGATCTTGCTTTGCTGAAAGCTGTGGAACATTCCTGTGGGTGGTGACTTGGGCCATAAGGCCACATTTCTCTAACCGTAGCCTGTTCTGGGGGAAATCAAAACAAGTTTTTGTTCTGTTTGTTCCAGAGTCATTGTGGTGTATTAGCTAGAGCCAGGGTCCCCAAGTGGCGCCATGGCACCCACCACTACCTTTGCTGGAGGCTGCCAGGTGGGTATGATTGACATCATCCCAATGGGGCATGGGGGATGTTCTAGCATTTTTTTGGGGGGGGACTCTATGGTGACCATAGAGGGTTTTTTTACACAAATATTAGAGTGTCCCCTGAATGATGTGCCCGGCGTGATGATGTCACTTCTGGGTGACATTGCACATGTCAGAAGACCCCAAGCGCCAGGCTGGAGTCCCCCACTTGGTCAAAGGTAAGACCTGGCGACCCTACAGGTGGGGCTTTTGTCCAGAAAGAGTTCTGGTTGGCTACTGGAGATATGATTGTCCGTGCACATGTTTTAAAACATTGTTTTGCACAAGAATTGCACAAGAATCTTCACTGTAGTTAAGCTCCAGCATTTTGTGACTGTGCCTGCCACACTGCATCAGAATTCTGAAGGTGCCTGCAGGCTTCAAAAGGTTGGGGACACCCCCCCCACCCCGGGGTTAGAGTTTCAGACTAGGATCTGGGAGACCCAGGTTAGAATTCCCACTCTGTCATGGAAACTCGCGGGGCTGGTCACTATGCTTCATCCTAACCTACCTTGCAGTGTCGTCGTTAGGATAAAATGCAGGAGGGGAGAACCACGTTCTGAGCTGCTTTGGGTGTACATGGTGGAGTGAAGCGGGATGTAACTAGCTAAATAAATAAAAATCGAAGGTGCACAAACTCTGTTTACCATCTGGTCATACAGTCCAGATGGTAACACTCATCCCGGGGTAGCCAGCTCGCGTGGGCAACGTGATATGGCGCCGGGAGCTTTTCTAAAACAATGCCTTTGTGGTGGGAAGGGCTTATCTGCCACTCTCAGTGTACATTTCATGTACGTTATCTTGTAATCTTTTCAACAGCCCTGTAAAGTAGGCTAATATTGTTTACCTTTTGCGGATGGGGGAAGGGCTGAGGAAGGGTAGCTTGGTACTACTCAGCTAATACACGGCAGACCGGAGATTTTGAACTCCAGATTTCCTGGACGACGGCTCAGTCTCTGCATCTTTGTGCAATACCAGCTCTCGATCTTAGATTAGATTTGTTGGTTTTTTTAAAATGTACACCTTTACAAGCATCGTGATCTGTGGCGACCTTTTAGCCTCTGTCGCTAGAACATCCAGAGGAAAGAAAATCCAGTGGGAACGAAGTATATTGCCAGAGTAGAAGGGACATAGAAATATTGCCAGGTTGCAAGAACAATGGAATTTGGACATCCTCGTCAGCCTATACAAAGTTTTTAAAAAGCTTATCAAATTAACACTAGAAGGGCGGCCCTAGTAAAAATGGGGCAACATTGCAAAACATCAAGAACGTAAAAGGGTTTAAAAAGCATTACAAGAAGGAACAAACATGGTGGAGTTTTCTCAGTAGCGAAAGAACAAAATGGACTTGAATTAAAGGACAGCTGAGATAGGAAGGTGTCAGTTCTGGTTTTCTGTACACTGCCTACCCACCACAGGCATGTCAATTATTAACTAGTGTTAGTGACTGTGACACGTAAACATGTCTGGGACGTCTCCTGTTTATACAGATAGGCACACACATATATCCAGTGCAGATGGCCGGTACCCGGGTTCCACTTCCCACTAAAGGGTGTACATAAATAATGAAGCTGGCCAAAGCAGGCTGGCGCTGGCTGAGTAGCGAGCCTTGCGCGGTCTGCCGCTCGAGTGGGTAACACTATATCAGCCAAGCGTTCTGCGCCAGCTGATTTCAACAGGACACGCACTGTACTAATGGCTGCTTGCAACAGGCCAAGAGAATGGGGGCCATTGTTCTTGCAGGCATAAGGCGTCCACAGTGTAAAGTCAGGTGGAGCTTTTCCACAAGAGGATTGCCTTCGTATAAACCTCCCGAGAGCGCATAAAGGCCTTTGAAAATAGCTCTGTTGTGCTGCTTTTTTAAAGTCTCCGAGGGGAGATGTTCAGTGGCATGGGATCTTTATCTGTTCCCCGCCTCCCTTTGTTTAATAAACGAAAAAAGACCATCGCAGCTCCAAGAGCTGAGGCATTCAGAGCCATGGCTTGAGATTCTCAGGAAGCAATGTGGCACTTAATGGGAGGGGGGGACTGGACAACCAGAATTTGCATTTGCTTTAAGAGTGCTTAGGACAGGAGTCCATAACGGGGTGCCATCCAAGGGTTTCTCGGAAGTGAGTAGGGCCAGGCGGGGCTCCTGCCCAGCGGGATTTCTGATTGGCTGTGCAGATTCCAGAGCTTCAGATTGGCAGTTGAAAATCCAATTGGCTGTGCAGGTGAAAATAACATTGTTTTGGTGGCCACTATCTCTACAGTGTTGGTTTTATTCTCTCTTTCACACCTCCGTCCCAGTGTACTTTTTAAAACTCCTCTTGTCCCTTGCATTTGGGCTTCCCCTGTGAGTGTATGTGGGGCTCCCACTCCTCCACGTGCAACTGCTGGTGTGACCTTGGGTCAGTCATAAGCTCTTTCGGAGCTGTTCTCTCAAGGGCACTTCTCAAGAGAGCTCTCTCAGCCCCACCTGCTTCACAGGGTGACTGTTGGGAGGGGAAGGGAAAGGAGATAGGAAGCTGCTCTGAGACTCCTTTGGGGAGTGAAGGGCAGGGTATAAATCCAATCTTCTCCTCCTCCTTTCTCTCATAGTGGCCATGTTGTGGTTGCACCCACCAGTCTGGCATAGAAACATCCTAAATATATAAATAACTGGTTTGTATATATTTGGTTGAAAATTGATGGAAATACTAAAGGACGAAAGAAAAACCTGTTGAGCTTCCTCATCATCCCCCTTCTTCTTTCCTGGTCTCCAGGCCTGCCTGCAAGAGAGCTGCCCCCCACTTGTGGCTCCCAGTTGATTGGCTGAACCAGTCGCCCTTCAGCTTAACATGTCCAAAACTACCTTGCCGTTGCCTTCATACGCTCACTCTTGAGAAAATGTGGGATGCCTTGGCAAAACTCTGGAGGAATCTCTTTGCAGAGTCACCTAGTTTTCTAGAGCCATTTCTTTATATGTTAATGAACTGGTAACTTGAGGACTGGCCCTGGAACAAGGGTCACTGGGGGTGTGGGAGACAGGTATTTGTGAATTTCCTGCATTGTGCAGGGGGTTCGACTGGATGGCCATGGAGGTCCCTTCCAACTACTCTATGATTCCAGGGTTGTGGGTGGTTTTTTTTTAATGTGAACCAGTGTCCGGTGTAGGGTTTAAAACTGTAAGTAACATCCAGCAGTTTGGAATACATTTTCCTGCAGAGCTTAGGAGTGTGTGTGTGTTGGGGGGGTGTTGCTGACCTAGTTGCACCAAACTGGAGAGATGGCTTTTGCTATGTGTGCGTGTGTTTGGAGTTTGGGGGGAGGCGGTAAAGACCATCCACTGAATCGGCCTGAACATCTGTTCGTGCTTTTGTGGTTTATTCCGCATTCCATGCTCTCCCTTCCAGCATCACAAGCAACCTCCTTTTTTTTTTGCAAGGAGGGCGATTGCAGGGGAGGAGGAGAAAAGTAAATATCCACATATGCACCATTAGGACTCGCGGGGTGGAAGAAGAATCCATTAGAGCGATCATTTCCTTGAGTTAGCTAGATATAGGTTCCCTCTAAAGAGGAGAAAATAAGCGAGTGCGGGTTCAGCTAATATTTATGTCATCTGGGAGGGCGAGGCAGAATGCGCAATGAATCTGCAGAATGCTTAGCTGCGATGCCTGGAGGGGCAGTAAGGGAACTTGAACACTAAATCAAAACCTTGCAGCCGCACTAACCCGATGATGAAAACTTCCAGACCTTGCCATTATGTAGTCGCCTAATACTGGCTGCAGGCCTTTCATTGGTAACCGTTGTGCTCCTCTGGAAGTGTGCATTCACACAAGAGCTGATACCCAGAATTAAACTTTGTTGGTCTTGCCGCTGGACTCAAGACTTTGTTCGGTTGTCTTTCATAGTTGTGTTGCTAGTACAGCCCTACTGGTGTCTCTCCAAATATTTGCATGGCACTTCTTTACTGATGGTGCTCCATCTTCTTGAGGCTTTGACCGCATGACTGCATGAACTGGGGAGTATAACAATTTTTTAAGTAGAAAAGAGCCAAGTGTCCAGCCTTAAAGACTAACAAAATACGTGGCAGGGTATGAGTATTCGTGGGTCATCGCTCACTGCTTCAGATACACAGCTAGAATGGGAGTCCATCTGTCCTACTTATTGGAAAATGGAGTGATTTCAGATGCACAGATGACATTGGTTCACCCAACTGGAGGAAGGGAGTGTTGGTTCACTCAACTGGAGGGAGGAAAGGTGGCAAGGTATGACCGAATCTCATCAGATCTTGGGAGATAAGCAGGGCTGGTACTTGGATGAGAGACCGCCAAGGAATTCTCTGCAGAGGAAGGCAATGGCGAACCACCTCTGCCTCTCATTTGCCTTGGAAGCCCCTTACTGGGATCACTGTAAGTTGGTTGCAACTTGACATCCCAAACATGTGTGTGTTACTCAAGTACTAATGATTAGAATTTATCCCCTATAGTAGCGTTCAATGCAACCCAAAGTGAGCATGTGGGGTCTATAACTGGTAATGTGTAATGTATAAAGTAATGTATAATCTATAATGTATAATGCTGGGAATAAGGGCTTTTCAGATGTTATGTTTGGAGGGAATCCAGCCCCATGAGCCTGCAATACAATTGTTGTATTGTACCTGCAATAATTGTAATTGTTGTTTTGTCTGAGTAGGGCAGCTCGTACGTTTTCCACCTTCTGTATATGGCAGCACAGTACCTTACTTTTTGCAACGTGGGTTTCGTGTGTATTGAGGTGGGCAACTAATACAGTTACCCATTCACGCAAAATAGAGGCAATGCATATTGGGAACCATGTGTGCACAGTTGTTCCTCCCCTCCCATGTAACAACGTTGGGAAAAGCCTGCTTTCAGTAAAACGGCTACGTCCGAGTCCTGAAGCACCTTAAGAGACCAACAAGATTTTCGGGGTTAAGAGTCAGCGCTCTCTTTGTCAGAGATGGGAGCACTGACTCTTGAGAGCTATGCCCTGGGAACCTGGTTGGTCTTTAAAGTGCTCATGAACTCCAATCCAGCTGTTCGGACGCAGAAGCAGCTCTTTTGTCTTGTACCTCTTGTGCTTTTTTGACCTTTTAGGAAGTTATTGGTATTCCACTCCAGTTCAGTGTGGTGGTTAAGAGTAGCTGGACTCTAATCTGGGAGAACTGGGTTTGATTCCCCGCTCCTCCACATGCAGCCAGCTGGGTGACCTTGGGGTCAGTGACCATTCTCTCAGAGTTGTTCTCTCAAGAGCAGTGCTCTCAGAGCTCTCGCAGCCCCACTGACCGCACAGGCAGTGTTCCCTCTAAGCTGAGTGAGTGTCAGCTAGCTCACAGTTTTTTAGCCTCCCGCTCACACATTTTCTGTCTTGGCTCAGGAAGGATGGCTCCAGAGCAAACTAATTTATGCAGTAGCCAAATCGCTCGCTCACAACTTTAATGCCGATAACTCACAAAGTAGGATTTTTGCTCACAAGACTCCACAGCTTAGAGGGAGCATTGCTCACAGGGTGTCTGTTGTGGGGAGGGGAAGGGAAGGTGATTGTAAGGTGCTCCGAAACTCCTTCAGGTAGTAAAAGGCAGGGTATAAAACCAACTTTGCAGGAGTTCCACAACCTGGGTTTTCCACTGGATGGCTTGTTCAGTAGCAGTAGCTCTCCTTAGGGTTTAGGGAAAGGCATACTGAGTGCAGGGGTTTTTTTGCGAGGAGGGGGCTGAACTCATTCACTGGGGTCTGCCTGAGAGCAGAGCCACTGGATCACACCAGAGGTTTACGTAGTCCAGGATTATGCATTGCTGTGTGCAACCCAAAGGCCTTCAGAAAATACACAGTCACAGGCCATAGGCAGTAGTTATTCTGATTCTTGCACCACAGCAACTGATACCTAGTGAACTTTTATCCAGTTCTTCTGAGGAAGCTCAGAGCAGCATGTGTGTGTACATGAGTGCCATCAATTGCTGTCAAATCCATGTAGGGTTGGCAGGTCCTCACCAGCTGCTTTGCATGCGTGTCATGGTGACGTCACCGGCATTGGGGGTGGGTGACGCTCTAGTTTTTAGGCAAAACTCTATGGTTTGAGCCCAGTTTTACCGTAGAGTTTTGCACAATGCAGGAAAATCACAAATACCTTCCCCCCACCCACCCCTAGTGACCACTGTTCCACGCCCAGAAGATGACAAAAAACCTCCAGGATATGGAGAGACATTGCTTTCTGATCCCAGAGTGGTGATCAGCATTTCCCTGGGCGTGTAAGAAAGGGCCACAAGAACTAAACACTGTGGCAGCCCTTCTTGCCCTCCCATCTCATGATCTGCCTAAGTTCACCGAATCAGCATTGCTGTCAGATGGCCGTCTAGCCTCTTTTTTGAAAACCCCCAAAGGAGGAGAGCCCACCACCTCCCAAGGAAGCCTGTTCCACTGAGGAACCGCTCTGCCAGGAAGTTCTTCAATTACTTGACTTCCAACATATTCTAGGGCTGTGTGTTCCATGAATTAACTGTATACTGTGTGACAGTCCTGTCTTCTCTGTCCTGAAACTGTTGCTTGCTCCGTGATTCCATTGGATGTTTCTGAGTTCTACTATTATGGCAGAGAGCTCTATCAGCAACATGCATGATTTTGCAAACAGCCGTCATGCCACTTTCTGTCTGATTTGTTTTCTAAATTAAAAAAAAGAGCCAAACGCTTCAGTTTTCCCTTGTCGGAAAGATGCTCAGCCCCCTTGTATAAATCTTGATTGTCCTTTTCCACATCTTTTCCAGCTCTCTACCCCTTTCACGATGCATTAAAAACGGAATCTTTTTTCATGGAAAGTGCCGTAGACCTTTCCCACCATCGGTGCTTAGGACCCTGTTTTTACCTTTCCTTTTCTCATCGAAATCCGTTTCTCGCAGTTTCTTCTCTCTTCCTCCTCCCCCCCCCCGTCTTATAAACTTGTTCTGATGCTACTTAACATGCATGGTTTATTTTTAGAGCAAACCATGTCAGGCAGATTTGTACTAATTGTTGCCAGTGACACGTTTTAGCTCCTCCGGCGCTGTCAGGGAAGACAATATTGGATGATTGTGCTTGTGCAGAGACTAAAAATGATTTTAATTAAACAATCGTAGCGTAGCATCCTGCATGTGCAGGCCCTTCCCTTTTCTGTTTTTTTTGTTTGTTTGTTTCAAACGTGCACCCCTCTTGGATCGCAGGTGTTCTGCGGCAAATTGAATCTGCTGTTGTGTTGCCTTTTTATTTATTGCCGCCAAATGCATAAAGAACAAGGATGAAAACAATCTCTGCCATCCTCATTAAAACAGAAGCAGGGACACACTTCTTGCCCCGCCATTCTGATGACTGTTCAGTCTCAATTTGTGTGGGTTGGGGTATTCCCCCCCTTCGGTTGTTGTGGTTTTTCTTTTTAATTTGTTCCACTTGGTTAGTATAAATTGTTTTCTTAGTGGTACGAGAACTGCTTCTCCCCCTACCCACCCCTCAATGCTTTTGAAGGCTTTGATTGACTCCGGAATGGTTGGAATTGTGCCAGTCTATATGGTGGCAGTTCTGTGTCAGACTGGGACCCAAATTCCTGCTCAGCAGTGAAACTCTTTCAGTTGGCCATGGGCCAGCTTTCTCCCCTCATCTTTGGCTTTCTAGCCTACCTCGTAGGGTGGTTGTGATGATAAAATCGAGATGGACGAGAACTCGCTAGGGTGAGATGTTTGGGGGGGATGGTGGAATAAAAATGCGAGAGGAAGAAGAAAAGAGATTGGATTTACACCCCGCCCTTCGCTCGGAGTCTCAGAGTGGCTTACAATCTCCTTTCTCTTCTCCTCCCCACAATAGATGCCCTGTGAGGTAGATGAGACTGAGAGAGCTCTGAGAGAACAGCTCTGAGAGAACTGTGGCTTGCCCAAGGTCACCGAGCAGCTGCATCTGGAGGAATCTGGAGTTCTCCCGGATTAGAGTCTGTGCTCTTAACTACTACACCAAAGTGGCTGTGTCTGGATTCAGGGGGGCCATTTAAAACACCCATCAGCTGCTGTTTTGTATGCAGATGTGAACAAGCTGTTTTGTATGCACTTATCTTGCATTTCTGAATGGCTGGGTCTTGCACATGTGAAATGACTGGGAAATAGTTTCAGGACAGACAAAAGGAGTAATGAAATGGTGGAATTCACTGCTAGTGGAGATAGTGGTGGCTATGACATAGATAGCTTTAGAAGGGGATTAGACAGATTCGTTGAGTAGAGGTCCATCAGTGGCTACTCGCCATGGTGACTTTAAGGGAATCTCCACAGAAAGAAAAAGCAAACCTGAATTGCCACTGTTAAAAGGTAGCACTTTGTCGGCCCTCCAGTGCAACTGATAGGCCAACAGTTACATGAAACAGTATGCTGGGCTAGATGGACTACTGGCCCGATCCAGCAAATCTGGCTTTTGCTATTAAAAAAAAAAGCAAAGAAATCTTAAGTGTCTTCTGGGCCGAGTCCACGTGAGAAGTGCTTCCACAGCACATTAGTTGCTGAAGTTATTCAGATTTGTCTTTGCTTTTGGGGACCCACAATAGCAGTTCTGGTGTGCCAGCCCTGATCCGGATGGCCCCAGGCTGGCCCGATGTCGTCAGATCTCAGAAGCTAAGCAGGGTTGGCCCTGGTCAGTAATTGGATGGGAGACCTCCACGGTCGCTGTGCAGAGGAGGGCAATGGCAAAACACCTCTTGCCTTGAGAACGCTATGGGACCGTGATAAATTGGCTGCGACTTGGTGGGGATTTATGCCACTGCCAGTTGCTGAGGAATACTCAGTGAAAGCCAGTTCAGGAAGGAAGCAGCCTTAGGGAGGCTGGGACAGGTAAGCTGTCATGTGACTGGACACCATCAGGGCCCTGCGGGCTCTTATGCAATCCCATAGGACCTGCAAAGCAGAGATATTCCGCCATGCTTTTGGTGGAGGGCAGCGAGGGTTTGCATCCTGGCCGTCACCCTCCCCCCCCACTCTCCTTCCCCTCAGACGGTTTTACTTCCTCCCCCCACACCTGCCGGAAATGGGAGAAAACTGTAATTTTCTTCACCACTCGATTTTCAGATCGACGTACTAATGCCAATACTGTTTGCATCTATTTTATAGTTTTAATGTTTTTACCAAATTGTGTTTCACCCAGCGCCCTGCAGTCGTAGGGATTGGGCGATCCATAAACGTAATGTAATAAAAACAATAATAAAGGTTCACTCGGTGTGAGCTTCGTTTAAATCCTGAGAACAGTTTTCTCAGTATTGGAAACATTCCACGAGTTTGCGAAAATAGATGGTTCTGGAGGCTGGCTTGTCTTGGGGCTGCCTGAGGAGCCTGAGAATTGTGGCTGAACAGGCTGTGAACATGTATAGACTGTCCTTGTTTCACCCATTTTTGGTCCTCTGCAGGATCCTAGAAAAGCAAAACCTAATTCTCCCCTTCATCTCCCTGGGAAGGGTACATCGATTGCTTAGGGTTGCTGGTGTGACCCTCTTACAGCTATTGTGTTCAGAGTGATTAATTCGGCCTTGCAGGCTGGTAATCAGCCCACAGAGGATACTTCCCCCAGCCAGCTACACGTCCTACAGCAGGGGGTGTCGAACTCATTTGTTATGGAGGGCCAGATTTGATTGGAGTTTGTCGGACCAGGCCATGTGTGTCATAAAATGTCATGTCAGGGAGCGGAGATGTAAACTTGATAAAAGGGCACAAACACAAAGATTTTTCTTTACTTAAACATGCTCAAAACATTAGCGCTCTTGCAATATTTTGTTTATTTAACAGTCTCTGATAACTGACACTTCTTGCTTTGAATTATTGCATCAAAATGTCTGTGCTGTTGCAATCTGGGAGGGGAGGAGCCTCAGCCCAGAGCAGGGAGCAGAAGCTGAGCAATTGAGAGAGTCTGGGAAAGCAAGCTATGACGCAGCAGCAGCAGAACTGGAGGAAGAAGCAGGAGACCGCCAGTCCCTTGCGGGCCTGATAGAAGCCTTCTGGGGGCCTGATTTGGCCCCTGGGACACATGTTTGACATCCCTGTCCTAGAGGACAGCAGGCTTCTTGCCCAAACCTGAGATCCTTACGTGTCTTTATTACCCCTACCAGCGTAGATTTAAAAAGCTGAAATCGCTGCCTTCAGTTTCTGGGGAGCAAAGGGAATTGGATGCAAACTAGACTTTATGATGCCAAATTCAGGTTGGAGATTCCTAGAGACTTGGAGGTGGAACTAGGGGAGGGGACAGGGCATAGAGTCCACCCTGCAAAGTGTCCTATTTTCTCCAGGGGCACTTACCTCTGTAGTCTGGGGTTGTGATTCTGGGAGGTCTCCAGGTCCCACCTGCAAGAGATCGGGGGGAGCGGGCATGGAGTGGCAGCCATAGTTGCTGCTATGATGTCACTTCCGGGAAGACCTGGAAGCAATAACACACCATTGCTGGCAATGGCGTTTTTTATTTTTAATTCTTTCTCCTGCCTTCCATTAGAGTGCTGTTGGGCAGCGGGAAACCCAATACACACCCCAAGCAAATGGCTGCCCTAACTGGAAGGTTGCAGTAGTTGTGGAAGGCCTTAAGGCCATGCATCCAATTCCAGCAGCCTCCCTCTCTTAACCACTCTGTTGCATTGCAATCATGTTGTGTGATGCAATATTAAGCAGGAATTAATGGGTTTTAGAGGCCCATCTTGTGGCCTTCTCAAAATCTCTGTACAGCCTGGCTGGAATTCGACTCCTGCTGCTTAACTCTCCAAGGCTGTGGTGGCTTGCGAGTGACAGTGATTTTCTTAATCGTGTGGGTAAATTGCAAATCAGAAAATAGTGCAAGGCAGAGTAGCTAATGGACTACTGCTGAATGTCTCTCGAGGTGGACAGATTTAGAGCAGGTTAAAGAAAGCTGTGCTTGTCTATAGCTCAGTGCTGGAGAATGTAAAACTCTCCAGCAGCTAGAACTTAATGCACCTGTCTCCTATGAAGATGCTTGCTGTGTTTTGACCAAGATGTGCGAAGGCTTGTTTGGACCGCCCATGAGCCTTGCTCAGAGTCAAGTACCTAGGGTTGCCAGGTCCTACCTTTTGCAAAGTGGGGGAGTCCTGGCCCCTTCCTGGGATGTGTACGTGGTGCAATGGCATCACCCAGAACTTATGTCATCACGCTGCCGCTGTTGGAGGGGACACTCTAGTTTTTGGGCAAAACTCTATGGTTTTTTAATTTCAAAACCATAGTTTGCCCAAAAACTAGAGTGTCACCCCCCCGATAGCACCAACATAGTGATGTCACTTCCGGGTGTGACATCCCTGTTTGGGGGTGGGGTTTTCCTTGCTGGCCAGCTGGCTGGTGGCAGGCTAGAGCCCTGGAAATCAGGGAACCCGGCCCCGACTGGTACCAGATATCACACATCTGGTCATACGGCGTTTGTTAGCTTGCTTCAAAGTGGAAATAGTTTGTCTTAATAGAGCCACACATTATGCCCTTCTCTTACTGCAGCCAACATGTGCGCTCTCCTAATTCCATCAGGTTGCATTTAATCTGTCTGCTACTAGCTCACACTTTGCTACTAGTGGCATGCTTCAAGGTGGTTGCACAAAGGCCTTTTGCCAAATCATTATTATAATCTTCTATTTAATCCCATTTCATTGTTCAAGATGGATCCAGAGTAACTGGCTATTTCTACCCCTTCCTGCCACAGACTAGCCTCAGGTCATTCCTCCGGGTTCCCTGTCCCCCAGGAGCAGCATTTTGCAGAGATCTGTGGAAAGGGGATGCAAGACTTTCCATTCTGGCATTGGGAAATTTAGTCTACATCCAACTGATAGTGTGGAAGACTGGATCCTGAACCCAGATTTTTATAGATCACAGCAGCACTTGGAAGTGAGTTTGTGGTTTGTCTTGCAGGTTTTTTTTCTTTTGGGGATAGGGGCCATGGCTCAGTGGTGAAGCCCAGGCCCGTAGGTATGGTGGGGGTTTGGGGGGCTCCACCCCCTCTCTTAAAGGCACAACCCCACAAGGATTTCTCCTGTAAATGCTTTTTTCAATCATTATAAAGCACTTTCCAAAAAGCGTGCACTCCTTTAAGCAGAGTGGGGTGCTGTAGTTGACTAATTCCCGCACTGAGCAAGAAACTGGTCTCCTTTAAGAGAGTTCTTCTGCCTGAGTGTTGGCTTTCTTGACTAGAGGAGTCATCATCCCCACCAGCCAGCTTCTCATCAGAACTGTTGCTTAGGCTGGCAGAAGTGATTAACTTGCAGCAGCTGAGAACTGTCATCTAAAGTGGTTGACAGCTTGCAATTTAGAGATCTTTCCTGGTAACAGCTTTCTCTTGGCTGA
Organism: Gekko gecko; assembly: GCA_029375565.1. Taxonomy (NCBI): domain Eukaryota; kingdom Metazoa; phylum Chordata; class Lepidosauria; order Squamata; family Gekkonidae; genus Gekko; species Gekko gecko. The sequence continues at coordinate 64,630,948 of JAPDNY010000012.1, read as the reverse complement.
ATGGCTTTTCTTTCTGCACTGAGCACTTCAGCCCCACCAGAAAAAAAGCCTTGCCCCACAAGCCACCAAATCCTGGCTACCGTCCTGGGTAGAGCATCTGCTAAGCGTGCAGAAGGTCCCTGGTCCAATTGCTGACATTGCCAATCGGAAGGATCAGGGAGTAGGTGATGTGAAAGACCCTCTGCCCTGAGACCCTGGAAAGCCGCTGCCGGTCTGAGTAGGCAATACTGACCTTGATGGATTTATGGTCTGATTCAGAATAAGGCAGCATGTATAGTCTTGGGCTCCCTTTCGAGTTTATTTCCTGCGTGTTAATCTCCTCCTCTCCCTATTTTCTCCTCCTCCCTTCTGTGCGAGTGAATCAGAAGAACAGCACATCGTGTATACATAAATAGCTGTGCTGTACTTTTCATCTGAAGGTGCCTGCTTCTCTCCCCCTTCCTTTTCACATCTAACCTTTCAAACAGACAGGATGCCTATTCAAACACAATTCTCGCCTTTAAACCATTTGCAAGCCTCCACGGGGTCCGCAGAATATTTGTATAGCAACCATGCTTGGGAAACGGTGTGTTTTCGAAGAGCTGACAAGAGAAATTCGTGGGGGTATATTAAAATTGCCATTTGTTAAAGAGCAGTGCTTTTGATTCCCCACCCCCCCTTTGCTCTTCAGCTAGCTGGGAAAGATGCATTTTGCTTGCAGGGTGTATAGCAGAAGTGTTTGGATAGTGCAGTTTTTCCTTGATTTCCCGCACTGAATAAATTAAGAACGTTGCATTTAAAAAGGCTAAAAGTTAACCCGCCTCGTATGGAGACGGAGCTTTGTCTCATACGGCTATTGTCTGACTGGCAGTGGCTCTCCAGGGTCTCAGGCAACGAAAGGTCTTAACAACAATATTAAACCTGATGTTTTTGTAAACGCCACCAGGAATTTAATGTAGGAGCTATTGCAAGCCAAGCATGTGTGGAGCAATGCTCCCTCTAAGCTTTGTGAGCTACTGGCACTAAAGTTGTGAGTGAGCGATTTGGCTACTGCATAAATTAGTTTGCTCTGGAGCCCTCCTTCCTGAGTTAAGACAAAGATGTGTGAGCTGGAGGTTAAAAACTGTGAGCTAGCTCACACTAACTCAGCTTAGAGGGAACACTGGTGTGGAGCAGAGGAATCTTCCCTGCATATTTGTCTGTGGACTTCATTTATAGAGAAGACGAGGAGATTAGATTTATACCCCACCCTTCACTACCCAAAGGAGTCTCAAAGCAGTTTACAATCTCCTTTCCTTTCCCCTCCCAACAACAAACACTCTGTGAGGTAGGTGGGGCTGAGAGAGCTCTCCTGAAAACTACTTGAGAGAACAGCTCTGAAAGAACTTATGACTGACCCAAGGTCATACCAGCAGCTGCGTGTGGAGGAGTGGGGAATCAAACCCGGTTCTCCCAGAATTCGAGCCTGCACTCCTAACCACTACACCAAACTATATCCTGCCTTTTTCCCAACTGGGTACCCCAAAGCAGCTGGCATCAGTATTCTTTTTTCCCATCTCATCCTCACAACAACCCTGTGAAGCTAGGCTAGGCTGAGACTGTGGGACTGGCCCAAAGTCCCCCAGCAAGCTTCCGTGGCAGAATGGGGCTTCGAACCCGGGTCTCCCGGATTCTAGTCCAACACTGCAACCGGTATTCCATGCTGGCTGTTTGCCACACACCCTCGCTCAGACAGATCTCAAAAATGATCATAATCACGCTGTACTTGCAGATTTGGGAACTGCAAAGATCACGAGGAACTGCAACGATCACGAGGAACGCCTCGCTGCATCGATGGTCGCATTCAGTCTGGCTTTGTCTGCCCTCTCGGCTGTGCCGCATATGGGAGCCGGGCCATCTTTTTGGCCACAGAGTTGCTTGGCAGCGTTCGTGCAGGTCGCTTTTTATCATGTGGGTTTCCTTTCGATAAAACCAACGGAGCTGGCACTAAGGAACGTGATAGACGCAGGAAATGTTTTGGCCCTGCGCGCACACACTTCAGTCAGCAACCTTTGAAAGAAGCAAAAAACCAAACACACACAAAACAACGCAAAAAAAAAAAAAAAAAAGCATTAGCCAGAGCGGGAGGAGGAAGAGAAGCCCAACGTGCAGCCGGGGAAGCTGACCGTGTTTGTGTTTTGGCAGGAGGTGCCGAAAGGAAGCTGTTCCCAGTTAATGTTCTCAATAGCAAGACACAACCGGGGTCATGTTACAGCTCTGAGTCAATCACTGGGTGTAAATGGCTCCTCTCGCCTCCCTTCTTTTCTCTCTAGACTTTTGGCAGGCGTCTCTCTCGTGCTCCGTACCCAACCAGGGCAGGCCAACCGGTGACACGTGACAGGACTGCAAAGAGCTCAAAAGGAGCTCAGGAATCCAAAGGGTGCTCTTTACCCGCCGTGAGTCGTCGTCTCGCCGAGCATCTCGGTTCATGGCTTATGTATTTTTTATAAAGTTGAGGCTCCGTGGTTGCAACGTAATGAAATTGTGGGGGGATAAAAGTAAAATGAGCGGGGAACCCCCTTTATGGCTCTTCAAGCCCTCCGGTTCCTTGTCTCTCTGACCTGAAGAGATCATCGGGCAATCGCCAGCTCCTCAAAGAGCCCTCCAGCCCCGTCCTTACAAAGCCAGTGTAGCGCTGAATTTAATAATTGTATTGTTTTGAGGCTTTAGCCTTTCCTTTCCTGTTTTTTCCCCCCTTACCACCGCAGTGTCAAATTCTCCCTGGAAGCACGTGCGCTGGTGTGGCCTAGTGGTTGAGAGGTGTCATGTTTAGGGGCAGAGGATCTCTTTTGTGTGCGCGCACGGTCTCAGGTTCAATCTCTGGCATCTCCAGTTGGAAGGATCAGGTTGCAGGCGATGGGGAAGTCCTCTTCCTGAGACCCTGGAGAGCAAACGTGTTGGATATTTAGCAGAGTAAATAGAGCACGGCAGGATACTGCAGCACAGACATGCATGGTCTGGTCTGGTTCGGTACAAAGAGCTTCGCGTGTTCCAGACAAGACGTTGGCCATGCACGGCCTAGTGCGGAATATTCGCCTGAGCAGAGGGCCCCCCGAATTTTCGGCATTAGGTGGTACTCCTGAATGGTCTCTCTTCCCTACTTGTGCCATGTGCTGTGACCTCGCAGGTGTTCCACGGAGCCCCGACTCCAGGATGTCTGTTCTGCTGTCGAACGCAAGCCAACAAAATGGGAGCCCTATTAGATTGCGTTCTGCGTGCATGGGTTATAATTTTTTTTTTCGTGTGTCACAGCAGCCTGATAAATGTTAATTAATGTCTGCACTTAGCTGTTATTTCCAGTCGTCCCGTCACGTGGTTGCTCTGCAGCGGCCACAGCAATGATGCCAAGCCGGCTGTTGGGTGGGGTTAATTGCCGAAGACAGACTGGCAGCTGCTACATTCGGCGCTGCAGATTTCGTGGACTGTCTTTAATTAAAAACAAGATGAACTTTGGGATTCTTTCCTGATGGCGAGCTCCTTGAAAGAGAGGGTTTCCTCCTTACTTTTCCTAAATTGACCAGCAAGGCTCGGGCAATAAGAGGGAGGGATTCTTTGTTAGTCAAAATCATAAATGTATACCCTGCTTTTGGGTGACCCTCAAGGCAGCTTTTCTGTCCCTGACACAGTACTAAGCCAGGGGTGTTTCCAACAGGTGGCTCATGAGCTATCAACAGCTCTCTTGCCCACCCCAGGACAGGAATGTGAAAAGATTTGCTCTAGGCGTTTTTTTAAAAGCAGGTTTTATTCTGTAAGACTTTTCACTGAGCTGCTTAGTCCGGATTCAGTTTCTAGGGCAAAACAGGACTGCTGCCTCCCATACTGTCCAGCCCACCAGTTTAGATTTGTTTCCCAAGTAGAGTTCCCAGACCCCTGGGCCGGGCTGGGGATCCCCCGATTTTCAAGGCTTCTGGCTGGCAGGGGAAGCCCCACCCCAAACAGCAAAATCGGTTGGTGACGTCGCACAGCAACACTCTGCTTTTTGGACAAATTGAGCCCAATTTTAAACATTGCCCAGAAAGCGGAGCATCAATAACATGATGATGCCACTGCCGTGTGATGTCATTGTGTCAGGGACGGTGCTGCCCACTCACAAACTAACCCTGCCAATACCCCCACCAGCACAACAATCGTGCTTGGCAACCCTATTCCTGAGCCCTGTTCCCTGTCTCCCTGCCTTTGGAGGTGAGGTGGGTGGTGATCAGAGGAAGGGCTTTTTCAGTGGTGGCCCCTTTGGAGTGCCTTCTCTTGTGCGGCTCGCCTGGCCACCTTCCTTTCATTTAGGTACCAAACTAAAACACTTGTTTGTAGTCGGGCTTTTAACTAATATTTTTTTTATCTCTCAAAACATTTTATGGTCTGCTTCTGGCCCAAAGTTCATTATATCAACCAGTAATTTAGAATGTTCAATGTGTGTTTATTCTTTCTTTTTTTTGGCCCCCCGAAGGGGATTTTTTATTGCTTTTTATTATAGACAATTAAAACTACAACGAAAAAAAGGAAGGGGACTAACATCTAGGGAGAAAGAAAAGAATACCCACACTAAACTAAAACCCAAGAGAGGGAGACCATACCCCAGTTAAAATCCGTGTTAATACAATATTGTTAATAAACAATGCATGCTCTGAGTTACTATCTATCTCTGCTATATAATTAGTTGGTTACTTGTTATGGGAGAGTTCCAGAGCATCCCCCGAACTCGCTTCATAAAGGCAATTTTCAGAATCCTTCTGCCTTGACTTAGGCTTTCTATCTCTAAAGTCATAAGTTGGTCTGCGGGCTGTAGCGCCTTCTTCCGTGGCCAAGTCTTCGTCCGTCTCTGAGGGTGTGGAGCCACTCGAACCAGTTTCACCGTCTTCTTTGGTTCCCAGATGGCGTCTCAGGAATTCTTTAGCCTAACATGTGTTTATTCTATGCTGCGATGTCCTGGCTGCTTTAATGATACTACTGGCTTTGTTTTGTTGCCTTAATTGGAAGCTGCCTGGAGAAGCGGCATAGAAATGTTCTAAGCAAACAAAACTTGGTAACATGCTGAGGCTGAGAGTAGCTCAAGATATTTGTTTGTTGCGGGAGTGTATTTCACATTAAAGGGGAGAGGTTGGTGACCCCTGGTCTACTGAAGGTGGGAGGGGAGCTGTTGGCAAACAGGGCTTTGGAGATGTGGTTAGGAGTGGTGGAATGCATGGGTTTAGTGGGGCAAAGCAAGAAAGCCCTGCTCATACCTGGGTGGCCCAGGCTAGCCCAGTCTCAGGAGCTAAGCAAGGTCAGCCCTGATCAGTACTTGGATGGGAGACCTCCAAGGAAGTCCAGGACAGAGCAGCTGCTTTGCATGCTGAGGGGTCCCAGGTTCAGTCCCTGATATCTCCAGTGAAATGGTCTTGAGTCGCAGGTATTCTGAGAAACTCTGCCAGCCAGAACCGCCAATATTGAGCTGGTGGTGCAAAATCCAAGCTGCACTGGATTTACAGTGACTCTTTAGGGTTTTCAAGGCAAGAGATGTTCAGAGGTGGTTGGCCCTTTGCCTGCCCCTGTGTAGCAAACCCTGGCCTTCCTTGGTGGCCTCCCATCCAAGCACTAACCAGGGCCGACCCTGCTTAGCTTCCGAGATCTGATGAGACCAGACTGTCTTGGGCCTTCCTTCCAGAACAAGGTCGCATTGAGCTAGGTGGGTGAAAGACCTCACTCTGTCTGGGGCTGCTTCACATTGTTTCCTTCAGGGAGAAAGCGGAAGACTTTAGCTGCCTCTCCTGTGAGGGAGGAAAGAAACAAATTGGAGGGATGACTCTGTGGAGATGGCTTCTCCCAGAAACCTGGCTTTTGAGGACTAGCAAGGTTTTCCTCCTGTGACGGTCTCTTGCCTGCATTCCGAGATGGCGGAGGCCTGAAAGGGCTGCTGCTGCACACCTGACGGGCCCCAAGTCTGTTCCACGTCTTGGTGTTCTCTCCTATAAATCCAAGGTACAAAAACATCAGTCTCCGTTCCCGGAGGAGTTTCTAAGAGTGTAAACTGTGGAGCAGGGGCAGGCAATGCGTTCGGCGCTAACTGCCTCTTGGGAAATCAATCATGAGCTTGAGGACTGCAGTTAATTGCGCCTTATGCATGTCACTGCAATCTGCATTTCATTTGCCTTAACCTCATGAATGCCGAACTAAAGTGGAGGGAGGGAGGGAGGAGGGACAACTTGTTAGGTCTATGGATCCTGGTCTGAAATAGCGGGTCCCGTAATAAGTAAGAGCTAAAGTTACCCTTGGAAAAGAACGATGCATGTTGGCATGGGAGTCCCTGTATGGAATGAGAATTCCAGGAACACATTTGGACTTGTTTTGCATTCTTTCAAACTCCCCCTTGCCTATTGCCCTGTTATGTTAAACACGAGCTAGCCCAAAGGCTAGGGTCCCGTGACAGTATGCTCAGATAAAGAATAATAAAGTAGGGGAATAGAGCAAGAGTCCAGTAGCACCTTAAAGACCAACAAAATTTGTGGTAGGGTATGAGCTTTCGTGAGCACTGCTCACTTCTTCAGATACAGATGAACGTACAGTAATACAGTAACTGTGTACAGTCATTCCAGGAGGGAAGCCAGCATGGTATAGCCCGATCTTGTCAGATCTCAGAAACTAAGCAGGGTCCATACTTGGAAGGGAGACCACCAAGGAAGACTCTGCAGACGAAGGCCGTGGCAAAACACCTCCGCTTCTCATTTGCCTTGAAAGCCCCTTGCTGGGGTTGCCATGAGTCAGCTGTGACTTGACGGCACTTCATGCACACACACACGCACGCACGCACAAACAAACACACACACACTGTTTATTGCATTGACTTGCATTGTGTGATTCACCTTGAGTCTCAAAGACGCACTATGAATATAAATAACCTGAAACATGGGCGCATCTAAGTGTCTAAGTTTAAGTGAGTCTGTTAAATGCCACTGTAAATAACTGCATACTCATAAAGGGTGTGGGGCTGGCCTCCAACAAGATATCAGGAGAAGTTTGACAGATATGGGGAACGATCACTGCAAAGGCGTCCCTTCCCCCCCCCCGTTTATCTACAGGATCTGAATGGGCTACAATAGGAGAGGTGTGCAAATAGCTGGTCCTCTTTCTAAAATCTGTGTCTATATTAGTGAAGTCTAGAAATGATTTTTGTTGTTGTTGTTTTGAGAGCTGGTATTCAATTGGTTCTAGTGATCTGACTGCATACGCAAGTGGGTGGGTGTGTATACATGTTTTTGTGGAGCCTGTTAATGCCAGTACCAGTTGTGACCATGCCCTTCCAATGTCCCGTAGAAAGGCCTTAGTTAAGACTTTTACCCTGTGAATAGGGATGCCAGCCTCCAGGTGGGCCCTGGGGATCTCCTGGAATTCCAGCTCATCTCCAGACTACAGAGATCAGTTCCCCTGGAGAAAAAGGCTGCTTTGCGGGGTGGACTTGTATGGCACTGTACCCCACTGAGATCTGTCTTTCCCAGGCTCCATCGCCAAATTCCAGGCGTTTCCCAACCTGGATTTGGCAACCTGACTTGTAAACAATGCTCCCACTAAGCTTTGGAGTCTTGTGAGCAAAAATTCTACTTTGTGAGCTCCTGGCATGAAAGTTGTGAGTGAGCCGTTTGGCTACTGCATAAATTAGTTTGCTCTGGAGCCATCCTTCCTGAGCTAAGACAAAAATGTGTGAGCCGGAGGCTAAAAAACTGAGCTTGCTCACACTAACTCAGCTTAGAGGGAACACTGCTTGTAGATATCATTACTTTTTGTGGGGGGGCCCAGCACACCCACCCTGTTATTTCTTTCACTCCCTTTTACCAAATCAAATTGAAAGGAAAACACTAGTTTCATTCAGCAGGGTCTCTCCCTCCTCATCTGGAAACCCCTCTAAATCCAATTGTTCTTAGAGGTGATCAGGCATGAATTTTCTTGTGTGTTTTGAAAACACGTTTCCCTGTGTGTTTTGAATACACATTTCCTATGTCTTGTAGGGCCATTTAACGCAAACAAAGCAAGCTTGGTTGTGACGTGTGTGCGTGTGGAGGGCAGGCTTGAGACAAAACAAGCCACCTATACCTATGATGTCCTGTTAATTACCACCTAATTACTTTTTATGCGCTTGGTGCTCCCTGCAAGTCTTGTAAGGAGGTTATTGGAATTGATGTCCTGTTGGTTTTGCCTCGTCTCCCTGGTTAAAGGTTTCCATGGTGATTGGCAGAATGGTGCTTCCAAATGTTACAAATGCCGGCATGTGATGGTCTAAGCAGAAGTATTTGGGGGTGGGGGAGGAAGAAGGGAATGCTAGAAAGTTAATTAAGAAATGCAGGTACGTTGTGATTCCGCAGGTTTCCTCTTCAGATGCATTTAAAAAAACAAAAAACCCTGAGGTTCCTCTGTGCATGCATTTGATTGATAATCAGAGTCTCTGTCTCCGTCTCTCTTTCAGCAAATGCATAGATCAAACTGTGCATTTTGACCTTGGGAGCATTTGCATAGTGGGTTACATGTGTCTTCTTGAAAGCACTGAAGTTTGGAGTGACAGGAAGGAAAATCTCCCCCTCCCCCCCAACCCAGGTACCCTTGCATGTCAGTTGGATAAAGCCGGGCGTTGTAGCAAGGAACGTGCAATATTTTTTGTTCTTGTCTCTTCCTCCTTTGGAGGTCTCCCTTAAGTCCAATTTTAGATTGCAAACTCTTTGGGGCCAGGGCCTGTCAACACGTACTCGGTAGAGATTCTGCAGCAAAAGCAGGCTCCCAAGGCATGGCTTCATCATACTGAGGATGGTCAGTAGATAAGGCTGCCTTATATATACTGCTGGTCCATCCAGTTCACTGTTGCCTCTGACTGGTAGCAAAAGGTCTGCCCCAACATCTGCTGCCAGAGACCTCTGAACTGGAGATGCCAGGGACTGAACGACAGCCATTGAGTTCTACCCCTGAGCCCATTTGACCCTTATGCCTAAGATTCAAGTGGGGCAGCCGTGTTGGTCTGGGGCTACAGAGCAGCGTTGGAGTCCAGGGGCACCTTTAAGACCAACAGAGTTTAATTCCGGGCGTAACCTTTCGTGTGCATGCACACTCCCGAGCTGGGTTAGAGTGTCTATTTTTATTTTACATTTCTGCTAAGGAATTCAGAGCGGCAGACATGGTTCTCCCACCCGCTTTATTCCCACAACCCTTCGTGGCGGGTCAGGCGGAAAGTGAGTGCCTGGCTCAAGATCACTGCCTGTTGAGCTTCATGGCAGAGTGGGGGATTCTGCTCGTGATTTCTCTCCACCACGCACACCATGCTGGCTCACTGCACTGGCAGGTGAGTTGCATCACAATACGCATAAGCGTCCTCCTTCCATGCTTATGAGCGTCATCCATCATACTGAGAGGTGTGTTGCTCAGGTGTAGTTGCATCTCTTATATATAATTACAGGCTTTCTCCATTTTGAGTCGTAGAACCACAGAGTCGGAAGGGGGCCCTACAGGCCATCGAGTCGATGAAAGGAAGTCCTTCTTCACCCAAAGAGGGATTAACACATGGAATTCACTGCCGCAGGAGGTGGCGGCGGCTACAAGCATGGACAGTTCCCAAGAGGGAATCAGATAAACATATGGAGCAGAAGTCCATCAGTGGCTATTAGCCACAAGGTATAGATGGGAACTCTCAGTCTGGGGCAGGTGATGCACTCTATTCTTGGTGCTGGAGGGGGCAGCAGTGGGAGGGCATCTAGTGTCCTGGCCCCACTGCTGGACCTCCTGAGGGCACCTGGTATATTTTGGCCACTGTGTGACAGAGTGTTGGACTAGATGGGCCATTGGCCTGATTCAACATTGGCTTCTCTTATGTTCTTATGAGTTCAACCCCCTGCTCAATGCAGGGGCAGCCTAGAGCATCCCTGACAAGTGTTTGTCCAGCCGCTGTTTCAAGACTGCCAGGGAGGGGGAGCTCACCACCTCCCTGGGCAGCTGACTCCACTGTTGCATGACTCTGACTGTCAAAAAGATTTTCCTAAGATCCAGCCTGCTCTTAATTTAAACCCATGATTGCGAGTCCTATCCTCTGCTGCCAATAGGAACAGCTCCCTGCTTGCTCTTAATTTAAACCCATTATTGCAAGTCCTATCCTCTGCTGCCAATAGGAACAGCTCCCTGCTTGCTCTTAATTTAAACCCATTATTGCAAGTCCTATCCTCTGCAGCCAACAGGAACATCTCCCTGCCCTCCTCTAAGTGACAGCCCTTCAAATATTTAAAGGAGAAATCACGCCCCCCCCCTCAGCCTCCTCTTCTCCATACTGAACATTTCCAGGTCCCTCAGCCTTTTCTCGTAGGGCTTGGTCTCCAGGCCCCCAGTCATTCTCATTACTCTCCTCTGCACCGGCTCCGTTCTGCCCAGGATTACCAACTGCCAATGGGACAGTCCTCTGATGGAGGGGAAGAATCAGCTGGGTATTCCTTGAATTGTTCCCGCTCCAGCCAAAGAACTCTTGTTCTTCAGGGGTTGTTGCAGGGATAAGGTAGAGGAGGAGAGCGCAATGTGAGAAGCCACTTCAGGTTCCAATTAGAGAGAGAAGCCAGACATGAATAAAGAATAAGCATCACAAATAATGCTTTGGTCACATCATGAGAAGCCTTGCCGAAAAAGGGAATAATACTAGGAAAAGCTAAAGGAGAAAAAGAGGAGGACCCAACCTACTCAGTCTAGGAAGCCCACGACCCTTCGTTTGCAAGACCTGAACAAGGCTGTTAACAATAAGATGTTTTGGAGGTCATTAATTCATAGTTGCCATGACCTGGATAGCCCCAACTAGCCTTGAAATGGTCAGATTTCAAAAGCTAAGCAGGGTTGGCCCTGGCTAGTATTTGAATGGGGGACTGCCAAGGAAGTCCAGGGTCAGTGTGCGGAGGAAGGCAATGGCAAACCACCTCTCAGTGTCCCTTGCCTTGAAAACCCCGTGGGGGTTGCCGTGTCAACTGTGACGACAGCAAAAACCCTGATAAAATCATAGGGTCACCATACATTGGAAGTAACTTGACAGCACATTATGCACGCATCAGGGCCGTGGTGGCTCAGAGGTTAAGAGGCTGAGCTGCAGACCAGAAGGTCTATAGCTTGACACTTTGAGACCCTAGTGCCACGTGACGGCATCTCTGGCCCCAGCTCCTGCCAACCTAGCAGTTCGAAAGCAAGAAATTGCAAGTTGATAAATAGGTACCGCTTCGGTGGGAAGGTAACAGCATTCCGGGCACCTCGGTATTTAGTCATGCCGGCCACATGACCACAGAAACACATTTGGACAGCGCTGGCTCTTCGGCTAGGAAACGGAGACGAGCACCGCCCCCTAGAGTCAGATCCCACTTTTGAGCAAGGGAGTTGGTTTGGGAAACTCTTCTGGCCAAAAAGTGGGGCAGAAATTTGTAAACGTTTCAGTTCTTGTCACGTGGCTGCATTTGCTTTCCAGCGCACCAATCTCTCCACCTCTCCTGGGCCCTTCAGAGTCATAGTGCATCAGAAACTGTGCATGCCAGATAGTCAGACCTGTGGCACCCGCGCTGCATCCCCGACAGCTGCCCTGGAGCCGAGCTTGGCAGAGTACAGCACCAGTTGAAGGTGCCAGCCAGGAATAATTCAGGTTTGGCCCCGCGTTGCCCTCCCCGCCTTTCCTTTATTCCCTGGCAGCAGCAGTTCTGTCTTCTGAGAGGCTGCTATTGCTGAAAGGAGAAAGCTTAGCGAGGGCATTCGTCTGGGCATTTGTCAAAGAATGTCTGAGCGCGTTCCATTTTTCTTCCCTCCCCACAATACAACCTGTTCTTTTTATGATCCTTTCCCCCAGAAGCCACCCGAGAGCTGGAAGTATGAAATATAACAACATTTACATTCTTCACGAAAGCGCCAAATTGAGATACATTGGCCCTCCTGCTAGAGAGAATCTGGTTGCATTTTTCACATTCCCACTCAGGTGAGGGGTGGGCGGCGAAGAGACCGCGGCCTGCCACGGGGATGGCGCTAAAAATACATTGCTTCTCATCAAAAGCAAACGGTGGGAGACAAAAGGTGAAATTTATGCAAAGTTTGTTATAATGCTCATTAAGGAAACGCTGAGTATTTGCACCGGGCAGGGGACGATGTCGACAATGTAGACATTTTTTCTCGTCTCTCCTGCGCTAGGGAAAACGGGCTGGTGTCTGGTTTTAATTGTGCTTAATGAGATTCGCAGCAGCTTCTTGCAAAACAGTTGCTTTAGTTGTATTAATTCAAAACAGTGGAACTTGCAGCTTTCTGTATAAGCATTTTTTTGACCGTTAGGGCTCTGGTGGTGGTTGATTCGGAGCTTGGATAGTACTTGGAATATGGATTAATCTTTATCCTTTCATCAACTGTAAGAGGCTGATTTCTATCAAAATGCTCGCTTGCCTTAGAATCACAGAAGGGCCATACAGGACATCTAGTCCAACCCCCTGCTCAATGCAGAATCAAGCATCCCTGACAAGTATTAGTCAAGCCGCTGCTTGAAAACTGCCAATGAGGGAGAGCTCACTCACCTCCCTAGGCAGCGGCCAGTTCCACGGCTGAACTATTCTTACTGTAAAAAAAACTACTACTACTACTTAGGCCCCGGTCACATGGGCCAGATAACGCGGGGCAGGGGAGGCGTGGCTATTTGTGCCGTTCCTATTTGACCCGCCACTACGCGATCTGATGCAACGTGGACCCAGGGGCTTTTTTCGGAGGCACGTGTTTCTGGCATGGTTCAACGAGGCAAGAGGAGCGCGCTGGAGTGATCAGACAGAGAAAGTCCGTCTGCAGCCCATCGCAACTGATAGTGGGCTTTCACTGGTACTTTTTAACTCCGGATCTTCGGCTGGACAATCCGGGTTGGTGACAGGTGCGCAACGCTTGCCAGATGTGCCCATTTGATCACACCCTTAAACGCCGCCCAGCATTCCTGAGTACCCCGCAGCAAATTCTGCGTGTGATCGGGCCCTTAATTTTCAGCAGGCATCTTTCAGCCTGTAATTTAAGCCCGTTATTGCAAGTCCTGTCTTCTGCTGCCAACAGGAACGTCTCTTTGCCCTTCTCTGAATGACAGCCTTTCAAATTCTAAAAGAGAGCAATCATGTTCCCCCTGCTGTAAAAGGTCCCGTAGAGTCCTGTCCTCTTCCTGGAGCTCATTCCACCACCACTGAGAAGGCCCTGGCCCTGGTTGTTGCCAACCTGGCATTTTTGGGACCTGGGAGGGCCAGCCTGTTTTTGGCCCCTGAATGCAGTGCTCTCTGGGGAACATATGGGGAAAGGCGATCCCTTAGGTATGCTGGACCCGGACCATAAAGGGCTTTAAAGGTCAAAAGCAGCACCTTGAAGCAAATCTGGTACGCTAGTGGCAGCCAGTGCAGCGCTTTCAGCTCCAAGTTCCAATACTCTGTTATACTACCTGGGCCCATACATGTACGGGTGTGATTGTTTTAGTCTACTTGCGTGTACCAAATATCTACTGTCTATTGCGGAAGTATCTTAACCATTTTGATATTTCAATATTGCTAAGAATCCCTTCGGAGGATTACATCTATACCATGCCTTTCCCAAAATAGGATGGTGGTGCAGGACATGTGACTTCATGTGCAGACTTCCCCATAAAGGGTGATTTAACGGTGAGGGTTGTCACAGCTTCTTGCACTCAAGAATTCTAGAAGGCGGAGAATTCAAGCTCTGAATGCCTCTTTGCACTTTTTAAAATTTTTAGAAAACACCTTCCATGTGGATAGGAAGCAACTACCCCATCCCGTGTCTTCCGTGCTAGTTTTCTGTCTGCAGGGAGTTTTTAAAACAAAGGAGGCAACTTCGACAATGCGGTCCCCTCCCTGCATTACAAAGCGGTGCAACCCACTCTGCTCCCTCCTTCCCGGAGGTGTAAATCTAGCTTAAAATGTTTGCTGTAAGCAAATAATGGTTTTAGGGTGCCCGAGGCCTTGAAGGCTCACAGTACCTTTAATCTCCTAGTTGACCTGCTGAAAGCAGTATTTGTTCTCAGGGGCGAAGTAAACATCACTCCCCTGCAGATGTACATGTGTTTTGCAAATCTTGGCAGCTGCTTTGTTTATGGAAGAGCTGCTTCAGTAGGGGGTGATGGAGTGCGGGGGACTCTTTCCCTGCTCCAAATCACCCTTTCCCCAAGTAGTTCCCTCCCTTGCTGAGTTAGGCTTCTCTGATCTAAACTGTGTCCTCTCCCCTGATAGAATTTGAGTTCACCCCATAAACCTGATTGGCGGTATATATATAGGAGTGAGTGACAAAATAAAGTCTTAAGGTGAAAGCCTGGATTTGGTGTCACGAGAGGCGGCACTGGCCGGTGATTTTAAAAGGAGGGTAAGGCAAATTCATGGAGAACAGATCGATCACCGGAAGGGGAAGGGCTGCGGCTCAGTGGTAGAGCATCTGCTTGGCATGCAGAAGGCCCCAGCTTCAATCCCCGGCATCGCCAGTTTAAAAGATCAGATAGGAGGTGATGTGAAAGACCTCCGCATAAAACCCTGGAGAGCCTCTGTCAGTCTGAGTAGACAGTACTGACCTTGATGGACCAATGATTCAGTATAAGGCAGCTTCATGAACTTGTGTGTCTCCCGTGGAGATAGATCAAGATCAGTAGCCGTGTCAGTCTGTTTGTAGCAGTAGAAAAGAGCCAAGAGTCCAGCAGCACCTAAAAAGCTAACAAAATTTGTGGCAGGGTATGAGCTTCTGTGAGTCACTGCTCGCTTCTTCAGCTAGCCGCTGTAGCCAAACAGAACTTCCATGTTCAGAAGCAGTGTACCCTTGAACAACCATCAGTGAGAGAGTGGGCACAGCAGCAGTGGCAGCTGTTACCTTGAGGGTAGGGTTGCTGCCTCTGTTTTGGGAAATATTGGAGATTTTTTGGGGGGAAAGGCTAGATGTTTCTTCTCTTCAAAGTTTCCAGGAAGTGTCCTGGAACTACCCCTCAGGTTGCCAACTCTGGGTTGGGAAATACCTGGAGATTTTGGGGATGGAGCCTGGGGAGGGTGGGGTTTGATGAGGGGCAGGAACTCCATCAGGCATAATGCCATAGAGTCCACCTTCCAAAGCAGCCATTTTCTCCACGGAAACTGATCTTGCTTGCCTGGAGCTCAATTGTAATACCAGGAGATCTCCAGGTACCACCTGGAGGTCGCCATTCCCTACTTATGGGTGAGCTTCCCTGGAGCCACTGAATGGCCAATATGGGAGACAGGATGCTGGACTTAAGATGGTGCTTGGTGTTATGTCCTAACTATGAAACTGAGCCTATTCTTTTCCATTCTAAGCTTGATGCAAGGAATGGATTGTAAGCTGTAACATTTCTATTGGTCGTTCCTATGGAACTGTTTAAAGGAACCAATCACCGCTGTAAATATGTTTGTGGAGGGAACAGACCTCATTGGTCTTTAACTCTGTTATGCTATTGGTTGTTAACTTCTCTATGGGCGTGGCTTTGACAGCCCATTATTGTTGTCTGATCGTCTTGTTGCCGTTACAAATAAAGCCGAATCACGTGCTGAAACCACTGCCTCTTGTTGAGTTGCATACTTAGCAGTTGGGATCTAATCCAGTTTTACATGCAGGTGACCGTTTTAAAGAGCTGCGTTTGCACGTATTCTGGATCTTGGCCCTTCAGTTCCTTGCTTCCTCGGGAAGGAGCAGACGGAACTTTACAAGGGTCCTTGAAGCGGTTGCTATTTTTGCTACTTCCTGCTTCACAGAAGTTCTAAAGGGCTTCCTAGATTTGTTCTTGTTAAGCTGTCAGGAGTGTGACTCTTGCTTCACTGCTGGTAATGTAAACCTTGTTAAAAAGACAAAACAAAAGCCTGGAGTTTGCGCTACCAAAAGCGGCAGGGTTGGGCGTCCCCCATTGCTTAGCAACTGCTGGTTGGTGGGATATATAGTGCTGTGTTCCTCCCCCACTGTGCTCAGGCTGAACGGTGTCTCGACTGTCTTTCTGTTGTGTGCTCTGTCCTTCCAAGTGTGGCATGCCTAGACAGCGTAGCCTTGAACCCAGACCACCCTTGTGCAGCCCCCTAATCAAAAGCTTGGTGTTCTTCGCGTCTTGTGCCAAAGAGGACATGTCTTGTACATACAGTTAGAAGACTGCTGTTGAATGCAGTTTTATGTTGTGCTTTTTATACAGTGACATTTCAAAGCTCTTCCTTAATTCTTAAAAGCAACCCTGTAAAGTAGGTCAGTGTTTTTCACATATGGCAGATGGGGGTGGTGGTGAGACAAAGGCACGGGGTTGCCAGCTCAACAATGGTAATGGGGATTCTTCTTCTTGACCCCTAGAAGGAAATCACCTGAATACATTAACCAATGATTGTGAGTAAACAGACTTAGATTTCGCAGGCTTTGTTTTCATTGGCTCTGAGCCAGGTCTCCCTTCCAGGTCAGTTTAAACAATAGCACACAAGGTAAACAGATTAACCCTATAATGACTGAATTAGACCTTGCAACACACACATTTCCAACACATTTCTCCTGGTTAGGAAATCTCTGGAGAGCTGGGGGTGGAGGCTAGCAAGGGTAGTGGGAGGAAGCTCAGCAGGGTATAGTGTCATAAAGTCCACCCTCCAAAGCACCTGTTTTCTCCAGGGAAACTGGTCTCTCTCATCTGGAGACCAGCTGTAATTCCAGATCTTCAGGCCTCGCCTGGAGGTTGGCAACCCTACAAAGGCAGACACTTGCCTATGGTTGTATGACAAGATTGGAACCTGGAGTTTCCTGCATCTGGGCATCGTGATAACCCGTGGCTTAAGGAACAATAACACTCAAATGCAGGATGCCAATAGACTGGGGCTCATTGCCAAACCAGGGTTTGCAACTAAGGTTCGCAGCTGACTTAACATGGTTTGTCCTGGTTGTGACTCGCTGCGATGTACAAGTTCACCGGCCACTGTTTATTGGGTAGCTCCATTCTTTGTGGCCACGCAGCCACAAGGGTGCCAGTCTAATGGCATTAACTTTCCTTTTGCAAGCTGAAGAGGGGGTGAAGAACGGGCTTTTTTGTGCGGTTCTGCACGCCACACAAAAGCATCTCCTCATTCTCAAATTAATCACATTCTTTTAATCCAGCCTTTCTCCAGAGGGGGCTCGGGGAAGCATTCTTCTCCCATTTCAGCAGGCAAAGCCCTCCTAATTCCCAACAGAAACACAGATGTTTCGAAACCGAGGATGCCGTATAAACTCCCCACCCTGTTCCATCCCCGGCTGACACGCAAGGAGAGCCACCGGAGCCAACAAACGCTTCGACAGCCACGCTCGGAACAAAAACATTACTTTAGCAGCCCATGGAATTCAAGATGGCTCCCGCAGGCTGAAGTATTGCTTTGCCAAGGCACCACACTGAGTCGCAGTGGTCTGAAACAGAGCGCAGGCAGCTATTTTTCAAATGCTATAGATAGAAGGAAGCTTTTAGCCACTCAGACCTACTAATCATTCCGGTTTCCCCCTACTGCCACCGCCTCTGAATAGCGTCAATTGATGGGAGAGAACCAGGTACCATCTGGATCTATATATTTATTTTTTTTCAGCAGTCTCTTAGAGAGGACCGCAGATTGTTTAACTTGGGGTAGCGACGGGGATCCGTGGCATCTCTCCGATAGGCCCCTACTGAATTACGCACAGCAGCTTGTATTAGGTTTATTCAGAGTAGGGTTGTTAAACATCAGACATTTCGATGATAAGACTGCATTTATGTATTGCTATTAAAATTTAAAGGCCTTGCAGGACTTGGAGAACTGGCAAGAGGTTACCTCTGCCTTCCTAGATTGTCTATGCCTGCTAAGTTTATGTTTTCCCATGATGGCTTCCAGTTAACCCTCTGCGCACATGACTGATGCTTGAGAACATTAACATGTTAATTTGTGAAACCAGTAGCAGAGCTGATAAATACATTAAGAATTTGTATGCAGGCTAGGTAAAGAGGGCTTGTTAATGTCTAAACGTTCAACTGATCACTTCTGATCGTTTAAATGGTTGCTTTATTAAACAGTCTGCAGCTCTTAATTTAGAGAATTTATAGGCTGCCTCTCCAGAGACCTCCTCAAGGCAGCTGAAAAGGTGAAAACCATAGAATGCTAAAATCATAAAAATGATCAAAATGCCACTGTAGTATACAAGCATCATTAAAAAAAAACAACCATATCCGGTAGCATTAAATAGTATTCCAGAAACAGCCCCCCCAGACAAAGAAGTAGGTCATAAAAACCACTAAAAAGATCTAGATTGGAGTCCAATAACACTTCAGAGACCAACAAGATTTTGGGGGTATAAGCTTCGGAGAGTCATGACGAAGAAGAAATTGACTTTATATCCCACCCTTCACTACCCAAAGAAGTCTCAGAGTGGCTTACAATCTCCTTCCCTTCCCCACAGCAGACACCCTGTGAGGTAGATCTGAGAGAGCTCTGAGAGAACTGCTCCTGAGAGAACAGCTCTGAAACAATTTGTAACTGATTCAGGGTCACCCAGAAGCTGCGTGTGGAGGAGTGGGGAATCAAACCTGGCTCTCCCTGATTAGAGTCCGCACTCCTAACCACTGCACCAAACTGGCTCTCAGAAGGAGCTTTGACACTTGAAAGCTTATACCCTGAAAATCTTGTTGGACTTGAATCTGGCTCTTCTACTGCAGACCAACACGGGTGCCCTCCTGAAATTAAAAAGAATGAACCCTGCAATTAAAAGCCTGAATTATAGGAAACATTTTTGGCTGGTGCCTAGAAGACAGTAAGGTAGTTGCCAGGCAGACCTCAAGCAGGAGGGCATTCCAAAGGCCAGAGTGTCACCACTAAGGTTGCCCAACCCCCTCGGTGGAAGCGAGGGTTCCCCGCTGCCAGGCCCTGCCCGCCAACTACCAATCACCTGGCCAGCAGGGGGACTTAGCAGGAGAAAGAGGAAGGCCCAGGCCACGTCCTGGGTTAAGTATGAGACATAAGTCAGATCTTAACTAGTGATTCAGCTTTATTTAACTCAACAGTAAACCAACACAAGAACAGTGGAGCAACAGGCTCCCTTTTTAAACTATCCGGGCTATGGTAACCACGCCCTTAAACAAGTTAACAACCAATGAACAAATAGAGATAACAACCAATAGTTTCTGTGCCCTCCGGAACAGCTCCAGCTATTCTGATTGGCTTGCTTCGCAGAGCAGCCAATCAGGTTATTCCCTTTAGGATACCAGCCTACATCTCAAACTCAGTCATACATTGCAATACATAACATTCCTCCCCCCTAAGAAGGAGCAAACCCTGAATAATCATATTATTTTAAGTATGCTGGACGGCTGCGGGTTCTTTGCGACCGTCTTAACGGTTCTGTGTGTGGCGGTGCCTCAGTGTCCCTATAGCTGCTGTTTTCTAATGGGGGGCTTTTTTCTATGGGCCTGGTTCTGTCGGATTGCTGCCTGGTATTTAACTCTATAGGGGTTTCTGATTCCCCAGGGCCAAAACAGTCCTCAGTGTGTTGAGGCTCAACTGGTCTTGGAAATGGACTAGGACTTATGACCATGTCTTCAGGCCTTGCCTTGGCCCAGTGTCATCACAGCTGGTCTATGTGCCATCTCAGAGTTCTCCCGTCAGTGGTATGGATGACATAGGATAGCATTCCCGTGATCTCGCTGACTGTGGCTGGCACCCACAAATGGCCTTCTCCATAGTTTCGTGTGAACACTGCATTGCCAATTTGTAGAGATCGGGGCATTTTCAGAGCCTTTGTCCATGGTGGTCTGTCAGATGTGAGGTCGGGGTGCATCCTGTCCAGCAGTGAAGCCAGGCGTCGGCCCATAAGTAGCTCCGCAGGGCTCCTCCCTGTTGCTGTGTGCGGAGTGATATGTTGATGCAACAGAAAGGACGCTAGCTTCTGGTTCCAGTCGCCCTGTGTCATCCGGCGGAGCGCTTCTTTTGTAGTTCGGACCATCCTCTCTGCCTGTCCATTTGTAGATGGATGGAACAGTGCAGATGTTATATGTTTAATTATGTTCTGCCTAATAAAGTTCTGGAACTCACATGAAGTAAACTGTGCCCCGTTATCAGAAACAATGGTGTCTGGTAGGCCATGCATTGCGCTAAGGCAACGTAGTGCCTTAACAGCGGTTGAGGTCATTTTGTTCATCTGTATTACCTCTAACCACTTAGAGTAAGCGTCCACGACTATTAAAAATACCTGCCCTTGGAATGGCCCTGCAAAGTCGATGTGCAAGCGGGACCATGGCCAATGTGTGTTTCCCCAGTGTTGTACTGGTGCATGTGGGGAATCAGGCCTTGAGAGTTGACATGGCTGACAAGCTTGGACTCAGGGTTCTATATCCTGGTCAATGTGCGGCCACCACATGTAGCTCCGTGCAAGAGCTTTCATATGGACAGCTCCCGAGTGACCAGCATCTAGGGCCTCTTACACCCGTTCTCTTAAGTTCGGAGGGACCACCACCCTATTTCCCCACAATAAACACCCTTTGTGAGCTGATAGCTCCTGCTGTTGGTTGCTGTAAGGCTTGAACCGCACCTTGACACGGCCCGCTGGCCATCCCCTCCACACCCAGTTGAGCACCCGGGCTATAGTGGGGTCCTTGACCAACCCAGCCGCATTGTCTGAGGTGTGCACCGGAGGCTCAGGCAGGTCTTCAATCGCCAGGACTTTGCAGGCTGGCACAGGGTTGATGGCTGCCCCCAGGATTGGACATCGACTTAGCGCGTCGGCATGTCCGATGGCCTTGCCTGGCCAGTGGATAAGGTCAAAATCATAAGCGGAAAGAAACACAGTCCACCTCAGCATTCTAGGAGACAATATCTGTGGGGTTTGCTGGTGAGGTGCAAAGAGTCCCAACAGAGACTTATGGTCTGTAACCATCAGGAACCTTTGCCCATATAAAAAATTGTGAAACTTTTTTATTCCAGCAACCAGGGCGAGAGCCTCCTTGTCAATTTGTGTATAATTTCTGTGGGAGATAGTGTCCTAGAATAATAAGCGACTGGCGCTTCCCGCACATTTCCCATGATATGGCTGAGAACGGCGCCAATACCGAAAGGAGACGTGTCGGCAGCAAGAATTAGAGGCTTCTGCTCGTCGAAGTGAGTGAGGACGCTATTGGAAACTAGCAACTCTTTTATAGCCCTGAGCGCCATGTTCTGCCATGTTTCCCTCTCCCATTTAGCCCCTTTTTCCAGCAACCTGTGCAATGGATACCTTATGAAGTAGAAACACGTGATAAAAATTTAATATTCCTAGAAAGGATTGCAGCTCTTTTTTGTTTTGGGGTTTAGGTGCGTGCTGGATTGCAGCCACTTTGGGCTCGGTTGGGTGCACCCCCTTTTCATCTATTAGGAAACCAAGGAATTCCACTCTTTTTACCCCCAGCTGACACTTGTTCTTTTTTACCTTGAGAGCGGCGTCTCTGAATCAACCCAACACAGCCCTGAGGCATCCCACCAACTCCGTTTGATTTGCCCCTGCAACCAAAATGTCGTCAAAATATGGAACCACCCCTGGTATGTCTCGGAGCAACCCCTCCATTTAACCCCTGGAGAATACCAGGTGCCACATTCACTCCAAATTGAAGGTGGTTAACCCTGAATGCTCCCCTGTGGGTAACAATGGTTTGTGCCTCGGCTGCTACCAAGTCCATGGGCAATTGCTGATACGCCTGAGCAAGATCAAGTTTTGCAAACACTTCCCCGCCCGCCAGAGACGCCAAGCCATGGCTAATCACTGGCACAGGATATGCATGTTGTTGCAGTGCCTGGTTGATGGTACACTTATAATCGGCGCAAATTCTGATAGACCCATCTGGTTTAACCGGTGTTACAATAGGTGTCTCCCACTTGGCATGGGAGACTGGTTCAATTACACCTTGTGCAACAAGTTTGTCGAGTTCGGCTTCAATTCGGAGCGAGGGGAACGTGCCGATACTTCAGCCAAATGGGCGCCACTGAGGGGTCCAAATCAAAAGTCACAGGCGGCCCCGTATACTTCCCCAGTGACCCATCAAATACAGCAGGAAATTCCACATCAATTTCACTCAGTTTACTTAGGCTCACTTCATTCACCCCAGTAACAGCAATAACTAGGGCTTCGAACCAGTCCAGCCCTAAGAGACTGGACCTGTGCCCTTCAGCAACCAAGAGACTCAGTGTTTCTCTGAACCCCCTAAACTGTACCTCAGACGACGCTGCACCTGCCATGGGAATGCGTCGACCCTGGAAATCAGTAAGATGGACGGGACTGCTGGTCAAACGGCGACGGCTCCTCGTAGGAAACAGTCACTGCAGTGTCTCTGTCGAGATGATGGTCATTGCCGACCCAGAGTTGACCTCCATCTCACACGGCTCCCCGTCCAGCAGGACCGTCGCCTTGATCTTCTTCTTTGTCCGCGTTCTGGTATTCAAGATGTTCGTGGGACAGGAACAGCATGAAGTCTCGTGGCACTCTGCTGGCTTTGGATGACTCTCATCTCACGCTCTTCGGTTCTGCCTCGGGGACGATGGGGGGGGTGACCTTTTCTTGGTAGCCGCTCAGCATACTCTGGCCAAGTGGCCCTGCTTGTCACAGTTTCGACACTTTAGGTCACGGGCCCAACAGTGGTCACGGTCATGGTTTCTGCCACAGCCTGCACAGGCAGCTCGCCTTGGTAATGTCTTCTCACTACGTCACTTAGGCCTCATCACCCTGGTCTTGTGGATGTCCTCTGGTTCACCCTCAGAGTTGCTCGCAGACTCATGGTGCACTGCCTTCTCGGAACGAAGACTGGATGGGCTGGTTGGCTGCCGCACCTCCTTAGTCGATCTCTCTGCTGCTTCGGCTGTGATAGCTTCAGCATAGGCCACGGCATAGGTAAGCTCAGTTTTCGCAAATAATCTTTGCGGCAGCCTCTCATCCCTCAGGCCACACACCAGCCAGTCAAGCAACGCCACCTCTAGGTTGGGGAAGTTGCACGTTCTTGCAGCTTTCTGTAGTGCCGTGACGTAGTCGGCCACCGACTCACTTGCCCCTTGGTCTTGCTTGTAAAAAGCATGATGGCAGGCTATTTGAGAGGGCTTAGGGAAAAAGTGATTTCGAAGTTTGCTCTTAATGTCTGCCAAGGAGACCGTCAGTATGTCTGCGGGCGCCACCAGGGATCGTGCCACGTCGAAGACGGTTCGCCCACACAAGCTGAGAAGCATCGCTGTCTTTGTGGCTTCTTCGTCAATCTGGTTAGCCCGCAGGTGGAACTTGAACTGGGAAATGTATGAATCCCTCGTAACAAATGAGTTCGACACCCCTGTTTAGCATCTTAGCTTCCTGGGTGCCAATCATCTTGCCTTGTTAGTATTTGGTTCATCATTGCACACCTGCTCTCTGCGTGATACCTTTTGGACTGCCGTCATTAGATGCCCGCTTTGCTGGGGATTACAGCAACCTCTCCGTAATCTGTTAGCATGGCTTGGCCGCTGATGTGGAAACCTGACACTTCTTGCGTGCGCAGGCTGTGACTGAGCATGTGGAACCGACAACAAAGGCATCCATCCACCAGTGCATGGGAAGCTGGCTTGCTGCGAAGGCTTTGCTGGAAGGTGGGTGAGCTATCCAGCTATTGCTTGTTGGGGGCTCTAGCTTTTTTGTCAAGCTCTTACTGTTTGTCTCTGCAGGGCAGGCAAGTGGAGAGAACCAGAGAACATGTGGCATTTGCACGGCCATTGCGGATTATGTGATTCCTCTGATGTGATGTATTAGGGCAGGGGTGTCAAACATGCGGCCCGGGGGCTGGATCAGTCCCCCGGAGGGCTTCTATCAGGCTCACAGTGGAAATGGCTGTCTTCTGCTTCTTCTCCCAGTTCTGCTGCTGCTGCGTCATCCTAGGTTTGCAGCTGACAGATACACACCTGGACAGCATACTCAGGATTGCAACAGTACAGACATTTTGATGCAATAGTTCAGAGCAAGAGGAATCAGTTATCAGACACTGTTAAATAAGCCAAATATTGCAAGAATGCTAATGTTTTAAGCATGTTTTTATTTTAAGTAAAAAAAACAACAACCTTTGTGTTTGTGTCCTTTATAAAGTTTATATTTCTGCTACCTGGCATTACATTTTATGACACCCAGCCCAACAAGGTCTCATTTATGTTGGATCCAGCCCTCATAACAATTTTGACACCACTGTATTAGGGTGTGGAAGACAGAAGGTGAGTTGGACCTGGATCACTCTGGTAGTATCCAGTCCTGTAAATTGTATCTTCTGCAGTGGCAAGTATATAGTCCCTGCCTCTCCCCCTGTGATCTGCAGAAAATGTATTTTAATACATCGGGTCCGAGTGGGCTCCCCATACCCTCCCAGTAGCTGTGGGAAACTGCTTTTAAAGCACTGCAGGGGCCTGATTCAGCCGGGGACTGCATCTTGGCAGAGCGAGGAGATCGATTCCCCCTCCCATGCCATTAAAGCTGCACGTGGTGAATCTCTTGGGGCTGTTTCATCTCATGAAAACGGCTGGAGGTGAAGGTCCTGTTTCCTCCCACCACATCGTGGCCCTGACTGGAGTTAGGCTCCTGCAGTCCTTTAAAAAGCACTTCCTCACAGAAGTGAGTCAGGTCTGAGGAACCAGGACTTGATTAGTTAAAAAACATAATGTGTTGTTTGGTCTCAAGGGCTCCATTTGGGCCCAGAAAACTCCTTAAGATTGGCCAACTGGGATTGAGTGGGGAAACAGGTTTCCCTGCTGTTGCCGACCTTCTGCGTGTATTCTACTTCCCAAGTGCGGATTTTGTAGAAAACCCTTCATTAAATCGAATGTTAATAAAAGCACGTCAACCCTTCCCCTGTTTTGACAGCAAACCTTACTGTACACTGCAAAGCTGATCTCCTGATATGAGAACTTCCAGGCCCAGTTCTGGAATGTCCTGTTTGGTGTGCATGCATGTGAAAAGTTGGCTCCAGAAATGCCACTGTGCACCTCGTAAGGACTGCTCCGAACGTCTGTAGCAGAAATTTTCACGAGCACGTTGGCCCAGCCCTGTGCGCGTGCTGATGTCGTGTGTTCAGAGACTGCCTGCCTGCCTGTTGCGAAGGTCATCGAGTTCCAAGCGCTTTCAATTAAATTGCTGTTCCGAAAGCTCCTGAACTCATTCCAAAGCTCATTTCCTACTTCGTCAGGAAATAGTTTTGCTGCCTTGTTGAAGAACAATCCAGAAGAAAGGAGGAAAGCTGGCGGAAGCCTCTCTGGCATGTCTGGAGCTGCCGGTGTGGAGGAAGGCATGGAGGGTTGAAGAAATATTGTTCGGATATCCTTGCAGCTTAATTCTGGCAAGTTGTTGTTGTTCAGTCGCACAGTCGAGTCCGACTCTTCGCGACCCCATGGACCAGATTACGCCAGGCCCTCCTGTCTTCCGCTGTCCGCTGAAGTTTGCTCAACTTCATGTTCGTTGCATCGATGACACTGTCTAACCATCTCATCCTTTGCCATCCCCTTCTTCTTTGACCTTCAATCTTTCCCAGCATCAGGGTCTTCTCCAGTGAGTGCTCCCTTCTCATTTGGTGGCCAAAGTATTTGAGCTTCAGCTTCAGGATCTGGCCTTCCAGGGAACAGTCAGGGTTGATTTCTTTTAGGATTGACTGATTTGATCTCCTTGCAGTCCAAGGGACTCTCAAGAGTCTTCTCCAGCACCATAGTTCAAAAGAATCTGTTCTTCGGCGCTCGGCCTTCCTTATTATAGTCCAACTCTCGCAGCCATACATTACTACGGGGAATACCATTGCTTTGACCATGCGGACTTTTGTTGGCAGGGTGATGCCTCTGCTTTTTATCATGCTGTTTAGGTTCTGGCAAGAGGGTGATTTATTTGATTTGGAAATGCCGCTTTCTCCAGAATGGATGGAGTAACTATGGGAACACACTCTCTGGGTGCATTCAGATGCCACAACAAACCTCTGATGATGCGCATAATCATGGCTTGTTTGCCCTGCATGGCTTCTTGTTCCTTTCTTTTGCACACAGACTGCAGTCGGTGTGGGAAGCCTCTACGCAATTGCCAGTTTGTTGTGAAGTCAGGATGAAAGTGCCCCAGGTGAATGGGTGTCCTTATGTTCACATTCTGGGATTCTAAGCAAGAATGGCAGCTTTATGGTATAGTAGGTAGTGATGAACTGGACTTGGGAGACCTGGATTCAAATCGTACCACCATGATAATAGTTGGATGATCTCAGGCTGATCTCAGGCTAATCTCTCTGTCAACCTACCGTGCCTCACAGGGTTGTTTTGAGGAAAAATGGAGGAGGGGTGACTCTTGTATACCATTCTGCATTCATTGGAGAAAGGCAGGGTGAAGTATGGGTGCTTTCACACACACTAAATAATGTACTTTCAATCCACTTTGTGACTGGATTTTGCTGTGTGGAATGGCAAAATCCACTTGCAAATGGCCGCTGGACTACTGATATTTGGGAGGGCAGATATGTTCACTAAACTTTCCTCACACAGATGAGTAGTGAAAGAGCACAACGCTATGTGTTGCAAAGAACTCTTCAGCCTCTTCAGATAGAGGAAGAGAGAGAGAGAAGAGATTGGATTTATACCCCACCCTTCATTACCCGAAGGTGTCTCAGAGCGGCTTACAAACTCCTTTCCCTTCCCCTCCCCACAACAGACACCCTGTAAGGTAGGTGAGGCTGAGAGAGCTCTTGACAGAAACTGCTCTTTTTCAAGGACAGCTCTTATCAGAACTATGACTTGCCCAAGGTCATCCAGTCAGGTGCAAGTTGTGTCTTCTCCCCTTCGTTTGTCCTTGCATCACCACTGGAAAGCATGGCATCTTGGGTACCGTGAACACATGATGCTGCTCGATACCGAGCCAGATCCTTGGTCTCTCAAGGTGGGTGTCATCTGCTCTGACCAGCAGTGGCTCTCCAGAATCTTAGACTGAGGTCTTCGGCATCTCTTGCTACTTGATCCTTTTAACTGGAGATACCAAGGACTGAACTAGAGACGTTTTCCCAGCAACACAGGTGCTCTACCACTGAGCCATGTTCCTTCTCCTAGGAAGAGGCGAGCACCTATATCTTCCCTTTGTGGCACTACTTCAGCATCCTCTTCATACACCATATAAGAACATAAGAGAAGCCAATGTTGAATCAGGCCAATGGCCCATCTAGTCCAACACTCTGTCACACAGTGGCCAAAAATACCAGGTGCCATCAGGAGGTCCAGCAGTGAGGCCAGGACTAGAAGGCCTCCCACTGCTGCCCCCTCCAGCACCAAGAATAGAGTGCATCACCTGCCCCAGACTGAGAGTTCCTATCTATATCTTGTGGGTAGTAGCCACTGATGGACTTCTGCTCCAGATGTTTATCCAATTCCCTCTTGAAGCTGTCCATGCTTGTAGCTGCCACCACCTCCTGTGGCAGTGAATTCCATATGTTAATCACTCTTTGGGTGAAGAAGTACTTCCTTTCATCTGCTCTAACCCGACTGCTCAGCAATTTCATTGAGCGCCCACGAGTTCTTGTATTGTGAAAAAGGGAGAAAAGTACTTCTTTCTCAACCTGCTCAATCCCATGCATAATCTTATAAACCTCGATCATGTCACCCTTGTGGGGGAAGCTGTAGAGTTGCAAGCAATGCTCCCTCTAGGCCGTGGAGTCTTGTGAGCAAAAATGCTACTTTGTGAGCTACTGGCATCAAAGTTGTGAGCGAGCGATTTGGCTGCTGCATGAATCAATTTGCTCTGGAGCCATCCTTCCTGAGCTAAGATGAAAATGTGTGAGCTGGAGGCTAAAACACTCTGAGCTAGCTCACACTAACTCAGCTTAGAGGGAACACTGGTTGCAAGTGGCTCAGTTTAGGACGTGAATGAATGGAAGTTGAGAGGAACACATGAGGAGACAGATGGTGACTTCAATGCCACCGTATCTGTTTCAGCTAGCTAGCCGTGGTGAAAGAACAGCCTGCACTCTGCGTGTGTCTTACGCCTAGAACTTCTGAGTTTCTCCTGACCCAGACAGCAGAAGGAATGCCTGTTTTCTTTGCCCTTGCTTGTGCCTCGGTCTGGAGAGATGCCGACACAGAGGGCTATCATTGCATACTATGTTCTGAATGGGAATTCTGTTCCGGCATCTGTGGGTCATAATATCTGGGCTTTGCCATTCAGAGCTCCCTTTCCCTTCCGTCAGGTATGCTCTCCGATATCATGTCAAATCCTTCTTGGGAGGAAAAATGTCAGTAGAGAAATGAGACCGCAATCAGAGTCCTGCTGCCTGAAGCACAGTAGAGAATCAGAGATAGGAAGCTGGCAATAATCTCTCCTCTTAGCCTGGGAAAGGGGGGGGAAAGTCATAACCGGAGATCACAATTGTAAAAGAGCAAGGATTGTGCCCTCCTAATGTGGGCTCTTGAGTTGTTGTTGAATCCTGAGAAGGAGTCTTCACTTATCCCCCCTCCCAAAGCCTCATGACATTGAAAGAGAGCCTGGATTAAACCTTTAGAAACTAGCAGCATTTAAGGATCTTGTAGAAACTGAATCTTGTTACCTGGTCATGTTCTAGTGCCTTTCACCAGTGGGCTTGTTGTGACCCTAGACAGCTGCCGGCACCTAGTGTTCTAGCGATCCCCTAAGGCAGGGGTGTCAAACATGCAGCCCAGGGGCCGGATTTGGACCCCAGAGAGCTTCTATCAGACCGGCAGTGGAACTGGCTGTCTTCTGCTTCTTCTCCCAGTTCTGCTGCTGCTGCGTCACCATAGGTTTGCAGCTTACAGATACACACCTGAACAGCATACTCAAGATTGCAACAGCAAAGACATTTTGATGCAGTAATTCAGAGCAAGAGGTGTCAGTTATCGGACACTGTTGAATAAACAAAATATTGCAAGAGTGCTAATGTTTTAAGCATGTTTTTATCGTAAGTTAAAAAAACCCTCTTTGTGTTTGTGTCCTTTATAAAGTTTATATCTCTGCTACCTGGCATTACCTTTTATGACACCCATGGCCCGGCCCAACAAGGTCTCATTCATGTCCGATCCAGTCCTCATAGTTGACATGAGTTCGACACCCCTGCCCCTAAGGTCTTTCCTTCGCTTGTCCTTTTTTTTTTTAATAAATGGAGCAACACATGTTATATTTCACGCCGCACGGCAAAATTATACATTGTGCAAAGTGCTCTAATTATATTTATTCACACTTTTAAGATTTGCATATTATTTTCAGACTCCTGAGACAGAGGCGCAGGCAATACATTCCTGCTTGGCAGAGGGGGGAAAGAGAGACAGGGTGGGAAAGCAGTCTCCGAAGGAAGAGGACTAGAGGCTGTATTCAGACAAGCACAGTGAAACCGTGGTTTGTGGCCTGCACAGCAATCCAATCCCAGGTTGTGCATTTAACCCTAGCCTGCCTGCCTCCCTCTTTCTATTGGGAGAACATCTCTTGGTAGAGCTGTTGCTGTGGCCAGGCAGTCCTCCTCAAGAAGCGGTTGGGAATTTCTGGAAATTTTAAAGCAACGGAGGGCAAGGGAGGGGAGACAGATTTTGGCAGAAACTGAAATACATGCCGTTCTAGGAAACTGAAACTTGTATTGATTTAATACAAAATGCATTATTTATAACATTGCCTGCATGTAAAACTGTAGTACTTGGCATAGTTATGGGATGTAAAGGTATAAATGCCTTTATTTTCTATGAGGAAAGCTTGCAAGGGGTACCCACGGCTTGAGAAAGGGTTACAAGCTGGGGCACCCTGTGCTTCCGCAGCACACGTATGTTTAGTGTTTGCCATTTGAAAGGCAGGACAAAATGAAAGGTGAGGGTAGAAAACAAGTTCTGTAGTAAGTGATAGTGTTTTAACACACTTTTTCAAAGAGTCACAGTAGGTGGGACTGCCAGCGTGTTTGGATATTAGGCAAAACTTTTAGACATTAAGCCAAGCTAACAAAGTTTGTTAGTCTTTAAGGTGCCACTGGAGTCTTGCTCTTTTCAAAAGTTATAAAGACTAACAAAATTTGTGCCAGGGTAGGAGCTTTCATGAGTCGCTGCTGACTTCTTCAGATGAAGGTACCTGAAGAAGTGAGCAATTGACTCACAAAAGCTCCTACCCTGCCACAGATTTTGTTAGTCTTGGAGGTGCTACTGGACTCTTGCTCTTTTCTGCTGCTGCAGACAGACTAACACGACTACCCGTCTTGATTTATGACACTGAAAACACCGAACTCTTTAATAATGTGTGTATCATTAAACACGTTAATATAACAATTGTTGCCCAAACTATTTATATGTAAATTAAAAAAATCATGAAAATATTGTATGTATGGTATGGATTTGTTTTTGGTTTTCTCCTAAAGTCTTCATATTTTTTCAAGCTGTACATTTGGAATTAGTGAAATGCTTTGTACAAGGTCATTCTCATTTTTAAAAAAGAGAGAAAATACTTCATAATAGCTTTTAGCAGCAGGCTTCCCAAGAACTTACCGTAATTCGGGGGACGGATGCGTCGTGGCAGGACCATTCCCGGGGGGGGAAAGACACAGCGCACGATGCCGTCACCAAGAAGTGACGCTGGGCGATGCTCTGGCAATGGGGCTGAAAACTCAATGGTACCATCGAGTTTCCAGCCTCAATGGTACCATCGAGTGTCCCCCGCCGAATTACGGTAAGTACTTGGCAACCCTATTTAGCAGCGTTAACCCCATTTTCAGTGTGAAAAACCTTGCCATCAGAAGCATTTTCTTCATTCTAAAAAAGAAAATATTTCATAGGAGTTCTTGTCATGTTCCCCCAAACTTTTCAATTTTTTCTGCTGGAAAAAATGGGTGGGAGGCATCCTTGGGAGGACATGGGGGGGGGTATCCTATCCTTCCTCGAATTGTCACATCTGTGCCCAGCTATCCCAGCAAACTGCAACTAGTATAAACTGTGTTTAAACCAGACACAAACCCTGGTTTACAATACAAGCTTAATTACCACCAACAGATCCCAGTTTGTACTGTCTGCATTCCAGCTCTGCAGCTAACCAGGTTTTGTTGGAGCCATGGGTTATTTTGATGCTTGACTGTGTCGTAAAAAGCAGGGTGGAGTGAGCTGAAAAGCAGGAGGATGGAAAAGGCAGACCTTCGCATGGGGGGGGGGGAGATGAGGCAAAGAGTGATTGAGAACCACACAGAAAAGACCATGCCCTTTTGACAGGAAGAGAGTGCACCGGCAAAGGGGTTACGGGGTAGCAAGTCTTGCTTGTCTCTTCCTTAACCTTAAACCAACAAATGAATTATTTGGTGTGTCCTGGGGAAAGGAAGGTTTTCTGCTTTCTTGCTTGTAGCCTGTTCTCTCCCTCCCCCTCCACACACACACACCTTCAGCCTTCTAGTAGGAAAATGTTTGCTTTTAGGAAGAGCTAAATTGCCGCTATCCAGTTGTGTGTGTGTGTGTGTGTGTAAAGTGCCATCAGCTTGCAATTAGCCACTCAAAAAACACTTTTGACTACCACTGTGTAGGAGGGCTTGTATTAGATCCTGCCTTGAGAATAAACACACAAGCTCTATAACTGGGGGCGGAGGGAAGAGAGAAATAAACTTCTGGAGGGCCAAAATACTTCCGTCAATACCTTTTTCATTAGGGTTGCTACTAATAGAGCTCAGAAGCGTTTCAGTAGCTATTGATCTTTTGTGGCCCTCATATGTGTAAAGGGGGAGGGGGAATCAAGGTGTTCAGACAAACAACCCACCCCCCATTGACAGTGGGATTTGTTTTACAGCGCTTAATCAGTACAGCACCTACTAAAGTATAAATGGGAATTTAGCTGGTATCAGATTTCTGGAGTTCTGTGATTGGGTTTCAGTACTTCAGTCAGATGATTGCTCTTTAATTTCTCACACTTGGTCCACCGTGATCTTGATGTATAAGCGACGGCCGTGGATCCCTTTCTGACAAAACAGCAGCCATTCTACTCTAATAATAGCATAATCCTGCTTGGTTTGAAGAACATGGACATTTGAAGATCATGTTTTTCAGTCCATTGAAATTGTGAAATTGGAATCTGTGAAGTCCTTCTTTTGAGGGTGTTAAATAGTGTTAGATATTGCTTTAAACCCCCAACCTATCTATAGTATTTTTTTATATATATTTCATGTATTGAATACTATTGTATATTTGAGAAATATTTGGAGCCTTATTTGATGTTAAGTCATACATGGTTTGAAGAACAGCCTGCAGCTGCTGCTGAGGAAGGGTGAACTGGGGGAGGCAAAACGTTGTAGGTCCTTTTTTTGAAAGGGGGGAAGCGGAGGTGCGGCCCTGGGAATAAGGGTCTCTCCCCCCCTGCCTAGCCGACCTCACAGGCTTGTTGTGAGGCCAAAGTGAGAAGAGACAATGTACAGTACCCTTGGAAGAAGGGCGACATGTAAATTAGAGGGATGAGAAAAATCTACAGTGAGCCTAGAGAAGGCTGTTTGTTAGCTTGCAAACAGGAAACCATGTGGGTTTTTTCATACCTCCGTTTTGGGTGGTGGTGAGGGAGAGTAACGGATTATTTTTAGTGACCCCCTGGTGACTTCTGAAAATTTATAGGCAGAAACAACCCGTGGCTGGTTCCCCATGGTCATCTGACTTGCTGGTATTGGAGGTTCCTTGACCTGGGCTGACCTGACACCTCCCACTTTTGCAGTTTATTCTGGTGGTCCAGAGGACAGGGAAGTCACTGGCTCTCCGTTTTATGGCTACTGATTTCCACCTAGCAGATTTACAGGGTTTTCCCCATGGCTGGAGTAGGAGCACTGTGACACTATGGGCCTGACCACCTTGGTGCTAGCCTCGTAACCTGCTGCCCATCCTTGGTGAGGCTTGAGAGGGGAAGAGAAGGCGGTCTTGTGGAATCGCTCACAGGTTGCAATGGTGGGCAACGCTGTCTCGCCTTAGTTGTATTCACTGTAAGTGGGGGAAAGTGTCAGCGCTTAATTCTGTTCTGTCTGTGTCACTGAGCAGCGGCGTCTCATCTTATCCTGTTATATGGAGACTTAAGGAAGATGCCGGCGTCCCAAAGCTGCCAGACGGCCAAGAGTGCCTGAAGTGAAACCACTTTGTCCTCCTGATAAATCCTGTTTTAGCTCCTCCAGGCGCTCTCCAGAGGCTTGTGAGTCGGATCAAGAGGGGTGCACTTTGGTAGAGCATCTACTTCGCATTCAGAAAGTGCCAAGTTCAGTCACTGACAACTCCTGTTAGAAGTACCAGGTAGTAGGTGCTGTTAAAGACTTCTGAGACCTGGAGAGCCACCGCCAGTTGGAGAAGACAGCATTGACCTTGATGGACTAATGTGTTCAAGTGACGGGGACTGATCACAGGTAGACAACCACATCAGAACAACCTGAGAGTACCCCTGCTTCTTCCCTAGTTGTCATATTTATGCCAAACGTGATCATGGTGAGAAAGCAGGACCTGCACTGAATCCTCCAATTAAATGGCTTTTTTTCCGTATTCCAAAATCCATCTTAGTTGGGCAGGGGGTTTTTGCGTCCATAAATCATTATCCCAGGAATCTAAGGATTTAAGATCTTGTGCTATGAATGCGTCCAGTCCATCAGTGTTGTTTTCTCTGGTTGGGTACAGAATTCTTTCCCCCAATTCTGCTACATGGTATCCTCGAAAGTTCTGCATGTCAAGCACGGGCTCAGTTCATTCAACTGTTGCCTTTTCTCTTTTCGGTATGAAGAAGAAAAGAAGAGAAGAGATTGGATTTATACCCCGCCCTTCACTATCCAAAGGAGTCTCAGAGCAGCTTACAAACTCCTTTCCCTTCCCCTCCCCACAACAGACACCCTATCTTGTACATATAAACATGAACCATATGGCCTTGTCTTGTACAGGGCTCGCTCTAATCTAGAACTCACACCCAGGGCTTCAGCTGGAGAAAGGTCTTTCCCAGATCTGCTGAGATCCTTTTAACTGGAGATGCTGAGCACGGAAACAGGAGGCCTCCTGTATGCAAACCACACAACAATGCTCTGGCCCCGTGCACGCAGCTGAAGGAACATATAAACCTATCTTGTCTCAGCACCTATTCCAGTATTTAATTTCCGTGAGTCTACAAATTTTTTAAGCAAGGCTGCTTGAGATCTTTCTAGCTGATGATGTCAGGGACTGAACCTGAGGTTGGAAGCATGCTGAGTTAGAGCTCCACCTCTGAGCCATGTGTAGGTCAAGTGCCTTCAAGTTGCTTCCAATTTATGATGACCTCCAAAATGCCGTATCATTAACAGCCTTGCTCATACAAACTGAGAGCCCCTGTGGCTTCCTTGACAGAGTTGATCCATCTCATGTTGGGTCTTCCTCTTTCCCTGCTGCCTTCAGTTTTCCCCAGCATTACTGTCTTTTTCCAGTGACCCTTCTCATAATGGGACCAAAGTGTATAACCTCAGTTAAGTAACTTTAGCTTCTAGGGAGAGTTCGGGCCTAATTTGATCTAGAACCCACTTATTTGCCTTTTTGGCAGTCCGTAGTATCCGTAAAACTCTCCTCAGACGCCACATTTCAAATAAACCAGCTTTCTTCCTCTCAGCTGTGAGCCGTGTCCCTCCCTTCTCCTTAGAATATAAGCACACATTCTTTGTATAGGCAGCCTTGAAACTGTTGTTATTTCTTCCCTCTTTCCCACCAGCCCTGGTAAGTAGCTGGAGACAGCTCTGGCTTCACTTCTTGGAACACTTTGAAGCCTTCCTCTTTATTAATCTTAGCAGCCTGGGAGAGATTTCAGCAGGAAGGAAGGAATGCTTAACTTATATCAACCAGCCGGGGCACTCGCATGTTCTGTTTTCGTTCGGGCTTCTCAAAGTAAACACCAGCTAAGTTTCTGGAGAGTAACCACAGAAACCGGGAGCTTCTTGCGGTGCTCTAATCTAATCTGTGTTAGCCTCCATGTGTTTTCATTGTGGTCAGTGTAATTTTTCACATGCGCCTTGATCTGCTTCCTACAACTGCTAATACTTGAAAATGTCTCCTGTTTCTCCCATAAAACCTTCCTTTTAATGAGAGAGAGGGGCAGAGGTGGAGCAGAGATAGATGTGGGAACACAGATTGAAGCATTTTCTTTCATCCGACACCATCGTTTGGTAAAAGCTGGCAAGGGGTAGACAGAAATATGCCAAACTCTGACCCCCCTTCTATTTTTCCACTTCATGATGCTTTGCTCCCACAGTATTCCAAGTGCAGCTTTGGCTCAGTGGTAGAGCATCAGCTTTTGCATGCCGAAGGTCCCAGGTTCAATCCCGGGCATCTCCAGCTACAGGAGTATCAGGTAGAGAATGATGTGAAAGATCTTTGCCTGAGACTCTGGAGAGAGCCACTGCCAGTCAGAGCAGACAAATCTGACCTTATTGGACCCGACCGTAGGTTCAGTATAATCACAGACCAATGTTCTGATTTAGTATAAGTCAGCTTCATGTGTTCTGCATTACGAACGTAACTTTTTTGTTGTTGTTTCCTTAGCCCAAAGGATCTTGGCTTTTCTCTCAAGGTTTTATGGAAGGCTGCCATCCAGTATATTGCTGAAAGGGAACTTAATCCTAGAATACTTCCAGTATTTAAAAGCCCTCACCACACTGTACGCTATTTTTGTTTCTTTCTTTTTTAAAAAAAGGTCCTCTGGTTAACTCCCAATCGTACCTTCTCATTTGCTTCCCACTGAGTCTACACAGTGTATAGAAATACTTTTATAAAAGTAACGATCAGGAAAAAAAAAATTCAAAACCTATTAAAATCTCATTGTTTTGCATAGCCCGAGGGGGAAGGTTTGGTTAATGGAGCTTGGATCTTGATGAGCTTTTTTTTGGAGGAAGGGAGTACTGATATAGGTGATTCTGTCTTCAGAGTTTCTTTCTGAAGGAGTCTGTAGAACTTCATGGTACATCCTTGTGACATACTTGGTTAGGCCTGCCGGGTCCCCTGTGGCCACTGGCGGGGGGCTTTGGGGGCAGGGTGGACAGATTCAGGTTAGGAAACTCCAGAAAGTTTTGGGATGGAGCCTGGGGAGGACAGGGACCTCAAGTGGAGTAGAGTGCCCATAGAGTCCATCCTCCAAAGCAGGCATTTTCTCCAAGACAACTGATCTCTGTAGTCTGGAGATGGGTTGTAATTCTGAGGGCAGACTCTAGTCTGGGAGAACCAGGTTTGATTCCCCAGGCCTCCACTTGCACCTGCTGATGTGACCTTGGGTCCGTCACAAGCTCTGGCACAGCTGTTCTCGAAAAAGAGCAGTTTCTGTCAGAGCTCTCTCAGCCCTGCCTACCTCACAGGGTGTCTGTTGTGGGGAGGGGAAGGGAAAGGAGTTTGTAAGCCGCTCTGAAACTCCGAGTGAAGGGTGGGGTATAAATCCAATCTCTTCTCTTCTTCTTCTATGTGGTGGAAAGTGCCATCAAGTTGCAGCCGATTTACAGTGACCCTCGACTTCCTTGGAGGTCTCCCAGCCAAAAACAAACGGAACCCACCCTGGTTAGCTTCTGAGATCTAACAAGATCAGGCCAACCTGGGCCATCCAGGTCAGAATGTTGCAATCTATGTAGGTTTCCTTAGATGCCCTGAAAAGTTACAGCTCATTTCCCCTGCCTTGAGAATGGCCATCCTGCTGTTACCCTGCGTCGCACTGTGAGTTAGCCGAGAACCAAGGTGGTCTGGTGTTTAAAAACTTAGTCTCTACCCCCTGCCCAGGATCTCTTTGTTGGTATGAGCTGCCTTCAGCAAAAGGAATTCTTCCGAACTCGACCTCTTTTGCCAGAATTGTGAGGAAGTGAGTTTTGACTCGAAAAATTCTCATGCTGGAATAATTGCTTTTAGTCTTTTAAGGTGCCCTCGGCCTTCTGTTTTCTTTTGCTTCAATGGACTAACGCGGCTACCCCTCTGGAATTGTCTGAAAGCCGCCAGGCAAAAAGGTGTGAAGTGTGGCTGATGCTAGTTTGCAGTAACACAGGGCGGAAAGGGGGGGGGGGAAGTTTGTTTGGTTGAAATATAAATGGTTATTATCAGTGCTATGCGTCTTCCGTACCACCGCCTTGCAAGACCAGCTTAATATCTCTTCTTGAAATGAAGTATCGCATTCAACTTACATTGCTTCCAAAGCATCTATTATTTCAAGAACTGAGCAATTTTTATAAGGATCTGAGTAGCTAGAGAGGGGAGAGGGGGAAAGTATTGATGGAAAGCTTGCTATAAACTTTTTTTTTAATTTAAATTTTTGCACTGGTAGTAAAATGTCAACATGGCAGTTGTTCAAAGGGCTGCCAGACAACCTGTATTATACTAGTCTGGCTAGGCAAACTGTGTTTGATCAGGTAACTGGACTCGGAGGCAAGGAAGTCTAGTTTCTGGCAGGCTCTGCCCTTCAGCTGATGGTTCATTGGTCTGTCAGATTCACACACCAAGCTGCCTTACATTGAATCAGCCCATCAAGGTCAGTATACTGGCAGTAGCTCTCCAGGGTCTCAGGCTGAGGTTTTTCACTCCACTTACCATCTGATCCTTTTCAAGGGAGATGTCGGGGATTGAACCTGGGACTTTCTGCGACCTCCGCCTCTGAGCCATGGCCTCTTCCTTATCCCCTCATCCATCAGGTTCTGGTTCTGGCTCTGAGCATTTGTTCCACCTGAGGACAAGGACCACAGCAAGGAAGCCAGCATCTTTGTAAGCAAAAGTTGGTGATCGCTCCTTCGTAAATCACTGTAGAGAATTGTGATAGTCTGTCCCCTCATTTGGATAACTAAATTGGTACACGGTGGTGGCCCTTAGTCATGCTGAATTCTGTAAAAGCATGGGAACCCCAAGAGTGCAGACACACCTTTGGGGGGAAAATTGGGAATACCCTACCCACCTGCTCCAACTTAAACTCTGATGCTGATACCTCAAAGAGCAACTACTGGGGTTTGGTTTGCCATTAAGGGCAGGGCTTTTTTTGTAGAAAAAGCCAAGCAGGAACTCATTAGCATAATATGTCACACCCATCGGCAGAGCTCATTAGCATATTAGGCCACACACCCATGTCACCAGAAGTGTGGTCATCCAGCCACACCCACCTTTTGCTTCTTATTCTGTTTACCTTGTTTGTTGTCAAAACCCAGGGCTTTTTTTTGTAGCAGGAACTCCTTTGGATGTTAGGCCACACACCCCTAATGTAGCCAATCCTAATGAGTTTCTGCTGTTGGGTGTGGCCTATTATGCTAATGAGTTCCTGCTGGGCGTGGCCAACTTGGGAGCCAGCCGGAATTCCGTTCCTGTGCGTTCCTGCCCCAAAATAGCCCTGATTAAGGGTATACACTAGCAGAACTATCACTTTAATTCCATGCCAGGGAAGGGCATGGTTATTGCTTCCATTGAATATTAGGAGTATCTTTTGGAAAGTCCTTCCAGAAATATTGGAAGATTATAAGACCGTGCCTGGGTGCAAGTTGTGCTGCCTTGTGTTGCCTTGTGTCCGTGGGGCCAGACCCAACAGCTACAGCCCTCTTGGGACTCTACCAGTCTAGGAAGCCTAAAACACCAAGATTTTGGTCACCAGGCTTGAAGGGGGTTGCCATGCTTGGGGTGTCTGCAGTACATGTAGCAGGTTTTCATTTGGTTAATGATATCTTCAACAGCAGTATTCAGATCAGGGGTAGCCACCACCTGCTTATGCAAGGTTAGGAAATTAGCCTCTGTTTTCTGCTGCTATTAAGGCACTCGGTTTTGATAACTTTTAAAAGCACAACTATTAAAACTAATTGGCTGATCACCATTCTGAACGCAACCGCTGCTTCTAATAGGTTTTCTTTTAATTCCATCAGAATGTCAGGTGGCCACTACAGAAGGGGACGTGAGCTGCTTGTAAAGAAAAAGAAGTCCCTAGTTTTATTAGTGGTTGCATTTTTTTGTTGTTCACTTGCTGAGCAAAAAGTGACAGAGGGCTAGAAGACTTAGGACTGAGAAGTCCATTTGGACAGGAGGGCTTTATTTGCCCTTGGTTTTAAGAACACAGTTATCGGGTTACTTGCGTAGTCTTTCTAGGCAGCTTTCTTTAAACGGTAATGTTTACGTTGGCTAGTTTGTTCGTGCTGGTGGTGAGTGAGATCTGGATACAACTTGCATTGACACATCTCAAATAAGGGACTTGGCGTACATCCAAAGCTGACTTTGTCAGAACATTGTGTAAAGTGTAATCTGAATGGGGGTATCTTGAGGTGTTTTCTGTATCAAGCGTCAACCTCATTTCTTTAGGCCACAGTTTATGCAAAAAGTTTGTGCATTAAGTTTGTGCTAGCCGAGTATCTGCAAATGAATATACAATATTTACCCCAAAACAGTACCTTACCCCAAGTAAGCAAGTTTGGCCTGCGTGGGGGCTGTTTGGACATTATTCTGCTCCCACAGATACCTTGCCTGTCAGCATTTCTGCCATTCCAAACAGCACTTTGACCCTAAAACAACCAGCTTGGTTGTATCAGAACACCTGTTTGAAAAGGTGTTCTTTTTCCTCTCTTTGTTTTGATCCTTAGATCTGGGAGATGAGCAGAAATCTGAAGCCCTTTAAAAGGATTAGAAATGGCTTGTGGCCCACAGTCGAATTAGTTGGCAGAAATCAGCTGGTTAAGACAGGTCAAAAAGCATTTCCCCCCAGGCTCTCGTGCAAGTGGCGTGGTGACCTGGCTTCCTTTGCTGATCCGCTGGCTGCGCTGGGTATGATTGCTAGTAAAGTAGCAGCCCGGTCAGTTGATGGACAGAGAGGAAAGGAGGTGGAGAGCTTGAGACAACAGGGACTGGAAAGCCCTACGTGAGAAGTGGGTACAATGGTGAATACTTATTGGATCTTTGTCAGGCAGCTGATTACACCTTGCAGAAGTCAAGGCAGTACAGTCCATATACCAGTTCACCTCTGGAGTGCAGATACGTATCTTTTGTTTTTCTCTTAAAGCAGTCCTTGTGAAAATCCCGCCTTTATGCTGAAAAGCATACATGTATTCTCTGGCATGATTTTCACTGGATGGCGTTCTTATGCATTTCCCCCCAAAGAAGGAGTAGCCAAGCACCAAGAAATACTTTATGCCGATTAGATTTACATACCCAGTATAGATCAAAGTGACTTCCCTGCCAGGAAAGATTTAGCCCACGTCAGCCCTGGATCCATGTTCTTCAGGGTCTTCTCTCTCCCTGGAACTTCAGGTCTGTCTGCCCCAGAGGGGTCCAGCCTTCGGGTGCTGCTGTGCCTAGAGATGTTTCCTGGCACCCACTTGCTTCTTTCCCCAAGTAAATAGGGCAGCCCTGGCTTTTCTGCAGTAAACTGGGGTAGAAGAAGAGACTGGATTTATACCCCACCCTTCACTACCTGAAGGAGTCTCAGAGCGGCTTACGATCTCCTTTTCCTTCTCCTCCCCACAGCAGACACCCTGTGAGGTAGGTGGGGCTGAGAGAGCTCTTTCCAGAACTGCCCTTGAGAGAACAGCTCTGAAAGAACTAGCAGCTGACCCAAGGTCATCCCAGCAGCTGCATGTGGAGGAGTTGAGGAATCAAACCCGGTTCTCCCAGATTAGAGTCCACACTCCAAACCACTGCCCCAAAATGGCTCTTCACAAGAGCCCAGGAGCCTTTCTGTCTGCAGGGAACTCCCATTTGAAAACAGCTGACTCCAAAATGGCTTGACTTTGAACTACCTACAATGTTGTGGAAGCCTCCCATGGCTTGCGATTAGATCTAGAGCCCACAGCAGTCTTCTTTTAAATGGCGCTTATTGCCTGTTCTCAGAAATCAAAAGTGCCAGCAAATTCAATAAGGCTGGGGGCCACTGGCTTAGATAGAAGAGTATGGTGATAGTGGTCCTTTCAGCCATAACAGACCTGGCTTTACCCTGGCTCACCCACTTGGTATCCAGCTGCAAAGATGGATTGAGTTACCCATTCCCGTTCTAAGTGAAAGCCGATGTTGTGTGTGTGCCAACGGATCTGATGTTCCTCTTTTTTTTTTTTTTACCAACAAGCATAACCTTCATGTCAGGACTTCACAGCGCCGTAAATGCTTTTTCTATCGACTCGGAGCCCTTCTGTATCTGACTATGCAGTTCACGTTGTGCTTGCAACGGATCACTTACCGTGATGCAACAGCATTTACTGAAGCGAACAAAAAGAGAGCATCGCCTTGCTGAAAATGCTTTTTGCTTTAAGTTCGACTGTGGGGAAAACAAACCCGACTCTGGCATGTTAAGTGGCTGCATTTGCTTCTTGCCGGAATTAGAAACTCGGTTCTTCCTTTTTTTTTTTCTTTTTTCTTTTTGTAACTCAAAGTTTTCTTCCCACCTTCTGCCTTGTAAACTCTTAGTATTACAGCGGTTGTATTTCCCGAAGAGCTGTAGCTTCCACTTTATCTGCTTCCAGCTGTAAACTTGTCTCCAGGAGCTGAATGATGAATAGGTTGACGCAATACGGGGAAGGGCTGTAATATTTCTCCATCCAACAACCGAGGTTTGAAATAAGCTGGGAAACGCCTCCACCGTCACTCGGTCCTGCTTACGAAGCCTAGATGTGACTGCTACGTGTCACTCATTTGTCTGCCTTTTGTCTGCTGCTGGATGAAATCTCCTTCATTTGAAGATGCAATCCAAAGAGGAGTGGTAGAGTCCTGATTGTGGTACGCTTTAAGTACTCAGAGAGCTTCATCTGCATTATCACAAGGATCACCAGAACAGTCGAGTAATCTGTGTTTGGAGATTCAAGCAGCCGCTTGTAAAAGGTAAAGGTAAAGGTTCCCTTGCTTGAAAGCCAGTCGAATCCGACTCTAGGGTTGCGGTGCTCATCTCCGTTTCAAAGCCGAAGAGCCAGCGCTGTCCGAAGACGTTTCCGTGGTCATGTGGCTGGCATGGCTAAACACCAAGGTGCACGGAACGCTGTTACCTTCCCACCGAAGTGGTACCTATTTATCTACTTGCAATTTCTTGCTTTCGAACTGCTAGGTTGGCAGGAGCTGGAACTAGAGACGGGAGCTCACTCCGTCTTGCGGCACCCGGGTCTTGAACTACTGAACTACTGTCCTTCCACAGCCTGCAGTTCAGCGTCTTAACCACTTGAGCCACCGCAGCTCCTGCAGCCGCTTGTACTGGGTGGTTAATGTGCTGCCCAGAATCATCAGTGCCTCTAAATACAGAGTCAGGAAGGGTTAGGGTTATCAGCTTCCCGGTGGGGCCTGGAGATTTCCTGGAATTACGACTGATCTCCAGCCCACAGATCAGTTCCTCCTGAAGAAAATGGTTGCTTTGGAGGATAGGGACTCTGTGGTGTGATACCCTACTGAGCAAGGCCCCTCAAGTTCCTCCTGTAAATCTCCAGGAATTTCCCAACGGAGAGCTGGCAACCCTAGACAACAGCCTGAAAAATATGCAGCGGCTGAGAGCTTCTGAACGTTGGCTCTGCCTTGTGAAAAATCGAGTTCTGTTGATTTAGCCTGATTAAAACTTCGATACCAAATAAACAGTTGCAGTTCTACCTGTGCCATTTGGCAAGTGTTAAGAGGGTTATGAGATCACTTTGGTGAGCCCGTTTGGGGTCGTGGTTAAGTGCATGGGACTCTAATCTGGGAGAACTGGGTTTGATTCCCCACTCCTCCACTTGCAGTGGCTGGATGACCTTGGGCAAGCCGTAGTTCTGATAAGAGCTGTTCTTGAAAAAGAGCAGTTCCTGGGAGAGCTCTCTCAGTCCCATCTACCTCCCAGGGTGTCTGTTGTGGGAAAGGGAAGGGAAAGGAGTTTGTAAGCTGCTCCGAGACTCCAAGTGAAGGGCGGGGTATAAATCCAATCTCTTCTTCTTGGTGCAATAGAGTAGACCAAGCATTTCTAACACATTTTTCTTTCACCAGTATGGTGTGGTGGTTAGAACACCGGATTAGAGAGCTGAGTTCAAATCCCCACTGGGCCACTGGAATCCTCAGGTCAGTTATATTTTCTCAGCCTGACATACTTCCCAGGTGGATAAAATGGAGAGCCATGTATGCCACCTTGAGTTTTTTGGAGGAAGGGTAGGATAAAAATATGAGTTTTGTACTGGATTCTGGGTCCCAAACTTGGGCTGTGTTGCCCAATGCAAGTTTTTGCGGCTGTGCTGTAGCCTCTTGAAAGAGATGTGTTCTGTCCCTAGAGAGACAGTAGTCTCCCCCATCCTCACCTGGATAGCCCAGGCTAGCCTGATCTCGTCAGGTCTTGGAAGCTAAGCTGGGTCAGCCCTGGTTAGTATTTGTATGGGAGGCCACCAGACCTGTAGCTACAGTGGGGCTTTTGGGGGCTCCACCCCCTTTCTTAAAGGCACAACCCCATAAGAATTTCTCCTGTAAATTTTAAAACATTTTCTAAAGGAGTGTGCTCCTTTAAGCAGAGTGGGTTGCTGCGGTTGACTAATTCCCACACTGAGCAAGAGGGTTGGAGTAAGTGACCTCTAGGATCCCTTTGAAATCTGTGTCAAGAAACTGGTCTCTTTTAAGAGATTTTTTCTGCCCAAGTGTTGGCTTTCTTGACTAGCGAAGTCATCACCCCCACCTGCTAGCCTGTTAGCAGAATGGTTGCTTTAGGCTGGCAGAAGTGATTAACTTGCAGCAGCTGAGAACTGTTGTCTAAAGCCGTTGACAGCTTGCAATTTAGAGATCTTTCCTGGTAACAGCTTTCTCTTGGTTAAATGGCTTTTCCTTCTGCACTGAGAACTTCAGCCCCACCAGGAAAAAAAAACTTGCCTCACAAGACACAAAATCCCGGCTAAGGGCCTGGAGACCACCGAGGAATACTAAGGTTGCTTATGCAGAAGCTGGCAATGACAAACCACCTCTGCTCACCTCTTGCTTTGAAAGCCCCCACGGGCGTGCTGTAAGTCAGCTGCAACTTGACAGCAAAAGAAAGTCTCTCATGCCATAATTTTCACGGGGGAAGATGGAAGGGGATTGAGCATGAGTGAATATGAATGCATTAGCTTGAAAGCACAGGTCACCAGAGCGGGCTTGTGCTAAGTAGCAAAATATTACAGTGGAACGAAATGGAAATAGTGGGGTTTTAAGTGGCTCGGCGGTGTTAATTCCCTGTTTGAACCTTTGATCAGAACCTCTCAAAGGCAGCCCCTTTGTCCCTCCCTCCACACTCTTACCCTCTAGCTTTAAATGGCGAAAGGGGGTAATTATCAGAGGTGGTGTTCCCCAGCTATTGCAATAAAGCGCCTGCCCTCTCCTGTGTTAAAACACCTGCATTTTAGCTCTTCATTGCGAGAATTACATACTTGGCAGCGCTCCGTGGCCTG
Source organism: Gekko gecko (assembly GCA_029375565.1). Taxonomy (NCBI): domain Eukaryota; kingdom Metazoa; phylum Chordata; class Lepidosauria; order Squamata; family Gekkonidae; genus Gekko; species Gekko gecko. Next base: position 64,586,706 of record JAPDNY010000012.1, on the reverse strand, counting down.
GGACTCTTTGAGATAGAGGCTGATGTCTTATTGCTGTCAGGGGTTTCCTGCAGGGAAGAAATATAATTGTTGGGGCTTCCCCCCCCCCCACACACACATACCTCTTCAGCCCAGAGGACAATAAAACAATCTCCACCCATCCCATTTCTAAGGGGATGAAGGCGTCTGACTTACCCTTAAGTACCAAATAGGCATGTAAAGGAGCAAGAGCAGGATAATATCCGCAAAGGGAAGTGTTACCGTACTTCTCCGTCCCTTTCTCCACTTGATATGAACACTCCAGCAATTGATTTAAGGGGAAAAAACAAACCCAAAACAAACAATACCTTCTTCCACGCTCTCATCTTGGAGCTTTGAGGCCACCAGAGAAAATGAAGGGGAGATGCGAGAACTGTGATATTTTCTCTCTCTCATTCCGTGCCCCCCCCCCTCCACTTGAAAAGAAGAAAATCTCAAAGGCACCGCGGATTGTGCTTCTGTTAAACTACACTGGGGGGGGGATCAGGGAAGCTCCCCCCATACCAAATGATGAAGACAAAACATATGGCAAGCCAGGAAATGGAAACTGTACCCATTTGTCTGTTTCATCAGTCAAACTTGTTAACAATCGATGCTGTTACCTGTGCTTGATAAACAGGGCTCACAAGGTGGTTTTTAATGTAATGAGGCGTGCCTACTTCATTAACACCAGAAGGTTCAAAATTCTAATAGGGTCTCCACCCCCACCCCCCAGCTTTGTATTAGAAAGTAACGCTTTCTTCAAAACTGGGCATTTGTCTTTTGTAAAAAAAAAAAAAGGAAATATTTTGTGTGAGTGGACAAATTATAGGTTGCTGTGTTGGACTGGTAGGAACAGGAAACTCTCCCAAACGGAGGCAGTGTAAAACCTTTCATTAGAGTTAACCTACTTATGTAATACTATTTTCTGCATTGTTTAGCATAACGTGTCTCTAATACTTCTTTTTGGCTACTTTCAAATTTCCATAATCCTAATCTGATTGAGTCACTTATTGGATGTTGGCTGCGTTGATTTACGCTGTGTGATCCACCACATCTCAGAGAGAAAGATCAAGATGAAAAAGAAGAATTTGAAGAAGTGAGCCGTGACTCACGGAAGCTCATCCCCTGCCCCATATTCCGTTAGTCTTTAAAACGCTACTGGACTGTTGCCCTTTTCTACTGTCAAAGAGAAAGGTGGGCTGTAAGGTTAATAAATGTCATGAAAGTTGCCCTGACCTGGATAGCCCAGGCAAACCCAATTTTGTCAGATCTCGGAAGCTAAGCAGGACTGACTCTGGCAAGTACTTGGATGGGAGACCTCCTTGGAATACCAGCAGTTGGGAGGTGGGGGCAGGCTTTATTCAGGCCCCCAGTAGGGATCGGTCACCAGAGGTCGCCATGACTTCCAGGTGCACACACAGACACACAGATATATGCACATATGGAAAATACAAAAAATACCAAAAAATAAATTAAAAAAACAAAAAATGTCACAAAACACATAATGTCACAAAAGTAGTGTGCAAGCTTTTGAGTTCTGCAGAAGTTGAACCCACAGACTGGGTCTCCCCCCCCATAACCCTTGCTCCAATTCAGCTCCTGGGGGCAAATTAGGGAATCTGAAGTAGAAAGGAAAAATTGGCAGAAATCACTGCCCCTTCCTCCCAGTTTGGTGTAGTGGATAAGTGCTACACCAGACTCTAATCTGGGAGAACCGGGTTTGATTCCCCACTCCTCCAATCTCACAACTGCTGGATGACCTTGGGCAAGCCATAGTTCTGGCACAGCTGTTCTTGAAAAAAGAGCAGTTTCTTTCAAGAGCTCTCTCAGCCCCACCTGCCTCACAGGGTGTCTGTTGTGGGGAGGGGAAGGGAAAGGAGTTTGTAAGCCACTCTGAGACTCCTCTGGGTAGTGAAGGGCGGGGTATAAATCCCAATCTCTTCTCTTCTCTTCTTCCTGTGTGGATGGAGGCATTACACAGCAACCTAAGATCCATCCCACTAGTCTTAAAACTCTTTAAAATTCTTTCAGCAGGGAGAAGAGAATCATAGAGTTGGAAGGGACCTCCAGGGTCATCTAGTCCAACCCCCTGCACAATGCAGAAGATTCACAAATACCCCCCCCACACACACACACACCCTCCAGTAACCACTGTTCCTTGCCCAGAAGATGGCAGAAAAGCCTCCAGGATCCCCAGCCAAACTGGAGGAAAATTGCTTCCTGAGCCCAAAGTGGCAGTCAGCATTTCCCTGGGCGTGTTAGAAAGGGCCACAAGAGAAGAAGAGAAGAGAAGAGATCGGATTTCTACCCTGCCCTTCACTCAGAGTCTCAGAGCAGCTTACAATCTCCTTCCCCTTCCCCTCCCCACAACAGACGCCCTGTGAGGTAGGTGGGGCTGAGAGAGCTCTGACAGAAACTGCTGTTTTTCAAGAACAGCTCTGACAGAGCTTGTGACTGACCCAAGGCTGTGGCACAGACCGATTGAATATGAAACCACAAAACCGTTGTGGGCCAGCTGTAGTCTGGGGCACAGTGAACTGAGAGGGTTTTGCCAGTTAGGCTTCCTTTTAACGATCAGGGCTCCTGAAGAAGACGCCAGGCCATTCTGATATACCTTGAAGGGTTGCTGTTAGGATAGGTGGATGATCGGAATGTCGTTGTGCACTGGACGGCGGTAGGAAAATGGATGTTCCAAGGTTTGCTTCGCAGCACACACAGGGTTATGGGAGGGAGAATGAACCCATGTTTAGCCTAGCTGCTCGAAATGCAAACGTCATCCTCGGGCTGGCGAGCACCCTGTCAGTGCTGCAGCGCTTATCGGCTACAACATATGTTAGGCCGGGCCTTCGGTGCTTCACCTGGTGCTCTGTTAATTAAAGTATTGTCTCAACGAAGGGAGCGGATGGTGGTTCCTGGTTTGTGGGGTTCTCCACCCCACCCACCCCTTTTTTGGTGTCTTATAGAAATTCTCACTGGATAAGGCAACGAAGGGAGCAGATGGTGGTTCCTGGTTTGTGGGGTTCTCTCTCAAACCCCCCCCCTTTTTGGTGTCTTATAGAAATTCTCATTGGATAAGGCAGCGTCACTGCCAGGGGTTGTAAGCTTTGTAAGAGGTAAAAAGCAAGAGCCGTTTCAGTATCTCTACAGTGGGGATTTCTTTCACACTCTGGAATCTGGGATTCTAGATGCCTTGAAGTTAATAATTAACATGAGCTGGGATTAGTCAGCCGTGAGCCAAGGCTACAATCAGTGCAGTCCCCAGAATATTGGCAGCTTGGGCAGAGTCCAGCTGCTAAAACCACCTTTTTGTTTAGATATTTACAAGTGGAGACCCGCAAGAAACTTGCATGGGATGGTCATCCCATTCCTCACACCTTTGCTTCCTCCCCTCTACCCTTACCTATCTCACACTCCTTCTCCCTTCTGGGGGTGGAGCCATAGACTCAACCCTCCAAAGCAGCCATTTTATCCAGGGGAACTGATCTCTGTCACCCGGACAACAGTTGTAATGCTGGGTGATCTCCAGCCCTCACCCAGAGGCTGGCAATGGTAGTTCTCATGGAGGAAATGGCTGGTTTGGAGGGTGGAGTCTATGGCATTATACTGGTCTGAAGTTCCTCCCCTCCTCAAACCCCACCATCCCCAGGATCCACCCCTTAAATGTCCAGGAGTTTCCCAATCCAGAGTTGGCAACCCTATTTCCTTCCCACCCAACAGCCAACTTAACCTTTATCTGCCTTTATCTGTCTTCAGCTTTTCGTCTCCACCCCCCTCCCCCACAGCTTCTACCAAGGAAAATTATAGTCTTTCTCCACAGTGGGGACCAAAGCAGCTTACATTATTCTCACCTCCTTTTTATCTGCACAACAACCCTGTGAGGTTGGTTAGGCTGAAAGTATGTGACTGGTCCAAAATCACCCAGTCAGCTTCCACCGCAATATGGGGATCTGAACCTGGGTCTTGCAGACCCTACTCTGAGGCTCTAACTGCTGCACCACTGCTGGCTTTCATAGGGTGGCTGCTGAACAGCAGCAAGCAGCCAGGCCAAGTTGAGTCATGCAAATTAGGTGGTATCAAGTCACCCAGAGGGTGCTGCCTAGGGATGCCAGCCTCCAGGTGGGATCTGGGGATCCCCTGGAATTACTGCTCAGCTCCAGACTACTGAGATAACTTCCCCTGGAGAAAATGGATGCTTTGGAGGGTGGACTCTAGGGCATTGTACCCCACTGAGGTCCCCCTGTCCTCCCCAGGCTCCATCCCCATATCTCCAGGAGTTTCCAGACCTGGAGCTGGCAACCCCACTACCCCCATCCCCTGCCAGTGCCCGTGGGGGACCTGGCAACCCTAGACTGCTGCCAGGCCTAGGGTTGGCAACCTCCAAGTGGGGCCTGCTGGAGAGTGAACTCCAGAGATCTGTGAACAACGGAGATCTGTCTCCCTGGAGAAAATGGCTGCTTTGGAGGGTGGATTCTGTGGCATGATGCCCAGCTGAGGCCTCTCCCTTCCCCAAATCCTGCCCTCCTTGCACTCCACCCCAAAACCTCTAGGAATCCCCCAGCCTGGCCCCAAGGCTCCCTCCCTCCCCCTCCCCCTCCAAGGCCGAAAGAGGCCTGGAAAGAAAGGGCCCTTCCCCCCACCCTTTGACTGACAGAGCCAGTCAGAAGCCTCTCCCCACCCCCACCCCCCAACGTTCTAATCTCTCACTGTTGCTGCCTGGAGTCAGGTCCCTGCAGAGGCCATTTCAAAAGGTTTTGGGTGTAATTCAACCGTCCCTGAAGGGATTTCCTCACTTTTCAGATTTTTCTACAAACCCAGGAAGTCTACTGACTATGTAGGAAAAGCTGTTGGGGGAGAGTGAGGCCCCTGTTGGAGGGAATAGGTATCCGCACAGAAAAAAAAAAGTCTGGGAATTAGAATAAGGATATCCCCTCTGCTTTCCTACCTAGTGGGCCCCCAGAGCAGCTTTACATCATTCTCCTCTTCTCCGTTTTATCCTCCCAACAGCCCTGTGAGGTAAGTTAGGCTGAGAATGCATGACAGGCCTGAGGTCACCCAGTGAGCTCCCAGGGCATGGTGGAGATTCGAACCCAGGTCTTCCAGAACCTAGTCCAACATTCTGACTACTGCATCATGCCACCCTCTCATCTGCCCACCCAAGTATGTTCAGTGGTGCCTGCATTTTGGGTGTCTGTATGTAATTCAGTATGGGGCTCAGGGCCATCTTCTTCCTGGCACATGGAAGAGAAGAAGAGAGAAGAGGCTGGATTTATACCCCGCTCTTCACTACCCAAAGGCGTCTCAGAGTGGCTTACAATCCCTTCCCCTCCTCACAACAGACACCCTGTGAGGTAGGTGGGGCTGAGAGAGTTCTTTCAAAAACTGCCCTTGAGAGGACAGCTCTGAAAGGACTTGTAACTGACCCAAAGTCCCACCAGTAGCTGCACGTGGAGGAGTGGGGAATCAAACCCGGTTCTCCCAGATTAGAGTCCACACTCCTAAACACTACACCGAACTGTGGAAAGTTGCCACAGTTGAAGAGCGTGTCTCTGTGGGGATAAGCACCCGTTGCTATGCTCTGATCCCCTGTCATCGTTTTTGTTTGTCCTTCTTAACCATAATTCCCTCAATTAATACTTTAGCCAAGGCTGGATGGCTGTGGGTAGACACGTTTGATTACTCGCAAATGAGTGTGCTAAAACAAACAGAAAAAGCCCACTTAAGGTCGCTGGGAGGTGACTGAGTTGACAGCTGCTAGATGAATGGTGGGCATTTCATTTATTTGTTGCTGTGCCAGTAGTGATTCCAGTACTAGTTACCAGCTTAGCCGGAAACGTGCCGGGATATTGGGGTGCTTCTGCAGTGCTTAATTGAGCAGCTTACCAGCTAGTGATGGCCAGATCTGCTCAGGAGAGATAGGACACCCATCCAAATGTGGCGGCAGAAGAGGCACTGGGGCTGCTGTTGTACCACCGCTAGTGTATGGTTGCTGACCAGGAACTAGCACCCAGTGGTGGGCGTAGGCAGTGATGCCAACGGTGTGTGCAGAGGGCCTTTTGCCACCTCTTGGCTTTGGCACTGGTGTAGCGGTTAGTGTTGAATGAGGATACAGGAGAACCAGGTTCCATTCCCCACGCAAACTTTCTGGGTGACGTTGGGCTAGTCACACTCTCATCCTAACCTTCCTCACAGGGCTGTTGTCAGGATAAAATGGAGGAGTGAAAGTGTTGTTGTAAGCCGTTATGATTCCCATTGGGTCGACATGCAGGGAATAAGTAAAATAAACCCAAAATACAAGCTTCCTTTTCCTGCAGTGGTACATTGCTGTGGTGGCATCCATAACCTTTTTGAGCCTGTGGGGACCTTTGGAATTCTGACACACGGTGGTGGGCACAATCACAAACGGCTGCCGCAAGAGGTGAAGTCAACCACAAAATGTAGCTCTTCAACATTTCAGACCGAAGCTCTGTTTAACATGATGTCTTTTAATGTATGTAACGTAGCCAATCAGAAGCCCTCCTGGGGAAAAGCTCCACCTAGCTCAGCCCACTTTCTAAAAGCATTTGGCTGGCACCATGCTGGAGACCCCTGTGGTGGACTTTCTACTCACCACGCTGGGCCATCCTGGTAAAACAATAGAAACAAAAATGTAAACAATACACATGCATGCCATTTTTGAAATGGAAGACGTTTATGGGAACAAATTATGAGGGCAAATCCTTGCATTTGCAAAAAGTCTCTTACATGTCAACTAAATTGTCATTTGGGGTAATCTATAGAGCTCTGCCCTCAATGAAACAGACTACCAGAAAAGGATTTTCCGGTGTTCAGGCTGTGTATCTATTGTCTGATTTGATGGTTTTAAAAAGAACCTGATTTTGTTTGCCAAGTTCAGGTGCACACACAAGAGGAAAGTGTATGCATGTTGGTTGCAAGGTTTTACAGCAGCTGTTGGCACTGCTGAAGAGGCAAACCTCATTTTCAACTGGAAAATAGCTTGCCTCTTCAGCAGTTGGAAACACTGAAGATATTTCTTCCCCATGGTGGTTCATAGAACTTTGCTTGTATTGCTAATGTACAGTCATGTGTATTCAGGTGCCTAAATTTGTTTCCTTCTCTATGGTAATCTGAAACGGAAGATTCTGGGGTCAAGGGAGCATACACAAGGAGATGCTCAACTGCGGTAGAAGACCAAAGAGGAGTGTATCTAAATGGGCTGCTCAGGAATGGTGAAGAGAACAAAGCCATTAACTTCACGCTCCATGTGGGTGGTGTGAGAACTAGTTGAGCCTGTGCTACTCAGGAGCTCTCATTAGCAACCCAGTTAAGGAGGAATCCTGTTTGCCAAGTTATAATTACTTTTATCTCTCTATGCTTGGTTTACTGCAGCACAGTTAGTCATTTTATTGGTACCGCATAGTAATAACATTTAGTGAGCAATATAAAAAATTCTGCAATGGTAGGCGCCTTTACTCAAATGATTTCGCAGCATTGGGGGGGGGATGCTAGGCAAATGTTTAGACTTATCTGCATTCAAGCTTGTCGCTGCATTCTTAAATGCAGCTCTCTAGGAAAGCTGGAAAATGGCAGTGTAGCATTCCAGACGGCCTACCCCACAGTCACATACAGCTAAGGATTTTGAGGAAGCAAATCACTATATCCAGTGGTACCCTGACTGGCCCCAGAACAGATGATGAAAATGAAAATCACCAGGGTAGCCCGAGGTGAAGAGGGGAGCTTCCTAAGTATGTTGAGAAAAGTGGCTTTGTAAATTAACCAGAAGAGATTTTAAAAAATCCTCAAATGCCCTTGCTGAATGAAAATACTCCAGATAGGATGGAATATTGAGAGCAGTTAATGGTGCAAAGGGGGGGGGTATATATGGAAGCGTTAGCCTGTTTATACCCCTCAAGCGTAGAGCAAAGGGGAGAGGGATTTGGAAGAGTAGGGTTTCCATATGGCCCCCATGCTACAATTCCTTGGCGGGGGGGAGCTTGTGCTGGCACTGGAAAGAGAATGGTTCCTTGAAAACTTTAGTCTCTGTTAAAATCTTTGGTTCAGGCTGCAATTACAGCCTAGAGAGTGTTCCCAGAGACCATTAGAGACACAGAGCAAGCTGACCTTGCTATGTTAGATAAGATGCAGCTGGATGAAGGGAGGCTCTGCCTTGCGTCAGCTACCAGTTAACATTCCAAGCCCTTGAGGTCTCTCTGTGGATTTCACCTGTGGGAACAGGGCAGAACAATCTGCAGTAAGTTTTGTTTCTTTCCTTCTGGTCAAGTCACCCCATAGATCATGTGCCCAGCAACACTTACATCACTTCTCAGTGTTCCGATTGGTTCAACAGGCCTGGGGCCAATTAGAGACCCTCACCCATAAAATAGTTAGTTGCTTCTCGTCATTAGCTTGTGAGCTGTTGAGCTTCCTGCTCTTAGCTTCTGGTTTGATGATGACTGTGCACCATGCAGTTATTATCCTCCTGGCAGCCATCTTGATTGCTTGCTCGTGAGGACCATACAACTTACTGGCCCAGGCTAACTCTGGAAAAAAAAGAGCCACTTTGGTGCTGAGATCTTCAGCCTGAGCTGGATTAACATCTGGTAACTTGGAACCTTGTCTTACTGTATTAGCTAATAACTTTTAGATTTATTGTTTTCCCTCACAGTCTTGTGGTCTTTTAAATTATTTTTTGGAACCGTAATAAAATCATTATGTTTTATTTGTTGTGGTTTTTGCCTTTGTCGACCTCAAATCTAATTTCAGTGCTTTGATACAGGGACCACCTTCCAGGAAACTGTTCAGTGTTTGGAAACTCACTCTGCAGGCCCACCCTTCAGGGCTGACTTTCTTGTTAGCTTCCCTGAAAGGCTGGGAGACTTGCCCAATTGCTCCTGAGCGGTTGGGATAGACTTTAACAGGCTGGTGGCAGCCTACCTACTTAGTGTGAGGACTGCCTAATGTGGGGTTTTTGGTAATGTTGTTTCTTGTAGCCCTTCCGCTCCAAAGTCCTTAGCCAGAGTTTGGTTGAGGACTTTTAACAGGAATGATGGCACACTTCTACTGACCATTCCAGAGTCTGTTCTCCTGCTTTGGAGAGAAGCAGAGACTACTACACCAGGTTATTAGGGAAGGGCCTGAGACGCCACAGGTACCAGTTCTGTGCTGGACTCTAAAGACCGGCAGCTGGAAATAATTCCTTGCCAGAATGCTGAGTACATATGAACACACGAAGCTGCCTTATACTGAATCAGAGCTTGGGTCCATCAAAGTCGGTACTGTCTCCTCAGACTGACAAGCAGCTCTCCAGGGTCTCAGGCAGAGGTCTTTCACATCACCCACTACCTGGTCCTTTTTAAACTGGAGATGCAGGGGTTTGAACCTGGGACCTTCTGCATGCCAAACAGATGCTCTGTCACTTAGCTACAGCCCCTCCCCTAGCCAGCCATAATGCTTGTGGTGCCAATGCAGGAAAGCTGTTGTATGCTGGAAGAGAGGTGGTTCTGTTGTTTTAGGGTATGGTGATATGCGAGACTGGTGTAATATCAAGTGTTTGTGAATTAGCAAGTTGCTTCAAAATACCTTGTGGAGAAGCATTCTGCCTATATGGGGCTGTGGCTGAGTAATAGAGCATCTGCCCTGTATGCAGAAGGTCTCAGGTTCAGTCCCTGGCATCTCCAGTTAAAAAGATCAGGAAGTAAGTGATGTGAAACTCCTTCACCCGAGTCCCAGGATATCTGTTGCCTTTCAGAAATAGACAATACTGAGCTAGATGGGAGCTCTGAATAAAGTGTATTGCTAAACGGATCCACCCTCCAGTGCCCACTGCTGTTACTTCTTGAGACAATCGGGCGAACAAAGTTCAATTTGCACATCGCATAAAATTTCATCCGGGGAAGAGGCTCAAATCTGTATCCCACATCCAGGCCAAATTTCTGCACCTTGCATTGTACTAATTACCAATCATACCTTGTCTACACTATCCACCCTGATCAGCCTTTGGAGGAATATGTAGGAATATATTCATATTGTGACAACTCTATGAGAAGCCCTTTTGCTGTGGCATGTGAGCCATGAGAAATTTAAAAAGGTGCCCAGCATATGTGAGAGAGTGCCAATGTGGTATAGTGGTTAAAGGACTAGGATCTGGAAGACCTGGGTTCAGATCCCCACTCTGGGTGACCCTGGGCCAGTCATATACTCTCATCCTAGCCTACCTCATGAGATTTATTAGGAAGATAAAATGGAGGAGAGGAGGGGGGGAGATAAGCCACTGTGGGCCCCCATTTTGGAGAAAAGCAGAATATGAATTAAAGAATATAAATGAGAAAAAAGCAGGGTTTTTGAGAAAGATCTGGCTTAGTAATACAGCGCACCATTAACTGATCTCAGTTAATTTTGTTCACAGTAAGAGGCAGGTGGTATCAATCCACATCATTAAATCTACTGCATGGGATAGGCAGTGAATTAATATTTTTACCACCTTAAATTTTCAGTGCTTGTTGTGTGGCTGCAAATACTCTCTTTTGGTGCTTTGCAACAAATCACAAAGGACACGCTGATGCAATGCATTTCCTCCACTAGAATATATTTCCCGTGATGATTCTCATTAAAAATGTTTTGTGGGAATACGCAGTCATGTCCTTGGAAACTTTAGTCTGGTTTCTAAGAATTTATGTTCGAGAACATCTTGGCAGACAGTTCCCAGGCCCGAAACTTAGTGCAAGGCTTTTGGGATGCTTTTCTGTGTAGTGTGACAATATTCAACAACCAAAACAGGAAGAACAAAAAGTTTAAGAAATCTGTTAGGGAACTTATGAAAATATGATGTTCCTTTGCACCAAGCTAGTCCATTGTGCCATCTAGCTCAATATTATCGTCTCTGACAGTGGCTCTCCCGAATCTCCAACAGAGATAGCTTTTCCTCCTCACCTGCTATCAGAAATCCTTGAACAGGAGATGCCAGACATTGCACTTGAGACGCAAAACCACTTATATACTGCCTACTTAATTCTTTCTCCTCAGGCAATCTCTCCTCAGCAGTTCCTCTTCCCTCCTCCTGCTTCTCCATCTGCTGAGGAAATACTGTATCTCCAATTTTTCTTTCCCTTCCCCAAGTAATTCCTTTCCAGATTATCCGCCACTCCTCCTTGCCAACATTTAGCTTCTAATCTTTCTATTCCTGTGATCGAGCACCTATTTTAGGTACTTCTGTGCCTCGGAAAATGAGATTTAATGTCTGTGAGTTAGACTTAAGTTGAGAGAGACATTCAAAATGGTACAAATTTGAAGGGGGGGGGCAGAGTTGCTAGTGAACGGCAGCAGCCACTCAGACCATGGTTAATACCGACCACAGTTAATATCCAGAATGGCCATAAATCATAATTGGATAGCAAAACAGATCCACCCCGTCCCACAGAAGCAAGGGCAGAAAAACAGGCCTGTAATTCTCAGGGTATCGATGCACGTGCTGATGGCAGCCATTTTGTTGAGGTGTGGTACATTATCCTTATAGTGTGTGTGGTGTGGTGGCATATTGAGTGTGGACATCACCGAAGGGAAGTTGAACAGAAGGCTAAAGAAGTGCCTTTTAGGCCAGTCACACTCTCCCTGTCTTACCTCACAGGGTTGTGGACAGATCAAAAGGATGTGTGTTGTCCTGAGTGGGGTCACCAATCTCCAAGTGGGAGCTGGAAATCTCCTGGAATTACAACTGATGTCCAGAGTACATAAAGTGATTATTTATTTATTTATTTTAAACATTTATTCCACTTCTCCCACAGAAAATAGCTGCTTTGGGAGGTGGACTGCATGGCATCATACCCTACCACAGTCCCTTCCTAAACCCCACTCTCCCAGGCTCCACCCTCAAATCTCCAGATGTTTCTGAACCTGGAGTTGGCAACCCTAGTCCAGAGAGTCTTGGAAAAATGGAGCAATAAAAGTGCACGGGGGGGCAAAATGTTGCTGGTGCGCCCTGATCCAGATAACTCAGTCAAGCTTGATCTTGTCAGATTTTGGAAGCTAAGCAGGGCCGATCCTGGCAAGTACTTGGATGGGAGACCTCCAAAGGATACCAGGGTCAGGAGGCAGAGGCGGGCTATCAAGACACTTCTCTGAATGTCCTCCATGCTCCAGTAGGAGTTGCCAGAGGTCATCATCACTTCCAGGCATGGGCGCACGCACGCACACACATGCAACCCCCCCCCCAAAAAAAAACCACGTTGCTGGTGCCACCCAGTGTAGTGTTGAAGCATTTAAATGGCAAACAAGCAGAATACAACTGGGGGTGACTTTTTCTCCTCACAAGAAATATGTGGGGTTGCCAACTCCAGGTTGGACAACACCTGAAGATTTGGGGTGTGGAGTCTGGGGAGGGTGGGCTTGGGGGAGGGGAGGGACCTTAGCAGGGTACGATGCCTTAAAAGTCCTCCCTCCAAAGCAGCTGTTTTCTCCAGGGGAACTGATCTCTGTAGTCTGGAGACCAGTTGTAATAGTGGGAGATTGTCAGACCCCCAATCCAGTTACACCCAACAACTCTCTCTTGGCAGAGATAAGTTTACGGAGATGTATGCAAGATCCAGAAAGTCACCGTGTTAGAACTGAAGATTTTTAGCGGGTACAAGCTTAATATAGATAATGCAAATAAAAGTCCCTTCCTTCCCCCAGGCATACGTCACTTTCACACTGCACCTAACGTTGCTGTCCCAACCAAGTGAAAGTCTTGGTTATCTACAGCTCAAGCTGGGACAGAGAAGCTCTCAAGGACACCCTGGGAAAAGGCAAGGAGGTGCAACTTGCGAGGAAAGTTATGTCTTCTAGAAGCAAAGGTCTCATTCTCTCACTCGGTCACTCACCCCCTCCCCACAGGAATTCTCTCCCCCCAATAACTATGGCAACCCAAAGTGAGCAAAGCAAAGCATGGTTTGACAGTGATCTCCAGCTACCACCTGGAGGTTGGCAAGCCTAGAAGTGATGTAATGTAGGCTTGACAGTCACTTGCTCAGTTAGTATGGCCTCACCCGTCCTTCATCTTAATGGCCCCCCCTAAGAATTTTTATGTACAGTTGAACGTGAGGTATGAAGCGGAGCATGAGGCTTCTAGGCCTCAAGTCGAAGCCTGACAGCTCCCTCAAAAACAGCAGGGAAGTGTTGGAGAGGGGAGCAGTCCGTTCCTCAGCACCTGCAGGTGGAAGGCGGGAATCAGACGCTTCTCTTGCCTAAATGTTCTTTCAGAAATCATTTCTTTTGGCTCCTCCTATTATCAGGCTTACTTCTGGTGCCCATTTTTGTTTTTTAAAGTAGAAAGTAGGAGAGGCGTTTTGAGAGGAGAGCTGGGAAACGGCCCAGCTCTCTCTTCTGTGTGCCGTGCTCGTTTTAAATCCACCCCACTCCTCCTTTTTGAGAAAATCAGTAGCAACCTGAATGTTATATGTGTGTTCACCGTCATCACATGTCATTTGAGCACTAGTGTGCTGCGGTGGTTTAACTTTTGGAAAAGATGTGGGAGGCCTGCGTTCGAACCCTCGTGCTCTCACTGGTTAACCTTGGGCTAGTCACCCACACTCAGTTTAACCACTGAAAGTTGCTAAGGTAAAATGGGAAGGGAGAAGAGGGTTGCCAGCTCTGAACTGGGGAAATTCCTGCAAGTTTGAGGAGTGGAGCCTGGGATGAGGGAGAGGGAAGGTATAGTGCCATAAAGTACAGCTTCCAAAGCAGCCATTTTCTCCGGGGAAACTGATGCTGTCTGGAGACCGGTTGTGTTTCTGGGGGGTCGCCAGCCACCACTTGGAACTGTGTAGGCTATCCTGAGCTCTTTGGATGAAAGGCTGATTAAACAGAACAGTTTAGCCCTTAAAGCTTGTGTCTTGTGTGTGGGGAAGCTAGGATTGCTTGTGTCACTGCTAGCCAATGGCTTTTGTCAGGGGTCTTTTCCTAGAAAAACAGCTGCAGGGACTCATTAGCATATGCCACGCCCCCTGACATCACCGGAAGTGATGTCAGGGGGGAAGCAAAAGGGGGGGGAGACATCTTTAAAAGCCTCCCCTTCCCTTCCCCAGCTGGTCTGGGTGGGAGAGCTAAGAGAGAAGCAGTTTAAAGTTTAAACTCCTTCTCATGAGAGTTGGGCCACAGAAGGAGGAAAGAGGGAAGGAAAGAGAGAGAGTAGAGAGAAGGAAAGAAGGAAGGAAAGAGGGAAAGAAAGAGAGGGAGAAGAAGGAAAGGAGGAAAAAGAGAAGAGAAGGTGGGAAAGAAAGAAAGAGAGAAGAGAAGAAGGAGGGAAAGAGGAAAAAGAGAGAAGGAAAGGAGGGAATGAAAGAAATTCAGTGGCAATTCAGCCCCATTATATCCTATGGGCCATTGAAGTAAATGGTGAAAACATAGGGTATATTCTGGGGGCTGGAGGGGAGGGGGTTTGAGGGAGAGGCTCCAAACTCACAGGATAGCTGATGGAGCCTCTCCCCAAGATACCCACCAAGTTTCAAGAACATTGGATCAGGGGGTCCAATTCTATGGGCCCCCAAACAGGTTGCCCCTATTCCCTCCATTGTTCTCTATGATGGGAAAAACAGTTATTTCGTTCCCATAATCTGCTAAATGGCTGAGCTGAGTTTGGTATCTGGGATGCACGATTCCAACCCATACAGTGTGTGACCCACTAGGCCAAGTGTGGCTTATCTTTGCCCCCAAGCAGCATTAAGACAGTAAAAGCCAGAAGGCTTTCAAACCCCTCATGGGACTCCCATGTATCTTTCCAAGTGGCGGAACAATCTTCCGTAAACCTTCAGAACAGCGGCATTATTTGGAACATGGGTTTTTCTCTTTAAAAGAGAGATCCAGTTTTTGCTCGGATGCTACAATGTACTATTGCGGAGCATGGGAGCTCTCCAACCTCCAGCAGTGAGATTGAATGACATTGCCGATAATCAAGTGCCCCCCCCCAAAGGTACAGCTTCTTCCGGTTGTTGATAAATGTTTATGCAAAGGAAACAGGCTTCCTGCCAGTGGGGGGAGTTGACAGTCAGGAGAGGCAGACAAATTGGAACAAGGCATTAAAAACACGCCACTCCAAAGCTGTTTAAATCATCATCATGCGAACTGTGAATTTATTACAATGCACGCCTCCTCGGGGGACAGAGATCTGAAAGGGCTGTTTGTAAACATGTAAGACAATAAGCGTTTCCCTGCCGTGCCATGGTGACGGAGATCTGGCATGCCTAAACAAGACCAGAGATGTGTGCAAGAGCCGGCTCACCTGTGGCCAGATGGCTGCCACCGGGTCAGGGAACAGAACGCGGAGCAAAACAAACCCTCCCTTTTGAAAACTGCGATACTTTCCCTTTCTTCCCTGGCAAACAAATGTGCATTTCAGAAGCGGCGAGAGGATATTTGCAGCAATTTAAAAAGCCACCGTGCGCTTTCTCTGCGAGCGCCTTAATTATTTAGAGAGCATTTAAATAAACGTAGGCAAAAGGACGACCAACATCGGTCAGTGATAGCCGAGGGTAATTGAGATCTCTCTTAAAATACAGATACACCCAGCAGCTGGTATATCTGTTAAGAACTCTTTGGAGAAGCGGGCATCTCTCCACTCGAGGTACTGAGTGGAATCCAGGGGTCTTCCATTCCTCACGGCTTTTGGAGTCGTTATCGCACAGCAGTTAATCCCCCTCTGCAGCTGACCAGATCAACATGCGAAGGAGCCTGTGGCCTACAGGGGAGAGGCTGCGTATCCCATTACTTCGGAGTCCCAGGTGAAATATGAGAAAGGAACCACGCCGAGGCACTGGCTTGGCCAGCACTCGGTCTCTTGATATTTTCCAGGGTGCAGGGCCAGCCCGCACTTAGCGGCGCATTGAGATAAGCGCGCTTGAGAGCCTTCCGAAATGGACGGCATTGATCGGAGGGGAGGGGAACGGCTTCTATGAAATGGGAATCTAAACATAGTTCCGGAGGCCGGCTTGTCCTTAAAAGACTCCTAGCCCTGCTCTCTGCACGCAGAGTCTCTAATAGTTCAGCCAGCTGTCAGCTTCGAAGGGTTAATGTGGAATTTGGGGGCTCTAAAAAAAGAAGAGGTCCTTGCTGGCAGCCTGCATGAAGCGAGAAAACATCAGCTGGTGTTTGGTTGGGAAAGTCACACCTGCGGCTGACACGAGTGCTGAAATGACCTTGAGGCCCCGCCATTGGCAACAGGACGAGAAGCGATCGCATCCCTTAGGGGAAGGTCATCTGGTGTTGCGAGGGTCTGCTTAGGGCTCAGTTCTGCAGGGATGGGATGGTTCCATGGTGCCTAGGTCTGAGTCCAGTAACACCTTAGAGACCGACAAGATGTTCAGGGTATTTATTATTATTTTCAATTTGTATCCCGCCTTGCCAGGTGCTTTGTCTTTCAAAGGTGCTTTGTTGTTGGGTGCTTTGACTCTCAAAAACTCATACCTTGAAAATCTAGTTGGTCCCTAAGGTGCTGCTAGACTTGCATTTAGCTGGTCTGCCACAGACCAACATGGATACCAGGCCCATAGCCAGGATTTTTTTGGTGTCGTGGTTAAGTGCGCAAACTCTAGTCTGGGAGAACCGGGTTTGATTCCCCACTCCTCCACTTGCACCTGCTGGATGACCTTGGGCAAGCCATAGTTCTGTCAGAGCTGTTCTCTAACGAGCAGTTCTCAAAAGAGCTCTCTCAGCCCCACCTACCTCACAGGGGGTCTGTTGTGGGGAGGGGAAGGGAAAGGAGTTTGTAAGCCGCTCTGAGACTCTGATTGAAGGGCGGGGTATAAATTCAATCTCCTCCTCCTCCTCCTCACTTAAATTTTAAAGGGGGCAGTTAAATTACACTTAATTAAAATAATCTCACCATGACCTCGGTGGTTACATCAGGACTAGGCTAGCCGATAAGGGGATTGTTGGAGACGTATTGAAGGTGCCACTCGTGAGTGCCTTTCTAAACTTCCTTGCCCCTTGGAAGGGAATGCCAAAGACATTTAAATCCCTTCTTGAGCTGACTTTTCCCATGATGCCTTCTTCTAAAAATTCCACAGGTGGAGTGAGAGGGAAGCCTGAGGGGAAGCCATGGGACTCTCACTCTGGCTGCTGCCAGCAGCAGGGGTCTCTCCTCAAAAATAAGGTTTTTGGCATAGCTATTTGTGGGTTGGGGCTTTTAATTAAGGGGGCGGGACCCAGTGTTCCCTCTAAGCTGAGTTAGTGTGAGCTAGCTCGCAGTTTTTTTAGCCTCCGACTCACACAGTTTTGTCTTAGCTCAGGAAGGATGGCTGCAGAGCAAACTAATGAACGCAGCAGCCAATTGTTTGCTCACAACTTCAGTGCCAGTAGCTCACCAAGTAGAATTTTTGCTCACAAGACTCCACTGCTTAGAGGGAGCTTTGCCAGGGCCCCAAAATGCCCCATTGTAGCTACAGGCCTGATGGGTACCCTCTGAAACTGTGTCCACGGTGCCTGTGAAACAAGAAAGCCACAGCTGCAGGACATCTGGAGGGTGGGTAGGAGAGAAACGAACCACTGCACAGCCAGATGACGTGGTGTGCCGCTGTATTAGTTTCTTTTCCAGTAAGAATGATTTTGGAGCTAGTTATGATTGAAAGACCACCTGTGTGATGTTGGGAGGCGCTGCCGAGTTGCAGTCAACTTATGGTGACCCCATAGGATTTCGAGGGCAAGAGTCAGAGGTGCTTTGCCGTTGCCTGCCTCTCCGTAGCAGCTCCAGACTTCCTTGCCCTTTTCTCCGAGGTCATCCATTTTATCCTTGCAACAAACCTGAGAAGTAAGTTGCCTTTCAAACCACCGTAAGAGACCGTCAGGGCTTCAGACAGCTGTAACTCCAAGCTGGTAGGAGACGCAAGCAGTGTTCCCTCTAAGCTGTGGAGTCTTGTGGGCAAAAATTCTACCTGGTGAGCTACTGGCATAAAGTTGTGAGCGAGCGATTTGGCTGCTGCATAAATTAGTTCGCTCTGGAGCCCTCCTTCCTGAGCTAAGACAGAAATGTGTGAGCTAGAGGCCAAAAAAACTGTGAGCTAGCTCACACTAACTCAGCTTAGAGGGAACACTGGGCGCAAACTTTATGTGAAAGGCCTGAACAAGAATATGAGACTTTAAATCAGGGCTGTTGAACCCATTTGTTACGAGGGCCGAATCTGACATAAAATGAGACCTTGCTGGGCCCGGGCCATGTATGTCATAAAATGTAATGCTGGGTAACGGAGATATAAACTTTATAAAGGACACAAACACAAAGATTTTTTTAACTCAAAATAAAAACGTGCTTAAAACATTAGCACTCTTGCAATATTTGATTGAACAGTATCTGATAACTGACACCTCTGGCTCTGAATTATTGCATCAAAACGTCTGTGCTGTTGCAATCTTGAGTATGCTGTCCAAGTGGGTATCCATAAACTGCAATCCTACTTTTGATCTATTGACATTCGCCACAGAAACCTCATGCTCAAAGTCCTGAGTCTAGGACCCAGGTCAAAACATGAAATGGCTGAGTGATTAAGAGAGTCTGGTGAAGCAAGCTGTGATGCAGCAGCAACAGAACTGGAAGCAGGAGGTGGCCGGTTCCAGTGCGGGCCTAATAGAAGCCCTCTGGGGTTCTGATCCAGCCCCTGGGCCCCATGTTTGACACCCTTGCTTTAAATGGGTCTTGAACAGCGATAGCAAGGAGAGAGGGAGAGAGAGAGAGCGAGTGTGTGAAAGGAAGGGAATTACAGTGATTTGGTGCTAAGATAGATGTTTACAGGCAGGAGAGGGAGGTGGAGATTCTGGGCTTAGGAAGAAGATTGATGGCAGATAAGGAAGTAAATAGAACAAAGAGAGGTAGGAAGATGGGGCGTATGAAGAGGCTTTAAAGATGCATGGGAGAGCTTTGGACCACAGGAAGCCGGTACCAAGAATTGTAAAGAGAAGCTAAGTGACCTGTTGATGGACAGCAGAGATGAGACAGGTGGCCGAACGAAGTGGCCAAAGAGAAGGAATGGGAACAGTTATCTGCCAGGAATCGAAACGGTCGACTCCAGAAGAACAGGCCCACGTGGCAAATCCTAGCAACAGGATTTAAATCTGAACTCTAATTTGAAGCACTGACAGCACAGAAGGTAGTTTGGCAACCTGAGATTTTTTTTTTTAAAGCAGACAAAATGCAAGTTTCTAGTTCTCACAGCAGCAAAGAAGGCATGTGGAGCACTGAATTTGGACGTGGAGGAGGAGGAGGAGCGAGCAGAATTTCCAGTGGCTGGGAGTGGCTCTCGAGGGCCATGCAGAACCCTTTTCCCCGCTTGCATGACTCCCTCAAGCAGAATAAGCTATGCAAAGAAGAATGTAATGCAAATCTACTCAGTTTGCATCATTTACACCTGTTGCGGTCCTCTTCTTTCTCAGCCACAGAGGTTTTGGTTAGATGCTTTGCAACCCACCCACAACACTATCCTTTGTCTGTGCAAAGCAGCTGTTGTTGGCATCTTTCCTCATAGGTGTTTAAAATGTTAGCTCCTTTGAAGCTTAAGGGAGGGAGCAGGGGTATTCCACTTGACACTATTAGCTGGGCAATTAAGCCAACTTAAACCCTTTCCAAATTTATCAAGCAGGAGAGCATTCCATTTAGGCCTCCACGTGACCCTTGGCAACCTTGGCCCTTTTGATAGGCATCATTCCGGCCAGAAAAACTTAATTATGGAGACTGAAGAATGAGATGCTGTAAGTAAGGTATAAAAAGATACTGTGCGGACATAAAAAAGATGTTATTTCAAATATAACATCGTGAAAGCTAAGAAAATGGGATCTGCATGAAAGCCTGCCAGGATTTGTGGGATAGGCAATAATTCAGTCTTGTGTGGATTTTACTTGTGTTTCTTTAACGGTGTCTTTACTATCAATGTTTCTGCTGCTTCAGGGACGAATGGGCACCGTTGTGAGAATATAGCCAGGGGAGGAGGCCATGTTCATCTGCTGCAGCAAAGCTGAACTGGTGTCTTGCGGCGTTTCAGAGGCCAACAGAATTTGATCCCAGCACAAGTTTTTGTGGATGAGAGCCCACTTTTTCAGATGCGCCGAGTGGATCCTCCTTTGGGTAGTCTTTTCACGCAGGAGGCTAGCAGGGTCAAGACGGCCATGTAATGCAGAAACTACAGGGTGAAATGTAGTTTATGTAAAAATTAATTGAGAAAACGAGAGACCCTTCGGTAATTTGCTAAGCTAGTTAACACCAGAAATGTCTGGAGAGTTTCCAGGTTTAGTTAGGCTAGTTAACATACACATTGAATTAGAAATCCCAGACTGGTATCAGTATCAAGCTTCTGCATAGATTCTTTGGATGGCAAACGATTGGTCTCTGTGATTAACTCGATCGCTGCAGCCCGGGATAAACTTCCAGCTTTCTACTCAGCCTCTCATTGTGTGACGGATGGTCAACCAAAAGGCACTCTGCCCAGAATCCTGTGTTAATCTGTTCCTGAAACAAGAGAATCTGGTGGCACCTTAAAGACCAGCCATTTAGCAATGCGGTAGAACTCAGTGTGAAGGGAGAAGAAAAGTTCTGGTTGCAAGACACCCCTGCAAATCACATTTCTATGGTGAGGTTTATCCTCTTCCTGCTTTGAGCAGTGTCTTTATGCCTTTATCAGGGTCTGTCTGCCAGTCCTTCCTCTTAAGCTGTGGAGTCTTGTGAGCAAAAATTCTACTTGGTGAGCTACTGGCATTAGAGTTGTGAGCGAGCAATTTGACAACTGCATGAATTAGTTTGCTCTGGAGCCCTCCTCCCTGAGCGGAGACAAAACCGTGTGAGCTGGAGGCTAAAAAACTGTGAGCTAGCTCACACTAACTCAGCTTGGAGGGAACACTGCTGTCCACTAACAGCCCTTTTCCATTATTCCACTTTTTGTTTCTAATCTCTGTCCTCTTCCTAGGATGGGGGGAGGGGAAACTTGGTAAGAAGTTGGGGTGGGCATGGCTTGGGATAGTTTTGTTATTCAGAAGTAGGGATGCCAAGCCTCCAGGTGGGACCTGGGGATCCCCCAGAATTACAGCTCATCTCCAGACTACAGAGATCAGTTCCCCTGGAGAGAATGTCTGCTTTGGAGGAAGAACTCTGTGGCCTTGTATCTCACTGAGGTCCCTGTCCTCCCCAGGCAACACTCCCAATCTCCAGGAGTTCCCCAACCTGGAGCTGGCAGCTGTTCCCCCCACCCCTCGCTGTTGGCCAGGGAGACCTTGCAGCCCTACTCAGAAGTTGCTGTCATTAAGGCTACCCCTGCCATAGCCATGCAGTCTCCCCACTTACCCTTTGGGGCGGTGGGGTGGGGGAGAAGCTGAATCTTTTATGCATATGCCACCTATAGTACTCTTTTGTTTCTTAATTTTGTATAAGGCGAATAAAAATAGGTTGTTTTTTAAAAAAGTTAATATATTTATTGCGGCATAAACTTTTGTACGTTCGTCATGATTTTGGCTGCTTTCACTCACCTTGCGCAGTGCACTTTAAGCGATCGTTTGCAAGCAGATCTCCTGTTCCAGGCAGGAAAACCCAGTCCCAAGCGCTTGCTAAAGTGCCTTTGAAAGTGCCATTACCCAACATGTGTGAGAGCAGCCTTCATCAGATGCATGAAGTACTGTCCAGAGTTGGGGCCCATGTGCAAAGGGAATACATGGCGCAGATGTGCAAAGAGAACAGGGGACAGGATATCCAAAGAATCTCCAGAATGAGCCACTGAAACTGACCCAAGACACTCTACAGCTGGGACTTAAAAACTTTCCAGATCTTAAGGCTAGCT
Source organism: Gekko gecko (assembly GCA_029375565.1). Classification (NCBI taxonomy): domain Eukaryota; kingdom Metazoa; phylum Chordata; class Lepidosauria; order Squamata; family Gekkonidae; genus Gekko; species Gekko gecko. Next base: position 64,564,933 of record JAPDNY010000012.1, on the reverse strand, counting down.
TGGACGTGGAGGAGGGAGGGGGTTAAAGCCGTGTGTGTCCACATCTGTTCCGTGTTAGTTCTTTCAGTCTAATTTAAACTGCAGGCATGTTAGTTCTTTCAGTCTAATTTAAACTGCAGGCATGTTAATTGCTGCTTGGCCTCTGAGAATGGCCTCCATCAAGCGGACCTTACAAAACTGGATGTGAGAGGGAACCAGTTCTTTCTTTCAGCGTAATGGAGATGCTACATGTAGCTTACATAGGTGTGTATGAACAGCAGACCAGCTGGTAAAATAACTTTTTTTGGTGGGCTTGTTATTTTTGTTGGACGTGCTCGCCAGGCTCTTAACTAAATTGTAAACAAAGGAATTTTGCCATATAACCCCAATATCAGTAAAGCTCCCAGCTGTCTGATCTCAATGTTTGGATTTTATCTAGGCTGCTCATGGAACGAAGCGTTTACCATACAAAAGGTCCTGGGTCCATGCCAAAATTCTGGAAGTGCAATCTTCTATAATAATCATTTGGATTTACTTAACTGGATTTGGAACAGTTTGTTGTAGATATTTTCCCCACTTAGGCCTGGCATTTGGAGCTGTAGTTAAATTACAATTGGTTACAACCTCCCTAAATGCACAAGACAAACTCTGGAGCTTTCAAGTAATGTAGATGGGTAGGACAGGCTGTGGCTCAGGGACAGAACATCTGGCTTGCATGCAGAAGGTCATGGGTTCAATCCTCTGCATCTCCAGTTAAAATGGCAATGCAGCCAGCAGATTTGATTAACTTCAGTGGAGGTTGGATGGGAAGAAGTTAGGGTTGCCAACTCAGGATTGGGAAATTCCTGGAGATTTGTGGCAGAATCTGGAGATGACCAGGTCTGGAGAGGGAATGGACCTCAGCATGGTATAATGCCATAGAATCCATCCGCCAAAGCAGCCATTTTCCCCAGGGGAACTGATCTCTGTAGTTTGGATGTCCATTATAATTCCAGGAGATCTCCAGGCTCCACCTGGAGGTTGGCAACCCTAAAAGTCCTTTTATGGTAGCAGTTACAAAATGCATCTACAAACATACTCCTTGGTGGCTTGGTATCGCTTAACATGTGTGTGCAGTAACATGGGTACTGCTGTGACAAATGACATTGGTGTAGAGTGGCTTTTCTCCCTACTGCTGCCTGCTGTGCTGTTCTGGCTTTGTCACATGGAATATTTCCCTGCCAGGGTGAAACCTTATAAAGAGGTACAGTGGTGCATTCCAAGAACTATAAGAGTGGAGTGGATGGTGGGAGAGGGTGTCATACATTTCACCAATGCAGCATGGAACTAGTGCTGTTGGCGCCCAACCCAGCAGTACCGGGCCTCAGAAATGATTGGGAGTTGGTGCTTTACTTGGGAGGACTGGAAGATGAGCCAGTTGGTTGGCCCCCAAGCACAGCAGTAGGCGATAAGCAGCTGGTATCCTTATGGTGCCTCTTACTGGTTCCTTGAACAAATGCCCCCTCTCTCCAACGTTTGGGTTCATCCCAGTCTTCATTGCTGCAGTGTACTGGAAAAGTTAAAGATTGGTGTGAACCTGGATGATGCATTTCTTCCCTTTCCCCCACTTTAAACAATTGTACACTGGCTCGTTTCCATTTTCCCTCTCTCCCCCAGCTTATAACGGGCTTTGTTTCTGTGTTTGGATTTCAGTTTCGAAAGCACACCAGGCCCATAAATGTGCCACCATGCTTTTAGCCAGCTCCGAAAACACTAACATTATGTTGCGTGCTTGTAAAAACTCCCAAGTATCCGTAGACAAAGAAGACAAGAACTGCTCCTGCATTATTTCTAACAATGGTGGGCTGGAGGATAAAACGTGGAAAGGGAAAAGGGCTACTCTCCTGAATATGCATGCAAGGATACTCTCGGGGAAGCCAGGTGTCCTTAGGTCAGACTCCTGTCTCCCAACACCTGGGCCACTGCTATGCATCCGAGGAGGCAGAGTATAACTAGCATAAAGCCCAAATCCTTGACTTCTAGAGGCACCCGTAATAAATTGAAGTGCGTGCAGGTAAGCTTTGCTGCTGGAGTCTATTAAACCCTTATGGCTGAGGGTTTTCCTTCTCCCCCTTCCTTCCCTCCCTCCCCCCCTTTTTTTTTTTCAAGAGAGAGAAACCTGTTAAACAGGAAACTGCTTGGCTTTCACTTCCCTGAATTCTTCCGAGTCTACATCACAGTGTTTTTAAACAATGCAAAATGTGGCAGGAGACTGATGCTATTAACAGAGCGCTGGGATTCGCTGGCAGATTGACAATCCTGATACGTTCTCCCTCTTCCCTTTTATTCTCGCTTCTTCTCTCTTCTTGCCACCATTTGACTCCCCCTCCCCCCCTTGCTGCTTTCCCCCATTCTTAATAAAGGGGCAGGGAAGGAGGAAAAAAGCATCTGCAAGCAACAATAAACCATTCAGAGGCTTTTCTATTGTGCCAAGCGTTTCTTAGGCTGCTTTTTTAAAAAAAAAATGTTCTGCAGCCTCCCCCCCCCCAAGCCGTTCCATTCCATCCCATCACGTCCCTTTCAATACATATAAGGAGACTCTGTTTTGCTAGGGCCAGTTTGCTGGTTCTGTTGGACCCATGGAATGGGAACAGGTCTGGCACTCATGAGAACAAATAGGAGGAGGAGGAGGAGGGAGAAGAAGGGAAACAGTGTATCTCCCTTTTGTAGAGGCTGGAAGGACTGCTCTAAAGGTGAGGATTATCTTAGCAGGTCCCGGGTATGGGACAGGTGTCACAAAACAGAAAACCCTACTGCAGAGAATCTTACGCATGTAAGAGGCAGATTATTCCTCTGTATAGATCCAGAAGAAGAAGAAGAGATTGGATTTATACCCTGCCCTTCACTCAGAGTCTCAGAGTGGCTTACAAACTCCTTTCCCTTCCCCTCCCCACAACAGACACCCTGTGAGGTAGGTGAGGCTGAGAGAGCTCTGAGAGAACAGCTTTGAGAGAACCCAAGGTCACCCAGCAGCTGCATGTAGAGGAGGGGAATCAAACCCGGTTCTCCCAGATTAGAGTCTGCGCACTTAACCTCTACACCAAACTGGAGTGATCAGCTCCTTCTTCCTGGAGGGACCACCCCCAGGGGGGTCTGTATATGGCCACTCACCAACTTGGTGTCTACTGAAAAATGTCTCCTGGTGGCTCCATCAGATGCAACTGGCCTCTGGAGAAGCTCTCTCTTGCTGTGATGGCCCCCGAGGTTTGCAACAGAGGAAGTCTGGGGAAGGTGGAAAAAGCAGGATTGACCAGCACTTTGGAATGGAGTCTGACCTCCAAGTGGCAAACTGATTGCCAATCTCTGGGGTTTCTCTGACTATGGAACTATCCTGTCTCCATATAATATATGAAACTACCTTATATGGAGTCAGGCCATTGGTCCATCAAGTCTGCCGTGATTGGTGGCACCACCCCAGGGTCCTTGGTAAGAACGTGGTCTTCCCCACCGCTGGCTTCTTGACCGCTTTTCACTGGAGACTGTACCAGGGACCTAACATAAGAACATAAGAGAAACCAATGTTGAATCAGGCCAATGGCCCATCTAGTCCAACACTCTGTCACACAGTGGCCAAAAATACCAGGTGCCATCAGGAGGTCCAGCAGTGTGGCCTGGACCTTCTGCAAGCAGAGCGTGTGCTACGTGCTCCTCCCTGAGTCACCTACAAGCTCTGGCCCCGTTTTAATTCTGGTTTGGCTTAGATGGCCTGGCTTGGCCTGATCTCACCAGGTCTCAGAAGCAAAGCAGGGTTGGCCCTGGTTAGTACTTGGAGGGCCGCCAAGGAAGTCCAGGGTTGCTACGCAGAGGCAAGCGATGACAAACCACCTCTGTTCCCCTCTTGCCTGAAAACCCTACGGGGCCGTCATGAGTCAGCTGCAGCTCGACAGAACTTTCCACCACCACCCCCCCAAGTGCTTGTGTCAGGTGACCACTCCATGAATACTCCATCCCTCGCCCTTTCCACCTGCTCCAATTCACGCAGGTCAAATGGCTGTAAACTGGCTGGCTGAGATGACTGAGTTTGCACTCCTCTTGGGGGGGGGTCAGGGTGGGAGCGCAACAGAGCGTGGCACCATCTGACAAGTGGACAAGTTGGGAGAAAACTGACTGTTTTGTGGCCAGCCCTGTTTATTTTCTTCTTTCCAGATCTAGACAGGAAACGAACGTTTTTAATCAGATCTATATGTTGCTAAAGGAAACTGGATGCCAAAGGCATGCTGGCAATTACTATTCCCCCCACACACACACACAAACACCCCTGCTTTCTGTCTCTCCCCCTTCCCATGAAATAGTTATCTCCTGCCAAGCTCCCATTAGGTGGGCTTCTGGGAAAATACCACGGTGCCGTGGCCGTTTTTCTTCCCTTTCTTTCCAGCTCCAGTCACATGTTGGAGAGTGTGTGGTGCTTTGGGGTGCCTTTGCATAGCTGGAGGTGCACGTTTAGAAGAGTATGTTGCACAGCAGTTCTGCTCTGGAACGCTGCAATACTATTTTATGTAGCTTCAGTTTTCTGCTAAATGTTGTCTTGGACTCGAATACTGAAACAAAGTTTGAGTCCAGTGGCACCTTTAAAAATGACAAAGTTTTATCGAAAGCTTCAACCTTGAATAAAACTGGGTTGGTCTTAAAGGTGCCGCTGGACTGCAACTTTGCTCTGCTGCTTCAGACCCACCAGAATCTAGACTCAAAACACTGTGGGTTTTTTTAAGGAGTCTTGTAGCGTTTTGGAAATCCATTTTTTTATGGCATCACCTTTCACCCAGGCTAGCCTGATCTCAGAAGCTAAGATAGGTCGGCCCTGGTTAGTACCTGGATGGGAGACCACCAAGGAAGTCTGGGGTTGCTATGCAAAGGCAGTCTACGGCAAACCACCTCTGCTTATCTCTTGCCTTGAAAACCCTATAGAATGGCCATAAGTTGGCTGTGACTTGGCAGAGAAAATATATATTTTGCAAGGCCGGGCCCACTGTGTTGCAGTCATTTGGAAGTCTATCAATCTGTTTAGTATGCGTTCGTCCTGAACTTCTTCCAAGGAGTTCAGAGCATTGTGTGCAAGGGGTTCTTCCGTTCCTGTTTCATCCCTGCAGCAACCCTATGAGTTACGTTGTGAGACTGCAACAGTGTACACGCAAGGGAACAAACAGGAGAGGGGCTGGGGGAGAAGAAAAAGAGGGGCGTTGTTGCAGATCAAGGCCCAGCAGTCCAAGAAATTGGTCTGCTGTATCCTAGAGCACAGAGGAAAATGGTCAAAAGAGCAAACTGCTGATCTACAAGCAATACTGGCTTAATACAAACATTATGAGAAACCTGGACGGAGGGACAATTACATTGTGTAGTGAGGTAACCCTTCCTAGTCCCTATTCAGCCCATGTTGGTTGGTATAACATATGTATAGGACATCGAACAAGGAAACCAACATTTCCAGCAGTTGCCATCTGCTTCGATTTGAGGAAGAGAGGGTGCTTGAGTGTACAATCCGGGTGCACCTTCTACATTAATGGAGGTCAAGGCTTGGCCATCACTGAATCATAGAGTCGTAAGGGGACTTACGGCCATCTAGCCCAACCCTCTGCTCAATGTAGGATCAGCCTACAGCATCCCTGACAAGTGTTTGTCCAGCCGCTGCTTCAAGACTGCCAGTGAGGGTGAGCTCACCACCTCCCGAGGCAGCTGATTCTGCTCTTACGACTGTCAAAAAGTTTTTCCTCATATCCAGCCAGTACCTTCCCACCTTTAATCTAAACCCATCGTTGTGATCCCCCTCTCCCCCAGTGAACAGCAAACCCTACAGAGGTGGTTTCCACCCTGCTTCAATGCAAGATAGTTGAAAGTAGTAAGAGAACCACAGCTGCCAGGTTTAAAGGGACAAGATGACAACGGGGCTGTGTACCCCGCTATTACAATACTCAAAGCATTTTCACAACCGTACATATCTCAGTACTTCAGTAAAAAGTCCAAACTTCAAAATGCAAAGGTGGTCCAATTCTAATCTAAGTTTCTGGATAATATGTTCATTTCCAAGTTCTTCCTCAGAAGAAGGAAACATTAAAAATGTTAAATGTGTTAAAAATGTAAAACAAAACAACCCTATTTTTTGTAACCATTGAATTAATGTTTTATACAGTTATGATTGGTCCTTCTCTGAGGAAGACCGTGGAAACGAACATATTATCCAGAAACTTCGTTAGATTAAATATGGACCTTTTTTATTTTGAAGTTTGGACTCTTTATATCTTGAAGTGCTAAGAATTTTGTAAATATGAAGATATGTACAGTTGTGAAGATGCTTTGAGCATTGTAATAGCGTGGTACACGGCCCCATGGTCTTCTTGCCACTGCAAGGTGGTGGCAGCGGTTTCCTGGTGATTGTTTCCTGGAATACATACACTGTGGCAGCAGCAAAGCTGGAGTTAACACCACTTGGATAATTATAAATTGGCCCTTGGCCTTTGTTCACAGCCTGTCTTTCGGTATCCCTTCACCCTGGATTTTTTTTTGTTTCTTCATTTTTCAGATAGCTTTTTTGTGCTGTGTGACTTGCTTTGGCATTAAGCAACTTATCCTCTGCCTCCCACTCTTTCCAACTCCCCCTCCCGTCCCAACCCCCCCCCCCTAGTTTTAAGCACCCGCGCATAATGTCATTTCTGCCCGCAAGTGCCCATCAAGTGCTCTTTGTGGTAAACCACAGAACTTTTTAGTTTGTCGAGGGGCTTAAACAACCGGGATTGATGTGTGAGAACTGAGCATGTTCAAGTATTTAGCACTGCAACGAGAGAGAGCCCTTGTGCCTCCTCATCCAACAGAAACAGCGCGCGAGTCAAGAAAACAAACACCGCCGTACTTGAAGGTCATCTGAGCTGCGGCGGAGAGGTTGAGGTGCAGCCCGTTGCAGTTCTTTTTTCTCTCTGCTCTTTCCTTTCAAGTGGTCTTGTTGCGAACAGAACTATTCTTTAAAGCATCGAATCCTCGGCAGGGACCGTAGGCCAATTGGCAGGTGGTTTTGGGGGGAGATACCGTGGGTGGGTGTAAGTGGCATTCTTTCCATTTACTTGTTTTGCAAGGAGATTTGAGCTGTGATGGTCTTTCCTGGGATTAAGCAGCCTGAACCTGTGTTATAAAAGCTGGCGATTAGGTTTGCATATAGCCTGGGCTAGCCCTGTCTCGTCTCATCAGATCTTGGAAGCTAAGCAGGGCCGGCCCTGGTTAGTATTTGGATGGTAGCACACCAAGGAAGTCCAGGTTTGCTACGCAGAGGCAGGCAATGGCAAACCACTCTGCCTTGAAAACCCTAAGTCCACCACCACAATTGGTAACCTTGACTCTGGTTCAGATTGGTGCGTCTGTTGTGAACCAGAGCTCTTATTCCACAACCAAAGGGAACAAAACCATCATACCCTGGGGGTTAAGAAGGGGATCCTCACCCTGGATACCTGGAACAGCATCTGTGATCTCTGGGGAAGATCCTAAGTGATCCTGAAACTTATGAGTTCCCCTGTGCTGCTTCTTGGTGGGTAGAACCAAATGACTGAACTGGCAGATTCCCAGGTACATCTGAATGCAAGGAAACCCAGGGGTGTTGGGGGTTAATGAGCACCTAGCCCCTTTCGGACTTCTTCCTTCAGGGCACAATGTCTGAATGCACCAGTGAGGAAATTAGAGGTGTGCTTGCTGTGAACTTTGTTTATGGACAAAAGCTGCTAGAGTGTCCTCAACTGGGAAAGGAACAAATTGGTAGTAAATATATAGTCGGGTAGTGATTTTAGCGCCCTGTCCTGGTTGGCCTATGCTAGCCAGATCTCAGAAGTGAAGCAGGGTCAGCCCTGGTTAGTACTTGGACGGGAGGCCACCCAAGGAAGTCCAAGGTTGCTATGCAGAAGTGGGAAAACTCTTCTTGTTTGTCTCTTGCCTTGAAAAGCTCGAGCGTGTCCAGAAGAGAGCAACCAGGATGGTGAGAGGATTTGAATCCGAGTCTTATGAGGAAAGGCTGAAAGAGTTGGGTATGTTTAGCCTGGGAACAAGAAGACTTAGAGGGGACATGATTGCAGTCTTCAAGTATTTGAAGAGCTGTCATGTAAAAGATGGAGCAGATGTATTCTCTCTTCCTCCAGATTGCAGGACTAGATCTAATGGGTGGAAATTACAAGGGAGTCGTTACTGGCTAGCTATCAGGAGAAACTTCCTAACTGTAGGAGTGGTTGAGCAGTGAAACAGTCTGCCTTGGCAGGTGTGGATGCTCCTTCCCTGGATGTTTTCAAGCGGAGGCTGGACGACTATCTTTTAGGTATGTTGTAGGTATGTAGGGCTATCTTTTGGTTCTGCTCCTGCAGAGTACAGGGGGTTGGACTAGATGACCTGAAAGGTCCCTTCCAACTCTAACATTCTATGATTCTATAAAACCAGGGTCACCAGAAGTCAGCTGAGTCTTGACAGCACTTTTCCACCATGGTATATGCACTCTGGCTTTTAATGATGTTGCAGCATCCTAGGCATACAAGCTTGTGCTGGTAACCTTTAAGAAAAACGGTTGAGACAGAGAGAGAGGGAGAAAGAGAGAGAGAGAAGGGGCTACAGAGCTGATTGCTGGCCTACCAGTTCCTACACACGTTTTGTCCTTGCAAGGTCTCTTGCTGTTCCTTCCTTGTAATTTAATATTAGCGAAACAGCATGGAGTGGGAACCAATAAGATCCCAAGGTGACTTTTTGCTAATGGCCCATTAAGCACTTAGACCTTGGGCAAGCCATTCAAGGAGAGGTCAGAGAGAGTCTCTCCCTCCCCCCAACAAAGCACACTCAGCTTGTCTCCAAAGGGCAAATTTAACCGCCTGTCCAGCTGGAACTCTCTAGACAAACATTTTCATTGGGTAGGGAGGTATCCGGTGACCACGGGGGGGGGAATGGTGGTTCTTTTATCACTCCAAATACAAACCAACAGTGATGCAGCTTAGAATGTGTTGGCTCCTGGGACAGGGCATGTAATTGGCGTCCCTCGCCATCCTTTGCATGCATGAAAAATCCCAGTGTGCTGTAATGATTAAGGTGTCGGACTAGGATTTGGGGGACACGAGTTCAAATCCCCACTCTGCCATACTGGGTGGCCTTGGGCAAGTCGTTCTCTTTCTCAGCCTAAATGCCCTCTCGGGTGAGTTCCAAGAATAAAACAAGAAAGAATCGTGTATGAGCCATGCTCGTTGTTCCTCAGATTTTGCCATTGCCTGCCTCTGCGTAGCAGCCCTGGACTTCCTTGGTGGTCTCCCAGGGCCAGCTCTGCTTTGTTTCTGAGAGCTGACGAGATCAGGCTAGCCTGGGTGCCATCCGGGTCAGAGAAAAAGAGGTGGTTTGCCATTGCCTAATTCTCTGCAGCAACCCTGGACTTCCCGAGTGGTTTCCCATCCAAGTACTAACCCGTGCTGCTGACTGTGCTTAGCTTCCACGACATGACTAGCCTGGGCCATCCATATACACTGTGGGGCCATGGTGGCTCATTGGTTAAGAAGCTGAACTGCAGACCAAAAGGTTGGTAGTTTGGCAGCTCGAGACCCGAGTGTCGTGTGACGGAGTGAGCTCCCGTCTCTGGCCCCAGCTCCTGCCAACCTAGCAGTTCGAAAGCAAGAAATTGCAAGGAGATAAATAGGTAACACTTCGGTGGGAAGGTAACAGCGTTCCTTGCGCCTTGGCGTCTAGTCATGCCGGCCACATGACCACGGAGAAGTCTTCGGACAGCGCTGGCTCTTTGGCTTCGAAACGGAGATGAGCACTGCCCCCTAGAGTCGGATTCGACTGGCTTTCGAGCCTTTATCTTATATATAGTACCAATTCACCCTGTCCTCACATACCTACACGAGTTACTTGTAGCACTTCAACATCTTGAAAGATGAAGGGAATCAGCTCTTTCCCAGTATATGATAGTTTGCCTTCATGGTCATCTGGAGCCGATTCTCCTTTGCCATAGATGGTTGGGCGAGCAATCGTTCACAAGCCTGGGCCAAATCAGTCTTAATTTCCTTTCCCCCTGCGGGGGCTTTTTAAAAACCATTTTTGCAGCAAACATCTCTAGCTGGGTAAATTAGGTAGCACAATGTTGTCATTAAGACCACGGAGAAAAGAAAGGGCAAGGAAGGTACTTCGCAGGGCTGTTCAGCTTACATCTCCACTGGGATATCAGCCGCCATGTGCGATGAAATCTTTCTGGCTTTCCCTAATGTTTTTTTTCCCCCTGCAGCCTTGCATTTCCAGCCCTGCAGAGCTTTCCTCATTCCTAAGAGTGATTTTTCTGATCCTTATTGCTCCCTATTCTTCGCTGGTCTTTCAAGGCAAGCTAGAAAAATAGAGGATATTCTTTTGTGTCCCTTGGCAGAGAGGTGCTATTAAGGTAACTATACCCTTTCTTTGCTCCTAGCCTCAGTGGAATCCCTAATTAGCTCCCACTTCATAATAGGCTCCTAGTGGCGCTGATGACTCACAGGCATAATCTTTTTCTTGGCTTTGAACATCTTCCTGAGCCCACGAGGGGAGCGGCAGCGTGAATGTCACAGGCTTCAGTCTGAACCGCCGCTGGCTGAGAGACAGCCCAGCCTCCTTTTCCGTCCCTTCCTAATGGAGCTTCCTTCTACACTCCTGAGAATATGAACCCCTCGAATTCCCCCCCCCCAGTGTGGGCTAGAGTTTTCACCAGTTGAGGGATCCATCCTATAAACAATAACTATGTCCAGAAACCCGCAAGAGGTCATGATGGAGTTTAAGCCTGTTCACTTCCTACAACGGGCAGTGAAGTTTCTGAAAAGAGATTGATTTTCCCTTTGTTTGGAGTCTGTCAAAGGCTTATGGCTTTAAACTGCTTTTCATGATCATTTGTTTATCTGCAACATCCGTATCCTACCTGTCTGCCCAGTTAGGGCAGAAACTGATAGAAGAGAAGAAGAGAAGAGATTGGATTTACACCCCGCCCTTCACTACCCAAAGGTGTCTCAAAGCAGGTTACAAACTCCTTTCCTTTCCCCTCCCCACAACAGACACCCTGTGAGGTAAGTGGGGCTGAGAGATCTCTTGAGAGAACTGCTCTTTTTTCAAGAACAGCTCTTATCAGGACTACGGCTTGCCCAAGGTCATCCAGCCAGGTGCAAGTGGAGGAGTGGGGAATCAATCCCAGTTCTCCCAGATTAGAGTCCGCACACTTAACCACTACACGAAACTGGCTCCAAGTGTTTTACAATCTCCTTTCCTTTCTCCTCCCCACAACAGATGCCCTGTGAGGTAGGTGGGGCTGAGAGAGCTCTCGTGAGGACCGCTTGTGAGAGAACAGCTCTGAAAGAACTTGTAACTGACCCAAGGTCACCCAACTGGCTGCATGTGGAAGAGGGGGAATCAAACCCAGTTCTCCCAGATTAGAGTCCGCGCTCCTAACCACTACATCAAACTGGCTCTCATAGATTTGCCCTGTTAGGGCAGAAAGGTGGCTAGGAATGAAAAACAATTAGATTCAAGTGCAGTAGCACCTTAGAAACCAACAAGATTTCTGGGGTATAAGCTTTCAAGATTGGGTTGCCAACTCCAGGACTGGAAATACCTGGAGATTTGAGGGTGGAGCCTGGGGGAGTGCAGTTCAGGAGGGGAGGAACCTTGGTAGGGTGTAATGTCATGCAGTCCACCTCCCAACGCAGCTGTTTTTTTCCCAGGAGAAGTTGAATACATCTTTTAAATAAATGCATAAGTGATCTTTGTAGTCTGGAGATCAGCTGTAGAAAAGAGCAAGAGTCATAGAATCATAGAGTTGGAAGGGACCTCCAGGTTCATCTAGTCCAACCCCCCGCACAAGGCAGGAAATTTACAAACACCTCTCCCTCCACACCCGCAGTGACCGCCGTTCCATGCCCGGAAGATGACAAAAAAATTTCCAGGATCCCTGGCCAAACCGGCCTGGAGAAAAATTGCTTCCTGGTGCCAAAGCAGCAATCAGCATTTCCAGCAGCACCTTAAAGACTAACAAAATCTGTGGTAGGGGATGAGCTTCCGTGAGTCACTGCTCCCACCTTCAGAAGTGAAGAGTATCGGAAGAGGTGAGCAGAGACTCCTGAAAGCTCCTCCCCTGCCACAAATTTTGTTAGTCTTTAAGGTGCTCCTGGGCTCTGGCTGTTTTCTACTGCTATAGACAGACCGACATGGCTAACCATCTTGGAGATTAGCTGTTAATCTGGCAGATCTCCAGCCCTCACCTGGTAATCTTGTGTTGGTCTCTAAGGTGCTACTGGACTGGACTCTGAACTTCTCAACTGCAGACCAACACGGCTACCCTCTGAAATCAAAAACAAAGCAGTATAAAAACAGATCAGAGAACCAATTAAAATATCTATGTACAAATGCAGAGGAGGGATCGCTGAGTGAAAGCCAGGTGAAACATTTTATGATGTGTGGGTACATTTTTGTGTATACATGACAGACAGAGCAGGCGTGCACATGTGTTTGTTTTCAAACGGGCTTAGCTCAGGCGTCGTTTACTGAGCTGCAGCTTGCAAATATAGTCAGAAACAGATTTTGCAAACTGTGGTTTGGGCTAGCTGTGGTTAACCAAAAGAATGTCAGCTGAGATGTAATGTGAGTTCTCAAGACTGCAAGGAAAGAGGGAGGGGGCATGCTCAGGAGCTGAAGCTGCCTAACACGTGCCACAGAGCCACCCCGAGGATCTGGCGTGACAAATATAACAATTTTAGTTGTTCTAAGGCTAGGGTAGTGGAGGGAGTGCTGGACTTCAGCCAGGGAGGCTTGGGGTTGAATTAGGGCTGCCAGGTCAACTTACCTTGCTGGCAGGGGGTGGGAGGCAGCTTTCTGGGAAATATGGTGGATAGGGTGATTTTTCTAATGTCACACAGAAGTGACATCATCACACTGGGGACGTTGTGTGGTGACGCTCTAGCATTTTGGGGAACTCTATGGTAACCATGGAGTTTTGCCCAAAATCCTAGAGTGTCGCCATATGACATCCCCAGCATGATGACATCACTTCTGTATGATGACATTGCGTTGGCAATGTTGCCACACAAGGAGGCTGTTAGGGGGTGGGGCTTCCCCATTGGCCAGCTGTGGGCAGCGGGCTGAAACCCCTAGAATTGGGAGAAACTCTGCCCGGACCAGGGGTCTGGCAACCCTAGGTTGAATCCAGACTCAGTTTTCAGCTCATTTGAGGCACTTTTGTCAGAGGGACAGACCCCCCCCCCCCATTCCGATCTCCCTAAAATGGGGGACAAGGGATCCTTAGGAATAACATCATTTCAGATGGGTAGCCATGTTGGTCTGCTGTAGAAGAGCAAGCCTCGACTAGAGTCCAGAAGCACCTTAAAGACCAACAAGGGAATAAGCAGTTGGCAACAGCATGAGAAGCAAATCTGGGGCCTGCAGCAGAAAGAAGGAGCTGGCGGAAATTACACCACCCCTTATTCGGATCCAGCCCCTGAGTTCCAGTATCAGCTGTGCAGTGGGATTCACTAGATAGCTTTGAGCACCTTGTTCTCCGCAACCTTGCCTTCCTTACTGTCGGCTGTTGGGATAACCCCCATGCATGCGGCAGGACAGGGTGGGTCAGGTCTCCAGACTGGCCATCCAAGCAACAGCTAGGGGTGGCACAGTGAGAAAGGGAGCTAATGTTCTGCAGCAGCTTAGTTTACTTTCAGCCATCAGCAACACAAGCAATAATGGCCATTGGGATTTGCACCCACAGCTCTGGGGGAGGCAGCATGCCTTATTTAGGAAATCACAATGTCTTGAAACTGACTCTGGGTATAAAGAAATGCCTCCGAGAATAATCGAGATTAAATTCTATAAGTGCATGAGATGGAGGCAAATTGATTTTTGGGTGGAGGGACTGATGCAGGCTCCTCAGCCACAGGGAGGTTGAGATATACGTTGTGCATGTATTAAACATCTGAAGAGAAGTGCATGTTTCTCAGACAGTGAGCCTGCTTTCTACAGACTTTCAGGAGCCAGCGTGACAAATTTACATCTGGCAGTTCTGATTTTCCTGGCAAATCAACGTTACCTTTTAAAGGAATATGCATGATCCTTAATGTTCATATCTACATAGAAATGCATCCAAAAAGTAAGATGGGAAGCATTTAATTTACTTCATAGCTCCTTTTATTGTAAAAAGGCGGTAGGTCATCAGTTGTGATAAGGAAATTCAGGAACCTCTTTCTTGAAACCGGCACAGGATTTGCATATAGGAGCAGTGTAACCTTTTGTCTGAAATTTGGCCATTGAGTTAAGTAAATTGGAGGCTGTCTTGTGTATTTTGTTGTTGCTGCTGTTGCTGCTGTTGCCATCAAGTCACAGATGACTTATGGTACCCCATTATGGGTAGCAGTGTGTTGGAACAAGTTCTTGGGGTACAGAAGAAGAAGAGATTGGATTTATACCCTGCCCTTCACTCGGAGTCTCAGAGCAGCTTACAAACTCCTTTCCCTTCCCCTCCCCACAACAGACACCCTGTGAGGTAGGTGGGGCTGAGAGAGCTCTTGACGGATATATTATTTTCATTGATTTAAGTCACAGTGTGGACTGTAAGGACGGGAAGGCAGGCCATAAACATTTACCCCCATTCACACATTGTTTTTATTTACTTATTTGCCAGTTTTTATACCATTTTTATCAATATTTTAAAGCGATGAACAGGCAAAATGTCAAGTAATTTTTTAAAAAAATCAAAAACATGAAAAGCACCTCATTTATTAAGGTTACACAATTTCTCACAAATAGCAACCTATAGGGGACACAGAGTAGCCTAGAGTCAACTGAGTCATTAACTAGGATCATTGATATGGGATAGCCTTTTCTTGTGGAGCCAAGTGATGGAAATTCAGCAAGGAGGGTGCTGACCAAATTTCATGAGGGAGGGAGTCCCAGAGGCCCAGGATGGAGAGACATCCTTCTAGCAGAGGGCCAGTCTTCACCCTCCACGTGAAAGGATACCTGAAGTAGACTGTGGGGTTGCATGTGCACTGGATGTGCACTCACATTTTGTGGAGGCTGGCATTCAAGGAAAACGGCTGGCCTTTGGAAATTCAATAAAGTCACACCATGTTTTTTTCTTGCTCACTCAAACCAGTCTGCCACCTGACATCAAAGGCACCAGTATCTATCTACTTGCCTAGAGCATAGAGAAGCTGGTGAGAAAAGGCCTAAATATTATTATCTGAAACATCCGTTTTTCTTCCCCTCCCTCTTTTATTCTGTAGCATCCAGGCTGGTTAAGAAAATTTGAAACCCTGCACATTGTTTTAGTGTCATTTTGGTTGGTTCTAATAAAACGGCATTGCACGGACTGTGGTTTACTTTAATATGTATGCCATTAAAAAATACACAACATGCAAAGGAGTCCTGAATTGCTACCCCAAGTTCTATAGCATGTAATTTATATTTTGTATTGATCTGTCTTAATTTGTTAAAAGCACAGAATCGTACGGTGCCTGTGAAATTCTGGCAAGATCTGTTTGGAACTGTGTGTTCGGAACTGGAAATAAGTGAGTGACTAGCGGTGACCCCGTCACTGTTCCTCTGGTTGTTGAGAAAACTGGATTGACTTGCTTGACAGATCATTGACAGGACAGGACATCAATGGAGAGGTTGTGGTGGTGTCCCCCCCCCCCATTTCTGCTGTTATTTCTAGTGCCGACTTGAAGTCGCTCACAGAACGGAGCTTACCGCTTGCTTGCACACACCACCTGTGAATGATTTCTCTTTTTAATTCTCTAAAGATGGCTTTAATATGATACTTTCCCATGATCACATCGTCAGTCTCATATTGCAGACACACTTTTTTCCCTAGAGAAAGATGTGACGCTGGTTGTAAGAATGATTTGGAGGGGGGGGGGAGTGAACATCCTATTTTTGATGGTGCAAAACTTGAGATACTGGAGATGATTATGTAGGAAATGTCTCAAACGTTTGAAAGATATTGGACTGAAGTTGCTAATATTTGTAGGGATATTTCTTCTTGTACGCTTCCTTTCCCCCCCACCCACCGTCAAGTCACAGCTGGCTTACGGTGACCCTCATAGGGTTTTCAAGGCAAGAAACAAACAGAAGTGGTTTGCCATTGCCTGGCTCCATGTCACGACCTTGGTCTCCCTTCCAAATACTGACCAGGACCGACCCTGCTTAGCTTCTGTGTTCTGAGGATATCAGGCTAGCCTGGACTCTCCAGGTCAAGGCGTCCTTAGATCTGTTGATATTCTTTTTGGGCTTCAGAGGTGAGATGGTGGGGGCAACCAGAGACAGGGCTTTTTCAGTGGTGGCACCTTGCATATGGGATGCCCATCCCTTTGAGGCTTGCCTGGCACCCTCATTGTTTCCTTTTAGTCACCAGGCCAAAAACATTTTTGTTCACCCAGACCTTTAGTTAAGGGGTTGATCTTTTGACACCATTTTAATACACTGTCCTGAAAAAGTGTGACTTTGAAACTGCTCAGTGGACTATGTTTCTATGCTGTGGCTGGCTTTTTTTAATGCTAGGTTTTAATCACTTTAATGTTCTGTTGTTCAGCATGTTTAATTTCGTAAGTCCCCTTGAGCTGGCTTCCCTGGGGAGGCAGCATAAACATTTTCTAAAGTACCGATCTTAACTTACCTACTGAAATAGGCGTCCTTGCTTGGTTGGGAAAATCCTGTTGTTCCAAATAGCTTGGGTCTTAACCATGAGCAGAGTTCTGCTCCCATGGAGTCAGGGCCTAGTGTAAAACGGTTTCTTCAGACTCTCAGCAGCTTTCCCCAGCCTTGGGCACTGAGAGTCTGCTGGTGGCAGAAAAGGCTGCTGAATTGCAGCCAATTTATGGTGATCCTGTAATGTTTTCAAGTAGGGATGCCAGCCTCCAGGTGGGACCTGGGGATCCCCCTGGAATTACAACTCATCTCCAGACTACAGTGATCAGTTCCTCTGGAGAAAAATGGGTGCTTGGGAGGGTGGACTCTGTGGCATTGTACCCCACTGTGGTCCTTGTCCCTCCCCAGGCTCCATCCCTAAATCTCCAGGAGTTTCCCAACCTGGAGCTGGCAACCCTACTCCCCCATCCTCTGCCAATAGCCAGGAGGGGCCTGGCACCCCTATTTTCAAGGCACACAATAAACAGGTGGTTTCCCCATTGCTTGCCTCTGCATACTACCCTGGGCTTTCTCAAGGGTCCCTGTTTTCAAGGCACACAATAAACAGGTGGTTTTCCCATTGCTTGCCTCTGCCTAGCTACCCTGGACTTTCTCAATGGTCTCCCATCCAAATTCTAACCAGATATGTGATGGCATCAGGCCAGCCTGGGCCATCCAGGTCAGGATCTCGTAACCTGAGATCATTTTGGATGGCAGATACCAGGAACAGGGCTTGGGAACTGCCTGAGCTCTGTCCTGCTGAGCCACAAGGCTGTCAAGGAAAGCTCATCAAATAAATGCTGGATACAGTATTTGGGGGGGGGCATAGTTTTCAAGGGGATTGACTGAAGTTGAGGGCCTCCCTCTGCGTGAGCAGAAATTCCTTTCCCTGTCCCTGGGTTGCTTTGGATTCAACTCACTTTAAATGCCGAAGGAAGTAGCAATTCATGAGCCTGTGTACCATTAAAGATGTGTGAAACCGGCTGCTCTCGGAATGAATAGTGATAACAGCTAAGGCCTAGTGTAGATCTCATGCTTTTGAAATACTGACGGTGTCTTAGCCATTGGATGTGGGTTGCGGGAGGACACACTTTATCACAGCCCCATACTTGTGCACTGAGCCTCCCCCTTCCCTTTTAACCCTGGGGTTAGGTTTGACCGTTCTAAGAAAGGACATGTCCTGAGCGGTGGTGCTCATGTTATTGCAGTCCCTCCAGACCGTGTAGTCTAAATGTGCTTCATTCTGTGTGTGTGTGAGATAAAAATTGCTAGCATGTGTGCGACACAGTTGTGGTCAAATCTGCGCCACCAAAAAAGAGGCTAATGTCAAAGGTAATAGGCCAGCTCTGATATAGCACTGACTTCCTGCTAACTGCAGCTATGAGACCAGTTGAGATATCTCCGGTTAGCTTTAACCAGATGGTTGCTGACAGTTTCCTTAAGGCTGGAGGGAGGAATTTGCTCTGGAAAGGGCAGAGGCTGCGGAGAAGGAATGCAGAAGTCGGCTCCTGATTTATTAACTCAGAGAGAGCAGTAAATTGGGATCTCAGGGTAGCAGGTTCTGGGAAAGATCTTTTTTTGTGTCTGAGATCCGGGAGAGCCACTGCTAGTCAGAGTAGACAATAGTGAGCTGGGTAGACCATGGATATAAGTCTGTCTTAAGTCAGCTCTGTATGTTTATTGACTTCATTTATACCCCATGCTTCTCCCCAATGGGACCCAAAGCAGCTGACATCTCCTCCTCTCCTCCATCTGGGACACCCTGGTTTAAATCCAGGCTCTGCCTTAAAATCTTGCCGGATGACCTTGTCACCTAGGAACTTTAATGGCAGAGGGGATATTCGAACCAGGGTCTCCCGGAAGCTAGTCCGGCACTCTAACTCCTACACTGTGTTGCTTGTCAATGTGCCGCATGTTCAAGTAAGGTCATTGTTAACTAGGAATTCTTGAGGTGTTACAGGCTGGAAGATGTTCATGCTGTAAGGCAAGGTCTTAGACAACTAGAGTTGCCATCTCTAACTTGGGAAATACCTGGAGGTTCTGGGGGTGGAGCCTGTGGAGGGCGGGGCTTGGGGAGGGGAGGTACTTCAGTAGGGTATAATGCTGTAGAGCCCACTTTCCAAATCTGCCATTTTGCCCAGGCCAACCGATCTCTGTCACTTGGAGATCAGGTGGAATCCCAGGAGATCTCCAGCCACCATCTGAATGTTGGGCAACCTTTTGGACAATCGTTCTGTTGTACAAGAATGAAGGGATATAAAATATGTTTTATCTATTGCCGCCAAGGGGGAAATCCATTTTACAGTTATTAAAGGTAAAGACACACTCTCATTTGTTCCCTGGTAGCTATTGAGGTGGGCTAAAAGTCGGCTCCATCAGGCTCTTCCCTTTCCCCTTTGCAAAGATAAAAGCCTGGAATGAAACTGAGTCTCTTTAAACCGGTGCAAATGTAGCATTTGGTCCAGTGTGCTGAAACGCCAGCTTTGCACCATTTTGCTTTTAATCAGCTCCTGCAGCTTGCTTGCATAAACGGCTGCTCATCAAAGCAGGAGAGATATTGGGAATATCCTGTGCAGGAAACCAGGAGATAGGCTTTGTCCTCCTCTGCTCTTTTGCCTTGGCGAAGCAGATTCAGTACATGATTGTCACAGGTCGTGCCGAGCGCTTCCGATTAGCGAAAAAAGGATGGCGCGATCATGTTGTACCTGAGAGAAGGGAAAGCAAACGTGTACCATTCCAGCTCAGGTGAGCCACTGCCACCGGGCCATCTTTGCAACCGCTCGGCGGGATCTGCGGGAGCTCTTTAAAGCCGCCACGCTCCCTGTTTGTCTGGCTTGCCATCCCGTTCCTTGCCTGTAATTGAGCAGATGTCTGTTAATCTTTGCGAGACGTTACCTTGCAGGGTTTATCAAGTACAAGGCGGAGGACAGATGTTTGATGAAAGCGTTGAAATATTTAACTAGGATGTTGCTGGGCGTCCTCCCCCCTTCTCTCTCACACACCCCTCCCCCTTCCTGTCTTCCGTCAAGATTGCTTGTGGTGCTTATTACCAGATTTGCATACACTTAACGCAGGCAGGTGGCTCCAGACGCAAATAAACTTGCTGTTTAACTTTTGACGCTTGTTCTCATGTGGGGAACATACAGGAAGGAGGTCTACAGGATGGGAGCGGAGATGCCTTTGCAAACGAGTCTGGCACAAAGATCAGACAAAGCGGAAGCCATTTAACTTATCGTTTTAAGGAGCTTTTTGAATACAGTTCGCAGCAGAACCCCCTTTCCATGCTTTGAAACCAGCATGCTTATCTGTGATGAGAACCACTCCTGTCACGCCAGGCAGCAGTACCTTAGAATATATAACATACGAAGCGGCCTTCTACTGAATCACAACCTTCACTCATCAAGGCCAGTGTTGTCTACTCAGACTCAAGGTCTCAGGCAGAGGTCTTTCACTGATCCTTTTAACTGGAGATGCCGGGGATTGAACCTGGGACCTTCTGCATGCAAAGCAGGTGCTCTGTCACTGAGCCACACACACACCCCTCCATGTCCCTCCAGTCTCTCTGTCTGCTCCAGAGATACCTCTTAGGAAAGGAAGGGTTAGTACTGGACTAATAGTGTTCCAATGTTTGGCATGGTTCAAATAGGCACCTGCTTCTACAAAGCTGCCTTCTAATAAGTCCACTGGTCCACCTAAAGTCGGAATCCCCACCCTTTTTGAGCCTGTGGGCACCTTTGGAATTCTGACACAGTGTGGTGGCTGCAGCCACAAAATGGCTGCCGCAGGAGATGGAGCCAGCCACAAAATGGCTGCCACAGCTTACCTTCAATCACACTGTGAAGTTCCTCATGCTGTGCTGGCAGCACCGGGGGAGGGGGTCCTTAATATAATGAAGTGCCATTGATTTTCAGTTGACTTATGGCGACCCCTTGAGGGGTTTTCAAGGCAAGAGACATTCAGAGGTGGTTTGCCATTGTCGTCTCTGCATAGCAACCCTAGATTTCCTTGATGGTCTCCCATCCAAGTATTAATCATCACTGACCCTGCTTAGCTTCTGAGATGGAATGAGACTGAGCTAACCTGGGCCATCCAGGTCAGTGTATAGTTGAAAGACAGCCCAGATGGCCTACACAGTTTGCTACAGGCAAACTCTAAGGCATGTACTGACTATACAATGTGTTAATGCCTTGGGAGGGGCCGTCCGTTTGGGTTTTCCCACCTCTGCTTACGAAAAGGCCTGCTGCGATGGGGGGGTTTGTGGATGGAAATCCCTGCCT
Source organism: Gekko gecko (assembly GCA_029375565.1). Taxonomy (NCBI): domain Eukaryota; kingdom Metazoa; phylum Chordata; class Lepidosauria; order Squamata; family Gekkonidae; genus Gekko; species Gekko gecko. The sequence continues at coordinate 64,544,015 of JAPDNY010000012.1, read as the reverse complement.
TGAATCTCTTCCCAACTCTGAAGATCCTATAAAGCAATACCTCTTGGTGTGAAATGTTTCATGCTCTGCTGTGCGCTTGAACCAAAAAAAAAAAAAGGTGGTGGTGGGGAGAATGATTCCTAATTAATGCTTAATAAGGATTAATACTAGTAAAGTAATTAAAATGAGCTCTGAAAGCATTTCTGTCCCTTTGGTGGTGCCAACTTAATGGGCCATTGTTTTCGGTCTGTTAGCTGTGCCCTTCAGCTGTGCCGTGTAAAATGTGCTAAAGCCAATTTTTTTTTTTTCACTGGGAATCCAGCTTTAGGATTAGTATTAAATATGTAGAGATTTAAATTCTCTTAAATTTCCACATTGCCTATTATTCTCCTTCCCCTCCCCGAGCACAGACTAGTAAAAAGACATTTGTGGGAATTATGGGAAATGGCGCAGCTTCGTTTTCCATCTCTCTTGATGAGCAAAAGGATAAAATGGTACTCTCTCTATTTTTTTTCCTGCCTAGATATGTGCCCTCTAGGTTATGGGAACTAGCCCACACAGTTCTGTTAAAACACTTGTGTAATGAGGCAATTGATATGTCAGAGGGGACCACTTGTCTTGCGGCTGGGGCGTGAAAGAGAACATGCGTGCACACGCATCCTGGAAGCACTTGGAATGCTCAACACGTTTCCAATGAAACAGATGGATCTTTTTTTAAAAAAAAATCCCACTGCACCCAAAAGAAGGGGCTCATGTCTTATGCGTAAAGGTAGAAGGAATGCTTTCCAGAACAAATGAAATGTGATTTCAAACTTGGTTAGTATTTTAGTCATTTAAGGCTGAAAAGAGCATGGCTGTTCTATAAACATCAGAGCATGACCCTAAGCAGAGTCTCTTTCTGTTAACCTGCTCAAGCAAATCATGGGTCCCGATTCCCATCACTTGATTTTTCCTTGATGTTACTTGTAGCTTAGTTGACGGAGGGGAAGGATATTGTACCTGTGTCCATGGGGGTGGAGTAGTGAATCAATGTTTCCATTCTGTTGCCCCTCGGAAGTGACTTTTCTGTAATCGCTTAATCACTCATTAGTTTTTGGAAAGAGAGGTGCCTTTTCAAAGAAGCATGGGGCAATTAGCTTTGAATCATTGTTTGGTGCAGTGGTTAGGAGCACAGACTCTAATCTGGAAGAACTGGGTTTGATCCCCCACTCCTTCACATGCAGCTGCTGGCGTAACCTTGGGTCAGTCATAAGTTCTCTCAGAGCTGTTCTCTCTAGAGCAGTTCTCAAAAGAGTTCTCTCAGCCCCACCTACCACACAGAGTGCCTGTTGTGGAGAGGGGAAGGGAAAGGTGCTCTGAGACTTCTTTAGGTAGTGAAGGGCGTGGGGTATTAATCCAATCTCCTCTTCTTCTCTGTGCCAAGATGGTGGCAGGGCTCATCACTGAGTTACCCACACAACCTAGCCAATATACTTGGGGGTGGCCGTGGTGGTTGCTTTGTGGCTTCTAAATCTTGGTGGTGGAAAGTGCTGTCAAGTCTTGGGCACTCAAGAATTGTGCCAACCCCATCAAGTCGTTTTCAAAGCAAGAGACATTCAGAAGTGGTTTGCCATTGCCTGCCTCTGCGTAACTCTGGCCTTCCTTGGTGGTCTCCCAACCAGACACTGATCAAGGCCAACCCTGCTTATCTTCCAAGAGTTAATGAGCTCAGGATAGCCTGGGCCATCCAGATCACAGCTTTGAAGGAGAGAAAAGATTGGATTTATACCCCACCCTTCACTACCCAAAGGAGTCTCTGAGCGACTTACAATCCCCTTTTCCTTCCCCTCCCCACAACAGGCATCCTGTGAAGTAGGTGGGGCTGAGAGAGCTCTTTTGAGAACTGCTCCTGAGAGAACAGTTCTGAAAGAACTTGTAACTGACCCAAGGTCACACAGCAGCTGCATGTAGAGGAGTTAGGGTTGCCAAGTACTTACTGTAATTTGGCGGGGGACACACAGTCCCCGACCGGAATATTCCTCCTTGGAACACCCACACCACATGATGCCGTCGCTGGGCAACACTCTGGCAATGGAGCTGGAAACTCGATGGTACCATCGAGTTTCCAGCCCCATTGCCAGAGTGTCACCCGGCATCACTTCCTGGCGACGGCATCGTGCACCATGTCTCTCCCCCCCCCCCGGGGAATGGTCCTGCCAAGAAGTATGCATCTCCCGCCGAATTACGGTAAATTCTTGGGAAGCCTGGGAGGAGTGAGGAATCAAACCCGGTTCTCCCAGATTAGAGTCCTTGGTCCTAACCACCATACCAAACTGGCTCTTATGGTCCATTTTAGTCTTACGGTCCATCAAAAAGAAGCTATAAAGTATGTATAAAGGTTCACGCAATCTTAATTGCTACGCCTGGGTGAGTTTCAAATACAGTGTGGCTTCTGAGTAATCTTTTAAACAGTTTCTTAAATCTCAGGAATTACAGAATAACTATACCGCTTCTTTTAAATAAAGTACTGGGTAATAATGTAAACTGCACAAATTAAGGAGACATCAGAGGAACTTACAAAGGAAATAAGGACGCAGAAGAGGTGAGGAGGGAAGGCTGAGGTCATCTGTAATTGATTTTAAATTAGTCCAGCTGTTCTTCCCGGGGGGATGTTCACATTGACCTCCTAGTCCTCATTTAGGTTTATGTTTATGCAACAGTCCTGGTCCTGGAGAGTTTGTGCTTCGCTTGCAAGGTCTCACCCAACTGGGTTTCAGCAATGTGAAGCCCCTGTGGCTGCCTGGCCTTGGAGGAGAAAGCGAACCCAAAGAGTCGAACTCGGCATTATGCTGGGAAATTGCTAACTAGGAGTAATATGCCTAATATCAGGCATTACAGCTGGGTTTGCATAAAACCAGTGTTTTTAATTGCACCTTTTAGAAGTTTGCCTCTTGCACGGTTTGCAGATCTTATCTCTGCCAGCACTTTTTTCTGCCCGTAAATTGCTTGGGCTCTGCTTCTATCCAGTGTTCCCTCTAAGCTGAGTTAGTGTGAGCCAGCTCAGAGTTTTTTAGCCTCTGGCTCACACATTGTTGTCTTTGCTCAGGAAGGGTGGCTCCAGAGCAAACTAATTTATGAAGTACCCAAATTGCTCGCTCACGACTCTAATGCCAGTAGTTCGCAAAGTCGGATTTTTGCTCACAAGACTCCGCAGCTTAGAGGGAAGCATTGCTTCTCTCCATTGTGTAGGATGCTGCATCCCTGATCTTCAGCTCCATTACTGTGGAACTGATTGTTATCCCTCCTTTCCTCCAAGGAACTTGGTGCAATGTACGTGGCTCTGCCCTCCTTCATTTAATCCTCACAAACACCCTGTGTGAGTAGCTTAGACTGAGAACATGAGAAGCCCAAGGTCACCTGATGAGTTTACAGCCGAATAGGGGTTTGAACCCAAGTCTCTTAGTCACATAGTCTAACCCCTGTCCTGGCTCTCAAAGATTTATTTCCCTTGAAGAATGTGGTGTGTGTGTGTGTGTTTATGTGAAGTGCCATCAAGTTGCAGCCGACCTAAGGTGACCCCAGCAAAGGGCTTTCAGAGCAAGTGAGAAGCAGAGGTGATTTGCCATGGCCTTCCTCTGCAGTCTTCCTTGGTGGTCTCCTGTCTAAGCACTTGACCCTGCTTAGCTTTCGAGATCTGATGACATTGGGCCATACCAGGGGAGGCCAAACTTGCTTAACGTAAGAGCCACATTGAATAAATGTCAGATGTTTGAGAGCCGCAAGTCATGAACAAATACGACACATGTTTTTATTGAAAATTATGCAGATTTGCTTGCTATTAACATTAAATGAGACTACCAGAAATAAAAACAAACGGGGTTGAAAACAGATATTGATAATGATATTTATTTATCCAATGATATTTGTAGGCGGAGGGGCTTTGAGAACACATTTAAAGTTAAAGTTGCTTTCTTTCTCTGCTCCCTCCCACTTCAAGCCTACCAAGGGAGGGCAACACTGGCTGGGGAAGGGAAGACCGATCGGGGAGGCGTGCCTTCCCTTTGCTTCTCCAGTTGCCCTGCTGGGTGCCATAAAAGACATGTGAAAGAGCCGCATGTGGCTCCCAAGCCGCAGTTTGGCCACCCCTGGGCTATAACATGCCACCTTGCTGCCCAGAAAGATGTGATAGTCACCTTGAAACCACTAGCATTTTCAAAGGATTTTTGCATTCATCAACATGCCTGCTCACTGAGTTTACACTTGCTACTAAATCCTTGGTTGCTAAATTCAGGTTTTCAGGCTGCTACTTTTCTGCAGTAGGGTGCATCTAAAGCAAAGCGACTTGGATAAGTGGTAAAAAAAAAATGGGACCAGTTCAGTCATGTTGTCAAACCACAGTTAAGGAAACTTTTGTTCCAGAGACAGGCACGTCAAACCATATTCAGCGCTAACCAAGGTTCACAAGCCCCATTGGAAGCCGTGGAAGCAAACCAGAATACAACCCATGGCTTCCAAGTGGTATTGTGAACCAAGTTTAGTGCTGCGTACAGTTTGATAGCTATTGCCTGCCTCCTGAGGCCGCTACGCCATCAAAGCAGCAGGGCTGACTAGATAAAAAACAAAAGCTGACAAACGGAAACAGATCTGAGCCATGGTTTGCTTGTTTTGGAAGGTCAAACCATGGCTTGCCTTCCGAAGTACACTGTGACATTCCGGCATGTTTGAACTGAATCTTATTGGCTCATCGCTGCAAACACAAATATTTCTCTGGGCACCATCTGAAAGAGGGAATGCAACCTGAGAATAACTGCAGTAGTCTCCTCCCCCCCCCTAAATAAAAGCTCACTTGCTTGCAATCTGGCTACATTTCCTGCTTTTGAAATCCCAGACTCTCTTTGAGTGACCTCATGAGGTCAAGGAAGGACAGGGGGAGGATTAAAACGCCAAATGCTGAAAGGAGCTCTTGATGGAACGGCTGTTTTGCTTCTGGAAGCGGCTTCTGGGTCCACCTGGGAATGCGTAGCCTGTTAATGGGAAATCTGGCCCTTGTAGTTAAAGATGAGAGATGGCGGGAGTGTGTGCTGGAATTCTTTGCCAGGAGGAGATTTGAATATCCCAAATGCAACTAATGGGAACTAGACAGATTGGCTATCAGTGAGAGAATATGCTGGCTGAATACTGAGGACAAAGAGATCAGAAGAAAAGCTAGGTTAGTGATGACTTGAATCCAAGAGTGGCGAAGACATCTGTTCTCCGTCCCGTCCAGGTCTTGTCCTAATGATCCCCTCTCCCTAGCATTAACAGAAGGAACCCGGTATTGCACTAATTAAGAGAGTGGGGTGGGTATGTCAGTAGTTCTTCCTTCTTGGTAGAACTGCCTTGTGTCAGTTGTCCCATGGTGGCTATTCTGCTGCATTGGGTTTCATTACTTGCAAATAAGTCATAGATGGTTTGGTGAACCAGGGTGGTGTGATGCATGGACTTCAGAGTTGTGGGTCTCAGCTCAGGTATCTAGTTCACTGAGTGGATGTGTCAGGTTGTGTGTGTTATGTGCCATCTTGGAAACTGAGAGCCATGGTGTCCTGGATTGAGTCAATCCATCTCATGTTGGGTCTTCCTCCTTTCCTACTGTCTTCTGCTGTTTCTAGCATTCTTGTCATTTCCAGTGAGCCTTGTCGTCTCATAATGTGACCAAAGTACGATAGCCTCAGTCTGTTCATTAGCTCTACTTATTTCACTGGGCAGTTAAGCAGGAAACCTTCACCCTGGGTCTTTTAGGAGAAAGCTGGAATAAGAATTTGGCGAAGTAACAACTGATCTCCTACATTTTCTCTGCGTGTGATTTCCTCCATTTTCTCTGTGTGTGTTACCCTGTTAAATACAGAAAATGCAAGAGTAACTTAAAATGGGAATAAATTGGGCTAAATTGTATTCTTGATGTTCCATTTGTCATTAAGGCGCTGTTAGCTGCCTGTGGTGGTACAGGAGATTGGTGCCTGTAGCCTGCTAAATAAGATTCCTTTCCATCATTAACTTACATGATACTTAGGGAGCAATAATTTTTTCACCATTATTGGCAGTTCTAGCCTACTGAGAGAGCTCTCATGCTCGAATAGGTGAGAGCGGCCTCAATTGGATCTTGAGAAACGTGGGAACTTGTTAAGATGTTGCTTCAGGATATAAAAATCGTAGTCGGCCCATGAAATGTGAAGGATTAGTATCTTTTCACATGGAGGGAATTATTTCAGAGTGTTAATTCAAGACTTGGAAAATTCTCGGAGAGGTTTCTGAGCCGTGACAAGCAGAGGAGCTCTATCGCCCTTCTGTGCTGGCTCTGCTGTGCTTCCTTGACTTAATTGCAACAGTCCCAGCCTCGAGCAGCAGCTGTGACTGTCCCGCTCAGTGGTTGCCAAAATGGCGTGCTAGTGACCAATTTGGTCCTCCGAATAGCTCAGGTCAGCATACGTAGCTCTGTTTCTATCTTCAAAACAGCTCTGCAAGGTGTAGATTAGGCTGAGTAACTTTTTAAGATCATTTGTGCCTGCCCTATTTTTACATCAGTTAGGGTACGTCTAGAACAGAGAAAGAGGATTGTGTTTAGAACCAGTTTTCCCTTGAGATCCGTTTGCTGCTCTAGTGCCGTGCTTAAGCATGCCTGTAAAATATTTTCTTTTCAGTAAATCTTTTTTGAGTTTGGAGGTTGGTTCTCAGTCTCTGTATCACCTAGATCCCCCACTGTCTTAGACACTCTAGTGCAAGGAGGGGCGGGTTGGGAGGAAAGCAGTCTGTGTGCACGTGGCTGTTTCTCCAGGGGAGCCCCAAAGTCATAACTGGTCCCAGTGGTGACCAGGCTCTGGGTAACAGAGGACATAGAGACAGGGTGTCAAGTAGAAAAGGGGAGCTAGGAGCCCTGTCCCTCCTAGCAGGATCCCCCCCCCCAAGAAAGGGCAGATGATGGCAATGGGTTACCCTAGTGAAAGGAAGAAGTAACCCCCTCCAGGAGTTGGTAGTGCCAAGGAGGGGTTGGGTGGAGCAGGTTCTGCAAGTCAAAGCAGGCCTGTTCCATCACACAGGCCATTGGTTCATCTAGCTCAACACTGCCTGCTTGAATTGGCAATATCTTTCAAGGGTCCCTGTTAGGGGTAGGTCTGTCCTAACACATGCTGATGCCAAGGGTTGGATTTAGAACCATCTGCATGCAAAGAATGTTCACTTCCAATGAGCCACAAAGTCTTGGCTGCATGGGTCTTGGTATAGCAAATCTTGTCCTAGATGATGAAGAAGCGGAGATTGGATTTATACCCCACCCTTCACTACCCAAGGGAGTCTCAGAGTGGCTTACAAACTCCTTTCCCTTCCCCTCCTTGCAACAGACACCCTTGGGCAATCCATTATGCTATGGTGATTTGCTGATTTCTGGCACCCCCCCCCACTATACAATCATCACTGCTTGCTTTCCATTTTAATGTATCTTGTGTTTCTAACTGCTCTGAAAACCTAGCTTTGGTTTTCTTAATCTTTTTGTATTTTTGTTTGTTGGTGTTACCATCGATGCTTATCTGCTATAGCTTTCTCCTGTTTGCGCTTCTCTGTTTGAACTTGTCGTTCCATTGTCTCGCTTTTGTTATCGTTCGTAAACCTCACTTCCCGACTTACCAAAACCAGCCAGACTACACTGCATTTGACACCTGGTATCTGCCGCTGAAATCTGTATCCCGTCATTTCGAGAGCAAAAAGAATGTTCAAATTCAGGGGAGCCTTTTATAACGATGTAATGGAATCTCAGCATATTTTAATTTCAGTGTGACTGGCACTAAAGGATGTACTGAGTCAGCTCAAACTATGGTGCCGTACCAACATTATGTATGTCTTTTAAAAAAAATCTTACTTGCATTCTCCCGCTTCTTCCAAGATGCTATAATCGTTGCGGATCAGAGTGGTGTCTAGTCCCTTCAGGCAGTTTGATGTCAGAGACAAGGGAAAGCAAAAGGAATGCCTTGTGAGCACATGTAAGAGAACTGGATGAATCATCTGAGGAATTGTCCTTTGAAGACTTTAAGTCTCAGTAATGTGGAGCTGGAGGAAGAATTCATGAGCCTGCTGCGTCTTAAGACTCTCTCCGCTGTCTGAAACAGAGAGCCCTAATGGATGACTCATCGTTTCAAGTGGCCGGAATTGGCACAATGCGAGGCCATGCGGCAGATCATCAGGACCTTTATCAGTCGGAGCTCAAGAGAGGCCATTCGGGTAGCTGGTCATTTTGGCACCAGTTCAATCTGTTACGGACATGTAGATTGAATTTGGGCTCGATGCCTCGGGAAGTAGGAGCCTGGCTTGTATGTGCAGCTGTGACCTGGTAGAGTCTGGGTGGATAATAGATGTTGCATCCATAAATGAATCAGTACTCTAACAACAACAACAATCTCTGCAAGTTAAACACACATACACACAACCCAGCACAACAGGGATAAAGGTTCTAGCCTAGCTTACTCTGTGCTGTGCTGGTATTCTTCTTGATCCCCACTTGCACTCTGAATTGATATGAGCCAGGGGTACTCAACCTGTTTTGAGCCTGCAGGTGCTTTTGGTATTTTGACACGGTCTGGTGGGTGCAACCAAAAAATGGCTGCCAGAAAATGGCTGCCGCCGGAGGCAGAGGCAGAAGACGGTTGCTGCAACATAACTTCAGTCACACAGGGGAAGATCTTTTTGCTATCGTGGCAGCTGCTGTCAAAGCAACATTTTAAAAATCTGCGTAGCCAAGGAAATCTGCTGTCGCCAGTCAGAAGCCTTCTCCGCAGACACCATGTAGGGGACCCTTGATACAAGCTATTGACTTATTATTCAACACCCTCATTTTGCTGCATGTCTAATAACATCTGCATCTGTAATAACAATACTCTCATCTCAGTAATAACACAGAACGAGCAAAGATGGTGAAAGTGGAGTCCGTACTGGTTGACGTAAGGAAGTCATTGACTTGCAAGCAGATGGTTTTCAAGGTTAACCTCCTGCAGTATGTAGAGTTCTAGACCAGTCAAGGCTTGAGAAGTTGATAAAACAGAGGAAAGGTGAATCAACTAAGAGCCCTCTTGGCCTGAGCTCTGTATGGTGCGGTCTGATATTATTGCTAGCCAACTGGGGTGGGAAACTTCTTGGTCACTATAGGGATTTGTGAGGGTCGTTAAGCAACAGTGAGTGATTGGCATTGCCTGTCATTTACAGGAATCAGTGTGAGAATAGCTTTAGCACTCATGATTAGGTATTCTCTCTAGCATTTTGCTCACACATCCAGGAGTTCCTTTGCATTAACGCCCCCCCCCAAACCTCCATGCAGATGAAAAACTAGCACAACAGGATTTCTTTTTTAACAGAGGAGAGTGATGGTGATCCCATTTGCAGTCCCAAGTAGCCCTGTGCAAGTGACCTGTCCACATGTTCACTTACTACCTGTGAGGGTAGAGGGCACAAGCAAGTTGCCCTCCACACAATTTCCAGGTGGTCTGCACAGGGGAACATGCAGAGGAAATGCTGTGCACACATTCGCTCCCTGTGCTCAGCGGTGTTCCAAAAGCAGCATTACCGATCACAGGACGTACCTGTGGGCATTTCCTCCATGCTGTGCGGATCACTTAGCAATTAGGTGGAGGTGGGGGCAGCTAGTGTTGCCAACCTCCGGGTGCGGCCTGGAGATCTGGAATTACAGTTGACCTCCAGACTGCAGAGATCGATTCTCCTGGAGAAAATGACTGCTTTGGAGGGTGGACTCTACATCATTATACCCCACTGAGGTCCCTCCTCCACATACTCCGCCCTCCCAAGGCTCCACCCTGAAATCTCCAGGGATTTCCCAACTTGGAGTTGGCAACACTAGCCGGACAGCCCTGCTCTAGCACCCTGCTTGGTGAGCAAGCAAACATATGGATCGTCTGCACAGGGCTCCTGTTGTCCATTCTGCCACCTTGCCATTCTACTGTTTCCTTTCCATCTCGGTCTCTTGCATCTGTGAACCAGGCCTAAGTGAGCATTTCCAGTTAGAGGAGGGTATACCGCCAGAGCTTCAAACGTTGTTGAAAATAGTGACATCCAAACTCACGAAGTTGCACTCGTTCGATTTAAGTGCCTGCATGAATTTGTACTAGTGGTGGGGCCCCATTACTAGAGGAATGAAGTGGTGAATGTTGATCAGAATGGTTTATTTCTGCATATCTGGCCACCAGAGAGAGAGAGAGATGTGACTCCATCCAGTGCCTGGATGTCAACTTGCTCAAGCCATTAAGGCAGTAACTGTTCCCTCACGTTATTTGTAGCGACTTGGACAGAATCTCCCAAGGCCCTTGACAATGTTGTTGCCTGTAAGCAGCAAAGCAAAAATATTAAAATTCCCCTCTGTATATTGCTTGCACAGACTCTGTCAGTCCACAGGCTTCCCCTTTCAAAATGAATTTCATGGTTGCCCCTGGCAACCTCCGAGGCCTAGCTGCCTGGTTTCCGCACAGGCTGTAGTGCTGAGTTAGGCCGGTTGGCCTTTCCCGATCCCTCCTTGTTAGATCAACACCTCTTATTCTCTTCCATTTTTGTGTGTGCACGGTATTCGTACTGAATCATACAGTCTTCTTTCTTGGCATGAAATACACAGTTGGCGTCTCCGCAGAATATAAGCTCAGGCCAGTCGAGGGAGGCTCGATGTCAGTTCCAATTTGGAGCGAGAAGTCTTTTGATTTAGTTTGGTTACTACAGGCGCAAAGATTGGCAAGGCGTACCCATAGCCAGCCTACTGCATACTTGCCGTGTTGTGTTTAGAGTTGTCGGAGCCTGCTTTTATATTAAACACAGCATCTGTGTTTTGTTTAACCTCTGGTCGCCGAGAATGATCGTAAACCGACTGCGTTGCTGGGGCTCTGCCAGATAACCTAGGGAAACGGTCAGAGCTAATAATTACCTCTTTTAACATAAGGCCCCTTTCTCTCTCTCTCCAGACGAGTGGCTATGGTTTAGGAAGTTTATAGGGAATTTAAGCTCTGGTTTGGAGGGGGAACTCTTTTTCTTTTTCTTTTAATGCAGCCAGTAATTTCATAATTAGCTCTTAAAATTATAGAGTAGTAAAAGTCTGAGCATCATTAAAGATCAGAAGGACTGAAGCATCTGTCTTGCATTTTTGACTGCTCAGAGTTCTTGTTCCTTCTAGCTCCCCTCTGGGGGAGGTGGAAATAAAGCAGGAGAACAAAATAATGTGTTTTGAATTTATGCAAGGAAAGTGAGCTCCTCCCCCATTTTTTTTTCTCCTATCATGTTAATATGGCTACTAATCTAGCCATAATTCTTAGTAGATCCTTCAGGGGGAAAGTTCATTGGCCTGAGGGGAGTGTATCATATGGTGGATATTTTATCCTCTAAAAATTAAAGAACAGCATTTGAGCACCTTCATGTGCTCCCAGCCCTTTTAAAAATAGATCCAGTTGTACAGCGTGGGTGGTATTTCACTACTTTGTGTGTTTAAAAGCAAAGTGGAAGGTTCATTCTAGTCGAGAAAACCCTAAAATCAGATAATTTTAAAATCAGGTCAGGTCATAACCCAGTTCTAGATTTCTATATATTAAAGAGGGTGGGTGAGACTCCCCAGGCATGAAGCAAAAATATGGTATTGTCCATGAGCCAAAGGGAAAACTGAAATGACTAATATGGACTGAGCATACTTCTAAAGGCATAGAACGTTGTGTTGGTAAATGGGGGGGGGAGATGGGGGAGTTGTCCTTCTTGAGCCTTGGAGTGGTTCTACTATTCTGGGTAAGGGTAAATTGAGCAAACTCTGGAGGACAGCAGAAGACAGGAGGGCCTGGCATGATGTGGTCCATGGGGTTGCAAACAGTCGGACTCAACTGTGCGACTGAACAACAACAAAAAATCTCTCTAGTTGCTACAACTCTTCAGCCTCTTGGTGTGTGAAATGCATAACTACGTCCAGAACATGCATGCAAAGTTTCGTTCTGAGGGCTCAGTCTTCAGTAGAGTTATCACATTACAAATGGAAATATGTAATGGGAAACCATCAACTTAAACCAAAGGCCTGCTTCGGTCTGCCAGTTAGTCATGCTCAAGCATGATTGGTGTGATTGACAATGGGTTTGGGAATATAGAACCATTTTGCTGTGTCATCTGGCAATCTTCTGCAGATTTTGTGAAGCATACATTTTGTTTGTCTGTGTGTGAACATAGTGAAATGTAGGATTGGGGAGGCAGTGCTGAACCTTTTACAGCTCTTTCCGTGTGCCCAAAGAGCTTTTGGATGTACGTTTCTTACACCCCCTCATCACATAGCAACTCACTTCTGAAAATGACAGGAAGTTTTGTGCAGTACATTTACTTGGCTTTAGAACTTCAAAAGATAAGAGTCCGTCATCTTATTTGTTGTAGCAGGGCTAGAAAGATGTTTGAAGCTGCTAGGAACTTGTTATTAATACATCAGAGGCAGCCCCATACAGAAAGGGGAGAAAGACTTAAACTTCTAGGAGCCAGGGTAACAAGGTACATATATTTTTCTACTCTTGCTTTGCTAAATCTGGTATTATTCAGCAATTGGCCATTTAGATAGCAGATTTTTTGCCAATTCTGACTTTATAACCTTAAACAGTCTGGGATTGGCATACCATAGGAACAGCTCTCCCCATGTGGTGGTGGTGGAGGAAACTGCTGTCAAGTTGCGGCTGACTTATGGTGACCCTGTAGGGTTTTCAAGGTAAGAGACGAAGAGGGCAAATCCTATATCAGATTCCCTGTTTTGAGTGCGGTTAAGCATTGGCAAAGTGATCTGATAAATTGCTGATAGGGTAGAACAGACTGTAGCTTATCAGGCTGCAGGTGGTAAGAAATCATAAGTGCTGTCCAGTGTTCTTTTTAAAAACCTTTTCACATAGAAAGCTATCACAGCAGGGAGAAAGATCCTAGCTCCTTGCTTGTTCCTACCCCCTGTTAGGAAATCAGATCTTTTTCAGCAGTGCCTCCCTTCTCTTTAGAATAGTTTTCCTGAGGCATGCACTTTCGCTCTTGTATGGCTTCTGCCCATTTCCACAGGGCTTGCACTAGAGAAGGCCCTGGTGGGTTCTGCCCCTGAAATTTTGTCAATTGATTTTATCAGCTAAATAGATTAAACGCCTGCTGTGTTTATAAACCCATTACCTAGGGTTGCCAAGCTCCAGGTGGGACCTGGAGAGCTGCTATTACAACTGAACTCCAGATAATAGAGGTCCATTCCCCTGAAGAAAATGGCTGCTTTAGGGGGTGGGCTTTATGGCATCATACCCTGCTAAGGTCCCTCTGTTTCCCAAACCCTGCCCTCCCCAGGCTCCACCCCGAAATCTCCAGATATTTCCCTACCCAGAGCTGGCAACCTTACCATCACCAGATCCATGGCTGGTCGGTTTGATACAGTATTATTGTGTTGAAAATTCGCATCATGCTGTGGTAACTCAGTGGGTGCTAAGAGATCACGTTAGCTGGTGGCTTCCATGGAATCCTCTGTCTCTTCCCGGTCTCTCCAGTGCTGCCACTCAGAGTGATGAGCAGTGAAAGTTACGTAAACAGGATTTTTGCTTCTGGCCATTGACTCTATTAAAACCTCGCAAATCCTTGACCTCTCTCTGAAATGTGGAGCACTTTTTCTGGGCTGCCTCTTTGAGAGAGAGAGCAAGCGAGCGTGCCGAGCCGTGCACCAGATGTTCGTCATCTTGTGCAGCTCGGTCTAGTGGGCCCCGAAAGCCAGGCAGAAACATATATTAGTGTTAATTATTAATGATTATAATCTCACCACGGTTATTAGTAGTATTTATTATTTACTTACAGCTGCTCTGCCCTTTCTCTCACGCTCTCTCGCTCTCTCCCAAGCTCTGCCAATTTGGCTTGGGGCACTCTGCAAAAACTTAATGCAATAATAAGCATTATGAATGAAAGGAGCTCTTAAACATAAATAAAAGGATGGTTCGCTTTACAGAAAGGGGGAGATGCATGCGCACAAGAAGGGAGAGAATTCAAAAAAACAGGCTGCGACTGTGTGTTTCTGACGCAGGCAACTGGTTCTGCCTGCTGGATGGCTGGCAATAAAAAGATTAATTGAATTATGTGATGTTGCAGATTTAATCATTCTCTGGATCCAAGATGGCGGTAACCAGGGCTCTGTGTTTTCTGCAGCATAATGTGGTCTCGAGTACAGAATTCTGAATTTTGGCTTTCAGTGTGTGTGTGTGTGGGGGGGGGAAACAGTCCAGTTTAGATCCCTTATGGCTGAGCAAATGGGCTTGAAAGTATGTGGATGATGGTTTGTGAAGTTTCTGAATGCAGGATTCTTGGTGATCGTGGCTTCTGTGTACCATGGCCAATGAGAAAATAATAAATGCCACAAAATAAGTAAAAATTGGAAAAACTGTCCTGCCTCATCTAGTTACCAATCGGAAATCCTGACTGCCAAAATATTATTATTCTGACAGTCAGAATTTCCGATTGGTAACCAAATGACAAAGAAGCTTACATCATTCTTCTCTCCTTCCATTTTATCCTCACAACAACAACTCTAAGAAGCATGTGATTGACCCAAAGTTCCCCAGCAGGCTTCCAGGGCAGAGTGAGTCTCCTAGATCCTAGTCTGAAACTTTAACCACCACAGCACACTTGCTTCTGTGAAGGAACTGCTGTTGAACAGTCGCAAGCAGCCAGGCCTGGGTGACTCATGCAAGTCATGTGATAGAAAGTAGCTTGGTTGTTGCTGGTGGGCCTGGTCCCTATGAGTCCTCTCTCAAAGGCCAAAACTGCCCTGAAAAGGACCCACCTCTCTTTTCCAAGGCTCGAAGGCTGACAAACCTCTTGTTGCCTAACAATGTCCACTGAGCAGCTGCTGACAGTGTATTCATTTCTTAAAGGTACAGGCATAGCTTCTATTATTGGGGGGTGGGGCTTAACCTCCAACACTTCTTTAATTTTTAAGATTTCCAATTTTTCTGGAAGCCTGGGACATATTTCAGGCTTGGAGAAAGATCAGTCCATGGCTCTGCTCTCTGGATTTAAGTATCTGCAGATGGGGCCACATTGAAAACTAGATATAATTATTATAGTTTTTTAGATTGCATCAAACCATTGGTCTTTCTTGCCCAGTACTGGCAGCAGTTATCTAGGTTCTCAGGCAGACGGTGCCCAAGACTTGCCACTTGAGACCCTTTTAAATTGGAGATGCTAGCAGCTGAAGCTGGGACATTCTGCATGCAAGACACGTGCGGTTCCACCAAGCTATGTCCCCTGTGAACCATCCACATAACATGCAGCTTTGCAGAGTGAAATGAGCAGAAAAAAGCCAGGCCCCTGACTTCAGGAAGCAAAGAATCTAAATAAATGCAGTTTGGTGGTGTTAGACTTTGGTTCAGCTGACAGTGAGGACGAAGGAAAACATGCTGGTTTAAGAAGCAAGAAAACTGTTCAGATAGAGGCTGAAATTTCAGTCTCTTCAAGCCAGTCCATTAATTTCGATTTATGTTTTGTTCATAATGTTGTTTTGGGGCCTTTTTGCTCATAGTCCCTTTTGGAGGATGGTAGAATGCAGCCTGCACATACTTATAGGCTACCAAATGCAGATGCTAAAATTGTTGAAAACCAGAGCTGGGAATCCTTATATATGTTTGACTCTCCAAGGAAGCTAGAACTGAATGAAAGATAAGAGCTTCCTTCATTGGTCTGTAAAATTGTTGGTCAGGACAAATAGGAGTGGGAGCATACCCCACATAGGGAGCCAGTGTGGTGGAGTGGCCTAGGATCTGCTATGGAAGCTGGGGTGACCTTTGGCCATTCACACACACATACTATTAGCCTAACCTACCTCACAGGGTTGTTGTGAAGAGAAAATGTAGGAGAGCGATGTAAGCCTCTTTGGGTCCCCATTGGGAGGAACTAAATAAAATAACATGGTTACTTTGCTCTGATTTAGAGAGAATGGGTTGGCACTTCTCCAAGTACATTGAAGGCATTTTCTGAGACATGGTCAGAAGATATTGGGAAGCAACCTGCATTTTTCCTAGCTGTAGTCCAGGGGTGTCAAACATGCGGGCCGGGGGTGGTGGTTCAGGCCCCCGGAGGGCTTCCATCAGGCCCGCAGTGGAACCGGCCATCTCCTGCTTCCAGTTCTGCTGCTACTGCTGCATCATAGCTTGCTTCGCCAGAGCCTCTTAGTCACTCAGCCATTTCATGTTTTAACCTGGGTCCTAGACTCGGAACTCTGAGCATGAGGTTTCTGTGGTGAATGTCAATAAAGCAAAAGCAGGTTTGCAGCTTACAGAGCTAATGTTTTAAGCATGTTTTTATTTTAAGTAAAAAAAAACACTTTGTGTTTTGTGTTCTTTATAAAGGTTATATCTCTGCTACCTGGCATTACATTTTATGACACACATGGCCTGGCCCTCGTAACAAATGAGTTCGACACCCCTGCTGTAATCCATGCCTTTTTAAGGAGACCCACCTCATGGAGAATAGCGTTATTCAGCTGTAGTGAAAGACCATGGTGACATGAATGGGACTGGGGGTGTCCCGGACTGTGTGCGCTCTTTCCTTTTCCCATCCCTTGTTGGCAATCAAACGAAAGGCATCCACTTCAATGGCAAATCATAGCTGGCTGATATGTCTCAGCCACAAACAACAGTTTGCTCTGTTCTCTACTAGTCAGGATTCCAAGCCCTGATTAAACCTTTGAGCTGGGAATCCTGGTTTCTAAGGGAAAGCATAGAACATAGTCTGTGATTCAGACATAGTGACCAGCTGTGGTTTGCCTAGAAAACAGTCTTGAGCTGTCCACGAGCAAAGGAATGAGTGCCTGAGCCCGTAATTGTTTACGTAGAAGGAGGGGGGGGATCTTATAATTTCTCACTGCATCTGAACGATGCCAATGTGCCGAACTGTGTATTGCTATCTTGTGCATTTAAATGACCAGTATCATGGATCAACTGCAGAGGTGAAGCAAGCTCTGTCTACCTTGCAGGCTTCTGTTTTTCAGTATTATGGAAGTATTTCCTTTTTCCAGTATTAAGGAAATAGTAGATTCTTCACCCGTGCTAGAGAACAGTGTCTCGTTGTGTTTCTTCATTTACTCTCTGAAACAATGCTCTTCCTTGTATCCCGGATTGGTACAGTGCTCCATGTGGTTTAAAGCCTGACAGTTAACTGGTTAAGGTTGGTTATAAG
Organism: Gekko gecko; assembly: GCA_029375565.1. NCBI lineage: Eukaryota > Metazoa > Chordata > Lepidosauria > Squamata > Gekkonidae > Gekko > Gekko gecko. The sequence continues at coordinate 64,526,846 of JAPDNY010000012.1, read as the reverse complement.
CAATGCTCCCTCTAGGCTGTGGAGTCTTGTGAGCAAAAATTCTACTTTGGGAGCTTCCTGGCATTAAAGTAGTGAACAAGTGATTTGTCTACTGCATGAATTAGTTTGCTCTGGAGCAATTCTCCCTCTAAGCTGTGGAGTTTTGTGAGAAAAGATTCTACTTTGTGAGCTACTGGCATTAAGTTGTGAGCGAGCAATTTTGCTACTCAATGAATTAGTTTGCTCTGGAGCCCTCCTTCCTGAGCGAAGACAAAAATGTGTGAGCCAGAGGCTAAAAAACTGTGAGCTAGCTCACACTAACTCAGCTTAAAGGGAACACTGGTTATAAGGTATTTTACTCATGTTTCTACCATGTAATTTATTGCTTTTGGTTATGAATTATTATTTATCATAGAGTTACACACAGGAGGCATATAGAATAATATAAAATACAGAATCAAGTTGATACAATGGGTATTGCTCCCGAAGTGCTCTGGAAGACTGCCTTCTTAGTGTGTCACTCTAGATGTTCTCAGGAGATCTTGAGTGATGGAGGCTGGTTACCAGGCACTTTCCAGGAACCCTTGGTCTAAAGGAGTTTCCTAGCAAGGAAAAACACCATTTTTGATTCTTAGTTGTAAGGGTGTGTTGCCGGCAACAAAGGTCAAGTTAATTCATAGCAGGGGATTCCCCATGACTGTGCATGGGTATGAAAGCTGGACAGTGAAGAACGCTGAGAGGAAGAAAGTTGATTCCTTTGAAATCTGGTGTTGGAGGAGAGTTTTGCAATACTGTGGACTGCCAAAAAGACAAGAAGTGGATTCTATACCAAATCATGCCTGAACTCTCCCTAGAAGCTAAAATGACTAAACCGAGGCTATCATCTTTTGGTCACATCATAAGAAGACAAGAGTTGCTGGAAAAGGCAATAACGCCAGGGAAAGTTGAAGGCAGCAGGAAAAGAGGAAGACCCACTGTGGGGTGGATTAACTCAATCCATGAAGCCATGGCCCTCAGTTTGTAAGACCTGGGGAAGACTGTTAATGACAGGGCATTTTGGAGGGCATTAATTCATAGGGTCAGAATTCATAAGACGGAAATGGCTTGATGACACTTAGCGCACATGCATCCGATAACGGTTCAATCCTTGCTGGAGCCCAGGCAGTGAATGACTTAAAGAGGACAGGCTGCAGAGAGACTGGCATACCGAGGAGTAATGGGTTACAGACGTTGTGGTTTGTTTCCTCTCCGCAGTTGTCAGCTTCCTTCCCACCCTCTCATGTGCATCGTTCCCTCAGGCATCAGCTTTTCCCCTGGCCTGCTGTGATGTCTAGACATCAGGACTTCAAAGTCTCCAGTGTTTCCCTGCTTCAGAGCCAGCTGTTAACATGTCCGTCCCCTACAGCCTAGCTTTGGGAGGAAAAGCTTGGTTGCATCTAGGGAAGAGTCCTGTTCTCAGGCACTGCATCTCTGGTGGTGGATCGAAGCTGAGGAAAGGAATTCAAAATAGCCACACTGCCTGCAGTTTGTGTGTCACATTTTTGTGGCTTTATCACACTGTTATCGCGATCCACCTTTGCTTGCCTGCTTTACTGGCTTGCAGGCGCCGAGTATCAGGTGTCAAAAGTCGGGCAAAGTGGAGTCGTTCAGTCCAAGGTCTGGGGTCCAGAAGACAGGCAAAGGAGAGTTGTTTAGTCCAAGGTCAGGGGTCCAGAAGTCAGGCAGAGCAAAGCCATTCAGTCCAAGGTCAGAGGTCCAGAAGTCAGGCAAAGCAGAGTCAGTGGTTTAGCATCTACTGAACATGTTGCGTCCCTGCCTAGCAGCCTCTCTTGGCTGGTTTTCTAGCCCCATGCCAAAGGGTCATGCTTTCAACTAGTTGCTCAGAAGTAATCCTGCAACTACTCATCTTCATTATCAGCAAGCAGGTGACATCGAGCCAGGAGGCATGCACTTTGCCGTCTTGTCTGTAGCTCTGTTCTCAGCCTCCATCTGCAGTGCTCTAAGGGTGTAGGTGATACTAGTGGGCTGCAAATGGCCAACTGAGGTTCACCTGCTGAATCAGGGCTGAAGGGTGTCAGTGGCTCTGCACCAGTTGTTTGCCATGAATCCTGATAAGCCTGCAGCTCATTTTCCTCAAGGCTGGCTATAAAGGGCTCCTCTTCTTCTGAAAAGTCCTTACTATTGCTGATCCCTGGATGACTCATGACACCTGCTGTGAAAAAACTATGCCTCAGTTTCCTTTTTGTAATGCAGATATAACAGTGATCACTCTATCAGAGCTTTTTGCAAGGTTGCTGAATAATAATATCTGAAGAGGTGAGCAGTGACTCAGGAAAGCTCTGCCATAAATTTTGTTAGTCTTTAAGGTGCTACTGAACTTTTGCTCTTTTCTACTGAATAATTTCTCATGTGTCTGAAAACATTTCCCCCTCATGTTTATTTATTTATTTTATTCAATTTATATCCCGCTCTCCCTGAAACCAGCTCAGAGCAGGTGACATCAATTTATAAAACATACATTAAAAAAAAAATCAACATTACAGAAACAACCACATTCAATAAACACAATAAAATCACTAAAACAGCTACCATACAGTTTTAAGATGGCATAAACAGTCCTTTGGAGGGCAATGTACAGGCACCTGATAGAAAGGGAAAAGGGGGTGGGAATGTGGGGAGACAGAAACCACCTTTGTGACCTGGGCCCCCATTGAAAGTGTGGCATCTGGGATCACTCCCAAACTCCTGATGGATGGCCCAGCTGTTAGTGGCACCCTGTCAAGAGAGGGGAGTTGGCAACCCATCCTCTCTCCCCCACCCCCGGCTCAGCTGCAGAGCCTCCATCTTCAATGGATTTAGTTTCAGCCTGCTCTGCTTTATCCAACCAACCATAACCTTCAACCCCCTGGCCAGATTTTCTGGGGCAGCCTCCAGCTGGCCGCTCATCAACAGATAGAGCTGGGTGTCATCAGCATCCTGGTGACCCCCAAGCCCTTAATCCTACACCATCCGGGCAAGGTGGTGTATAAAGATGTTAAACAACACCGGAGAGAAGATAGCCCCTTGACTGGAAGTTGTAGGTCCTTTACACAAATTGACATTTCTACATATGTGTTCATGCATGGTTGATAAGGAAGCCCCAAGCCTAAAGGTATGTGCTAGACATGAGTAAACGTTTCACTGTTTGGCTTATGTGCTACTTCTAGGCAGCATGATATATAGTGCTTGGAGCAGGGGTACCCAATGTGGTGTTTGTGGGTGCTATGGCGCCCACCAAGTGTTTTTAGGAAGTGGGTGGGACCAGGTAGGGATTTTGCCCAGCGAGGCTTCTGATTGACTATTGGAGATTCAGTTGGCTGTGCAAATTTTTTAAAATGTTGCTTCGGTGGCAGCTGCCACAACAGCACAAGGATCTGCACTGTTTTACTGAAGCAGGGATCCCAGAAGTTCAGTTCTGGATAAAATGGGTACACTGTACCCCACTGAGGCCCCTGTCCTCCTCAGACTCCATCCCCAAATCTCCAGGAGTTTACCAACCCGGAGCTGGCAGCTCTACTTCCCATCCCCCTTGGTGGTCAGGGGGCGACCTGGAAAACCTAACCACAATACAGTGTGTTGTAGCTACTCTTCTCTGCCTTATACAAGGAAGGAGTGACTCCAGTTCTAAGTATTCTAAGCTAGATAGTTCCCAGAATAGGGAAGCTTATCATTTTTTTCCCCTGTAGAGATTTAAAATTGTTCCCAGTTGCACCTTCCAAGTTTAACAAGAGTTCAGTGGAAAGCTCATAATATTCTACGAACTATCAAAGGCACAAATTCCCGCTGCATTTGTTCCTGTTTCTCACTGGTGCTTGCTTTCCCATTCAGGCAGTCTTCTAAATTACAGTCTTCTAAATTACAAACGTGAGATTGTGCTGTTGGGTAGGGCCCTTGAGTACTAAATCAAGACACTTCTACTGCGACCCAGAAAAGGAACACATTAAAAATGATTTTCCATCTGATTTTTTATCAAAATTGCAAAAGATTCTGTAATTCTAGACTTGTCGAGGAATTGCAACTGTCCGTATGAAATGCGTGAGCATACTCACCCATGTTTTGATTTTGGTTGGCTGGTTGATTGAGGTTTTGTCTAGCTGTAGATCTGTTCTGTTGGCAGTTTTGATTGTTGTATGCCTTTCTGGCTATTGTAGACAAATTTATGCCCTAGAGCAGGGGTGTCGAACTCATTTGTTACGAGGGCCAGATCTGACATAAATGTCTCTTTGTCGGGCCAGGCCATGGGTGCCATAAAATGTAATGCCAGGTACCGGAAATATAAACTATATAAAGGACAGCAGGTGGTAAACTTCCAAGTTGTTGTATTCTCACTGCAAGGCCCCATGGGCTGGGATGGGGGTGCAAAGGAAAACCCATATTGGTGGACTGGGCAGACACTACCACGCTGCTTGACTGTTGCAGGCAAGGTTGTTTCGCCGCGCTGAAGCCACGATTGGAGTGGCTCCACCCACTCCCCCTGAGCAGTCTCCTGTTCCCTCCCTTGCACTTGTTGCTTGTGGGCCGCATAAGAGCCTTGGACAGGCCAGTTCCAGCCCCCGGGCCTTATGTTTGACATCCCTGCCCTAGAGGGTAAAGTTGAGAGCACTGCTGTAGCATATACTGGGAAATTTTAGGTCAGTGCCTGGGGAACGTGGAGTTTGAGCTGAATACAGCTTCATTTCCTGGGGACACTAGGAATTTCTGCTAATCTTTATGGTAAAGACCATAGAGACTTGGAGAAATCCATAGCACATCATTATGGAGGCCAATTACAGCCATTTTTTCTCCTGCTCCTCAACTTCTCAAAGGCTGGGGATTGAGGCCTAAGAGTGGGGCTTGCCCACTGCAGGCAGGAAAATGGCAAGCATTGTTGGGGGAAGGTTTTATGCGGCTCAACATCATCCATCACTCCATGAATGCAAGTAAATGTTGCACCCATTCTGTTCTGAGCATGTTCTTTCCGTTTCTGGCCTAAAAGTTTTGTCATTGGATTTGTCCCAGTGTGTTTTCAGACTGTCCAACAGCTATCTGTCTATGATCTCAAGGGATCCAGTCAGTGATCTCTAAAAATGAATTTGGTGATTGCCTTGTCCACCTGTTACCTTGTTTGTGACACAGTTGTAGTGTACCAGTTTGATGTAGTGGTCAAGTGCGTAGACTCTTATCTGGGAGAACCGGGTTTGATTCCTTACTCCTCCACATGCAGCTGCTAGAGTGACCTTGAGTCAGTCACAAGTTTTCTCAGAGCTGTCCTTGAAAGAGCAGTCCTTAAGAGAGCTCTCTCAGCCCCACCTACCTCACAGGGTGTCTGTTGTGGGAAGGGGAAGGGAAAGGAATTTGTAAGCTGCTCTGAGACTCTCAGTGAAGGGTATGGTATAAATCCAATCTCCTCCTCCTCCTCCTCCTTCATTGTACATCACCCATATTACATTAACTATTGCTCCAGTTTAACTACTGAATGAAGGAAAATGAACAATTTGTAGCATAAGCATACATTGAATAGGTGAGGTCAGACTGCTTTTTACTGTTTGATCACCTTGTTTGTGAGTGAAGATTGTAGCTGAAAGGTTTTACAAGGTTAGTAATTAAGTTATTTTATATTGATCTATTTATATATTAGATGTATAGCTCGTCCTCCCCTGTACAACAGGGCTCAGAGTGGGTGACAACAGTATTGATATAAACAGTATTCATAATTTTAAAATTATTAAAATAACAGTTTAAAACAATTATTAAAACAGTAGTACTACAGACAACTGGTAAATTAGGACATAAAAAGGGAAGCGCGACATGGTGCCCCTTATCCTTCTAACCATCAGCAGAAGGGGAAAGGGACAGGGGGAAAGGAAAGGAAGGAGGCCAGCCTAGATGGAAACCGTTGCTGTCCTCTGCCATAGACCTGATGGAACATCTCTGTCTTACAGGCCCTGTGGAACTGCATCAGATCCTGCAGGGCCTGGATCTTGCTTGGCAGAGAGTTCCACCAGGCCGGGGCCGGGCCCAAAAAGCCCTAGCTCTGGTTGAGGACAGCTGGATAATTTTTGGATCACCAGTAAGCTGTTATCCATTGAGCATAATGCTCTTTGGGGGAGTATACTAGGAGAGGCGGTCCTGCAGATACTTTGGTCCCAGGCCATTTAGAGCTTTAAAGATTAATACCAAAACGTTGAACCTGACCTGGTACTCAACCTGGTGTCAGTGCAGCTGGTGGAGCACCAGTTGAATATGGGCTCTAAATGGGGTTTGTGTAAGAACATGCACCACCGCATTCTGGACCAGTTTCCTGGTCAGCCTCAAGGATAGCCCTGTGTAGAGCGAGTTATAGTAGTCTAGTCTGCAGGTGACCGTTGCATGGATCACTATGGCCAGGTCTGGGCAAGATAGGAAGGAAACCAATTGTTTAACCTGGCGAAGATGGAGAGACTCCAATCTAGCCTCATTTGTGATTAAGACTGCCTTGTGTACTTACTGGAAGTGGCAAAGTAAATACTTACTGGAAATGACATAGGGTAGCTCTAGGAATCCCCAGAAACACTGTGGTTTTACCATAGAGTTTCCAGCAATTCCTAGAGCTACCCTTTTCTGGTGAAGGCTGCATTTTTTTTAAAATAAAATCTTCCATGATGCTACCCCCCCACACACACATGACTGTCCCACTATAATGCCCATCATGATAGCTTGAGGACTGACTTAGTGAGGACTCAGAACTGCAGCCCATGGGATACCCCAGTTAATGAACTGGAAGAAAAGGTTTCGGGAAGCCATAGAAGAAACAGGAAAGATTGTGCCACCTGCCCCATTTGGTAAGGCTGGGGGGGGAAGCATGCCAGCACCCTGAGCTGGGATGTAAAATTATTTCCCTCCTGTGGCTGCTGAAGGCTACAGGCCCTGCATTGTGGGCCTCCGGTTTCACCCATCAGTGGCTCTCTCAGCAGCTGTCATAATGTTATTCTATTCAACAGCCTCTTTTGTTTTGTTAGGAAATTATTTCAAACATTTCAGCTCTGATCCTTTGAGGAGGAATTAAAGTTTTGGCAGCTGGGCTGCGTTTCCCTTCCCCATCTCTCTCCCCCTCCCCCTAAATCCTCCACATTAGCTGGGCCTTAATTACTTTCTACATCCTGAGGCCTACTCAGCCCTGGAGAGGAACAGGCCGGAGGCCTCCTCGCTTTCTCTCCCTGGCTGTTGAGTGATGTGCTAAGTAAATGGAAATGATAATGCTCTCTGACAAAGCAGCTGTAATAGACTTTCTGTGGTGTGAGTGAAGGAGCTTTTAATTAGAACTGAAGGTCATTCTTGCTGAGGGATACGGTTCAAAAGCCAATGCAGTTTGTCTTGAAGCCTTGTTTTGTGAAACAGGGTTTTGGTAAAGATCCGGGAGATAATTGCTAATGAGGTGTATGCGTGGGGAAAGATGTGATTTCCGCCTGTGGTAATTCAATGATGGGAAGGAAACAATTTTAACACACGGAATCGGAAGACGTCACCTCATGGTGATTTTTCCACCTCCGTTTTTTGGGTCCTTCCCCTCAGCTTAAATTTAGCAGTGGGTTTAATTGCTTTAACCGTGTATTGGACAGAGATGGAAGCATTTCCTGTCCGCTAAAAGTGGCAAGTTAGCTTACACCTCGAGTGATGATGCTCTTGGCAATGACAGCTCTTACAGATGGTGCTTGTCTTCTGTGCTTCAGAGTTTTGCATGCAAATGTTAGATTATGCGTCATGCATTTTGTGGTGCTTTGGCCCTACCATTTACATTTTCCCCCGTGTTCGTGGGTGTGTATGTGTTAGTGTATGGTAAATGAGAAAGCACATCAAGTATCTGGTGGGCTCTGTCCCAGGAAAAGCTTATATCACAATAAATCTAGTGAAAGTGCCACAGGTCCTTTTAAATTGTCCTATAGTTTGTTCTGTCTCACTACATATGTCCTCATGTGTAACTTCCGTTGCACTTTTCTCCTCTTCTTCAAAATGCACTTCTGCTGCAAAGATACTTTTCTGATCTGCATCTTTAGTCTCTTCCCCAAAATAAGACATCTTGGTCAATCTTTGACTTCTTTGTCAGGTGGGCAGCCATACCTCTCTGATTTATACCTCTTTAGGTACACAACCTAGCATGTTAAATAAAAGACACTGTAGTGGTAAATACTAGTAGCAAGTACTGAGCAAATACTGAGCACTTCGTTTCTACTTCCACAAGCAGAAACTGATTTGTCTCCAGTTAATAATATCGGCCACAGTTATGTGCAGTTAGTTATGGATATACTTGTCACAGGTGGTGCCTTTTTTTTACCAAATTCAGTATCCTGCAGCTGCAGCCATTGTTTTATCACTCCTTAAGAACTGCTGAGGCATATCCTCCAACTGTACTGATTTAATTTAACAGGTGCAGTACCTATTTTTCTCACTTTGCGGACTAGGTGCTGATATGTACTGAACATCTCTGAAAAGTGGAGCTTACGTGCTAGTCTGTGTCCTTTTGGCTGGTATTACATTAGATGACCTACTTTCAACTGGATCACACCATCCTAGTGGCATGCTAAATTTTAAGTTTCGGAAGATGCTGGTAAAGTGTATGAGATCTTGGAGGGCAAGCAGTAAACCTGTTGGAGTGTGTAAATACGGAAGAAGATTGAGAGGTTGGTTCACATGGACGACCAGGTAATATCATTGCTGCAAAGTTCAGTCTATTCAGTGATATGGGCAGGGCCGGCCCATTACTGACAAAATTTAGGCAGTGTCTATGGGCACTGGCTTGACGAGGGCGCTGCTCTGCCCTACCTGCCTGCCGCCTTCTCCTCCCGCAGAATCCAGCTGAGCGAGAGCTAGGTGCAAACGTCAGGCTGCTATTCCTATGGTGCAGCGGCAGGTCTTCCGGCGAGGAAGGCGGCCTTCGCCACCAACGGAGACGTTGTTTCGGGCCTCTGGGGTGCGGGGAGGGGAGGTGCGCACATGGGGACATCTCCATGGGGTGGAGGAAAGGACCCCGGCAGCTTGCTGGGCCACATGTCATGCGCAGCTGCCTCTCCCCTCCCGGCAGGTGGAGCTTGCTCTGGCCACGCTCCTGCTCTGGAGCTGTCGTGCAAGCGGCCCCATCCCACAGTTCCAGCCAGGAGGGACTGCAGCAGGAGTGTCCCCCCGCCTTTGTCGTACCCCTGAAACCAGACTGCTGGCGCTTGCGGAGGGGTGGGGTGCCAGAAAATTAGTGGCCGCCAGAATGGGGGGGGGGGGTGCCTAGTGTGCAAAAACCCTGGGCCCGGCCTTGGTGATGTGGATTGAAGAACACAGTGTTCAGAATGTTTTCAGAACACTGAGGGTTTCCAAAAAAAGTGGGAGGAGCTTGCAGTCTGATGTACATAGTCAGCCACCTGGAAATTAACCTATGTGCTGTGAGGCTCAGTTATGCATGTGTTGTGCATCAGGTGTGTATTTGATTTGTGCCTGCAGAGACCATAGCTACTTACCTATGTATTTGAGAGTCAGGGTGCTGTAATGCTTAGAAAGTGGGCTTATACCCACCTTCAAATCGTCACTTGGCCACCAAGCTTACTAAGTGCCCTTGGTCCAGTCTTTCTTACCTCATAAGACAGCTGCAAAGTCAGAAAATGGAGGAAGTGATATCCAGGTAGACCACACTGAAATTCTTGGGAGAAAGATGGGGGGAAAATGCAAGATTCCTCTACCCTTTTGCATATACTGTGTGTATACATTTAATGGTTGTGTATTATCTTAAGAAAAATAAGAACATAAGAGAAGCCAATGGCTCATCCAGTCCAACACTCTGCCACACAGTGGCCAAAAATACCAGGTGCCATCAGAAGGTCCACCGGTGGGGCCAGGACACTAGAAGCCCTCTCACTGTTGCCCCCCCCAAGCACCCAGAATACAGAGTATCACTTGCACCAGACTGAGAGTTCCTACCTATTTCTTGTGGCCAATAGCCACTGATGGATCTCTGCTCCATATGCTTATCTAATACCCTCTTGAAGCCATCCATGCTTATAGCTGCCACCACCTCCTGTGGCAGTGAATTCCATGTGTTAGTCACTCTTAATACATAGAATTCAGTGCAAGCCCCCTTGAGCAGGTCTCCAAAGCGATGGCATATAAGTTTTCTAAACTTATTCTAATTCTGTTCTAATTCTACAGACTGATTCTGTTTCTTCTTTCAAGGAGTCCTCACTTTCAGACCTATGTTGCAAAATTAGAGTTTTGAATTTATATCTTCTCCTTACCTCCAGAAGAACTGAACTCCCATGAGGAAGAAGTGGCTCATTTTTTCACAAAGGTTAACTTATCTCCAGTAATTTTTAATGCTGCTTAGGAAACCTCAGTTGTGTAAGAAATGAGATTGTTGTACTAAAACTGACTGTAGCAAAACCAAGCTGGAAGATGAGTAAACAAGGTTTTAACTTGGTGAGATGATGGAGAGGACAAGTGTAGAATGTGCTTCTTAGGTCTGTGGGAAAACAGTTATCCTCTTGTGAGTCACTGATGAATCGCTCAAGCTACCAAGCTAGTAAGTGAGAACTCCAGTCATCACATGACTAAGGAGTATCTGAATATAACCTTTAAGGGCTCTGAGAATGCACTTCTGAATGTCTTTTGGGGGGGTATTATTTGCATTTTTTTATGTGTGTGTGCGTGCACACACACCTGGAAGTCATGGTGATTTCTGGTGACTGACTCCTACTGGGGGCCTGGAGGATATTCAAAGAGGTGGCTGAATAAAGCCTGCCACTGCCTCTGGTGTTTCAAGGAGGTCTCCCATCCAAGTACTTGCCAGAGTCAACCCTGCTTAGCTTCTGAGATCTGATGAGATCGGGCTTGCCTGGGCTATCCAGGTCAGGGCCACTTCTGAAATTCTCGTCTGATGCCATTTCCTATGCTACTTCATAAAATATTGAGATGTCAACATGGGTTACTCACCTGCAGAAAACAGGAAGCTTTCGCCTCGCCATTCCAGCTTGGCAGCCCTGTGACCTTGAATATACCCATTGTACTTGTAGAGGTCTAATTTTAATAAAAATCCTGTCTTAGAACTAAAAAGCTTTTCTAGCTCTTGCCAAAACTGCTTGAAATGGCTGCCATGTACAAACCCTTTGACATCTAAGTATAATCTCCGTAGGCTCCCCTGACCCTTACCCCATTGGTCCACAGTAGATGGGATGCTTGATTGGCTCTTCATGCCAGTGTTTAATTGCACTACCAACCTCAAAAAAAAAATCCTTTGACATATTGAGTAAAATGAGAAATCCTGGCAGCTTGACAAAGTAATGAAACTATTTAATCCTTGCTTGGAGCTATAATAGGCAGCTATTTATTTTACACCATACCACTGTTACTACATCACTGGTGTTATTAATTTGTGAGACCAAAAGATCACAGTGCAAACTCCCAACATCTGACAGTAGTTACATTGAGCCAGAATGCAAACTTGGAAAGTATGAAATTAAAAATAATAATAATAATAATGAGGGTAAACCTGGAAAGTATGAAATTTATGTGGGTGACTTTCACTTAACCACAGTCCACTTCCATGCATCTCGTATAAGATGAAGGAACTGTTCCAGGTCGAAAGGCATGCTTTCATTGAAGCACAAGCCTTGGTACCCCTCTCCTTTCAGAAATAAAAGGTTGGAAGAGAGAACAAAAAAAGAGGTAAATTAGAACATATATCTTTATGTTAAATGAGTGGTATGGCCACAGGCACAGACTGCTTTAAAAGGGTATTAGATTCAAGAAGATTAGAGTGGTGGCCTCTAATCTGAAGAACTGGGTTTGATTCCCTACTCCTCCATACAAAGCCTGCTAGGTAATCCTGGACCAGTCACAGTTCCCTCAGAACTGTCTCAGCCTCGCCTACCTCACAAGGTGACTGTTGTGGGGAGAGGAAGGGAAACCGATTGTGAGCTGCTTTGAGACTTTTTAAGTTAGGGGAAAGCAGGGTGTAAAAACCAACTTTTCCTCCTCCTGTTGTCTGTCAGTGGCTACCAGCCATGGTGACTAAAGGGAACTTCCACATTCAGAGGCAATCAGCCTCTGCATCCTGGTGTCAGGAGGCAACCTCAGGGGAAGGCTTCGGCCTCTGTGCCCTGTTGTTGGACCTCCAGAGGAACTGGTTGACCACTGTGTGAGACAGGTTGCTGGACTAGAAGGACCACTGGTCTGATCCAGCAGGGATCTCCTTATGGTAACGGTTAAGTTATAGGGATGGTTTGGGAGAACACCCGCTGCCAAAGAACTGTTGTATTACTAACATAAGTTTCTGCTACCACCTCCAAAGTGGTGAGAGAGGTCCTCCAAGGGAAGAAAGCTCCAGTATGGCTGCATTGTTGGCTAGCACTTTGCTCGATTCCCCATGTGATACGTGGGGGCTCGTATGTTGTGTAGCACATGAGGTCCAGGGCTCCTTTGTACATCTGGCAGCCTCCGTGTTGTGCTGCTGCAGTCTGTTCTTTATCAAAAAGCCTCTAGGCTTTATATGTGTGTGTGCGAATGGAATACACATTATTGTGCCAAGGCATAGTGGGGCCACCTGACTTGTTCCGCTGTCTAGAAGGAGGAGGTTGGAGGAGAAACAATTAAACGCAGGCCTGCAGCAATGTGAAGGACACCGCTTCCCCCTCTCCTTGGTCAGCACAGAAAACGGAAAATGTGCTCCATCTGGAAACAGAAAAGCTAGTCATAAGTCACCAGTGGCCGATAATTTCTCAGAAAGTGTGTGTGTGTGTGTATGTGTACGGAAAAAGTTGTTCTACTGGCAAAATCTGAATTGCTAAGAATACTGGTCAAACCACCCGTCCACAAGCTGGTGGGCATTTCCCTTAAGGACGTAAGAAGAGCCATTATTTATCAGACCAGTGATCCAGCTGCCCTGGAGGGCCAACAGAGAGGGCACAGAGGCCACAGCCTCCCTCTGATGTCACCTCTAGCTATGGAGGCAGGGTTGGCAGGTGAGGCTGACGAGCTGGCGGGGGACTTCCCAGAAGCCTCCAAGAGAGGGGAGGGAAGGAGCACGATTGAACTCTGAAGGGAGTTCTGGCGGTCACATTTAAAGGGTCCGTGTTTTGAAACAGGGGAGTGGGGTTGAGGAGAGGCCCCAGATGCTATGCTGAAAATTTGGGGCATCAAAAAACAGCCCCTCTCAATTCCCAAGAAGAGGAGAGGGAAGAGATTGGATTTATACCCCGCCCTTCACTATCCAAAGGAGTCTCAGAGCAGCTTACAAACTCCTTTCCCTTCCCCTCCCCACAACAGACACCCTGTGAGGTAGGTGGGGCTGAGAGAGCTCTGACAGAAACTGCTCTTTTTCAAGAACAGCTGTGCCAGAACTATGGCTTGCCCAAGATCATCCAGCAGGTGCAAGCAGAGGAGTGGGGAATCAAACCCAGTTCTCCCAGATTAGAGTCCGCGCACTTAACCACTATACCCAAATACCCACGGATCAATTCTCCATTATATCCTATGGGGACCAGTCTCCATAGGGTATAATGGAGTGCCCAGCAGACATTCCCCTCTCCCCCGCTGTCTGATAACTCTGAAGCAGGGAGAGGGCCTCCAAACCAGGGGATCCCCTGCCCCCAACTGGGCATTGGCAACCTTAGTTCCCTTTAGTCCCCATGGCTAGTACGGGTCAATCAATGGCTATCCTGTGTGAATCTGTCTACCCCTCTTTTAAAGCCATCCATGCTGGCATCCAGTTGATTCAGGCTGGTATCCAATTCCTAATCCCAGTTTCATTTAGGTTGATTTAGAGCAGGGGAGTGGACAAAGGCACGTGGGATCCGATGTTGCCTCTTGGTTCTGTTTTCACCCCAGACAGTTTCCTCTTCTGTCAGTCTTTCTCGCTCCCTTTCCATCTTGCGCTCTCTTTTGTTTCAAATTAGCACCACAATTAAAGTCTGAATCCTGCTGGCAGCTAACCAGTAATTACTGTACAATGAAAGGGAGAAACATCTGTCAAAGCTAGGATGAGATAACAGCTGTAATTGATTGCCACATCACGGAGCCTGACCACCAACAGATGGCCGGGGCCAGTTTTTTAATATGCCGATGCAGCAGCAGTTGAGGGGCCCTCCGTGTCTCGTCGTAGGTGGCTGTGTGCGCACCACACCTGTTCCAAAGTTGCCATCCGAAGGCCAAGCCCTCCTTTCCTTTATCTCATTCAGTCATTTCCTCAGTTCTCTTTCCAGGCCTCCCAACAGTGCACATTGTGCACTTTCAGAAAGACAAAGGCGGGGGGGCTTAAGAATGGGGGTCTCAAAACACACGTCTCGGTGGAAATCAGTAACACAGAGCACAGTTGATTGCCAGAGAAAAGAGGGCCTCCCAAGAAGGATCTTCTTAAAAAGCAAGGGCAAATTCATGGCTGGAAGGAAAAAATGGCATTGCCTTCCTAAAGTATTTTTTTTTTTTTACAAGGAAGCCTCTGTTCCCATAGCTTCAACGTCAGTGCTTTACACATGCCTTTTCCATTATGGCCCCCACATTGTGGAACAGCCTGCCTGAGGAGGTTAGGAAGGTTTCTACTCTTCTGGCCTTTCACAAGGAAGAGGAGGAGATTGGATTTATACCCCACTTCTCACTTGGAGTCTCAGAGTGGCTTATAAATTCCTTTCCCTTCCCCTCCCCACACCCTGTGAGGTAGGTGGGGCCGAGAGAGCTCTGAGAGAAACTGCTCTTTTTCAAGAACAGCTGTGCCAGAACTATGGCTTGCCCAAGGTCATCCAGCAGTTGTGAGTGGAGGAGTGGGGAACCAAACCCAGTTCTCCCAGATTAGAGTCTGCGCACTCAACCACTACACCAACCTGCAAAGCTGAATGATTCAAGAGGGCTTTTCTGCACAAACAATAGAGTTGCACTGTACTAAATGATAACTTGGAAAAATTATTAAGGTCTATATAATACTGTGCATAACTTGCTGGAAGTAGGATCCTAGTATGGACTTGTGCATGATTTGATGTGTCATGTTAGCACTTACACTTTGCTTTAGTTTCCTAATCCTGTTGCATTGTGTTGGATACATTACAGCACAGCGGAATGAAGGAGCTGACACGTGTGTGTTTCACTTCTTAAGAAAAGTTTACTAGAAAAATTAGGGAAGGATTACATGGAAGAAAAATAGCAACATCTTAACTAGCTTTCTAATTCTACCTCTTGTTTCTTTGTTTGCCCAAACTCATGTGGTGTGTGTGGAACAAAGGAAAGGATGTCCCCCCCCAAAAAAGCTTCACCTCCTTGTGTACGTGCAGAATGTCATGTACCTTCTCCAATATATTGACTAGCCAATGGTCACTATCTTATTAGGAATGATACCTCCCCCTTCGTGTCAGAAAGATTCCACTCGACATCTAATTGGTCCTTATGCTAGCTAATAGTTTACAGAAACAACAGTTTAACTCTTTCATGACTGAAGGAGTGACACTTGCAAAAACTCAACACATTGTTTATTGAACGTCTCATCCATTGATTGTATTTACTTTGTGTAATCCACCTAGAGTCTAAATGAGAAAGGTGGGCTATAAATAACATAAATAAATAAAAACTGCGGTGGCATAATCTCGTCCTCTGTTTTATGTGATGTGATAGAACTGAGCCCTTTGAGAGAGATGTTTTGGGATCCCTGATCTGATATGCACATATCATCTGTAGGTGTAAAGAAGAATGTTGCTTGGCTATTCAGTTACAGTTATGGCTTCGGTGATTTTTGTTTTCTTGGGCTTATTATTGTTTTATTTTCTCTTCAGTTTCCATCTTTGGGTCCCATTTTAACAAGTGAGAAAGGCAAGTTATAACTATTTTAATAAACAGCCCGGCTGATTGTTTCTAGTCCACATGGGGAACTAGTGGGACCATATTGGGTGGCCCAGCACAAATTGGGCTTTGCATGGATTGTTGCACAGCCATCCCATTAGCTTGTACCTTTTTAGTTTCTCCACACTCTCTCCAGTTAGTGCTCAGTCATGCAGCCAGTTTTGAGGGCAGGATGGCAGCTTCCTCGGCATAACTCATGGCAAGAGGGGCCGCATGTTCCTGGGCAGCCAGACTGTGGAATAAGAAGCTTAGATTGCTGATCTTCAACCAGTGGGTCAGGACCTTTAGGTGGGCCACGGAACCTCATCTGCTGGTTCATTGCTGCTCAGGGGCATGTACAGAGAACAGGGGTGCCATATATTCTACCTGTTTACAAGAGATGAGCAGATGGATGGTGGTGTGAGGTCATTCAGTGGATGAGATAGTTCCTTTCTTACCTTTTGCTACAGGACATTGCATAGTGCTCATCTTGTGATTCCAACTCTCTTGGTTTGCCACCCATGGCTCTGGTCATGACATTGGTAAGGGCATAAGTCTGGCTCGTTCTCCTTCCTGACATGTGACTGAATGTCATGTGATTTCCTCTCACCTGGTTGCAGCTCTGTGGAGCCTCTGTTGCTGCCTGGGAGTTAAAAGTGGGTCCCAGATCTCGGAAGACCACCATAATTGACAAATGCCTAGCAAAGTTGGCCAAAATTAATGCATTAAATCTGGGTCTTGGGTTTCCACCTGACTACCTGCATATTAGATGTTCTTTTCAGCCACCGGATGGGTTTAGAGGGATTTAACACTCCTTAGGATTGCACTGTAGGCTCGGTTAGCCTGCATACCTGCAGTTGTATGTCACAGAAAGTGGAGTTACTTTCTAACAGGGATTCTTTCATTGCCTTCTGTGCAAGACGGAAGAAAGGAGCCAGATGGATAAGCCCAGCCATAAGGCATGTTGGTGCATATTTTAATATATGGCTTATATTATTGCCATGTGAATGCAACCATTGTGAAATGCCTGTAATCTAGGTCTTGCTTCTAGAGGCCTGGGGAAGGGAGCTGAAGTATGGCAACTCATTCTAGCGAAAGGCAAATAAGGCATCAACCAAAAGTAAAATTAGGGACAGACAGCAGAAAATTAGGACTGTCATGGATAAATAGGAGAGAGCTGGTGCGTATGCAGTGGCATTGAAGATTTCGGCATATTTTCCATAGAAGGTAACCTGTGCACCAATGAGGAATTTCCCTTGCCTCAAGGATTTTTTCAGCTGTGGCAAGAACTTGTGTTGTTTTTAACTGCTGAGGAACAAGCAAGAGTTTTGTAAGTTGCTACAGTTTGGTGTATAACGTATTGTGTTCATTTCTGTGCTGTGCTCTTCCATCCCCAAAAGAGTTACCCCTCAAAACTGTAGCATAGGCCTGATTGCCCTAGGGATGAATGGCAAAGGACAAATCCACTGGCTTAAAACAGCAGGTGGAAAGTTAATGTCATCTTACGTTGATAATGTTGCAGAACTTTGACAAGGTGATTAAGGGGGAAAGTCCCACCAAGGTCCTTCAAATGGATAGAAAATCGATTTTGCTTTCGTTGTTTTATATCGATGCCGTTTTGAGTACACTTTTATCCTGCCCTTCCTCCAAGCGTTTCAAGGCAGCGTACAGTGATCTCCCCTCCATTTTATCATCCCAGTAACCCCGGGAGGTAAGTTAAGGTGAGAGAGAGAGAGAGTGGCCCAAGGTGACCTAACCATGACGGCTTGTGAATCTGAATCCAGGTTTCCTAGCTCCTAGTCCAACATTCTGCAACCTACTGGTTCCTTCTGGATTCATGGCCTTGTTGAAGAGACGTTGGGTTTGAACAGTCATCCCAGCAGTCAGTTTATCTTGTATGTGTCCGCCATCCCCCCCACCCCCTTTTATTTTTTTGTTATCAGGTCGCAGCCGACTTATGGCAACCTGTAGGGTTTTCAAGGCAGGAGATATTCAGCAGTGGTTTGCCTTCGTCTGGCCCTGCCTAGTGACCCTGGACGTCCTTGCTGGTCTCCCATCCAAATACTGATCCGTGCCAACCCTGCTTAGCTCCTGAGATCTGGCGAGATCGGGCTAGTCTGGGCCTTCCAGGTCAGGGCTCCCTTCCAGTACTGACACATTAATTAGCTTTGTAATTAATTGATTGACTTTGTAGAGGAGGGAAGGGTCAACTTCTTTGTGGTAGCTTGAACATACAGCATTCTCAGTTAAGGAATAAATACAGAGAAACTAAGGTTGTCAAGTCTTCCACTGTG
Organism: Gekko gecko; assembly: GCA_029375565.1. Classification (NCBI taxonomy): domain Eukaryota; kingdom Metazoa; phylum Chordata; class Lepidosauria; order Squamata; family Gekkonidae; genus Gekko; species Gekko gecko. Next base: position 64,508,742 of record JAPDNY010000012.1, on the reverse strand, counting down.
GGTGGGGAGACTGCTGGCCAGTGTCATTCATGACGTGATATCATTTCCAGGGAAAACCTGGAAGTGATGTCATACCACTCTGAGACTTGCCAGAAACCATGAAGTTCCCAGTGATTCCTAGAGCAACGTGATACCAGTTCTGGCTATCTCCAGAAGTGACACAACACCCCTCTCACATGTCCCTACCTCCCCATCTCTCACTAGGTGCCAGAGAAACTAAGGGGTGTATTATAGTTTTAAGGCTATGACTTTGCTCATGTCTGCCCTGTATTTCCCCCACACACACATCCTCCCCACATTATTTCTCTGTTTCCAGAGGTGTTTGCAAGTACACAGTAGAGGGCAGGCTTTGTATGCTCAGAGGCTTTCCTGCTGCCCCAGTCAACCTTACTGGGAACAGAGGAGGAGCTTACCAAAAAATCCAAATATTTCCCTCCCCCAATCATTCCTGCTTGGAGATCTTGAGTAGGTGCTGTTAGAGTAACATCTTGAGACCAGTTTCTCTCCCCCCCTTCAGTTTTGTTTTCCCTTGCAGAATAAGCTCCATGCCTTGACCCTACTGCACGCAGCTCCGTGAGATCCCGTGTAAAACAGCAGCCTGCTCTTAAGCTGTGCGCAATCCGTCATTAATTTGGTTAATAAATCACAGCATAAGAACAAGAGTCTTGGAAGATTAACATCTACAATCAATTGGGAATTACAACAGTGGCTCTCATAGCACAAGTTGATCGTTAAGTCCTAGAAAATTTATTGCTTTACCCAAAAAGGAAAAAAAAAAAAAGCTCATCAAAGGGAGGGGGGAATCTGTTGACTTTATAGATTGTTGGCTTAGTATTATTGGATATCCAGACCTTTTGGGAAGAGGGTATTTTGGGGGAACAAAAGGTTAAATAATGTTAGTTATCATACTCTGAACTCACTCTTTGTTACCAGGCATGATGGATGTTTTCCTTCGGCGGGCTGTTATTTTTGCTTGTGAATCCTGTTAAGAAAATACGGAGTTGCTCTGATTTCTTTCTTCCCCGTGACTTTCAAAATCCTTTTAGCCTGTCAACGGGTATGTTAAACTTGTCATACGGCTGTACGGGAAAGACATATCCCTGCCGATAGAATAAATTGCCTTTGGCAGATAGGCTTTGCCAGAGATGCTCGGGGGGCTATTAATATGTATTGCCAATTGGGGCTTTCCGTATTTTCCGCTCCAGTGTGCTCAGAGGTTCAGCCTCTTCTCCAGTCTTTCCACCTCGGGGACAGAACTTTGCCACCATCATGCGTTGCCAATGGGCTGCAGGTAGAGGGGTCACAACTCAGAGGTAGAGCACATGGCCCATTTAGAAGGATCTCTGGTGGGAGGGCTGGGAAAGCCATCTACCTGAGACCCTAGCGAAGAGCTGAGATAGGAGATACTGGACTGGATAGACCAATGATCATGGCAGGCTATGGCAGCTTTGAGAACTGGTTTTCTTGATGAGCCATCCCTCATTTATCCACAACATCTGGTAAGGGAGGGGGAGGGAAATGTGTGTAGTTTCTACTCAGCTCTCATAGCTGAAAGGTTTTGATAGACCCTAGTTTCCATGAAGCAATCTCAAAACCCTACTGGGAACAATAAGAATAGGGGAGATGGCGGTGCGTCCTTTTGCTCAAATTTGCCCATTCATTACTCCTAAATAGTTCTTTAGTAGATAATTCCATCCCTCATGTGTATCAAGCTTCTCAGGCCATCGATCTCTCTCGCTCAATGGCAGCACTTCTGAACCAAAGTAGGCAGATGAAGGTCTTCTCCAACTTCTGTTATCTGTTGATGCTCTTGAACGGGTGATGCTAGGGATTGATCCTGGAACCTTCTGCTCTACTACGGAGCCATGCCGCTTCCCCTGTTTCATCACTATTGCCCAGTTATTATTTCCAGAGTGGCTCGCAGGCCAAGACAGGAAAGGGTGATGGCTCAGTGACTGAGTACATGTTTTGTGTGCAGATGGTCTTGGAGCCCTGGTTAAAGGGTCGTGTGGGTAGTTATTGAGAAAGACTCAATACTGGTACTTGGAGCAGCTCGAACCAGGCTAGATGGACTGTTGGTGGTGGGAAGTGCCATCAAGTTCTAGACAATTTAAGGTGACCCTGTGGGGTTTTCCAAGGCAAGAGATGATGGTTTGCCATTGCCTGCCTCTGTGTAGCAACCCTGGACTTCATTGGTGGTCTCCCATCCAAGTACTAAACAGGGATGGCCCTTCTATAGCTTCCAAGATCTGACAAGATTGGGCTACCCTGGGCCATCCAGGTCAGGGCAGATGGACTGCAGTCTCAATCTAGGATGGCTTCCGATATATGTTCAAAGGTCCTTCCCAATACCTGTGAACTGAGATCCTTTCACTGGAGATGGCACAGACTTAAACCTGGAATCTTCTGCATGCGCAAGAGTGTACCATTGAACCATGGCTTGTCTCCATGGACAGCTTTTTCCTATAGCTGGGCTGTCTTAGATATAGAGCTTCTTGTTATATATAGACTTGTCATGTGCAATGCTCCTTCTATGCTGTGGAGACTTGCGAGCAAAAATTAAACTTTGCGAGCTACCGGAATTAAAGTTATGAGTGAGCCAGTTTGGCAGCTGCATAAATCAGTTTGCTCTGGAGCCATCCTTCCTGAGTTGACAAAAATGTGTGAGCTGAGTGCTAAAAAAACCTGTGAGCTAGCTCACACTAACTCAGCTTAGAGGGAACACTGGTCATGTGTCCCCCCCCACATTGTCCTACTAGGGGTGAGTGCTGCACCACCAAGTGTTGTGTAAATGACTCCGGAGGGAGCAAAAACAAACATCAGAAACCCCCGAACAATTTGCCCTCCTTTGCTTTTCATTGCTGCTTTTGGTTTTAATCTGGCCTTGGATGTTATTTTCTCTCCCTCTCCCTTTAAGGAAGGCTCCTGCTGCCTCCCCCCCCTCCACTCCTTAGTGAAAGAATAAACAACATTTTGAAGGCAGCGGGCCAGGATGGGAGGCAGCGGATCGCAAATTAGAAGATCACATTTTGTCAGCGGGGTTTGAATCCCAGCTCAGCGGAGGTTGAGGGCACAAGCAGCGGTGGCATCGGCATCTGGGGAGCGTGCCAGTTTCATGCTATTCATACCGCCTACCTGCCATGCAGCTTTGCGGGCAATTGGGGGCGGCGGGAGGGGGGGGGCGCACACGAATGTAATATCCAGTGGCAGAGAACGATGCCTGTCTTCGAGACGCAAAATAGATGCCGTCAATCACCAAAAAGCAATTTACATTTCTCTAAATCGGGTAACTTCAGTCACAGTCAGGCTTCTTATAGCCTCGTGTGGCAGCCCGATCTCTAGCTAGTTCCATTCCAAGGAGGCGATGAAGAGTGACAAGCCAAGGCAGCAACACTCCTACTGCAAAGTAGTCCATTGGCAAAAACACTTCCATCAAGGTCACTGCTCTTTCCATTACCGCACTTTGGCCAGAGTGGGGCTGGTGGTGTCCCAGCGGGGCGGACGTAGGAAAACACCTCTCTCATGTATTCTCTGGGGAGACAGCTCTTCCATTCTGTCGAATACAGAAAAACCAAGGAGCCGAGTCTACCGGACCGTTCTGTGTCCTCTTGCTGAACAGAAGAAAAGGGCAAATGCAAGCGGGCTCCGATGATGTGCAGCGGCTTTGGAGAAGGGAGGAAAGCAAAGAAGTCGGCTAAAACCAAGAGCTTTCTTCACCTCTCTCTAGTGTAGACAAGTCACATGTCATTTGGGCACACATGTCATATTGCATGGGTTTGGAACAGTGTGTCACTGCCGTCACAACTCGAGAGCCACAAAAGTCATGTAGCAGCTACATATTGTCAGTTCCATGCCATGAAACTCAAATTTAAGTGGTTAGATTTAGGTGGGTAGCCATGTTGGTCTGAAGCAGCAGAACAAAGTTTGAGTCCAGGGGCACCTTTAAGATCAGCAAAGTTTATTCTGGGTAGAAGTATTTATTATAATGTATGCTAATTTTCTGCTGTTCACCAGTCGCCTTCATCCAGTCTTCACTATATAGTTACTTATGCATCTTGACTCTAATTGGCCCTTCCTGGCAACACCCTCTTCACCCTCGACCTATATGTAGTGGTTGATGACTTCTGTTTCAATGCATCTGAAGAAGTCTGTGTACACACGAAAGCTTATACCCAGAATAAAACTTTGTTGGTCTTAAAGGTGCCGCTGGACTTAAAACTTTATTCATTTAAGTGGTGTTAAGGAAGCCTGACCGTTATTTCCCAGGCTAGCCCAATCTTTTCAGATCTTGAAAGCTAAGCAGGGTCAGCCTTGGTTGCTATCTGGATGGGAGACCACCAAGGATGTCCCGGGTTGCGATGCGATGAGCAGGCAATGGCAATCCACCTCTGACCATCGCTTGCCTTGAATTCCCCACAGCTGTGTCTTGATGGCTTCCCCACAGGTCAGCTGTGTCTTGATGGCAAAAAAGATGGAGCTTGAGCCCCCAGATGTCCATCCCATTTCACATGCGCAACTACACTGTCCCCATTTGTAATATAACATCAGCTACTCTGAAAGGACGGTGGATGAAGCAGGTTAAACAATCTTGATGGTGCTGTGTCAATGCTGAGACTTATTGGCCATGTTGGATCTGACCCAGTGGTCCATCTAGTCCAGCATTCTGATTCATGAGGTTGCCAATGAGATGCCCCCAGGTGGCTTACAAGCAGAGCTTAGAGGCCAAAGCTCCTATTGTTGCCCCTCAGCAACTAAGAACATAAGTAGAGCCTGCTGGATCAGACCAGTGGCCCCATCTAGTCCAACATCCTGTCTCACACAGTGGCCAACCAGTTGCCCTGGAGGGCCAAATGCACAGAGCAGAGAGGCCAAGGCTGCCCCCCAGCACTGGTATTCAGACTTTTGCTGCCTCTATAGATGGAGGCTCCCTTCAATCACCATGGCTAGTAGCCATTGATGGGCCTTTCCTCCATGAATCTAATACCTTTTTAAAGCTATCTATGTTCTTGGACCTCTTTTCCCCCAATGGCAACAGATTCCAGAGCTTAATTATTTATTATGTAAAGAAGTATTACCTTTTGTCTGTCTTGAGCCTGTTTCCCAACAATATTTTTAGGTGTTGTAAATTTTCCGGGCTGTATGGCCGTGGTCTCGGCATCGTGGGACCTGATGTTTTGCCAGCAGCCGTTGGCGAAACGCCAGGTCCTACAATGCCAAGACCACAGCCATACAGCCCGGAAAATCTACAACAACTAATGAACTCTGGCTGTGAAAGCCTTTGACAAAATATTATTAGGGCCCCTCTCAATTCTAGTATTATGGGAGAGGAAGAAAATGCACCCTCTATCCATTTTCTCCATGCCACGCATACTTTTTATAAACCTCTATCAAGTCTTCCATTAGCCATCTTTTTCCCTAGACTGAAACGCCCCCAAGCTCTCCAGCTTTTCCTCCTAGGAGAGGTGTCCCAATTCCTTAAATCATCTTGGTTGCCCCTCCTTTGTACTTTTCCCAGCTCTGCGATATCTTTGTTTGAAACACAGTGACCAGAACTGGAAACGGTATTCCAAATGAGGTTGCGCCACAGCTTTATAAAAGGGCATTATAATATTGGCCGTTCTATTTTTCAATCTCTTTCTGAATAATTCCTAGCATCGGGTTTGACTCTTTCACTGCTGCGCACAGAGCCGGCATTTCTCATCGAGCCTTCTCCTGGAATCTTTCAGTTTCACTCTCAGCCGGTTCATAACCATTAGCATATATTTAAAATGAGGATTTTTTTTTTGTTCCAGTAAGAGAGCCTAGAGAACAGCTGTAGATTGAAGCTACTGGACTAGGTGGACCAGTGATCTGGACCAGCCTACGACAGCTTGGTAGGTTCAGGTTTTTGCCTTGCCCTGTTCCTGCTACATTTGGAGAAATGCTTATTGTTTGTCTTAATTTTTGGCTGCCCACCCCTCATTCTCTTTTTGCTTGCCTTATTGTCAGCTTGTGTTTGTTTTGCCAGTGCTCCTTTCTGTCCATAAGATTACTACCTCTGAATATGGAGGTTCCATTTAGCCGTGGCAGCCACTGGTTTGTTTGGTTAACTTGTTTGCCACGTCTCTATAAACCATGCTTCAAACAGTTTACAGTAAATACAGTTAAAAGCACAGAAGTACAGCATATTAAAAACCTCATGGGTCATGCATAATAATATCAGCGGAACTTGTCAAAATAGCACAAAACTACAAATTCAGCGGGGACTTGAAACACACAATAAAGCAGCTTCAGCAGTAAGACTAATTGTCTGCAAACACAACAGTGTTAGCGAAGGCGTAAAGGCATTAGGTAAAGGTAAAGGTTTCCCTTGCTCAAAAGCCAGTCGAATCCAACTCTAGCGATGCGGTGCTCATCTCCATTTCCAAGCCGAAGGGTCAGCGCTGTCCAAAGACGTTTCCGTGGTCATGTGGCCAGCATGATTAGACGCTGAGGCTCACGGAATGCTGTTACCTTCCCACTGAAGTGGTACCTATTTATCTACTTGCAATTTCTCGCTTTCAAACTGCTAGGTTGGCAGGAGCTGGGACCAGAGACGGGAGCTCACTCCGTTATGCAGCACTCAGGTCTCGAACTGCTGAACTACCAACCTTCCAGCCTTCAGTTCAGCATCTTAACCACTTGAGCAGGAAGTAAATAAAAGTTCTTTGCGTTGGCTGTCCACAGCCAAGAGAGCATCAACCAAGCCAGCCCGATCACCACCCTCCTTGCTTCAAAACACACGGTGCAGAGCTTTAGCTACCAGCTCTAGTGGAAGATTCTCAACTGGTTAGATGGTTGATCCTTGAAACCCTGTGAGCTGCACCAACGGTGTTGAGGTAGTCAGCACCACAGCGTTGGGAGGAAAGAGGTCAGAGAGATGCCCCCAAAGCCGTCCCCACTTAAGAGCCCAAACCATTCCCACCTCTCTTCCAGGATGAGCAGTCCAGGAATGGTGCATAAGAAGATGGAACGAACCACCAACTTGGGTTGCAGGTCATTTGAGGTCGTATGGCCTTTCCTTGGTGCTGCTTTCCTTGGTGCTGGTTTGCCTGGACAAACCACGGCCCAGGGAGGGAACCATCAGCATGTCCCAGCTGCCCCACTGCTGACTCTGCCAGGCTAACGTCCTCTCCCAGGGTTAATGCCCCTGCTCTCTGGCATTTATATATGCTTGCCGGAGCACTGGAGGCGGCTCCCGGCAGCACACTCGACACGGAGAGGGCCCTTTGTGCTCCCAACTCCCGCGTGAGCGGCAGGTCAGCGAGCGGGCGGGCCTTGAAAAAGCAGTTCTTGTTGCCTCCTGTCTCTCTGATCCCCCGAACAAAACCGGCATGCGAAAGGCGGCAGGGCAAAGCGAAAGCCTCTTAAATGTCACAGTAATGTCAGCAGCGCAGGGAGCCAAGTTGCTTCCGAAGAGCAGGAAGCTTTGTAATATTTATAGCAACAGAACTGGTTAAAAATACATTGGCCCGTTAGGTGGTCCGGCCTCTCGGAATCCTCCTCCGGCTCTGTGCTCTCTCCTCCCCACCCACTCACTCACCCACCCATCCACGTACCCCACCCACGTAAAGCTGCTTTAGAATTGGGGGGGGGAGGAAGGAAAAGGGGGAGGGATTCTCCTGAACCCATTTGGCCGAGATGAAAAGCCGCCTGCAAACCCTCTCGACAGCCTCACGCTTAAATTGTACAATTTGATCTCCCGCTAAGTGCCGGGGAAAGAGAATGAATTCGAAATGAGAGACTTCAGGACGCCTTTTGTAATTTTTGCTCAGTGTGTTGCCTGCAAGCTGTTTTCTAGTTGAAGGCGGGAAGCTGCCTTAACGCAGAGCCAGATTATTGGTCCGTCTCGATTGGTATTGTCTACTCTGACTGGCAGCAGCTTTCCTGGGCCCCGGGCTGAGAGCGGCCTGTCCCCCAACACTTGCCACCCCGAGGGTCAAAAGCTCTGTCTGGGACACTGATAGTGCAATGCTATGCAGAATTACTCCAGTCTAAGCCCAGTGAAATCAGTTAGCTTAGACTGGTGTAACTCTTCGTAGGATCACGCTGTGAAAGATCCCTGACTGAATATTGTCACTGTTTTTAAGAAAATGAATTAGGACCCTGTAGGAAGGACAGGTGGAGTTTAATCATTTACCTCCAACAGCGTTTTGCCTCTTCAACACCCCCTCCCCCCACACACAGACACTGTTACCCTGTGAAAGGAAACTAGGTGTGAACTCATCACTTAACTCCCATTGACTAGTCTGATTTGACCCAGAAATACTTCTGAAAATTGATGGGTCAGGGATTTAACCTAGAGTTTTCTTCATGCAAAAGCAAGTGCAGAGAGCCCCATCTCCTTCCTCCTCTTTGTTAAGGGCAACTCCACTATAAGGTAAAGGTTCCCTTGCTTGAAAGCCAGTCCAATCCAACTCTAGGGTTGCGGTGCTCCTCTCCGTTTCAAAGCCGAAGAGCCAGCGCTGTCCGAAGACGTTTCCGTGGTCATGTGGCCGACATGACTAAACACCAAGGCTCACGGAACGCTGTTACCTTCCCACCAAAGTGGTCCCTATTTATCTACTTGCAATTTCTTGCTTTTGAACTGCTAGGTTGGCAGGAGCTGGAACTAGAGACGGGAGCTCACTCCGTCATGCGGCACACTCGGGTCTCGAACTGCTGAACTACTGACCTTCCACAGCCTGCAGTCCAGTGTCTTAACCACTTGAGCCACCGCAAATTACCTTGTGTTAGAAGTCCTTCCCACATGCTAATTTTTAAGCAGTTTCAGACGCACAGGCAACAGGTTGGCACGCTCACAGCCAAATTGCATGTTGAAGTGGCTGTGAGCTTCTTCCCCTTGTAAAACTGCTTCTCACAAGACGCTTTATCCTGTAGCACCATTTGCCCATCATTAGGAACATTTGGAAGAACTTTGGGACAGAGTGGTTCTTCAGTGGAACAGGCTTCCTCTGGAGGTGGTAGGCTCTCCATCTTTGGAGGTTTTCAAATAGAGGCTAGAACAGATAAAACGAAATACTTCTTCACCCAAAGAGTGATTAACATATGGAATTCACTGCCACAGGAGGTGGTGGCAGCTACAAGCATGGAGAGTTTCAAGAGGGAATTAGATAAACATATGGAGCAGGAGTCCATCAGTGGCTATTAGCCACAGGGTATAGATGGGAACTCTCAGTCTGGGGCAAGTGATGCACTCTATTCTTGGTGCTGGAGGGGGCAGCAGTGGGAGGGCTTCTAGTGTCCTGGCCCCACTGCTGGACCTCCTGATGGCACCTGGTATATTTTGGCCGCTGTGTGACAGAGTGTTGGACTAGGTGGGCCATTGGCCTGATTCAACATTGGCTTCTCTTATGTTCTTAGATGGCCATCTGACAGCAATGCTGATTCGGTGAACTTAGGCAGATCATGAGATGGGAGGGCAGGAAGGGTTGCCTTAGTGCTTTGTTCTCCTGGATCTTTCTTACATGCCCAGGGAAATGCCGATTGCCAGGTTGGGGTCAGGAAGCAATTTGTCTCCAGGCCAGTTTGGCTGGAGATCCTGGAGGTTTTTTGTCATGTTTTGGGCATGGAACAGCAGTCACTGCGTGTGTGTGTGAGGGTATTTGTGAATTTCCTGCACTGTGCAGGGGGTTGGACTAGGCGACCCTGGAGGTCCCTTCCAACTCTATGATTCTATTCTGTGATTATAATATAAACAGCTGGCACCGGTAAAGTGCAGCTCCCGTGGACCAGCAATACCCCAGCCTTTCTCCACTCACCACACAAACAAACCTTTGTATAATTGTCTCCATAAAGTCAGACAGTTCAGCAGCACGGACCAGCGAAAAGACCAGTAGGGCAGAATGGTGTTAGATTCTACTCTGTAATCCCCGATCACTCCGCTTCCTGCCCCACATCATGCCTTAATCCTGGGGAATTGCTGGTGTTCCACTGCTCTTTTTGATATCCACGGCTTCACCCATCAGTAAGGTAGAGAATGTCAGCAGCCTGAACCGACTGACGGTATTACCTGGCACGGACTCCGTTTGCTCGAGTGGCAGCCTGAGATCCCCGTTGCTCTGTCATAATGGAGCCGGAGCGGCTTTGCCTCTCCTACTTCTGCGTAAGCAGGGCCACCTTGCACCGTTCTTCTCTACCCCAGCCCAATCCCACAAGTGGAAGAGCTATCGTCAAGGCATCTTTTACTCTTCAGTTTGAGAGCCAGCTTGGTACAGTGGTTAAGACTCTGATCTGGAGAACTGGGTTTGATTCCCCACTCCTCCACATGTGGGCAGCTGGGTGGCCTTGGGTCAGTCACAGTTCTCTCAGAGCTGTTCTCTCAAGAGCAGTTCTTTCAGAGCTCTCTCAGCCCCATCTACCCAACAGGGTGTCTGTTGTGGGAAGAGGAAGGGAAGGAGATTGTAAGCTGCTCTGAGACCCTGAGTGAAGAGCAGGGCATAAATCCTCCTCCTCATCATCATCTTCTCCTCCTCTTCTCCCTCCAACCATCAGATACAGAGATAGGTCCCAGAAGAACCTTTACAGTACCTAACCAAGTTCTGGAGGGTTGCCAGATTTTCACTAGAAGATGGTGCCTGTCTCCACAGCATTGCAAGTTCATGCTGCCCATTTTCCACTAGACTGCTTCATGGCTGTTTCCCCCCAAGGGTTGCCAACCCTCAGAAGGCACAAGACTGGAGAGGGATGGAACCTGACCCAAGAGATGGGAGCAGTAGGTTTAAGGCTGGAGTTCATGTGCCCAGGGACAGATAATGGCATCGAGCGATTAAGTAGCAAACCCAGCAGAAAATACTAAGTTATGTAAGGTACGCAACACATTTCTTTATCTCTCTCTCTCCCTCTCTCCATCCCCCACCTCCCCCGCTAAGGAAATAACAGGAGGAAAATGGACACAGAAAAAACAGCTAAAGAGCTGCAGTGTTTAGAGAAGCTGCTTTTAAAACACAGTAAACCCTCAGCTGTAATGAAAGAAAATTAGTTGCACACCTAGCACTGCAAAAGTCTTAAAGGCACAGCAGATTCCTTTGCCTTAAAGGTTACTGAAGAATTAATTGCTAGCCTCTTTGCTATTCCATTATATGAAGCGGGGGCCTCACCTGGTAACCAGCCAGAATGGGGTGGGGGGGAAGCAATCATGGCAGTGGAAAAACTGGCCACTGGGAAACCATCCGTCTCCCATCTTTTCCTAGTTTCCCCCATCTGCCTAACCAATGGAGCAGGAATGCGGGAAGCAGTCTAGCATTGCTTTCTTATGCTGCAAGGTTGCTTTTAAAGAGATAAAGTGAAGCCTGGCTCCCCCCCAGTCCCCTTATTGTCCGCTTACTGTCTAGTGACTTAAAAGGATACCTGGAATAATCCTAGCTCACCTCCAAAGAATTTTATGTTGTGCCAAATAATTTTAATTTTCGTCCTCTATTTTAGAGCTTGGTATATAGATAGATGCTTCCAGGACGGGGTAAGAAGTTTTTCAGCCCTGGTTTGAAAGGTTTGGCGCAAACTTCCAAAGAGGTTCAGGGCAACATGCAGGGATCCCCGCACACCTGCATTTATTCTGGTGAGATCAGTGCACTCAGTCCTACGCAGCCCCCCACCTTTCCTGTCAAGTCACAGTTGACTTGTGGTGACCCTGTAGGGTTTTCAAGGCAAGAGATGTTCAAAGGCGGTTTGCCATTGCCTTCATCTGCATAGCAACCCTGAACTTCCTTGGAGGTCTCCCATCCAAATACTGACCATGGCCGACCCTGCTTGAATTCTGAGATCTAAGGAGATCAGGGTCCCCTGGGTAATATATCCAGGTCAGGGTTCTGCATTCCATCTCTTTCTGTTGTTCAGTCGCACAGTCGAGTCCGACTCTTCGCGACCCCATGGACCAGATCACGCCAGGCCCTCCTGTCTTCCCCTGTCCTCTGAAGTTTGCTCAATTTCATGTTCATTGCATTGATGACACTGTCTAACCATCTCATCCTTTGCCATCCCCTTCTTCTTTGACCTTCGATCTTTCCCAGCATCAGGGTCTTCTCCAGTGAGTGCTTCCTTCTCATTTCCATCTCTACACATAATTAAAAACATGAACGGATTGTGTGTGTAGAGAGGGACTTGATAATTTTTTTTTTGCCTCTAAAAGCGAGTCCAAAATTTTAGGAGCCTGACTCATATTTCAGCCTTCAGGGTTATGTAGGACCATATTTTCTAAAATGGTTAAAAAAAAAATTGCAATGCAGTTTCTAGGTGCCATGGTGACCTGGTGCCTGGGATTTGTCCAGCGGCGCTGTAACGGGCTTAACTATTCCAGGTACAGCTGGGATGCATCTACGCATCGCTCTGCAGGCGAAAGGGTGCTGAGATAATTTTGCAAAGGCCCCCTGCACTGGAAGAGTCCCCGAGGAAGCGAGATCCTCTCAAAGCGGCAGCAGCTGCTGCCAAGACCCGAGTGCAGCGGCCACTAAATCATTTAGAGCTGTGCCGCAGCCAAAGGCTTTCCAGCCCGGCCTTTTGTTGCTGTCACTCGGCGGGCCTCTGGATGGAAGCCAGGGCTGCAGGCAGCCATTGTGTGGACAGAAGCGCACATCTGCAGTGGAAGGCGAGCTCTCCTGTCAGCTGCCTGAATGAAACTTTTGTGAAGTGGGTGTTTGTGGGGGTGGGGGGGTGCGTGTTTTTAAAAAGACCTCTCCGAAAAGGGTTGGGGAAGGATTGGGAGCTGTTTTTACAGTGCAAACAGGCTACTTAGGTTTCAGTCCATGTACTGCATCACAATGACTCTTGGATTTAATGCCCCCCTCCCTGTGGGCTTGGTGGCCTTCTTTCTTCTGAGATTAGGGGACAGAGGCATTTGCGATTGTTCACGCAGATGAGACAGAGTGCGCGTGAGGAGCGGGAGGGTGTGGTCTAGTTAGCAATGCCAGGCCTTCTGCTATAGCAGTTTGGTGTAGTGGTTAGGAGGGCAGACTCTAATCTGGGAGAACCGGGTTTGATTCTCCACTCCCAGGTGACGTCATCGCACCAGTGGCCCTGGGAGGGGGCTTCTCAAGGTGGGGTCCCCCCAAAATGGGGGATCCCCTGGCCCCACTGGAGGAATGGTAACCCTAGACAGTCCTTGCTTAATAGAAAACTTGTGATGAATTTTAATACTGTTTGTAGTTGTTTGTTTGCTTTTGAAATCAGTCTGTGAGTCAGGGAGGAGGTGTCCAGTCGGACCGCCACAAAAAGCTGTGAATAAGGATCATGGGGGTTCCATGGACAAAAGCCTTGGGGGAAAGAGGCCATAGTAAGGCGGGGAATTAGGTGAGAAGAAGAAGAGAGAAGAGATTGGATTTATACCTCACCCTTTCCCTCAGAGTCTCAGAGCGGCTTACAAACCCCTTCCCCCCCCCCACAACAGACACCCTCTGAGGTAGGCAGGGCTGAGAGAGCTCTTTTCAGAACTGTCCTTGAGAGAACAGCTCTGACAGAACTGTGGTTTGCCCAAGGTTATCCAGCGGCTGCAAGCAGAGGAGTGGGGAATCAAACCCGGCTCTCCTAGATTAGAGTCCACGCACTTAACCACTACACCAAAACCGGGGACTTGACCCACAGGGGAGGAATCCCATCCTCCATCTCCGAGTGGGCTACCTACTTGCTAGCCAACCCACCACTGCCTGCGTCACCACTGCCAACAGCTGCCTGGCTCCTGCAGCAGAGTGGAGGACAGAGGGGGAGTGGCCACTTCAGCAGCTCCAACTCCGCCTCCTCTCTCACCTGCCCGGCTGTTCTGGCAGTAGCTCCAGCTGCCCCCCCCGCCCCACCTGATCACCCACCCACTCACCCACTTAACTCCAGTGGTGGTGATGGCCCTCTCTCCCGCCTTCTCCCCCTGGGTCTGCCTGCCCACCTGGTTCAGTTGGTGGCAGCAGCTCCTGCTCCACCAATGTCTGAACCAAGGGGGTGTTCCTTTATATTGTTTGTGCAAGCACAAAGGTCGTGTTCTGTTCTGTACCCAGGTAGGGGGAGCCTGTCAGGTCTGAAGAAAAGTACTCCCTGTCTGTACCTGGCCCCATTCTCTAGGTTTTCCCATCCGCACAGGGGTCATGTTTAGAATTAAATATACAAGTGAGTGAAAAAGCTGGCTGGATCCAACCCCATGTCAGATAATAATTTCCCCAGCATGTAGTATTGCTTGCCCTGACCAGCGGCAGCTGTCAGAAAAGTTCAGAAAGAGGGTGACCCCAGTTAGGCATGTCAAGAACTTCACAATCAATATGCTCGCCTGCCGAAAATACCTTGTTCATACTCTCTCAAGTGATTCGCAAGGTGAGCCCTGTTCAGAATGCCTCGGAGTTTCTCTGGTAAAGTTCATCGCGAGCAGAGCACTTTGCACCTCGCATTAACACTGCTTGGTCACTGCTGCTCGGTGCGGCTTTTGCCCGGGTCAAGAACTAAATCGACATTTCCACCAGAGATAAAGCCGTATCCCCCGAGATCCTGGTGGTTCGGGTCATGACATTGATCGACTGGTATAAAGCAGGGGATTGCTTACAGTTAGTGCTCTCTTTGCGGTCAGATGTGTCATAAACGGTCACCTTCTGAGGGGCCTTGTTGCCTGCCTTTGCACTCGCACCGTCAGAGGTGTCTCTTTAAGAACTGATCGGGAGAACTGATTGCCAGGTTTGTGGGGTGCACAAGTCGACGCTAAAGATTTAGTCTCGACTCAAAAATCACGAGCTGATCCACACCCTGGTTTAATATATGTCCTGTTAAAAATTGGAGGTGGGTGGAAGCGACAGATGGGTGGCAGTTGTGTGTGGGGCAGCAGCAAAAAGTGTAATCATGAAAGAAAACAGTGTAATTGGGTTAACTGGCACATCCCAGCAACTTGCTGAATATTCGGCTCGCTACAGAACTGGCAGGTGTTGGAGCATGCCTAGTTCCAGCACCTGCTAACTCAAGAAGAAATAAAGTGGAGATGCCAGGATTGAATCCTGAACCCTCTGTCTGCTAAGCACGTAGTGGGCTTGGTCAAGTCATTTTCTGAAGGGATAAAATTAGTACACTGTACGAGAGCCAGCGTGGTGTAGTGGTTAAGGGCAACGGACTCTAATCTGGAGAACTGGGTTCAATTCTGCACTTTGCCATGTGAAGTCAGCTGGGTGACCTTGGGTCAGTCACAGCTCTCTTAGAGCTCTCTCAGCCCCCCAAAATAAGTCTAGCTCACCATCTAGTGGTGTGTAACACTAAAAAAGAGCTAGTACTTCAGGAAGCCAGACAATCTTAGGATCTCCTGGCTATACCACGCACAGTGCCATGTGTTAATTATTATTAGTAGTAGTATGTTGTCCCCTATATGGTCAGACCTGGTGAGTGTTTGGATGTGAGACCAGCAAGGAATTCCAGGGTTGCTATGCAGAGGAAGGCAATGACAAACCACCTCTGTTAGTTTGGTGTAGTAGTTAGGAGCGTGAGCTCTGATCTGGGAGAACCAGGTTTGATTTCCCCACTCCTCCACATGCAGCTGCTGGTGTGACCTTGGGTCAGTCACAAGTTCTTTTAGAGCTGTTCTCTCACGAGTAGTTCTCTCAGAGCTCTCTCAGCCCCACCCACCTCACAGGGTATCTGTTGTGGGGAGAGGAAGGGAAGGAGATTGTAAGCCGCTCTGAGACTTCAAGTGAAGGGTGGGGTATAAATCCAATCTCCTCTTTCTTCACTTCTTCTTCTTCTAGTCTCTTGCCTTGAAAACCTCATGGGGATGGCATTGAGTTGGCTGCAACCTGACGGCCCTTTACACACAAACACTCAAACAAACACACTGTATGTTGCCACAGATTACTTAGAGGAGGGGTGTGAGAAGTCCCCATGGTATGCTCTTTTTTTTAAAGGGCAACTGTGAATACAGAGATTTATTTATTATTATACTTGTATTAGCCTGTTTTACAAAATCCTGGTTGGGATCTCCCTGTCACTCCTCATCATATGAAACTCTGTCCTACATTCCCTCTGTCTTCCAAATACTGATGTGTTTTTTAAAACCCTTAGCTACCATAGCAGCCAGCTCTCCCTGATCATATTTCCATTCTTGCAGGCATTTGTAGACTGCCAGCACCGTTTATGACTGCTACATTCTTTTATCTGCTGTTTACTTGTTCCAGACAGACGTAGGCTGTTCAAAGATGAGTCCATCAGAAAGAGATAAAAATAGGACAGAGGCAACACGCAGTTCTAAAAAAAAAAGTGCTGGTTCATCAGTAAAAACACAAGAACGTGTGTTCATGCACACACACACACAAGAGTTACGCAGGTGGTTCCAATCGCACCAGCAGGGTTAATGTTGTCATGCAAAGTCATCATCCGAACCAGCTGTTGCAAATTTTCCCCTGCGTTTCAACAGATGACTGACCTGGGAGTCCACCCTCCCAAGGAAGTTGCATGCCTTGACAGGCATAGGTACAAGCCATCTAAACAGATTGTGGGGTGAGGTACGCTACCGTCAGAGGGAACGCTCTTTTGCTTTAGCATATCTGTCCTGCTCCTGTTGATGAGTGCGCAGAGAAGGCAGGAAGCAACCAGGTACCCCTCCAGCATGTGTAGACCCAGATCCAGTTGATACCTCCTCCTCCAAGTGTCACTGATGTGGGGAGGATGTAACCAGGTACCCCTCCACTGTACCTGGATCCAGCTCAGCTGATAACCCCTTCCACAAAGAATACCTTCAACGATAATTGCTGTTGATTTTGACTGATATCAGCTGAGAGTCCATCTCAGATCCTGACAAGAACATAAGAACATAAGAGAAGCCAATGTTGAATCAGGCCAATGACCCATCTAGTCCAACACTCTGTCACACAGTGGTGGCCAAAATATACCAGGTGCTATCAGGAGGTCCAGCAGTGGGGCCAGGACACTAGAAGCCCTCCCACTGCTGCCCCCCCCAGCACCAAGAATAGAGTGCATCACCTGCCCCAGACTGAGAGTTCCCATCTATACCCTGTGACTAATAGCCACTGATGGACTTCTGCTCCATCTGTTTATCTAATTTTCTCTTGAAGGAATTTTGACAAGGAAGCTCACTGTGCGACTTTGGGAGAGAAACAGGTGCTTTCAGCATAACCTACCTAGCAGGGGGGTTGGGAGGGTGAAATGGTGTGAGGGCCACATACGCTGCTCTGAGATCCTTGGAGGATGAGCGGGATAAAAATGTGACCAATTAAAGTACAGTTTACAAAAACTGGGAATAATTAGTAGACATGAATTAAAATCTTACTCCGGATTTTTGTTACTGGGCCCCCAGCTGTGCCCTTATAAAGTAAATGCTTAAACATCAGCCATTGTTTAAATGTTGTAATATTTTCTAAAGGTTTGGGAGTGGGAGACCCTGTCTCAGCATGGGTGTTGGTCAAAGCTGACCCCTTCATTTCCTACTTTAAATTGGATCAATTATCCAATTTAATCTCCCTTGACTAATGGCCCACAGGCAGATTCCACCAGCATTTGGTGGCCTGATTTCTCTAATATTAACTCATAAAATACTTCTGGTTCGCTACCTTCAATTACCTTTCATCTGGCATACATTTCACACTGCTTTTTTATTCTCTGGCTTGTCTTGCCCTGCAGTTTTTAAATCATACTTTCATGACCCATACAATATTTCACATAAAATCTATTGCCTGTAACTCAGTTCCTTGGTTTTTATTGGATTCTCTCTCCCCTCTGAACCAGAAATGTTTAAGTTCTCATATACCTACTATCGCTTGGATTCTCTGCTACCCTGTCTCTCTCTCTCTCTCTTTTGACCTTCCGCAAGGCACCTCCTGTGTCTGGGGCCTGTGTGAAGTTTTTAGTCTTCCCCAAGCATCACGATGTTCCGTTCCCTCACAGAATTTGAGCTGCAGACATTCCGAGAGCATCATATTCTGAGCAGGTGGAATGTTGCTGGACGTTGCTCCCCAGCAGCCCAGCTATTTGACATCCAAACTTTCTGTGCCATGTCTACAGGATAACATAGATGAGACATTTTGGTGCAGATGTGTCTTGCAGTTTCTTAAGCCTTGCCATACACAGGAGCCCCTTCACAAATATCTTCTGTTTTCTCTGTGCAGACTGAAATTGTAAAAAAAAACCTGTTCCTGTTCTGCATACATACTTGTATTGTTTCCAGGCTGAATTGGAAGCTTCGACAATCCTGTTTTGCTTTCTATACCCATCTTTGCACTAGAGGAATGCTCACAACCCTCTGGCATTGCTAATTCTACATCTGGCCATGCCTGACGTTTCAGTTCATACAGTTCAGTTCATGAGAGCCAGTTTGGTGTAGTGGTTAGGAGCATGGACTCTAATCTGGGAGAACCGGGTTTGATTCCCCACTTCTCCACATGCAGCTGCTGGTTTGGCCTTGGGTCAGTCACAAGTTCTTTCAGAGCTGTTCTCTCAAGGACAGTTCTCAGGAGAGCTCTCTCAACCCCACCTACCTCACAGGGTGTTTGTTGTGAGGAGGGTAGGTAAGGGATTGTAAGATGCTCTGAGACTCCTTTGGGTAGTGGACAGGGTATAAATCCAGTCTCCTCCTCCTCTTCTTCCTCCTCCTTTTCTTCATCTTCGTCGTCTTCTGTTCAGGCCGTTCTTTGTGTTAAAAAAAGACCCCTCATGAGTGCCTCTTGCCCCTCCCATAATGGCTGCACAAGGTGTCTGGAATCGCTGCTTCTAATACCTTGGCATGTAAATAGAAGGGCTCCGCGTTCCCAAATTGCTAAAGCAATTTAGTGACTGCAAATGGAATAAAGCTGCCTGCGTATAAAAGTGTTTAAAGATCACCCTGACCTTGTAAATCCTGTTTTTCCTCCTCCTCCCCCAAGTGCAAATTTGGAGCAGTGGAAGCAGCAGCCTTTAAAAAAAACAAACCGAAAGAAAAAGAAAAGACTCTAATTAGCAACTAGTAACTCCAGTAGGCTCTGTTTGTGTGTGTGTGTGTGTGTCTGTGCAGCAACACTGATGCTGAATTTGATTTAGTCTGCATTATGGCAGAAGACAGACGTTTAGCTGTCTTATCTCACAGCATTATGAAGATGACATTAAGTAAAATATCTAAATGTCATGAGGGATCCCAGCAGCAGCCATTTGCTGTACAGGATATTATGCACATTAAGGAGGCAAACCGTATTTTGGGGATTATTGCCTGCTGGAGGTTGAATAAATCTTAGCATCTGACGTATTGAATGTCAGGGTTCGGCGTGTTGCAACCAGAAGCCTGTGATGTTTCTCGAAGCTCACGTCAGCTTAAATGACAAAGATAAAGGCTTTGCTATGGGAAACTTGAAAATTACAAGGGTTTGGGGGGTTTTTTGGTTTTGTTTTTAACCTGGCGCATAAAAAAGCAAAGGCAAAAGAAGGGAGAGAGCCTTGGCTCAGTGGTACAGCACCCGCTTTGCATGTAGGAGGTCTCCAAGTGTCCCCAGTAGCAGCTCATGGTACCACAATACATAAGAACATAAGAGAAGCCAGTGTTGGATCAGGCCAATGGCTCATCCAGCCCAACACTCTGTGTCACACAGTGGCCAAAAATACCAGGGGCCATCAGGAGGTCCAGCAGTGGGGCCGGGACGCTAGAAGCCCTCCCACTGTTGGGGGAAGCCCTCCCCAAGCAGCAAGAATACAGAGCATCCCTTGCCCCAGACTGAGAGTTCCTATCCATACCTTGTGGCTAATAGCCCCTGATGGACCTCTGCTCCATATCTTTTATCCAGTCCATGCTTGTAGCCGCCGCCACCTCCTGTGGCAGTGAATTCCATGCGTTAATCACTCTTTGGGTGAAGAAGTACTTCCTTTTCTCCATTCTAAGCCTACTGCTCCTTCATTTCATGGAGTGCCCACGAGTTCTTGTCTTGTGAGAGAGGGAGAAAAGTGCTTCTTTCTCGACCTGCTCTATCCTGTGCGTAATCATATAAACCTCGATCATGTCACCCCTCAGCCGTCGTTTCTCCAAGCTAAACAGCCCCAAGCATTTTAACCTTTCTCCATAGGGAAAGTGTTCCGACCCTTTAATACAATGTGGCCAGTGGCTGTGGGAGGGGTAATGGGCACAGTTTCACATTCCTTGTCGGCTCCCAGACCTGTACTATCATCCTCCTGCTTGAGGCAGCGAATCACATTGAGCCGGGCCTGGAAACAAGGCAAATAGCGAGTCACGGATTTTGACCCCAGTGCTGTTTTTTTGCAGTCTGCTTGAAGGAAGATGAAATGTCTACAATAGCTGGTCAAGCAAGCTAACCCCTCAGGTAAGGAAGGAGTGAGGCAGAGAGCAGGAGAAGCAACTCGGGACCTAGCAGGTCCCTGGTTTTATGAACCGGTCCGTTCATGAATATCTGCCTTGGAGGCCTGTCTCCAGATTCCCCTGCCTTTGGGGTTACCAGCTTTGGATTGGGAAATTCCAGGAGATTTGGGGGCAGAGCCTGGGGAGGGTAGAGTTTGGGGAAGGGAGAGACCTCAGCAGTAGGAACACCAGCCTCCAGATGGGGCTTGGGGCTCCCCCAGAATTAACAGCTCATCTCCAGACCACAGGGATCGGTTCCCCTGGAGAAAATGGCTGCTTCAGAAGGTGTACTCTACAGCATTGTGCCCCACTGATGTCCCTGTCCTCCCCAAGCTCCACCCCCAAATTTCCAGAAGTTTCCCAACCAGGAGCTGGCAACTGTTTGCCCCCCACTCCCTGCCAGAGGCCAGGGTATAATGCCATTTAGTCCACACTCAGAAGCGGCCATTTTCCCCAGGGGAACTGATCTCTGTCATCTGGAGGTCAGTTGTGATTCTGGGTGATCTCCAGCTACCAGCTAGAGGCTGGCAACCCTACTTGCCTTCTGAAGAAAGGTGGTAATAGCCAGTGTGGTGGCACATTCCATTATGGACCCCCCTGTGCTATTTGGAATGTTCCGTTCCCTCTCATGAGGTTCTCCTGGCATCTTTGCAGCTGGGAACTGGGCACTAGGCAAATACGCTTTTCGTTTTCTCGATTGTTCCGTCAATTTGGACCTGTTTTGTTCCCCTTTGCGCCGCTTCTTTCTCTTTGTTCTGGCTTTGTCTTGGATCAGATCCCTGGGCTTTCTGACAGGCCCGGTTGGCTTTTTAAAAATGCCATCTTTGTGGGGGGTTTTTTAATTGAGTGTTGTTAGCTGTTCTATGTGGAAAACCAGGGTTTGAAATGGTTTTAATAACAGCAGCAGTATTCAGCAGAGGAGTGGCAGGTTAGGGAACGGGATTCCAAGCCGAGTTCCTGAGAAGCTTCCAGGCTGAATCCTGCCCAAGCCAGCAACCCTGCAAGATCCAGAGGAAAGCCAGTGATGAAATGGAGACTTGCTGCTGAGATCCGGTTCAATTCCCAGTTCCGTTGGTTTAGCAGCAGAATAGACTGCCAGGCGTGGAGTCCCTGTAACTCCAGCCGGCTCCCACTTGATTAATGCGTCACACTGAACAGCCCTTTAAAGACCTAATAAAAATGGTAACTGAGAGCATGAACATCTCATCATTGTCCCTCTGATCTGAGCCAGAAACGTGTGCTTTTTCCTTTCCTTCCTTTCCCTTTTTTAAAAATAATGACTCTAGCCCAATCCACCCGTTCCAAAGAATGATGATGTTAATATTTCTTACACTTTAGTTACTTGTGAACAAAAACTTAATTATTACCAATTAAGAAGAGATAACCCTTTTTATTTATTGCCACCTCAGTTTCCTGTATGGTTTGTGTAATCCCTTAATTGATTCCCACCCCCACCCCAGCGAATGAATAATGAGACCGTTTTTATAGGTCACTGTTGGTAATGTACCTGGGGCTTTTATGCCTGCCGGTTCACTGCATCAAGGCAAGGATATCAGTACTGTGAAATTTAAGGCGGGGAGGGGAGTAAGATCTGGTGACCCCGGGAGCCCAGATTCTGCAGAGCTTGTGGCTGAAATCTCCTTGGTGGCTTTGTCCTCCCCCCACCCCTCTTACAAGCGCTGGTTCGCAATACAAAAAAGCCCTGCGCCCCATTGAGCAAAGTAGACAGCTTCCACTCAGACATAATGATTTT
This sequence comes from Gekko gecko, assembly GCA_029375565.1. Taxonomy (NCBI): domain Eukaryota; kingdom Metazoa; phylum Chordata; class Lepidosauria; order Squamata; family Gekkonidae; genus Gekko; species Gekko gecko. The sequence continues at coordinate 64,486,696 of JAPDNY010000012.1, read as the reverse complement.
TTCCCCCTTAAGCGGAATAAAGCCCTGGTAATAATGAATTCGGGAGGAAGTCCAATGAAATCCACAGCCACAGGCACTTAGCTACACGCTCAGGTTCTCGGCGAGACGGAATTTACAAGTCACCCTGGGAACGAAAACAATGGATGTGGCGTCCTTCGAAGATGCTGGGGAAAGATTATAAAACCCAGTGCCTTTGCCAAGGGAGAGGCGAGCGTCTTGCAATTGTACAAATGGTGCTTTTATCGGGACTAATTGCAGACCCTTTTGTCTGATCGCTCCTGATTGGTGTCGAGTGCCTTCCTGTCTGCCGGCCGCTTGTTCCGGATACCGCTCTTGTCGTTTTAGTTATTTTTCCCCCCTGCGTAGGCAGGATCTCTCCCACCATTGCCAGTTCCGAGGGCGATGTATTGCATTTATAAAAATGCCTAGCATAATGGCAAGTCATTGTGACCGATGCATGGAAGGAAGGGTGTTCTTGTGGGAGTTTGGTACATTCTAGGCACATGGAGGTGCATGGCACCATCCCTCCTCAGGGTAATGGTGCCAGGGATGCCTGGACCACATGAGTCAGTGGGCTTTGCTTTCCCTGTAGCAGTGCTGCCTGTTCCCCTCTCTTGCTCACCTTTGCTGCCCATCTCCTGGGCACCATGTTCTCATTCTCCAGCATCTGGAATTCTGCAGCTCTCCCATGCCCCCCACTGTATAGTCTCTTCCCTGCACTCTCATGGCACTGAGCTACCCAGTGTCAAAGGGAGTGGGGGGTGGATCTTACCCAGATCTCTTCTCCTTCCTTGCTTTTCTCTTGAATTTTTACCTGGCTTTCATGCACTGGCTGTCTCTGACACCCCTGCTCTACTCTGGAGTTCAGGGCCTTGCCCTGGCCCTCCCTCTCCTGATAGTGAGAAGTGGTCTCCTCGACTTCCCCCTTCCAATAACCCCACAATTCATTTATGCTGTAAAAAAAATGGTAAAGGGATGAATTTGGAGAAGACAGTGCGAGTGAAGGCGACATCACAGCAAAATTTAGAGGCTCATTCCGTTGAAAGTTTGGCAGAACAATGTTGCTTTTCACTTGACCTCTAAAATCTCTGTAAAGATGGCAGCTAGCAGAGCTCACTTTGGGAAGCCCTTGAGACAGATGGTGCCACCACCCAGTGGAGCCTGCTCTGGATTGTCGCGGTTTTCAGCCTCCCGAAGACGAGGCACCCGAAGTAGATCCTCTCCCCTAAGACTTGAGAGTAGGGAGAAACACTTGAGCTATGATCTTAGCGCCATTATCTCCAATGCGTCTGAGATTCTTTGAGAGCTCAAAGCAGTGTTTCTGCTTATTGCTGTCTGCCTGCTTGCCCTGGGTCTGTTCTCTTGATTTTTATCTTTCTGTGCTGCTGCTGTTCTGATTCCGTGAGTGATGTGTCAGAATGGTTCTACTGTTTTGTGGTGTTCCTTACTGGAGTGCATTGTGTCTGTAGCAGGTTGGCCTGAGAGGTTGTGACTGGCTCAAAGTCACGTAGCAAGCTTCCATGGCAGAGCTGGGATTCAAACCAAGGTATCCCTACGGTTGCCAGCTCTGGGTGGGGAAATATCTGGAAATTTTGGGGGTAGAGCCTGGGGAGGGCGGGGTTTGAACATAAGAGAAGCCAATGTTGAATCAGGCCAAAGACCCATCTAGCCCAACACTCTGTCACACAGTGGCCAAAAATACCAGGTGCCATCAAGAGGTCCAGCAGTGGGGCCAGGACACTAGAAGCCCTCCCACTGCTGCCCCCCCCAGCACCAAGAATAGAGTGCATCACCTGCTCCAGACTGAGAGTTCCCATCTATACCCTGTGGCTAATAGCCACTGATGGACTTCTGTTTGGAGAGGGGAGGGTCCTCACCAGGGTACAGCGCCATAGAGCCCACCTTCCAGAGCAGCCATTTTCTCCTGGGGAACTGATCTCCATCAATACTGGGGGGTCTCCAGGTGCCACCTGGAGGTTGGCAACCCTGAGTGTCCCAGAGCCTTGTCTGACACTCTTCTAAACCACACTGGATATAATTTGACTATACTTGGAATCAGACATGGGAGTGGGTCACTCCCAAGCATGTGAGACATGGAACAACGCTGGATCATTCCCCCCTCCCATGTCAAAGATACTGCCTGGCAAAACTATGTGCTTGTTGGAAACTTTAATGTCTGGCTGCGTGCCACCAAAGTGGTTGTGTTTCTTTTGCAGACAGTGCCATCTGGGATGCCTTTGTGTGTCAACACAGGTGTAATTTTTTGGTGTAGTGGTTAAGTGCGTGGACTCTGATCTGGGAGAACCGGGTTTGATTCCCCATTCCTCCACTTGCAGCTGCTGGATGACCTTGGACAAGACATAGTTCTGGTCAGAGCTGTTCTTGAAACAGCAGTTCTCGAAAGAGCTCTCCCAGCTCCACCTACCTACCTCACAGGGTGTCTCTTGTGAGGAGAGGAAGGAAAAGGAGCTTGTAAGCCCCTTTAAGACTCCGAGTGAAGGGCGGGGTATAAATCCAATCTCTTCTCTTCTTCTTCTAATTGTGTGTTTATTCTTTTAAGAAACTCTCTGCAATCAGTGGTGGTATTCTGAAGCCCCGTGCTTACTGGATTCTAAACCAAGCGAACAAATCTCCTGCTCTGTTTCCTATTTTGCTTTCCTTCGTCTCTGGATTAGAAAGAGTATTGGTGGCTGGATTCAGGAATCAGATTACTGACATTTTCAGCCCCTCCAGAGCTAGGTCCTTACTGTCTCCAGAGTAAAGCACCTGTTTTAACAAGAATTAGAAAGGCTTACCTGAAAGGTTGGGGGCTGGAACTGCATCTCAGTGGTTTGGTTCCTCTTGTGTGTCTGTCCTCCTTCCCCTTCTCCCCTGCCTGTTCTAGCTAGCCACAGAGATTCTGAACCAGTGGTCTTCCAACTATGAGCTATGGAACCCCACCTGCCGGTTTGCAAGCCATATTGAGCTACTGCGTTTTTTGTTTTTATTTTATTTGTGTAGCTAGCAAGGGTGCCAGACTCACTTGCCTGAGAAGCACAGCAGGAAGATGAGGCACCCAGGAGTGCAGAAGATTTTCCCATGGCTCTAAACTTTAATGTGAGCTCCACTTGGTGCTAAACTTGTCTGTTCTATTCCCGTTCTTGGCCTGCTACCTTAGTGAGGTCAAAACTCTGGATCCTCCTCTTCTTGCTACGCCCCCCCCCGGTTTTTAAAAGGATCATTTTCCAAAATACGTACTGTGGGTTTCCAAGAGATAAAAGCAATAAAATACCGTAAAGCTATAATAATCACCCTGCCAAAATCTTACCCGCGTTGAAATCTAACTAAAAAGCACCCAAAAATTCATTCATTAAAAAAAATGCAGCTCTTAAAAACATGATTCTCAGCAATGTCCTGCTAAAAGCATTTTTTAGATAGAAAAAAAAAATGCAACGGTGTTGGCCCAACCTGCCAAGGTAAAGGTAAAGGTTCCCTTGCTCGAAAGCCAGTCGAATCCAACTCTGGGGTTGCGGTGCTCATCTCCGTTTCAAAGCCGAAGAGCCAGCACTGTCCGAAGACGTTTCCGTGGTCATGTGGCTGGCATGACTAAACACCAAGGTGCACGGAACGCTGTTACCTTCCCACCGAAGTGGTACCTATTTATCTACTTGCAATTTCTTGCTTTCAAACTGCTAGGTTGGCAGGAGCTGGAACTAGAGATGGGAGCTCACTCCGTCATGCGGCACTCTCAGGTCTCGAACTGCTGAACTACTGACCTTCCACAGCCTGCAGTTCAGTGTCTTAACCACTTGAGCCACCGCAGCTCAACCTGCCAAACCAAACAATAAAATGCAAAACACAATAATGCCAGAATGATAAAAGTGCACTTCAGAAGTTCCTTTGGCAAAGATTTGACCCAGTGCAGAAACTAATGGAGAAGAGGAGGAGATTGGATTTATACCCCCGCCTGTCACTCAGAGTCTCAGAGTGGCTTACAATTTCCTTCCCTTCCTCTCCCCACAACAGACACCCTGTGAGGTAAGCTGGGTAGAGAGACCTCTGGCTGAGAACTGCTCTAAGAGAACTGTGGCTTGCCCAAGGTCACCTAGCAGCTGCATGTGGAAGAGTTGGAAAATCAAACCCAGCTCTCCCAGATTAGAGCCTGCACTCTTAACCACTACACCAAGCTGGAAATTGGGGAACATGTAGACTAAGGCCTCCAAAATTTTTGAACCTGCAGGCAGCTTTGGAATTCAGACATAGTGTGGTGGGCACAACCACAAAATGGCTGCCACAGGTGGCAGAGCCTGCCACAAAATGGTAGCCACAGGTTACCTTCATCACAGTGAAGATCCTTCAGCTGTGGTGGCAGCTACTGCCAAATCAAAGTTTTTGAAAAGTCTGCAGAGCCAATTAAATGTCCAATTGCCAATCAAATGTCCAGTGATCACCTTGCCTCAACCTGGATGCCTGGAAAGGTGTTCAGAGCCTAGAACCACCATTTTCATTTAAGCCTAGGAATGAGCGAGCTCTTTCATCGGAGTTCTTTAAACCCTGGTAAAATATGATCCGTACAGCCAATGCATGGTTTAATAGGATAATACTGCTGCAAGGTGATTTTTTTTATCCCTGTCATTTTCATCCGAATAAGATGTTCTTTGCACCATAAAACAGCAAGTTAGCGATATCCCCCCCAAATGCCTTTCACGCAACCCTAATAGCTAAAAGCCATCTTGACTACATCAAAAGTTGGCCACAGAAGAAAGAGATGTGGCTCTCTGCTCTTATAGCAGCACAGCCTGGGACCAGTTTCAGATGTGTCCCTCCCTCTCTCCCCCCCAAAAAACTCCATTCATATAAAATTCCCCTAAAAAGAGGCTGAAAACATCAAAGTGCTGCCGGACCTAGCAGCCAAGGTACATCGAGATATTCCACTTCACACTCTCTGAACCTAAAAACCGTATACGTTTTTGCTGTGCGGCAAAGACGGTGTTCTGAAACGGCCTCTACAAACTCGTCCTAATAGAACTGGCATCCCAGAGTAAGAACACAAAATGAGCCCTGCTTGGATCAGGCCGTCAAGTCAACCTTCCTCTTTCTGGCAGCAGGCAGCTCGATGCCTGGAAAACCCACAAGGAGTGGCACGGAGGCCGAAGCGTGCAGTTGCCTTCTCTCCTGGCAACTAACCATTCATTTATATTCTGCCTCTGAACGTGGAGGTCCCTTTTAGCTATTATGGCTCATAGCCAGTGATGGGCTGCAGAAACACTCCCTGTTATATATGCTTGTGTAAACTCAGCTTGTGGATTCTGTAGGGCAGAACTCGGAATGAATCTTGCAATCATTTAAAGGGAAGAAAACTTTTTTTTTACTTTTCACTCATCATCGTATCACGTAACAAAAATATTGATCCTAGTAACACAATGGAACAGTTTGAAGTCCAAACAATTAACTTTCCCCTCCTTCATGGCTTGTCACCCCCAAAGTCTGTCTCTTTTCTCTTGTTGGTGACCCAAGGAGTCCCCAGCTGAATACTCTGTGCAGCGGCTTCCAAGATGAAGGTCCAAAATGGATTCCCTATTAGATCATGCAGCCCTGAAACAAATCATTCTGAATTCGACAATGTAGAACAAAAGTCCCCCTGCAAGTTTGGTGTAGTGGTTAAGTGCACGGACTCTAATCTGGGAGAAGCGGGTTTGGTTCTCCACTCCTCCACTTGCAGCTGCTGGATGACCTTGGGCAAGCCATAGTTCTGTCAGACCTGTTTTCTAACGAGCAGTTTCTGTCAGAGCTCTCTCAGCCCCACCTACCTCACAGAGTGTCTGTTGTGGGGAGGGGAAGGGAAAGGCGTTTGTAAGCTGCTCTGAGACTCTGAGTGAAGAGTGGGGTATAAATTTCCTCCTCCTCCTCCTCCTTCCCAATTTCCATATATAAATCATGGTTACCTTAAACAAGGTCTTCAGAGCCTATGATAAAAGTTCCAGCTCCCCGGCAGGGCAGCCTTGCTTCCCTCCTCTGCTTTCCACATGTTCCGAACCCTTCTGCTTCTAGAGGTTCCACCCCTTCCTGGCTCATTCCATTCCCAGCTAGAGGGTTACACTTGCTCACCTTCCACGCATCTATTTTGCTGGCAGCGTGCTCACATCCTCAGAGGAACTCCCCTCTGCTGTCTGTACATCAGGCTAGTTGAACTAGGGTTGCCAACTCCAGGTTGGGAACTTCCTGGAGATTTGAGGGTGGAGCCTGTGGAGGGTGCAGTTCGAGGAGGGGGCTGAGCAGGGATGTGGTGTCATAGAGGCCACCCTTGAAACCTGCCAATGTCCTCCAGGGGAACTGATCTCTGTAGTCTGGGGATGAGTTATATTTCCAGATCTCCAGGCCCCACCTGGCGGCTGGAAACCCTAGCTAGTCACCTATGCCATGTGGCAGTAACCACAATGGCGGTGTGGGCTGGAGCAGCTGCATGCCCCTTTGTAGTACTTTCAAATCCTGTGTTCTTTACTGGGACTCTGCACATATGGTAGAGAAAGGTTGAGTCACAGCAGCTGTGTATGGAAGCCAGCTGTGTCCTGTCGAGATGTTCAGATGCACAAGTGAGATTCTGAAGTGAAGGCCTTCTGTTTAATTACCCTGATCTGTGACACCAGACATTTTTATCCTGTGCTTTTTGAAGCTAGAGGGTAGCAAGTGGGCCCTCCTTCTCCATAACTTGCCAGTTTATACAGTTAATTAATTACAGTTTCCTTAGGGTCCTTACATGCCAGGAGAGCCAGTTTGGTGGAGTGGTTAAGTGCACAGACTCTAATTTGGGAGAATCGGGTTTGATTTCCCCACACCACCACATGCAGCTGCTGGTGTGACCTTGGGTCAGTTACAAGTTCTCTCGGAGCTGTTCTCTCAAGAGCAGTTCTCGAAAGCTCTCTCAGTCCCACCCACCTCATAGAGTGTCTGTTGTGGGGAGGGGGAGGGAAAGGAGTTTGTAAGCCGCTCTGAGACTTCTTCGGGTAGTGAAGGGCGAGGTATAAATCCAATGACTTCTCTCATGTTTTCAGCACTGGTATTTCTTAGAACATTTTTCGACATCTGCATGGGGAAAGATCTATCTGTCTATCATCCATCCATCCATCCAACTTTTGACCTGTGGAGTGATTAAGACTGATTTAGGCTGCTTTCACACACATTGGATAATGCACTTCAGCAGGGCTTTTTTGGTAGGAACTCATTAGCATAATAGGCCACACCCAACAACAGAAACTCGTTAGCATATTAGGCCACACCCCATGTTACCAGAAGTGTAGTCATCTAGCCACACCCACATTTTGCTTCTTATTCTGTTTATCTTGCTTGTTGTCAAAACCCCAGGGCTTTTTTTGGACCAGGAACTCCTTTGCATGTTAGGCCACAACACCCCTAATATGGCCAATCCTAATGAGTTTCTGCTGTTGGGTGTGGCCTTTTATGCTAATGAGTTCCTGCTGGGTATGGCCAACTTGGGAGCCAGCTAGAACTCCATTCCTGTGCCTTCCTGCCCAAAAATAGCCCTGCACTTCAGCACCTTGATTTTTACTTCTCAGTCAGCTCTCGTCAAAGTACTAACCTGGGCCGACCCTGCTTCTCTTCTGAGATGTGACATGACCGTGCTAGCCCGGGCCTTCCAGGTCAGGGCCGCAGCATCTCTAAAGATGAACAAGTGTTGTTTGTTTTAATTCTAGTTTAAGTGAAGTGTTTGTGTGAAGTGGGCTCTTGTCCTTGAACACTTTTGCTAGAACTTTTTAAAAAGTAAGTCTTTAAAGTACCACAATATGCTTATTTTTTAAAAAAGAAAAGAAACCAGCAGAGTTTCAGCCTCAGTTGATTTGGTATGAAAGTGAGCCACGGTTAACGGTTGTGATGTCTGAATTTGGCCAGATGACGAAGTCCAAGTTGCTCTCTTGCCTAGAAACTGTGATGTCAAACCAGGATTAAACCAGTTTGTGGCCAAAGATCGTTGCATGGGTTGCTGGTGTCTCCAATTCAGCCATAGTTCCAGGGTACCGTTTCTTAGCGAGTTCATTGTCCTAATTGTATGCGAGAGACGAGAGGGGAGGGAGGGGAGTAGACAAGCTTGGGCTCATTCTTGTAATGGTCAGACTAGGGTTAGAGCTCAGTCCATTCACTGCATTTGAACAGAGCTGCAGTTGCTGACCAGTCACCCCTTGTGAAAGGGCAGGATGGCCTAGCACAGAACTCCAAAGCTGCATGTCACAAGGGAAGATCAACGGTGGTAATTTAGCCATTTCTGATCATCGAGGAGCTCCTGCTGAGCATCTGAAGAACCCTTTTACAGGTTTCCTGGGAATACAGTTTCCAAACCCTGGATAGAAGGGAGTCTCAGGTTCACATCCCTCCTCTGCCATGAAGTTCGCTGGACCAGTCAATTTCTCGGAGTCTAGCCTACCTCGAAGGGTTGCTATGAGGACGAAATAGAGGTGGGCAGGATGTTGAGCACTGACCTACCCTCCTTGGAGGGAAGAAGAAAAAGAGATTGGATTTATACTCCGCCCTTCACTCGGAGTCTCAGAGCAGTTTACAAACTCCTTTCCCTTCCCCTCCCCACAACAGACTCCCTGTGAGGTAGGCGGGGCTGAGAGAGCTCTTTTAAGAACTGCCCTTTCAAGGACAGCTTTTGTCAGAACTATGGCTTGCCCAAGGTCATCCAGCAGCTGCGAGTGGACGAGTGGGGAATCAAACCCGGTTCTCCCAGATTAGAGTCCGCACTCTGAACCACAACAAACTGGCTCTCTGGGAGGGATACAGATGTACTAAATAAACAACCCAGTCTCTTTTCCCATGGGTGCTAGGTAGATACTTAGTTGTACTTGCAAGCAGGGTGTGAAGGTAAGGACTCTCCCCTTGTTGGTTCCTAGTCTCTGGTGGTTGAAGGTATACTGCTTCTGAGCCTGGAGGTTCTCTGTAGCTACTGCAGTCAGTAGATGCTGATTCAATAGACATTCAGCTAAAGACTCAAGAGGCTTGTATGATCTGCTGGGGCTTCCTTGTGGCCAGACGGAGGGCACTGTGCTAGTATGAAAGGCTTGCAGTGTACCAGAGGGTGACCAGCCATCCGTAGCTTCGTTTGGGTCCCTTTGAAGAAAGAATCTGCATCTGATTCAAAGCCAGCTGTCTACTAGGGAGGCAGCAGTGTTTGATTTTAACGAAGATAATGGGTTGCAGAGCCTGCTATTGTTTCAGCAGTGTGTGTGTGTTAAAGTTAAATAATATCCTCTGGTTTTATGAGGTTGTTATGTTAAGAACTTGCTTCTATTAAGCCCTGGACCTTCTATGAAATCGTTGGACGCGTTCCAAGCCTTTTAATATGAGACCTGCGTTTGGGGGCAAATCAAAGCATGCATGCCGTGTGCTGAACGCACCATTGCCTCTATACAAATAACGATAATAATCCAAACATTTTTAATCAGAAAGGACTGTGCTTGGATACGTTATTACATTCTTCAGAACAGGCCTACTGATATCAATGGACAGGCTACCCAAGCAGGCGACTAGGGTTTCCTTGCTGACAAAGCGTTCCGCTGCCCCTTTCTTCTGATTTCGTTGGGCCTCAACCGTAAGCCTAGTTAGAACACCTCTGTTTTGCACATCCTGAGGAACTGAAGAAGAAGAGAAGAGATTGGATTTGTACCCCGCCCTTCACTACCCAAAGGTGTCTCAGAGCGGCTTAAAAACTCCCTTCCCTTCCCCTCCCCACAACAGACACCCTGTGAGGTAGATGGGGCTGAGAGAGCTCTTGACAGAAACTGCTCCTTTTCAAGAACAGCTCTTATCAGAACTATGGCTTGCCCAAGGAAATCCAGCCAGGTGCAAGTGGAGGAGTGGGGAATCAAACCCGGTTCTCCCAGATTAGAGTCCACCCACTTAACCACTACACCAAACTGAAAAAGGGTGCGGGTGTTGCTAGGGCGCGGGTGCGGATGTTGGTAGGTAGAGAGTTCACCCTGGCCCAGGTTGAAGACAGCTGGACTTCTTTTGGGCCAGGGATCACCAGTAAGTTTTGGTCACCCGAGCGTAAAGGTCTTCGGGGGCATACCGGGTGAGGCAGTCCTGCAGGTACATTGGACCTAGACCACTAAGGGCATTGAAGGTCGAAACCAGAACCTTGAAGATATCATGATGGTTGCTCGTTTGGATGGCTTTAAAAGGATTAGACAAATTCATTGATGCTCACAGGTCTATCGTCGTTTTTTTGCTGTCAAGTCGCAGCTGACATATGGCAACCCCGTAGGGCTTTCAAGACAAGAGGTGGTTTACCATTACCTACCTCTGCGTCGTGACCCTGGTATTCCTTGGTGGTCTCTCATCCAAATACTGACCAGGGCCATCCCTACTTACCTTCCATGATCGGACTAGCCTGAGCTATATACCCCCATCCCGTGCTCAGAGTCAGGGTAGTTCTGAGTCCCAGCTGCTGCTGGGGAGGGCTCAGGTAGGGGCTGCTAAGCCCCCCTGGTCAGGGCAGGAGATTCTCCGCCTGCTGCCACCCCAAGCTCCCATTTCATCCTCACCATAGCCCTGCAAGGTAGTTAGGTTGAGCAAGCTTCATGCCTGTAATGATTTGAATCCAGGACTCCTCAGGCCCTCTTGCCAATACCCCAAATGGGCAGCCAAGATCACAACAAACTCCTTTTCTATGTGTGCTTTTGCATATGAATATACAAAGGTGGCTCAAGTGGTTAAGACGCTGAACTGCAGGCTGTGGAAGGTCAGTGGTTCAGCAGTTCGAGACCTGGGTACCGCATGATGGGGTGAGCTCCTGTTTCTAGTTCCAGCTCCTGCCAACCTAGCAGTTCGAAAGCAAGAATTTGCAAGTAGATAAATAGGTACCACTTCGGTGGGAAGGTTACAGCGTTCTGTGCGCCTCAGTGTTTAGTCATGCTAGCCACATGACCATGGAAATGTCTTTGGACAGCGCTGGCTCTTCGGCTTTGAAACGGAGATGAGCACCACAACCCTAGAGTCGGATTCGACTGGCTTTCGAGCAAGGGAACCTTTACTTTACCTTATATACAAAGGCCTTTGCAGGACTGAGGCAGGCAGAGAAACTGCAAGTGTATCGGCAGCAATCCAAGAGCCAAATTTTGGAGAAATGTTCTGCACGCACGCACCCCGTAACCTCTGCGCAAAGTCTCTATCCTTCCCCCCTACACAGTTGATTGCTGCTGCTTTTCCGCATTTGCCGTCAAATGCCACTTTGCAGCTACACTTCTATTATCGGCCTTGCTTTCCCCGAGCAATTAGAATGATGAAAACACCTTGCCAATGAGCTAGCTCTAATTAAAGGCAGAACAGAACAGACACTCTTTGCTAAACGCAGTCCGCCATTCGGCACTTCTGTTCTGATGACAAGGCTGCCGTCGCTCCGAATGAGAGCCACGCCACCACGTTCTGCTTTGAAGCAGCAATGCTATAAGCGTGGAACAAATGTGTGGAGGGGGTGGGCGTGATGGTGGAGAATAAACAGCCTTTTCGGGAATTAATGATCGTGGGACCCCCAGACGAGGCCTCTGCTAATGACAAGGTATTACAGCACAGGTTAATGGAAACCAAATACCAATTTAACATTGCCAACCTTGAGCAAATTGAGTTCAGCACATCAGAAGCCCTTGAAGAGATACTCTGAACTAAGAGGATGGTGTGTGTGCGTGTGCATGAAGCCATTAATACAAGATGGCAGGGGGGAAAATGGCTTTTAATAACTTCCTTGTGAAGGGGATGTATTTGGAGGATATGAATGAATAGTTGTAGGGCATCCCCACACACAGAGACATACACACTATTGATGCATGTGTTGGGGGGGAGATGCTTTTTCCCTCCAAGAAATCTTTCATTTTAGGAAGGAGCAGGGAACAGATTTCCAGTGTGTTACTGAGGGAGTCTCGTTGCATGCTTTTGGTCCTTTGTATTTAAGATACTTACAAACCACTTTTTCAAAAAGAGCTCTGGAGTGGCATGACTGTCGACATAAGAATGCAAAACATGTTTTTAAAAAATCATAATTAAACATAATTTAAAACATGACTAAAAACCCAGTAGGGTTGCCAGGTTTGTCCTGACAACTTGTGGGAAATGTGTGTGTGGGGGAGTTTCCAGGAGAGAGAGGAAGGCCTAGGTGATGACGAGGCATCACTTCTGGCACACACAGGAAGTGACGTCATCAAGCTGTGATGTCTTGGCGACACTCTGGTATTTGGGCAGAAACTCTACGGGAAAAATGGCTTCTCCCATTGAACTTTTCCCAAAATACCAGAGCGTTACCCAGACATCACCTGTGTGATGATATCACTTCTTGTGCATGCCAGAAACGACGTCACCATGTCTCCGGCACCATCACCTGGGCCTTCCTTTCTCTCCTGGTAAGTCCCCCACACACACCCCGGTCAGCTGATCAACATCAAGGGGGTGGAGCCTGGTGGCAGGGAACCATCAAGGGAGCTGGCCACCCTCAAATCTGGCAAGTTGGTTCAGACAGCAATCTGAGCTCAGGCAGCATAAAAACAATGTTAAGAACCACATAAGCTGACAGTATTGAAAAATAAGTTCTCAGTACCTTGGCAATTCCACCAGGCATTTGGTTGAGGACAGTGAGGGGACAGTAAGTAGTCTAGCGCTAAGCAGCGCTACAAACCAGTACTGAAGGTGTCATTCAACTCCAGCCCAGCCAGCTGTGCTAATGATATGCATTGACTTACCCATTGCTGCGAGAAGGGAACTCCACAGCTGAGGTGCCACCACTAAAAAAGCCCAGTCTCTGGTACGGTTGTCAGCTCTGGGTTAGGAAGATTCCTGGAGATTTGGGGTGGAGCCTGAGCTGGGCAGGGTTTGGGAAGGGGGCATGGGGGTACCAGCAGGGTACAGTGCCATAGAGTCCACTCTTCAAAGCAGCTGTTTTCTCCAGGGGAACCAATCTCTGTAGTCGGGAGATCAGTTGTAATTCCAGGAGGTCTCCGGGCCCATCCTGGAGGTTGGCACGCCAAGTCTCTGGTCATCACCCATTACTGGTGAGAGCATAGAAAGCAGGGCATCTGATCTTAATTGAGGTCCCTTGTGGAGGATTCTCACTTTCCAAAGAAAAGGGAATGATACAGAACAAGACAACAGTCTGCAGCTTAAGATGGTACCTTTAATCTAGAAGGCGGTCATACAAGCAGCCACTAAAAAGGTGGAGCCCTTCAGTGGAAAGTGGGGCAAAAAGAGATGTTCTGGCCTGGAACCTAAACGGTAAACACCATGCAAGCCTCAGAGGGGAGGGCATTCCAGAGGTGAGGTGCCACCCACCTCAGCCCTGCAAGTCGGGGTGGGGGGGTGGGGAGCACAGAGAGCAGGGCTTGAGAAGAGGCTCTTAACTGATGGACTAGACAGCAGCCTTGTAGGTGCCACGTAATTGCTACCTATCAAAACTTCTTTTGTCTGAGCATTAGGTTGGAATCTCCTCCCCACCAGGTTTTGGAGAGGGCTTGTCTGCCAAAGTCTTTGTTTGCTCAAGTGCAACCACTTTTCTCCATTCTTCCCGGGCGATATCTCTGTCTCTCACACGGAAGAACATCTTGGCGCATAAATAAACTGAATGGGCCTGCAAACTCAAGAACAGCTAAATCCTTTTTAAACAAGAGAGTTCTCTGTTTTGTTCTTCAAAATAGTGCCTAGGAAACAAAGGGAAGGGCAGGGGAGGGGGTCCGAATGAAGCTGGCTGTTTGTACCCGCTCCATTCTTGGGGGAATAAAGGCGTTCTGCGACATGGATGGAATGTTTTGGTCAGTGGAACAAAGCCAGTTTGATTTCTTGCTTCCTTAGATCAAAACCTTGCCTGTTCATGGATGGATTTCTATTTTGTTCTGTCGACCTAGCAAACCCGTCCCATGCTATAATCGGAGGCTTGATCATAGAGTCATGGTTCTCTCATATAGGGAATAGCAATGTGTGTTTGTGTAAAGTACTATCAAGTTACAGCTGACTTACTGCAACCCCAGCAAGGGGCTTTCAGGGCCAGTAAGAAGCAAAGGCGGTTTTGCCATTTCCTTCCTCTGCAGAGTCTTCCTTGGAGTTCTGCCTTCCAAGAACCAGCCCTTCTGAGATCTGACGAGACTGAGTTATACCATAACGCCTTCCATCCGGTAATAGCAATAATGAAATTAAAATAGAAGGATATCGCTTGTTTTTAATTTGCTTTTGTTGTGTGGGGCTGTATCAAGATGTCCTTGCCTCTCTTTCTAGCTCCAGGAAACATGGTATTTTAGTCTATGTGACATGGGGGAAGAAGAGGCTCTTTTAATTTTTTAATTCAGTCAGGCAGGTGAGGCTGCTAAATTAATCAAGGAGTGGTGTTGGGGGAGAGTGAACCCGAAGGAACCAGGCATGTACTGCAGCCGACACAGTACCTTCTGAATCGTTGAGAATATTCCTTACTGTATAACGCAATGACATGATCAGGCACACATTTAAATCATCCCAATCTCAGCGAGTCCAGCAATTTACAAACAAGTACACAACCTAGTTCTCAATGAGTCGGGCACATTACAGATAAATACAGAACATAACCTTTTTCCAAATTCAATAAAATAATTAGATACAGAAAATCATGTCTCCTACATATTCAAAATATAACTCAGACCAAAGTCAATATTTCTGTTTTTCATAACTACTGTGGTTTAATTTGATTCCAGTACCTAATGAAGGGGGACCAGATTTCAAATATATATCTATATTCTTTTGTGACTGCCTGTCCCATCCCCAAAATGAACATTCCTTTTCCACTGGTGAAAAAGGGCATTCCTTTAACCCCCCCTCCCTGGCTATATCAGGGACCTGCAAGTGGTGGGACTGCCATTAGGTTACCAGCTCTGGATTGGAAAATTTTGTTGTTGTTGTTCAGTCGCACAGCCGAGTCCGACTCATTGCAACCCCATGGACCACATCCCGCCAGGCCCTCCTGTCTTCCGTTGTCCTCTGGAGTTTGTTTAATTTTGTGTTCGTTGTCTTGATAACACGGTCTAACCATCTCATCCTTTGCCATCCCCTTCTTCTTTGACCTTCAGTCTTTCCCAGCACCAGGGTCTTCTCCAGTGAGTGCTCCCTTCTCATTTGGTGGCCAAAGTATTTGAGCTTCAGCTTCAGTCTCTGGCCTTCCAGGGAACAGTCAGGGTTGATTTCTTTTAGGATTGACTGATTTGATCTCCTTGCAGTCCAAGGGACTCTCAAGAGTCTTCTCCAGCACTATAACTCAGAAGAATCTATTCTTTGGCACTCAGCCTTCCTTATGGTCCAACTCTCGCAGCCATATACCTGGTGGTTATTTTGGGGGTGGAGCCTGAGGAGGGCAGGCTTTCAGGAGGGGTGGGACTTCAGTGGGGTATAATGCCACTGAGTCCACCTTCCAAAGCAGCCATTTTCTCCTGGAGATCAGTTGTAATCCCAGGAGATCTCTAGCCACCCCCTGGAGGTTGGCACCCCTAGGCTACGATATGATAGTCCCCCCTCTTGTGCCAGCAGAACAGCTGGTAGAGTCCAACACAGCTGGTAGAGTCCAACACTCATTCGCTCAGCCAAACCTACTTCACAGGGTTGTCGTGAAAATAAAGTGGAGAGGAGGGGGAAATGGGTTATGAATGAAAAATGTATTTAAAATTATTGTCAGCTGTTCAGCAGCTATGATGTGTGCATTGGACAGCTGTCTTCTACATGGTGGATATGCGCTGGACTCCAGGTTTGCTCACTCTGAGAATGAACTTGCAGAGCCCCAGGGAAAGGAGCTGAATACTGAATACACCCCTTGTATGACAATTATACTTTCTTAATTATACTTTTTTGAGTCGCTTTTAAAGAACAAATAACCTATTGGTTCTTTCCTTCAGTCAATGGAGAAATGATTGCACAGTAAATGGATTGCACATTAAATAGCAGGTAGATCCTTGGTGTGCTATAAGCATGTGCCTATTTGAATTTTGGGAAAATCCGTCTACAGGACTTGCTTTGCAGCCGTTAGTGTATTGTGCACTGGTGTCTGAATGGAGTGTCATGTGGAACTTTTGACCCAGGCAAAATGTCTGGGCTCGGCCTTAGAGCAGATAACCAACCTTTTTTTAAAAAACAATGCATCTGGCGCAGTGCTTCAGTGCTTAATTTCCACCTTCGTCGTCTGTAAGAAGAAAATAATTCACGCAGCAATGACAGGTTAGGCCGTTCTGCGTGCATTTGATTGAGTGCAAACTCGATTACATAAATCTTCTGTTTTTCTGTTGATCTGGAAGAGTCCGGGCTCCCTTTAATTGAGGTAATTATGGAATGGAAAGGGGCTGGGAGTTGGAAGGGAAATGCATAGCCCAATACTCTTCAAGCCGTTTGCTCTGTCAAGGGGGAAAAAAAGGATTGTTCATTTGCAACGTTAACTCAGTCAAATTAGTAGCAATTTAAGCTCTCTTAATTTTCCGGGAAACGATTTGCAGCAGGGAGAAAAAAAATGCACGATGCTCTTAATAATAAAAATAATACAAGAATACCACTGCGGCTTGCTTCACAAGCAAGTCACCCACTCTGAACCAGCTTTTCAAGCTTCATTAAACAGGAATTTAGAGATGCCGTTATCAGTTGCTTTGTGGTTCATTTAACCATATTTGCGGTACTGTGTTTGTTTAAGTTAAATAACACAAAACTTTTTTTTTTTACTTTAGCTGGTAACAGAAATAGTTTATAATTCAAGCTGTCTGCAGAGTATATGCCACTCATTTCCTATGACTGTGCAGTCTGCAGTTAGCTGGAATGTGCCTGATATCTGTCTGTCTGTCTGTCTGTCTGTCTGTCTGTCTGTCTGTCTGTCTATTGGGCTGGCTATTCCAGCTGTATGGTTCCCAACCTCCAGGTAACACCTGGAGATCGCCCACTATTACAACTGATCTCCAGACCACAGAGATCAGTTCCCTTGGAGAAAATGGCTCCTTTGGAGGGTGGACTCTGGGTCATTATACCCCACTAAGGTCCCTCCCCTCCTCTCCCCAAGCTCTGCCTTCAAAATTTCCAGGAGTTTCCCAACCTTGAGCAGGCAACCCCGTCCAACTGTCTCTGTATACCAGGAACAGTCCGTATTGGCCAACTGCTATCCAGTTTTGTTGCTGCAAGTTTCTAGAAACAACGTCACTCAATGAAATGGCTGAGCGGTCGGGTTAGAACGGATAGAAGGAAGTCCTTCTTCACCCAAAGAGTGATTAACATGTGGAATTCACTGCCACAGGAGGTGGTGACAGCTACAAGCATGGACAGCTTCAAGAGGGACTTAAATAGACACAAGAGGTGGGACCCACAATATTCGCGGGGTGGGGGGGAGGAGTATTCTGCACAGCTCCCGGCCTGCAGAAGCTGGAGACAAAGCAGCGGGTGAGCCCAGCCTTCTTCCTCCTCCCTCCAGTGGCGGCGGCAAGGCCGGCCCTCCAAGGTTTCTCCTTCCCCCTCCCGCCCCAGCAGCAGCGGCGGCAAGGCCAGCCCACCTGCCAAGCTTTCTCCCTCCCCCTCCCCAGCAGTGGTGGCCCACCAAGCTTCCCTCTTCAGTGGCGGCGGTGAGGCCGGCTCGCCAAGTCTTCTCCTGTCCCCTGTGGTGGTGGCAAAGCCTTCTCAGAACATTCCCTGCACATGCGCCAGGAATGCTCCTTTACTTTTGGGAGGATTTAAGTATCCCCCCTATAGCTTTGTAGATTTTTCTGCACATCTGGGATTGCCCCAATTGTGCAGGAAAATCTCCCTGCCCCCCAGGTGCCCCTGATGTGCAGATTGGCTATTAGATATATAGATATGGAGCAGAGTTCCATCACTGGCTATGAGCCACAAGGTATAGATAGGAACTCTCAGTCTGGGGCAAGGGATGTTCTGTATTCTTGGTGCTTGGAGGGGGCAACAGTGGGTGGGCTTCTAGTGTCCTGGCCTCCTGATGGCACCTGGTATTTTTGGCAGAGTGTTGGACTGGATGGGCCATTGGCCTGATCCAATATTGGCTTCTCTTGTGTTCTTAGAGTTGTCATTGGGGGGGGTATTGAAGTGTATCTTTGACGTGCACTCCAGCTTGCTCAGGCTTCTGTGCTCAGATATCACAGCAAGCGGGAGAGTTTGATTTGAAATTTTCCAATCCAGGAAGCTTTCTATCATGCTCCATGCGCAGTGAGTGGGGAGGAAGGAGGGATAGCCATGTTCTTATTTTCATCGGAGAACCAGTGTGGTCAAGTGGTTACAGTGTCAGACTAGGACCCGGGAGACTCAGTCAATCTCTGCCTGTTCCTAGCAGCCGGGAGGTGAAAAAAGGGAGGGAGATGAGTCATGATTAGTGGTACACACTGTAAACTTGGCGGGCACTATTGTGCAATATTGCTGGTGTCCACTGCTCCATCTAGCTCTGTATTGTCTATTCTGGCATCTTTTTTCAGGTTGACAAAAGCCTTTCCCAGAACTTTATAAGCAAGGACTAAACCTAGGATATTCTGCTTACGAAGCATGGGTTGCATCCAGTAGAATTTTTTTTTAAAGAAGGGATGATTTTTGCTGACTCCCCACATCTTTCTGCACCAGACTTCTCATTCCCCCTTGGCCCCAGGGTCTGCTTTACGCCTTCCCTCCATTCGTCCTAATTTCAAGAACCATCCGCAGAGTTCGGGAGCTCAAGGCGGAGGTCATTCTGGTGGCGCCGAGATGGGCACGTCGCCCGTGGTTCTCGGCATTACAGGAGTTGTCCATACTCCCACCTCTAGTACTTCCAGTGTCTCCCGACATGTTATCTCAGGGCCCGGTGTGGCACCCGGATCCAGCGTGGCTGTGTTTGACCGCCTGGAGATTGAGCGGCACAAGCTGTCAGCGCTAGGTTACTCGCCTCAGGTCCTGGACACCATTCTTGCTTCCAGACGACAATCTACAGTCCGCATCTACAACACCACCTGGAAGGCTTTCGTACGCTGGTGCCGACGCAAGAAGGTGGAACCATTATCTCCTTCGGTAGCCTCAATTTTGGCCTTTCTACAGGACGGTCTGAGCTCGGGACTAAAATCTGCTACACTTCGTAGACAGTTGGCGGCTCTATCTACTGTTATCTCCTCTATTGAGGGACACAAACTCACCAAACACCCTCATATACAGTTGTTCATTCAGGGAGCCGTGGCTAAATCGCCACCCCAAGTTCACCGCTTCCCTACATGGCGCTTGAACGTAGTACTTGTTGCCCTCACTAAGTCACCCTTTGAACCTCTCCGGGAAGTGGGACTGAAATGGTTACGGATGAAGACGCTGTTCCTGGTGGCCATCACGTCGGCTAGGAGAGTTTCTGAACTTGGGGCATTGTCTGTCAAATCGTCCCTTTGCGTCTTCCACAAGGATAAGGTCGTGCTTCGCACGGATCCTCACATTCCAGCCCAAGGTTGGTTCCAAATTTCACTGCTCCCAGGAGATTTGTTTACCCACCTTTTGCCCGCATCCTAAGCATCCTAAGGAGCGGATATGGCACACCCTAGATGTCAAGCGTGCCCTCAGGATATATATAGCGAGAACTGAGGCCTGCAGGAGAACTGAGTCCTTATTTGTTGGCATATCTCCACCAAGGAGGGGGAGAAGATGTCGAAGTCAGCGATCAGCGCAGTATTGAAAGCATGTATCACCGAGGCTCTACCGAGCCTCCGGTCAGGAGGTACCCAGTGGTATCACGGCTCATTCTCTGCGGAGCGCAGCGACCAATGCAGCGTTCACTAACAGAGCTTCGGTAGAAGAGGTCTGTAAAGCGGCTACCTGGTCATCCATTTCCACGTTTGTGAGACACTACCAGATCAACACTCTAGCATCGGCTGATGCGGCGTTTGGGAGAAGAATTCTTCAGCACGTTATTGCCCTGGAGGAAGATGGCAACCCACCCGAATAAGGGACACTGCTCGGGGAGGTCCCATTGGAGATGTCCTCCACCTCAGAGGGAGAACGACCATTGGACTTACCGTGAGGGGTCCTTCTCCTCTGAGGTCAGGAGGACATCTCGGCCCTCCCGCTTTCATCTTCCTCTTTTTCTTAGTCTGTGCTGATTCTTCTCTCATTTCCTTGGCGTACTCTGCCCTCTTTTTAGGTCTGCAGGGTTCTTGTGTTGAATAGTTAAGTTTACTGTTCACAGTTATGTTTTTTTATAGGGCAAGACCAGTTACTTAGGCTGCAAGCACTGCTTTCGGAGTCCCAGAACTGGAGGTGGGGCTATTCCGAAGGCGCCAACAGGAAGGGGAAAAACTATTTCCTGCCTCCTAAAGGCACGGTGGGAATAACCCATTGGAGATGTCCTCCTGACCTCAGAGGAGAAGGACCCCTCACGGTAAGTCCAATGGTCGTTCCCCCTTATCCTGTTACATGGAGTCCCCTGTCCCCCAGGAGCAGCATTCTGGGGTCCGATTTGGGGCTGCAACAGGAGAGGGAGTTGCCTGTTTCACTGATGGCCATCCCTTTTGTTGCATGGGATCTAACCCCATGTGTTGTATCACGGAGCCATGACACCTCCCCATTGCCTGGATTCCACAACTAACCAGATTAAACCACAATGACATCTTAATGCAGCCAGCGAATGAGCTGGCCAGGGCTACCAAGTGATTTTTGTACTGGGCTGGGTGATCTGAACCCAGGCCCCTCTAGTCTACTTTAAGCACTTTATATAACATTTGGTGTTGTTGTTGTTGAGTTGCACAGTTGAGTCCGACTCTTTGCGACCCCATGGACCACATCCCGCCAGGCCCTCCTGTTTTCTGTCGTGCTCTGGAGTTTGCTCAACTTCATGTTCATTGCATTGATAACACTGTCTAACCATCTTATCCTTTGCCATCTCCTTCTTCTTTGACCTTCAGTCTTTCCCAGCACCAGGGTCTTCTCCAGTGAGTGCTCCCTTCTCATTTGGTGGCCAAAGTATTTGAACTTCAGCTTCAGTCTCTGGCCTTCCAGGGAACAGTCAGGGTTGATTTCTTTTAGGATTGACTGATTTGATCTCTTTGCAGTCCAAGGGACTCTCAAGAGTCTTCTCCAGCTCCATAATTCAAAAGCATCTGTTCTTCAGCGCTCGGCCTTCCTTACGGTCCAGCTCTCGCAGCCATACATCACTACTGGGAATACCATTGCTTTGACCATGTGGACTTTTGTTGGCAGGGTGATGTCTCTACTTTTTATTATGCTGTCTAGGTTTGCCATAGCTTTATTTCTTTCTTCCTGGGGGCCTTGAGACTGAGGGATTGCAAATTGTTCTGCATCTGCTCTAATGTTGTCAAAAAGAAAATCAAAGGCCACTTTCATTTCTCACATTCCCTCTCATCCACAAAATCACTTTTATAACCCCATGAAACCCAGACTGCTGGTAACCAAATTTGTATTACCTTGCAGAGATCCCTGCCTCTGAGCGCCTAGGGGCATCTCTGTGTTTCTAATCTGTTTCATCTGAATAAACAGTTCTTTCCCTACCCAAAATGTGGCAAGGACAAAGGTTTGTTCATGTGTAGATAAAAAGAAACTTATATCTCCTCAAAAGATCTACACTCAGTTTGAGCAGGTAGTAGGGCAGATATTCTTGTTAAGGCTGAAAAAATTATCAATAAAATTTTGGAAACGGCAGAAACAGCCGAAAATGCGTTTGAAGACACATGGTCAAGATTTTATATTTGGTTTGAAAACTGTTCTATGTTAAAGACTATAATCCATTAGAAATCTTCTGAGGATATCCAAAATATTAATTTTACCTATTTGCAAAAGAGACTTTAAAGCTTTGAGATGGTTTATACAAATGTATTATAAATAAGGCATAAGCATGTTAAATGTTTGAAGCTAAATTTCCCCCCTATTTATGTGTGTATGTTTATGTTTGTTGCGTGTCTGTAAAATAAAGAAAAATTTACTGGGAGGGGGGGAGATTTTCAGGGTATGAACTTTTGAGAAGCAAAGCTCCCTTCCTCAGATAGTTGGCTCAAGGAATCCTGGAGAGGAGACGACTGAGAGGTGCTATGATAACCCTCGTCAAGTACTTGAAGGGCTGTCATATAGAGGATGGTGCAGAGTTGTTTTCTGCTGCCCTAGAACAGGTCGGACCAGAACCAATGGGTTGAAATTAAATCAGAAGAGTTTTCGGCAAAACACTAGGAAGAACTTCCTGACAGAGCGGTTCCTCAATGGAACAGGCTTCCTCAGGAGGTGGTGAGTTCTCCATCTTTGGAGGCCTTTGGATGGCCATCTGACAGCAATGCTGATTCTGTGAACTGAGGCAGATCACGAGAGGGAGGGCAGGAAGGGTTGCACCAGTGATTTGTTCTCATGGCCCTTTCTTACATGCCCAGGGAAATGCCAATCACCACTTTGGGGTCAGGAAGCAATTTTTCTCCAGGTCAGTTTGGCTGGAGATCCTGGAGGTTTTTTGTCACCTTTTGGGCATGGAAGACCAGTTTGGCTGGAGATCCTGGAGGTTTCTTGTCATCCCTGGGTCACAGGTGGGGAGGTATTTGTGAATTTCCTGCACTGTGTAGGGGGTTGAACTAGATGGCCCTGGAGGTCCCTTCCAACTCTATGATTCTATGCTGCCTTGAAATTGTGCTACAGATTCCTTTGCCTTGACCCCGCCTCATAATCATGCTGGCTGGGACGAGGGGAGCATATTCAGCAAGGCCCGTATCTTCCGCAGGAGGTGGGTTGGGTGCCATTGTTTAATCCTTCGCTCAGAGTCCCGAAGCGCCTTAAGGCCTACTCCATTCCGATCCTTGCAACAATACGATTCTTGTTTTGCACTGTGCCGGGAACATGTAAATAACATCTTGAGCGAAATCTCTGGCTCTGTTTCCAGATGACACCCCCGCACCCCTCCCGAGGGCTTGGTTACATAAGGCACTTGGCCAGGAAGCGCCTTACCCGTCGCTCAGAAGTAACTGGCATTTGATAATAGCCTTGATGTGTTCTTTGCTGCAAATTCTACACACCAGCTGCTCTGGAGCGGCTCTCTATCTGTACACTTGGCTTTAGAACAAGTGCTGACTTTTTACGGGTCACAGTATCCTTGTGGAGATAAACTCCATTCTGGAATGAAAGCAACTTTGAAACGTGCGTTGCTGTGGAGCGTAAGTCTTGTGTAGGCACCCATCGAATGTCACAGGTCTCTCCTTCTGGAAGGTTGCCTTTGGGCCTGAGTTAACCCTTAAGCTAAGTACGCCAGAGGAATGCCAAGGTAGATGGTATTGAGATGTAATGATGAAGTTCACTGTGTTGTTTTGGGCCAGTCCCACACTCTCAGCTTAATCTGCCTCACAGGGTGGTTGTTATGAAGGTAAGACAGGGAAGGGAAAGCCATGTTCACCGTTATGCACCTGGAGGACGGGTGAGATGAAAAACATGCTGATTAGATATGTGTTAAGGGTCCCCATTTTCCAGGGATTGCCTATTTCTGGTCTCTGTTCAGGGGAACCCACACTGCTGTTCCATCTTAATTGCTGAGACATTTGAGATCAGATCTTGCACAGTATTTTATGACTTTTGTACTGTTTTAATTTTGTTGTTTTAAGTTGGTTTTAATTGTTACTGTGGATTGTATTAATATTGACGGAACCCATCCTGAGCCTGCTGTGCAGAGAGGGGTGGGATACAAGTCTAATAAAATAAAAATAAAATCAATCAATAAATGATAAACCAGTGTCTTGATTTACTCCCTCCGCACTAGCGTGGTATAGTGGTTAAGACTGGCGGACTCTAATCTGGAGAACCGGGTTTGATTCCCCACTCCTCCTCCACGTGTCCTTTGGCCAGTCACAGTTCTCTCCGAGCTCTCTCAGCCCCCCCCCCGCAACTTCACAGGGTGCCTGTTGTGGGGAGAACATAAGAACAACATAAGAACATAAGAGAAGCCAATGTTGAATCAGGCCAATGGCCCATCTAGTCCAACACTCTGTCACACAGCGGCCAAAATATACCAGGTGCCATCAGGAGGTCCAGCAGTGGGGTCAGGACACCAGAAGCCCTCCCACTGCTGCCCCCTCCAGCACCAAGAATAGAGTGCATCACCTGCCCCAGACTGAGAGTTCCCATCTATACCCTGTGGCTAATAGCCACTGATGGACTTCTGCTCCATATGTTTATCTAATTCCCTCTTGAAACTGTCCATGCTTGCAGCTGCCACCACCTCCTGTGGCAGGAAGGGAAGGTGACTCTAAGCCACTCTCTCCTTCTGGTAGAGAAGAGCAAGGCATAAAAACCAACTCCCTTTCTATTTTTGCTGCTGTTAGAACGTTAGTGTGAATTGTGAGTGATGGCAGCTTTTAGGGGTTCAGAACCCTTCATAGGGAAATAAACTGAGTCTGGGGTACCCCGCGTCTTGTCTCTAGTGCAAATGCCTATGAATGCATGCACACAAACATCGAAGCAGAAGCACCATGTGTTGAGCTGTCTGCCGTCTTTTGAACTCCTGATAAGATAAGTAGGGCTGTTGTGTTGTTCCTTTCTCCTTGAACCAAAATGAGCAAACGTCTTTGTCGTTGCCGAAGCTGTACAGGGGAGGCTGCTACAAGCTTGGCGGATAAGATGTGCAGTACTTGATGGAGATCCTTCGGTACTGTGCAACAGCGTGGTGAATCGGGGCGCCGCTGAAAATGTGGCGTTCCAGCCCGAATTGTACCTTCCCAGTAGGATGCAATTATCTTTAAAATAAAATTTCCGTCGAGCGTGGAGAGGGTGGGCCCATCCTTCTCCTTGCAGTGGCTCCCTTTGAACAAACGTCATGCTACTCAGACCATAATAATTGCTTCTCCCTTATCAGGAGGCGGAGGAGTAATAGGCGCATTGCCTGTCAAAGGGAAATTTAGAATATCTGGCAGCAAATTGCAGCAGGGCAGCCACATTTTGCGATAATATGGTACACTGACTGCGGTATACTCTCTGGTCTTTTCTCATGACGGCTGATCGCTTTGGGTGGGCCCTCTGATAGAGTTGCCAGCCTCCAGGTGGGGGCTGGAGATCTCCTAGGATCACCTCCAGGCCACATAAATCACTTATTTATTTTTTAAAAAGTTATTCCTCTTCAGTGTAGTGGTTAAGTGCGTGGACTCTAATCTGGGAGAACCGGGTTTGATTCCCCACTCCTCCACATGCAGCTGCTGGTGTGACCTTGGGCAACCGTCAGAGCTGTTCTCTCCAGAGTAGTTCTCGAAAGAGCTCTCTCAGCCCCACCTACCTCACAGGGTGTCTGTTGTGGGGAGGGGGAAGGAAAGGCGATTGTAAGCCACTCTGAGACTCCGAATGGAGGGTGAGGTATAAATCCAAACTCCTCTCTTCAATCTCTTCTTTTCCTGGTGGACTGCATGGCATTGTACCCTAGTGAGGCCCCTCCCCTCCCTAAACCCCGCCTTCCCAGGCTCCAGCCTCAGATCTCCAGGTCTTTCTGAATCCGGAGCTGGCAACCCTACCTGGTTGCCAGTTGTGATAGAGGAAAGGGAGCACTGCCTGCCTTAGGGATGTGTGATTCAAAGGATGCTGAAAGTGGGGGACTAGGGGTACAGGATTCCAGCACTCTGGGTTGCCCTGGGGACCCTGGAAACTATATAAGGTGCTGTTGATAGGGTGGCGAGGTCTGGGTTGAAAAATATCTGAAGACTCTGGGGGTGGAGCCAGGAGAGGGCGGGGTTTGGGGAGGGGAGGAGCCTCAGTGTGGTACAATATCACAGAGTCCACCCTTCAAAGCAGCCGTTTTATCCAGGGGAGCTGATCTCTGTCAGCTGGAGATCAGTTGTAACAGCGGGAGATCTCCAGGCCCCACGTGGAGGAGGCTGGCAAGCCTATGCTGTTGATACCTAGTAATATTGCCTATTCTAATCAAGCATTGTGTACATTCTTCTGAATTAAAGGGATCCAGAGAGAATCTTTGTTAAGAGGCCTGTGGTGACACCTGTGTGGGCCTCTAGAGTCTGGCTCCACAAAGGGTTAAGGTCCAAACTGGTGTTCTTTGTTCTCAATTGATTCCTCGCCCGCATGCTTATTCAAAAACACCCGTGTTGTGTGTGCATGTGCCGCCAAGTCACTTCTGACTTAGGGCGACCCTATGAATTAATGACTTCCCCAAACATCCTCTTGTTACTAGCCTTGCCCAGGTCTTGCAAACCGAGGGCCATGGCTGCCTTGACTGAGCCAGTTGATCTCATGCTGGGTCTTTCTCTTAAGTATTCTAAGTGTGTGGGACTCTAATCAGGGAGAACCGGGTTTGATTCCCCACGCCTCCACTTGCAGCTGCTGGATGACCTTGGGCAAGCCATAGTTCTGTCAGAGCTGTCCTTGAAAAAGAGCAGTTTCTGTCAGAGCTCTCTCAGCCCCACCTACCTCGCAGGGTGTCTGTTGTGGGGAGGGGAAGGGAAAGGGAAAGGAGTTTGTAAGCCGCTCTGAGACTCCGAGTGAAGGGTGGTGTATAAATCCAATCTCCTCCTCCTCCTCCTCCTCCTCCTCCTCCTAGTACAGTTGTCTCATCCAGTGAATCTTGTCTTCTCGTGGTGTGACCAGAGTTTGCTAGCCTCAGTTCAGGTAGATAATAGTAAACACAGGGGGTATGTGTAAACAAGTCGTGACAACAAAATTCCTTCAGGCATTTCAGCAAAGTCAAAACTTCCAGGCAACAGAAAACTAGTCCAGTACTCCCAGAACAACTGGAAAGCCTGCAGATATGGTGATGGCTGTTCCCTCTTGAGGGAGGGAGTGCCACTGCTGGGGAAGGGGGTCGCTGCAGAAAAGGCCCTCTGTGTGACATCCCCCCCCAGCAGTTGGTTCAGCCAGTGCAGATGCCCACAGTCTTGCCCCCCTCCAGCAAGGATCTGTGTTGAGGCTCTCAGGCAGTCCCATAACTGTCGTCCTGCGTCGAGAACAGTCGTAATCACTCCAGGGCTCTCAGAGAGCCTCGTCAGCAATCAGCATCGACCAAGAGAGCCACACGACTACGCTATGCCCTGTGTGGCACCTCGCTGAATGCACATAGGATAATACAAGCCCTAGGGGGCAAACGACCTGGTTTGATTTCCTGGAACATGTGGTGGGCACCACATTGGGGAACTGTGCCCAGCTCAGCCAAAGAGCCACATCTAGCTCCTAAGCTACCGGGTATCACTGAGTTAGGGGAAGGGGACTGATGGGGAAGGGGAAATGGCATTCCCCACCAGCCCTCACATTTTAAAATATTTATTCAATTCATTGACACCCCTTCCCCCCCCCTGGGGACCCAAGCAGCTTATATCATTCTTCTTTCCTCCATTTTATCCTCACAACATCCCTGCGAGGTAGGTTAGGCTGAGAGCGTGTGACTGGGCCAAGGTCGTGCAGCAAACTCCCATGGGACAAGTCAGGATTCGAACTGGCGTCTCCCAGATACTAGTCCAACCGTCTTAAGTACTACACCACACTAGTTCTCACTGCCCTACCCGGTCTACCTCTTCTTTCCCTCACTCCCACTGGCTCTACTCTGGTTCCTGCCCACTCTGTGCATGCTACTTTTTTTTTGGGGGGGGGCGTAACAGAATGCCACTCAAGCTCTGGTGCCACTTTTTTTTTTTTTGCCATGTCTGTGCACCCAAGAGGCAGAGGAGAGCGATTTTACTACCTTCTCCCTCCCCAGTGCAGCCTTCTGACGCACGTCACGTGGCTATTATTCCACGTGGGTCCCACGACCTTGGAAATAAACTTTCCTGAAGTTGGAAAGAATGGCTGGGGGGAGAGGGAGGGGTTAAAGCTGGGATAATCAGCAACCTTTAGGGGCATCTGAAGAAGAAGAAGAGATGGGTTTAAACCCCACCCTTCACTAACCAAAGGAGTTTCCGAGTGGCTTACCATCCCTTTCCCTTCCCCTCCTCCCCCACAATAGATACCCTGTGAAGTAGGTGGGGCTGAGAGAGCTCTTTTGAGAACTGTTTGTGAGAGAACAGCTCTGAAAGAACTTGTGACTGACCCAAGGTCACACCAGCAGCTGCATATGGAGAAGTGGGGAATAAAACCCGGTTCTCCCAGATTAGAGTCCAATCTCCTAACCACTACACCAAACTGGCTCTGCTAATAGAGTGCAGGCAGGATCTAACCCGTAGTGGTGAGACACCATCACCCACAAATTAAAAACATTTTTGGTGAAGAGATGCTGGGGATAGCGTTCCTCCCCACCCACCCCCCAAATCAAGCAGGCTCCATTGCAATATCTGGACAATAATTAGGATTTTGGTCACCTTCCCGTCTTCTCTTGCTTCACCTCTGTGGCTCCCCCAGACTTAAAATGGAGTTCTAACACTTCTGTATCTTTTTAAATGTGCGTGTTAATTTCCTCTATTCTTTTAACGATGACAAAAGGGTCTTTCATGGGTGTCCAGAGAGTTTGTTCTAAATGATGTATTATTTATTCAGTGGGTAATGACTCCTTTGTCAATATGTCTTTTGAAGATTTCCGCCCCCCCTCCTCCAGCTTGCGTGCTTTCCTTTAAATTCACACACCACGACTATTTAGAATGTGTATTACAGAGTACATGTGTATTTAGGGACTTGTGTATGTTTTTGTTAATGGGTAATTCATCTTTTTCGCTGTGTATTTAGGGACACTTAAATCTGCGGATTATTCTGCTGTTGAACATTTGCATTAGCGCTACAGTCTGAAAGCAATATAAAGATTTTATAATGTTTGGGGGGGGAGAATGTGCGGGCGGGGTTGTGTTCATCAAGCTGTTTTGTGTTAGGAAGAACTGGAATTGTCTTTGTACCGCAGGCAGACACAACCCGACCACTGAAATGAAGGAAACCCCCCCCCCCAACTCTTTATGGAGGCAGAGAGCAAAAAATTTGCGGCGCTATTAGCAAGTCATGAGCTCGGGCTGATTGCTTGGGACGCTGTGCAGTACGCCAAGGTGAAACTCAGAAAAACAGAATGTCCCCTGACCTGGGCAGCCCAGGCAAGCCTGATCTCTTCAGATCTGGGAAGCTAAGCTGGGCCGACCCTGGCAAGTACTTGGATGTGGGAGACCTCCAAGGAATCCCAGGGCCAGGACGCACAGAGGCAGGCAATAGCAAGCCCCCTCTCTGAAATGTCCAAGTCTTACTAGGGATCTGCAAAAGTCAACCATGACTTTCAGGCATGTGCGCACGCAGACACACACACACAGAGACAAAATACAAACAACCCCCCACTCCAAATGTGGTGTTTGCATCCAGGGCAAGGCACTGCTGCAGCTGTTCCGCAAGGCTGTTTATTCATTTATTTGTTTTACTTATGTCCCGACTTTCTTCCCAGTGGGGACCCAAAGCCGCTTACATCGTTCTCCTCTTTATCCTGACAACAACCCTGTGAGGGAGGCTGGGCTGGGAGAGTGCGGCTGGCCCAAGGTCACCCAGCAAGCTGCCACGGGAATGTGGGGATTCGAACCTGAGTTTCCCAGACTATAACCACTGCACCACACCCTCAACTGTTCCTACTGGCTTGAGGCTAGCTCTTATTCAGTGTGGGGGGCTTGAGAAGAAGTTTGGGCCGTGGGATTAAAATGTAGGCAGCCAGGTTCAGGATGCCTGGGGAAGGGCTGTGGCTCAGTGGAAGAGCATCTGCTTGGCATGCAGAAGATCCCAGACTCAATCCCCGGTATCTCCAGTTAAAGGGATCAATTGGTGGATGATGTGAAAGACCTCTGTTTGAGGCCCTGGAGAGCCACTGCCAGTCTGAGTAGGCAATACCGATCTCAATGGACGAAATATCTGATTTGGTATAAGGCAGCTTCATGATTCCTGTTTCTGCCCTCTGTGCGGTGTTTTCAGAAATCCCATCGGTGTATCGGTTAGATGTCCGGTACAGTGTTGCTTGTACTCCTCCCTTTCCCCCATTTTTCATCTCCATATCCATGAATGGTAGTGCTGCGTTCCCATTCAACGGATGTAAAACTGGGGCCAAACTAGTTGCTTACTCAAATCATACAGTTCTGACCTTGGCAAAGGCATGATTTGAATCCTGGTCTTGCTGCTTTTGCATTCTGTTCCCACATGCTGCGTGCACCACATTATAAAGGTAAAGGTAAAGGTTCCCTTGCTCGAAAGCCAGTCGAATCCAACTCTAGGGTTGCGGTGCTCATCTCCGTTTCAAAGCCGAAGAGCCAGCGCTGTCCAAAGACGTTTCCGTGGTCATGTGGCCGGCATGACTAAAAACCAAGGTGCACGGAACGCTGTTACCTTCCCACCAAAGTGGTACCTACTTATCTACTTGCAATTTCTTGCTTTCGAACTGCTGGTTGGCAGGAGCTGGAACTAGAGATGGGAGCTCATTCCGTCATGCAGCACTCTCAGGTCTCGAACTGCTGAACTACTGACCTTCCACAGCCTGCAGTTCAGCGTCTTAACCACTTGAGCCACCTCAGCTCCACACTATACCAGGACATTAATCAAAACAAAAGCGGGAAGACATTTGGCCTGCAGGGTACTAATCCAATGAATCCCAGTGGAAGCTGCATTGTGCGTTTTCATGGCAAGTTTTTTTTTTTTTTTAAATCATTAACTATTTTTGAGAGAACAGATGCAAGTAGATGTTGATATTTGTATACATTTGGATTATTTCACCGGAAAGATGGGTGCATTGATCGGTCTCATGTTGAGGCTTGTGAAGCATTTTTTTTTCCGGTTGAGAGTGATATTTGCAAAGTGCGGAGAATTAAACATAATTTGTGTCTGCACAGCTGATATACTTTTAAGCTCTTCTATTTTGCCTCCGCCTAATGAGAGTTAAAAGCTATCAATTAACACATAATAAGTGATAAAAACAACAAAATAGTAGACTTGGCACTAGAAGCGATCAGAGGAAACAACAAAACATCTAGCATTAAAAAGGTGTCTTCATCGGGTTTCGGAAAGCTCTCTTGGAGTGCTTTCGCACACACCAAATAAAGCACTTTCATTCCACTTTCAGTACACTTTGCAACTGGATTTTATGGTGTGCAATGGGAAAACCCACTTGCAAATGGCTGCTGAGGTGGATTGAATCTGCATTATTTAGCATGTGTGAACGTGCCCTGTCAGAGGTGTGTGTGTGTGTGATGTGCTGTCAAGTCGTTTCTGACTTACGGCAACCTTATGAATTAATGGCCTCCAGAATGTCCTATCATTAACAGTCTTGTTAAGGACTTGCAGACTGAAAGCATTGAGTCAAGCCATCTCATGTTGAGTCTTCCTCTTTCCCTGCTGCCTAGGCCCACTACATTTGGCAACTGGTATGTAGTGGTTAAGAGCAGCATGGTCAAGAGCAGCGTGGTATACTGGTTTAAAGTGGTGGCCACTAATCTGGAGAACCGGGTTTGATTCCCCACTCTTCCACATGAAGCCAGCTGGGTGCTCTTGGGCCAGTCACAGTTCTCTTAGAACTCTCTCAGAGTCACCTACCTTGAAAAGGTGCCTGTTGTGGGTAGAGGAAGGGAAGGTGATCGTAAGCCGCTCTGAGACTCCTTAGGGTGAAGAAAAGCGGCATATAAAAGCCTACTCTTCTTATTCATATGGGGAATAGACAGTAAGGTTGCTATTGTTTATTCTTCACTTTCTTCTACCACCTTTCCTCCAAGGGTTTCCTTGTTCCCCATATCATCCGTACAACCACCCTGCAAGGCAGATTAGACTGAGAGCCGGTGTCTGGCCCGAGCAGCGTCCCAAGCCTGAGTGTTCCCCAGTCCAAGTCTGGCACTCTGACCACCGCACTGTTGTACCTTACCATACGAAGGTCACTTGAAATGGTACAGCCCCACCCATGAACTGTGTGTGAGACACTTGTCCCCCGTGAGATGCGTGCCCGCGCTTGTCTTTGGAGAGATACTGTGATCAATTACTATTCCTCCGGAATAAAATCTTTAGCTGTCTGATTGTGTCAGTGAGATCAGCTCAAGCTTTGGAGGGTAACGCCAGTACAAAATGAAAATGTAGGAAGCCTCATGCGTAGTCCTGTGTTCTGGGGGGGAAAGTGAAAGGGGAATCTTGGGACTGGGAGCTCCCCATTATTATGCAAACCCTGCGTCCTCTTTTGCATTTCAGGTCCTCTCCAGAGTAAGAGGCCAGGGGGGGCGTCGCTCCCTTCTTGGCAAGCAGCTGGGCTCTCCCGAGTAGAATAATAGCATTTTTCGTTGTCAAAGCCGCTGTCATTTGAGAAGTACTGGAAGATGTCAGGATCAGGACGTGCCAGTCTATTAAGACTTAATTTTCAGCCTTCTGTCTGGTCAACCTTTGCTTGGACGGAGCCCAACGTTGTACGCCTGCTCTGGGAAGCGTGTGTGTGTGAGAGAGAGAGAGCGCAGGCATTGTTTCAAGTGAGGAGAGGCGATAGGCAGCTTTGGTGCCTGGTGAGCCGGGCCAGCGATTGAACTCTCTCCTGTGAATGGCTTCTTCTTCTTTTCCTCCTGTGTGTGGTTTTGGTTTTGGTTTAAAGGCAGACAGAGCCCCTCCTCTTGTCTTACGTAGGTAAGTGCTGCCAAGTCCCCAGCCATTTAGGACGACCCCGGCAAAGGGGCTTCCAAGGCGAGTGAGAAGCGCAAGGCGGTGCACCATTGCCTTTCTCTGCAGGGTCTTCCTTGGCGGTCTCCCATCCAAGTGCCCACCCTGCTTAGCTTAAGAACATAAGATCATAAGAGAAGCCAGTGTTGAATCAGGCCAGTGGCCCATCTAGTCCAACACTCTGTGTCACACAGTGGCCAAAAATACCTGGTGCCATCAGGAGGTCCAGCAGTGGGGCCAGGACACTAGAAGCCCTCCCACTGCTGCCCCCCCCAGCAGCAAGAATAGAGTGCATTGCCTGCCCCACACTGAGAGTTCCTATCTGTACCTTGTGGCCAGTGTTCCCTCTAAGCTGAGTTAGTGTGGGCTAGCTCACAGTTTTTTAGTCTCCTGCTCACACATTTTTGTCTTCGCTCAGGAAGGACGGCTCCAGAGCAAACTAATTTATGCAGCAGCCAAATCTCTGGCTCACAACTTTAATGCCAGTAGCTCACAAAGTAGAATTTTTGCTCACAAGACTCCACAGCTTAGAGGGAACCTTGCTTGTGGCTAATAGCCACTGATGGACTTCCAAGATATGATATGATCCAGTTATACCGTGCCACCTCCCTTCTCCTCTTGTCTCATGGAGGTTCATTTGTTCTTTGCCCTTGCCTGTTGTGCAGATAGTAATAGATTTTCTACTGCTGCTTCCTTGGTCCGGGGCCGCTACACGTGTGGCATGCATGGCAAAGGAAACTTAAAACAAACAAACAAAACAAAGCATTATTTTCCGGATGTGGAGTGTGCATGCAAGTTTCCCCAGTGGTGCAAGTACCAGCTCTCTTTGGCCATATGAGGTCAGGAAAGCAGTGGGGAGGTGTGTGTGTTGGAGACGGAAGATGCATTCCCAGGCATACTACAACTCTGAACTGTGGCACCCATGAGATGTTTGTAATGTGTGAATCGGCACTCAGATTGGGTCATTGCAGCTTGACGTAGACTTTTTTTTTGCCGTCAAGTCGTAGCCGATTCACAGTGACCCCGTAGGGTTAGGGTTCGGAGGTGGCTTGCTGTTACCTGCCTCTGCGTAGCAACCCTGGACTTCCTTGGTGGTCTCCCATCCAAATACTAACCAGGACCAACCCTGCTTAGCTTCCGAGAACTGATGAGATCGGGCTAACCTGGGCTTTGAAGGATCTGCTAGCACAGGGCAAAATTAACAGCACTGTTTCCCTAGGGGTAAAAACCAATGTGTATTTGCTACTGGGTCCATCAAACTCTATAGCTGCTTCTGTCAAGATCAGGCTGCAGCCTGCCTGCTGTAACTTTTGTTTCCTTCAGTTTCCTTTTTCCCATCCCTTTGCTTGCCATGTAAAATTCCTGAGGGTGTGTGTGATCAGAGTGCATGGGGGTAGTAGCCATCCAAGTGTGCCCCAAGAGTCAGTTCACTGGGACTGACCTTGGAGAAGTCTTTGTGCCTGCCTAGCATAGATATGGCACCGTATATCTGTCCATGTTGCCATAGTAACACTGGGGGGGTAGAGGTGACGTATGGGTGTAGGGGAATAGTATGCTTTTACCTGTAACTTGTGAGTTCCCGTGTTTTCCTTCAGTCCTAACCAAAGTCCTAACAGCAAACAATTCTCTAATATAGCATTACACTGCCAATAATGTGTGTGGAGAGTGTCTTAGCTGGGGTTCTGATAGCTTCCTTCTGCATAATCTGGGAGCAGATGATGACTACCCCAGACTACTTGATAAATAGATAGTTTTGCCGGTTCAGAACCAAAGTGAATGTTTGCTAAGTAATCTTAGCCAGCAGTAACTTGATTGGGAGGTGGGGGAGGGGGGAGAAGCAGCAGGGAGCGATGATATTACTTAAAGTAGTAATGGAAAATGATAAACTGCCCCTTGGCTATGCTGTTCTGGCTACAAGAGCCTTGATGTCTCTTGTTAGCAATTTGTATGGGGGCGTGATGCTTTCTCATCAGTGTGTGTGTGTGTGGGGGCTTTGCTGTGGTTTTCAGGGATGGGTGCATGAGACCCTATAACATTAGTCAGCAACTCCTCCAGCAGCAGGTAATCCCAATCAGAAATTCTGTACCCGTGGCAGCTTCCAAGGTCATGGTATTTCTTGTACTACTGTGATATATAGCTGCTTTGGCAAGACAGGCTGAACGCACACTTCTTAAATGCATGCTTAGTTCATGGCGTGTAGGCAGAAGGGCTCTGTTACAAATGGCAGTAAGGGTGGTTTCAGAAATGTCAACAGCAGGGGTCATTTGGAGCAGGAGCGTGCAGGAGCGGAGCTCCGACAGTTAGAAGCATAGGTGGCGGCAAGCCCCGCCCCCAGCTCCCAGCAGGAGCGCAAAGCAGCACATGTAGCATTCCTCCTGGGCCCAGATAGGCTACTCTGGGACTGGAATGACAGCTCCCAGAGTCGAAAGACACTCCCTAGGGGTGAAGCCTGAGCGGTGGGTGTTGCCTTCTGACATACTTCCGGTGATGTCAGGGGGGGTGGCATATGCAAATAAGTTATGCTAATAATTTATGCTAATGAGCTCCTGCACCTCTTTTTCTACCAAATGATCCCTGATCAACAGCATAACATCCGCTCCTGGATCAACTCAAAATTTCTGCCTCTTTTTTGCAGGTGGCTGAGCTCAGGTGTTTAACCATGCAAGAACCTCTACTTTAATTTGCCTCAAATTTTATCTTAGGTAAAATTTGGTGGGAATATACCCTTTGAGAAATTCTGCTAGACTTGCTTAAAAAATCTTTTGAGGATCCATGGCTCAGTGGTAGAGCATCTCCTTGGCATGCAGAAAGTCCCAGGTTCAATCCCCAGTATCCCCAGTTCAAAGGACCAGGTGGGAGGTAAGGTGAAAGACCTCGGCCTGAGACTCTGGAGAGCTGCCATCAGTCAGACAAGACAATCTTGACCACGATTGACCAATGGTCTGATTCAGTATAAGGGAGGTTTTTATATTTGTGTGTTCCAACCAACTGCTTCTGGGAAGCCGAAAAGCAAGTTATAACAGCCTGTTGCTCCCCCTCTCACATCTGATGTTAGATGATGCTATCTGTCTTAAGTATATTGCCTTCTGTTGCCACCGTGTAACTGGTCTTTTCTTTCTTTCTTTTTTTACAATCTTTTTTTTTTGTGAGTATTTGTGTGTGCATGCGTGCCTGGAAGTCATGGTTGAGGGGAGGGGAAGGGAAAGGAGTTTGTAAGCCGCTCTGAGACCCCTTTGGGCAGTGAAGGGTGGGGTATAAATCCAATCTCTTCTTCTTTCTCTCTTCTTCTGGCAACCCCTAGTGAGGCTTGGATGTTTCAGAGAGGTGCCTTGCAATTGCCTGCCCCTGCATCCCAGCCCTGGTATTCCTGGGAAGTCTCCCATCCAAGTACTTGCCAGGGTCAACCCTGCTTAGCTCCCAAGATCTGATGAGATTGAGCTTGCCTGGGCTATCCAGGTTAGGTAAAGGTAAAGATCTCCCTTGCTTGAAAGCCAGTCGAATCTCACTCTAGGGTGTGGTGCTCATCTCCATTTCCAAGCTGAAGAGCTAGCGCTGTCCAAAGACGTTTCCGTGGTCATGTGGCCGGGATAACCAGACGCCGAGGCACACGGAATGCTGTTACCTTCCCACCGAAGCGGTACCTATGTATCTACTTGCAATTTCTTGCTTTTGAACTGCTAGGTTGGCAGGAGCTGGAACCAGAGACGGGAACTCACTCCATCTTGTAGCACTCGGGTCTCGAACTACCATATAAGTGGTCTCGAGGGGCGTGTTCCCTCCACATTTATGCTCTGTCTCCTGAGAAGTTCTGCTGTCCCCACTTAAAATGGTCACCCACTTGCCAAGATGCATGGTGCTTCATTCATTTCAGTAGTGAGTTAGAGGCCA
Source organism: Gekko gecko (assembly GCA_029375565.1). NCBI lineage: Eukaryota > Metazoa > Chordata > Lepidosauria > Squamata > Gekkonidae > Gekko > Gekko gecko. Next base: position 64,450,315 of record JAPDNY010000012.1, on the reverse strand, counting down.
GATGCGTGAGTCAGAGGCCTGTTACGAACAAGGCCAGTTACCTTTACTGATGGCTCTGTGTGTTCGCTTCATTTTTATCCTGACAAGCCTTTTGTGCTCCGGGGCATGTGTAAGAAGAATTAAATGCAACCTGTCAGAGTCCTCTGCAGGTTAAGAGACAAGAGAGATAGTGGAAAGGGATTAAGGATTAAAGGGTGACCGGCAGATCAGCTACACCGGCACATAACGCACACACTAGCACCGGTCTCTTCTGCAGTCGGCTCCTGCCGGCTAAATATTTATGAGGTGTTGCCTGGGATGATTGCAAAGGCGTTCTGAGATTTGTGTGTGTGTCTGAGTAAAGGCAGATGGGGAACCAGAAGCCTTTGATTTGCTGGGTTCCAAAGAGGGTTTATGCATGAGGAGTCGAAGCAATTTGTTTCTCAAAGGTTCTTACTGAAAACACAGCTCAAAATTTTGAGAGGTGATACTTTCCCCGTGTGTCTGGCCTCCGGCTAGTTTTAGAAATCTGTAGAGCTAGCGAAATGGGTAAAGTGAAGGAGCTCTGAATCAGGTGGCTCAGAGGGGAAGAACCTCTGCTTTGCGGGCAGAAGGTCCCAGGTTCAATCCCTGGCATCTCCAGGACCAGGTGGTAGGCGATGAGAAAGAAGGCCAAAGCTATGCTGGGGATTATTAGGAAGGGAATTGAAAACAAATCAGCCAGTATCATCATGCCCCTGTATAAATCATTGGTGCAACCTCATTTGGAATACTGTGTACAGTTCTGGTCACCACATCTCAAAAAGGATATTATAGCATTGGAAAAAGTGCAGAGAAGGGCAACTGGAATGATAAAAGGGTTGGAACACCTTCCCTGTGAAGAAAAGTTAATACGCTAGGGGCTTTTTAGCTTGGAGAAACGATGGCTGAGGGGTGACATGATCGAGGTTTATAAGATTATGAATGGGATTGAGCAGGTTGAGAAAGAAGTCCTTTTCTCCCTTTCTCACAATACAAGAACTCGTGGGCACTCCATGAAATTGCTGAGCAGTCGGGTTAGAACAGATAAAAGGAAATACTTCTTCACCCAAAGAGTGATTAACACATGGAATTCACTGCCACAGGAGGTGGTGGCAGCTACAAGCATGGACAGTTTCAAGAGGGACGTAGATAAACATATGGAGCAGAAGTCCATCAGTGGCTATTAGCCACAGGGTATAGATGGGAACTCTCAGTCTGGGGCAGGTGATGCACTCTATTCTTGGTGCTGGAGGGGGCAGCAGTGGGAGCGCTTCTAGCGTCCTGGCCCCACTGCTGGACCTCCTAATGGCACCTGGTATTTTTGGTCGCTGTGTGACAGAGTGTTGGACTAGATGGACCATTGGCCTGATTCAACATTGGCTTTTCTTATGTTTTCTTATCTCTGCCGGCAGTCTTGCAGAGCAGCTGCCAGTCTGAGTAGACAATATTGACCTTGATGGGCCAAGGGTCTGATTCCGTATAAGGCAGCTTCATGTGTGCTTCCAGCAGTAGGCCAGTCACTCATTCAGATCCTCAGGTTTACTGAAATCCGTAATCAAATCAGATCTCTCTTTTTAAAATGAAAAGCTAAAAAAGCCAAGGTAGAGGGTGGGTCAGATTGGATCAGAATCAGTGCTGGGAGAAGTGAGATTCAAGTCCAGGAGAACCTTAGCAACCAAGAGTTTCAGGGTTTAAGCTTTTGGTAGTCAAACCTCCCTTTGTCATGCATTTAGCTTTGTTTTTGCGGCACATGTGTATACTCAGCACGTGTCAAGTTATTCTCATAGCTAGATTCAGACGGGTTGCCGTGTTGGTCTGAAGCGATAGCACAACGTTTGAGTTGAGTGGCTCCTTTAAGACCAACAAAGTTTAATTCTCAGTATATGCACATGCATGTGCACGCACATGAAAGCTTATATCCAGCATTAAATTTTGATGGTCTTAAAGGTGCCACTCCACTCAAACTTCGTTCTGTTGTCATAGTTGTATGGGCTGTATGGACCCTGGAATTTTCATAGCGGATGGTGCTGGTCTCCCAGGTACACAGTCCAAATGAATGCACATCTGTACAAACAACTGTATGTGCTTGGAACTTGAATGCATGTGCATTCAACATAGGGTCTAATAATGGCCTAGGGAACAGAAAAAAGCTTTATGTGCTTCCCGGAACCTGCCTCCTGTCCAGATGTTACTTTGGACGAATTTGGTATCTTTTTCTAAACCTGATTCCTTTATCTTCCCCAACTTTAATCTTTGCTTTCAAACCTGCTTTGTGTGTGTTACAGGAAAGTCTTTGCCAAAATAATCAGATGGTAGGAGGACTGGAGGCAGTTTCACACCTCACAGCAGCTGTGTGGATGCAACCCCCATGTGCAGTTGAGGCCTGAGGCTTGCCGCAGTTGAGCCATAACGATTTCCTTCCTTTCTGGTTTGCAGGTGTCGAAACTCACCTTCCATTTAAGGCAGTTTTCTCTTCTTGTTGCAAATTTTGCTGCCCTTCGAAAATCTCAGTAACAAACCACAGTTTGCTCCCACCCTGACTCTGGTTCAGGATGGACAAATGGAAATACTTATTGACACAGCATGTGATTAAAATGTGGAATTCACTGCCAGGGGATGCAGTGATGACCACAGGCATAGATGGCTTTAGAGGGGGATTAGAAGGATAGGTCTATCAGTGGCCACTAGCCATGGTGTTAGGAGAACCTGCCTAGACAGAGGCAGTCAACCTCTGAATCCCAGTATCAGGAGGCAGCATCAGGGGAAGACCTTAACCTATATGCCCTGTTGCTGGACCTTCACAGGAACTGGTTGGCCGCTGTGTGAGACAGCATGCTGTACTAGATAGACCACTGGTCTCATCCAGCAGGGCTCTTCATAGGTTCTTATGATTCAGCCTTCACCATAAACTGGGTTTCCTTCCTTCCTTCCTTCCTTCCTTCCCTCTCCCTCTCTCTCTCTCTCCCTCTCTCCCTCTCTCCCTTCCTTCCTTCCTTCCTTCCCTCTCCCTCTCCCTCTCCCTCTCCCTCTCCCCCTTCCTTCCCTCCTTCCTTCCTTCCTTCCTTCCTTCCTTCCTTCCTTCCTTCCTTCCTCCCCAAACAAAATCTTTGTCTTGGTTCTGGTTTTGCAAGCAAGGGAAGGAAAGAGAGTACACAGGCCCATAGGCTTCCCGGCTCATCCTCATCATGAATAAACCAGAGTTTGTTTGTGACTCCTGAATGCCGTCCCGGTGTTAGAACCTGTGAGCAGCGGCCTCCCCCAGTGCTTGTGTGCCTGGAGGGGGATCTGCAGAGGTGCGTCCTTAATTGGAGTGGGAAGGAAATCCAGGGCCGAGCTTTGCAAGTGCTGCTCTTTTGAAAGCATTTCTCGCTTGTTCTGCCACTTAATTTAGCAAGGGAAGCTGGTCTTGCCGAGCCACGCTTGGCGGGTAGGGGTGAGACGTAAGGCTTTCTAGCCGAGCAGGATCAATACAGACAAAGGCTGATTAAGACTATATAAGTAATGGGGCATGCCTTGCACATTCCTTTAACTCTCCCGCCGATCCCATTTGGTGTGCATTGTTCCCTTTTGCTCTTAGATTATCTTTAATGTTAAAGGAATCCAATTCCATCATGTTAAGATTAGGTTGCCCTGCTGGGCAGAGCGAGAGCGCCAGATGCCGACCGCTTCAAAGGCGCGGGAACAATTCTGCCTGCTTGGTTTAGTTTTGCGGGGGATTTATTAGAAAGGCTGCTTTGTGCAGTACTGTAGGCCAGGCATGTCTAATTGGCTTTTTAACCAGTGTGGTGTAGTGGCCAGAGGGGTGGGTGGCGACTGGAGATTCCCGGGTTTTCAAGAGAGACTGGACAACCATCTTTTGGGTATGTTGTAGGTATGTAGGGGTTTCGCTGTGTTCCTGCAGAGTGCAGGGGTTGGACGAGATGGCCTGCAAGGTCCCTTCCAACTCTAACATTCTATGATTCTGTGGTTCAAATCCTCACACTCTCAGCCTCTCTCTCTTCTTGGCATTGCTGTGAGAATGAAATGGGTTGGGAGTAGAACCAAAGTATGCCTCTCCTTGAGCTCCCTGGAAGAAGGATGAACTTAGGCAGCTCATGAGAGGGAGGGCAGGAAGGGTTGCATCCGTGCTTAGTTCTCGTGGCCCTTTCTTACACGCCCAGGGAAATGTGGATCACCACTTTGGGGTCAGGAAGCGGTTTTTCTCCAGGCCAGTTTGGCTGGGGATCCTAGAGGGGTTTTCTTCTGGGCATGGAACAGGGGTCACTGGGGGCGTGGGGGGTATTTCTGAATTTCCTGCATTGTTCAGGGGTCGGACTAGATGACCCTGGAGGTCCCTTCCAACTCTCTGATTCATCTATATAGAAAGGGACAACATTGCATTAACTATGCAACCCGATTAAAATGTGACAGGCATAGCATGAGCTAGGGAAACTGCTTTCCGGTCTGCTAGTAAGCTCACCATAAGCAAGGTCGGTACGTGAAAGGGGGGGGCCATCCAAGGAAAACTGCAGAGGAAGGAAGTGGCAGACTGCCTCTGCTTCTCACTTGCTTTGAAAGCCCCTTGCTGGGGTTGCCATAAGTTGGCTGGGACTTGATGTCACTTCACACACACACACCCCTTGCCTGTGCATATGCTAAATAGGGTCAAAATGCATTCCCCCTTTGCAGTAATTTAGAAAGCATGTATTCCTGTGTTTTGCCCTGGCAGCTGTTTGCACCATTCATCCCTTCTATTAGAGTTCTCCCCCCACCCCATCCCAAATGAACCACTATGAGCCTGCATCTCAGTAGCAGAGTGTTGCTTTTTATATAGAAGGCCCCACATTCAGACTGGGCTATTCATCCTTTGAAAATGTGAGCATGGCACCGGTTGTACTGCCTGAGCATGACACCGGTTGTACTAGATGACGCCGAGCTAGATGGGCCAGTGGTCTGGGAGCCAGAGTGCTAGAGCAGGCAAGAACTGAGGAGACCCCAGTTCAAATTTCCACCCAGCCACAAAGCTCACTGAGCTATGCTGAGCCAGTCACGTTTTTCCCAGCTTGGCCTTGAGGGGCAGACTGTGGTTCATTGGTAGAACATCTGCTTGGCACATAGAAGGCCCCAGATTGAATCCTTGGTATCTCCAGTTTAAAAAGACCAGGAAGCAGGTGATATGAAAGACCTCACTACCCAAGACCCTGGAGAGCTGCTGCCAGTCTGAGTCGACAACACTGTCCTTGTTGGACCGAGGGTCTGAGTCAGTAGAAGGCAGCTTCGTGTGACCTACCTCACAGGATGGTTCTGAAGATAAAATGGAGGAGGGGAGAACCATCTACTAGGCTTGGCTGACGAGAGCATTCGTTGGAGAAAGAGTGAGATTAAAATGTTATGATAGAAGAAGAAGAGGAAGAGGAGGGGGAGATTGGATTTATACCCCATCGTTCACTCAGAGTCTCAGAGCGGCATACAATCTCCTTTCCCTTCCCCTCCTCACAACAGACACCCTGTGAGGCAGGTGGGGCTGAGAGAGCTCTGACAGAAACTGCTCTTTTTTTCAAGAACACCTCTGACAGAACTATGGCTTGCCCAAGGTCATCCAGCGGCTACAAGTGGAGGAGTGGGGAATCAAACCCGGTTCTCCCAGATCAGAGTCTGCCCACTTCACCACTACACCAAGTAGTATCGGGCAAGTTCGTGTGTCCCACAAGTTGGACCTGCTCCAGACTGAGAAGCATCACATGTCCTTCCTTGCTTATCCCATCAAGCTCCCCAAGGCTTTTATGGGGGGGGGAGAGCATCTGAACAAAAGGACGTCTCCGCAGCGATTGGCTGTTGAGTACATCCAGCCAGCTGGGCCCTTTCAGCAAAAGTACCCTTTCCACAATGGGCCCAACAGGCTTTCCTTAATCGATTCCCCCCCCACACTTCTTTCCCCAGCAGCAGGTGGGTTGAGACTTCCAATTCAGGGGTGGTTTGCCCTTGCCTGCCTCTTTGGTACAACCCTGGAATTCCTGGGTGGTCTCCCATCCCAAATACTAAGGAGGGCCGACCCCACCTAGCTTCTAAGGTCTGCCGAGATCGGGCTAGCTTGGCTTATCCAGGTCAGGGCAAAGGGGCCTTTAGCTGTTTATTTTTATTGCTTGTCCCCAGAGGTCACCGTGGCTGCTGAGAATACTTTTGGAAAGATTCCCATTCCATCATAGGCTGTGGAATTTCACAAGCCAGCCGTCTGTCTACAAGGGGGGGATTGTCACTATACGCGTTCCCTGTGATTTGTCACCACCAGTTCTGGGTTTGCTGGGGCTGTGATAGACAGGCTTATCAGTGTCTGACAAGGAAGGAGCGGATGAGTGAGCCCAGTGACAGAAAGAGCCTCCTCACTGGTGGTCTGGGAAACATGGGATTCACAGTGTGAGCACAGGCTGCCTCTTCCTCCTCCTCCTCTTCTCAGACTTCACAGGCCTCCCTGAAAGCTCCTCTCCCAGGGGTGGGGTCAGGAGACGAATCTGCAAGAGTGATGCTGCTTCAGTTTTTCGATTAAAAGTGTAGCATATGGTCCAAGCGTCCCTATTTTATCAAGGGTAGGAACCAGAAAACGCAGGCTGTTCTCGACAAATCGCTCTGTTTTGTCCCTGTTCTGTTGCTAAAATTAGTAAGAACATAAGAAGAGCCCTGGTGGATCAGACTGATATTCCATCTAGTCCAGGATCCTGTCTCACACAGTGGCCAACCAGTTCCTCTGGAGGGCCAACAACAGGGCATAGAGGCCGAGACCTTCCCCTGAGGTTGCCTCCTGGCTCTGGGATTCAGAGGTTGACTGCCTCTGGATGTGGAGGTTTCCCTTAGTCACCATGGCTAGTAGCCATTGCTAGACTTATCCTCCATGAATCTACCTAGTCCCCTTTGAAAACCATTTATTCTTGTGGCCATCATTACAGTCTCTGACAGCGAATTCCACATTTTAATCACTCTCAGTTATCTTTTAGAATTAAAGTTTAAATAAATAACTCTACATGAAGTTGCCTTATACTAAATCAGACCTTTGGTCCATCAAAGTCAGGATCGTGTACTCAGGGTGTCAGGGAGAGGTCTTTAGCATCACCTACTGCAAGATCATTTAACTGGAGGTGCCAGGGATTGAACCTGGGGACCTTCAGCTTGCCAGACAGAAGCTCTTGCCACTGAGCCACAGGCTCTCCCCATCTTTACACAACTAACATTTATGGTCCTTTCTTTAACCAAACTGCCTCTCCCAAAGAACGTGCCCTGGTGTGAATAGCCAAAGGCTGTCAAGGCTAGCAAAAGAAAGTTTTTTTAAAAAAATTGCAGAGTAGACATCAAAACGTGTGCGTTCGTGTGTGCCTTTGCACGTAAGTGCAAAAACACAAGATTCAGTTAAGTAAGAATACATTTAAAATAACGGAGTATTAACATTTTAGACTATATCATCAGAGAGGCCTTGACTTAGATGGTCCTGGATGGCCTGCTAAGCCAAGCTAAGCAGGGTCAGCCCCGGTTAGTACTTGAATGGGAGACCACCTAGGAATTAGGAGTTATGTTGTTTTATATTGTGTTTTTAATCTGGTTTTAATTGTATTGTATTTTATACAGGGAGGGCAGGCTATAAATCCAAATAAATAAAGATTAAAAAAAATAAAAGTCCTGGATTGCTATGCAGAGGCAGGCACTGGCAAACCACCTCCGGGCATCTCTTGACTTGAAAACCCTGCGCAGTCACCATAAACCAGCTATGACTTGATGGCACATTCTACCCATCCTTGGAGAAAGCGAACACTTCCTGTATATGGTACATGAAGGTGCAGAGATGAAGTACTTTTCTCCCTTTCTCACAATACAAGAACTCGTGGGCACTCAATGAAATTGCTGAGTGGTCGGGTTAGAACAGATAAAAGGAAGTACTTCTTCACCCAAAGAGTGATTAACATATGGAATTCACTGCCACAGGAAGTGGTGGCAGCTACACGCATGGACAGTTTCAAGAGGGAATTAGATAAACAGATGGAGCAGAAGTCCATCAGTGGCTATTAGCCACAGGGTATAGATAGGAACTCTCAGTCTGGGGCAGGTGATGCACTCTATTCTTGGTGCTGGGGGGGCAACAGTCAGTGGGAGGGCTTCTAGTGTCCTGGCCCCACTGCTGGACCTCCTGATGTCACCTGGTATTTTTGGCCGCTGTGTGACAGAGTGTTGGACTAGATGGGCCGTTGGCCTGATTCAACATTGGCTTCTCTTATGTTCTTATGTAAACTGTAGCAGCGAGAGATATAAGGCAGCCATTTAATATGGGAGGTTTAATGTGTTGCAAAATGCGTCATTAAGATTTTTGGTGCACAGTCCTGTGCTACACTCCAAGCCCGTTGATTTCACTGGGTCTAGGCTGGACTAACTCTGCACCGCTAGTGTGAGCTGAGCATTCGTTCTTCCGGGTTCAGATTCTCCCCACCTCCAAGTCCCCTAGAAGTGAAATCTCGGGAGCAGGAACAGGCAGGCACAGCATCTCTGGAGTCATTGCATATACATGAACTGAAAGGCACCATGCGGAGCCTTGCCGCTTCACACGCCACAGCTGCTGAGATATATTTCGAACTGTTGATAACCTATTGTAGGGCAATTATTTTTTACTGTCATATCTTTAACCAAACCATCCAGGCTTTTAAATCTATAGATGGCAGGCAATTGCACAGCAAATGGATGCAGAAGGCGGAATGGGAATTTTCAGCACTGGGTAACGGTGTATGCGCTTGTGTCGGGGACTGCACAGCGGTCCTGAGAATTCTGGTCTTACAGCCAAGTCTCTGCTTTTGTCTATGAAATGCTGGAGGCTATACTCTTTGATATGCCCACCTGTGGCTCTTCCGAGCACCATGCCCCAGCATGGCACCTGCTCCATGTTTCAGGGAAGTGGAAGTGGGTAAGGCCCTTGCCCCTGTCGGATTTGTGGTTGGCAGGTGCTTCCCTTCCTTAAAACAGCCAGAGGAAGAGGGTAAGCTTTGAGCCTTCCAGAGATGGAGGTCTCATACCAGGGATGGAAGTAAACATGGCTCTTTTGGTTGATAGTAATTGTGAAAGTGGCTCCCTGTGAGCTGTGGACTGAATACTGTTCCCATCGAGTATTGTTTTCTTTTCCAGATCTGTGTGGGTCTGTAAAGTCAAGTCAGAGCTGACTTGTGGGTTTTCACATAGGGTTTTCACCATAGGGTTTTCAAGGCAAGAGACTAAAAGAGGTGGCTTGCCATTGCTTGCATTTGCAGAGCAACCCAGGAATTCCTTGATGGTTGCCTATCCAGGGTTGATCCTGCTTAGCTTCTGGGATCTGATGAGATCAGGCTAGCCTGGGCAATATCTCTGCAAAAGCTGTATGTAGGGTTGCCAGGTCTCTCTGACCTGCCAACAGGGGATGGGGGGGAAGAACTTACCAGGAGCAAGGGTGGACGCTGAAAATATATACAACATGCCTATTTGACCTGGAATGACGTAGGCAAGTTGTGGACATTGGGGGTGACGCTCTGGTTTTTGGGCAAAATTGTATGGTAGAATTAGCTTCTACCATAGAGTTTTGCCTCAAAACCAGAGCGTCACCCCCATGTCACTGACATGCCTACATCACTTCTGGGTCACATAGGCACGTCACATTTGTTTCTGGCCTCTTGCCTGTTGAGGGTAGGTGACTGGAGTGGCAGAGAGGAGCGCCTGAAACTGGGGGACGCCCACCCACACCGGGTGGTCTGGCATCCCTGGCTGTATGGCTGTACTGCAATGTCTTGTTTTGCCAATGGGATGTGTCCCTGAAGAACCCTTCACTGGACTCATTTTGCGGGAGATTAACAGCGCCATCCTAAGCACACTTTCTTGGGAGTAAGCAGCACTGAATAGACTTGAGTCGGATCCTGAGTAGATCTGCTTAGGAATTTCCTACATCGAAGGGAGTCTCATGTGAGCAATTGCATGAATCCGGCATGCAAGTCTGCCATACAATGAGCATGCACATGGCTTGAATTTGCAGCAAAAGGAATCTCCGGCAGCAGGCACGTTTAAGTATACATGCACATAGCCAGGTGTGGTGTTTGCACCATTTTGTCTGCCCTGACCTGGATGCCCCAGGCTAGTCTGATCTCATCTGATCTAGGAAGCTAAGCGGGATCAGCCCTGGTTAGTATTTGGATGGGAGACCAGCAAGGAAGTCCAGGGTTGCTGTGCAGATGACAAAACCACCTCTGAACATCTCTTGCCTTGAAAACCCTCCGGGGTTGCCATAAGCTGTGACTTGATGGCGCTTTCCACCACCAGTCTTTTCTCCAAGAGGATAGGCAGCATTGTTGGCCCGTGGGGGGTAGGGATCCAGAGCTGTAATCTTTTTATTATGACCAACCCAAAGCTATCACAAAATAGTCAAGCCAGGCTTTGAGTCTGCTAGAGTTCATCGTCTGTCTGGTTGTTATGTACAAGAAACTTGGGGTGGGAGAAAAAGGGTGTTTCAAGGCCAGGTGCAAAATCCTGACGCCTACCCTTTAGCTTTCTTAAAATGGAGCCTGGGAAGCACTTCTGGGTGCAGAGCAGATTTCAAGATGCACCAGCCGCTCTTGGGACAGAGAGGCAAAAGACTGAGCATCTCCCTCTGAACACATAAAAGCGAACAGTTCATTAGAAACCCAGCTCAGACCCGTTCAGAGCTCTCAGGTGGCTATAAGGCTGGAAGCGTCAGACAAACAGCACGGTCCCTCTATTCCCAAGGCTTCTCTCAGCATAATTCCATCGTAGGCTCCTTTGTGAGGATTCACTTGTTTGCACAGCACTCTTCCCCCTGACGGGAAAATCATGGCCTGTGTCAGATTGCTTTATTTCGATATTGCTTTTTCTTGTTAAAAAAAAATTCAAGCAATGAACAATACAATCAAACGCAACCGGAGAAATACAAATCAGAGCCATCACACTTGAAAAGAGAAGGCAATCCACATTCCCAGCGTGTCTCTTTTGGCTGCGTGGATTTATTCTTAGCCTCGCTTTTAATAGTAAGGGAAGGAAATTTTAATTTTTCATGATGGATTCTTTTATTGTCACTATAAGCATGTACGAGGGGTTCGGCGATAATCGCGCTGCCTTGTGTGGGTTTTAAATATCTATCTGGCAATCTATATGCGTGTTCTCCCAGAAGTGTTTAACTGTGGGCTGAGCCGAGCGATCTTTTCCCTGTAGCTTCTCCAGCGATGCACTTTTGGTGCAGTGTGTGTACAGAGGCTAAGACCTGCTGTTTACCTGCTACCCGAGACAGGGACTGCTTCATGTCATCCTGAATTAGTTTTGCCATGGCTGAAGGGGAGGCTTGGAGCTCAAGACAGCACTGGAGAGAATATAGAAAATTCACTCCTGACCAAATCGGTACCAGTGCACCAAGCCGTGGAAGGATTGCTGTGTGCTGGATGGGTAGCTTTATTGTCTAAAAAAAGAATGCAAATCCAATTATCAATGCTCCTCTGTTGCAGTACTCTATTTTACTTGGTTTTAATGATTGTCTTGATCACTTTATAAAATTCTCCCTGCCTTTGTTTCCCCCCACCCAAATTGTCCCATTGTCTAAAATAAGAAATGGAAAAATCCTACCTGGGAAATGTTGTCAAAAAAATGGCAGGGAGGGGGAAATTGTCTCCTTCTTGATGCCTTTTCTATCAAGCCATCGTTCATCAGAATCAAATACATACAGACTTAACTGCCTCTTTCCCTCTTGGCAATTAGCAAGATCTGGTGGTTAATCTTTTATGTGCATACAGAAGCAAAATCCACACATGCCATTGCTAGGGGGATTGGATTTCCAAACACTTCTGAGTCCCACTCCCAGATTCCCTTCTCATTTGCTGGACAAATCCAGATTACTTAGTCTCGTGCTGCTTTGAATACAAGAGTGGGGTTAATGGGCTTTCTTCTAGGGGTGTATATTACAGGCCCACACAGAATTTCCCTTCAGAGGTTGGCTTAAGCCATGATGCTTTTTGCCAAGAGCACGCCAACTTCCTTATCTGGCTTTGTTGTAACTGGAGGATATCAGAGCTACCTTGCCAGAAAATATCAGTGTCAGTACCTCCATGGGCAAATGACCAACATCAGAGAAGACTGCAGTTCTTTTTTAGGAGACCCGTTGTTATCGTCCACCCAGTTCTTCTTCCCTGTGGTACTTTAATACAGCTTATTGCAGTATGTCAAGATTCATGGGTGCCAGTTGGCAGGATGGGTGATGGGGGTTGCCAGCTTTTCATGTCAAAATACTGGCGTCTTGTGTGGAGGCAGGGAAGGAAGAGCCTGGGAGGCAAAGGCTGAAGTTGAGCCAGGATGTAGGAAGTTTTGAGTGATGAGATCTGATGAGCAGAATCATGACCCACTTTGGCATGTTGGGGTGGATTTCACTGGCCATTTCAACCTTCAGTGTTGGTAGCCTGACAGAACCAGTAGAAACCCTGGCAAAACCTGTTTGTGAGTTGAGATCATCACCTTTCTGTAGAAGTTTCTGTCTTTAGAAGGAGGTTGGTTGGGACTTAGGTAGCCACCAGGCGAGTATATATGATGTACTCAAACCTTTGGTGCTTTAATGTTTTGTGATATGTGTTGCTTCCACTCTTGACATCCTAGGACTGTCATTCTTACTAATTTTGGTTCTATTGCTTTTTTCCCCATTGCTATTTAGTGGGTTTTTATATTATATGTAAGTATGTGTGTATATACATGTTGACTGTAAGCTGCCTTAAACTGGACCTTTGTTGCACAAAGACAGCCTGTACTCTTCCCCAGTGAATGCATACCATGGCCTTTCTCCCTAACTGATCACTACCTTTGGACTGGCATCTGCCTTGATTACTTCCACTGATGCATTTAAACATTTGGGAATAAATACCCTATTCACTCTTGCACTGAATTGATCGTGTACTTCATTCCCACTCTCTTGTACATCAGGTGCCTTATTTAGATCGGGGAGCCTGCGGGCTGGGCCGGTGTCATGTTTTCGTTTTCTTATGTATCACACCTGGTTCAGTCAATAGTTGCTCTGCCTTTCTGGTGTCATTCTCATTGCTTTGGCTAAAGCCAAGCATTTTCTCGCCCGGCCTAATGCAATGATAAAAGCCCCCAGGTCTCTTCCCATCTAAGCAGCAGCCTTAACATGTAACTAGGGATTTGAAGGGGGTGGGAAGTAGCTGGAAATGCCTTTTGATTTAGAAGTTTATCACGCTGCCTCCAGCATCTCCCAATTGTCTTCCTGTAAAAGACCAGACTGACTTTTATTTCTAAAGTTGGCCTTGCTTTTTTATTTTTTTAAAAAAAGCCTTTAAGAGCATAGCTTTGGCCGCAGATAAAGAGGAGACTTTCCTTTGAACTTCACAGCAGAGGGTACTATTTGCGCATGATGGCTCGGTGTTTACATGGCCCTTGGCCAGTCGTTCAGAGAGACCCTCTGATTTTATCCTCATGCGTCTCTCTCTCCATTTCAAGCAACCCTGTAAACTTCCCTTGTTCAAACAGATTCTTTAATCTCACTATATTTGACCCTGACACAGAGCCTCTTTCTCTACCTCTCCGTTTGTTTGCAAGAGTTTATTATTTTTAAAAAATATATTGTTTTGAATGGAGCTTCTTTTCCCAGGTTTGCTATTGTAATAATCAAATAGCTGCTCCCAGGAGTCCGCTTGAAGTGGTTGCTCCTTGTGTGTAAAGTGATTAAGATTCACAAAATTAGAAGCAGGGGTTCCTGTGGGGAACCTGTACTTTGAAATACTCGAAACCGGCTCTCCTAGCCAGTTAGCAAGGGGAGGGATGCCTTTCCCAGATAAGGCCCACTTAGTTGCTTAGCAACAGGCTCAGCCGAGATGGAGACTGGCAAAGGAGGCCTTGCTGGGCCCACTTGTGGAGATTCTCCTCAGCCTGTCAATCTGGAGAGGGCAAAGTTGGTTCCATTTTTTGTGTGTTTGGCCTCTTGGAGGTGAATATTTTTACTTCTTGTCAAGCAGAGGCAAAGTGAAGAATGCAAAAGGCTCAGGAGTCTTGATAGACGGTGGGGTACGCTAGTGGCTGACAGACAAGACCTGAACTCCCCTTTTGAGCTTCCACAGAGCAACAAAATGGCGGGCCAGTGGCGCATCTTTGTACATACGGAGGTTTTTCAGATGCTCATTCTGCTTCCTCGTCTTGTTCTAATTTTTGATTTACTTGATTTATGCCATACTTTTCTCCCCAATGGGGACTCAAAGCTGTTTGCATACTTCTCCCCTTCTCCATTCTCACAACAACCCTATGAGGTTAGGTTAGGCTAAATGTGTGTGACTGGCTGAAGGTCACCAAGCAAACTCCCATGGGTCCCCTAAATCCGAGTCTGAAACGCTAGCTACTAGATCACACTGGCACCCGTGTGCTTCTGAAGTCCTCGTTGTGTTGTGTATTGTGTATTTTATCAAGGGCTCAAAGTATTGCTTTGTGACTGGGGGAAGGAGGCCATGAAGCAGTTTTTGAACCCCAGACTTCATGTGATGTAGGATTGGAACTCCTGCTAATTTTCTTTGACATTAATTAATTTATTTAATTCATTTATACTCGCCTTTCTTTGACATTAATTAATTTATTTAATTCATTTATACCCCCCAAGCAGCTTAAATCATTCTCCTCTCCTCCATTTTTATCTTCACAGCACCCCTGTGAGGTAGGTTAGGCTGAGAGAGTGTGACTGGCCCAAGGTCACCCAAGCTTCCATGGCACAAGCGGGGATTCGAACCTGGGTCTCCCAGATACTAGTCCAGCACTCTTAACCACTCTACTACACTGGCTCCCGTGGGGATATACAATATGGACAGAAGAAAGGGAAGCTCTCCCCCTCTGCTGTTTTTCCCAGTCAAGAATTCTTTTCTCAGTGTTGCTTTTAGCCTATCAAGTAGAAAAATACCCATACCTCCTCCCGAAAAGTGGCACAAAGAGCAGCATTTTCGATCAAGGAAATACCTAAAATATCAGGGAAAGAGTGCAGAGGAAAGAGCTACGCTCCCCCCCCCCCACTTTTCCCAGGGCTGTGCTCCCAGTACATGATTGCTTTTTAGGGACAAAAGACGTGTTAGCTGTAATTGCAGAGCTAGGACATCGCTTTCCATTTCAGTCAAAGATATTTGTAGGGGAGCCGTTTCGGTATGACTGAGAGCACTGGTGCAGAGAAAGCTATTGCCTGCTATTGACTAGGCCTGCTATTGACATTCAGCGTGATCAATTGGGGGGGGGGCAGACGTTCTAGTTGCCAGCTCCAAGTTGGGAATCTCCTGGAGATTTGGGAGTGGAGCCTGGGGAGGACAGGGACCTCAGTGGGGTACAGGAGCCCACCCTCCAAAACATCCATTTTCTCCAGGGGAATGATCTCTGCAGTATGGAGATGAGCTGTACTTCTGGGATATCCCCAGACCCCACCTGGAGGCTGGCATCCCTACTATGATCAGGCATTTTCTGGGGACGACTGATGGCCAGAGACTCTCCTGCTGCTGCTGCGACTCTACGACTTCCCAATTTTTGTTGGTCACCCACCAGGCTCATTATGGGATGGCAGTGGTGAGAGTGAGGAGGTACCATTGCACACCTTCCCTCGGATTCAGGATCCATAGTGGGCAAGGAAGAACGGCTGCAGAGAGAGAGGCGGGGCTACTGCAGTGAAGCAGGATGGAACATCTCGGCCCCACTGCGTACCCATGGGGCTATGGCCACTACTCCTTCATTAACACAAGGGGATAATCACTGCCCGGCTCTTAAGCAGTCATATTTGAAAAGGAGCCCTGCAACAGGGCCTCTTTTCTAATCAGGTACATGATTAGAAGTGTGGTAGTTAGTTGGCCTAGGCTTCAGTATACTTAATGGTTCATCCAGTCCCGTCTGCCCACAGACTTGGGAATCTTCCCTTTGCTGTCACTCCCATTATAGAAAGAAGGCACGGGACTACAGGGAGGATTTGATTGCACCTGCTTCTCTGCTGTCTTTCTCCACAGTCAGTTACTGCCCTGTCAGCTAAGCCTGCCCAGGCTTGTATTTCACGTTCTTGAGTAACTGAATCACATTCCGATTCAGCATATGTTGGAGTGTTTTGCTTAATTTAAACTCCTTTAGGCCTTTTACAGCCAAGCTGGAGAAGGCTTTGCCTATTGCTCCATCTGTAACAAAACAAAATGCCACAATTCCCTCAGGGGTTTTCAAGAAAGAAACGGTTGGATGGCTCAGCTCTAGTTAGGTTGTTGGGCATGGCCTGGCTACCAGGAGGAGACTGGCAGTGGGGACATCAGTGACATTGTGACATCACTTCTGTGGAAAGCCGAAGTGAAGTCAGTCCTCTCTAGGAATCACCAGAAACACTGTTGTTTTACCATGGAGTTTCCAGTGATTCCTGGAGAGGACTGATGCCACTTCTGTGAGTCCCCCCCCCCCCAAGTGACATCATGAAGTTGAGCGGAGAACCATTTTGTTGTTATTTTTTCTCTTGCCATTGCTCTGAGCGGTGGCAGAAAATGGGAGCTGCCCAGAGCTTAGCAGCAGTAGCTCTGGTTCATGTTCATCAAAACAACCACTATCAACTTTACCTTATACTAAGGGGTGTCCCACACATTTCTGGGACTGACCTATAGGGGACCCAGTTGTTCTTTTACCTTTTACCCAACTGATCCTTCATTTCTTTAGGCAAATAGGGGAGATACTTTGTCGTCGTCCCCTCATACATTTCCCATAGCCTGTCCAAAATGTCTCTTTTGTTGTTTCGGGTGGGTGGGATGGGATTCACCAACTGACATAGCACTGGGAATGAAGGGTCAGTATGGTATGATTTACAATGCTGTGTGTAGAGTCTAACGGCATTCTCTTGGTTTAAACTACCTTGCAGAGTTGTTCAGAGGATAAAATGGGATACCTGTCCTGAATTATGCAAAGAAGGACAGTCTGCAGATATAAGTATTATGAAATGAAAGGGGAGCAGCAGAGACATTAGTGGGGATAATATTCCTTGGTAACTTCATACCTTAGCGATTAACACAGAGGGCATCGCCAGTCTTCCATCAAGCAAGGCGTTCTGTGTTCAGAGCTTTTGTGCACAGTACTGTTTCTTGAAGTGCAAAGGCAGAGAGCATTGCACTTTGAAAAGTATGCCTGGGATCACACCATGTGCAGCCCAGCCACTGGAGATGGTGTCAGTGTGCAGTCTGGTTCATACTGCTGTTTCTCTATGCAGTTCTGTTTGTGCGAACCTGTCCTAAGAGTATGTAACGCAAATAGTTGTATCTCCACATATGCAGCCTGGAGGGGCTCTTCCCCCCTCTTCTGGCAGCCCTCTACCTCCCCCCGATGTTGTTCTTGGGGTCGCCTGGGAGGAGCACTTCAAGGGCATTTTGGGTTGTTTCAGGAGAGGGTTTGTGCTTCTGTGGCACAGGATTTAGACGGGACCCAACCCAAAGCATTCTTAGTTGGTGCACTGGACTCCTCTCTCCCACTCGGTACCCTCCTGCCAGTAATATACTGATTTGCCCAGTAGGTACATTTTTATCCCCTCTTGCTTCCAAAGGTGTCACATGTTCTTCTCCCCTCTCTAATAACCTCACAACAATTCTGGAAGGTGGTTTGGGCAAACAGTGAGTGACTAGCCCAATACCATCCAATAGGCTTCATGACTGAGCAGTGGATTTCTTTCTTTTACTTGGGTTCACCTCTCCCCGAGTCTGTTACTCTAACCCAGGGTCCCCAACTTGCTGCCCATGGTGCCAGTCACGTGTTTTTAGAAACTGGATGGGGCCAGGTGGGGCTCTTGCTTAGCAGGGTTTCTGATTTACCACTGAAGATCTGTCAGTAGGGAGATTAAGATGACCTTTTTTCAGTGGCAACTATCACCACAGTGCTTGTTTTATTTTCTCTATCTCCCTTCTTTCCCAGTGTATTTTTTAATTATCCCTCTTCTCCCTTGCACTCAGGTGTCATCTGTGTGTGTGTGTGTGTTTCTTTGCTTCCTGTGGCAGTTAGCTCCACCTCTTGTGGCAGCCATTTTGCGGTTAGCTCCACCTCTTGTGGCAGCCATTTTCTGATGGTGCCTCCCATTCTGTGTCAGAATTCCAAAGGTGTCCACGGGGTCAGAGAGGCCAGGAACCCCTGCTGGTTTTCACCAGTGTGGTCCTCCTTGATTAAAGAGAGTAATTTTGAGCAGACTTCCCTGTCTATATGTTAAGCATTTATGAAGCACTTTGGCAAAATTGGGACTGAAAGCTGTACATGGCACCAGCTGGTGTGATGCTAATGAGACACAGTTGTCATCTTGAGAAGAGACTCTTGTAAATCATCAGTGATTCAGGGTGAAGGGGGAGAAAGAGCAGCCATGCCAGAGCTTTGCTCATCGGAAAGAATAACCTCAGCTTGCTTTCCTCCGAAACGGCTGGTCTCTGGTTGGTAAAGAGCATTTTCCCCTAGCCCTCCCTGGTGTGTAAATAAAGAGTGTTTGGAAGTGGTGTACGTGTAAATAGAATTTAATAGACGGTTTGGGTTACTGGGGGCAGGCGTGCTAAAGCTGTCTTACACGACACTGCGGTCTGCGTGAGGGAGCCTGACCCGGCTCCGTGCCCATCTTTGGAGGTCGAGACAACAGCTGGAGGCCTGAAGACAGACATGCAGTTCTCAGATCCTCTAGCGTCAAATGTGTGTCTGTAAGCAAATGGCCATGTGCTAGTGACTTGGGGTGCTTTCCTACTGAGCGGTCATCAATTAGGGTCGATACAGAATTTCTCAAATCCCCCCTCCCTGTCCCTGTTTTGACCTTGTTCTTCCTCGTACTCTTTATTTCTGCATCCTCTTTGGACTGGTGGTGGTGGTTATGATGATAGAGGTTTATAAAAATGTGGTCAAAAAAACTGTACACCGAACTTTTCTTGCTTTCCCATGATAGTAGAACTTGGGAGCACCTGCTGAAGTTGATGGGCAGTAGGTTCAGCGTGGACAAAAGGTAGTGCTACTTTGTTCAACCAGTAATTAAATAGTGGAAGCCAGTGGCGGGGGAGCAGGCGGATTCATGGAGGAAAGGTCCATCAAGGGCTACAAGCCATGATGCCTAAAGGCAGCTTCCAGACCCAGAGTCAAGAAGCCTCTGAATATCAGTGCCAGGAGGCAACATCAGGATAAGGCCTTGTCCTCTATGCCCTGTTTGTTTGTTCTCTAGAGCAATGTGCTGTCTGCTTAGGCTTGCCAGCCCTCAGGTCCAGGTGGGGATCCCCTGATTTCAGGAGCTTCTCCCCGTTGCGTGATGTCCCCGCCCACCCCTGGAATGCCCACCCCCCAAATCCCCCTGCCAGAGCGACAAGGGACCACCTGACAATCCTATGGCTGCTGTGTAAGACTGGATGCTGGATTGAGATGAACCGCTAGTCTAATCCAGTAGGGCTCTTCTTATGTTTAAATTCACTATTTTCTGTTTCCTCACGCTGGATTTTTCCCATAAACGTACACATTGCTCAACATTACTTGGGCGTTGATAAATCAGCACGATAGATATAAGGTGCATGTACGTGTTGTGTATGTACAACCACCATGCAAATGGGTTGTAACAACTAGGGATGCCACCTATGTACATAGTGTACATAGTACAAATACCTGTCTGTCCAGCTTCTAGAAATCTGAAACTGGCAAATTGCCCTGTATTTAACTCATGCCGTGGAAACTGTACAGCTCTGCCTTAGGAGGAACCTACCAGTCCCTACATTCTGTAGGACAATTTAAGGTGTGAATAAGTGAAGTTGCGGCTGGCAGAGTGCGCATTTGTGGGTTGTTAGTCGTGTGAAAGCCTAACTCAAAAGGGTTTTGTAAATTCTCAGCGGAGGGGAAATTACAAGCATGAGGCAATCCTCCTTAGCAAGAAGGGTCATCAGTACTTTTTGTTTTGCAGACCTTGTGCAAGTGTCCACGATACATTTCTGCCATGGGCGGGTGGGCTACTTGGAGCTTACTCCTTATTGTTTTTTCACTTCAGTTATACCCCACGTTTCTCCCTAGTGGGGACACAAAGCAGCTTCCATTGCTCTCCTCTCCTCCATTTTATCCTCACAACAACCCTGTGAGGTAGGTTAAGGAGAGGGCATATGACTGGCCCAAGGATACCCAGCAAGCTTCCATGGCAGCCTGGGGATTTGAACCTGGTTCAAATCCAAAACTCTCTAGCCACTACACTTCCCCACGACCAGGGGTGGGTGTGCTCCTCTTGCTCTTTACCACGGATGTTGTCATCACTGCCCTCTACCTCAGCTTCTTCTTTGGACCCAGTGCAAAAAAGAGAAAGGATGGCTGCTTGCTCTTTTGCTTCTTTTCCACCTTCTCTCTATGGCAGGGGTCCCCAGCCTTTTTGAGCCTGCAGTACCGTCGTAATTCTGACATGGGGTGGTGGGCACAGCCACAAAATGGCTACCACAGGAGGCAGAGCCAGCCACAAAATGTCTGATGTAGCTTACCTGTAGTCGCCCAGTGAGGATCCTTGTGCTGTGGTGGCAGCTGTTGCCAAAGTACAGCTTTGCAAACCTCCAGTGGCCAGTCGGAAACTTTGTTAGGCGAACGCTGCACCTGGCTCCGCCCACTTTCTAGAAACACTTGGGGGTGCCCGGAAGAGTGTTGGAGGGGCGCTATGGTGCCCACAGGCATCATGTTGGTGACCCCTGGTCTATGGGATGGCAGCATCTTGGGGGCAGGCTGTGGCAGCACAGGCTAGTTCCTTGCCGTAGACTGGGCCTGAAGAGTGAGGAGGAGAAGGTATTCCCCTGGCCTTTATCCAATAGCAGTAATTTCCAGGTGGCTCTGATATGTACCAGCTTCCCCACACATACCAGTGCGGGGTTCTTGGCAGGTCTCCAACGATGGCAGTTGTTAATGTGCAAGACTTGGTTGGTTGCAAATTTTTTGTTTCTGCCTCTATTTAATGATCTGGGCTCATGGCTCTTTGTCTTGGCATTCCCTCATTTGTCCCCTCCCCCCAACTCACTACATGGTTCCTTGTAAATAAATAAGTGACGGGCATGGCCCGAATGCTGGTTGTTCTTCTCCCCTTCCCCTACCTTTGTACTAAGATTTGTGGCCCTTTCCATCAAGGCGTATGGTGTCTGTTACAGTCCAGGGAACAGTAGGAGCAATGAAACAGCCTTCATTCTGAGGAGGTTTTGACTCCGTGCCTGTATGCAATGCATTCTTGGGGGAATTATTGTATTTCATGGCTGCATTTTAAAAGCAAGGCACTAAAAATAAATGGAGGCAAGCCGCCCTCCTGACTATTTAATGTAGCAGCATAATAAATTGTCCCACCATTTGTGCCTTTAAGTTGGACAAAACTGAAGGTTGGTGGTTGTTGGGGTTTTTTGAAGGCCATAATAAGGTTTAGAATTAATAACTGAATAAATATGCATTTTAACAAAAAGCTCACATGCTCCATCCTGAACTGCTGGTTTATGATGAAATTGCCAAAGCAAGTGATCTCTCTTTGGAAGGTGCCTCTGACTGTCATCCTTGGGATGACACTTTTGAGCATAAATCTTGTAGAATCATAGAATCATGGAGTTGGAAGGGACCTCCAGGGTCATCTAGTCCAACCCCTGCACAATGCAGGAAATTCACAAATACCTCCCCCCACCCCCAGTGACCCCTGTTCCATGTCCAGAAGATGGCAAAAAAAACCTCCAGGATCCCTGGCCTTGTCTGGAGAAGAATGCTTCCTGGCCACCAAAGTGGCGATCCACATTTCCTTTGGCAATTAAGAAAGGGCCAGGAGAACCTGCCCTCCGTCTCCTGCCCTCCATCTCATGATCTGCCTAAGTTCACAGAATCAGCATTGCTGTCAGATGACCATCTTGCCTCTGTTTTAAAACCTCCAAAGAAGGAGAGCCCACCACCTCCCAAGGAAGCCTGTTCCACTGAGGAACAGTTCTTCCTGATGTTTAGCCAAAAACTCTTCTGATTTAATTTCAACCCGTTGGGTCTGGTCTGACCTGCTGGGGCAACAGAAAACAACTCCACACCATCCTCTCTATGACAGCCCTTCAAGTACTTGACGAGGGTTAGCATAGCACCTCTCAGTCGTCTCCTCGCCAGGCGAAACATACCCAGCTTCTTCAACCTTTCCTCACAGGACTTGGTCTTGTGGTGCATGGTGGGGAGTCGTGGTGGCATTGAACTTATGTGTACTGTGTTAAAAAGATAAAGGTAAGAGTTCCCTTGCTCGAAAGCCAGTCGAATCCAACTCTAGGGTTGCGGTGCTCCTCTCCGTTTCAAAGCCAAAGAGCTAGCGCTGTCCGAAGACGTTTCTGTGGTCATGTGGCCGGCATGACTAAACGCCAAGGCGCACGGAACGCTGTTACCTTCCCACTGAAGCAGTACCTATTTATCTACTTGCAATTTCTTGCTTTCGAACTGCTAGGTTGGCAGGAGCTGGAACTAGAGACGGGAGCTCACTCCGTCATGCGGCACTCAGGTCTCGAACTGCTGAACTACTGACCTTCCACAGCCTGCAGTTCAGCATCTTAACCACTTGAGCTACCGCAGCTCCTTGGTAATAAGTTGGTTCTAGAATCAAATCAAGCTTGAACTCTCCGTAGAAGCTAAAATGACTAAACTGAAGCTATCCTACTTTGGTCTCATTATGGGAAGACAAGAGCCACTGGGAAAGACAATAGTGCTAGGAAAAGCTGAAGGCAGCAGGAAGGCCCAACATGAGATGAGCTGACTCAGTCAAGGGAGAAACCGTGGCCCTCGGGTGGCAGGACCTGAGCAAGGCTGTTAAAGATAGGACACTGGGGAGGTCATTAATTCATAGGGTTGCCAGAAGTCAGAAGCGATTTGAGGCCACTTAATATACAGGCATGGTGGTAATGGTTCCCTAAAGGTTTTATACAAAAGTGTGCACCACTCAAGTTGAGATGAACCTGGGACCTTATGCGTGCAACTTTTATGGCTGATCTCCAGGTGACAGAGACCAGTTCCCCTGGTGAAAACGTCTGGTTTGGACGCTGGACTTTATGGCATTATACCCCACTGAACTCCCTTCCCTTCTCATACCCTGCCCTTCCCAGACGCCATCCACAAAATACCAGACCACTGTAAATGCAACATATGTGCTTAATCACTCAGCTATGAACCCTTGTAGCCTGAATTCCCGAAGTGTGGTTCTAGTTTCAGGGTATAACAAAGTACATGAATCCTCAGCCTTGCTGAAGGTAGGCAGGTAAGGAACTGGCCAGGGCTTGGATGAGAGACCCTCTGGGGGACCCTGTCTGCATATAATACTTTCCATATACTGTTTACCTGAAGGCAACAAGAACCCTGTAGGCTCAGCATAAGGCAGTTTTTCTTTATCCATTGGGACAGTGTGATTTCTCCCTACAGCAAATTTTCTGGCTGGCTACACTTTAAAAAAAAAACTTGTGCTGTTTCTGTTGATTTTACCAGTTCTGTGTTTGTTTTTTGCTCTACCTCACGCTGCTTTGAAGATGATATAAGTATTTTATATGAATAAGACTTGGACAGCATAATATAAAGACTCCAACAGATATGAAGGTTAAGGTGGCCCGCAAAAGGACAGATCCTGTCCTGAGAGATCAGTTTCAAGTGCACGTTCTTGAACTAAGCAGCAAAACCCAGCAGCTCTCTCCGGTTGTAAAACTGAACGTGTCAATTGCTTAGCATAGTTTGACTCTGCAGAATGTAGCAGAAACTATAGGTAGGTGGAAGGGAAGACTGAATTGTAAGTCAGAATATCTATGAAAACAACATACACTCGATGAGCGCCAAGAAGAAGCTGAGTGGCTCTCTTGGAGCGTCCTTTTCCTCGCACTGAAATGCTACTGGAAGCCATTGGGAGGAACTGGTACAGTTGTTGTCATTGACTGTTTATATAGCCCCTTCCACATGCATGGGATTTTACAGAGTACAAGAAGGCAGGTCTCTACCCTCAAGGCACTTGCAGTCTAAAATTTGCCACAAGCACAAGGGAGGGAGATGGAGGCAACGATAAAGAAGGGAAGAATATGTGTCTATTCCAGTTGTACATGCCTATCCTTATTTTCAGTATAGAAGGTGTATGTCTGTTTGTGCTTCATAGGAAAGGTGTATTTAGAGGAGTAATTTGAATGAAGTAAGAGAAATATTTGGCGGGGGCAGTTCCAGGCACAAGGGGGCAGGAAGGGAGAAAGGATGGAGCCGTTTGAAAGGAGCATGAGACGTTTGGATGACGTAGAGTGGTGGTGGAGTTGGGAAGAAGAGGTCGCAGGAAGGAGTCTATTGGTCTATTGCTCCTGGTTCTTTCTGCCAACAGAAGAGCAAGATTCAAGACGGGTAGTATCTTAGAGACCAACAGGACTCCCAGGCAATGTTCCCTCTAAACTGTGAAGCCTTGTGAGCAAAATTTCTACTTTGTGAGCTGTGGCCATTTAAGTTGTGAGCAAGCAATTTGGCTGCTGCATAAATTAGTTTGCTCTGGAGCCATATTTCCTGGGGTGAGACAAAAATGGGTGAGCCAGAGTTTAAAAAACTGTGAGCTAGCTCACACTAACTCAGCTTAGAGGGAACACTGTTCCCAGGCAGTGTTCCCTCTAAGCTGAGTTAGTGTGAGCTAGCTCATAGTTTTTTAACCTCTGGCTCACCCATTTTTGTCTTAGCTCAGGAAGGATGGCTCCTACAGTAGCTAAATCCCTTGCTTGCAACTTTAATGCCAGTAGCTCACAAAGTAGAATTTTTGCTCATAAGCCTCCACAGCTTAGAGGGAGCATTGCTCCCAGGGTCAAAGGTCCCTACTGCAGGCCACCACAGCTACCCTGCCTGAAACTTTCAGGTGGCCTTCTACCTTTGAGTCAGAATGGCTTCTTTGCTGTGACCAGCTATTGTGGTGATACAATGAGTAAGTGCTTAACCACCAGGCCTTCCCCGACTGGGTCGTTGAGGCATATGACGGAAAGCCAGCCTCTCATGCTTCACTGTAGTGTATAAGAAAGCGGCCGGCCTTAACTGCATCACTCGGATGGGCCGTACGACAAAAGTAGGCTCTGACCTTCTTGCTTGTCAGGAAGCTGTTGTAATAACGGTGCGGTTTAACCTCTGTATTTTTTTATACCCTCTATAAACTGAGCAGGCTGATCTCTAAGCCCCTTCTCGAAGAGAACTCCATCCGAACCATCCTTTTAAAGAAATAAATACACTGTCAGACGATAGGCTGGCTTGGCCTTATGGTGCCCGCTTGAATGAAGATCATCTTTTTTTTCTCTCCTCCCCCCCAGCATCCCTTGTAGACTGTAAAAGCTGGGCCCAGGTTGGTCTGGCAATACGCTTCATTTCATCTACCTGGAAACGGTGCCCTGGCTTCCCTTCAATCATTTAAGCTCCCTTGCTTCCTGACACGCTTTCCGCTGACAGTAATTCCGCGAGCGCTCGCCGGGCGTTTACTGCCATCACCAGAGGAAATACTGATGGCTTAAAGCGGGATCATTTCCTTTCTGACGGACAGCGAGCACCGGTGGGAGTTTTAATAGCCGTGCGGGAGCGCCTGTCAGGAAGGCAGCACAGGAGATGTGAGCAATCACCCCGCAGTGAAGCACTTGCAAGCAGAGAGAGCCTGGTGGGAGGCCAGGCGAGTGGGGGAGAGGGGGAGGGAAAGGGGTAGCAGCCGCCGCCTTACAAGAAATTCCTCCTTGGAGGAAGCTGTGCTCCCCCCCCCCGCTTCTTCTCAGATTTCCCTTAGAATTATTCTTCACGCTGTTTATCCCCTCCAAATCGCCTGGGATGAAGCCATCTTTGTTTGATTGTACTGTACGAGATGAGAAAAGGGCCCAGGTCGCACAAACAGTGGAATGAGGTGGCAGAATGGGCTTCAGACTTAGGGTTGCCAACTCTGGGTTGGGAAATACCTGGAGATTTTGAGGGTAGAGCATGGGGAGGGAGGGGTTTGGGGAGGGGAGGGGAGGGACTTCAGTGGGGTACAATGCCATAGAGCCGACCCTCCAAAGTGGCTGTTTTATCCAGGGGAACTGACCTCTGTCACCTATAGATCTGCTCTAATCCTGGGAGATCTGAGTGCCCCACCTGGAGGCTGGCAACCCTATTCAAGCTGCAGACCCTATTCCACTGCTGATCGTTTCATTGCATGCAGTTAGAAAGCTAGGGTGTGACAGACAGAGCCAAGTCTGCCAAGTTTTTCATATCCCCTGCCCTTGGGCCTCCTTTCTGTGTGTGGTTGGGTCTGCCTCCCACGTGGCCATTTTGTGTTTGCATCCATCACACTCCACCCCCTTAACTGATTCACAACTGCACCCAACTTTCAGTGGCAGGCAGTGAGTATGCTCAGTCCATGCTGACCATTTTAGGGCAGGGTGGGGAAGCGGTATATTTTGTAATGTTCAATTTGTGTGTGTGTATATACTCCCAGGTATGCATAAGCACATACTTCACCTTCTAGTGACATCACATTGTACAATGCTTCCCCTTCCCATGCCCTACCTCCAGATGCTCCCGGAATTGCCTGACATAGGCCTGTTAACCCCATCTAGGAGGGTTGACCTGTACAGAGTCTCTGTGGCTACTGGCAGAAGCCAAGAATGCCTTTTTCCTTCTCTTCTCCAGGGCCTCTCTTGCACCTGGTGTATGCCTCTGACCGCTCCTTTCTGTAGCCCTCATGTAAACAGATGTTTATAAAAGTAATTTGTCATTATGACGGCTGTAAAAGAAGAAGCTTCCTTAGGTGGCTTGGTTTGCATTTGTAACCGGATTGTTCTTACACAGCACACGCTGCCTGTAGATTTGGTGTCCTCAGGCCAATACTTGTGGGGCCACGGATAAAGATATGACAGAATGAGGAATGGCTTAAAACCATCTCAATATGAGGAACAACTAAAACAGTCTCTAAAACCTCAGTCTTGGGCAAACTAAGGTCATCTGATCTCAGGGCAAGTCCACAAATTACCCATTCCCTAAAGGTCTAAATATGTTGCAGAATTATCAGTTTTATCGCTACACCTAGGGCCCAAATGGTGGGTAGTGGAGAAATTATATGTACTTTCTTTGACCCATGAGGAAAGCCAGACTATGGATATTTTTAAATAAACAAATACATTTACCAGGGCTTGGAGGCCTGGGGGAGGGGGGACTCAGCTATTACTGTTTCAGATAGAAAACAGTTCCTTTTTCTTGTCTCAATTTATCAGACTATATATATGGGAAGGGACTGTGTCTGTGCTCATAGACGATGTTACAGGTTTGTATCGGAAATGACATTTGGCCTCTTCTGTATATCGTGCTTCATTTTTGTACTGTTTGTGTGTGACAGCCAACTTACGGCAACCCCAGCAAGGCAAATGAGAAGCAGAGGCAGCTTTCCATTGCCTTCCTCTGCTGTCTTCCTTGGTGGTCCCCTGCCCAAGTACCAACCTTGCGTAGCTTCTAAGATCTGATGAGAACATTCCACATCTCCCATTTTTGTATTAAGCTCCCTTAATGCCTTTCCTTCCTAATGTTTTCTATTGTATTTTTTTAAAACTATTGCTTCTTTTTTGGTATTCTTTGTATTTTTATTGTGTGTGTCAGTGTTCCCTCTAAGCTGAGTTAGTGTGAGCTAGCTCACAGTTTTTTTTAGCCTCCGGCTCGCACATTTTTGTCTTAGCTCAGGAAGGATGGCTCCAGAGCAAGCTAATTTATGCAATAGCCAAATGGTTTGCTCACAACTTTAATGCCAGTAGCTCACAAAGTAGAATTTTTGCTCACAAGACTCCACAGCTTAGAGGGAGCATTGGTGTGTGTGGGGGGGTGTCTGCACCTAGAAGTCATGTTGACCTCTGGTGACTGACCCCTACTGGGGGCCTGGAGGATATTCAGAGAGGTGGCTGAATAAAGCCTTCCCCTGTCCTCCCAATGTGGTATTCCAAGGAAGTCTCACATCCAAGTACTGGCCAAAGTCGACCCTGCTTAGCTTCCGAGACTGGACTTGCCTGGGCTATCCAGGTCAGGGTTTTAACTATTTATTTTAAATGAGAGGGAAACAGAAATGCTGCCACTGGTGTGTCATATCTTTGGATTAAATTAAGAAGAAATCACTGCTTGTCCTTCCATGCTTTCGAAATGTGAATGCTACAGTATATATGTTGGTGCATGACTGTCAGTTAATATGCATTCGGAGTTGTTCATATTGTATTTATCTTCTAAGTGAAGATAGACACTTATTGATTTGTGCTGGCTATTAAAAATGAATGTCAAATGCTCTTAAATATATGTTCATTCCCTAGAAATGTTATGAATAAACACACTGAATTATAATTGCTGTAAATTTTCTGGTTTGTGTAGCAGTGGTCTTGTCATGCAACCCAGAAAATCTACAGCAACTAATGAACTCCGGCCGTGAAAGCCTTCGACAACATACTGTGGATTTTATTGAAACAAGTTTGGCAATTTAGAGATAGGGTTGCCAGCTCCAAGTTGGGAAATACTTGGCGATTTTGGAAGTAGAACCTGAGGAGGGCAGGGTTTGGAGAGGGGAGGGACTTTGATACCATACAATTCACCTTCCAAAGTGGCTGCTTTCTCCTGGGGATCTGATTTCTGTTGCCTGGAGAACGTTTGTAAATCCCAGGAGATCTTCAGCTACCACCTGGAAGTTGGCAACCCTATTTAGGAAGCAATCCTAAACAGGGCTATTTGGAAGTGAATCCCATTTTATTCAGTAGGGCTTAATCCCAACAAAGTAATATTAGGATTGTAGTCTTAATGACACTTTGAGACGCTCCTATTTTTCACTAACGTTGCTTCTCCTTTTCTTCTGCATAAATGAAAAATGTCCTCTTCTGCTGAGTCAGAACATTGCTTGTTGTTTTAGCTGGGCTTGTCCTCTGGGGAGGAGCAGATTTTGTTTGGGGCCAAGACCACCACATGGCATCACATACCAGAAAATCTGTTACATCCCCCCCTCCTGCTATCCTACAGGGAGGTCAGGAAAGCATTCATGATTCTTCCTTTCTCATTTTAGCCTCACAACAACCCTGTAAGGTAGATCAGCCTAGCTGATCTAGTCATCTAGTCATCTAGCCTTTATGGCAGAACTCTTATCCCACTGTTGGGTTTAACGAGTTAAAACACTTCAGTAATTACAGAGTTAACTTTGTTTGGTCAACAGGAAGTCACATGTGTTTATTGTGTCCAATCTGTCATTCAGTGAGAAAAGCCCAAGAACCTTGTAGGAGGTCTTAGTTAAATGGCCAGAACTTTAGCTTTGTGATTGGAATTCAATGTATTGGCTATTTAGCATATTGGGGTCTCTTCCTCCCTTTGTTTCTTGGCAAAGAAGAGGCACCATTCTTGTCGTAATCTTCGAGCAGTAATCATGTAGGATCTCATGTCTGCTGTTTTGAGTCCCATTTGCCTTTTCCCAGTGCTAGCTCTAGGAAAGTTATAGAACTAATTTAGAATCCAGTGGCACCTTTAAGACCAACAAAGGTTTAGTCAAGGTATGAGCTTAAAGGTGCCACTGGACTCTAAATTGGTTCTACTACTTCAGACCGGTTCTACCGCTTCACACCAACACAGCTGATCATCTGGATCTATCTAGTAAAGTTATTTCTTTTTCAAACCTACCATGGACTCTTGACTATTTCTCATTGCTCTGCTGTTTTTCTCTCTGCTTAAGTATACTTTTATAAGAAATCCTGTCACCCACTTTCCCAGCCTGACACTCTCACAGTGACATCTGAGAGACTGGAATATTGGCATGTAAATGTGGACAGGTTGCACTAGAAGGCTAGACTAAGAAAATGGCGATTGTTACTCCAAAGCATTGGTCATTCTGGGACAAAGAACCTTAAATTCGCTTTGACCTCTGAAACATCTTTTGTGTCCCTCAGTAGAGGGAATGGACTTGTTAGCATGCGTACAGGTTGTTGTTTGTGATGCGGAGGCCTGATGAGTTGCAGTTCTTAGTACCAGAAGGACTGTACCAGGCGCAATGGCTCTGTCCCAGCAGCATGACGGGGAGTAACTGGATCTGGCAGAATTCTCCTTTCGATGGCGCTCTTAAAGCCACGGGTGCCCTGACTTCCCTGTTGAGGTGTCTGGCAGCTTAAGAATCTTTCTGGAAATAAAGGCACACAACATACCAGTCACGATAGCAGTCTGGGACTCCTCGGCTTATCCTGCTCAACTGAAACCTCATCACTAGCGCTGCCTGTCCCCTTCCAAGTTTGGAATTTAACTCCCCCTCCACACCCCCACACAAACACACAGATTTATTCATTATTTCACACCTCCAAACATCCAGCAGCTTCAAACATCTTAACCCTCCCAAGGCTGTTGACTTATCAAGCCGGTCATCGGATTCCTGAGCCAGACATTTGACAGGGTCATCGCAAGAGTCACGCAGTTCTGAAAAGCGAGCTGATCTGGAATATGTCAGCCGCGGCCAGTGGAAATGTTAAGGCCAAGGTTGTGTGTTTTTAAAAGGAGAGGGGGAACCAAAGGCAGCTGCCGGGGATGGAATTCTAAGGCCAAGGTTAAACCAAGCAGAGGTTTCTCTTGCAATTGGGCTGTAATTGATATTGATTACAGTAGCTTGAGTTTGGGGTCAAAGTTGGAGAGCTTTCTGACTGAGGAGGCTCTCTTTTTTAGGAGTTTAATTGTTCTGTCTAGGAGTTGAATCAACATCAGGCCGAGCCATGATTAATTCCTGAAGCCGGGCTTAATTCTGCCTGAAAGATTGGCTCCTTTTGATCTAGAGGCTGTCCCCCCCCCCCCAGTCTTAGGCCCACCACGTATATGCAGATGATCACAAATCCAGATCCATCAGTTACCCAGTCTGCTTCTCTTAAGGGCTCCCCAGAGCCTGTATTCATCTTGCCTTAATGCACAGTAGGACCACATTTTGTGCACTTAAGTTAGGTAACTTTTACTATATCTCCAACTACCTTTCCTTGGTTGCCAAGAAATGCATATTTTAGCTGCTTTTTAAAAAATGGCAGTTTAAAAGAATAAATATGGTTCTGTAGGCGATTGTGTATAAGCCAGTTCTCTGTACAAAGTATGTGTATGGGATTAAGCAGTCTTGCAGCACTGAAGCAATATATTGCATGCACAGGAGACTAGTCCACTAATTAAAATTGGAAAAGGAAATAGCATAGAGCAGTCATCAGGGCAATTGATCCTGGTTCACAGTTTTGTTTTGGGTTTTTTGCATGGCCTTTTAAAGTTTCCATGGACTCAGGGGTGGGTGAAATTTTCTCCCTGAACTAACAGCAGGCTCAAAACAAATGGGTTTCTGTTGCAACCTCTAGCTTGTAGAGGGACTGAATAGAGACGTCGCTGTTGTGACTGAGACAAAAAGGCCAACTGATCATTTACTGCAATAGTGTCCACAACGTCTGCATCATTTTAAAATTCATATCATCTTTGTCGTCTCGATATCCCTGGAGAAGGCTGTGGCTAATACCATTATTCCCTTTTTATGGATAGGAATTGTAGGCTGCATCTGCACATCTTTTTCGTTCCTGTTGCCGCCTTACATTTGAAGGGAGTCTATATGATGCAATGTAAAGTGTGCTGTACTTGGAATGGCGGGAGGCTGTGTTCAAATCCTCACTCTGTTATGATGCTCTCATTGAGCATCCACAGATAAATCAGAATCTTTAATCCTACTTTATTGTGCACAAGTAAATGCAGTATATAGTCTAAAACCAGGATATCCTTTCCCGTATGAACCTGCCTGCCTTGACTAGGGGCAGGGTCTTCCCTGTACTGGCACCCATGGATGCGATCACACTCACAATTAGCTGTGCCATAGGCATGAATGCCGGGCAGATTTAAAGGGTGCGATTAGACACGAACATCTGGGAAGCGCTCCGCACCTGTCGGCAACCTGTTTTGCTCCACTGCAAAAGCAGAGTAAAAAGACACCAGGGAAAGTCTGGTAGCAAACAGGTTGCTATGGGCCACGGACAGACTTTCCCGTCTGATCACTCCAGCATGCTCTCATGGTGTCAGGATGGTCGGATCAGGCCATCCCGACTCTGTGCTGTTGTTCCCCCCCCTTCTCAGTATGCGCATCATTGCACCCTCCATAGGGAGCCCTCAGTGACGAGATGCAATCCATCAATTCCCCGTTTAAGCATATCGAGAACAAACGGCAAAAAAACAACAACCCCAACCCACATGCGGTTGCATCTGATCACACAGTGGCGGGATGACCCCGCAGCTTCAAAGGACTGTGTGATCGTCCAACTGCTGGTCAAATTCTTCCAGAGGAAATAGCCTCACTCCCCCCACTCCCCGTGTTATCTCGCACGTGTGACCACCACCCTTGTTATATATATTGTCTATTCTAGAGATATTCACCTGGCACCCAGTTTCAGGTGAAAAAATAAACATAAACACTGTAATATCTTATTGCAAGTGCAAATTAATTGACCAATTTTGATATAACAAAATTCATAAAGGGTCACAACTGTTTGAAACATTCACAAGATCCATCAAATAGAAAGTTCAAAATGCAATTCCTTTGTTAATTTCACAACAAAAATTATTCTTTCGTGACTTCTCTTATGTTCTTATCTTATCATTATATTCTTACTGATCTAAAGTATTTCTTGTTAGATGACTAGGGTATATTTAACATACCAGTGGGGTGTAAATGTTTTAAATATGCCCCTTATATACTATACACAGGGATGTTTGGAGGACGGGTAGGTGCTGACTGTCTGGCCAATCCAGGTTCTCCTGTCTAAAAGCATTAACTTGGATCCATTAATGTGCAAGCAGAAACATAAATGGACCTTGTGCAACATCTACTGTTTTCCTTCTGTCTATATTCCAGTACCCAGAAATTGGTTGCACAAGGTCTTGCACAATCAGAAACACAAGTGGGGTACAAGTTTGACTTAGCGCAAGGGGCTTCCACAGTCTTTTTCTTGCATTTCCATTTGTGGAAGCAGAAGACCTTTGGGACAGGTAGAAATTTTGTGCTGAATCCAGCCCGTTGATTTCAGTGGATATGGACTGTCTGAAGAAGTGTGTTTTGCACATGAAAGCTTACACTTTGAATAAAACTTTGTAGGTCCTAAAGGTGCCACTGGACTCAAACTTCGTTCTGCTTCTTCAGACCAACACGGCTACCCCACCTGGAATTTTCTTCATAGGACTGTATATCATTCACTTGTGAAGTTTAATAGCACATTATCTCACCTTGGTTTTGCCTGCATGGTGCAGTATGTACTGGCACAAAACTTTGTGTGTTTGCAGTAAGAAGGTATGAAGTAGGTGAGGCCACAGCCCAAAGGCAAAGTGTATGTTTTGCATGCTGAGGATCTCAGGTTCAATCCTGGACATCTCCAGTAAAGGATCCTGGATTGCAGCTGTTGGGGAAAACCTTTTTCATCCTGGAGGGCTGCTTTGACTCAGAATAAACGGCACTGATCTAGACAGTGCAATGGTCTGATTTAGTATAAGGCAGCTTTTGTTGTTAATATGTGACAGTGAGTGACACTATTCTGCTGATGATAATTAAGTTGCATATTCCGCTCTGGTCTCCTTTCTTTCCCAGCCTCTTTGCTTTTTCTTGTTTTTCTTAAATATGTTGTAGAAGCAATAGCACATCCATGTGGCAGTGTTGCTCCCGTTCATATTTAATCATATTGAAATGGCTGATGACAAGGTGTTAATTTTCCAAAGCACTCGTTATTTTTGTCCTTGAAGGGCTGCTTGTTATCAGAATTTATGATGAAGAATTAAGAAAGTTAATAAGGGCTCAAAGATGACCTTGGGGGGTTACTGTTCCCTGTTTGAGAAGTTGGAAGTAATAACCAAACTGGTCCGTCGTCGTCGCCTCAGTCCCCTCGGTGCTGTTCAGAGCTACCATGGATCTTGTTAACAAAGCAGATTTAATGCTGAATGGCTACTGCCAGTGAGAAGGGAGAACTCTGGTGTTCGGCTTTATTGCAATTGAGCTGAAGCCAAGGTCAGGTCCCCCCAAAAGGGACTAATACTGAGTTTAGGGTTGCCAATCTTCAAGTTGTTATATCCAAAAGACAGCTCACAGGAGGGGGTTGTATCAAAACACACTCTGTGAATAACTTACGAACAGAAGCAGAAAGAATATATTACCCAAGACAATTTTAACAATTCTTAACAGTTCAAATATTTCTCCAATGCAAACACTCTTATAATTTCTTAAAGGGTTAGGATCCAACAGTACTTAATACAACAGACAAAATCCAAGTAAAGTTCACCAGTCTTCTGTATAAGATGCTTCAGGAGAGCAAACGCTTCAAAACAGTGAAATTTCCACAGGAAAACAAAAGTTCCTCGTTCAGGGAGTAGCAGCTATACACGGCCGGCTTCAGTGCCACGTTCGCTACCTGCTTCCTCAGATAGCTGATACTCTTCTAGCTGTGAAATCAAAAGATAATTTAACAATTCTCCTTAGACCAATTTTCTACTTTCTACTTCTGTCCATAAGTTATTCACGGAGCGTTTGTGTTTTGATACAGCCTCCAAGTTGTGGCTGGAGATCAGTTTCCCTGCCGAAAATGGCTGCTTTGGAAAGTGGCGTCTATGGCATTATACCCTGCTGAGGACCTTTCCCCATCCTAAATCCCAGCCTTCTCCCCAGCCTGGGCCTGGCAGCCCTAACTGAACTGCAGGAAACAGAGTAAAGAAGATGGATAAAGCAGTCACAAAATCTAGGCAGCAAGATACATGCTGCAGTTAAACCCCACCTTTCTCCCCAGTGCAGACCCCCAAGTAGCTTCTCCCCAGTGGGGACCCCCAAGTCCTCTCTTCTGTTTTATTCTCACAACCACCTCGTGAGAGTGTGTGACTGGCCCAAGGTCATTCACCCAGCTTCCACGGCAGAATGGGGATTCACATTTAAATCTCCCAGATCTTAAGTCTGATACTCTAACTGCTATACCACACTGGAAGGTCGGACGGTATATTTAAAAAACTGGCTATAAGCTGCTAACCGGGAGTCACAGGAGTATGATTTAGTGCATTGTGGAAGAGCTGTGAGTGGGTCTGAATGAAGGGTTTACGGCTGCAGTTTTTGCCTCCATGACAGAGCCTGCGTGATTTACTTTCCTCCAGAGCAAGCAAATGGCACGAATCACATACAGTGGAGATAGGAAATGGGTGGCACTTTAAGACACTGCTTGTGTGTGTGTGTGTGTGGATGGTGTATTGCAGTATCTGGCACTGGAGAGAGGTTTTGCTGTTCTCAACATGTTGTGTCCCATTTGGTTCTTCTCTTGTAGTTTGATGTGGGAGCTTTTGAAAAGTGTCTGGATTCTACCGTCTTTATACCACTGCCCCTTTGTATGTATTGCCGCACACTCATCCCTTGCTTGTTTCCAGCCCTACACAAGAATGTTGGAATCAGTTTTGGAAGAATGTGTCCAGTGAAACTGGGAACTAGATTTTGTGTATCTCTGTGTGTGTGTGTGTGTGTGTGTGTAAACTTACTGTTTTGATTCTTCACTCTTGTGTAAGGCCTGTTTTTTTCATCCTCTGATTTTTTTTTTCCTCACCACAGAAGGACATGTCATTGAAGCCTCAGGAAAGAAAGGAAAAATGGGAAAGACATCCAGGGAAGAAACCTCGAGAATCTGAAAACTGCATGTCAGCTGAGCCCAGTGAAAATGGCCATAATAATGATGCCGGGAGCTCAGGGAGAGAGACGGATCTAGGCAAGGAGAGGGTGAAGAAGAAAATCCTCCTGAAAGTCCAAAAGCAGGTAGGGCAGAGACTTATCTGCTGCTTTTGCTCTGGTCGCTGTCAAGGTGTTTTTTGCTTACCTTCGGTGTGGCCAAAGAGTCATGACTTTTGGGACACATCACATTTGGAGAAGTTTGTTCTGGGGCCTGCACTGATTACTCTAAAGAACTGCTTAACTGTGATGAGTTATGGAACCCGTTTGGTACTTAACAGTATATCCGTCTTCCTCTTTGTCGCTTTGATTTCATCAGCATTATCAAAACGTATTTGAAACTCTGTACGTTTAAGTCATCTTCAGTGGGTGATGTCTTGTTGGTGACAGTTTAAGTATGTAGCTTTCTAATTCCCAAGTTTTAAGAATTCCAAAATGCTGAATTACTCCCTGTGGACAACCAGGCTGTAGATAGTTACCAGGGCAACAAAATTGATCCAAACCCTGGGATGGATATCAGAGGGGTGGATAAGATGATAGAGCAAAAGCTCTTACAGAGGGTGCCATGGGGCCAGAATTACCTGGGATGTTGTATGCATACAATAACATGTATGTTGTATGCATGAGAAGCAGCCATGGAGGATGTGGGTGGTATGGATTAAATCTGGCATCCAGACTAGCATTAGCCACAATGCATGTAGACAGAGTTGGTTAGCATGACCGGTGGGATTCTGTGGGCCTGCCAGGTCACTTGGTTCTAGCAGGCTACCTTCAGAAGTGCACAGCAAGGGACCTCAGTTGCTGAAGAAGAAGGGGGAAAATGTGCTGTTCTTCCTCACCCAGCATGTGGTAAATTCTGGAATTATGCACGCTGTGATCTGACTCGGTCAGTTCTGCTGCTGCTGACGGTCTAGAAGGATACAGCTCTTAAGTGCTTGGAGCATGCGCGTGTGAGTGAGTTGACAAACATGATCTTAGTATGCTCTGCATGTTTCACCTCTTCCTGCATGTTGCCAGGCGGCGAATTTAGGACTGTGGTGTGTGTGAGAGAGAGGCGAGGAGTGGGCTAGGAAATGTGAGAAGCATAAAGATTCGGGCTGTTCCCCGCTCTTCTCCTTTCTCCTGCGGCTTCCCCTCGCATTCAGAACTTGACAGGGCATTAACAAACTCCAGCTAGGGCTGCAGTCTAGCCTGGCAGTCAAGCACAATGGGGACAGCCCCCAGCCGCCTTTGCCTGAACTAACATGTTTGTTCAAAGCTAAGAAGGTGAAGAGGGAAAGGCATCAGGGGGGGCGCCAGGCCATTTATCACTTACAGCTGCTGTTCTGGGATGCTTGTGGGGGGAGGTTGGCACTCAGTCATCAGCTTGATGGCTCTGTGGTTGTAGCAGTGTTTGTCTAGCTATCAGCAAATGCTTCCTCTTTCTGCTGGTGCTGATGGAGAAACTGCTGCGAAGCGGCAGTGAGCGGGTGGGCATTAGGGATGAGCCAACGATCCCCTTGGTTTGCTGCTTTTGGTACTGGGTAGATATTTTTGCCAATGGTTTCCTTTCTTTACTTTTGAGCATTTGTAGTTTGTGTTGTATGAGGGCTGCGGTGGCTCAAGTGGTTAAGACGCTGAACTGCAGACTGGAAGGTCAGTAGTTCAGCAGTTCGAGACCCGAGTGCTGCATGATGGGGTGAGCTCCCATCTCTGGTCCCAGCTCCTGCCAATCTAAGCAAGAAATTGCAAGTAGATAAACAGGTACCACTTTGGTGGGAGGATAACAGCGTTCTGTGTGCCTCGGCATTTAGTCATGCCAGCCACATGACCACAGAAACGACTTCGGACAGTGCTGGCTCTTCGGCTTGGAAACAGATGAGCACTGCATCCCTAGAGTCGGATTCAGCTGGCTTTCGAGCAAGGGGAACCTTTACCTTTACCTTGTGTTGTATAGGGTTTGGTTTTGTCTTAAACCCGATAAATAACAGAATATATATATGCAATTTGTGACTGGCTTTGACTCTCACAAGCTCAGATCCTGAAAATCTTGTTGGCCTCTAAGGCACCACTGGATTCAACTCTTAACTGTTCTTCTGCAAACCAACACAGCTACCCTCTGAAACTATACAGACGATATACATCACTGATACGTACAATATACATATACTGCTAGAGTGCCCAAAGAAAGACAAATAAGTGGGTTCCAGATCAAATGAAACCTGAATTCTACCTAGAAGCTGAAATGACTAAACTGAGGCTGTCATACTTTGGTCACATCATGAGAAGACGAGGCTCAGTGGAAAAGGCACTAATGCTAGGAAAGGTTGAGGGCAGTGGCAAAAAAGAGAAGTCCAGCATGAGATGGATTGACTCATAGAATCATAGAATATTAGAGTTTGAAGGGGCCCTACAGGCCATCTAGTCCAACCCCCTGCTCGATGCAGGGTCAGACTACAGCATCCCTGAAAAGTGTTGGTCCAGCCGCTGCTTAGAGACTGCCAGGGAGGGGGAGCTCACCCCCTCCCTAGGCAGCTGATTCCACTGTTGAAGGACTCCTATTGTCAAAAAGTTTTTCCTAAGATCCAGCAGGTACCTTCCCGCCCTTCATTCAAACTCATGATTGCGAGTCCTCTCCTCTGCTGTCAACAGGAACAGCTCCCTGCCCTCCTTGAAGTGACAGCCCTTCAAAGACTTCAAGGGAGCAATCCTGTCCCCCCTCAACCTCCTGTTCTCCAGACTGAACATTCCCAAGTCCCTCAGCCTTTCCTCGTAGGGCTTGGTCTCCAGGCCCCCAATCATCCTTGTCACTCTGCACCTGCTCCATTCTGTCCAGTGAATAAAAGGGAGCCACGGGCCTTCAGTTTGCAAGACCCAAGCAAGGCTGTCAATGATAGGATGATTTGGAGGTCATTAATTGGTAGGGTCATCATGAGTTGGAAGTGACTACATTGCACTTAAAACCAACAGCTCTGATTTATTCACGCACAAGTTCCATTGAGTGAAATTGTGTACAATGAAACAGAAAATGGCACAAAAACAAAGAATCACAATGCATGAAAAAGTGGAATCAAAATGGTGAATTTTCAGGTTGAAACATAAGAAATCATCCCCACTCAGTTTGGGAGGTGGGGGGGACTGAGGAAGCAAGCTGGTGGGAAGGAGAGAGTTTGACTACACATCTTGGGGAAGCAGCATTAGAATTCTTCATACATTTCATAGCAAGAAAAGCCCTAGAAGTCCATGTTCCCTCCATCTCTACTGCTTATGTTTGTTGGCCTGTGCTTCTCCCTATTTGGGAATGATTGTATTGCACCAGTATGTCCACTATAGGACCAGGATTACTTGCAGCTTGATGAAGAGCTCAGTGGCAAGCACAAGCTTGTGTTGTTGTATGATGTGGTGAAACGGCCTCGAAATGTCCAACAAGAAGGTTGAATCCCTAGTGCTCCATTAGAAGGCAAGTAGTTATGCATACATTCACAGAGCAAAGCTTGAAGTCCATGTTAGATGCAAAGTGGGGGGAAATGAGTACCTGGTTCTTCATTTATGCCACTGTGCCGATGTCATTTGCCCAAGGCTGATGAAACATTAGCAACACGGTAACTGGTGGGACCCCTTTCACATACACTCAACTGTTTACTTATTTAGCATATTTATATTCCACTTTTCTTACCTCTTGGGGTAGGATTGCCAAGTACTTACCGTATTTCGGCAGGGGACACACAGTCCCAGTCCGGAACATTCCTCCGTGGAACACCCACGCCACACAATGTTGTCACCATGAAGTAATGCCGGGCGACGCTCTGGCAATGGGGCTGGAAACTCGATGGTACCATTGAGTTTCCAGCCTCATTGCCAGAGCGTTGCCCAGCATCACTTCCTGGTGACGGCATCATGTGCCACGTCTCCCCCCACTCCCCACCCCCAGGAACGGTCCTGCCAGGACGTATCCGTCCCCCGCCGAATTACAGTAAGTTCTTGGGAAGCCTGTCTTGGGACCCAGTGTGGCTAACAATATGCGGTGTGGGAGGGAATGGGAAACAAACCAGAAACAGAGGGGGAGGCTTTTAGTGATCAAGCAGGTCTTCTCTTCCAGTTGGCTGATCTTCTGTCCAGCTTTAGGCCTGACCAGCAGGCTAAAAGGCAAAGGACAAGAGCCCTTTGTCTCCTGCCCAAGGGCTTGTGCCTCTGGGCACAGGAATGTGTAAACCACTGAGCCAGTGAGCCAAGGACCGTGATGAGCAGGAGCAGATGCTGTTCACCAGCCCTCCCCTGACAGGTGGTGGTAGTGACAGCTGCTCCCGGTTTCTGTCACCACTGGAGAAAAGGAGACAGGCAACAGTGGCCCCTGCTTCTGTACCATGAGCATATTGGGTCAGTGGTTACAGGTGGACCCTTGCAGGCCTTGGGGCCTTGGCAACTGCTTGAGCCCGCTGACTCTAGATACCAGCCCCAAGCTAGCTCATAGAATCATAGAGCGGGAAGGGTCCCCCCTAGGGTCATCTAGTCCAACCCCCTGCACAATGCAGGAAATTCACAAATACCTCCCCCCCAGGCCCCCAGTGACCCCTGTTCCATTCCCAGAAGATGACAAAAAGCTCAAGGTCTTGAAGTTTATAAAACAGGAAGGTTCTAGTCTCCCCCCCATTCTGTTTCCTCACTCGGCCGTTCTAACAAGCCCCGCTGAAACGCCTGGGAATTGCTCAGCATTGCCTGTTTGTTCCCTCAAGCCAGGCTGTGGCTCTCTTCACTGTAATTTTCCAATAAGCCTTGGAATAATGCGGCTGAAATCTATTACGAGCATTCTGTTCTTTCCATTCATAAATTCTCCATCCCTGCTGTCGATGTTGCATGCTGTGGTACCAGGCCCTCAGAACTGTAAACAGTAGAGATATTTGTAGAAATAGTAGAAATCCCCTATTGGTGGGATTTTAAAATATATACAGAAAAACTATCAGGCTCTTATTGCATTTATGGGATCACTAGACACAATCTGAGACTCTTCTCACGGTTAATTAGGTTTGCAAGGAAATATCGGGAGGTTGCAGGGAAATATTTGGAAGATCCCAGAACTTTACAGGGCACTTGAGATTCTGAGATACCACGCAACACTGCCAGTGGTTTGTGAGCCCTCTTTGCAGCCATCAGGACTAGAAACGTGTTGTTTTTTTTAATGAAAGTTGAGATTTCAGGCAAATAAATTCTACACTTACTGACACACTGTGGTTTCTTTGTGCTGCAGCAGAATTATGGCTTACATACAAGCCGGGGGATAATTGCCTACCCCCATAGTACAAGATTTCTTGTAAATATAGAGTTGCTTTTCTGTAGGCCGCAGTTTATGTTTATCAGCTGCAGCCTACAGAAAAACAACTCTGTATTTAAAAGAACTCCTGCATTAGTTAAAGAGATGCCAGCTGTTAAAGGTGAAAGAAGGAGAGATCTCACCTGCTGTCGGCAAGCTGTCGAATGTGGAGTCGACACTCCTATTTTTCAGGACTAGGTTAATGAATAATGCAAACCCTTGAGGCCCTTTCAGGCACAATTAGGACTGGACCAGTATGGTGGCTGCACTGGGACTGGGGAAACCCAGGCTGGAATCTGACACCTTCCATGAAGCTCATTCGTTTTCTTTTCAAACTTGCAGGGTTGTTGTGAAGATAAGAGGGGGAGCCAAGCACACCACTCTTGAGTTCCTTGGAGGAAAGGCAGATTTTTTTTAAAACACCACACACTAAGACACACAATCTCTTACAACAGGGTTCCCCAACATGATGCCCGCAAGTACTTCCCCACAATGCTCCCTCTAAGCTGTGGAGTCTTGTGAGCAAAAATTCTCCTTTGTGAGCGACTGGCATTAAAATTGTGAGCGAGCGACTGGGCTGCTGCATCATTGAGTTTGCTCTGGAGCCACCCCTTCCTAAGCTCACATGTGTGAGCTGGAGGCTAAAAAACTGTGAGCCAGCTCACACTGACTCAGCTTAGAGGGAGCATTGCTTCCTCGGGAGCCCACCAAGCTTTTCAGAAAGTGGGATGGGGCCCTTGTAAGGCGAGGGAGGGGCTTTGTTATTGCCCGGCCTTGGCTGCAGTATGGCTGGGAGATCAGGAGGACTGGTTATCACGTAGGACTATGTTTCCATTTCCCGTCCAGCCTTTCTTTTTATCCTCTTCTATGATTCTTTTGCAAAGTGAGGAGTTCTTCCTCACACAGAAGCTGTTTTGGGGTGGCGGTCAGAATTCCAGAAGTGGCTTGCAAAGGCTGCCTGACTACAACGGATACCGAAAGGTTGCCTCGGTACAACAAATGCCCCATTAGTAAGTTAACAAAAGATCTTAGAATATTGTAATGATCCAAACTGAAATGGAGGTGAGACTTCTTGGTTCAGTATAATGTCCATAGAATTTACATAGCTGTATAGTTCAAGCGGTTAAGATGCTGAACTGCAGACCGGAAAGTCGGTAGCTCAGCAGTTCGAGACCCGAGTGCCGCATGATGGAGTGAGCTCCCGTCTCTGGTCCCAGCTCCTGCCAACCTAGCAGTTCGAAAGCAAGAAATTGCAAGGATATAAATAGGTACCACTTTGGTGGGAAGGTAACAGTGTTCTGTGGGCCTTGGCATTTAGTCATGCCGGCCCCATGACCACAGAAACGTCTACAGACAGCGCTGGCTCTTCGGCTTGGAAACTGAGATGAGCACCGCATCCCTAGAGTCAGATTCAACTGGCTTTCGGTCAGGGGAAACGTTTACCTTACTTTTACCTATGACATCTGTAGATGGCAAAAAAATCTTTTCACTGTGCCCCTGCTTATATTTGGACATGTTTGTGCAGGGAACAATTCATTTCAATGAAAACAGATGTCTGGCTATAATTTGTTCTCATTGCCCAAAAGGGCTGAAATTCTCAAGGACTCTTCCACATCCCTCCTTGCTGAAATTTGGAGAGATGGAAGAAAGCACTGAAACATTTTTCTCCCAGCCAGACTCAATCCTGGTATTGGAGCAAGGATGGCAGAAAACCCTTAGTGCAAGGGTTAAGGCATAGAATGGGGCAGGATTTAGCCCCTTCTCACTAGCAGACTGTATTTTTGTTTACAAATAGACCCTCCTCACTGGAGCAGGTGCAGAGGAGGGCGATGAGGATGATCGGGGTCTGGAGACCAAGCCCTATGAGGAAAGGCTGAGGGACTTGGGAAAGTTCAGTCTAGAAAAGAGGAGGCTGAGGAGGGACAGGATCAATGCTCCCTCTAAGCTGTGGAATCTCATGAGCAAAAATTGTACTTTGTGAGCTACTGGCATTAAAGCTGTGAGTGAGCGATTTGGCGACTGTGTAAATTAGTTTGCTCCTTCCTGAGTGAAGACAAAAAAGTGTGAGCTGGAGGCTTTAAAACTGTGAACTAGCTCACACTAACTCAGCTTAGAGGGAACACTGGACATTTGCTCTCTTCCAAGTCTTTGAAGGGCTGTCACTTAGAGGAGAGCAGGGAGCTGTTCCTGTTGGCAGCAGGGAAGAAAACTCGCAATAACGGGTTTAAATTAAGGGCGGGGAGGTACCAGCTGGATATTAGGAAAAACTTCTTTACTGTCAGAG
Source organism: Gekko gecko (assembly GCA_029375565.1). Classification (NCBI taxonomy): domain Eukaryota; kingdom Metazoa; phylum Chordata; class Lepidosauria; order Squamata; family Gekkonidae; genus Gekko; species Gekko gecko. The sequence continues at coordinate 64,407,091 of JAPDNY010000012.1, read as the reverse complement.
TTGTGCAACCGTGGAGTCAGCTGCCTGGGGAGGTGGTGAGCTCCCCCTCCCTGGCAGTCTTTAAGCAGCGGCTGGACAAACACTTGTCAGGGATGCTCTAGGCTGACCCTGCATTGAGCAGGGGGTTGGACTAGATGGCCTGTATGGCCCCTTCCAGCTCTATGATTCTATGGTTCTACTTTCCTTCAAGTGAATAGGAGGACTTGTATATAACCACCTGAGGATCTCCATCCCCACCTCTCTGGTCCTGGACCAGAGGAATTTCCTATATTTTTCTGTCCTAAGCATTTTTATCATGAAAATGGTACAGAAGGAAAGGTGGATCCTCTCCCCCACACCATTGTTCCAATGCAAATCTTCCCTCTCGTCATCAGAATTGTCCTCATTATGGATTTCTCATCTTATTTGGCCCCAATTTTGGCTGGGCGGGGGTGGGGGGGTGGAACTTGCCTTCAGATGTCCTCATTCTGGCAGTGGTTCTGGCAGTGGTTCAGTGTTCTCTTGGTCCAGCCACAAAATGCGTATGGTGGATCACCGGTTGGAAACCTTCCCTGTTTCCCAATCTCCCTGCTAATGGAAAGCTGACACAAGCTGGGTTTGTGCGTTTGCCAGTCCAGAGTTCAATTTGCCGCCCAAACGCAGCCACAACACACACGCACACACATACACATCAGAGAAGCATCTGGGTTCTCTACTCTGAGGCTTAACATCTAGACACTCTGGGGAGGGAGCTAAGCCGGAAGAAGAACAGCAGCTCACACTGCAAGATTTCAGCTAGGCATCCCCAGAAGGCAACAAGATGGACAGACAAGGGGCAGTAGTTTCCGAGGGACAGGTACCAGGCCATCCGTTGTCAACTGGGGATGGTTGGAGAGCATATGTCTTCATTGTTAGTCTTGAACAGAGCCTGGAAGCCGGCGTGCTCCACAGTCACAGATGGCCGTCTCCTGTTCTCTCCTAGTAATCTGCAAGCAAAGAGATTTCACAGCTGCCTAAGAAACCACTGGGGAGTCCCAGCACAAAGTGTCGAAATGGGCAATACAGTATTTAGTCATTAGGCCTGCTCATCTAAAGAACTAAAATAAGGCTCATTTCAATCAATAGCAATATGTTTGCGCTGTCAGGAACTAATTTAAAAATCTGCTTTAAGTCCCGGTTAGGCATTTTGGTGCCGAAAGCTGAATGCAAAGTGCGGGGGAATTGCCGGGCGTAGCACAGTCGTGGCAGCGGGGAAGGAGGGACAAAAACCACCACCCATAGAAGCCCTGCTAATTTAACAGAATTCATCCCGGTGTGTTAAAGCTTCTTAGAATGCAGCCTGTCGTATGGCTCCATAGTACACCCGGGGGGGAGGGGGGGAGAGAAACCAGAGCTGTCTGGCCTGCTAAACAGTCACTGAATCCTAAACCAAGGCATTTGTTTGAAGGCGTGGGACACCAAAGTGTTCCAGAACTGGTTGGCCCAGAGAGCAAGAGGGCTGTCTTACTCCATGTTGATGCCTCTCCCTAGTGTTCTTTGGGCCTTGTGCAATCACGTTCCTTATGTTTGGGAGAAGGAAGAGCAGCACAGTTACTAAGCAACCCCTTCATCTGGGCCTGCTGATGCCTGAGCTGCCTCCTGGCAGGTAAGAAGAGAAAATGGTGTTGTGTAGCCTCCAAAATTTCATAAGAGGGAACAGGAACACTCTTGTAACACCCCTGTTCACACACCCCAAGGGTCAATGCCTGAGCCTGCCCCAAGTATTACATGTTTATGAAGGCTTTGTTCCATCTTCTCTATGCTGTCTTTGTTTACTCTGCAACACCTGTTCTCCAGCAGGTTTAAAAGCCTGGAGGATGGTTGTTTAGTTAGCTTAAGGATGTAATAGAAAACTCTAATTTCTGTGCAACAGATTATCCAGAATTTGTTAATGCACCTCAGCAGCTGCAATATGAAAATTGTCTGGCTGTGCATTGCCTGGTGTTCGTGTGAAGGTGGTGCCACTGAAGTCGATTCTGATGTTCTTCTTCTAGCACGACTTAGTCCTCTCATGGGCCGGCCACCAAACCGAATGGACATAGTGACTATTTTGATTGGAAGCACTCCTACATTAAAATATCCATGCAATTGGAAAGCTGACCCATTTGGGAATACTCTAGAACAGAGAGAACAAACTCATTTGTTACAAGCGCCGAATATGTTATAAATATCACTTTGTTGGGCCGGGCCATGAAACATGAGGTACCGGAGATATAAACTTTATAAAGATGATTTCAGATGCCGAATGGCAATAGCAGGTGTGATTGGATTTGGTGTGACATGTGGAAGGGTAGTAGGCATGGAGATACCAGCATCGCTAATGAGACAGGAAACCTAGGTCTCAATTTGGTACAGGAAGATTCAGTCCAGGAGTATGCAAAGAATAAATGAAAATAAGTCTGAAGAAGTGAGCAGTGACTCACGAGAGCACATACCCTACCACAAATTTTGTTAAATATTTAAGGTGCTACTGGACTCTTACTCTTTCTGTTGCTATCAGAAACCACAACATTCAAAAACCAGTTGGGGGGACATTTTAACCTTCCAGGACATTCAGTTGCTGACCTAAGAGTAGCAGTTCTCTTAGAACGGAATTTCAAAGGGAGATTAGAAAGAGGGACTGCTGAATTGCAACTGATAATGAAGCTCAAGACAAGGCATCCTTCTGAGACCTAGGTTTGTTCTCTCATTACCAATCCTTGCTATTGTCGTTTGGTGTCTGAAATCACTTCACTCTCCAAGATATAAGGACAGATGGATTCACATCCTAGCTGTATCTGAACAAGTGAGCAGTGATTCCAGAAAGGGAGAACTGGAAAGGGAGATCAACCCAAGTGCCATGGGACTCCCTCCCCACCCCTCTCTGGCATGCTGTCTCTGGTGCCCTCCCCAAGAAGTGTGCTTGCACACAAAAGCTCATACCTAGAATAAACCATTGTTGGTGTTCTTAAAAGTGCCATGGGACTGCTTCTCTCTCACACACACACATTCACTCTCTCCCTTGCTCTTTCCCTCCCCCTCCTTCCCGAGAGGGGGGGGGAGGAACCCTCAGCCAATCAAGGGAAGGGAGGCTTGGCTTTCTTTCCTCTGCGAAGCAGGAAATAGGAGAGACTGGGCAAAAGGAGCTTCAGTGCAGGGAACAGGAAGCAGGATTAGGAAGCAGGAAGCAGCGGAGAGTTAGTTGCTCGGGGGCCATATAGCAGCCCTGCAGAGGCTGGATCCAGCCCATGGGCTGTATATTTGACACCCCTGCTTTAGAAGAAGCTTCTTTTAGATTTTTCAGCTTTCCACAGCCGGGGAGATTTGGACATAAGGGACACTGAAGGTTGTCCACAATTCATGGTGCACATTAGCAGCTGCAGTGCATGAGATGGTGGGCTGTACATTGCATAATGCTGAAGGACTTGTGTGCTTGCATTGCCACTAAAGATTATACATGTGCCCTTCCCTCTGAGATTCAAGTTCTGTAGCTCCTGAGGCAGGAGCTCAGTTCCAAAGAATGACAACTGTAGCAATTCTAGCTAGAAAACTTTTAAAAGGCTGAAGTGATTTGCGACGGACCATGATTAAAAAAAAGTAAGGGTGATTGTTCTTGGCTAAATTGGGACGATTGGAATGTGCCATGTTTTTAGAGAAGGTGATTGTAATTACAGATAAGGGACCAGGGCTGAGCATTCATCCCCCCAAGGCCTGGCTGGCTCAAGACAAGAACTCTAATTCCCACATGGTATGATTAGAAGGTTAAACTCTGCAAAATGTGCAAAGCTCTTCTGCATAACCAAGTTCCAGAAACGATGGTTTCTGTTGCCTTCAGTTTTCTCCAGCTCGGAGCTGCCGATTCTTTTTTTTCCTTGTGAAGTCGAGCGACTGGGTGGGAGAGATGGGACAATTTCACGCACCTGTGAAATGCAATTGCCTCCTGCAGCTGTTCTGCTGCAAAGACAACCCATCTGAAAATTGAGCTGTGTATGATGGAAACTCTGTGTGTTGCTGAAGTGGAGACAAGGAGGAGGGGAATGGAATGTTCCTTGTAAATCTGGGAAACAACGTCAAGACTCAACATAAAGAAAAGGAAACGGGTGGGGGAAGAGACTGGCTTTTCTGAGGACACTTCATGCCCCTTGCTGTGCATGAGTTAGACAAACTGCATCTGCATGCAAAGCATGTGCTCTGCCACTCGGATACAGCCCCCCCCCACAACATACTTGCAAGGTAGATCAGTTCCAAGTAGGGAACTGAAACTGACCAACCATCCAGAGGTGCCCTTGCCCTATGGTGGTATAAGACAACAAACTGTAAAAATCTTTTTATGTACCTCCCCACCAATATACCTCCCTACCATGATGTTCTGAGTAGAAATTCTACCTCGTGGGCGAAAAAAGCGAATAGCATTAAAGCTGGTTATTTTATTTTTGCTCTCCCCCCTAATAGCATTAAAGTTGTGAGCTAGTCTACATTTGAGTATTGCGTAAATTAGTTTTTTAGATGATTACTTTCATAACTTTGTAAAAATCTCAGGAAAAATTCTTTTAAATTATATTTAAACTATATTTTAAGAATAATTTAAACGTTATAAGAGAAAACAGAATCAGGTCAAATTTCACCCACCCCTTTCCACTATATTAGTAGACCTCCTCTAGAGAACAGGTCTACCCACCCCTTTCCACTATAATGGTAGACCTGGCCTCCAGACAACAGATCTACTCGCCCCAGTCCAGTATATTGGTAGACCGGGCCTCAAACCATTGCCCTGTGTTGAGCCCTAGAAAACATACTAGCGCTTGGGAGTGGGAGAAGCTGTTGCAGTCTACTTTGTTTTTTTACTGAAATATGACAATCAGCATTACAAGAAGAGGAACATTCACTGTCAGAACCCTGTCTAACCTAATAAACAGAAAGTTACTTAAATGTTATCATCCTGCCCAAACTACTTATTTATTCAAATATTTATACCCCACTTTTCCCTGTGACTCAAGGCAGCTTACAAATCATACTGAAAAGCATAATAGGGATGTGCAAAAGAAAAATCATTTTCCCCCTTCCATTGTAGTCTATGGGGACCATTATAATGAATAGGCCCAATAGGCTATAATAGAGAATCAATCTGGGGGTATCTGGGGCTCTGGGGTTGGGGGTTTTTTTTTAGGTAGAGGCATATTTGTAGCATAGCTGCTAGCGCCTCTCCACAACCACCCCCCCAAGTTAAAATTTTGTGTGCCAGCACCTCCTATTGCAGCTTAGAGGAAACTATGCTCCCCACCCCCAAGCTCAGGTCAGGACAGTATATGTGTGGGGTATCCGACTTTATCCACACAGCCATCCTGTGAAACGGATTGGGCTGAGACGAGGGGACTTCCGCAAGGTTGCCAGTAGGATTTGAACCCACTATTCCATGTCCACATCTGTGCTATTTGTTTTCTCACTCTGCAGTTGAGCACGAAGAAAACATAGACCTCATTCAGATGTAATGAAATGTCATTCCTTATCTTTTCTCCAGTTCTGTTTGGAGGGAAGAAAAGTAATATAGACTTGATTCAAATGCAGTTTGTGGTTCAGCTGTGGTGCAGTGGTTAGAGTGTTGGACTAGGATCCGGGAGACTGAGTCATGTATATTTATTTTTATTTCCTTGCTTCATTTATCCCCTGCCTTTCCCTCCAGTGGGGACCCAAATTGGCTTGCATCATTCTCCTCTCCTCAATTTTATCCTCGCAACAATTCTCTGAAGCTGGTTGGGCTGAGAGTAAAATCTTCCCTGTGCTGTGATCTTGGGCCAGTCTCTCCTTTTCTCAGGCTAACAGAGGGGGAATGATGTTGAAAGCCATGTTATAGTCTACTGGGGAGAAAGGTAAGGTAAAGGTAAAAGTTTCCCTTGCTCGAAAGCCAGTCGAATCCGACTCTAGGGTTGCGGTGCTCATCTCCGTTTCCAAGCCAAAGAGCCAGCGCTGTCCAAAGACGTTTCCATGGTCATGTGGCCGGCATGACTAGATGCCGAGGCGCACAGAACGCTGTTACCTTCCCACCGAAGCGATACCTATTTATCTACTTGCAATTTCTTGCTTTCGAACTGCTAGGTTGGCAGGAGTTGGAACCAGAAACGGGAGCTCACTCCATCATGCGGCACTCGGTCTCGAACTGCTGAACTACTGACCTTCCATAGCCTGCAGTTCAGCGACTTAACCACTTGAGCCACCGCAGCTCCTACTGAGGAGAAAAATGGGGTATAAATAGCTAACTTGACTTAAAATTGAATTTGAAAAACTTCGGCTTTTCATGAAAGAGGTTAACTGGCCAGGCTGAGTTGGTATGCCTAGGGGCCCTCCTGGCTTGACTCATGATGTGAGGAACCCTGAAAAAAAAATCTCCCATAGCATTCTCTCTGTAAGACAGCATGTAACTGGGTGTGTGTGTGCAGTGGTTAACAGTTGGTGTGGTGGCAGACTCTGATCTGGAGAACTGAGTTCGATTCCCCACTCCTCCACATGAAACCAGCTGGGTGACCTTAGGTCAGTTACAGTTCTCTCAGGCCCCCCCCCCCCAAAAAAAAAACAAAACACCAAACCTAGCTCACCACAAAAAGGGCAGCTTCAGGCTGCTGGACAATCTTCGGATCTCCTGGCTATACTACACCCACTCCCATATGATAATTAATTAATTATTATTACTGGGAGGGAGGGGTGCGCCTCTGCTAATATATCATGTTTCCTGTCAGCTTTAATTTACTTGGGTTTTGTTGTAAGCCGGTTTGAACAACATAGTTGAATGGCGTATAGAAATATAATAAAGTGCCTGTCAACAAAAGCAGCCCACCTATACACAAAAGTACAGATTTCTGCATGTGTGTGTAGGGGTGTAAAGAAAATGTGCTGTCCCCCACAGTTCCTCTTGGGTTCCCAACTTGTTAATGAGTAACAGAAGAATTAAGTTAAGCACTTAGGGTATTCCAGGGTAGGGGTTTGTCAGGGGGCAGAATTAATCTAGTCTTCCTTGTTCTAGGTCAACAGGCATTTGAGAACAAATCTTTTGAATTACTCAACGAACTCTATCCTCTGTGTGTGTGTGTACAGAATGTTCTATTTTGCACAGCTCAAAATGTATACGGCTTTTAATTCCCTGTGACACCCATGGTCGTCTTCCCTGCTACGGAAACATGCCTATTTTTTTTTTAAGAATTCTTTACCCCAAATTCATCAGTTTCATAAATAATTTGCTGCGCCCCTGTTCTATCGCATATATTTAAACCCCAAGCTTCCTTTTAATAAACCTTCTCTGCAGAACACTGTTAACTCCTGTGTCTGCTCATTAACTGATCAATAAGTCTCAAACAGGCCACGGTTGGTTAAATACAGTCTCAGCCCTGGAGCAGATTGTGAGGGAACAAAGCTGGCCTCTCTCTCCCCCCCTTCCTTAGAGCAGTTCCAGCGTCGACGTGAATGTATCTCATTACAATGACTGCTTTGAAATGAAGAGGCAGAAAATTTTGTTGCTAACAACTTTTATGGCATCAGGCTCCATAAAAAGGTTGTTGTTGGTCATTGCTTACATTGTTATAAAAGAAGAACTAAATGGTTTGTAATTTAGGGAAGCAGATTTAATTACATGAAGTAATTTACAGAAAGCCGTAATTGTATCCCTGTCTCTCTCCTTCTCTTGTGTTTAATTGGCAAAACCAGTACACACGTCTTTCTCCCCCCCCCCCCCGTCTTCAAATTCTTTCTTTCTTTTGGAGGGGGGTATACTAGTAGCAACCCTACATGGTTCCGTTGTGTTCACCTTCATCTCGGATAATAAAGAATTTAAAATAGGTTTAAAAAGTTAATGCGGACTGCGGGGCCAAACGGTTCTCTAGGAATGTATTGGCTTTCTGTTATACGGACCTCTTCACTGGAGAACATGAAAAATTTTACTTGGTCGCAATTGCAGATTTGCTCATGATCGTTAAAAGGACCTTTGAGTTTTCTTAGAGTTCTGTTGTGTTGAAAAATCCTGAGCAGAACAACCCAGTTCTTTGAATCTTTGCAACATCCTGATCCGACGGACAGAAAACCTCTGATTTGGCTTGCTTTGCTTTATTTTTTTCAGTACCTTCTGTCATTTGGCATTAGAAAGGTCCCTATATGTTTAAAATGAAGGCACTTAATGTTTACAATAAATCCATTGTAATTATTTTGTTCTGCACATATAAAAAGGGGGTCTTACCTACCTCACAGGCAGTGTTCCTGTTAAGCTGAGTTAGTGTGAGCTAGCTCAGTTTTTTAACCTCCAGATCATACATTGTTGTCTTGGCTCAGGAAGGATGGCTCCAGAGCAAACTAATTTATGTGATAGCCAAATGGCTTGCTCACAGCTTAAATGCCAGTAGCTCACAAAGTAGATTTTTTGCTCACAGACTCCACAGCTTAGAGGGAGCATTGCTCACAGGGTGTCTGTTGTGGGGAGGGGAAGGGAAAGGAGTTTGTAAGCCGCTCTGAGACGCTGAGTAAAGGGCAGGGTATAATTCCAATCTCTTCTTCTTCTTCTCATCTTCCACTTCTCTTCTTTCTCAGCATGGTTGCAGCTCACTCCACTGGCAGTCTGTGTTTGCCTACCTACAAGAGGCTGATCTATTTTAATATCTTCATGGCATAGCATCGGATTCACAGCCCCATTAGCTTAGCTGCTGTGATGTCATAGAAGTGGTAGGTAGCCCTGGGCCAGGCAGCAGAGCACTAAGGAAGCCTGGGGTGACCTAAAGATTTCAGCTTCTAAGGTCTGTGAACAATTCCTGGTAATAACACTGTAAAAATATTGTCTGAAAGGTATGAGCTTTCCGGTGTGTTCTCAAATCAGCTAAGACTTCATAAAAAGTTACAACATTTATGTGTGCAAATGTTTCCATGGTAGCTTTCCATGTACTTTTTGTATCTTGTTTATTCTCACAGCTGTGTTGGGTAAGTGTTTTTTGGCTTAGAGAGAGCTATTTGCCTAAAGCCAAACATTTGTTGGGTAGGGATTTGAACATGGGTCTCCCGGACCTGTCATTCTGCTGCTGCTGTTGCACATCACCAGCCTGGGCAAGATTTCTGTGGTGTTCTTGACTCTCTCTAGCAGAAGAAGAAAAGAAGGATTTATACTCCGCCCCTCACTACCCAAAGAAGTCTCAGAGTGGCTTACAATTTCCTTTCCCTTCCCCTCTCCACAACAGACACCCCGTGAGGTAGGTGGGGCTGAGAGAGCTCTGAGAGAACTGCCCTTGAAAGAACAGCTCTGAAACTGTATTTGTTTGATTGGATTTATACCCCACCCTTCACTCAGTCTCAGAGAGGCTTACAATCTCCTTCCCTTCCTCTCCCCAAAACAGACACTCTGTGAGGTGGGTGGGGCTGAGAGAGCTCTGAAAGAACTGCTCACGAGAGAACAGTTCTGAAAGTACTTGTAACTGACCCAAGGTCACACCAGCAGCTGCATGTGGAGGAGTGGGGAATCAGACCTGGTTCTCCCACATTAGAGTCCATGCTCCTAACCACTACGCCAAACTGGCTGCTGATATGCAAGAGATGATTGACTTTACATAGCCACAACCCATCTATGTCACAAGAAGGGTGGGATTGAGTGGTTCTTCATATTGGTGGAAGGATGTTGGTGTTGCTGTCAAAACAGTGCTAACATATGCTGCTGAATGAGTTCTGTAAGACACAAAGATCTGGATGTGTTCTGCAAATGTATCCACCAAAGTAATGCACAAACTGAGTATGTTTGCATCATTTATTGCTGTTTGCATAATTGATAGTGCTTTCACCTGGACTACGAGTACTGAAGCCCAGCCGGCACGCTTAAAATCCAATTATGCTCTGGAAATTTTATGTACTTTGCCCCCAACCTCTGAAGCCTGTCTTCACAGCCATGAGGACTGGAAACTCACTTTAAAGAGCCCTGGGCTTCTCATATTGCTGAATTCTCTTTCCAGTACAAAACAATGTGACTGTTCTGCACAGATGCACATAGCCCTACCTATAAGACACTGTTGCACGTGTAGAGGCTTATTGGATCAGGCTTTGACAGAGCTAGATCAACTGCAAAGATTACGATGAAGGATAAAAGAGATTTCATCTTTCCAAGGGTGACTTGCTGGTAATGCCACAAAAAAAGGTTGAAGTGAACAGATGCTGCTTCTTCATCGGTCAGCTGCCTGTATGATAGCTTCAGATGGGTAGTTGTTTTTACTGTACCACTAGAATAAAACAGTGACAATTTAAAAACTATCAACATGTATTCCAGCATAAGCTTTTGCATATTCCCCATTATTATATATGGGCGTGAAAGGCCAGTCAGACTCTAGTCCGGGAGATCTGGACCAGGCGTTGAAAGCCGTGTCTGGTTGGCTTAGACAGAGCTGACTGAAATTGAATCTGACGAAGACGGAGGTCCTGTGCTTGAGTTGGAGTGGTCCAAGGTTAGGGATCCCTCTCCCGACCTTCAATGGGGCACTGCTGGTGCCAGCGCCAGAGGTTAGGAGTTTGGGAGTGCTCCTGGATACCTCTTTAACGATGGAGGCCCAGGTAGCAGCCACTGCAAAGTCGGCCTTTTATCACCTATGGCTGATTAAGCAGTCGGTTCCCTTCCTTGAACGCAATGACCTAGCAACAGTGATCCACGCACTGGTCACCTCAAGATTGGATTACTGCAATGCTCTTTACATGGGGCTGCCCTTGTCCCAAATCAGGAAGCTGCAGCTGGCACAGAATACAGTGGTATGGCTTTTGTTCTGTCTTCCTGTGCGGGAACACATCCAGCCCGCCCTAAAAACTCTGCACTGGCTGCCTATAGCATACCAGATATGGTTCAAAGTGTTGGTTCTTACCTTTAAAGCCCTATATGACCAGGGACCTGCTTACCTGAGGAACTGCCTTTCCCTGCATGTGCCTCAGCGAGCACTAAGATCGGGCTCCCAGAATTGCTTGGTTCTCCCAGGGCCTAAAGAGGTCAGGTTGGCTACGACGAAGGCCAGGGCCTTTTCTGTGGCGGCCCCTCGCTGATGGAACAAAATCCCAGAGGACATCAGGGCCCTGTGGGACTTTTCACAGTTCCACAGAGTCTGCAAGACAGAGCTCTTCCACCAGGCTTTTAAGTAGGGGTTGCCTCGATTGTACGGCCCTGGCCCAATTACCAACAACTACCACCAGTGCCAACAAGTGTACCATTATTGGTACTACCAGTGTCAACAGTGCTACCAAACTGAGGCCCTATAGTTGGGGGCGAACCTGGGGACACCATTCAGTTGACAGTGATTGGAAGATTCGCCATCTTTTAATATAAGTTATGTGCTGATGTATGATTTTTATATTGGTTAACAGTTTTAGCGGAATTTTAATGTATATTTATGTATGTTATTAGCCGCCCTGAGCCTGCCGGAAGGTAGGGATTGCGGGATATAAATGTAAATATAAATAAATAAAGTTGGACAATGAAGAAAGCTGACAGGAAGAAAGCTGATTTATTTGAAATGTGGTTTGGAGGACAGTTTTATGGATACCGTGGACCACCAAAAAGACAAATAAGTGGCTTCTAGACCAAATCAAGCCTGAACTCTCCCTAGAAGCTAAAATGACTTAACTGAGGTGTAACTGACAGTAAATGGTTAATGCTTTAACCTAGTCGAACCTTGAGTGACAAGGGATTCAAATGGAATTCTACAGCTGAGAGTGGCAGTTAGGAGTAGCAGTTAAGAATGGCAGTTGACAGTGACGGGGAGTTTAGCAGAGGGAAAGGATCAAGAAGTATCCTTTATTAAGGAAGTGGAACTAGTAGCCCTTCCCTGAAGGAAAAAGGGAGTGATCCCTATCAAATCTGAGGGAAACAGCTTCTAGTGTGTGTGTCTGATCTCTGTCAAGTGGTTAAGAAGGGATGTTGGAATTTGTGTGAATGTTCCTGCCTTCGCCAACTTTATCTTTGGTCCATTCTGCATTTGCCTGCCACTCCAGATTTTCTCAGTGTTCGTGTCAAGGCAATTTAAGTCCACAGCAAAACAGCTTCCAAATAACCCAGGGCAACAGCAGGCTGAAACTGGGCTGAATACTGAAGGGAGCTAATGTAATGCAGAATGGGGAAATTTTTTTTAGTGCAGAATTGCTTGGAGGACACCACAGCGAACGGATTAAAAGGAGAGTGCAGAAAAGGGTCTTTGAGACACAGAAGCTTATGCTTATTTTAGCAGAAACTGCCAAGAAAACCTTCTCCATTTTAAAGACCTGTCTGTATAATTAAACAGCTTCTTAGTCGTGACAAACTATCTATTGTTTATATTTTTGTGACAAACTATCTATTGTTGTGACAAACTATCTATTGTTTACATTTATACAAAGTCACCTTTTTCCTGTTGCCTGTTCACCTTCTAAATCCTAAACCTGACACCCACTTGATCATTTCCCCACAAAAGTGAAATAAAGCAGTAGATTAGTTTTGAATTACTGGTAGCCCCTCATGTGTCATTATCAGACAAGGAAAAAAAGAAGGATTTTAGTCAGTCCCTCAGTTCCCTAGGTTGGGTCAGCATATATCTATATACATTTAAACAATTAGGAGGGGCAGATGGAGAAACAAAGAAGAAAGAAAAGGGGATGCTCAGCCAAGAAGACGATAAAGGGAACCAAAGGGAGAATTGTAATATAAGGCTGTTGTACTTTGGTCACCTTATGAAAAGACAAGAGTCACTGGAAAAGACAATGCTAGGAAAAGGGGAAGCAGCAAGAAAAGACAAAGACCTAACATGAAATGGATTGACTCAATCAAGGAAGCCACGGCCCTTGGTTTGCAAGACTTGAGCAAGGCTGTTAACGACAGGGCGTTTTGGAGGACATTAATTCAGAGGGCCACTATAAATCAGAAGCAACTTGACAACACTTAACGTGCACATGCATAAATTTTTGCAAGTCAGAGTTCACTTCGTCAGAGGCATGGGGTGAACCCCTCCACCTTTCTGTTGTATATGTAGACCTGTCCAATGTTTATGCTCATATACATCTGATGAAGTGAGCTGCTGGAAAGTTTATGCTGGAATGAAATCTGTTAGGCTTCAAGGTGCCACTGGGCTCCTGTTAGAATGTCTCAGAGCTGCAGCAGTTCAATGGTAGAACCCTTGCTTTGTGTGCAGAAGTACCAGGTCCAGTCTCTGAAACTCTCAGTAAAGGCTATGAGGTGTTGAGAGAGATATCTCTCTGTGTGAAATGCTGGGAGCTGCTGCATATTCAAAGTACTCACCTAGATAGAACAGTGATCTGATTCAGGCAGTGTCAAATGTGCACATGAACTCCTGCCTGGGAACTGAACTGAGCTCTTTGAAGGATCTCTGGGAATGTAAGTGTTGTGGATAAATCAATAGTAAATAGGATTTTCTACTTCAGTGAGGGGAAGTCATCCAAAGCTGGTTAGGTCACACCTCTGCTTGCTCTGATAAGGCTATGCAAATTTTAGTGCTGTTCCTATTGGAGAGACCTAGGCTTTCATGTCACCTGCTTCCTGATTTGCTTAACTGGAGATGTCAGAGATTGAACCAGGAATAGGCTGACGACCCTCCAGTTTTGGATAGCCCTGCTGCTCTATAGGACGCTGGAACTGAACTGAACTGAGCTCTTTGAAGGATCTCTGTGAATGGAAGCACGGTGGATAAATCAATAGTAAATAGGATTATTCTGTAGTCTCTGCTGCCTGGTGATGTTTAAAGAACCACAGTTTCCACGGTGTAGCTCAAGTTATGGAGCAGCAATCGCTGAATGGTCTCTTGAGGGATGGGAAGCCATCGGGAGGACTACGTGCAGTTGCAGCATTAACCTCAGGCGTTCAGAAGCTTTATGTCAACGACAACCACAAATTATGGGATAGGATTAAAAATAATGATAGTGCTCAGGGAGAAAAAAAGAAGAGCCTTGAGGTTTCTTTATTCTCTTATCCTTCTGAGCCTTCCCGCTTACATTCAGCTGTGCAGCGGTTACAATAGAGCATTAGGAGCCAGAATTCTTTAGCCATCGAACCGCCACACATCCATCCACAGCAGTCTTTAAGGTGGGATACAATACAGAATTGTTCTAGCACATGCTGGATTAAAATCTATACTTGGAGGAGGAGGAGGAAACATATGGCCTTCATAGTGTTGTCCCCTTTTCTCCTTGATGCTGTTGTTATGCTTTCCGGTTGCCTACAGTTGCTTGCTAGGCTCCTGAGAAGTCCTCCCTGCCACCAAGCTGAAGCAGGACTTCAAAATCATTTAGGTATTTATTTACAATTTATTTATTTATTTATCCCTCCTCTCTGCCCCCACAAGGGTCAACGAGCTTCAGACATGACTCAGAAACAGAAAAGGCACCACAGCAAGTTTAATGCATTCCTGGAGCTGGCGAGCACATCATGTGCTGAGAACAATTAAAACTTGCCTATTTGAACACATTTGGTTCATCAAACAAACAAACAAAAACTTTACATATTTTTATATAGAATCACTATAACACAAACACATGTTCTCCGAGATGGGAGACGAAAGCGGCGGGTAGACTCATTTGGAGCCTTTGTTGATTATGCATTGTAATGAGACCCATTACGTAATTAAAATTCAAAACATACATGATAAAAACCACATTTTAACCCATTAAAATCAACCACCCAACACATATCATTAAAACGAATTAAAAACAGTTAGGAGGTATACAAGGACATAAAACAGCAATTAAAACATTGGTCAGGAAGGAGGGATCAGTGAGAGAATGCCAAATGGAACAAAAATAGTGTTCATCTACTGGTGGAAGGTAGCAGCAGAAGGGGAAGATGAAATGCCTAACCTCAGAAGGTGGGGGGGAGATAAAGCAGGGCCTCCAAAGATGACCACAATGGTCCAGTGGGTTCATAATGGAGTAGGCGGTTCTTCAGAGAGAACCTTGGAAAAGGTGGGCTCATTCCTGGTAATAACAATGGTAGACTCTTAAAGCCATTGCTCTTTTCTAAACTCCCGGCAATGCCTCCAGGCCCTTGCTTATGCTCACTGCCACAGCCTGGGGGAAATGGGGTTGGGACCATCATGGCATCAAGCAGCACTCTAGGAATTTCTTGACTCTCTATGGTCTTTTCCATAGAGACTCAAGAAATTCCTAGAATACCACTTGACACAGTGATGTCATTTCGAGGTCTTCAGCTGGAAGTGACGTCACTGCATCAAGTGTTGTCTTTTTCCCATGGCCCACGCCCAAAAGTCTCCTGGAGTGCCAGGCACGAAATAGGATACCTGGCAACCCGACTGCAAACAGAGCAATCCTAAAATCACTTTCTCAGGAGTAAGCCTAATTGGATAGACCTCAGTAAGATTTGTGGAGATCTGCTTAGAATTACTCTCTCAGAAGAATTCATTGTTATTTGCACAAATTTGCCCATGAATAAAAGTGTTTCCACAAGGAAAAAGAAAACCCTGAAGCCATGGTTCATTGTGATGTCCAAACTGGACGGCATGTTAAACTGTGATTTGTTCTGTTTGCCCACAAACCAGGATTCTAAAGCAGGATTAAACCATGATTTGGAATCCTGGTTTGTAAACAAGAAACAAATGGTAATTAGTTGTTTTCTCTGATCTGGACATCCTAACCAACTGCAATGTGTTGCACGCCAGCCAATCTTCAACCTGAGAGTTATGCAGAAGCCAATGATTTTTGAGCCTCATCTGAATGCCCGTCTCCCTTAGGACAGGGAAGCTGCTTCTTTTCCTTTCAGCTGACGTTTGCATACCGAGAGTCACAGTGCTGGGACATGATCGGCTGCCTCCTTACTCTCTCCTCCTGTTAACACCAGCTGTCCCACCCGTCCTCACTGCGTGAAAGAAGTTTGAGGAAATAACGCTACTGCTTGTAGTGAGTTTGCTCTGAAGTGAGAGTAAATGTTCTTTAAATACTGTTTTTTAAAAAAACAGGAAAGCAAAACATCTGTTCTTGACCGGTAATCCCAGTATTCACCCAAAGTTTCTGAGCAAAGCCAGGGGTTCCTTTGTGAGACCTGGCACGTCATGAGCTCTGTTGCAAGAGAGGTTTGGTGGTCGCCAGCTCTTTTTAACCGATGGTGTTTGTCTGACTCAGCTGAGTTTGCTCATGGAAGCGAATAAAAGAGGACCTTGTTTTCCACCGTTCAGCAGCGTTGCTTGCTCTGCAAAATGCAACTGGAGGCAACGCTACCCTGCCCCCACGCACATGCCCCGTTCCACCTTCCTATTTCTTTTCTCAGCACTGTGATTCTTCATGGAGCCAATTTTCATACTTCTAACTGTTTGATAGTTTCATGAACTCTTGAGAATAAGTAAGCACATCTCTGGATCTCAAGACAACTCTCAGGTAACAATAAGCACTGGCTTTCTCTCGGCCCTTCAAGCAAAAGTTACTTGTCACTACTGAGGTGATGGGGCAGGGAATGCCTTTGGGCTATTGATTAAGCCAAGTCAGCTCCTGAAGCCCTGTTGGCAACCCATTCTACACTTCCTTCCTCTCTCTTTTTTTGCAAGGAAGACAAAGGCCTGGAAGCCAGGCAAAAGCCAGCAGGGGTTTGTGGGATGCTCTTTCATATCTGTTTGGCAAGAGGGTCTCTGCAGAGGAGGAAGTCTGTAACTCAAGGCTAAAAAGAGGCCCAGAGAAAAAATGTCAACACGTGGCCTTTCTGTAAGCTAAAATTCTAGGAGGGTCCTCTTTCCTCCACTTAAATAGGATGCATTGGGATTTATTCCCAGTTCTAAAGAAGGACAAATAAAAGATTTGTTTCTATTATTTATAGAAGCAATATTTGCTTCCTCTTTTTTAAGATTTAAAGAATAGGTAAGGTGTTATTTGACAAGATTAATTGCTGTTGGTGGAATGTATTATATAGCAAGGGTGTGAAAGTGTAAAGGCTTTTTTTTTTTTTAGCATGGTGTTTAGTTTCCTTTTAGGACAGGTGACCCAGGGAAAATGGGTTACTTGACTGAAGGCAGATGAGTTGGCAATGGGTATATAGTAAGCTATGTTCAAAGGCAATATACTTCTGATTAACAGCTCATGGGGACAAACAATACACAATGGCTAATGTCAACATATCCCACTTTTGTGCTATCCTGAGACATGGGTGACATGGACCCTTGCCTTGATCCAACACAACTGCTGGCAAAGCCTTGGGATCTTCACATCTGTCAATAGGTCACATTTTTATCCTTCCTTTCCAAGGAGTTCAGGTTGCTGTATAATGTTTTTTCCACCTCCATTTTATAAATGTAGTAGATAAACGTTATGCCATTGTAACTAAACGTACTCTGAATAACTGAAAATTGACCAACTTTCCTTTGTGCCTACTGAAAAAACTTGCACTGCACAGTCATAGGGCAACAGAAACTGATCCAGCAAGAGAAAATTCCCTTTTACCTCTTTAGTATCATCAGGACTTTTTTTGTAGAAAAAGCCCAGCAGGAACTCATTAGCACAATAGGCCACACCCATCAGCAGAAAGGTATTAGCCTATCAGGCCACACCCCTGACAGCACAGCTCATTAGCATATTAGGCCACACCCACATGTTACCAAAAATGTGGTCATCCAGCCACACCTACCTTTTGTTTCTTATTCTGTTTACCTTGTTTGTTGTGTAAACCTAGAGCTTTTTTGTAGCAGGAACTTTTTTGCATGTTAGGCCACACAGCCCTAATGTAGCCAATCCTAATGAGTTTCTGCTGTTGGGTGTGGCCTGTTATGCTAATAAGTTCCTGCTGGGCGTGGCCAACTTGGAGGCCAGCTGGAACTGGTTCCTGTACATTCCTGCCCAAAAATAGCCCTGAGTATCACTATTACATTTTTATCCCAAGCTTTCTCCAAGATGCTCAGGATGGTGTATCTGATTCTCCCCCACACACACACACATCATCCTCTCAGCAACTATGTGAAGCAGAACTAGCTGAGTGCAAATGGCACAAGATCACCCAACAATCTTTATGGCTAAGTGTGAATTTGAATGCACACCTCCCTGCTGAAAGTCCAACACTCTAACCACCACACCACCCTGTGACAACATGGCTTTTCTCTTTTGCAGAACCCAGGGAGGGAAGCCTAGAACTAGTTTTTTTGGTGTTGCAATGAGAGGTATATTTAAGAGTCAGCATAATTATAGATATGCACCATCACGGTTAGACTATTTGGATCTTCTAATGCAATATTTAAAATGCTGGAAGCAAACTGCTGAATATTTTTTCCCCCGTAGAAATGTTTTAGATTTAGGAGATAAGATAAAAGGAAAAAGTACATTAAAATTGTTAAACTGAAGCTTTCCCGTGTCATGTCAAGTCAAAGAAGTAGAAGGTTAATTAATGGAGACATTGTGTTAATTAGTTTACACACAGGCCTGACTGGTAAGGGTTCAAGTTACAGAAAATTCCTCCAGGGACAAAGCAATAAATTAAATATGTTATCTTCGGTAGTATAAATATCAAGAGTGAAGACCTATCTGTGTTCCCAGTGCCTTGTGGGTGACAGACACTGTTCCTCATCAATTATATATTTTTCAAGGGCAAAAAGGTGATTTTCCTTTCCTTTCCTTCAAGAACTTCAAAACGCAGAGTGTAAAAAGTCTGACTTAACAGTCAGGTCACAATAAAGTACATGTTTCCATAATATCACCACCTACTTCAAGTGTCCAAGCATTAAATAAAACTAATAGAGACTCTGATCTTCCACAGAAGCTAAGAATAGAGATCCATAATCAAAACGGTGCTATTGTAATTATCTCTTATTATTGAAATCTTGTGGTTTGGAGACTCTTCCTTTTGGAGCAGTGACCCCTGACATGATAGCTAGTAAATAGCTCCAGAATCAAAATAGGAGACGAGGAGTCTTGTGCAAGGTTGGCCCGACTCATTTCTTCCATTGATTCTGATTATTTTGCTTGTTTTATTCCCGGAATCATGAGCCATATGCAGAATCAGAAAGGTTAGCTGCTTGGTGCCTGCGTGTCTGGAGCCATATTGCCTTGTGTTTTAATGTTTGGGGGCAAAGGACAACTTAGCAGATTTGGCAGCTTCACTCACTGGAGAAGACCCTGATGCTGGGAAAGACTGAAGGTAAAAGAAGATGGGGACGGCAAAGGATGAGATGGTTAGACAGTGTTATCGATGCAACGAACATGAAATTAAGCAAACTCTGGAGGACAATGGAAGACAGGAGGGCCTGGCGTGATATGGTCCATGGGGTCGCAAAGAGTCGGACTCGACTGTGCGACTGTACAATAACAACTAAATTTGCACTTCCTTATGTGACTTTCGTTTGTAGTGTACAAAGAGTTGGGAAATGAAACAAACAAAGAAACCCCACCCAAGAGCCCAGAACGAAGGTTTGAAGGTTTGCCATGCAAGTTATGTTTTTGTTGTTGTTGTTCAGTTGCACAGTTAAGTTGTTATACTGCTGTCTAAAGAAGTGAGCTCTGTGTCATGAGAGCTCATGCAGGAATAAATGTTGTTAGTCCTTAAGGCAGGGGTCGCCAACTTTTTTTGAGGCTGTAGGCACATCTGAAATTTTGAGAGGCAGTGTTGAGCATCACCCCAAAACAGCTTCTACAGTAGGAAGTAAGAATGGAACCATGCACTCATGAAGGTAAGCCCAGTTGCTTACCAGTCCTCTTCATCCTCCAGTAGAAAACTGCTTCATTTGGATGGGAAGCCAATAATAACCTCTTCCTTAACAACGGACCCACATACTTCCTGAAGAGTTTAGATACAGGGTTCAGAGTGCCCCTGCTTTAAGGTGCCACTGGACTTCTGTCTTGCTAACATGGCTATCTCCAATGGAACTGTACTGCTAACAACCTTGCAGTTCCTTTTCCCAACCATGTGCCTCTTGAGGAGGACTGATTAAGGAGGACATCAGAGTTCAGTGATGCTACAACAAAGTACTTCTTCATATGATGTGTAATTAACTTGTAGAAATCATTGTCACAAGGTATAGCACATGGACCCACGAACCCACATTATACTGGGTCAGACCATTCGCCTATCAATGGTCTGTCCTTGTCTGCACTATCTGGCAGCAGCTGGTTTCCGTGGTCCTGGCAGAGGTCTTTCACATTGCCTGCTATCTGATCCTCTTAATGGGTAATGGACCCAGGAACATCTGTATGCAATCAGCTTAGATACTACCTAAGTACATAACATAAGAGAAGCCAATGTTGAATCAGGCCAATGGCCCACCTAGTCCAACACTCTGTCACACAGTGGCCAAAAATACCAGGTGCCATCAGGAGGTCCTATAGTAGGGCCAGGACACTAGAAGCCCTCCCACTGCTGCCCCCTCCAGCACCAAGAATAGAGTGCATCACCTGCCCAGACTGACAGTTCCTATCTATACTTTGTGGCTAATAGCCACTGATGGACCTCTGCTCCATATGTTTATCTAATTCCCTCTTGAAACTGTCTATGCTTGTAGCTGCCACCACCTCCTGTGGCAGTGAATTCCATTTTAAGAAGTGGGTGAAGACAAATTCATGGAGGGCAGAGGTCCATCAGCAACTGTTGGAATGCCTCTGAAAGCTAGATACTGGAGGTAAACAGAGGCTCCGGTCACACGGGAGGATTTGCCCCGCGAAACAGACAGGTTGAGGGTGCATCAAACGGGCGCAATCCTACAGCAACATCTGGGAAGCGTAGCGCACCCATCACCAACCGGTACCGTCGGCCCAAAGAAGCGGAATTAAAAAGTACCAGCAAAAGGGTAGTAGGAACCGGAAAACGCGGGTCACAGGCGAGCGTCGGATTGCGGAAGCAGAGTTAATCCGGCGCATCCAGCACACTCATGCGTCCCACCACACCGGATGTATTTTTCCAAGCCTCCACAGTATGCGAAGAAACGTAAGATTGCATATGCGCAAGAATGCGAAAGTGAAACCCTTTGATGTGCTTCAACATCACCATGTGATCGCCAGCTATTGGCGTCTGCGTGGCATCTCAGGGATCTGTTTGATCGCGCTACCGTGCATCTTTTTGCTCCGGCTCTTAATTTGCCTCCCTTCAGCGGCGCAGTATCCCACTTGTGTGACCAGAACCAGAGAAAGAGCATTGCCTTTGGGTGCTGGCTACTAAATGCTCATCTACTGGGTCAGACCATAGATGAGCTGTTGATCTGATCCAACAAGGCTATCTTCTTGATCAATGAATAATGCTAATAAATCAATGCCCAATCTCCTTGTATAACCCTTCCTCCCCAATAGATTTACGTCATGTTTCTGGGTGTTTCTTTCCCCATCTCCTCCTACCTCGTTTGCTAATACATTTATAAGTTTTAATCTTGTTTTCTCTTGGTTAGGTGGTGGCTGATTTCTTTTCCTGCCATTCTTTTGAAATAGTTTGTATTTGATTGTTGGGTTACATAGTTCTTGTCTGCCACGGTGGGAACCTGATGGGTGAGGGGGCTGTGTAGACAGCTCTAAAATATTGGCTGACAAAGCCCCTGCTCCATATTCTGTTGTGAAGAGAGTTTAGACCTGTTGCTTGTCAAAATGGGGCTACTGTGAGGGAGGCTTAGAGGTCCTTTCAGCAGCTGTTTGGCTAAATGTTTAGCTGAGTTTTGATTGGTGTTAAGCTTGTACTGTAATGGCCATTTTTCTATACTGATTATTGTAGTTTTGTTTATTGATGGTGTTGTTTGGTTTCATCGTAAGCCTTCTTGAGCATATCGAGGGCAAGACAGGATATAAATACTTTAAATAAATAATGGATAAAGTCCCCACCCCAATCCCAAGGAACTCGCAGTGTAAAATTTGAGACAGGAAGGCTTTGAACTGAAAATAAAAGCAAAATGTCTACGGAAGATCTGGCTGAATGGTAGCTATACCGTTTATATGTGTTTTGCTAGGTATGCCTGCTCTTCCTATGTTTATCCTGATGTTTTTCTGGAGGAACTCAAGGCAACATGCTTGGTTGTCGCTCGTCATTTTGCCCTCACATAAGAAGAGCCCTGCTGGATCAGACCAGTGGTCCATCTAGTCCAGCATCCTGACACACACTGGCCAACCAGTTCCTCCAGACATCCAATAATAGGGCATAGAGGCCAAGGCCTTCTCATAACGTTGCCTCCTGTCCTGGCTCTGAGATTCAGAGGATTAGTGCATCTGAACATGGAAGTTTCCCTCAGTTGCCATGGCTAGTAGCCAACGATAGACTTCTCCTCCATGTAACTATGTAATCCCCTTTTAAAGCTGTTTATTCCTGTGGCCATCACTACATCCTCTGGCAACAAATTCCACATTTTAATCACTGTCTGTGTAAAGTAGAATTTCCTTTTGACTGTCCTGAACCCTACTACCCATCAGCTTCATTGGATGCCTTCGAGTTCTAGTATCTGGGGAGGGGGGAAATCATGCACCCCATGTATAATTTTATAAACCTCTATTGTGTCCCCCGTTAGTTGTCTCTTTTCTAAACTGGAAAGTCCAGACTCTTCAGCTCTTCCTCTTTAACCAAAACATAAGAGTTTGCCTTTTTCACCGGTGCAGCACACTGGGTTGACAACCCTTTCACAACCACCTTGTTGGATACAGGTTAGGCTAGGAGATTTTGATTGACCCCAGGGTCACCCGGTGAGCTTCACAGCTGGGAGGGTGACATGTCAAACACAGGTCTCCCAGTACTAGTCTGACCCACTTTCCCTTACACCAGGTTAGTCCCAGTTATTGTTTTGCTCTGGCTGTTTTGCAGTTTTCCTTTAGGGAGTGTTGACTTTAAATTTCAGGGTCAAGCAAGGTCCCTTTAAAAAAAAAATGCTGGCAGCTTGTCCCCGCCACTACAGCCATGGCTGATTTATTTATTTATTTACCCCTGGTTGTTAAAAAAAATAATTGGCAGCTGATTCAGCAGGTCTAATAGCTGCCCTCCCTCTTCCCAGGCTCGCAGCTGTTTTCAGCCCAGGAAAGGATTCCTTCTCGCTCGCTTCCTTCCTTCCTCCTTAGTATTTCATTTTTCATCCCTACACGCCGTGTTGCCTCACAAATAAACATTGCATATATTTTTATGCCAAATGCATAATTTCACATCTACTCCCTGTTTACTTGAATTGTTCAAACTAGACAGAAGTAAAGGGAACGGGGGGGGTGGATGGAAAGCAAAGCAGACATTCCGACAGCCGATTTTCCCAGTCAAGCGGAGAGAATAAAAGATCCTGTTCAGACACCGCCTACCCACACAGCAACAACCAGGGACCTCTAGCAAATTGATCAAGGGACTCGTTTGACCCGAGGCTTGCCTGTTAGAGAACATTGTTATAGGCACATTGTAATGGCAAATGCAATAGAGCTTGCATTGTCCTGGAGAGAGAAGAAGAAGTAAAAGAACAATGTCATGTGGATTATTTTATTGTGGGAACTCAAATTACTGTCTGCTGACCTGGGGGTCATGTGCTTTCAAACCTGAAAGCAAAGCCCCAAATTGGAGGAGATTTGGGATAGGCCATATCTGAACCCTGGCCAAAATTACTGGCTGGAGTTATCTGTTGAGAGGGAAGGCTGGGGGACTCTGAAGTTGTCTCAGCATATTGTTTTGGTGGCAGAGAATCAAGCCTTTTGCGCTAGGGTTTCCGGGTCCCCCTGGCCATCAGTGAGGGATGGGGAGGGGAGGGTTGCCAGATTCAGGTTGGGAAACTCCTGGAGATTTGGAGATGGAGCATGGGGAGGGGGCAGGGACCTCAGTGGGGTACAATGCCATAGAATCCACCCTCCAAAACATCCATTTTCTGCCGGGAACTGATCTCAGTAGTCTGGAGATGAGCTGTCATTCCAGGAGATCCCTAAGTCTAGTGTACTAGAATGTATCTTCATCCATTTAACCCGGGCATACAAACAAGAATTTTGTATGCCCGGGATAAGATTTTCTAGTAAAATGGACACATTCTAGTACTTGAAATCGTGGCATGGAATATCATGTGAAGACACTGTGGACAGTAGGTTTTCAAGAGAGATTACCATGGTGCTTCAGAGTGTTTGGATGACATTGTGAATGAAACAAAAGTCAACTCCAGGGAGTTTCGTCAACCCACTTTTTTCTGTACTTATGGTGTGCTTATGAAAAAAGAGTGTGTATAGGATGTGGATGTGTAAATTACCACGATAAAATAACATAGTTAAGTGCATTAGAGAAATTGCATTTCATTTCATCCTAAAGCGCTGAGTGTCAGCCTACTTTCTGGTTCACTAACTGCCAGGTGGGGCCTGGAGATCTTCCGGAATTGCAACTGGTCTCCAGACTGCAGAGATCAGTTCCCCTGGAGAAAATGACAGCTTCGGAGCATGGACTCTGTGGCATTTCACCCTCCTGAGGTCCCTTCCCTTCCCAAACCCTGCTCTTCCCAGGCTCCACCCCCGAATCTCCAGGCATGTCCCAGAGTTGGCAATCCCAATTGGTGTAAAGTCGCTTCATATGTTCTCTCATGAGCTCTCTCCCTCTCTCTCTCCCTCTCTCTCTCTCTCTCACACACACACACACAGAACTCTTCATATCTGTTGCTTTAAGAGTGGGGAGATTCGCCACATGTTTCATAAGACAGGACGCTCTCATTTCCTGCCTCTTCTCCAGCTGGTAGATTCTTTCTCCCCTCCCCCCCATTTCGACCTCAGTTCAAACCTTGGAGGTGGGAATTTCCACAAGCATTAAGTGGCAGTGCAAAAAATGTGCCTCAACTTGAGGAAGCAAGGGCAGTTAAGGAAACTGAGGTACTGTGGTTTTAGTGTCTAGACACAGTATAGAGGACGTGGACTGGGGAAACCCTAATTCTAATTCCAACTTACCTCTAAAACTCACTGGGTGACCTTGGGCCCTGTCATTGGGTTGGATTCAGACTTTCATCTCTTGCCAAGGCACTTTTGTCAGAGGAATGGGATGTTTCGACCTCCCCCCTCCCACTGCAGTAAACTGATCTCCCAGAAATGCCACTCCTTTGGGACAGGGGACCCATAGGAACTTAGGGTTGCCAGCCCCAGGTCCAGGCAGGAGTTTCCATGCTTTTGGGACCTCCAATCCGTCCCCGGCCAGCTGGAGACCGGTCTCCATAGGGTATAATGGAGAATAGATCTGTGGATATCTGGGGCTCTGGGGGGGCCTGTTTTCTGAGCCAGAGGCACCAAGTTTTCAGCATAGCTGCTGGTGCCTTCCCCTCAAAAAACCTCCCAAATTTTAAAAAGATTGGACTAGAGGGTCCAATTTGATGAGCCCCAAAAGAAGGTGCCACCATCCTCCATTATTTGCAATGGAGGGAAGGCATTTAAAAGGAATGCTGTCCCTTTAAATGTGACAGCAGCTCACCTGGAACTCGCTTTGGAGTTCAATCATGCTTCTTCCCTCCACTCTCCCAGAGCCTTCTGGTAAGTCCCCCACCAGCTTGCCAGCCTCACCTGGTAACCTTGGTGACTGATAAATGTGAGGCATGTATTGAAAGATCCATGGGACATGGAGTCCTCTCGTACTGGGCAACTGTGCCTCCTAGGGCCCTTCACATACAGTGGAGGTGGAGAGTGCCGTCAAGCCACACCTGACTTGTGGCACTGGCAACCCTGAAGGGTTTTCAAGGCAAGTGATGAAGAGAGGTGGTTTTGCCATTGCCTGATTCTGCATAGCGACCCTGGACTTTCCTTGGTGGTACTTTAGTACCCAAGTACTAAATGAGCCGACCCTCCTTAGGTTAGCTCCCAAGATATGAGGAGATCAGGCTAGCCTGGGCCATCCAGGTCACATACATCATCTTGCCGTAATTCTTACAACTCTGACTGGCAGCAGTTCTCCATCATCTTGGCCAGAGCAAACTTCTTTCCCAGCACATAATAGTCTGAGACCCTTTTAGCTGAAGGTGCCTGGGGTTGAAGCTGGGGCCTTCTGCTCAGAAAGCAAATGCATGTTACATGTTGGTTGGCTTAGTGGGTCTCAGCATGAAGGTGCTTTATCCAGTCAACTATAAGGACATCTAATATTTTGTCAGCTATTGGATGGTGAACAGTGTTACCCTTTCAGCTGTGGTGAGAGGTATTTCCCAGCCCCTTATTCCTGGTGATACTAATAATTAAACCTGGTACTTTCCACAGACAACTCATGTGCTTTACCACTGAGTCACCTGTGTGTGAGAGACATGCACACACTATGTAATTTGCAAGGAATATTTGAGTTTTCAGTATGAAGTTGCATTATACCAAGTCATCCCAAAGGTCATTCAGTGTGATCTGTGCTGACAGACCGTGGCTCTCCGGGGTCTTGGGCAGAGAAGGATCATTCCCAACATTTTCTGCTAAGATTCTTTAATGGGAAATGGCGGGAACTGAAATCGAGTCATTCTCTCCTTGAGCCACACCACCTCCCACTTCTTTACCCTAAGAGTATAACTTCTGAAGTATGCCAAGTGTTGTTGGGTTTTTTTTAAATCGAAATACTCCTGGTTTTAGTTACTGCCTCTCTCTCCAAATGGGGAAATGTTTGGCGGGAGACATTCCAAGCATATAATTTGTGGTATTCCCTCTTTAGCAACTAGCTCTCAGGAAGCTGCAGGCAAATTTTCTCTTGCCTCTAGTCAGGGGAAAGCCCTGATTATCTCTCGGCTTCAGAAACAGACTCGCAGGGCCAGGCAGTTCTGAAGTTCAAAATGGGCATAAAGCTGTTTTGCTATTAAGGGAAAAGCTTCACGAGGCCCATTTTGATAAGGGAAGTGCTTTCCAGTGGCTCTGTGAATTGTGTTCCAGCCCAGCAGTGCTTTGTGCTTTCTGGGAAGCCTTTAAAAAACAGTGGTTTTCTCATCATGGCCTCCCAAAGAGAGGTGCAGAGAAATGCCAGAGAGGGGGAAGCATTTCCATGATCCCTTCCTGTCAGTGCCTCAGACCAGAAGGCAGAGTGCCAAGATATCAATAGATAATGCTAGGCAAAACCCAGTATTCTTGTTGAATGACCATATAAGAAATGAGAAGTTGGGCAGCTCAGACCAGTATTGTGCACTCTGAATTGCAGCAGCTCTCCAGAGTCTTGTAAGGCATCAACTGGGGGTGGGGAGGGGAGTTGAAGCAGGAGTCCCAGCAGCCAGATTCAGATGCCTTAATTTCTGTGTCACCGCAAACCTGGCAGACTGAGATCTGAGGTCTGGGTTGCAGAACCAGCTCTGCCTGCCCACCTTCAGGGTCAGTCCCTTTCCACCCTGGAGAGCTCTAGACTCAAAACTTGTTTGTCAGTCCAGGCGACTCACCTGTGGGGTGTGGAAGATGCCTAACTTTGTTCCTGTTCTCTTAGTCTTGACCCTTCCTTGGTCTGATGATAATGAAGAAGAAGAAGAAGAAGGAGAAGAAGAAGAAGAGACTGGATTTATACCCCGCCCTTCACTCAGAGTCTCAGAGCAGTTTACAAATTCCTGTCCCTTCCCCTCCCTACAACAGACACCCTGTGAGGTAGGTGGGGCTGAGAGAGCTCTTTCCAGAGCTGTCTTTGAGAGAACACCTCTGACAGAACTATGGCTTGCCCAAGGTCATTCAGCAGCTGCAAGTGGAGGAGTGGGGAAGCAAATGCAGTTCCCCCAGATTAGAGTGCTAACTACATCTCTGCTTCCGGCCTCTGTATCCCACTTGTCATCACCTAGGCCTCAGCTCCTGCCTAAACTTTCCTTCATACTGGATTGGAGAGCCAGTTCGGTGTAGTGGTTAGGAGCATGGACTCTAATCTGGGAGAAGCGGGTTTGATTCCCCACTCTTCCACATGCAGCTGCTGGCATGACTTTGGGTCAGTCACAGCTCTCTCAGAGCTGTTCTGGAAAGAGCAGTTCTCTCAGAGCTCTCTCAGCCCCACCTACCTCACAGAGTGTCTGTTGTGGGGAGGGGAAGGGAAAGGAAATTGTAAGCCACTCTGAGACTCCTTCAGGTAGTGAAGGGTGGGGTATAAATCCAATCTCTTCTCCTTCTCTTCTCTGGAGCCTGTCTTGTATGCTTAGACAGAGGGTGTTCCCCACACCGGCTGTTACCTGAGATCCCTCTGCCAGAATTTCAATCAACAGTTTTAGGTTCACAGCCTGCCTGCCTACATATTTTAGTCATCTGTGCTACATGAGAGACAGCACATGATTGGGAACAGCATTCTTCTCCTGGTTTTTTAATATCCATTTAAATACCTATAGTTTTCTCCACTGTAGGGGGATTGCTAGCCATATTGGCACAGCCAAATGTCTCCAACAATCCTGCAGGTCTGTTTGTCATCATCTTTTACCACCATTGCTCTCATGTGTTCCACTGTTGCTCACAGAAACTGCCGTAGCTCTGTTTCCTGGTGCAGTCTGTTGTCACCGAACTGTGCATGTGCCCATACTGCATGGTGGTTGTCATCACATTTGCTATCTGAAAAATTGAAGCTGCCTTCTGCTGAGCTACACCATTAGTCTATCAAGCTCAGTATTGTCTACTCTGGCTGGCAGGCAGCTCTTCAGGGTCCCAGGTAGAGGTCTTTCATGTCACCTGCTTCCTGATTTGTTTAACTGGAGATGTCAGAGACTAAACCAGGAATAAGGTTGCCAGACCCTCCGGTGGAGGTGGGAGACCTTCGTTTTCAGGCCCCACCTCCCCGCTGAAGATCAGCTGGCCTGCGGGGGGAGGAACTTACCCCCCAAAAGAGGGAGATCCATCCAACATGCAGTGACATGTCTATGTCATTGCCAATGCTCCCTCTAAGCTGTGGAGTCCCGTGAGCAAAAATTCTACTTTGTGAGCTACCGGCATTAAAGTTGTGAGCAGGGAGGTGATTTGACTACTGCATAAATTAGTTTGCTCTGGACTGGAGCCATCCTTCCTGAGCTAAGACAAAAATGTGTGAGCCGGAGGGGAAAAAACTGTGAGCTAGCTCACACTGACTCAGCTTAGGGGGAACACTGGTCAGGGTGTCACTCTGGTATGTGGGCAAAAACTCTGTGGTAGAAGCCAAATTTACCATACAGTTTTTGCCCCCGATGTCCCAGACATGATGATGTCATTTCTGGGTCACATAGACCCTGCTGCTCCTGGTAAGTCCCCTCCAATGTTCCCTCTAAGCTATGGAGTCATGTGAGCAACAATTCTGCTTAGTGAGCTACTGGCACTAAAGTTGTGAGCGGGCGATTTGGCTGCTGCATAACTTAATTTGCTCTGGAGCCATTCTTCCTGAGTGAAGACAAAAATGTGAGAGCTGGAGGCTAAAAAACTGTGCACTAGCTCACACTAACTCAGCTTAGAGGGAACACTGGTCCCCTCCACCCTCTGCTGGTTGCCAGGAGGGAACTAGCAACCCTAACTAGGAACCAGGAAGCAGATGGTCTACCACTGAGTAATGGTTGCTATGAGGGTATCCAGGCGAGAAAACTAACAAAAGCCTTGATTTTAAGCCGCTTCTTCTCTTGTTGCTTCATAGCCCGCTCATCAAATACAGAGGCTTCATGCCTGTTTTCAGCCACATGTTTGTAGAGAAGTCTCCACCAAACTAAAATTCCATAGAGGACCACAAATTGGCTTTCCAGCCTGTCTGTCCAAGGCTGGGTTTCAGACATTCTATCATATGTCTGAGTAGTCGTGTGGAGTTATTGAGGGTTTTTTTATGCCACTGCAGATAAGGAGAACAAATCCCAGCAGGGCTGGACACAGACTTAACCGCACGCTGCTTTTGGTTTCTTGCAAGCTTGTTGGTCTTGACCAGGCAAACAACAGCAGCTTTTGTGGTTTAAGTGGCTTACTATTTATATTTTAAATGCGTGCCAGCAGTCCAAGAGTGCCCAGCGGCAGGGTCAATGGATGTTTGAAGGGGAGGCCAAAAACGAACTTAATTGAAGTAGAGGGTGGTTGTAGTTAGCGATTGGCAATCACTCTTCTCCTCCAAACATAGCTTGATTGTGAGCAACATCCTCAAATTGAGAGCAGCAGTCCTCAAACACTTGGGGCTCTTCCACATTGTCATTTTTGTCACTCTTTTCCCCTATTGCTTTGGGTCCCACCCCCCAGCCCTTTTCCACATATGTTTTGCCCCTTCTGGGACTACTAGATAGAGATCAGAACACATTGCGGGGGGGGGGAGCCCTGAAGCAATAGGGACAAACGAGTGTCAAAGATGACCACGCGGAAGAGACCTTGGTGGGAGGAACACTCACTTTTTACCCCATGTTCTAATTTGGATCACAAATACTTTGGGCATGTGTCTTCTTGCACTGCAGCTTGGCACAATGATGCCTCCTCCCATTCCATGAGTCTACCCAGAAAAGCCCAGGCAAATGCGTTAACAAATAAGTTCTTTGTTCATTTGTAGTGGTTGCTTGGCTTGTTTGTTTTCTGTGCTTGAGCCTTGTTTGGAATATATACAGCGAACACTCCAAACCGGGGCTTGTCAAATCCCAAGCACTAGGTCACCGTGTGTGTGTGTGTGTGTGTGTGTGTGTGTGTGTGTGTGTGTGTGTGTGTGAAGTGCTGTCAAATCACTCCTGACTTATGGTGACCCTGTGCATTAATGACATCCAAAATGTCCTGTCCTTAGTAGCCTTGCCCAGGTCTTGCAGATGGAGGGCCGTGGCTTCCTTGAGTGAATCAATACATCTCACATTGGGTCTTCCTCTTTTCCTGCCTCCTTCCAATTTTCCTAGCATTACTGTCTTTTCCAGCATAATGTGACCAAAGTACGATAACCTCAGTTTAGACATTTTAGCTTCTAGGGGAGAGTTCAGGCTTGATTTGATCCAGAGCTCACCATGGTGCCTAGAAGTTTCACTGTAGCATCTAGTACTTTCAGCAATGATTTTATTGTAGTAGTGATCCTCAGGAGTACAAAGCTTATTTACCATTTCACTTCATAACGTTTTGTTGTTATGACATAAAAGTGCTTATCTGTGAAGTTCTTATTACCGCTTGTTTACACATTAACTTTACATTATTTGGTGATAGGAGATGAATTCATTTCTTAATGAGTTGCTTTCTGTACTCCCTCCAATATTAAATTAAATACCTCTTTCTACAGTAAAAATTAAATTATGAGATAGGCTAGGGTTGGTGGTGGCAGTAGAAAGTGCTGTCAAGTCACAACTAACTTATGGTGACCCTGTAGGGTTTTCAAGGCAAGAGACGTTCAGAGGTGGTTTGCTATTACTTGCCTCTGCGTCACCACCCTGGTACTCCTTGGAGGTCTCCCATCCAAATACTAGCCAGGGCCAACCCTGCTTAGCTTCTGAGATCTGACAAGGTCAGGCTAACCTGGGCTATCCAGGTCATGTGTAGGCTAGCATTACAGGTATTATATTATATTATATTATATTATATTATATTATATTATATTATATTATATTATATTATATTATAATTATATTATAATTATATTATAGTGATGACAACCAGAGTTACTCTATATTTATTTATATGCCACAACTTTGAAGAGTTAGGCCAGGTTTTCTGGTAGCAAAAGCTAGAAAATGGGATAATTAACATACAAAAGCCTGAAAGCTGACAAATGAGTCTGTCTCTATTTTTTCAGTCTCACTCCCAGAGCCAATGAAAATGCATCATGTACCGTGTACACAAGTGGGAGCCATTTTGCACATGATGTGTGTTGAGAAAGTGTGATGCTGTTCGGGGCATGGAAGGTATGCTGTATTACCAAAGCAGCCATGCAGTGCTCTGTAATATGCCCTGCGTCAATGTGCCTTGGG
The DNA here is from genome assembly GCA_029375565.1 of Gekko gecko. Lineage (NCBI taxonomy): Eukaryota > Metazoa > Chordata > Lepidosauria > Squamata > Gekkonidae > Gekko > Gekko gecko. Next base: position 64,375,418 of record JAPDNY010000012.1, on the reverse strand, counting down.
CCATGATTCTGAGTATCTGTCAGCATCAGTCAGATGGTGCTACATGCGAGGGGTCATGCCACTGACTGCAAAGATGTAGAAGCAGCATCCGCTTCTCAATCCAGTGCCTCTCGTGATAGGATGCTGACTATCCACCCAGCTCACTGTGTGGTCATAAGTAGCATTGAGCTTTAACAGTACCAATCATATTTCTCAGTAGGGTTTCAAGCAGCCTCTCTGGCATTAGCCACCAAAAGCTTTCTCGGGCCTCTTGCATGCTGTGTTTTTAATCCTCCGGTGCATGTAGCTGTCACCTCGCATGTACTGCCAAGCCAGCGTACTCAGCCGTACTGGAAATTCTGCAGAGAGCCATTTAAAAATCCCAGCGCTTGCAAAAATATCTAAATAACAAATTCCCCGGTCTTCATGTTCACGTTCTTCTGCATCTTTGATGCCTTTAAAAGCTGGTTCTGTGCCACTGAATGATAAATGGCAATTACTGAGATATCAGTCCATCATGTCCTAGCAATTGCCTAATTTGTAATGTACTCATGGCAGCCCCTTTTCTAATGAGCTAATGCATATCCTCTGCTGCACTCTGTCTTGTTGGATCCCCAAAGACTAGGTCCACAACCAGTAACCAAATAATAATACATTTTGTGTGTGTGTAAGTTTGACATATCTTAGGGTTTCAGTATGTCTCAATCCAGCCTTGCTTGGAGACTATGCATATTTACTCAGCAATCTAGGAAATTCAGTATTTACACTGATCAGCTGCTGGCATTTATATTTCCAAAGAAAAGTCTCCCCATCAATTCATGATGGTGTCATCAATTCAAAGTCAGTGCTGGAACAAGATAAGTAGTGACGAAGACAGACTCCTGTGAGTGTGGTGTAATGGGTCAGAGTTTTGACCTGGGACCTTGGAGACCAACCCCAGACGACTAGATACACATAAAACAGCCTCCTACTGAACAAAGTTTGAGTCCAGTGGCACCTTTAAGTCCAACGAAGTATGAGTCCAGTGACACCAGTAACTACACCAGTAACTAAACTGGGATTCTGGCAAATGCCACCTACCTCTCCTAAGTGTTTTGGACAAAGTGAAAACCTGCCCATCAAATTGCCACTTGGGAAGGCTGTTGTGATGCAGGTGTTCCAGAGTTTATGCCTATGCCCTGGGAGGCTCAAGTTCAAATCCTCACCCTGCCGTGAAAGCTTGTTAGGTGACCTTGGGCAAGTCACTTTCTTGTAGCCTAAGCTGCCTCTCAGGTTGGTTGTGAGGGTAACACAGAGGAGGGGAGAACCATGTTGTAAGCCACTCTGACTCCCTGTCAGTGAGAAAAGTAGAGTATATCATCTAAGTAAATTTCACAGAATTGCTGCAAGGAAAAAAATGATGGAGGGGGGAGGCCCTGTATTCTGTCCTGACTTCCTTGGAAGAAGGAGAGGGTAAAATGTACTAGATAGGCAAACTTGCCAGTGTCTATCTATTAGAGCTGGGGTGCTGGCTCAGTGATGGAGCATCTGTTTTACATGCAGAAAGTCCCAGGCTCAATCCCCGGCACCTCCAGTTTAGAGGATCAGATAGTAAGTGACGTCAAAGACCTCTGTCTGAAAAGCCAGAGAGCTGCTGCCAGTCAGAGGAGACAACACTGGCCTTGATGGACCCACAGTCTGACTCGATAGAAGGCTGATTCAGGCAGGGCAGCCATGTTGGTCTTAAGCAATAGAACAAAGTTGGAGTCCAGTGGCACCTTTAAGACCAACAAAGTTTAATTCTGGTTACTCCTCATAATCTGAAGCCCTGAATGCCTCTTACTTAGATTCAGGTGGGTAGCCGTGTTGGGCGGGAGCATTTTGCTCTGTCACACCATAACATGCCTTGGAGTAAATTGTCAAGTAGCTGCTGGTGGGGGAGGAGGATCCAGATTTGGATCAAGGCCACAGCTTGGGGGAGGGGAGATGGGTTTAATCCTTCCCCATGCACCGGTCTCATGAAGCCTATATCTGTTCTGCTGTGGGAAGCATGCGGGTCACTTGCTCATACATTTCCCCCCCTACAAACAAGACAAATAATGCCTCCAGGGAAACGACGCAGGGAGAAGGGTTAAACCAGGGATCAGCAGCCTTTTATAATTAAAGGGCTATGTCAACATTCAGAGCCAGAGATCAACAAAGAGCCAATAGAAAGAAAGTCCATTTGCCCAACTGAAAAAAAAATGCCACTTAACATTTCTGATGATTGACATATTGATTGATGATAATCCATGAAACTTTTTTTGCAGCCCACACGCTGGTAGTTGTGAGTCCTTTGTTAGGGAGTGATGCGCACCAGGTCTCACCATAGCCATAAATATACGCAGAATCACCGTGCTCGATTGTTTTAGCACACTGGCGTAAATGTGTGCATGGTTCACAACTTGGATAACTGGCAGCTGTTCAGTTTGGTCGCTTTCCCTCTCTGTAAAGTAACTCTCTCTGACCTGGATAGCCCAGGTCAGCAGATCTCAAAAGCTAGCTGGGTTGGCCCTGGGTAGTATTTGAACGGGAGACCTCCAAGGACTACCAGGGCTGCGATGCAGAGGCAGACGATGGCCAACCACCTCTGAACATCTCTTGCCTTGAAAACCCCACAGGGTTGCCATAAGTCAGCTGCAACTTGACAGCACTTTCTACCACCAAAGCATCTCAGTTTAAGAAGCCCTGTAGTCCCATGAAAGTCTTTGCATGCCACTCCTTCAGCTACTGCTTATTTTCATCCCACCTACCTCTCCCTCTAAGTTATGGAGTCTTGTGAGCAAAAATTCTACTTTGTGAGCTACTGGCATTAAAGTTGTGAGTGAGCGATTTGGCTACTGCATAAATTACCTTGCTCTGGAGCCATCCTTCCTAAACGAAGACAAAAATGTGTGAGCCAGAGGCTAAAAAACTGTGAGCTAGCTCACACTAACTCAGCTTAGAGGGAACACTGCTGCTGAGCCATATCTGGCTCTACAAGTTGCATCAAGACGGTCAAACCCTCTTCCCTTCTGCACTGTATCCCTGACCTTATCCACCCTCTCCCCCCCCCAGTAGAGATACTGCTTACCAACAGTAACCACTTGAGAAACTCAGAAACAGAGTTCACAGTCTCTCAACTAGTTTGACTCAGAGACCACTTCTGGCCATAGAAACTACCTGATGCTTTTTTTTTGAGGCTTTAAAGGAAAACTGATTTATATAAAGACCTGAGAACTGGAAAGAGGGATGTTACTCTAGGCTAGATAATTTTGCTATCCCCATCACTCGAGGAAAAAACATAAGACAGTCCAAACTCTGACTTTGTGTGTTTGGGTTAACTTGGAAGTTAATCTCATTTAAACAACAACAAAGAGTCACACATTCTCCTGTTTTAAATTAAAGCAAAATGAGGTTAATCCGCTTTAGCCTTCCTGCGTGAATGAGATTCCAGTTGCATTTTTCCAAAGAATTTCTGGGCAGGGTGTATCTGTGTATTTTAAAAAAGTTATTTTGTTCTTCTGTCTTGCATCTGCTTTCACACATTATGTTAAGAGGCTCTTTGAAGCAATAAAGGCATGTGAAGGAAAACTGCAAGCGGCTTCGTGTAAACTCAAGGAAATCTCATTCTGGGCATTATTCAGAAGTCCCATAAGAAATTCTGCATCTCGATCTAAATCGTGTTGTTCTTTCTGTCAAGTAGTTAAGAATATATGATCATTCACATATGGAAGTGGTGAGTGGGAATGGGGGGGGGGAGAAACAGGACCAATGCAAGAAGGTTCCCCCCCAGTTCAGTCAACTTCAGTATGTCAGGTAGTGATAATAACTGCATATAGCTTATGCCTGGGTCCAGACCACAAGGTGGGATTTTCTTCCCCCTTTCCCTATTAATTTGCCTGTCTGGTCTACTGCAAAAAACACACTTTAGGGCCCCTATTGGCATTACTTGGAGGCACTGCAGCTTTCTGTGATTAGCACTGAGTTCAATTCTTACCTCATTCATCCTAAAAAAGCACTCCTTTCAACTACATGATTGGACACAGGGATGTCATATAATACCACCTGGGGCAAAAGGGGGACTAAAAGAGATTCATCATCGTGTTCGGCAAAAGGTGTAGGGGTTAATTTCTCTACTGTCGCAGGGTCTATGAGAACTTCATATCCTGTAGTGAAAGAGCTAACCACTATGCCCTTATTTTAAAATGCGGCATTAGTTAGAGAGCATTCCAACCCACGGCTATCTGGGCAAGTCATCAGAACGTCTACAAGCACTGCAGCAGGGTTTCTTCATGACTTGTGAAAGTGAAACTCACAGCCCAAGTTGAATTGGAGTGGCTTCACAAGGCGGCACTTTTGCCACACTTGTGCTGCACCTTCTGCAAGTTGTTGTGTGCCTCTCTATGTGTGAGTCTTCCCATGTGGCTTCTGACCTTGGCCGAGTGGTGTAGGAACAAGCCATTTGGCTGCTTCTATGGTGCAGTGCCAGTACTGCCAGGTGGCCCATTCTCCCTGCTGTGTGCAAAGTGATGGAAGGAGGTGCATTTTGCTTACACCAGGTGTGAATTCCGCTTCTTGTGGATGGCATGCCTGTTGCCCCGTTCAGACCTCCGATTGCCCCAAGGCAGTATCCTGTGGACCCTTAGCAGACCTGGGGAATCCCCCTTGCATGCGCAGGATCTGTAGATGACTCCACTTTGCTGTCTGCCTGACAGGTATGACCTAGTTTGCTTACCGGAAGGAGTGCTACTTAGATATTTTATAGTGCTTTTAAGTTTGCAGAACTCTCCTCCTATGTTATCTTAGTAATCCAGAAGCTCCTTGAAAGAAGGTTGGGTCACTATTAGGTAATCGTGTTATATTACCGGTTTGGAACTGACGAGACTGTTGCTTGCCAAAAGCCACCTAAGTAGTTCCACGACAGAGGCAAGACTGGAGAGCTTGAAGGTTCTCTGCTCAGTGTCATACATTAGACAATGATATCGATACACAGGGGCTAGTATGGAGGTGGGATCAACACAAATCTGGGGTCTGAGGAAGAACTGTGCAGGCTGTGCACGGCGGCTCTGCTGTGTTGGAACTGATTCGCATGAAGTCTCTTACTGGTGTACCTTTGGGATGCAGGATGTGGGTCTTGTGGTTCATTATGCAGCCTGCCCTAGTGTTTGTGGTTTGCAGTGTAGGTGTGTCAACTATTAAAGCCAGTTTAATCACAAGGGTGAGGTAATCTTTCCTGTGGAAACATGGTAAATGAGATACAAGCTTTGGTTACATACACACAAAGCCACCTTCCACTGCATTAGACTGCTGGTCTACAAAAGTCAGTATTGTCCACACTAAGTGGCAGCTACTCTTTAATGTCTTAGGCAGAGACACCTTTTCCACCACTTGCTATTTGAGGTCCTTTAACTGGAAATCCAGCCTGGGTCTTTCAATAATCAAAGGTGTGCTCCACCACAGAGCCCTGTTCCCTTTAGATTCTTCCAACCCCAGATTTTTTACTGTCAGAATTATTTAGTGCAATGCAGTGGAAAGGCTGGAATGCCCATAAACTGTGCACATTTTGAGTACATAGGTGAGGTGACAGCTATTGACTGACCAAGATGGTGACCAGGATCGTAATTGCATTGACTGTGGCTGATAGTGTTTTTCCAGTGCTGGAGTGTCCATGAATTCACAGTATATTTTGCAGCCTTTTTTAGATTCTCTAAAGTGCTTCCATGTAGTGCAACCACTTTGCATGTTTCCCTTTTGTCTGCGTAGACCTCTGGCTGTGAGCCAAGTTACAGAGCAGGTGATCCATTTTTTGGGGGGGGTACCTGTCTGTCTTCCCTTGTGGATCAATCTACAACTTCGGGGTGGGGAGAATTGGTACATGAGCAAGATTTAATCTCTCCCTCACACAGCTGCTTCTAGCTTTTGTGTTTTGTTTATTAAGTGGAAGTCTTATCACAAATTTTCCCATCTCTTCTGCTTTGGCCCTGAGAAGGAGAGCCAGTGCTGTGTTGGGTTGAGAGACAACCTTTGTGTCTTAGTTTCACTTGTCCCTGAGTATTGCAGTCACTGTAACAGGAGGTCGCACTTTTACAGTCTTGCTATGTGTGTCAATTTTGTTGACAATGCCACAGGCCAGTGGAAGGGTCTTTCTAACTCATATTTTGCTGATTCTCATGTACAAACCCTCCATTCTGTAATTCCTTGGGAGCCACTGTAAGTCTGAAAACTATACTGAAAGCATACTTTTCTGGAGCATCAGTTCATCTCTGCAGGCAGAGAAGACAAATACCAGAGGGACAGTCTTGATAATCCGTTGCAGTCAAAACAAGGAGGAGTCTTGTGGTACCTTAAAGCCTAACACATTTGTTGCGGCACAGGCTTTCATAAATCTGAGCCTGTTTCATGCATCTTAGGGAGCGAGCCGTCGCCCACAAATGCATTTGCCACAATACATCTTTTAAGATGCCACAAGAGCCTTTGTTATTTTAAAACGGTGTTGGTTGCAATTAGGGTGGCCTGCTGGGACATGGTTTGAAAGATCACAGCGATAATGGCAAAGGAAAACATTTGTTTTGAACAACCAGGATCTTATTTGCCCTTGAATCCTGCTTAGAATAAAACTCTGCCATTATTCCAACGGTGACTGTATTTTATTTGTAAATGCCGGTCCAAAAATCATCCTGTGTGGCTTCTCCAAGCCCTCAAATTAATAAGCTCTTAATACAAACTGCTAACAGGCAATTCCAAGGCTCAGCTCGTGCCAACAGTCTGCCTTGAGATCCAGCAGCTGTTGTTTAGGTGAGCCCTCGGCTTGCTTTTTTTCTGTTGCATCTTAGAACAGCGGGGCAAATTTTGGAACTGTCTTAAGAACTAGAAGTGTCCTTCTTTGTTCAAAGAGAGGCATTGCATATTCTACCTTTGACTTCACCCAGGTGGCCAAGCATGACTTGGGATTTGGGAGAGACTGCTTTCTAGGATCCAAGATGGAGCAAATAAGGACAATATGATAAATTGTCCTGTTTGTCTGACATTTGAAACTGATTATTTTGGATTCATTTGTGGATGCTGTTGGTGATTAGGGTTCGGCGAAGTGGAGGAAGGCAAACTTTATAGTATTGGATGTTCATCTTGATTGTGAGAGCACAGATTATGTGGAAGGTTCCTTCCTACTCCTGCTACATAAGCCTTTTGGAGTGAGTAAAACAATGGGTTTGTCGTTGCCGAGATGAAGTCTCCCATTTCCAGTGATGGATGCTGAAACAGTCAGCCTGGATAGCTGTGCCTGTGTATGTTTTTTTTTTTTTCTAGGCATGGGCTTGCACCTCTTTGTTGTAATGAGAATCTCAGTCTTCCAAATAAGAGCCAAGTCTTGGGTGGGGGAAGAGAGATGCAGGCAGTACACTCTGTGCCAATAACAACAGAAACCCAGACTCTGTGGGTGGCTCCTGGCACAGCCAAAAGAATGTCATGCTTCTAAAATTCAAAGCCCCACACCAGGCGGTTTACTTCACTTTATTTAATTTTAACCCATACTTGCTCCTCTGTCACAAAGGCATGGATCAGACATGGCAAACCACAGTTTGCTGCTACATAAGCAAAGCTTGAAGGAGATTTAGGCTTGCTCACAGAAACCCTGCTCTACCCGATCCTCTTTCTTGTACGTGACCAGTTTGGTGCAGTGGTTAAGTGCGCGGACTCTGATCTGGGAGAACCAGGTTTGATTGCCCACTCCTTCACTTGCAAGCCATAGTTCAGACAAAAGCTGTCCTTGAAAGAGCAGTTCTTGAAAGAGCTCCCTCAGCCCCACCTACCTCACAGGGTGTCTGTTGTGGGAAGGGAAAGGGGTTTGTAAGCCGCTCTGAGACTCTGAGTGAAGGATGGGGTATAAATCCAATCTCCTCCTCCTCCTCCATTGTTTTGTGCCAAGCCAGCTACGGTTTTTACAGAATCCTGACTTTCAGAGGCTTAATCCCCAGTTTGCAAGAAGCGTGCAAACTACAGTGTTTTAGTCCATATCTAGGAAGCTAAGGAGCATAAGATGATCGTTGCTGGATCAGACCAAGGGTTGGCTAGCATCCTGTTTTCCAGAGTCACCAGACAGGTGCCCTGGAATGGCTTACAAGCAAAGATAATGGAGGCTAACCCTGTCCCCATTCTGCCTTTCCTATAACCTGCTATTCAGAGGTATACTGTTTCTGAACATCATGGCTAATAGTCATTGATGGGACTTACCCTCCATGGATTTGTCTAATCCCTTTATAGAGCCAAATAACCTAGTAGCTATTGTTGCATCCTGTGTCAGAGAGTTCCACAAGCCATGTTGCTTGCCACACATGTGGGAGGAGCAGGGTATGTTCACGTGAGTCTGAAGTTAATCCAGAGGTTCAAATTGTGGTTCGCTGTTGTACCTGAGCCATGCCAGAATTGCTGCAGAGGTTGCCCAACAGCTGCAGAGGTCGCCCACTAACTGACGGACCCCAGTTCCAAGCAGTGGAGTACAGGCCTCAACAAAATTTCTTGAAGAACGGAGTCGTTCCTGGTAGGTGCCAGTTTTCTTTCTGCGGCTGAGATGTGTAGCAGACTTGCTGCATGACCCTTTTTCCCCTGAGCTGAAAATAATTCCTAAGTGCAATTTCATTCCATCAGAAATAATACACTGATGTATGACAGGCTGCAAGAACTGAGGCGTCTGAAAGCAGGGCTCTCATTTCCCCCCTCCACCATTGCATTTCACTATCTTCACTTACTCAAGTGATGGGAGGTTCAAGGCTCAGCACTACCTGAGTTTGGTCTCTTGGACAATGCCAAGGGTCTCATGGCAGTGTTGTAATTGCTTTCTTTACAAGTATATAGGTAGAGCATGAGTACAGAGCAGCAGATTAACTAGTATATATCAGATCCCCAAAAAGCAAGAGGGGGGAACCTTCCAAGTGCTTCTGCCAACTTCCAGCTCTGCGTTTATCCTTTCTCCCACATTGGTGCACTGCCCCCCTTGAACACATGAATACGTGCAGGTGTCTTATACTGAATCAGACGCATGGTCTGTCAGAGTCCGTCCGTATACTCTGACAGCCACTCTCCAGGGTCTTAGGCAGAGGTCTTTCACCTCACCTACGGCTGTATTCTGTAACTGAAGATGCCCAGCATTTAATCTGGAAGCTTCTGCATGTTGAGCAGATGCTCTGTCTCTGAGCCAGGATGCCCTTTTTCGAGGGAGCTCGGAGCTGTGTACATGGTTCTTTTCCCTTGTTTGTCCAAGGCTGAGTTACTGACTGAAAGTCATTCAGTGAACTTCAAGACCAAGAAGAGATTTGAACCCAGGTCTTAGTATGACGTTCCAACCACTGTATCCCGTTGGTGCTCTTTACTTGTTCCAAACTCAGTTGCTATTTCCAGCAGTACTCTCAGTACCTTCAAGTTCTTATTCCGGAACAGAACTACTGCAACTGAGGGTTCTAACGCACAGCCTATTGCTTGTGGACAAAATTGTCCACATTTAAACAATAAGTATACCTTTGACAATGCCGTGTGTATCTATGATATACGCAGGAATTATTTCCTAGCACTGCAGACTATCTTGCTTCAAACTCTCGTTTTACCCATTTTGAGTGAGTAAAACTGATCTTAGAAAGTTTCTCTCATTCCAGAAGAGAAAATATTTCACAGGGCTTCCTGCCCACCCGGGGATCTCCATATCTTCCATGGAAATAGTTTCAGAGTGTAGCCATAGCTTCCAGTTTTTCTTTTGGAAAAACTGAACAAAAATCCGAAGGGGGAGCAGACTCTATTCCTCAGTTTTCTCTATTCTTTTTTCCCCGGGCCTTCTCATCGGTAAGCATGCTCTCTCCTCCCTGAAACACTTGGCTTTGTTTTCACACATTTTAGTTTTGAAACGTTTGGCCTCTTTTCCATCTTGCTTCCTGACCCAGCTAAAAGCTTGAAAATAAAATTGGTTGTTAAAGGTGAAAGTTTAAAATGCACCATAGCTGTCCAAAGATATTGCTAATAAATTTTACATTAGAACATTTAAAGGTTTATATTTCTGGCACAAGGTTTAAAATAGCCCACATAAGCATGGATGTACAGTTTCTTAACCTCCTCCCCATCTCCACTGAGCAATTTTTTGGCAACAGTGAACTCAGATGCATGCATTCCTCACTTGGCAACTACTCTATCAAGTGATGACTTGCACATGAGACAGCTGCCCTAGATCCAGCTTCAGACAGAGCATTCACATCAACCTGTCCTGATCTCAGACACCATTTTTCAGCAGAGGCAGCTGTGAGTCATGCAGCGGACAAGACTGTGTCTGATAAACGTGCTTCAGCCCCCAGGCTACCAGTTTCTGATCCTGACTGCATGGAAAGAAAGGACAAAGAAATTGGACTTGAGAGGGCTCCGTCCATATTTGTTATATTTACTAGCCATGCTTTAATTCCTTTCTTTCCAGTTTAGAAGCCTTTGCAAGTGTTCCATAAGCCGCAAGAACTGTTTTGGCCACCAGTTACTTTCTAAACAAAACTAAAAGTGCTGGAAGGATGCTGATTTCCATAGGAAACTCCTTGCTTTTCTTAAGACCATCAGGGAAGACTTATTTCCCAGTGACGGTCTGGCACTCTCGTACTCCAACCTCCCCCTGTATTCCTACATATCTCCTCCTCCCAGGGGGCTGGTGGGAACTAATGTCATCTTGGATTTAGTGCTTTCTTTCTGACTGTTTTAAAGTATTTTAATGCTGTTTTGACGCATATTTTTATTGTATTTATTGTATTTTATTGTATTTATTTTTGCTGTAAGCTGCCCTGAGCGCTGATCGCAGGGGAAGGTGGCCGATAAATCAAATATAATAAATGAATAATAAAATTATAGCTATCAGCCTTGCTAAGTAAATAGAAACTCCATGTTCCAGAGGCAGTGAAGCTTTGAAATTGTTGCTAGGGTCAGCAGTGAAAGAGGGGCTTTGTGCCTTGCCAGCAGTCTATAGTTGAACACGTTGGGAAGGAGGATGCTGGGATAGATCCAACAGAGGCTGTTGCTAGGGTCTTCGTGTGCCTGCTGTTATTAGGTTGGTATTGACATGGGATAAGGCTCTTTTCTGTATTGGCTTCTTGCATGTGGCACCTTCTCGCAAGAGAAGCTTACCACGTTCAATGCAATGGTGTTTTGGAAAGATAAGCTGAAACCTTTGGTGCAAGCTGAGTTAAGACTAATAATTTGACTGATATAACTTGATAAGTATTTAGGCAGGTATACCACATACTTCTGCCCTGACTTGGATAACCCAGGATAGCCCGATTTCATCAGATCTCAAAAACTAAGCAGGGTCAGCCCTGGTCAGTATTTGGATGGGAGACCACCAAGGAAGACTGGGGCTGGTACGCAGAGGCAGGCAATGGCAATCCACCGCTGAATATCTCTTGCCTTGAAAACCCTATGGGGTTGTCATAAGTTGGTTGCAACTTGACAGCAAAAAGTACAGTTGTGGTTGTAACTTGCTTTGCATTCACGGTTTTGAAAGAGAAGTAGGGTATCGGTTATAAAATCAGATATGTCTCAGAGAAGCAGGGTATCAGTTATAAAATTAGATGTGTCTCAAGAGCATGACAATTGATTAACTTGCATATTGCATACGGTTAACATCTGGGAGTTAAAAATGATTTTTGTCGTTTGCACAGTGTAGCAGTTCTGCAAATGTGGGCATGTAGAATATATTTAGAATGGTCGGGGGGCTGAGAGAGAGCTGGCTTGTATAAGTATCCTAGTGCTCTTCTCAGAAGCATCAACATATTTGTATCCTGTGTTCTGCTCCCAGGTGACCAATTTAAAATGGCAGTATCACCTTGATCAGGGTTCTGAGGACAACAGAGTGACGTTTCCACCACCCCTTTGGCCTTGTCGTTTTTTCCCTGTCCCTTCTGAATGAACCAATGTCACATGTATTGAATTTCCCCACCCCGGATTGGTCCCTGAAATTCCTTTTCATGAATTCCTTCTGTATTTGTGGCTCCTGATGACCTTGGTGGATCAATGAGCCTTAAGGGCAAAGCTGTCTTCTGTGCATTCCAATTTGCAAGACTAACATCTCCTCTAAAAGGTGCAAGGGTGCAGAGGTCACATGATATCTGAGGCGGTTTCTTGTATTTTACAACTGCGTCGTCTCCCATGTCAATATTGGAGCGCATGCCAACCTGCAGAGATTTCCCTGGGACCGAGCAAATAACCCGGGCCCGCTTGGCCACGCTCCATGCCTCCCTCGCAATCATTCAGTGTTATCTGTATTGGCTTAACTAAATATTTGTGGCACGGAAAGCAAGCAGGCAAAGGCCTGCAAGCAGCAAGAACAGCAAAATGGAAGTGGTGTTTGCAGAAAAGCAGGAAGCTCTAAAACTGAAAGGAACGCAACTGTGGGCACTTGTTTGCCTGGAGGAATTGCGTGGAAAGGAAAAACTAGCTAAGCTGCCCCAGGAGGGAAAAGCATATAACGAATAACTCCTATGGGATGGAGGCTGAAGGCAGAACATGTTCCTTTGAATAAAGCATCTTGCTAAGACATCTGAAGAGAAGTAATTCTTTTTTCTTTTTTTTTTGAAGGCAACAGAAAATTTGTTATGCAAAGAGAAAAAAAGGCAGTTCAGTGCAGGTGAATAGTAACTCAGTAGAGATGTCAATGTATTGGATGCAGCCAGCTTTTCCACTGATGAAAAGTGGATGGGGGGGGGGCTCTCTAACCACCAGAATGCCCATGGTGGGGATCACATGGGAGCAGCATGAACAAAAGCTATGTGGGACAGGGGCTGCAGTAAGGAGGGGAATTGTTGTTGTTCAGTCGCACAGTCGAGTCCGACTCTTCGCGACCCCATGGACCAGATTACGCCAGGCCCTTCTGTCTTCCGCTGTCCGCTGAAGTTTGCTCAATTTCATGTTCGTTGCATCGATGACACTGTCTAACCATCTCATCCTTTGCCGTCCCCTTCTTCTTTGACCTTCAATCTTTCCCAGCATCAATGTCTTCTCCAGTGAATGCTCCCTTCTCATTTGGTGGCCAAAGTATTTGAGCTTCAGCTTCAGCCTCTGGCCTCCTAGGGAACAGTCAGGGTTGATTTCTTTTAGGATTGACTGATTTGATCTCCTTGCAGTCCAAGGGACTCTCAAGAGTCTTCTCCAGCACCATAGTTCAAAAGAATCTATTCTTCGGCGCTCAGCCTTCCTTATAGTCCAACTCTCGCAGCCATACATTACTACGGGGAATACCATTGCTTTGACCATGCGGACTTTTGTTGGCAAGGTGATGTCTCTGCTTTTTATCATGCTGTTTAGGTTAGCTACAGGAGGGGAATTAGGTGAGATTAAGTGAAAAATTAGGTGAGTAAGTGAAAAAATGGCTAGATGCAGCCAAATATGCTTTACTTGCCCAAGTGAAAAAGGGCCTCACATGGTAGGGTTTTCAGGAAGAGCCTCACAACCAGAGGGAGGGTTGGGGAACAGAAACATGGGGAGGCACGTGACATTGCTTGTGTCATTTCTGGGTACAACAGGAAGTGATGGTGGGTAGTTCTAGGAATTGCTAGAAATTCCTATAACTACCCACCGTAGAATTCCTGGAAAATTACCATAGAGTTCCTGGAAATTCCTAGAACTTACTCATTGTCACTTCCAGGCTGTACACAGAAGAGATTTACCAGCACAGGGGATGCTGGTGTGTGGGTGTTTGTTTTTTTAAAAAAATCCTTTCAGTGGGAGGGCTGACAACCCTTGTCCCATTGCTTGTCCCATTCTGACAATTCTCCTAGGTTTTTCTGAATTACTAATATTATCATAAATGGGAAAAAAGAAGTCTTGTGACACCATAAGGACAGATGCATTTATTATGGCATAAGCTTTCTTGGACTAGAGCGTGTGCCATACAGTCTGTTATACAGAGGGGAAAAAATCAGTTGCTATCAGTTGCAGTTAACAGGGTCAATAGGCCATGAAATGCAAGAAGTACGGGGTTTGATATTTCATGTAAAATTTAGATGTATTCAAGAAAAGCTCAGTGACCGTTCACAGTAACCGTCACTGGGGATAATACAGTCTCCCTAGTTCAGCTCAGCCGATTAATGCCTGTAGTAGATGAGAAATGCTTGGTCTTTACTCAAGCCGTGGGAAAAGCAGTCGTATTTCTTGATAAAGGCTAATGCAGTGGTTTCGGTCTCCCTTTGAAATTATTATGTAGAAGAATAGTGACTTATAGGTGAGCAATAGTCCTGGGAGACCGAAAAGTTCTCTCACTGATTTCTGAATGCTGTCCTTTTATAATGTCGCATTTGTGCCCATTTGTTCTGTTTCATGGACACTTGGCCTGCAATTGCACAGTTTTCTTGTAGTTCCTTTACTGTTGCTGGAAAGATTCAGGTGAGTAGCTGTGTTGGTTTGAAGTGATAGATATCTGAAGAAGTGTGCATGCACACGAAAGTTTATACCCAGAATCAAACTTTACTCTGTTGCTGGAAAGACGTCTAGCCTAATCAGGTTCTGTTTGGAACGGAACTTCTGCCTGGGAGGAGTAGCTTCACTGTTGTGCTGTTTTAAAAGACAGAGAAGATCCTCATCTTTAGAGGAGACTCTGTTAATGCCGTAATCACCTGGAACTTTATTTTCCAGGTAAAGTTGCATTACCTCTACTGCTTCTTGCACAGGTCAACTTTTTTAAAAAAAATTCTCTGCTGTGCAAAGCATAGTGGCTGTGTATGGCTTTCCGGCTCATCCATAGTGCCTCTGCAGCCTTATCTTAAAGCAGCTGGAGAATTACGGAATTCTAGTTATGGAACAGGATCCCCAGAGAGGCTTGCCTGGAACACGTCTCTCCAGCTTTTGTTGCCAGGTCAGGACCTTTCTATTCCCCCAGGCTTTTAACTTTTAATTTTTAATGCTTAACTCAGGCATGATAGCCAGAAGAGGGATTCTTAGCTGTAGTGGCTGTTGCACTGGGCTGCTTATGTGATATTGAGCGTATTCCTACAGACAGATGTCTCTATTGATTATATATAAATATAAAAGATATCTATCCTGATATGTAAGTATAGATCAATACGCATACTGTCTAGATTTGGCACACAGAGAACAACTGTTGTCCAGATTAAAAGCAAAGGGTTAAATGTGTACATAAGCAAGGGGGAGGGTGCTGCCTTTGCCCATGTTTTTCCTTTGTATTGCCAAAGAGTCAGGCAGGCATGCAAGAACCCAGAATACAGTTTAGCATAGGGCTGTCATATCCTTTAGCTAATAGTTCTGGCTCCTGGACCCGAAATAGTTTTTCAAAAGGGAGAATCTCGGTATGTGTTGCTTTTTACTGCCAGCTTCCATTCAGTTGTGGAAAGCATAGGAGTCATGCTGTGAATAGATTCCAAAGGCCCACATCTGGGACACAGCTACAGTTTGAAGTTTCCATTTGTAGCTGGGTCAGCTGAGAAATCTATGCAAGGTCAGGAGGACCCAACAGCAGACAGGATTCAGCCGATAGGAGGTCCAGGTTCCTGCAGTTGGATATTGTCAGGGTAACACAGTGAGAGACAGGTCTGTTGTAGATGGCTGAGAGTGGCCTCTGAAGTCTGGGCAAAACTTTCAAGGACTGCAGACTTTGTTGTTACAGGCAAAGCCAGGGCCCACTGGTGCACAGTGATTACTGGCACTGAGCCTTTTCCATGCAAGTGGTCATATGTCTACAAGTCAATACCAGAGCAGAGGTCCATCAGTGGCTATTAGCCACAATGTGTAGATGGAACACTATGTCTGGGGCAGTGATGTGCTATATTCTTGGTGCTTGGTGGGGCAACAGTGGGAAGGCTTCTGGAGTTCTGGCCCTTCTGGTGGACCTCCTGATGGCACCTGGGTTTTGGCAACTGTGTGATACAGAGTGTTGGACTGATAGGCCATTGGTCTGATCCAACATGACTTCTCTTGTGCTCTTATGTTCTTAATACCAGGAATATGCACCATCTTTAGGTACTGCTTGCTTTAAGGAGAAGAAGTGACCACTTGGGTCAGCTCCTTCAGGCAAATTTGAGGAAAGTTGCTGCTTTGGCCAAGAGGACTGTAGTACCATAAGGACTACCTTTCTTGTTCTGGCATGAGCTTTCATAAATAGTAGCCAGCTTCATCAGGTGGTATGAACTGAACAGGGGAAAAAATAAGGCTAAAGAAAATGAGGGAATGGAAATGACATATGAGGAGGTGTGTGTAAATATATATACACACACTCGGCTTAGGCAAAAAGGAAATTAATAAAGATGAGGCCTGAAGATAGCAAATAATGCACCTGGATTGTAAGGCATGGGAAGCAACGCATCCGTGTTTGCTAGAGCATCAAAGCATGCAGTTGTATTGAACAAAGAGATTTTGGTGTAGAGATGGCAGTGATGAAACTTTAGGTTCCCATTGAATGAGCTGGCGTGGTATGGAATGATCATGACATTCTCCCTGATGCTAATATTTTTGGGAGGAGCGGGGGATTACTATGCTACTCCAGCATTGTGAGTTTAAATGAAAGGTCACTTTTGCCGGGGGGGGGGACCTCCCATTCTTAATTGCTACAAGGAAACTAAGAAGAAAAGTTAAGACTTTTTTTTTGCCATCAAGTCACACTGGATTTATGACAACCCCATAGGTTTTCCAAGGCAAGAGATATTCAGAGGTGGTTTGTCATTGCCTGCCTCTGTGTCATGGCTCTTGACTTCCTTAGTGGTCTCCTGTCCAAATACTGAGCCAGGGCTGACTCTGCTTAGCTTCCAAGATCTGGGCTTAAGGAGCAAACTGGAATGTAGGGAAGCTCGAGGCAAGGCCCCTGTGACTCAGTGGTAGAGCATCGGTTTTCCTTGCAGAAGGTCCCAGGTTCAATCCCTGGCATCACCCGTTCAAAGGATCAGGCTGAAGGTGATATGAAAGACTTCCACTCTGAAACCCTGGAGAGCCACTGAGTCTGATTGACTCAGTATAAGGCCAGATACATATGTTCAAGCTTAGGCGTTCAGGAAAGAGAATAGAGGCAGCAGTGCTAAACAGGTACGGAGGCTAGCAAAGAGAGAGGAAGGGCAGATAAGACAGTGCAGAACAGCGCCAAGATTGACAGGCAGAGAGCTGTGAGGTTAGTGGTTGGTGGAGACATAGAGCTGGCCATGGAGAAAGTTGGGTTAGCAGAAAACCTCACACAGACCCCCAAAGAGGCTGGAAACTGGTGGCAGAAAAGACTAAGCAGGCAAGGGAGCCAAAATGTTACTATATTTTTTATCCATTGTATATTGATCCTACCTTTCCTCCAAAGAGGTCCAAGTCTCCCCTTCTCCATTTTATCCTCTCCAGGTCAAGGCAGAGCTGGGCATACATGAGAGGTTTTCATGCTTTTAAGAGATGATGAGATGCTACTGAGGTGTCAGGACAGCCACAGTTTTAGACAGAAGTGCGGAGTAAGTCTGAGACCCGGGTGCAGAGGAATTTGACAGGTTACCTGCCATACCCAATACCTGCAGGGCTGAGTCCTGCAAGTTCTGTTCACTAATTTGAATGAGTGTAACCAGTAACACTTGCCATGAAAGCAAGCAGCGGAAAGCCGGGGCAAGGTGAACATCTTTCTTATTTCAGGTCACTAGAGAACTCTGGGCATCCTGTCTGCTGCTCTACCCAAAGTGTCCCATGTTGTTTTTAAATGGGCTTTCTTCTTTTTAATTAAAGCAAATTAAATTCTCATTTGGGTGTGTAGTTTAGATTGCATTTTATACTGGTTTATATCCACTTTGTTCTTCCATGAGTTATACTAAATCACACTAAACCTCTTTTAATCCAATGGGGTTTAACAAATTGGGTTAAAAGGGGCTTCTTTCAAATTTATTTTTAGGTCTGCATAATTTTTTCCTGCTTTCGTCCTTCCTCGAATCCCCTCTGCTGCATTTTTTTAAGCCTCCCGTTTTTTTTTAATTAGGTAGAAATCAAGTGTTTGATCATTGGATTCCACCTGGAACTTCTTTTGCACATAGAGTTCCCAGCCTCCAGGTGGGACCTGGAGATCTCCCGCTTTTACAACTGATCTCCAGCTGCCAGAGATCAGCTCCCCTGGAGAAAATGGCTGCTTTCAAGGGTGGACTCTACGGCATTGTACCACACTGAGGCCCCTCCCCTCCCCAAACCTCACCCTCTCCTGGATCCACCCCCAAAGTCTCCAGGTATTTTCGAACCCAGACCTGGCAACCCTGTTTGCACAAACACCAACTAAAACAGGGGTGCCAACCTTTTTTTAACACGAGCGCTACTGATGAGTAACAAAAAATATCCTGAGCCACTCCTCCCAGCATGTTACCAAGCTTTGTTCTGAAATCAGAACACAGACTAGGAAGAAGGAATTCTATCAGCTAAGCAGCACAGTAGAAGGTCATATGAAACAAAGGCTTTAAAAACAGCACACAGGAAATTTTTCCTAATCTTTCCCTGGGTCTTCTAGGGATTAGGGTTGCCAGCTCTGGATTAGGAAAATCCTGGAGGTTTGGGGGTGGAGTCTGGGGAAGGTGAGGTTTGGGAAGGGGAGAGACTTCAGTGGGGTACAATGCCGCAGAGTCCACCCTTCAAAGCAGCTATTTTCTCCAGGGGAACTAATCTCTGTTGCCTGGAGACAGATGTAGTTCCAGATCTTCAGCAATCCTATAAGAGGATGCATGAGCTACAATAGACCATGAACTACCTGTTGGTGACCCTTGCACTTGAGTTCCCCCCCCAATTCTAAAAGCAAGTTCTTGCTCTTTAAATGCTACCTGTAATGTCACAAACGAAAAAGCCAGGTGTTCCAGCTGGCTTGTAAGTAGGTGTCTCAGGCACAGCAGTTTATTTTATTGGTCTTGTATCCCGCCCTCCCCACAAGCAGGCTCAGGGCGGGTTCCATCAATACAGAACACAATACAATTTAAAAACAGTGTAAAGATAAAGGTAAAGGTTTCCCTTGCTTGAAAGCCAGTCGGATCCGACTCTAGGGTTGCGGTGCTCATCTCCATTTCAAAGCCAAAGAGCCAGCGCTGTCCAAAGATGTTTCCATGGTCATGTGGCTGGCATGACTAAACACCAAGGTGCACGGAACGCTGTTACCTTCCCACCGAAGTGGTACCTATTTATCTACTCGCAGTTTCTTGCTTTCGAACTGCTAGGTTTGCCGGAGCTGGAACTAGAGACGGGAGCTCAATCTGTCATGCGGCTCTCTCGGGTCTCGAACTGCTGAACTACTGACCTTCCACAGCCTGCAGTTCAGCGTCTTAACTTGAGCCACCACAGCTCCCATGTAAAAAAAGAAAACACCAGTGTAAAACAACAATATAAAAATATCCCCTACTTGCCCCCACCCTGGTGATGGCCCTGTAAGGAAGGAGTCCTGCTATTGATGCACTGGAAATAATTCATCTGTGCTTTATTGTGGATTTGGAGGAAAGGCTCCATCTCAAAAGCTGAAAAGCCAATTAGCTCAAGCTGATGAGCTCACCATTTTCTGGTGTTTTATCTAAACTGCATGCATCACTTTAAACCATGGACAAGGCGATGATAGGCAGATTCAAAGAGGCCCCAGGCAACATTGTGGTACCAGCCTATTATAAAGCGTAAGGTACAATCACAATAAGCTTGTGTTTTCCTGTCCCACTTCTTGCTGGTGCAAGTCCCCCTGCCTGTGTGTGCATTTTCTAATGTGTCTAGCTTATTTGAGCATGTGTACAACAGTGGCTGTGAGTGCAGAGCTATGCGCTGAAAGTCTTCCAGTCCAAATTTTGTCCTTGCTGTGAAGTCACTGGGTGGGTATGAGGCATGGCTTTTCACAGCCATCATCCCTGTATTAAATATATATTCAGGTAATAATAATTTTAGCTTTCTTTGTATTGTTGTGTTTAGGATTGGTGGAATGTGAAGTGCTTTCAGTACTTAGGAGGAAAAGTAATGTGTAAATATAGAGGAGTGTATGATTATTATGGCAAAAGGCTGTGTCTCTGGGGTGGAGCCCATGTTCTGCATGTGGAAAATGCAAGATTAGAATTCTGAGTGGGGAAAACATTTCTATGCTAGCGAATTTGGAGAGCCCCTACCAATCAGAGTAGACACTGGTGAGCTAGATGGACTAATGCTCTTACTGAGAACAAATCTTGTTCAGATGTGCCTAAGAACAGGCATTTTCATGGATTTGGGGAAGGAGCTGTAGGGTGCATGCTTTTGTATTCAAAAGTTCCCAGGTTCAGTGTCTGGAATCTTTAGTTAAAGCATCTCAGGTCACAGATGTTAGGAAAGTTGTTTCTCTTCCCAAGGCCCTGGAGAGCTGCTGCCTGCAAAGTGAAATTAGCAGCAAACATTTTAGTTGACCCAGGGTCAGGGGAGATAGACAGGCCAGTATTTTATGTTTGGAATGAGTTTGAGCCTACATCAGCTTGTTGGGACTACCTTTCATTGCTGGCAGTTGACTGTTGTCCGCTATAGTCAACTGTTATGTTATGGCCCTGAGATGTGTGTTCCTAGCCAGTAAGGGTAGCTGAGCATGAACTCATTGATTAAAAGAAAATAAAGCAGGCTTTAAGGTAGGATTCTTCTGTTCCTTGTATGGTTCCTAAATCAAATGGAAAACTAGGACATTTTTCAAACTTCCTCAGTTGTAATAGCAGTTCTCAGAATCTGGGTAGCACTTTAGTTGCACCTTACTCATCAGAGCAGATGGTGCTTTGTTTGCATTGTGCTGATTGTCTGGGGAGGGCAGGCATCTCATCTGCTACTGAAGCAAAGGGACGGGGGATAACAGGATATTGCTATGTCAGCCAAATTAAGACAGGCTGTAACCCACTACAGGCCCAGTCAAGTCAGTTTTCTCCATGTGTGATGGAAGCCTTGCTTCAAAACTTATGTGGCCAAGTTTAACATGCCAGCTGTTTCCCTTGAGGCAGCATTTCTGATCCCTGAATTAACCACCAATTAGTATTCTGAATCTGAGCCTGGATATACAGGTCTGGAATCCTGGCTTCAGCTCATATACTTGGCCAGGGCCCTCCCGGTAGCACTTGATGGTCTGCGACCTCTGCTCACTTCCCCATTCCTCTTTCTAATGAAAAGTTCGGACAGCATAAGGAGCAGGCGTCATCCTCCCAGAATGCCATTCTCCTTCCTTGTTGTTCAGCAGGTTATTCCTCTGGGTCCACAGAATTGCTCGGCGATTTTTCTGCCACGGACGACTGATGAGTTTAATATGCAGGTGCGCTGCGGTCATGCCTTTTGCGGCGGGCAGAGACTTAGCGATCTAATAGGAGTTTGTTCTCTCTTAAGCTCTGCAACCCGACTTTTCTTGCTGGAATAGCTTTTCTGGTCCTTTGATGTTAGTCAAATGTTAACAAATCATTGAAGTTGGAAAATAAGAAGGGAGAACCAGAAGGTAAAGTAAGATACCACTCCGCCTGCCTTCCAGTTTGCTTTGTGGGTTTCTTTTTTCAAAAAGAAAACCAAAAAACAGAATGACATCAACCCCGCTGCAGGCATGAATTAAAGATGAGAACTTAATAAAACTTGGATGGGGAGGGAGGAGAACCAAAACCATAACGTCTTCATTTCTGAGTCGACAGCTCCACCTCTGTTTCAGTTAAGTTTTCTTACCAGTCTTTTTTTTAAAAAATCGTGTTGTCTGTGAATCGAAAGTGCCCTCTGCTGGGTAGCTCTGGCATGAAAGAACATTTCCGGGAAGTGTTTCCAGTGAACAGCTGAAGCCTGAAGTCTCTCAATGGAAAGAGGCTGGACTCTGTCCAAGGTCCTTTCAGCAGGCGGGCTCACCCTGACCTGGATAGCCCAGGCAAGCCCGATCTCGTCAGATCTCAGAAGCTAAGCAAGGTCGACTCTGTCAAGTCCTTGGGTGGGAGACCTTCCTTGGAATACCAGCAGTTGAGAGGACAGAGGCAGGCTTTATTCAGCCACCTCTCTGAATATCCTCCAGGCTCTCAGTAGGGGTCAGTCACCAGAGGTTGCCATGACTTCCAGGTGCACGTGCGCACACATGCACATATGAAAAACACAAAAAAATACCCAAACCCACAAAAACAGGCAGTCTTTGCCCGATAGATGGATCCCTGGCCTTGGAACTCAGTAGGGAATTGATGCTGTCTAACTGGTTCATGAATTTTTTGTTAAAATATTATACCCTGCACTCTCACTACAGTGAAAGCCATCTTCCCCCATTGCTCACCTTTACCTCTTTTGCTCTCATATCTCAGGGCAACCTTGCCTACATAAGAACATAAGAGAAGCCAGTGTTGGATCAGGCCAATGGCCCATCGAGTCCAACACTCTGTCACACAGTGGCCAAAAATACCAGGGGCCATCAGGAGGTCCAGCAGTGGGGCCAGGACACTAGAAGCCCTCCCACTGTTGCCCCCCCCCCGACCTTCCTTCCTCCAGCTACAGTGCCCTGAGACACTTGAAAGGTCTCCTGCTCCCTCAAATTAGTTATTCATTCATTGCATTTTCATTTTGCCCTTCCTCAAAGAAACTCAAGGCTCCTCCTGCCCTCCTTATTCTTCCTGCTTCCATTTTAGCCTCATGGCAACCCCATGAGGTAGGTTAGTCAGAAAGTGTGAGTGCTTCAAGGGGACCTAGACACAACAAGCTTTGTGGCAGAACGGGGATTTGAACGCTGGGTCTTCTAGAACCTAGTCTGACATGAATGCCCCCACTTTTTCTCTCGGGATGCCCTATTGCAGGGGTCCTGAAGCTTTTTGAGCCTACGGGCACCATTGGAATGCTGACAGAGGGCAGTGGGCACAGTCACAAAATGACTGCCTCCGGAGGTGGAGCCAATTACAAAATGGTAGCCGCAGGAGGTGGAGCCAACCACAAAATGTCAGGGAACAAGGTTACGTGTAACTGTAACAGTAACTCTTTGACATTTCAGACAGAAGCTGTGTTTAACAGGTTGCCTTGTAATCTGCACAGCCAATCAGATGCCTTGCTGGACAAAAGGCCACCTAGGCTTTCCAACTTTCCGAAAGCATTTGGCAGGTGCCATAGTGCCAACGGGCACCGCATTGGGGACCCCTGCCCCATTGCATGGAACAGCCTTCCAGAATGTCTGTGCAATGCCACTTCTCTCAGCTCAGTCCCCTCCTCAAAAAAAGCCTTGAGTCCGAGAAGCCTTCTGCAAAAATCCCCTCTCGCTCCCCAAACTAAGCCTAAGTGTTTATTCTTGTCCCATTTACCTCCCTTTGGCTTGCTTGCTTTGTCTCAAATTTTAAATTACAAGCTCTTCAGGGCAGAGACTTAGGCTGTAATCTGCAAAGCTCCCATTCACATGGGTCGTGCTGGACAAATTATTATCTTTGCATCTAGTTCATGTTTTAACCCACCTTTCCAAGAAGGACCTGAGTATATGTGGTTCTCTCCTCCTCTGTTTTTATCCTCACACAGTAAGAGACAGTGGCTTCCCCAAGGTCACCCAGCTCACACCTGAAAGGGGATTTGAACTCGGGCCTGTCCTATCCTACTCAGATGCTCTGGTCACTTTGCTACACTGGCTGTTAACATGTAATATCCCGAGTGGATTATGAAGAACCCTGAAGGGAATATCTTCACACTGGCTTCAGTTATAATAATTCTAAAGGGCTAGCAGTCTGTTGCAGCAAAAATAAATGGGAGCATCTTTTAAGACTAACTATAAATGATTCTAGGAAAGCAGTCCTGGCAGTCAAGGTGCAGAGCTCCCTGAAAATGTCCTAGCAGCTTGCAGGGGCTGTTAAAGGAGCAGATTCAGTGTTGGGGGAGGGTTTGGAAATCAAATGGAAAGGATCATAATGCCATTATATAGATCTTTTGTTTGGTCAGATACATCTCCAGATGACTTCATGAAGCATCGAGTCAAATGTTGTTGTTTTTAAAATCTGGTCAGATGACAGTCTAACCTTATGGGAAACTGTTTCCTGACTACCAATGGGGGAAAGCGTTCAGGAATGGAACATGAAGCAAAACCCATCTACCAAAGTCTGTGCATTAAATATGTCAGTGTAATGCTCCTGTGGTTTAGAACATAAGAAGAGCACTGCTGGATTAAACCAATGGTCCGTCTAATCCAGCATCCGTCTCATACAGTTGCCAACCAGTTCCTCTGGACAGCCAACAACAGGGCATAGAGGCCGAGGCCTTCCCCTGATGTAGCCTCCTAGCTTTGGGATTCAGAGTTTTAGTGCCTCTCAATGTGGAGGTGCCCCTCAGTCACCATGGCTAGTAGCTATTGATAAAAGGTCGGACCAGAACCAATGGGTTGAAATTAAATCAGAAGATTTTTCAGCTAAGCGTTAGGAAGAACTTCGTGACAGAGCAGTTCCTCAGTGGAACTGGCTTCCTTTAGAGGTTCTTAAACAGAGGCTAGATGGCCATCTGATAGTAATGCTGATTCTTTGAACTTCGGCAGATCATGAGAGGGAGGGCAGGAAGGGTTGCATTGGTGCTTAGTTCTTGTGGCCCTTTCTTACATGCTCAGGAAAATACTGATTGCCATATTGGAGTCAGGAAGCAATTTTTCTCCAGGCCTGTTTGGCTGGAGATCCTGGAGGTTTTTTATCATCTTCTGGGTGTGGAACAGGGGTCACTGTAGGTGTGTGCGGGGGAGGTATTTGTGAATTTCCTGTATTGTGCAGGGGGTTGGACTAGATGATGCTGGAGGTCCCTTCCAGCTCTATGATTCTATGATTCTGTGACTTATCCTCCATGAATTTATCTAATCTCATTTTAAAGCTGTTTATTCCTGTGACCATCACTACATCCTCTGGCAGCAAATTCCACATTTGAATCATTGTCTGTGTAAAGTAGTCTTTCCTTTTGTCCATCCTGAACCTACTGCCCATCAGCTTCATTGGATGCCTTTGAGTTCTAGCATTTGGGGAGAGGGGAAAAATTATGTACCCCATGTATAACTTTATAAACTTCTATCATGTCCCTCCTTAGCCATCTCTTTTCTAAACTGAAAAGTCCCACTCCCAGACTCATAAGCCTTTCCTCACAGGGAAAGAGTCATCACACTGTTATTTCCTTCTCACTGTTTGCAGTTGCCAAATACTGTTGAGTGGGGACAGGACACCACAAGAAGCCCCCAAGTAACTCCCAGGGATCAACTTTAGCCTGATCCATTAGGATGTTCGTGTTGGTGAGTGTGTGATGGGGGGGGGGGTGCTAGGCAATGAGATTATTTGCCCCCAGGATGCTGATCCCAGTTGGTGAATGTGGTATCTATCCTGCATCCAAGGTTCTCCAGAGGAACTGTTAACAAGACACAGATTCAGTGTTCTCCCCAAGGAAAAAGAGAAAGATGCAGACAAAACCTCCCCACCCCATTTGCATAGGCAAGCAATGCATGATATGGCTAAATTCTGAATATCATAATTTGTTGGGAATGGGTAGGAGCGTTTGACTTAGGCAGTCAGAATAACCAACAGTTCCATAACTGTTCCGCCCCCCAAAGCATGGAAATGGTCCAATCCTGCTCTTTTCAAAGTAGTCCGTTCATACCTTCTCCTCCTTTCCAGTGCCTGAACACCACTATCCCTTAATGGGTTTTGTACTCTTAGAATGGGCCTCATCAATTTCGATGCAAGCTAATATAATTCCACCTCCATTCCAGGTATAATAGAAGAAGTTCAGAGAAGCACAAGCTTAAAATGAAAAGTGGGGGGGGGGGAAGGGCAAGACTTCTGGGCCGCATCCTAATGGGAAGCTCTTTTCCAAGATACTTTGTGCTCAAAGTGTTAGGGAAGCATGGGCAGTTTGACAAGTGGTCATGCTTTCAATGGAATTTTGGTTTTCTCTGTGTGTGCCAGGCTAGAGTATGCTTGTTAGAAAGGGCTTTGTACCTGTAAAGTGACTGGAGCTTTTGGCTTAACGGTTCAGGAAGGCATTCTTATGACGTGAACAGGAACACACTCTGTGCCACTGTCTGTTTATTGTATGTGTTATCTCGCTCTCACTTTGTTATTTTCTATTTTTGTAACACCATTTCCTGCACCGTTCTTGCATGCCTAATGCTCTTTTTGCATTGTTTCCAGTTTTTGTAATCCTAGTCCTATCGTTTTTTTTGTTAGATGTCTTGTGCTGTAGGATTGCATCGATTTACACCACGTAATCCGCTTTGAGTTTCAGTGAGAAAAGCAGACTGTGAGTTAAGTGGACTGTAAGTTAAGTAACTAAATAAAAAGAATGACAAGCTTTTCTGCGTAGCTGAGCTTCTTGGGCTTCCCAAGGATGTGTTATTTTAAGCAGTAGAATGAAATCCTGTGGGCTCAACTGGAAAGGTAAAATTCCCATGTCGACTGCACAGGCTACTGTGACTGTTATATAATAAAGAAGTTTGGTACGGGGATTCTGTGGGCCCTGAGTACAAAATTGAAATGGGTCCCTCTTGGTTGTTTAATGCCTTCTGGGGCTACTTTCCCCTCCTTGCCAGAAAAAGAGACCCCAGATGAACTTCTCTAGGAGCAGCTGTCCTTCCTTCTTCACCGTCTGTGTGCTGCTGCTGCTGCTGCGTGTGGTTCTACTTTACAGGATGGAGAGAATAGGTGGTTGCTCCACCCACCCCCTTGCTTGCTGCCCACTCACCAGTTTGGTGTAGTGGTTAAGTGCGAGAACTCTAATCTGGGAGAACCAGGTTTGATTCCCCACTCCTCCACTTGCACCTGCTGGATGACCTTGGGTCAGTCACAAGCTCTGGCACAGCTGTCCTTGAAAAGAACAGTTTGTGTTAGAGTTCTCTCAGCCCCACCTACCTCATAGGGTGTCTGTTGTGGGAAGGAGAAGGGGAAGGGGAAGGAGTTTGTAAGCTGCTCTGAGACTCCAAGTGAAGGGCAGGGTATAAATCCAAACTCTTCTTCTTCTTCACCTTCTCCCTCTGGGGCTGGGTCCACGGTCCATTGGACAGCAGTGAATGGGGAGGGGAAGTAGCTTTCCCCACTGCTGCCTTCAGAGGGTTGTTTGCTGTGCAGTAAGAGGAGTGATGTATGGCTGTGAGTAGTAGTAGTCATGCATGGCTGTGAGAGTTGGACAATAAGGAAGGCCGAGTGCTGAAGAACAGATTCTTTTGAGTTATGGTGCTGGAGAAGACTCTTGAGAGTCCCCTGGACTGCAAGAAGATCAAATCAGTCAATCCTAAGAGAAATCAACCCTGACTGTTCCCTGGAAGGCCAGAGACTGAAGCTGAAGCTCAAATACTTTGGCCATCAAATGAGAAGGGAGCACCCCCTGGAGAAGACCCTGATGCTGGGAAAGACTGAAGGTCAAAGAAGAAGGGGATGGCAAAGGATGAGATGGTTAGACAGTGTCATCAATGCAATGAACATGAAGTTGAGCAAACTCCGGAGGAAGACGGGGGACAGGAGGGCCTGGCATGATGTGGTCTGTGGGGTCGCAAAGAGTCGGACTTGACTGTGCAACTGAACAACAACAACAATAAAAAGAGGAGTGAACAGGCAGCAGCAAGAAAAAACCCAAGATTTTGCTTTCTGCATTTCATTTTTATTCTGCTTTTCTTCCAGTTAGGTCTTTTTGTCCTAAGGCGGGGGGGGGGCAAGATTGGCTCAAGACTATCCAATGAGCTTCATAGCAAAATTTGACTCCAGTGGCACCTTTAAGACAACAGAGTTTAATTCTGGGTATGAGCTTTCATGTGCATGCACACTTCTTCGGGTACACTGAAACAGACTCTGCCAACCATTACATATGGGGGGAGCAGGTTAGTTGCCAGGAAAGGTTAATTGGAGTCAAGATACATAAGTAACTGAGTGATAAGTATAGCTAAGATTGGATTAAAGCAGCTGGTAAAACCTATGAATAGCAGCAAATTAGCATACAAGTAATAAAAGAGTTAACAAACAGATGCGAGAACTGAGTGACTTAGCATATGTAGAACAAAGCTTGAGTTGAGTGGCACCTTTAAGACCAACAAAGTTTAATTCTGTTTATAAGCTTTTGTGTGCATTAAACTTTGTGTGCATTAAACTTTGTTGGTCTTAAAGATGCCACTCGACTAAAACTTTCTTCTCTTGCTTCAGACCAACATGGCTACCCACCTGAATCTGTTAGCATGTGCAGTGAGATAAGAACCCAGTACCTCTGTTAAGCCCTGAGGGTTCCATTGTCCTGAGTATGATATTAATTTGTAATTCAGCAATCTCCCATACTAGTCTGTTTCTGAGCTTCATGATAGAGCAGATGTTTGAAGCCACATCTGCCCTGTCCTAATTTGCCCCTTTACCACTATGGTATACCACAATGAGTCTCCAAATTGTGGATTTTAATGCATGCAGTATGGGTGATCACTGCATCTCTGACTTAGTATCAATATGTAATGCAGTACAAAATACATATGTATGTGGTGTGTGTGTGTGTTGGTGTACAGCTTTTGCAACTGTTAAGACTACGAAATCTGACCTCTTTGGCTCTACTATTACTGTGGAAGTCTTGCAGTTGCTGTGTGGGTTTGGGGCAGAGGTCAAACAAATTACAGCTTCCTCTTTTCATCACTGTCATGCTTTCCTGGCTACTTGTGCACGTATATCTTTTTTATTTAACTGTAGCCAGCGGAAACCCCAATCAGAAGGGTGCTAACTAGAAAGTTTTGAGATAAGTGAAGAAGATGGAGAAATTCACCCTCCAGTTTTGGGAGAGGGAGAGAGGGGGGCAGCTTGGAAGCGGCAGCAGTTGCTCGCTCTTAGCTCGCTTGTTTCTATTTTGCAAAATTGTTTGCCTTTTCCTCATGGAATCAAGTTTGCTTTTGATTTTATGGCTTGTTTTTGTTTAAAGAACATAATTTTGTTGAAACATTCCTCATTCTTTTCATCCCCCAAAAAGTTCAATACCGCGGGGAGGGGGAGTTAGAGGATGCCAAATGAATAAAGCTTTTGTTTACATTTGTTAGCATATTTCAGCTTCAACAAGAAAACACGTTGGCAGGAACAGGGAGGGAACGGAGGCATCACAAAAGAATGCTTGGCCAGTCTGAATGAATTAAACTCAAGGGGGACTTAATTAACTTTATCCAGGGTTCCAAAGGAGCCATGCAACCGACTTGCTGAGTTCTCACAACTCACTGGCTCCTCATATCCACCCTTCGCACGGCAGTGGTTGTATTCAGAAGTCACAATAAAGGGGGAGGGGAAAGAAAAGAAAGCACCATTGATAGCTGAATGGAGCTTCAGCTGCCAATTTTTTTTGTTGGCCTATGCGCTGCTCTCAGTATGCAGGAGGCTAAGCTCAATGGTATGGCTGAACAAACTGGGGCTTCTTCATTCAAATGTTACAACAAGCCACAGTTAAGACAAACCACAGTTAGCAAACCGGGTGTAAACCATGGTTTAAAATCACAGTTTAGCACACACCAACAAATCATGGGCATCCTGCATTCAGATATTGTACCAAACCAGAGTTGAATCAAACTATGGTTTATCAGCTGTAGTCTACTCTGGTGTCTGGTGCAACCAGTGTTCTGTGAAATGTAGGGCAGTTATATATTTAGCAGGAATAACAAAGGTGTAACAGTGGATTGGTATTGAATTTTTACAGTACATTTCTTTACAATACAGCACAGTTTAAAATGGTATGTTAGAAACCTGATGCTCCCTATTGCTAGGTTTAGTGTGCAAAAGTACAATTTTAAGCTGAAATCCCCCCCCCGAAAAAGTCTTTTGATTCGGGATCCAACTTTTTTTTTTTTTTTACATCTCAGATGGATATAGGAACTTGAAGGAATGGATCTTTTGTTCACTCCAGCAGGAGATGCGGACTAAGAGCCAGCATGGCATAGTGATTAAAATGTCAGACTAGGAACTGGGAAACCCAGGTTCAAATCCCCCCTCTGCCGCTGAAGCTTTCTGGGTGACCTTGGGCAAGTCACATGCTCTGAGTCAGATGCTCTTCCCAGCTGTGTGGGTCAAATGGAGGAGAGGAGAACCATATAAGCCTCTTGGGATCCCCCCTGGGGAGAAAGGCAGGGTATAAATAAATAATAAATGAGGTGGAGAGAGCTAATAAATATCACTTACGGGCAGTGTTCCCTCTCAGCTGAGTTAGTGTGAGCTAGCTCACAGTCTTTTAGCCTCTGGCTCACACATTTTTGTCTGAGCTCAGGAAGGATGGCTCCAGAGCAAGCTGATTTATGTGGCAGCAAAATCGCTCTCTCACAGCTTTAATGCCAGTGACTCACAAAGCAGAATTCTTCCTCACAAGACTCCACAGCTTAGAGGGAGCATTGCTTACGGGGAACAAATGGTGTGTTCTGAGGGGACTTTAAGGAAGAGAGAGAGGAGACACTGTGTAAGAGAGTTCAGGGGGTGAAGAAGTTGAACTACTAGGACTAACACAGAGCTGGTGTTCTGCAGGGGTTCGTGTGCAGGACTGAGACGGCTCAGCTGTGAAGCTTACTGGGTGACTTCAGGTTGGTCGTTGTATTTCATCCTAGCCTGCCTTTCAGGCTTCATGCGAGGATAAAATAGAGGAAGGTCAAGCAAAGTACATTGCCCTGAACTTCTTGGAGGAAGGACAGGTGGGATTTTTCAAAAAAGTCAATAATAATTAAAATCTTGCAGTTCCCCATTCTCAAGATCTTAGACCTGAGCCGTCAAGGAGTAAAAAATGAGCTGTAGGGGTTGTGGTGTCTCTTTGGTCTATAAAATCCCGCTCTGCGGCACCTTGCCTGTAATTGTAGTGAGGAGATGCCAGGCAATGTAATGTTTTTTGAGATCAAAGACAAAAATATTTCAAACCCAGAGCTTGAAAAATTACCTGTAAAACTAAGTGTTAATTGGAGAGCAGGAATGTCTACCCCACCCCAATCCCTTGTAGAAGAAAAGCATGGTTTAAACTTTAAAAGGTGCCTGATCTGCTCCCATTCCAGAAGAAGAAATTGGATTTATACCCTGCCCTTCACTACCTGAAGGAATCTCAGAGCGGCTTACAATCCCTTTCCCTTCCTCTCTCCCTGTGAGGTAGGTGGGGCTGAGAGAACTCTTTCAAGAACTGCCCTTGAGAGAACAGCTCTGAGAGAGCCTGTGACTGACCCAAGGCCACACCAGCAGCTGCATGTGGAGGAGTGGGGAATCAAACCCAGTTCTCCAGATTAGAGTTCGCCGCTCTTAACCACGACACCAAACTGGTCTAGTTCTGGCTAGGATCTTGGTTGTCTGAGCACCTGGGAGCCCTTTGCACACTGCTCTGTGTTCCTTGTGGAACAGTTAGAATGCAAATTTAGTAAAGGAAGCAAAACTCTTTATGTGCCCGTGAACACTTCCCTCCTCCCTTCCCCCACTTCAGTTCATGAACCGACTTAGTGCAGCCGAAGTTTTCTCGCTTTGATACCAAAATATCAGGAGAAACCCATATAATCAAGTGTCTAATCTCCTGCCGATTGAGCTGGCAGGTTTGCTAATGTTCAAAGATTAACAGCCTTCGGATTTTGCAAAGTGCCTGTGCTTCAGGGTGCAAAGCTTTTCTTCCCTGAGACCCGCAGCATGTTCGTGAAGTGTTTAAGCGCATCTTCAGAGGCAGGATTCTCCTTGTCAAGACTACTTAACGGGCAGTTAAAACAAGTCACTTAAACCCTTCTGTGGCTGCTGTTTATTGAAGAGTGGCTGGCTTTCCAGCAAGCAAGCTATTAATATGCTAAACCAGACCTGTACTCTCTGACTTAATTCTGATGCAAATAACTTATTTTAAAATCAGTGCTGCGAAAGGCATCGGGAGGGGATCATTCCTGAAGGAGGCTTTCCTGCTGTTAGAATAACCTCATTTCAGATGCCAGCCCCCGAGATACCACAGGGCTTCTCTTTTGCCCCTGGTGAAATTCCCCCCCTTCTGTTAATAGGGCTGCAGCTACTTGAAATTGTGTCGGCAGGTCTAGCTGCCAAGTGGACGCCCCCTTGCAGTTTAATGAACGGTTAAATGCAGGTGATGGTGCTTGAGAATCCTGGCTGGCATTTCTGCCAGGATGTGATCCTTAGGCAGTCTTTGCCACTTGAGCAGAGCTTGCTGCCGTCCCTGCTGTCTTTGTAAAACTTGCTTTTAAAAGAACCTTCTCGGGGGCACGGTTTAAAGTACCTAGGCCCCGTTTTCCTTAGGCACCAGCTCCCCTCCCATGCCCCCATTCCATGCTTCATATCTGCATTCAGAGATGGGTCTGTACCTCTCCGTTCCAGGTATGGAAGGGAAGCGTTGATCTGCTGTAGGGAAAACCACTGTAAACATCTCCCCATTGCAAATCTTTTTGTGTGTGTAGCACCCCTGTAGAGCAGGGGTGGCCAAACTATGGCTCAGGAGCTATGTGCGGCTCTTTCACACATCTTTTGTGGCACCCAGCAGGGCAACTGGAGAAGTGAAGGGAAGGCACGCCTCCCCAATCGGTCTTCCCTTCCCCGGCCAGTGTTCCCCTCCCTGGGTAGGCTTGAGGTGGGGGCGGGAGCAGAGAAAGAAAGCGACTTTAACTCTAAATGCGTTCTCAAAGCCCCCCCCCCCACAAATATCATTGAATAAATAAATATCATTATCAATATCTGTTTTAACCCCTTTTGTTTTTGTTTTTAGCAGTCTCGTTTAATGTTAAAGCTGCGGTGGCTCAAGTGGTTAAGACACTGAACTGCAGACTGTGGAAGGTCAGTAGGTTAGCAGTTCGAGACCCGAGAGCGCCACATGACGGAATGAGCTCCCGTCTCTAGTTCCAGCTCCTGCAAACCTAGCAGTTCAAAAGCAAGAAATTGCAAGTAGATAAATAGGTACCACTTCGGTGGGAAGGTAACAGCGTTCCGTGCGCCTTGGTGTTTAGTCATGCCGGCCACATGACCACGGAAACGTCTTCGGACAGCGCTGGCTCTTTGGCTTTGAAACGGAGATGAGCACCGCAACCCTAGAGTCGGATTTGACTGGCTTTCGAGCAAGGGAAACCTTTACCTTTACCTTAATGTTAATAACAAGCAAATTTGCATATTTTCCAATAAAGTGTGTAATATTTGTTCGCATCCTGCAGCTCTCAGACATCCGACGCTTGTTCTGTGTGGCTCTTACGTCAAACAAGTTTGGCCACCCCTGCTGCAGAGTATGCCCGTCGAAGCAGCCATTTTCTCCAGGGGAACTGATCTTGGTCGCCCGGAGTTCAATTGTAATAGTGGGAGATCTACAAGTGCCACTTGGAGGCTGGATGCTAACCCTAAGTCTACCCCATACCGACTTAAAAAATTTATACTAAATGTGTCAGCTGGAATGAATGCATGTGCTTCTCCAGTATACTGCTGCTCCTTCTCCCTCTCCTCCTCCCGCTGCCTCCTTGATCTTTGACTGCAAGTTCTTCAGGGCAGGGGCATGTCAACTTGAGCTCTGTAAAGCATGTCGTATAAATTCGGGGTAGGGGTGGTCTTTCAGCCAAGGATGAGGGATTGGTTTCCGAAGAACTCTTTGAGCTGAGACTGTGGCATGAAGTCTTTATTATTTTATTTATTTTTTACATTGCATTTGTTAAATTTTGTTGGGATTTAAAATTCAGAGTCGATGGGTGCATTCCAAACACAAGAGCCACACTTAGCAAAAGAAAAATATCTTTACTAGGAAAAAAACAGAATAAAAATGGGAAAGGTACTATGGATAAAAGAAATAAAAGGTCACATACTTGCAGCTACTCTATAGGTGCTAACGGCTACATTGCTAAAAACAAAGATGTGGGACTTCCTTTCTGGTTCACACAAAGAGCCATAAACATTGTGAATACATGAATGCCAGATCAAAGCATTTCTACAGACAAGATGTTAGTTGACCAATACAAAGGTTACAGGGCACTTCATTAGGATGAACAACTCCCACAAACTTTCCCACCATTGTATACATTACACAACGTAACATCCTATTTGCTAACAAACAACATTTAACTCTATAATGGCTGGAATGTAAGCAACATGCAATTCCAACAAATTTAAATTAAGGGCAGGAAGGTACCGGCTGGATCTTAGGAAAACCCTTTTTACAGAAAGAGTTGTGCAGCAGTGGAATCAGCTGCCCAGGGAGGTGGTGAGTTCCCCCTCCCGGGCAGTCTCAAAGCAGCGGCAGGACAAACGCTTGTCAGGGATGCTCTAGGGCTAGGCTGACCCTGCATTGAGCAAGAGGTTGGACTAGATGGCCTGTATGGCCCCTTCCAACTCTGTGATTCTAAGATTCTATTGATCGCCCAATCCCCATGATTGTGGGGCTCTAGGCGATGTACAAATTTTAAAACCATAAAACCATATCCAGCATGTTATACAATAATTAAAAGCAAGTGGCAAAAAAAAAAATCTGCAGTTCCCTCCCATGGCCATTCTGTGGGTGCTTTGTAAACATGGGGAGGGAGTAAACTCCACAAGGAATAGGGATCGAGGTAGGGTGCCAGGTGTAAACCATCACTGTCCTCAACCAAAGGCCTGGTGGAACATCTCTGCCTTACAAGCTCTGTGGGATTGGATAAGATCCTGCAGGGCCCTGATGTTATTCGGCTAAGAGTTCCACCAAGTCGGCCCTGGTTGAAGACAGCTGGGTATCTTTAGGGCCGGGGACCACCAGCAAGTTGTTCTGTGAAGAGCATAATGCTCTCCTGGGAGTGTAACAGGTCTTTTGCAGTTGATCTCTGACCTGGATTCCATTTACATGGGATGGGCATATGTGCACCTGCACATGGAAACCCAGGAGGCTGCCTTTTGTGGAGTCATACCATTGGTCTATCAATGGTTAAGTGTGTGGACGCTAATCTGGGAGAACCGGGTTTGATTCCCCGCTCCTCCACTTGCAGCTGCTGGGTGACCTTGGTCAAGCCATAGTTTTGTCACGGATATTCTTGAAAAGCACAGTTTTTGTCAGAGCTCTCTCAGCCTCACCTACCTCACAGGGTGTCTGTTGTGGGGAGGCGAAGGGAAAGGAGTTTGTAAGCCGCTCTGAGACTCCAAGTGAAGGGCAGGGTATAAATCCAATCTCTTCTTACTGTGACTGACAGCAGCTCTCTGGGGTCTCAGTTGTAGTCCTTCATATCATCTCCTCCCTGACCTTTTAACTGTCGATATCAGGGATTGAAGTGTTGATATCAGGGATTGAACCTGCAGATGCACACAGTTCTTTCCTGGTGAAAGGGAGACTTCAGGAATGGTATTAGTCAGTAGAATTCAAGCTACAGCTACGCTTGTGCCATGCTGCTCTCTTGTTTTCTTTAAAACAGGATGAAATCTGAAATCTGGCCATTAGCAGCTGGGAGTCAAAGCATTTGTTCATTTCAGCTGTTGGAGAGTAGCTCATCCATCTATTACTACAAGGGGGGAGGGAGAGAGAAAAGGCAAGCACATTTTGACCATCTGCTTCGCGTATTGTCTTCTACCAAATGCTACTCACAAGCTATTACAATAGCTAACTAAGGGACAGGGATTTTTCCCCCCTCCCTTCAATTTGTGAAAGCCAAACTTTCTCTCTCTGTGGCTTTTTATTTTAATAAGCTTTTAATTTAAATAAAAAGTAATGGCTTTAGGACTGGATCCAATTATGCATGCTTTTTAAAAATTAGACAAAATAAGATGATTTGCGTTTTGGGTTTAGGTTTTTCAATATCTGCCGGATCATTTCCCCTCCTCTTGTCAGTCTCCAGATTTTCAAAACAGTTTATGAACTTGCAGCAAAAAAAAAAAAATTGCCTTGGAAATGGTTTTCATGCCGAATGCTTAATAAATGAATAATTTATTCCTCTACGGTCATGTAGAGAAATCAGCCCGGCTTTGCGTCTCAGGCTGTACAAATCTAAATGAAGGTTAGAGCCGTGCTTGGTAGGGATACTAGCCTCCAGGTGGGTCCTGGGGATCCCCTGGAATTACAGCTCCCCTCCAGACTAAAGTGATCAGTTCTCCTGGAGAGAATGGATGCTTTGGAGGGCGGGCTCCATGGCATTGCACCCGACTGAGGTCCCTGTCCTCCTCAGGCTCCATCCCCAAATCTCCAGGAGTTTCCCAACCTGGATCTGGCAACCCTACCTACCCATCCACCACTGGTGGGCAGGGGAGACACGGTGACCATAGCTTGGCAACAGGCATCTGCAGTTCTGATTCTGCTCTTTGACTGTGTGGGCTCTTTCCGTTGAAGGTGAACATATAAAGCTGCCATGGTTGAAAATATTGAGACTTGGTGGTAGAGAATCTGCTTTGTAAGCTGAAGTCCCAGGTTGAGTCTTTGGCACGACCTGTTATCAGGAAGCAGATATTGGGAAAGGCCTTTCCGGCTGAGACCCTGGAGATAGGATTGCCAACCTCCAGGTGGCACCTGGAGATATCCCGCTATTATAACTGATCTCCAGGCAGTAGACATCAGTCCCCCCTGGAGAAACTAGCCACTTTGGAGAGTGGAATCTATAGACTTATACCCTGCTGAGGTCCTTCCATTACCCAAAGCCCGCCCTCCCTATCAAAAGGTCACTTAATTCAGCTGGGGCCAAATGCCTTTTGTTACAGGGCTGCAACACAAAATGACAAAACCCTGGGATGTGACTGTTCACACTCCAGTCCAGTAGTCTGCCACCAGCCCCTTTTTACTAACCCAACAGTCAGAAGCCAAAGGGCAAAGCTTCTAACCTTCCTGGGTCTAAATCAGAAAATCCACCCTGCAATGTTGGCTCACAGAAGGAGTTTCTTACGAAGAGAAGAGAAGAGAAGAGAAGAGAAGAGAAGAGAAGAGAAGAGAAGAGAAGAGAAGAGAAGAGAAGAGAAGAGATTGGATTTATACCCTTCCCTTCACTACCCAAGGGAGTCTCAGAGCGGCTTACAGTCTCCTTTCCCTTCCCTCCCCACAACAGACATCCTGTGAGGTAGGTGGGGCTGAGAGAGCTCTGACAGAAACTGCTCTTTTTCAAAGAACAGCTGTGCCAGAACTATGGCTTGCCCAAGGTCATCCAGCAGGTGCAAGTGGAGGAGTGGGGAATCAAACCTGGTTCTCCCAGATTAGAGTCCGTGCACTTAACCACTACACCAAAAGACAAGTTGCTCTGGTAGGCAGTCTGCCAGTCAAGGTTGCTACATTTAGATTGAGAACTGTGAACGCACATAACCTCAAAAGTAAATTAAAATATATTTATATTAAGGTACAAGATTACTTCAAACGAGAACAAAAAACTGAGGATAAAAGAGAAATCTAGAGATTTGAAGGCTAGCTAAAACTGTTACACATTGGTTCCAAGATATTACCCATTCTCAGGCGGTAGTTCCAGCGATCCAAAGCGGCTCTTCTCCGAAGTCACCACAGGCCAGACCGGAATGGCCTGTGCAAGCAAGATGGCCGAAAGTGAGCAAGAAGATGTCTTCATAGCTAGGTCTCAGGCAGCCATCAACAAGCTGAGAATAAACTAGAATCTTACTTCTTTCTGGGTAAGAGACCCTCGTGGTGCTAGGTCTTTGTACCGATATGGTCTCTTTGTGTTGACACATAGCCAGAGTATTGAACCAGTGATTGAACAGGTGACCTAAGCAGTGGTCTGACCTGAGAGGAAGGCACAGGGCCAATCTGCAGCCAGGCTCCGCCCCCCTTTCCCACAGGTGCAAATCAAGGCTTAATTGGAAGGATTGCAGCTAATTGGGGAAGACAGCAACAAGCTTCCATCCTCCCATCACAGATGTGTTATCTACACGTCACAAGGGCACTGTGTTCTTTCTCAGCAAGGCAGTTTTGAATTCTGTTTAACTCACAAGCAGGCCTCATCTGAAGCCTGAACCAAACTTTGAATCAGAGCAGAATTTTAAGGGAATCAAAGTTCTTTACACTACCCGGGCTCTACCCCCACCCCACCCACCCCGTGTGGTTTCCCAGGGTGGTTTTAGTGATGTTTGGTTTCTTAGACTATTCTAAAGCAGACAGCACTACAGCGGCATCTAGTGATTGAATACAAGTATTACAATACAAAAAAATCAGGGTTTTTTTTTTAAAAAAAACGACCCTGCAGATATCTGTTCTCCATACCTTAATCGCAAACCATTTTATTTATTTATTTATTTATCACATTTTTATCCCAGCATTCCTCCAAGGTGCTTTGGGCAGTGTACGTGTTCCTGCCCTCCTCCGTTTTATCCTCACGACAACCCTATGTAGTAGGTTACTTTGAGAAAGTTAGTGTGACCGGCCCAAGGTCACCCAGCAAGTTTCCATGCAAGAGTTGGGATTTGAACCTGGGTTTCCCAGATTATATTTCGACACTCAGACTTGTTACAGGACTCTGACTATCAAACCATGTGCTTGTTGTATAAACTCATCATCTGGATTACAAAGTTGGAGCCAGTGGGTCATAAGGTAACTGATCTACCTTTCTTGGCAAGAAAGAGCCTTCCACAAACTCTTCCATCTGCATATCGGGTTGCTGGACAGCTCTGATAGCCTGGAAGCATTTCTAATCTTGACCCTGACTCCTAGGTAATTTAACCCCTTTGATTCCTGTCTTCCATTCAGTGATACAACTAGGGCTCAGTAATAAACTGAGAAATCTACAAATGTGCAAGTTACCATGCAACAAAGTATAACTGGAAGAAGAGGTGCTTCAGGATGAGTTTGCCCATTATGTTAGTTCTGTTATCCTTATTTGGGATGAGTATAGATTATCAAAGACCCACATTGGTTTGCTGACTTTATCTGTGGTTCTGAATTCTGAAGCAAGATCCACACACACCCCACCATGTAATTTCCAATCAGCGTTTATAACAGTTTGGTGTAGTGGTTAAGAGTGTGGACTCTAATCTGGGAGAACCAGATTTGATTCCCCACTCCTCCACATGCAGCTCCTGGTGTGACCTGGGATCAGCTACAAGTTGTTTTAGAGCTGTTCTCTCAAGAAAGAGCTCTCTCAGCCCCACCTACCTTACAGGGTGTCTGTTGTGGGGAGGGGAAGGGAAAGGCGATTGTAAGCCACTCAGACTTCTTTGGGTAGTGAAGGTGGGGTATAAATCTAATCTCCTCCTCCTCCTCCTCCTCTTGAAGAAGTTTCAGACCTGATGAAAGATTTTTGCTTTGGATAAGTACTTGTGCAACAGTGCTAGCACAATGAACAGAAGAGCTCGCAAGCTGGGTAACTGAGTCAGCATTAATTCTCTCTCCCCTTTTTAAAAAAGTACTTTGCAGTGGGCTCTGCAATGGAAAGAAAATTATGTTTCCAACATTAGTATTTGCACGCTGGAGCCTGGCTGTACAAAAACTTCTCTGTTTGCTTTGGAAACAACTGTGGCTTCCGGCATTAATAATGTACGTGTTGATATCTTTTTTCCAACGGAGCTACTTGGTAGAAGATTGTTGTGGGTACCCGTCTTCTGCGTCGCTGAGGCAGGCTGGATTCTGGCAGCTGTGTGTTTGAGAATCTGAGTGCTGGAAAGGGCAAGATGTGGGAAAGGGCGAGCGCAGCGAAATGTGTAGAGGAAACCATTATTGGAGGATATGAACAGCTGAAATGGAGGAAGAGGAAAGAGTGCAACCACTTGCACTGAACAGACAGACACAAGCAGAGTGATAGAGTTTTTCCACAGTGCAGCATACATCAGTGTGAAATAAAGTGATCTGTTAACTGGCTTGCAGAAGTATGTGGACAAGCATAATATATAAAGTTTGAAAGGAGAAAGGATTGCCTTTTCTTTCTGGATTTACTATAGCTGGTCAGTTCTGGGTTGGGAAATTACTGGAGATTTTCGGGGGGAAGACTGGGGAGGGTGGGGTTTCAGGAGGGGAGGGACTTCAGCAGGGTATGATGCTATAGAGACCAACTTCCAAAACAGCCATTTTCTCCAGGGGAACTGATCTCTGTTGTCTGGAGACCAACTGTAATTCTGGAAGATCTCCAGCCATGACCTGGAAGGTTGTCAACCCTATATCATATGCAGTGTTTTCCTTATAGTCCAGTTCCTTTGATACGCAGTAAGTTGTACGTAGGAGTCCTGCTTTCAGTTTGGGGAGTGGCAAAGAAATTTGTTGGGATCTTTGCAAAGCTCTGTGTGCGTGCGTGTGTGTGTGATAGAGAATTAACAGATTGATCTGCAAACAATGTTAAGAACAAAGGCCTACAAATTTTGTTTGGATTTAGTAAACCCGTATTGTTTTCCAATAGCCAGCAAGGCTAGAATGTTCTCATTTCCCATTCTATAAAGGCAATACCACTTGTGGAATCTCCAAAGGCATACCACTTGTGGAATCTCCAACCCCTAATACCAGAACATCCCAGTACAACCTAATACCAGTACATCCCAGTACAAGCTGCAGAGTGGTGTTGGGTTAAAAAAGAGGTAATATCCATTTCCTTGGATTTGCCGGTGGCTTTTAAAAAGAAGTGATAAACTATGCTGAAGCCTTTAGCTTTCACCAGAATTAAATTTCTAATTGCCTCTGGCAACCATGTTTGTGAACCACCAATGAAGATGAAAAATCTGCTTGAAGGGTGAGGCTGGCAAGAAAACAAGCTAGGCCACCTGGGGGTATTGTTTGGGCCTGCTGCTTGCCACCAACAATCTGCTTTTGATCCCCCCCGGGCACCCCCCACCCTCTTGCATCTCCAAGGTCCGCTTAACAAGTGGGCGGAGGATGACTCTGTTGCCTCTAGAAATGCAATCCTGATTTGAAATCCTGTAGCGCTTCCCAGGTCAGGAGCAGCTCATGGGCTGCCCACGTGGGTGCTGACACTCAGATGTCTGAGAGCACTCTGCAATACCAGGAACCTTCTGACCCACTACCCAACATAGCTCCCCCACAAGATTGTGGCAGGGTGCAGATCCAGAGGTTCTGAGCTCTAGCCCACCTGGTTCCTGAAA
Source organism: Gekko gecko (assembly GCA_029375565.1). Lineage (NCBI taxonomy): Eukaryota > Metazoa > Chordata > Lepidosauria > Squamata > Gekkonidae > Gekko > Gekko gecko. Next base: position 64,334,634 of record JAPDNY010000012.1, on the reverse strand, counting down.
CATATCAGATACATAAATCCAGTTGCTTATAAATGGCGGCCAGAGATTAGTGCTCTTCATTTAATCTGTGGCTTCAAACGTGAGGATCTGCTTTTCTTCCAAAAGGTAAGCCATCATTATAAGATCTGCTATAAGGCTCTGTGTACAGTTTATGGTGATTCTATAGATAAGAGTGGGTGAAAGGACCAGGACCTTAAGCAGCCGCAAGCTTATTGCGGGGACCCCCTGCTTTTGTGGACTCCTGCCCACTGCCAGCCAACCGGCTGGCAGGAAGAATTCCCCCCACCCCGACGCGCTGTCATCCAGAAGTGACGTCAGTGTGGTGTGATATTCTGCTTTTTTGGCAAAACTCGATGGTTTGAGGCCGTTTTTACCATAAAGTTTTGACCAAAAAGCAGAATGTCACCCCCAACATCTCCAGCGCGCTGATGGCACTTCTGGGCGACATCAGCATGTTGTGCAACATCCCCCCCCGCCGGGAACACACAACCCCAATCCCCCGCCGGCATGGCAAAGGGACCTGGCAACCCTAATCGTGGGAAGGATGGGGTTTGGGGAGAGACCTCAGCAGGATACAATACCATAGAGTCCACCTTCCAAAGCAGCCATTTTCTCCAGGGGAACTGATCTCTGTAGTCTGCAGATTAGTTATAAAAATGGGAGATCTCCAGGCCCCACCTGGAGATGGCAACTCTGCATTTAGGGCTGCCACGCACACATTCCCCTCCCCCGGTCCCATTGCTTCCAGTAGCAGCAGGAGAAAAAGTAAAATGAAAAGTAAGGCCTCTCCTATGAACAGGAAGTTCTTACCATAGGGTTCCTGGCAAAAACAATCAAGAAAGCAAAACAGAATAAATCAGAAATCCCCCCTGGCCTCATCTCCCCTCTCTGCCATGAAGCTGCCTGGATGACCTTGGGCCGGTCATACAAACACAGCCTAACCTACCTCACAGGGCAGTTTTGACGGTAAAATGGGGGGATGGATAACTATACCCACCGCTCTGAGCTCCATACAGAAAGGTGCAATAATTCTTTTAAAGCTAACTCTACCAAACATCTGGGAGGAATGGGTTCTACCTGGCAGCTAAAATGTAACAAGGTTGGCACTAGGGAAAACTGCTGTGTGAGGGGAATTTTGGCTATAGTCATTGCAGACTAACTTCCCGTTATATCCAGCATCCTGGGTAGGTGTTAAATTTCCCATTTGTGGGCCTGTTTTACACTTGAGTTTACAGTGTAAACTCAGTACTTTGCAGGCTGGCCTATGGTGTTTTTGGAGGGGGTGTTAAAGTATCTCCCTGTCTTTGTTTTCCTGCTCCAGCATCTCAACATCTTAGCTCCCTTTTAAGAAAGCTAGGAACCATTTTTCACCACTTGGCTTTTGCTGGAATGCTTTCTTTCCCGAGTTCAGTCAACTTAAATTAAATCTACTTAATTCTTGAGATCTAACACAATCCAAGGCGAAGGTGTGTGGCTGCAGGCTTAGGATAGGAGGATTTATTTCATCAATCCCCTTCTGTTATGCTTAAGCTCTTACCACCCACCATTTGACAGCGGTTGCTGGGGGTTTCTCAGCACAAGCGGTAACAAATCATGACTTTTGCAATTAATAAAACTGCACATTAGTGGTCTGAATATGGGATGTAGGTACCAGGTTGGGATCTCCCCCCCACCTTTCCTTTTCAGCTGCCTCTTTTGTTAGCACAGATGTGCGTGGCTGGCTTTGGCACCCTTGGGTTGAATCCTGCTGATGAGTGCAGTGTAATCACCTGTGGCAACACGTCCAAGCAATCAACGTGCAGACCTCAAGTTTTTACTGCCTAGTGAAAAAATGCGAAGTGATTAGCCAGAGAGATGTCATAACCAAATCTTTATAATGCAGGTTTTTAAGTTCGGTGCCAAGATGACTAAAGATGAGCACTGTTTGAACAGGAGGGTATAAATGTGCACAACACTTATCCTGAAAAGTGCACAAGAAATATGGTGGCGGGGAGGAGGAGGAGTTCCTAAAGAGATGTTACTGTCTAGCTCCAAAGACTCTAGTATGGATATCTGTTGTGCTTTCAGATGCACATGTTGAGAAACCTTATTCTTGTTATTAACAGTAGTATCCTTATTCATTTTATTAGCAGGAGTATCCTTATGCATTTATTAGCAGAAGGATATCCACCAGCAAGGAGCAGTGAAAGTGTCGTCAGTCATAGGTGACTTAGGGGGGACCCTGTAGGGTTTGCAAGGCAAGAGACATTTTTTTTAAAGCTTAAACTTTATTCATTTAAATATCCAAATACATAAACAGGAAAATTCAAGAAGAACAAATAAACACATAAAAAATCATAACAGTAATTAACACAAACAGTAATACATTAAAAACAATACTGAACTAAAGAGAGATAAACCTACAGGAAGTCAGTATACAGCATTTATAGCATCTAGAATAGATCCAAATTCTTTATGAGATGCCAAGTATTCCAAAACTGGGAATCATAGTTTCACAAAATTCGAAGTGTAGGGTTCAGTTTCACCATGTTTTAAAGAATCTGTTAATTTATCCATTATACAAAATTCTTGTGCTTTTAAGAACCGGTCAGAGATCATAGCTTTGCCACTGCCTGCCTCTGTGTAGCAACCCTGGGCTGCCTTGATGGTCTCCCATCCGAATGCTAACCAGGGCCAACCCTGCTTTAGCTTCCGAGAGCTGACAAGATAGAGCTAGCCTGGGCCATCCAGGTCAGGGTCTGTATCTATACAGAAATCAATGGGAACGTATTCCTGATAAAGCAACACCTTTTTGCGGTGTTGATTTTCTAGCACCTGGAGGAAACACCTGGATTGGCATGTCAGGTTTTGGTTTTTTTTTATTGTGGCGTGTGTTTTCCAATTCAGTAGCCTATGTTGCCAGAAGGAGCCTGAGAAAGCAGTAGGTGGGCACGTGTATGTTCTAGAGAGCATGTTCTAGAGTTGTGGTGAAGTGTGTGGGCTCTAATCTGGGAGAACTGGCTTTGATTCCCCACTCCTCCACTCGCAGCTGCTGAATGACCTTGGGCAAGCCATCATTCTGTCAGAGCTGTCCTTGAAAGAGCAGTTTCTGTCAGAGCTCTCTCAGCCCCACCTACCTCACAGGGTGTCTGTTGCGGGGAGGGGAAGGGAAAGGAGTTTGTAAGCCACTCTGAGACTCCTTTGGATAGGGAAGAATGGGGTATAAATCCAATCTCCGCCTCCTCCTCCTCCTCCTCCTCCTTCTATTAAATGTCCAAAACACAGTAAGCATTAATGTTTACCAGCAGTTCCTAAAATTCATGCCATCCTTTTGCCATTCAGTAAATGTCCTTGACTGATAGATGGCTGAAATGAGGACATTTACTGAAGACCTTTAGCTGACTTTGACATTTAGATGTAAATGTCAGTGTTTTCTAGCACTTCCCTTTAGGCCTCCTGCAATCTTAAGAGTTTCCGGGAAATGTCCACATTCACCATCATCTTCTGTGTAACTTTAAAAACTTACGCATTCACTATATCAACAGAAGATCCAATAAAGAATCCAATAAACCTCTTTTATTTCTCAACTGAGGAGACCAAAATAGTCACGGCGCTCTACAACCTAATTCTAAAATGAACAGTTTCTCCTATGACTTCTCTTGGAGCGTTGCTTGATCCAAAACAAGATTGTATTGTTTAGCAGATATCGTTGAACAAAGTTCTGAGCACTTGGGTGTTCCCTAATCAGTCCAGTTTGCTGCCAAATTAAAGTGGCTGGCATATTATGAATCTGGCTAGTTAATGTTCCACCAGAAGTGATAAGATAACACAGTGGAAATGACCCTGAATTTTTACCTTTTTTTATCAGTTATGAGCCTCCTTAAGAGTTATGGCTTTATATCGAATAACCTGACATATCATTAAATAATTTATGTTCTCCCAAGGTGCTAGGTATCATGATAATTCTAGGTTGATAGTTTGAGCTTTTCAAAACAGGTCAGAAGTGCATTTGTGGGCGTTGTTCCTTGTATCTAGAAAGCCTTCTTTAAAGATTTACAACAGTCCTCCTTTCTAAAAACAGAAACAACAATGGCTTCTTTCCAATACTGAGAGAGGAGAACTGCCACATTATAAAATACCGAAGTTATCTGCCCTTTGCTTTGACTTATTTTTCCTCTCAGTTGTTGTATACGCTGTGCTCCGAGTTCTCTTTGGTAACTAGGGTTGCCAGCCTCCAGGTAGTGTCTGGAGTTCTCTTGGAATTAAAACTGCTCTGCGGGCAACAGAGATCAGTTCACCTGGAGAAAATGGCTGCTTTGGGAGGTGGACTCTACGGCATTATACCCTATTGAAGTCCCTCCCCTCCCTAAACCCCACCCTCCTCAGGCTCCACCCCCCAAATCTCCAGGTATTTCCAAACTCGGAGCTGGCAACCTTATTAATAACTTGATCAGCATGTTTTTTGAACATGGATCTTCTATCCATGTTGTTTTCTCATAAAGGTGTTCTTAAATATTTGAGAGGTTTTAGTTCCTTTTTTAAACGCCTGTTTTGCCCCCTTATTTCTCTCAAGGAAAACAGCATGTACCTAAATACATATATATAAATGCTAGCCAAGTGTTTTAATCCAACTGTACAAGATGCTCTAAATATATCCATTTTGACAAACACTTTATATTGGGGTACAGATTGATCTTTAAAGCAGAGCCTTTGGGCACTCCTCGGGTGAAGCTATAGGAGACCCAGGTCCAAATCCTCACTCTGCCTAGGAGACTGGCTGAGTAACCTCGGGCCCGTCACTCTCCTTCCGCTTAACCAACTTTAACAGGATGGTTGTTGGGAGGATGAACTGGAGGGGCGGGAGCAATTTTGCAAGTGGATTTGAGCTCCCATTGACGTGAAAAGCAGATAATAAATATCTAGACCATAGACCATAAGGCGAATGCAAGGAGACGCATGTGAAACACTCCAGGTTCAGTCCCTGGCATCTCCAGTGAAAGGGTATCCAATAGCAATTAAAATAAGATAGCAATTAAGGAAAGGCCTTTCTGTGCCTGAGCCCAAAGAGCAGCTGCCACTGAGAGAAGTCAATACTGAGCTACCTGTACAAACCAACAGTCAAGCTCAGTAGGGTGCTTTCACATGTTCAAAATATGCCAAAGATCTGTGGGGTGGTTGTTGGTACAGGTCAAAAGAATGAACCATCAGAAATGATCTGTGATTCTGAATACACAAAGTAACCTGTTTACTGAGGTCCACACTACACATTACATCTACTACGTGATCACCACGGAGACTTGCAGCCATATGACAGCTGCGAGTTCCCTGTAGGAACTCAGTTTAGAAACACAACAGGGGCCTGATTTGCTCGTTACCGTCTTCTCCAACAGCAGAGGCCATCCAAGTTCAGCTTTTGATTGCTACTTGCTGTTGCTTTCAGCTACTTTCTTCACTGTTAACTGCACGGTGCGTTGCAGTTCCCGCACCAGCACTGTCAGATAAATTGCTGCTGTTCCCATTTTTCAGGCGAAGAACTGAGGTTCAGTCTCAAAGGGCTGGTTCATCTGGTTGAAACTCAACTTGCTTCTCTGTCCAAGGCTATATTTGCATATAAGATCACTTGAAGAAATATGCATGCATCCATGGGATACACATTCAACATCCTTTCCTCTCCTCTATTAACAAGCCCCTTCGACTGGAAGTCGAAGTTCAAATATCAATAAGAATTACAGAATGATTGATAAAATAAAATTATGCCACTACTAGTAAAATCAGGATCTTGTCTCATTAATACGTAGCAGGAGAGTATCTCAAAGATATAGGAGGTTGAATGGCAAGCTGGTACTTGCTCAAATTGGGGGAAATCCAAAGTTCTCACAATGAAGACCATCGATCACAAAATAACAGAGCGTGATCAATGGTCTGAGTCATACCAGAGGCACAACCACGGAGACAGCCAGAGAACTGAGTATTAGCAAATTGTCCCTTCAATCTGGCTGTAGGCAAAACATTCAGTCTACTTAGAATAAATGTGGGGTGATTGCTAGGAACTGTAAGATATTTTAAATGTGGAGGGAGACTTGTGGTGGTGGGTGGGGAGATTCCAAGGGTTTGGATGGAACCTACGCGGTGACCTCAAAACTCCGTGCTAATTCCACCGAGTTTGATTACCCTCGTCTTGATCTCTCTGGTTGCTTCGTAATAGCCCATATTTTGGATCGCTGTAAAGGAACGCATCCAATATGCAATCTTGTACACACATAAAAGAGCAGGCGACCACATAAAAGAGCAAGCTATTTTTAACTGTGTGAACCACTCCCTGGTTGTCCCTGGTCTATCCCGAGAAGCGTTACAAACACCAGCTCACAGTGCCACTCTTAAGCAGAGGTACACCCTTCTAAGTATGTTGAAGTCAATGAGCCTAGGGTGTTAACACTGCTTAATCTCTGGCCTGCTACAGATTCAACTTACTATTGGGTGGGCCGTTTATAGCGAAGGCACTGAACTCTGTGGTAAATAATAGCCAAGCAAGACTGACGGAAAGATCACCGCATGCTCGGGGAATGTGCAGCTTCAGAATGCAAGCCGAGATCGCATGGTTGTTTCTGCATGCAGAAAGCTGGCATGCGAGGGGAAAGCATAGACCAGAATACCCCTGACAGGCTCTCTTCACATGATCCAGGAGGGGTGTATGGGTTTTTAGTGTGAGTAATATTCAAATACCCTGACCTAGATAGCTCAGGCTAGCCCAGTCTCATCAGATCTCAGAAGCTAAGTAGGGTCAGCCCTTGCTAGTATTTGGATGGGAGACCTCCAAGGAATACCAGGGTCATGGCATGGAGGCAGGCAATGGCAAACCACTTCTGAGCATCTCTTAGCTTGAATACCCTGCGGTGTCACCATGAGTCAGCTGTGACTTGACGGCACTTTCCACCACCACCACCAGAACGTAAGAGAAGACAATGTTGGATCGGGCCAATGGCCCATCTAGTCCAACACGTTTTGGTTTTCTGAAGCGGAGCAGTCTCAGTGCTGTCTTGATCCTCTTCAAAGACAAATCCATACTCCTCTTTCCTTTTTGTTCTGAAGTTTATCGAGGACGACTGAAAGTAAGTTTGCACAAACAATGTTTGGGGCAGTACAGCATTCCAGCTCGTGAGTCACCTAGGGTGTGCACACAACTCCTGTCTCAGCCTACTGATTTACCCAACAAAGCCTGTGGAAACTGCTTTTCTGTCACATTTGTGTTATAAACTTACAGTAGATTTATTGTCCAACGGAGCTTTGAAGGTGACTGGATACAGTCATCTCTAGTATATTCTGCAAAAACACATTGGCTTAGTTTAGGCATCACAGGTGCCCCTTCAACTAACTAGGGCTGCCAACCTCCAGGTGGGGCCTGGAGATCTCCCAGTATAATGATTGATCTTCAGGCAACAGAGATCAGTTCCCCTGGAGAAAATGGCAGCTTTGGAAGGGGGGGACTCTATGGTATTGAGTGCTGCCGAGGTCCCTCCCCACCCCAAACCCTGCCTTCCCCAGGCTCCATCCCCAAAATCTGCTGGTATGTCTCAACACAGAGCTGGCATCCTTAACTAACTCCAACTAGGCCCAACATTCAAAGGCAGGTGCATCAATAAATTGTAGTTTATTTCTTTCCCACTTCCTTAACCACATTCTTAATCATGGTCAAGGATCCCAGTTGGAGAGAGAAACTAGCCTCAATTTAAGGCTTGCATTTGAACAGAATAATCGAAATTAGTTGAAGACTTCCTTCCGTTTCTGTCTTATTTTACCATACAAGAAGAGGAGGGAGTGTGGAATTCTGGCAGTTAGCCTGGCCCATGTCTCTAATGCCTTATGCTTTGTGGCATCTGAGTTGATTCTGAGTGATTTCAATTGTCTGACCAAAACTTGGTTGCTTTCTGGATATGTGTTGACTTTATGGCTGTTGATCACACACACACACACACACACACACACACACACACACACACGAATACATAAAGCTGCCATATACTGAATCAAACCATTGTTTTTTCATGGTCCGTATTGTCTACTCAGATTGGCAGCCGCTCTCCAGATTTCCAGGAGAGGTTTTTCTCATCCCTTGCTACCTGATCCTTTTTAACTGGACGTGCCAGGAATTGAACCTGGGACCTTCTGCATGCCAAGGAGATGCTTTACCACTGAGCCATGGTCCCTCCCCTGATGCAATATAATATTGGCTCTGCAATGGTCTGATCCAGAGCTAATCAGCTACATGAAAGTACTGCTACTCCCTCTGGGCGTCGTTTCCATATCTGTAAAAATGGCAGTTCTGACAATTCCTGTCTCCCAAGGGTGCTGTGACAAGAATTGTGTTAAAGATTGTTGCCCAAACTGTATTTCAGGATCTCATTAACAGCGCTATAAACCTGTGGTACCGAATCATCGGATATGTTATGTCGGCTGCCGAATTGTAATGAACTAGTTAACATTCTGGTTCCCCTAGGAAAGATAAAGCTTCCTCTGAAATGCAGCTGCCTCTGTATCCCATAGGAGTGAGATGCAAATGGCATTTCTAGATCATTCACCCACTTGGGAATTGCATACTTAACTGACCAAGAAATCTGGCCTATTGCCAAATGTTAAAACCAATGTGAGTCACCAGTTGGGCTGTAATGATAGAAGTGCAAAATCCACATTACGGCAAATTTTAGGAATCTTAAGACTTCTAAATGGGGCAAGTTGTGGCCATGCTTTCTGTGGAGCAAAGTCATTCCGTTGGAAAATTGTACTGATATACAATGCCATGATGCCCAATAAAGGGAGAGAACCCAAGTTTCAGTGGAAGAACACTGATTTGGCATGCAGAAAGTTCTGTGTTCAGCATCTTAGGTGGTTTTTATCCCATGACTTGATTATACTGTTTTACTTAGCATGTCACCTTGAGCAGATCTCTGGAGAGGTTATATATAAATATTCAAAATAAAGCATAAAGTGCTTACTGCTATCAGAGAAGAACCCAGGTCTATTTTTGGGCAGGAACGCACAGGAATGGAGTTCCGGCTGGCTCCTGAGTTGGCCACGCCCAGCAGGAACTCATTGGTATAATAGGCCACACCTAACAGCAGAAACTCATTAGGATTGGCTACATTAGGGGTGTGTGGCCTAACATGCAAAGGAGTTCCTGCCACAAAAAAAGCCCTGGGTTTTGACAACAAACATGGTAAACAGAATAAGAAGCAAAAGGTGGGTGTGGCTGGATGACCACACTTCTGGTAATATGGGGGTGTGGCCTAATATGTTAATGAGTTTCTGCTGTTGGGTGTGGCCTGTTATGCTAATGAGTTCCTGCTGGGCTTTTTCTACAAAAAAAAGCCCTGGAAGAACCCATCCCAAAACTAAGCTACGTGTGCTAAAGTAGCATAGCATGCACAATTTGCAGCTCTAATATTGGGTATATTCATCATTTGGCTTGTCAAAACCGAGACATCTATACTTTCAAATTCCATAAATATATTTAGTAGTAGAATTTTATAGGCTGAGTTACGAAGGGTTAATTTTCTGTTTTTAAAGCAGTGAAGTAGGTTTAAATTCAGTAAGTATTGTATTCTCATTTCCCCCTCCAAAAACGTGGGAGAGGACAAGTCCCCTCCCCCATGGCTGCAACATTTCCTGGAAATTTCACATCTTGAAGTAGAAGCTCTTCTAACTACTTGTCTCTCTACTAAGAAAAGCTTGGCTTGCTAAATTGCTAAACTTCTGCATGGCAGGTTTCTTCTTGGAGAAACCAGCCTGTCTCCCTTTCCCTCCCTCCTAGGGTGGGAAACTCACTTTACTGCAGTAAAACCAGAATTAGGACAAAAAAACTCTGTAGACTGTTCAAGCACGTTGTGTTTCCTTTGTGCCAATAAAAACCATGTTTTTATTGCTTGATTATCATGCAAGGTTTGTGTTTATGACTTTGCAGAGTTACAATCCTTTTTATTAAAGTTAAATTTAACTTGGCCAGATAGCAACAGCAAACAAAGTTAGACTGTGTGCATAAGGATGACACCAGTTTCTGTGCAAATATTTAGAGAGAGTAGAAACTACTAAAAAACATATGCTGCAAACTTCTCAATTCTGGCAGAAGTGAGAGGTTGGGTGGGTTGGATCGATGCCAGCCAGCCAAGAAAACTTTATCTTAGATAGGCAGGGTAGATTGGTTTCCTCCTTCCATCAATGTTTTAGTGATCCTGAGGTCACAAAAGCTCATTTTCTGCGCAGTAAAAGAGCCTGTTGACCCTGAAAGGGGTTAGGGAGGGAGCAGCTGTGGCCTTAGTGTGGAAGATATGCTGTGCATGGAGAAGGTTGCAGAATCAGCCCCTGGCAACTCTGCTTAAAGGTAGCAGGAACTGGGAAAAACTCAACTCTGCCTGAGGCCTTGGAGCCCAGCTGCCAGTCAGAGAAGACAATGGTGAACAAGAACATCTGATTCAGGGTAGGGCAGCTTTCATATAGAGTTGCTGCCAACATCTTGGCAAATGTAGGAAGATTTTCAAGGTGGTGCCAGGGGAGGGCCATGTTTTTTGGGGGAAGATGTGATGTAACTTCTGGGTGACGCTCTAGGAATTTCCCATAATCTCTATGGAGAGCCCACAGAGTCACAGGAAAATTCCTAGAGCATTTCTATGGAGGCCATTTTCTGGCCGTTTTTTCCTTCTACTCCTCAGCTTCTTGAGGATGGGGGATTGGACCCAAAGGCATGCAGGTGGGCAAACAGCAAGTCTAGCTTCATGTGTTCATTTGTGTTTCTTGGCTGTGAAATAGCTTTCCTAGAAATATATGTATGGTAGCAGTTCTGACTTGTTGTTTTTAGACACCATGTTCAAACTGCCTTTCCCCACTCTTCTCCAAGGTCTTAGACTGCTGATTTGGCATGATTTACTTAAAACGTTTATACCACGCACAACTGCTGGTTCCCAAGATAGCTTACACACCTTCCCATCGGTACAAATACAGTTCCTGTTGAATTGTGGCGCTTGGGATTTAAGTGTCAATGATTTCAAAAGTAAAAATAGTCAATAATATGATATCACCCGCAACAGGCGGGAGCAGTCAGAATCAGATAGTTAAATGCAATGCTTCTGTTTTAATAATGGTTCTTGTACATATATTTTATTAACAGTTTTTTTTGTTTTTTTAATGCTGCTGTTAGTTACTTTATTATTACCCTTTATAGTCAACCTCCTCGAGGATTCATTCTTAAACAGAACTGTGGAATATATACTTACTAAATATGTAACAGCGAGTGGAATTCAGGAAATCACTACAGGTAAGGTTTCCCTTGCTCGAAAGCCAGTTGAATACGACTCTAGGGTTGCGGTGCTCATCTCTGTTTCCAAGCTGAAGAGCCAGTGCTGTCCAAAGATGTTTCTGTGGCCATGTGGCCGGCATGACTAGATGCCAAGGTGCACGGAACACTGTCACCTTCTGACTGAAGCAGTACCTATTTATCTACTTGCAATCTCTTGCTTTCGAACTGCTAGGTTGGCAGGAGCTGGAACCAGAGATGGGAGCTCACTCCATCATGTGGCACTCGGGTCTCGAACTGCTGAACTACCGACCTTCCAACCTGTAGTTCAGCATCTTAACCACTGAGCCACCGCAGCTCCTCAGTACAGGTATTAAGGTCAAATTCTGCAAGACCAGGGAGGGATTCCTGGGGGAAAGCATGTCACTTCCCCAATGGCCAGGAACCAAGGGAATTCTTCTGCAGTCATGTTGACCTACTGCAAGGTGGAAGCTTTCCCTTTCACTGGAAGCCAATAGTAATTTTAAAATGGTAATGCCCTGCCTTATAGACATGCATTCTGGCCTCACACAGGGAGGAGGGGGCAGACGTTCCAGGTATGCATGCTGTCTTCTCAGCCTGGTGCTTCTAGGGGAATGATGGCCCTTGACAGACAGCTCCAGTTTCTTTACCTTGGGCGTGTGATCTCTACGGCTGAGAGGCAGGGTTCGGTGTCATGTCTTCTGTCTTCAAGCAGCCTGCAGGGCGCTCAGACTGGATTTCAGGCAGTTCAAAGCCCTGTATGGTTTGGGACCAACAAAGCTGAAGGACTGCCTACCCTCTTAGGCATTTGCCTGACCACCACCACAGTCATCTTCGAAGATCCTTCTTTGGGTACCGCCCATTTTCTGAGATTAGGAGTGGGTCTTCTCAGAGAAGGCACCAAAACCCTGGTACTCTGTCCCCAGGGGAATTCTTTTCCCTTCTGTCATTGCCTTCCACCAGCAGGTGAAGACTTTACTGTTTCATTTTGGTGTCCCTTTGGGGGATCACTTCCTAATCAGTGTTTTTACCTGCCGTTTTTGTTGTTTGTACGTATTTTAGCTCTGTTTTTAGTTGTTTTAATGAAGTGTGTTTTTTGAGGGAGGTTGATTTTAATGGTTTTAAAATGTGGTTGTAGCATGCATGTTTTAATTTGCTAGCCACCTTGGGGGCTCTTTGGAAGGGCGTAAAGATGGGATATAAAAAGAGGTAAAAGAAGTAAATGAGGCAGGATCCTTCTGTCTAGTGTTCCTATTGGCTTCCTTTGGCCCAGAGATCCTATCCACGGTTTTGGAGATCTGGGCAATAACTTTATACAGAAGGGCAACAGAGTGGGAACAGATTCTGATTGAAGACAGGACCGGATGACCATGTGGGGCTTGAACAAGTAAAGGCCTGTTCTCTGCAGTTCTGCGAAACAGCCCCCCTCCCGGATTGATTCCTTGTGCAAGAGCTCATCCATATTTCCATTGCTTTCTCCCTATTTGGGGTTATCTTGATAGTAAAGCAGTATCACATTAGCGGCCCCAAATCTCATCCTTTGTGGCCTTATGGAAGGCAAAGGGTTGTGTTTAAATTAAAAATGGGAAGTTCAAGGACAGCTAAAGAGGAAAAGGCTGATTCACATACTTATTTGGGGATGGGAACGCTGCCCCTGAGTGAGCGGAGGTTCAAAGGATGTTCCTCCAGCCAGGAGGGAGGCAGGGGATGTTGTAGTAGTTAGCTATGAAAACCCAGCTGGGAAACGTTTAAAGGCAGCTTCTTTTCTGCCCTTAATTGAAGCCAAACAAGCCGCAGGTGGAGAAGTGGTGACAGAAGCTGGCAGCAAGGTGTGTGCACCGTTTCATTTCTCTGTGCTCTGTGCAAAGCTTTTGATGTGATAAGTGGTATTGCTCCATCGGTAGGTCTACAGGGTGCAATTGCCCTCTGATAAATATGCGCTTATGGCCTGCTATAAATGTTAACAGTGACAGTTTATGGCAGGTAGATTGGGTGCTCTGAACTGCAAGTGCCTATATTCAGGGTTGTTTTCAGGGAACTTGGCATGCTCTGCATTTCTGTAATTGTGATTGAGAACAATGCACCGAGAACGGTGGACTGAAGTATGCATTAGAGAGTTCTTTCCCTTTGGCGCACAGAGTCCCAGTTCGAGGCGTGTTTGCACACGACCGTCAACAGCCACTGTGTGCGTGCATTCATTTGAAAGGGGAATTCATCCCCATTTTGTGATGTTAAACCATTGTCTATTCAACTGTGGAAAGTCTGACAATGCACTGTATAGTAGCGCCCTGTGGCATATTTTAATTAGGGGATTAGGGCCTTAGAAAGTAGCATTGCAGAGCAAAATGAAAGGCCTAAGAAAAATAGGGATGCATGGGGCCCCCACAAAGGAACCATCATTTTGTTCCTGTGCCAAAAGCTAAGTGTTTTCTGCAGACAGCAAAATCCATACTTGTTGCATAAGCATCGGATGTCATTTCTTCCATTACAGGATCCATCTGTTCTTCACACAGGCATACTTCCTTGGATCCCACTAGATTGGGTTTTTTTGTAGTTATATGCTACATGAACACTAGGTCCTGCTGATACGTATTTTCCACCGCTGTAACTTGTACCCCATCATTGCATAAAAAGAATAAATGATTTGTATTCATAGGTGTTGACTTTATAGGAAAAATACACAACAGTCATTAAAAAGAAACACAATATATGCCTTGCTCTTCTGTGAGGTGGTGAAATTCACATTAAAAGAAAGAACCCAAGATGGGTTCAAATGTAAATTATGTGCATTCATTGGTAAGGGAAAATGGAGTTTGCTCACTGGATGCTTATAGAACTTGCTTTGATGAGTGAGTGTTTGTAAAACCTGGTATTTGAGCTCTGTAATCTTTCCTGAAATTCAAGATACATTTTTGTGATTAAAACCATGAAGACATCCTATTATTTTTTATAAGCACATTAACTCTTGTAATTTATACAGATTAGTTTGCATTTCACATGCCAGCCGCACACATCATGATTTATTAAGGGAAACAGTTTTCCACATCTGGTTTTGTTTCTTGATTCATTAAATTTTGATTGAAGCTTAAAAAAAAGAAGGTTGTAGGAAAATCCCGTAACACTCTTGTCAGTTAAAGTGATTGCTTTTTCTGTTGTTTGTGTCTGTTTGCAATTCGGTTCCTTTGTCTAAATTAAAAACCCAACTGATAGCATTCCATGACTTCTCATTTTGAACTCAAGCTTGCAGTTGCTTTACCAGCTAGTCAACCATGGACAAGAGGGACCCATGGATTATGTTGTGGAAAATCTGGCACAAGGACAAGTAACAAAGTATGTCACTTCTGTGCATTCCTGGTTCTGACAAAAAAGTGTGGGGGGGTTCTGTGGTGTGAACGGCGTATTAAAACTAAGTACTATTGGCCAAAGTTGCAATAGTACTTCTCTGGCGACCCCAATGGAGAGGCTAACAAGTGATGCCATAGCAATTAAGCTTTTTCATCCCGCCGTGCTGAGTTCCCCCTCTGGTGTTTGAGATGTCCTCAGGTACTTCTCACAGGATTTTAAATTGACTTGTATAGCCATAAGCATGGCAATTAAACAAACTAATATTCTCAGAATGCTAGCTTCATTCCTAGGTTCCATGTCTGCACGGTGTCTTTGTAGAAATACAGAATATATAACCCCCAATAAGCAGATCATACTCACAAACTTAGTGATTAGATCCGAGTACTGCTTTTCTCACCTTTTCCTTCTTTCCTTGTAGATAGATTCAGGTGGGTGGCCATGTCGGTCTGAAGCAACAGAACAAAATTTGAATCCAATGCCCCCTTTAAGATCAACAAAGTTTTATTCTGTGTATAAGCTTTCCTGTGCATGCACACTTCTTCAGATACATTGAGACAAGACTTCCTTAACTATTACATATAGGGAGAGAGGGGTAGTTGACATGAAGGTTTTAATAACACAGAAGCTTATACCCAGAATTAAACTTTGTTGGTCTTAAAGGTGCCACTGGACTCAGACTTTGTTCTTTTCCTTCCTTGTGTATGCCCAGCTTTCTGTTACTGGCTTCACCATTCCTATCTGGTGTCTCTCCCCTTCAATCCCACTCAAGTACGTTTTAACTTTGTTTAATTCCATTGGATCTTGTGCCTCTGTTGCTAAAGCTGGGCTCTGAAACTCCTGGTCACAGTAATCCTTAATTTTTAGGTTATGAATTAGCTGGCTTCTGGAATCCCTTTTTAACCTGTATATCTTGAGACCCACAATCTGAGTGATTTGTACTCACCAGGCTGGAAGGTTACTTGCCTGCCTGTGTTACTATTTCCAGGTTTTTGCTGAAGGGGCATTGAAAGGATCTCTGGGAGCAGCCATGCCTTCAAGTCTGGCCTGTCCACTGCCACCTGTCCTGGTTCCCTCCCTTTGCTCCTTCCTTCCTTTGCCTGCACATGGTCCCAGCTGCTGCAGCTGCTTCTTATGTTGAATCTGAAGTGATATTGGGGGGACAAAGTTGCCCTTTGGGATTCAGTAAGGAAATTATGGCTGTGATGAGCCTACCAGGGAGGGAGCTCAAAAGGCACCTGTTGATATTGTCTAAAAGATAGCTGGAAGCTCAGTGAAGCGTTGGCAAGTGATGGAAAGGGGCCAGTGGCGTGTTTGTGGGGGGGGGGAGGAAGGGGAAAAGAGATTTTACAGTCTAAAATGGAAAGAATGTTAACATGTGTTCTCAGCATATAAAAATGCTTTCAGCATAGTAGAGGTTTAATTGCTGGAATTACCTTGTCAGGAGTCCTTATCAGCTGCTGTTCTACCGATTGTTTGGGTTAGATAAGTGCTGAAGGGTGATAAATCCATGATAATGTTCTGCCAAGTGCAGCAACTGTTCGAAAAGTGCTTCCATTTCCTGGGAGTCTGAGTCATTCCTGAAGGAGCCCAACCTTGGCTGGATCTCCCTTTCCTCTCTCTGTCCTGCTTGAATGCCTTTTCCCCTGCCCCCTTCACGTAAGTCTGGTTCCTTCGACTTTCTTGAGATGTATTCGTAGAATTTGCCAGATGATACCTCCTCCGGCTCCTCCCCGGTTTCCTATTTGTGAGAGTACTGCAAGACTGTAAGGTACATTTAAGATGACTTCTGTTAGTGATGGGGGGGAGGAAATGTGTAAAGCAAGGGATCTTCTGTTTCTTACTCTACATGCGGCCAACCAGTTTTGACTTATTCATAGATACTCATGGAAGCTTATTGCCAGTGTGGACTTAGTTTTTAAGGTTCTGCTGAAGTTCTGTTTTATTGTGGAAGTGTGTGCAATTGTTTAAGGAAAGAGTGAATGGACAATGAGAATAGTGCCTTTGACTATGACCATAACAAAATCATTGTTGGTGCCATCCTTCTGAGTAAGTTGTTGGTGTGACAAACCAGTGAGCACCATAGGGTCGTATGCACAAATTGTGTGGTTGAGATTTTATTTAGTACTTACCTGTCCCTTCCTCCAAGGAGTGACACCCGTGGCTTTCCCCTCCTCCGTTTTGTCCTCTCAACAATCCCACGAAGTAGGTGAGGCTGAGGTGGAATGGCTGGCCCAAAGTCACCCAGCTTTTGGTGGGGTGGGGATTTGAACGTGGGGCTCCCTCAGCCTAGTTGAACCACTGCACAACAGCATCAGAATGTAAGCATGAGCTAGTAAATGCCCCAATTGTGATCTGCAGACAAATGCTAGAAGGAAGAGCTGCTCATGTCCTGTCGCTTGGGTCAGTGCCTCAGTGCAGCCCTTTCATCAGTCTAGTAAGAGAAAGGGAAACGAGAGAGCATTCCTGTTTAAAGTTACCTTTACTATCCTTATAATATCAGCAGAACATGGCACGGTGAACTTAACCCACACCAGAAATGAGCATAGGAGGGATACGTTGGCCCTGAAAGGCAAAGTGAATTTAGTAGAGAGGCGATCCACGTTGCATGAAATGCATTCTGTTCTTCAGCTGTCATAGCTGGTTTTTGTGTTTGTCCAGATGCCTGAGAGTTTGCTTTAACATTACGAGTTATTTGGAAATTCCTGTTCGGTGAGGGCACTTTTCTTTCACTATGCGAACAAGACGTTTTTGAAAATTGCCTTGAATATATGAAGCGGCCTGAAGGCTGTGCACTTGTCTGTCTACCACAGCCTTGTCTGTTCCATCTAGCAGTGGCTCTCCAGGGTCTCAGGCAGAGGGTGGTCCTTCTCAGCACGTGTGACCTGCGATCCTTGGACTGGAGATGCCCGGACCTTCTGTGTGCAAAAATAGGTGCTCTTCAACAGAGCTGCACCTCCTACTTGCCAATGGCGGTCACCACTAGATAGGCAGGAAGGCAGAAGTCCAACTGTATTCTTGAATGCTGTGGAGAAGATGCCCAGCGGTTCATCGTAAACCCAGGGCTGTTGCGGGGTTCCTCTGCCTCTAAGCTGGTGCTAGAAGCAGAAGGAGTTGTTTGCAATAGTTGAGAGCAGGAAGAGAAGCCGATTGTTCACCAAGGCATTTTGCATTGCTTTAAAGGTAAAGGTTCCCTTGCTCGAAAGCCAGTCGAATCCGACTCTAGGGTTGCGGTGCTCATCTCCGTTTCAAAGCCGAAGAGGCAGTGCTGTCCGAAGACGTTTCCGTGGTCATGTGGCCGGCATGACTAAACACCAAGGTGCACGGAATGCTGTTACCTTCCCACCGAAGTGGTCCCTATTTATCTACTTGCAATTTCTTGCTTTCGAACTGCTAGGTTGGCAGGAGCTGGAGCTAGAGACAGGAGCTCACCCCGTCATGCGGCACCTGGGTCTCGAACTGCTGAACTACTGACCTTCCACAGCCTGCAGTTCAGCGTCTTAACCACTTGAGCCACCGCAGCTCCATTATTATGCATTGCTTTAAGAGGAGTGTAACAGCAAAACTCTTTCACATGAGCTCAAGGTAATGTGATTTGAGTAGGTTTTGACTAGTGGTAGTAAGAATTGGCAGATCTTGCTAGGTGGAGTTAGTGAGTGTGTGTAGAGGGCATGTTTATCGTCCTGCAGTGAAGATCCTCAGCGTAGTACACCACTTTTCTTCATAGTAGTACATGGCAACTGTTTGTTTATGTTTGTGTGTCAAGTGCCATCAAGAATTATGAATTAATGCCCTCCAAAACATCCTGTCGGCCTTGCTCAAGTTTTGCAAACTGAGGGTCGTGTCTTCCTTGACTGAGTCAACCTATCTCATGTTGGAGAGAGCAAGAGTCCAGTAGCACCTTAAAGACTAACAAAATATGTGGCAGGGTGTGAGTTTTCGTGAGTCACTGCTCCCTTCTTCAGATACAGCTAGAATGAGCTAGAAGCTCATACACTATCACATATTTTGTTAGTCTTTAAGGTGCTACTGGACTCTTGCTCTTTTCTACTGCTACAGACAGACTAACATGGCTACCCGTTTTCACTCATCTCACGTTGGGTCTTCCTTTTTCCCTGCTGTCCTCATCTTTTCCTAGCAACATTTCCTTGTTTATATAAGAGAGAGCAAAGGGCAATGCTGGAATAGAAGCCAAGGTTCTTATGTCCTGACTGGTGAACTGACTGTATATTTTTCAATGTTAAGCTTGAAGTCAGGACCAGGATTGTAAGCCTCGACAATCCTATTGGTTGTTCTTGATATTGCACTGTTTGCAACCAATCAGAAGTGGCTGAATTGTTATGGAGGGAACAATCTTCATTGGTCTTTATCCCTCAAATGTTATTGGTTGTTAACTGTAGTAGGGGCGTGGTTTTGTTAGCCCGGACTATTTAAAAAGGAGCTGTGCTCTACTGTTTTTGTGTGTGTTATCTGATCATCTTGTTGCTCTTAAATAAAGCTGAATCACTGTTGAAATCATTGTCTTAGTTAAGTCTCATACTTAACACAAGGCTGCCTCCTGAAGACCCCAGTCACTGAAACTGAAACCTAGGGGGTGGGATTGCATGGCTTTCTCACTGTTGTGGTACCTGCAGCTACAGAACAGCAACAACAGGTTACCTCATGGCAGGTTTCCCCTGATCCTGTACCTTCAACCACCGTGTCCTCCCCCACCACTGGCAGGTTTCTCAGGGTTATTTTAAAATCAGCAGTTGAATATTTCTATATCATTATAATGTGATGAACAGTCTGTGTATCAGGTTCCCAGAATTCCCAGCTTTCATTTTATTTTTTTTAAAAAGTAGATCTCTAGTTTCTCTTGTTGCTGGGATGTATGGGGAAACACATATCTCTGTTATGTAAGTTTTACTTTACCCCTGAGTGTTTAAAAACAAGGCAAAAGGAAAAGCTGTATTCAAATGTGCATAATTTATTCATGGCAGTGAAGTACACATTTTCGGGGGAGGGGGGGTTTGCAGGAATTGGGAATTTCACAGAGCTGAGGCTTGAATGAGAGCAGTTTGTGGAGTTTACCTGGTACATTCATGGCTGGGAGCTGAATTTGAATTCAGGGTATCCCTATTGAAATCAGCCTGTGGTCTGCATCCTTAAAAAGGGAAAGTTCCCCCTTTCCATTAAGTGCAGCCCTCCCCATGCGCCCCACTGTCTGCCTCCTGAGAGTATTTATTCCCATGCTGTGGTGTTTACATGGTTTGGTTTGTATTTTTACAGTGAGCAAAGGCTTCCTGTAGAAACAGTATTGGGTTAATACCTGTGAAGAGGCTCTTTTAAATAGATCTTTGGGTTTTGTAGAACCCTCCAGCCTTCCAAATAATCACAGCCCTTAAAGACTTTGCACTTAAATAACACCTTTAATCCAGGGATCATGGAGAGCTTTACAGATGCTAAGGGAGGAATGTTTGCCAAGGGCAAAAAGAAATCCAACCAAAAAGGTATATAATGCCTCCCACACGCATTTCTTACCTTCCCTGCTTGGGTATGGAGAGTTAAGCATGCCTCATTTCGAAGGCCTCCAAACCGAAGAAAAGGCCAGCCTGAACAGAGCAGCACCCCCTCTGCCAGGATTCACATTTAAGGCCTCTGTTTTTGGAGATTGCTTTAAGCCCACCTCTCTGAGCCTGATACAGGCTTGTCATGTTCTTTCCTCTACCCGCAATCCAAATTAGGCTTGCCAGCTTCCAGATAAGCACACAGAACAAGGCCCACAGAGTAAAAGAGCTACTGGGGAAACACAAGATAAAACTCCAAAAAAGGGCTGCCAGCCCAAGACTCCCACAAAAGGTACAGGTATATAATCAAAACAACACCAATAATCTAATCATGACCATTATAACGTAGTGATCAATTATAGTAGAATGTGATACAAGACAGATAAAATACAAGTAGTCAAAAGACCAAGAGGTACATGCAAACAGAATAATTTTGCTAAGGGACAATAACAATATGGAAACAAAGATTCATAGTAGCCAATAATAGCAGTAATTGCCCCTTACAGCAAAAGAAGGTTCCCAGTATAGCTCCCTTGTTTCTCAAGTTCTCTTCCTCAGTGGCTGGAGGTCTCCTGGAATTATCACTGATCTCCAGACTGCAGAGATCAGTTTCCCTGGAGACAATGGCTGCTTTGGAGGGTGGGCTCTACGACATTAGATCAGGGGTGACTAGGGTTCCCAAGTACTTACCGCATGGGGGCGGGGGAAACATGCTCCCCGGCCGAACCATTCCTCCCTGTAACGTACCATGCCGTCACCAGGAAATGATGCCAGGCGATGCTCTGGCAATGTGGCTGAAAACTCGATGGTACCATCGAGTTTCCAGCCGCATTGCCAGAGCGTCGCCTAGCGTCACTTCCTGGCGATGGCATCGTGCGGCGCGTCTTTCCTTCCCCTGGGGATGGTCCTGCCAGGACGTATCCGTCCCCTGCCGGCACGAGGTAAGTATTTGGGAAGCCTAGCGGTGGCCCAACAGCAGCTCGGGAGCCGCACGTGGCTCTTTCACAGTCTAATTTAACATTAATAAAAAGCAAATGTGCATGTTTTTCAATTAAAAAGTGTGTGATATTTGTTCAAGTCTTGCGGCTCTCAGACATCTGATGTTTATTCTATGCCGCTGTTACGTTAAGCAAGTTTGGCCACCGCTGCATTAGACCCTGCTGAGGCCCTTCCCTTCTCAAAACCCCACCCTCTCCAAGCTCCACCCCCATATCTCCAGGAATTCCCCAGCCCAGAGTGGGCAACTCTAAATCCCATTCATACAGTCTCACTGTCATGAAAGAGGTTTCTGTTGGGGAGATATGGCAATGGGCTTTCAAACCACGGCAAGGGGTTGCATTCAGACATCTTGACAGTTTGGTGTCATGGTTAAGAGTGGCAGACTCTAATCTGGAGAACTGAGTTTGATTCATCACTTCTGCACATGCAGCCAGCTGGGTGACCTTGGGTCAGTCACAGTTCTCTCAGAGCTGTTCTCTCAAGAGCAGTTCTCAGTCAGAGCTCTCTCAGCCCCACCTACCTCATAGGGTGTCTGCTGTGGGGAGAGGAAGGGAAGGAAATTATAAACCACTCTGAGACTTCAAGTGAAGGGCGGGGTATAAATCCAATCTGTTCTTCAAGTTGAGGTTTCTTTTTTAATTATGAAAATACCCAGTTAGGAGGCTAAAAAGCAGCCCGGTAAGGACTGAGCATCCATTCCCTGGAGTATGATACCGACAAAGCATGACAAGGCAGTTGCCTTGATTGGAAAGACTGCCTGTCAGTGGGAGCAAGTTTACTAGGTAACGTGTTTACCAATTTGTTGTTGCCGTCTCTTCCACTTGCACATTGCACTTTTAAGTGTTAACGTTGTTACTAGGATTGTTACTACATAGATTTGTAGTACTGCATTTTTTATCTTAATGTTTATTGTGTTTATTTTTGCTGGTTGTTGACCATAATAAATCAATCAGTCGCTTGTGCAAAATGACTTAAGTGCAAGCTGGAAGGGAGCACAGAGGAGGAACCTCCTACCTCTCCAGCCCGCCATTTTCATTTTGGCTAAGCATAGATGCTGTTCTGTAATTTTCTGGGTACTAATGAGGAAAATTATTTTCTGAGAATTTTTCTGAGAAAGTGAGTTCTGACTCACAGAAACTCATGCTAGAATAAATGTTGTTAGTCATTAAGGTGCCACTGGACTTCTGTTTTGCTACAATAGACGAACACTACCACTATCACCCTGCTGGAAATATTTTTATCTTGTTGTTCTAATGAGGGGTATTTTCCCCAAAGAAGAGGAAGAAGAAGAAGAGATTGGGTTTATACCCCACCCTTCACTACCCAAGGGAGTCTCAGAGCGGCTTACAAACTCCTTTCCCTTCCCCTCCCCACAACAGACATCCTGTGAGGTAGGTGGGGCTGAGAAAGCTCTGAGAGAAACTGCTCTTTTTCAAGAACAGCTGTGCCAGAACTATGGCTTGCCCAAGGTCATCCAGCAGGTGCAAGTGGAGGAGTGGGGAATCAAACCCGGTTCTCCCAGATTAGAGTCTGCGTCCCAGCCCCAGGGCCGGCTCCAGGTGTCTGGGCGCCCTAGGCAGGAAGCCTGGGGCCCCCCACTGGGGATGCCAACCTCCCGGTGGGGCCTGGAGACCAGAGGCGGCGGCAGAGCGCTGGTTTTCCTGGAGGCTCCACGGCTACAGAACCCCCAGGAAAGCTGGGAAGGGGGCGGGGGGGGTCTAGCCACCGCCCCCTCCCTCCCAGCGCCAGCTGTCCTGGGGGCTCCACGGCTGCGGGACCCCCAGGAAAGCTGGGAAGGGGGCGGGGGGGTCTAGCCGCCGCCCCCTCCCTCCCAGCGCCAGCTGTCCTGGGGGCTCCGCGGCTGGAGGACTCCCAGGAAAGCTGGGAAGGGGGCGGGGGTCTAGTGGCAGCAGCAGGCACCATTTGGCGGCGGGGAGTGGCGTGCCATTTGGCGCCCCTGAGGCCGGGGTGCCCTAGGCGAGCGCCTAGTTCGTCCAGTGGGCGATCCGGCCCAGCCCTGGTATTCCTGGGAGGTCTCCCATCCAAGTACTTGCCAGGGTCGGCCCTGCTTAGTTTTCAAGATCTGACAAGATCAGGCTTGCCTGGCTTATCCAGGTCAGGATGTTTCTAGTCAGTGTTCAAGGAATCCACGTAAATTGAACTCAAATTGTGTGCATGCGCCACACTGAGCAAAAAGGATTCTATGTTGCCCCCTCCTTGTGATCTCAGGGGACCTGAGGCCTAACAAAGCTCGGGTTTCCTGTGGTATTGGGCTTCATAACAAAGGCCTGGCTCCCAGCATTGCAAACTCTGCATAAGCCATGCTGGTTTGTTTAGATATGTCGAGAAGCTGCTTCTTTGGTTTCCCTCCCCCGCCCCCTTTCCACTAAGGGGACCAGGCTACCACACACAGCTGGTGTCTCTAATCAATCACAGATGTGTGCTGGGATCTCTCCCATCTCCTGCAACATTTAAATGGAGATGAATGGGGGCTTAATCAGCTATAAATAACAGCGTGCCATGCCTGTGGATCGCTAACCTTCTGCACAGCTCCCACAGGACTAGGGTTAGGCTTAATTACTTCAGCTGACTGCAAACAACAAAATAATCAGCCGCTGGATATATAGTGCCAGAGGAGGAGAGGGAGCAGGAAGCGAACCAACAACCCAATCCAGCAGGCATCTGGGACTGCCCATCCCACTGCTGAACTGGGAGATCTTCCAGAATCAGAAAGGCACCCTGCTAAGAGCCTGGAACAAGGGTCAGCAACTCATGTCTAAGCCCTTCCAGACTTTGGTGCAGCTTCCAGCTTTTCATCTAGGGTTGCAGGGGAGGGGGGGACTTACTAGGAGCAGCATCTGATGTACAGTGAGGTATCTACATCACTGTCCATGTAACCCAGAAGTGACATCATCACACCTGGGACGTCAGGGTGACACCCTGGTATTTGGGAGAAAAACTCTATGGTAAATTTGGCTTCTACCATAGAATTTTCCACCAAATACCAGAACGTTGCCCTGACATCTCGGATGTAATGATGTCATTTCTGGGTCATGTGGGTAATGGCAGACACGTCGCTGCATGTAGGATGAATCTCCCTCTTTTCTGGGGTAAGTTCCCGCCCCCCGCTGGCCAGCTGATTGGTAGCGGCGAAGGCCTGTCAGCAGGAGACCCCTGCCCCCACCAGGGGGTCTCGCAACCCTATTTTCATTTTCCCTTCCAGAAGGGCCTGTACTGCGGGATTTACTTCAATTCCGCAGGGCCTGCAAGATGGAGCTGTTCCACCAGGCCTTTGGTTGAGGCAGCGAACGTGCAAATATGGCCACCCTGAGGTGTTTGTCACTCTGTTAACAACTACTGGCTATGGCCAGGAACTTCCCACAACCAGAAAATTTCTTTGTTATTGGCTGTGACCACCATTTTAATATTTATGAGGACATTTTAAATTTGAATTTTATTGTGTTAACTAATATATTTTGTATAAATGAAGTGTTGTTACTGATCCTGAGCCTGCCTCTGGGAAGGCCGGGCTATAAATATGAGGAAATAAATTAAATAAATAAATAAATACTGAGATCTTAGAAAGGTCCTTTCTAGGATCACTGAGCTAGATGGTCCACTGGCCTGAATCAGTAAAAGGAGGCTTTATAAACTAAAAGACCAGCAGTGAGGTTTATAAGATTATGTATGGGATAGAGGAGGTAGAGAAAAGAAGTACTTTTCTCCCGTTCTTACAACACAAGAACTCGTGGGCACGCAATGAAATTGTTGAGCAGTCGGGTTAGAATGGATAAAAGGAAGTACTACTTCACCCAAAGAGTGATTAAAACATGGAATTCACTGCCACAGGAGGTGGTGGCAGCTACAAGCATGGACAGCTTCAAGAGGGAATTGGGTAAACATATGGAGAAGAGGTCCATCAGTGGCTATTAGCCGCAAGGCATAGATGGGAACTCTCGGTCCGGGGCAAGTGATGCTCTGTATTCTTGTGGGAGGGCTTCTAGTGTCCTGGCCCCAATGGTGGACCTCCTGATGGCACCTGGTATTTTTGGCCACTGTATGACAGAGTGTTGGACTGGGTGGGCCGTTGGCCTGATCCAACATTGGCTTCTCTTATGTTCTTATGTAATTACAATTACACTATTTATATAAGTATTTAACAGCAACAGTACAGCCAAATAAGGCCACTAGCCAAAAATAAAGTGATATAAAGCTCATTATGATTTTTATGAGAAGACAGGGCCCTTGGCTCAGCAGTAGAACAACTGTTTTACATGCAGAAGGTCCTGGGTTCAGTACCCAACAAGGTAAGTGGTGATGTGCAAGACCTCTGCTTGACACCCACTGCTAATCAGAGTAGACAATACTGCCCTTGACAGACTCAGTATAAGGCAGCTATAGCATCAACAGTGAAAATGCCATAAGATGGTACTAGCCAGCATGGAAATGCTTGAGCAAAGAAATCTTGATCTGGTACTGAACAGACTTCTGGTTTGGCGTTGGTCTAAGTGTTATGGAGAAAGTACTCCATGGGCGAGGTGCCACAGCTGAGAAGGCCCTGTACATGTTGGGCTGAGGTCTATTTCACACATACAGTATTGTCAAAGTTGTAATTACGGTATGTGGCAAAGAGCAGTGGCAAATCCCAGCTCTAGGCCACACATGCCTATATAATATCTACATTTGTAAACACATGTTCCTTCCACGCATAAATCAGTATTTACGAACAAAGTTTTAGTCCACTGGCACCTTTAAGACCAATGGAATTTAATTCTGGGTATAAAGCTTTCATGCACATATACACAAAAGCTTATGTCCAGAATTAAAGTTTGTTGGATTTAGAGGTGCCTCTGGACTAAAACTTTGTCCTGCTGCTTCAGACCAACATGGCTACTCACCTAGACCAATACTTCATGTGTGGATGTAACTCATTAGGTATGAACTGGCCCAGCAAATCTGTGCCGAACTAGGGAAGCCTCGTGATATCTATTCACTTTGTTTGTGTCCCTCCTTTCTCCCCGGGAGGGGCCAAAGCAGCCTACATCATTCTCCTCCATTTTATCCTCACAAGAACCCTGTGAGGTAGGTTAATCTGACGGTATGACTCAGAAACATCTATTTCTTTTGCTCCTTTCTCTTGTACACCCACGCCGAGAGAATCCTGTGCAACTCAAAGGCCTGTATCCAGAGATGAAATGAGACACGGAAGATCTTCTAATGTTGTGTTCTTTCGTGGAAAAGTTCCCGACCCACATATGTAAATAGAATGTTTATCTATAGTCGTCAGAGCTATTGTACTGCAAATTAATCATATTCGATAGCCTAAATGTGGGATATGAAGCATGGACAAATTCCAGTGCTTGTGCACAGTTCAGGTTTGTACGTAGTATGTAGGCTTACCAGGTGCCTGATGATGGTGGGCAAACTCCCAGCAGTTATGGCTGCTGCCCGCCAGTGCTCAGCTGGTCAGTGGGCAGAAGCAGGCCAGCCCAACTTGGGGGGGGGCAGCAATTGTTGTCGCTGTATGATGATGTCACCGGGAAACGCCAGCACAGGGCCACGGTGACACTTTAGCACTCGCACCAGAAGTGATGTCATTGTGTGGTGCCAACGATCTTTACCTCCCCCACTGGGGTAAGTATCCATCTCCCCCCACCACAATCTCCCATGGCTGGCAACCCTATTTTTGCCTTCTTTTACAGACGCTTTTTAAACATCTTAACTATTTATTTAAATTTCCCAGAAAGTTTTCCCTGCCGGATCTGTGATTCTCAGTCTGTCAGGTGGTAAGCAAAATGGAGTTTTACTCTAGTTTTACTCTCCCTGGGAAGGGACGGAAGAATATTCGAAGCATGCATTAACGCTTTCCCTTGTCTTTTTAATTACCTCCGTTGCTACGTAACCCGCGTTTTGAAAAATGGCCCTTCTATAGAAAGGCCGACACTGCCCTCTAAGAGCCTGAGTCCTCCGTGAAACATCTTCAGCCCACAAAGCCATAGAATGGGTAGGACTCTGTTGCTCATTCTGGCCCTTTGATTACTCGCGGGAGTCCCTGGCCTCTGTCAGGAAGCATTTAACTCACACAATGCTCTGCCTTGTTCTCTTTCACGCTAAGCCAGCCAGGCACAGATGGATACAAAATGCCTGTTCAGACTTCTTCTCCCCCCCACACACTTTTTTCTCGCTGTGGTTTGTGGTGTGTTGGTGCCACTTAGTGGGAGGAGAACTGAACTGAAGTTTCCTTAAAGCCAGTGAAGTTAGAACAGCATCTTTTGGCAGGTTTGGGCATCTCCTTTATGCTTTGCAATGGTTATCCACAAGATCCACTGCCCCCAAAGCACAATTCAGTGACATTTGGCAACAAATGTCACACTGTTTACAGACAGGCTCTGTGTCCTTGCTGACCCTAATGAGCAGAGCGGTTGAGCTCAAGTTCAAGATTCATGTCAACAGTCATCTCACCGGTTGTCCTTGGCCTGCCTCATGTGTGGTCTTGTGGAGAATGACAGGCATACGTTGTTCATTAAACAGGCTAAGGCTATTGCATTTATAGTATTGATAAGCAGCTGCCTTCAATACTGCCATGCCACCTTATTTCAGAACTAGCCACTGTTTCCAGGGCTTCTTACAGTGTGACCCTGTGCAGAGTTAACTCCAGTCTAAGCTCATTGAAGAAAATGGATTTAGATTGGAGTAACTCTGGAGAGGAGAGCACTGCAAGAATAGGAGTAATTAAGTAACAAGATTTGACAAGCAGCATGTTTCTCTGCCTGCTCCAGGAGAGGGCCCAGAAGGGCAAAGGATATTAATGATTTGAGAAGTCCCTTTTTTTTGCGTTTCCAATAAAATGTATAGATGTTCCTAGAGAATTCAAATTCCGTTTGACCAGTTGGCTTGAATTCTGCATACAAATGAAAATGCCGCTGTTACAAGAAACTGGGCAGGTTCGAACCTTGGCCAAGTCTTGAGGACTTACAGTCTTCCTAAGCTTTGGAATCCTTGGGGCTTTTCTGTCTTGTTAAGCACAAACTAAGTTTTCTCCATTTCCCACTGTTTTCCTTCCTAGCCTTGTGATTGGCCAAATACCCTGTAAGCTTTTCCTAGGACAAAATAGCACCCAGATCTTATGATCCAGCCTGTTTTTTTGCCTTCATCGTGTTAAGGAAGGTGGGGAAATGATTATACAGCATAGCAGTTTCCCCACACTATTGCTGTGATGCATAGTAGCCATCATTGCAGGATACAGGGAAGATACAAAACAAGAAAGTGATCCATGGTCACATCATGTTTTGATATTCTTTGCATATTATATTGTATGTTTTTCCATTTATCCACTGCAGTGCATATTTATATTTTTCTTTTTCCTTTTAGTCCTGTCACCCCTCCCTCCCCCATCTGCCACCTTACTTCAATACAGAACCAACCATGGATGCATTCTTTTTGCTTATGGTAATAATAAGAAAAGTATTATAAATATAAAATGTTAAAAAGTAAGAAACAAGTCCAAAAATCTGCTTTGAACTCCAGAGACACAACATTACTCAATGGCTCCAAAGTAATTCCTCAATACAAAAGCAAACAAACAAACAGGACCCCCACCCCTCATAACAATTATAATTATAGTAAGACCATTCTGCCATACATTTTCTGTGGGTACCATAACATTCCAGGATATCAAAAATGATAACCATTCTTTTTCAGGCTTGTATGTCAAATGTTACATGTGAAGTTGTTGTGAAGAACAGTAACTTGGTGACTGCTGCTACACTGGAAATGGCTTGATGAAGGTGAAAGCTTCAAATGTTGTCACACATGCCTCTTCACCCTAATCAGCTGTTAAAATGGCATAGGAGTGCAGGAAACTGCTGTAGAGAAATTACACCAGTACAAAACTCAGAGTGTACAAAATGGTGAAACTGGCCCAGTGAATTGGTGCAAGGTTAAGGAGGTATGTCTTCTTGGGCAACCACTAGGCTTTCCAGTCCCAAGTTGGGGCAGGGGTTTTGTTATGCGGAAGCATGCTGGACCCGTAACCTTTGTTATATGTTCTAAATTATGCAGAGTGAATAACACAGCAGCTTCCCCTGCTTTTTGGAGCTTTCCCCAATCACTAGCCAGTTGGCAGGCAGGGAAAACCCCGCCCCCGAACAACCACCTCTCCGCATGACTTCCCCGACATGATGACATCATCTGGAAATGACATCATCACACTGGGGACATCGTGCAGGGACACTCTGGTGTAAGGGCAAAACTTTATGGTTTTAAGCCAGTTTTAGCATAGAGTTTTGCCCTTAAACCAGAGTGTCCCCACGCGAAGTCCCCGGCATGATGACATCACTTCTGGGTGATGTCATCACTTTGGGGCGTGTCCCGGAACACCCGTCCAAATCCCCCCGCCAGAGCAACGAGGGGACCTGGCAACCCTAGTAAGCACATTGGGGCAGCACACTGAAGGTAGCTTGGTAGAAGAAGAGATGTATAAATAACCTTTAAACCAGCAGTCCCATCATGCAATGCTGGCACTGGAAAGTGTTGTCAAGTCACAGCTAACTTATTGTAACCCAGTAGAGTTTCCAAGGCAAGAGGTGGTTTGTCATTGCCTGCCTCTGCATACCAACCCTGGACTTCCTTGGTGGTCTCCTGTCCAAGTACTAACCAAGGCCAACCCTCCTTAGCTTCTGAGATCTGATGAGATCAGGCTAGTCTCTGGGCCATCCAGGTGAGGGTATGCCAGATTACCTGCCCACAAGGATTTATGACTCACCACAGGTGAGAGAGTACATGCAAGATGCAGAAGGGTGCCTTCCTGTTGCTCTTCTGACAGTTCTCTAGGGCCATATGTTCTGTGTCTTTTCAGCACCACAGGTGCATTTTTTAGACACCACATTAGATTTGAGGATCACCCACACTGGAAAAGTGGGGATGTGTTGTTGCAGGAAGATGTGAGCAGCTGTAAGATTTCTCAGCAGAGGTGCGCATAATCTGTCGCTTGTGGCACACTGGGTTGATTTCCTTGGTCGGAGGGTGAAATCCACATACAGTCTGCCTACGCAGCCAGGGAGATTGTAGCTAAGGCAGTCTTGGAGCCCTGTACCTTAAGCTTTAAAACCACATGTCTTAGCCTATAAACCCCACGCCGCTCAGTTTCTACTCTCACATCAGGTTCGGTTCTAAATATTTATGATCAGGTGAGCACCCAATGCAGCATCCGCATGCTGTAAAGAACGCTCGCTGGGTCGAGTGGAAAATTCGGTCCCACGGAGAGCGCTCAAAAGTCCTAAGGGCTTGCTCTGTTTTCCACATTATCTGTGCTGTCTGTAAGAGTCCTCAGCAGCCCTGCATCTCCGTATTTTTGGAGCAGTGGAGCTGACAGGTCCTCTTTCCACAGACATTTTTCAATATGCAAACACCAGTTCCCTATAAAGGCTACGGGAGACCTTATTTCTTTTTCTTTCTTTCTTTCTTTTTTTTTTAAAAAAATCCCACATGTTCCTGTCTTGCGCTCACACCAGAGGGCACTGCATGGCATGTTGTAACATAATAAATAACCTCTTAACCTGCTTAGTGCTTTATGCTCAGTGGCGTGTTTTACAGCGTTACCTGGAGTCCTTGAACGCTGGTTCCCATGGCAACCCGATATAGCGTTTTTATTCTTTATTACTATCACTGTTTTATTGCTGCCTTGTTCAAATGTGCTGTCATCTTTATTTTGCTTCAGTGCTATCCTTTTGTGCCTGTGTGTGTGAGTGTGTGTCAGAGCGATAGAGAGAGAACTACAAATCTGTTTCTAGAAATTATTTTAAAGGTAAGAAGGTGATCTGTCATCTCTGTATTAACTCTCAGCGGAAGCATTGGCATAAATTGGGGGCGGGGGAGGGAAAGGGAACCCCACACACAGAACGAGACTGGCAGCCCAAATATGGATTAAGACAGGTGGCTAAGTTATGGCTCAACGCTGCAAAGATCCAGAGGAAAATGAATTTGGGGAGAGAGCGATAACTAATTTTATGGGTGGAGGAGAAGAAAAAGCCCCCCCTCTTCATATTTTGAGCTCAGAGCTGTGATCCAGGGGGATTATTATTACAGGTGTAAATTATATCTGGATCTACATCTTAAATTCCAAGGAAAGCTGGGAAATCAATAAAGGAGAGGATTAGTTTGTGTTTTGAATGAGCGGTGGGCAGAAAGGAATTCAATACACTGTTCAAATCATCTGTGTTTGCACAAATGTGGCAGACCTGGACTCTTTCTGGCTGTGGTTTGGTGATGGTGTTAGCATACATGAAATGTCTGTAGCATCCACCCTGGGTTGGAGCTACTTTTACCCCACGGGAGCTGTTCTTCCAAACCTAAGCGTCTACATTTGCCAGATGCTGGTACATAAGAACATAAGAGAAGCCAATGCTGAATCAGGCCAATGGCCCATCTAGTCCAACACTCTGTCACACAGCGGCCAAAAATACCATGTGCCACCAGGAGGTCCAGCAGTGGGGCCACTGGTAGATAATTCGACTTCGGAATGTTCTGCACTCTTGCAGTGGCCTTGGCAACATTAAGTTCCACTCTAAGATATCGTCTGTCCTTCAGGAGTAGACACTCCAGTTAGCTTTGTGTTTTCCCCTAGCAAAGCTTGGGGAAACTGGTTACCTCAGACATGGACTCCAAGGTGATTTTAAATGTATATTTTACTTCCATGCATTACATTCCATGCATTACATTACAGCAGTTATGAGTAGCACTGCCCTTATTTCATCACTGCATGGAGGTAAATTTGCCCCAGTTCAATGCACAATGCAGCCATTTCCTCTCGGTGCGGCAAATGACGGGGGAATATCCTGTGTTCCATGCAGGGTTACCAGTACCCGCCTAGCCACCGGCAGGAGATGGCGTAGGGTAGCCAGATCCAGGTTGGGGAACTCCTGGACATTTGGGAATGGAGCCCGGGGAGAAGAGGAACCTCAGTGGGGTACAATGCCATAGAGTCCACCCTCCAGAGCATCCATTTTCTCCAGTGGTACTGATCTCTGTAGTCTGGTGATAAGCTATAATTTTGTGGGATCCCCAGATCCCTCCTGGAGGCTGGCATCCTTACAGCATGAAACTATTAAGCTGGGCTCTGCAACATTGTTAGAAGTAAGCAGGGCTTTTTTGGTAGAAAAAGCACAGCAGGAACTCATTAGCCTAATAGGCCACACCCATCAGCAGAAACTTATTGGCATATTAGGCCACACCCCCATGTTACCAAAAGTGTGGTCATCCAACCACACCCACCTTTTGCTTCTTATTCTGTTTACCTTGTTTGTTGTCAAAACCCCAGAGCTTTTTTTGGTAGCAGGAACTCCTTTGCATGTTAGGCCACACACCCCTAATGTAGCCAGTCCGAATGAGTTTCTGCTGTTGGGTGTGGCCTGTTATGCTAATGAGGTCCTGCTGGGCATGGCCAACTCAGGAGCCAGCTGGAATTCCGTTCCTGCCCAAAAATAGCCCTGGAAGTAAATCTGTTCTAATATTAAGTGAACAAGGGAGTTGGTTCTGAAATCAACACTTCTGTGTCCGTCGGCCTACGTCATGAATGTATGGAACTACATTATACTGAGTCAAAGTCAGAATAAATCTTTGTTGGTCTTAAAGGTGCCAGTGGACTCAAACTTTGTTCTACTGCTTCAGACCAACATGGCTACCCATCTGAGTCTGTCTAGATTAGTATTGTTTATGGAGCTTTCCAGGGTCTCAGGCAGAGCTGGGTCTCTCCCAGCACCTGCTACTGGAGCATTTGAGGCAATCGTTGGAGTCTGAACGTGATAAGCTTGCCTGCCAATCACGTTTGTGGTCTGTAGCAACATGAAACCTGAATCTTTCGGCCTGTCAGACAACCTACTATATGCTGGCATGACCTGAAAAATCTACTTAAAAGGTTGCACCCTCTTATGTGTCATTGGGTCGGTCCTAATAAAGGTATTGCATAGATTGTTTTTTTGGCTTTTGGTTTAGGACCAATATGGCCTGCACGTGCAAGGTCAGCCTTCCATTTCCCAGTGGTGTTAGTGGAAAAAGCAGAGCACAAGAGAATGTTCCTTTGCAACTTCTGGACCCTGCAGAACCCCAAATTAATCCTTTTTAAAACCCTGAATAGTGTATTTCAGTATACTTTGCTACTGGATTTTACTGTGTGAAATGGCAAACGATCACTAAAGTGCATGGAAAGTGGACTGAAAGTGGATTGCATTGTTCAGCATGTACCAAAATACCCTGAAAGGATTGGAGGAGTGCTTAGCTGCAGCTGAAGTGTGATGGCTCTGAGGAGACAAGGTGGTGGGAGAGAAGAGAGTTGGGTTGGGTTTGGGCTTCTGCTACAGGGCCGTGCTCCCCTACCTGGGAGGGGTGACAGTAATATCAATAGGAGCCACATAAAGGTAGTTTCAGAGGGCAGCTGTGTTGGTCTGCAGTAGAACAGCTGGATCCGAGTCCAGTAGCACCTTAGAGACCAGCAAGATTTTATGGGTAGGAGCTTTCAAGAGTCAAGGCTCTGACTGTCTGATCTGACAAAGGGAGTTTTCAACAGCTTATATCCCTGTCCTGCCCTGGATAGCCCAGGCAAGCCCAATCTCATCAGATCTCAGAAGCTAAGCAGAGCTGACCCTAGTAAGTACTTGGAAGGGAGACCTCCAAGGAATACCAGGGCCAGGACACAGAGGCAGGCTTTTGCTTTAGGACCAATATGGCTTGGACATGCTAGGTCAGACTTCCATTTCCCAATGGTGTTAGTGGAAAAAGCAGAGCACAAGCCATCTCTCTGAAACATCCAAGCCCCACTAGGGGTCACCAGAAGTCAACCATGACTTCCAGGCATGCACACACACAAATCACACAAAAAAAGGCCTTCTATCCCTAAGGTGCTACTGGACTTAAATCTATCTGGTATTGTTCCATATGACTGAAAGTTTCCAATGCAAACGAGCAGTGTAGGAAAGACCCAGGTTGCAACAGCGCCAATACCATTTGAGGCATCTTGGAAGGGGGCCTAAAAGAGATGAATGTGTCTGTTTGAATGCTGATAGATGTGGAGGGTTTTTTTTTTGGGGGGGGGGGGAGGGACTGGAAATTCAGAAACCAAACATGTCTTCGTAAGTGAGACAGATTAGGAGATATACCTGTCCTTCAAGTGACAGTACAGCACAGCATCTTAAAATGCTGTATGACAACAGGTCAACTTTATACTGTAACATGACAGGTTGATATGAAACACAGATCCGTCCGCGACTTGCTTGTCAAGGGAAACATAAAAGTTGGACAGTGCGCTGAAATCCTCTGTCATTAAAGCGGACGTTTTGGACATGTGGGCAGTGTTACCCTCACGCACATGCCAAAGATTAGCATATGCAAATGAAAACTGTATGAATTTTTCCTTCTGGGAGAGCTGGCAATTGTAGATTTGATTCTGTGGAAGGAGATGTGTGCATGGGAAGGGAATCACCGGTCTGAAGTTAGCCGTAATTAAAATGCTAGCCGTGAACCCGTTCTGAGAGAAGCCACCTCTGGAAGGGGCCGTGTTGCCAGGTGTGTCATTCAGCGATAACCAGTTGTTGTTGTTGTTGTTGTTGTTGTGTGTGTGTGTGTTTTCTTGCAACGATGTGACATGATTTCCAGAATGAATGCTTTCTAAAGGCAAGTGCTGTGTGCTCCTGAGAAAATGATAGAGCAGAGCATTCACCAAAGGCACTGTGATCTTGTGCTCGCAGAAGCTGGCTGGCAAGCCCCAGATAACACATATCTGTTGAGCCACATGTTAACACTAATATGGATTTCAGTGTGTCTCCTGGACTCATGCACTCTCCAGTGTTCCCTATATTCTAAGCGTCGTGGCTGTCAAAATATTTCTTCCCTCTTGCTTAGTCCTCTCCTGTTCAAAACCCCCCCACACACACTGCTACTGTTCACCAAAACACAGCAATAAGATATAAGTACCCCCTTCATCAGAGGGAGGACTCGGGGTCAAGGCTGCCTCCTCGAGGGTGATCCATCATATTCAGGGGAACAGAGAGGCATCATTTGGAAAGGTATAAATCATCTAGGACAGCACACAGAATTTTTTACAGCCCACTTTTAAAATCGTTCATTACATCTTGCGCCAGGGGCTAGGAGGAAGCTACAACCTTGTTCCGAAGCAACGAACGCAGATAATTCACTCAAACGTCTTGGCGGATGGTTGTGCCCTTGGAGCCAGAGTGGTGGGTGATTTGCTTGGCTCCACGCACGCTGCAATTAAACTTTCTTAGGGGAGGGTGCAACAGCTTCACCCTTGGGTGCTTCCGTTATACAGAAGACACGAGTCCTCGGCACATCCCCTCTTTCCTTCCCAGCCTTGAATTTGTAATTTGTTAAACCACTCTGTGAACCTTGTCACCCATGAAGTTTTCTAGGTGTGCACCTCAGATTCAGAAAGCACGCTCCTAAAAAATGTGGGAAAGAGTGTTTGAAAATGCATGTGTCATAAGAAGAACCAGAGGGGTATAGTGGTTTAGAGTCCTGGACTAGGTGCGTGGTGGCCCAGGTTCAAATCTCCACTCCGCTGTGAAGGTCACTGGGTGATCCTCAGTCAGTCCTAATCTAACGCACCTCATGGAGCTGTTTGTGGCAATCAAGTGGGAAGGCAATCAAGTGTGGGATTAAAAAATATATTAGTAATAATAACAGTTAGCCAGGATTGTCCACAGCTTCCTGTTTTGGTCTGCTGTGTAATATGGGAAATAAGAACATAAGAGAAGCCATGTTGGATCAGGCCAATGGCCCATCCAGTCCAAAGCTCTATGCCACACAGTGGTCAAAACCCAAGCGCCATCAAGAGGTCTACCAGCAGGGCCAAATAGCCTTATATCAATATTTTATATGTATTATTTGATTTTTGTTTTGTTTTTAACTCATTTATTATGATATTTTAAGTGCTGTAAATTGCCACGAGACCATCCAGGTAAGCAGTGACAAAGAAAATAATCTAATAAATGAAAACTGTCCAGGTCTTCCATTCAATGCTTCTCATTGGCTATGTGACCGACCATATTGATCCCATTGTGGCCCATTGCCCAGACTCTTACTTCTGCCATGTGTTGCTTGGTTACTTGGCATTTTCAAGGCCAAGGGCACAAGTGGAATACACCAGACTAAATTCATTGATTTACCTGAGAGCTCACTGCATAAACTGCAAAACCATATGGGTGCAGCTAGACCAGTGGTCCCAGTCCCTTATTGAGCCTGCCAGCACTTTTACAGTTTCCTGATCTTTGTCCAAGAAGCTCATGGTGGTGTGGGGGGATATTCCCCCTCCTTTGTTTTATGCTTACAACACCCCTATGAAGTAGTTTAATCTGAGAAACAGATAGACAGAATTCAAGATAATCCAGGGCAGGGCCTGTGGGCATCTTTTGAATTCTGATACAGGGTGATGGACACAATCACAAAAAGGCTATGTGGGAGGCAGAACCAACCACACACACAGAAGAAGCTCAAGTGCAGCGGATAAAAGGAGTAAATTTTAAAGATACACTGGGAAAGATGAGTCAGAGTGAATAAAACCAGCACCGTAGTGGCAGCTGTTGCTGAAATATTATTTTAATCTGCACAGCTAATCAGATCTCAAATGGGGTGTCAAACATGCAGTCCATAGGCTGGATCAGGCCCTTGGAGGGCTTCTATCTGGCCTGCAAGGAACTGACTGTCTCCTGTCTCTCTCCAGTTCTCCTGCTGCACCGTAGCTTGCTTTACCAGATTCTCTCAATTGCACAGGAGACATAGATAGGCAAGCTTCTGTTCCCTGCACTGGCTGAGGTGCCTCCACCTCCTCCTCCCAGGGGGAGGGAGGGAATGAGCCAGAGCTTGCTTCCTGGCCAGGCTGCCTCAATCACACAGGAGACACAGGCAAACCTTTCTTCCCCTCCATTGGCTGAGACTCCTCCCCTTCCTCCTGCCTTGATTTGCTCAGCTGCCTCAATCACATGGGAGAAATACAAAGCACCTTTAAGACCAACAAAGTTTTATTCAAGGTATGAGCTTTTGTGTGCTTTGCTACAGTGTGTGTTTTGTTGGGCTCACTATGCCAGGGTTCTCCTGGGTGCAACTGGTTTCCCTCCCCCTTTTCACTGTATTCATGCCTTCATAGTCCAGTCTTTTTCAGTAGGAAAGCAATGTGAACTATTTTAGATGAAGAATAACAACAAGCCAGTGAGGTGGATTAGGCTGAGTGTGTGTGTCCAGACCAAGTTTACCCAGCACATTTCCTTTGTAGACTGGGGATTTTGAATCTAGATTTCCCAGACAGTAGGTTGATACTGATCACTATACATTGCTTTCTCTCTATTCTTGCACTGCCTCATAGGAGTTGTACTTATTTTTCTGGGGAAGACTATAGTTTTGTAGACAAACACATAGCCCTCAGTGTGTGTCAGGATGCCTTCTTGTGTTCTTGACTAGCACATGAAGCAATTTATGTACAAAATCTCAGAGTGCCCAAAGCCATTTCATTTTTTCCCCTGGGTCCTAGGCTCAGAACACTGAGCATGAGATTTCTATAATCAAAAGTAGGTTTGCAGCTTACAGATACATTCCTAAGTAGCATACTCAAGACTGCTACAGCACAGACATTTTGATGCAATAATTCAGGGCAAGTGACGTCAGTTAACAGAAACTGTTAAATAAACAAAATATTGCTAAAGTGCTAGTGTTTTAAGCATGTTTTATTTAAAGTTTAAAAAAAATCTTTACTTTTGTTTGTGTCCTTTATAAAGTTTATATCTCTGCTACCTGGCATTACATTTTATGATGCACATGGCCTGGCCCAACAAGGTCTCATTTATGGCAGATCTGGCCCTCGTAACAAATGAGTTTGACAACCCTGGCCTACTGGGGAGGACTCCTACCCGGCCCATCCCCACCCAGGAAAGATGTTGGTGGGCGCTGTGGTGCCCTGGGCACCATGTTGGAGACACATGATCTAAGAAGATTTACAGCTGAATGGGACTTTGTACCTGGGTTTCTCTGCTCCTCGTCTGGCACTGGAACCACTACACCATACTGTTGTCCTTATGTTTTACATAAGAAGAGCCCTGCTGGATCAGACCAATGTTCCATCTAGTCCTGCATTCTGTTTCGCACACTGGCCAAACCAACGTCACTGTTAACTTGTTAGTGAAAAGTGCTGCAGTTTACAGTCCTCAACTAAATTCGCCCTGACAAGTTCTTTTTGCATATGCTGACAAAAAAAGAGGAGCTTTCCAGTGAAGCATATGCAAACGAGTTGTGTCAAAACAGACATTTAGATAATTACTTTAGGATACACATTTTTTTAATTTACTTTTTTTTCCAGATTAGCTGTTGTACAGTGGGTAGTGAGAACATAGCTGTAAGAATAACACTTGAGCTGACAAGGCGTTTGCTCCATCTGTTGATGGCTGACTCCCGTTTCTGTTGACGCTTCACCCCAGGCAGCCAAACTGTCTGCAAGTTACAATCTGGGGGATAGAGCGCAAGCATCGGAAGGAGCAGAACTGTACCCACTGATCAGGGCCAGCGTTAAGGGTAGGCTTGCGTGGGGCACTTGCCAACCGTTGAGAGCTGCTGGTGGGCCTCATCATTCCACCTTAATTAAGGCTCACTGTGTAATATTGACCAAGTCATAATAGTTTTTTCTAACCAATCTCTTAGGGTTCTTTTGAGATATTTGTCCATTTACTTTATTTATAATCTGCCTTTCTTCCTAACGAGGACTCAAAGTGGGAAAGGAGCTTGGTTATACTCTCTTGCCCAGGGCCTACAAAAACACAGAACTGCCCTTATGCCCTTTTGGTATAACCAGTCCTTGAATACTTGTTGTCTTCTCACCGTGTTCATCACTTGGGACCACAGGAGTACCATCCAGGCCCTAGCTCTCGCTGATTATCTGTGTCTGGCCTGTGCCAGTTTGGGCTAAAGGTCACATGGCTAAATGCTTCTCCATAAAAATAAACTCTGTGTACTTGGAAGACGAGTATGACAGGGATTGGTTGACATTTGGCTAGTTATTTTTTCCCAGCTTTCTTCACAAGGCAATTGTGAAGATAGAGTATGGGTGGGGAGAAACAGGATCACCTCCTAAAGGTGCTTGGAGAAAGGGTGAGACAAAGAAATACAATCACCACATGCAGCCTGAAGGGGCATAATCCAAGTTCAGGTTTACTTCCTCTGGCTATGTGAAAGTACCTATCTTCACACAGATATGAACTCCACCACAAGGTTGCCAACCTCCAATGTTGCGTGACTTCCAGAAGTGACATCAGCACGTTGCTGATGTTATGTGTAGACATCTGTTTGGGGATGGCGTTTTCTCCACTGGCCAGCTGGCCAGCAGCAAGCCAGAGCTCACAAAAGTGTGGGATCCCCCACCCCCCACCTGGGGACTGAGGCTGGCATCCCTACTACAGGATCTCCCAGAACCTCCAAGTGAGGCTTGGAGGTCTCTCCAGAGATCAGTTCCCCTTGATAAAATGGCTGCTTTGGACGGTGGACCCAATGACATTATACCCTGCTGAATTTCCTCCCCCTATCCAGGCTTCACCCCCAAATTTCCAGGAATTTCCCAACCCAAGCTGGCAATCCTACACCCGCCTGCCCCGAATCATGGTAATATAAAGTTAGTTCTGTTATCTCTCCTTCCCATGCTACTATTTCTGGTTTAAGGAATGATTGTGACACATTAACACCTCTTGGAGAGCTCAGAAATTGTGAAATGCACGTTGTAGGGCAAAAGCATCTGCTCAGTATTTAGAGGAATCCCTGTTAATTAGCCAGTGCCTAAAATATTATTTTTGTGGTGGTAGCAATGTGGGCGAGTTAAATTTTAATCTAAAAATAAAATAATAATTCTCAATCACGTACGATGTTTATGGGGTCAGGGGGAGACAACCGTGCGATTGCAGAGAAGAGTATTTTTTTTAGAGAAGAATGCTCTCTACTGCATCAGTTGTCACAGGGTTGTATGGACATCCTGCTTTGTTTTGAAAACACAAAGAACAAATTTTAAGGGCTTTCTCCTTGTCTGACAAAGTTCTCGCCCTGAAATTGCTGATAACTAGCATACTTGAAGGGCCAACTCAACATGTATAAACTTGGGCCTATACTGGGGCTGGTTTCTGATGTTCTGTTCTACGTTACGTGAACTAAGGTTGGTAAAAGCAAAGTGAGCTCTTTCCCTCGGTTGTGGAAGCCTCTGCCCTAGGCCTAAATTGAGCTCCAAGCTGAGAAATATCTGGAGATTTTTGGGTGGAGCCTGAGAAGGGTGGGGTTTGGGGAGAGGAGGGACCTCAGCAGGGTATAATGCCATAGAGTCCACCCTCCACAGTGGCCATTTTCTCCAGATGATCTCTGTTGCCTGGAGGTTGACAGCTGTGCCTAGGCCGCTTATTGGATCTCCTCACTCGGGACCTTGTGGAAATTTGTTAAGATCTCTTTATTCTGGTAGGCTTGTTTTGTTTTGTTTAGTTTTGTTGATTCGATGCTGAACAAGGTTTGATGCAACAGAATCTCATACTTGGCCTTCTACATTTTTAAAATGCTAATTTGCAGCCCTAAGTGGTGTCTGGCCAGATTTGTTTTCTGTTAAGCTGCAGCTGACTTAGGGTGACCTCTTAGGGTTTTCGAGGCAAGAGACGTTCAGAGGCAGTTAGCCATTGCCTGCCTCTGCGTGGCAGCCCTGGACTTCCTTTGAGGTCTCCCATCCAAGTGTTAACCAGGGCTCACCCTGTTTAGCTCTGATGAGATCAGGTAGCCTGAAGAATAGGGAAGACTCCATACATGGGTCTTTTGCATCAAGCCTGGACCTGTCCTTTATATTTTTGTTAGCTTTTTACCATACTTAATGTTGCGGACTTGATGTTGACTGCTTTTATTTACTTCTGAGTTTTCTACTTTTTTACTGCTGTCTGTTCTTTTTCAGTTGTGTGTGAGATGTCTTCTGGTTTTTGTTTCATAGTACTGCTTTTTATACTGCTTTTTTATATTCTTCTTTCAGATAAATTAATGTTTTCAACACTTTTAGTCCTTGGCATTTTTCTTGTAACATAAGCCTTGTTGAGTATTTTTATAATGGAGTGGTGAGATACACACATTTCCTAAATAAATACAATTATTTGACCCAAGATGCAAAGTAAAGCCAAGAAAATCCCTGCCAAATAAGCACACAGTGTGGAAGAAAGGGGGAAAATAAGTTCCAGAATAGCGTACTTTGAGGCCAAGCTGCTGGCATTCTCCAGCTGGCATTTCCCACTGAGCTTGCTGGCAGTGAAACTGAGGTCTCATAGCCAGCTCAGGTTCAGTAGTGGAAAATGCTGTCAAGTCACAGCTGACTCATGGCCACCCCTTAAGGGGTTTTCAAGGCAAGAGATGTTCGGAGGTAGGTTGCCATTGCCTGCCTCTGAGTCATAGCCCTGGTGTTCCTTGGAGGTCTCCCATCCAAATACTAGCCAGGGCCGACCCTACTTAGTTTCTGAGATCTGATGAGGTCGGGCTAGCCTGGGCTATCCAGGTCTGGGCAGCTCAGGTTTAGCAGAATCCATCTTGCCTCAAGACACCACTGTACAGTCTGCACCACCTATGTATTAGTTCTCTACTCCTTTTTTCCTGGCTCTCTTGACACTACACAATAATACAGGGGTGTCAAACATAAGGCCCAGGGGCCGGAACTGGTCCATCCAGGCTCTTATCTGGCCTGCAAGCAACTGGTGCAAGGGATGGAGTGCTGGGGGGGGAGTGGGCAAAGCCACTCCATTGTGGCTTCAGCACAGCAGAACGTACGCAGCAGTCTCAAGCATCATGGGGGCAAATTTTATTCTGTCCCAGGATTTTCAGATCAGAAGAAGAAGAAGAAATTGGATTTATACCCTGCCCTGCACTACCCAAAGGAATCTGAGAGCAGCTTACAAACTCCTTTCCCTTCCCCTCCCCACAACAGGCACCCTGTGAGGTAGGTGGGGCTGAGAGAGCTCTGACAGAAACTGTGCTTTTCCAAGAACAGCTGTGCCAGAACTATGGCTTGCCCAAGGTCATCTAGCAGGTGCAAGTGGAGGAGTGGGGGATCAAACCCGGTTCTCCCAGATTAGAGTCCACGC
Source organism: Gekko gecko (assembly GCA_029375565.1). Taxonomy (NCBI): domain Eukaryota; kingdom Metazoa; phylum Chordata; class Lepidosauria; order Squamata; family Gekkonidae; genus Gekko; species Gekko gecko. Next base: position 64,292,332 of record JAPDNY010000012.1, on the reverse strand, counting down.
ACTTAACCACTACACCAAACTGGCTCCTATCAGCGTTTACTGGATCAGCATTTACCTTTACAAATGCATGCAGACTCTTCCTGATCTTCACGAAATGGAGCCCAGATGGGGTTGGGGTTTTAAAAAAAAATAATAACTTCAAGGTATTTAGTTGAACCAGTGCTGCTTTAAAATGACTTCATGCCTTTACAAGAAGAACCGAGTATGGGTAGAAAGCAAGGGGAGGGAAGACGGCTGGTGCTATCACTAAATCACCAAGGAACCGGTGTTGCTTCTCATGAAAAATTACTGGGATTGCTTCAGAATTCGCTAAAGGGTTGCTGTTCTCCTTAGATCTTTCCTAGCTCTCATTTAGCTCTGGAGGGCTCTTGTGGGAGCTATCAAAGAGGCAATAGACAGACAATAAGAATCAAGTTCTTCAGATGGGAGATGGTGGGGGGAATGCAAGTGGCGTCTGGGGTGACATCACGCTTTTGGATCCCCTTCCTCCTCCAAGCTTGGATCACGCTTAAGACGAGAGATGAAATACCGTCCAGGAGGTTTTCATGGCAGGAAGAGCCTTCAGACATCAGAAGAATCTTTTAATTATAGGCAGAGTGATTCATTCAGGCCTCCGCATCTGCATTTCATTAAAACATGAAATCCCTTCACATATTGAAGGTATCTCTGTTTTCTGTCCTCGCTTGGCACCGACGGAGCCATATTTCATGCCGGAGCGGCTGTGAGCCAACCTTCTGGGAGTCGTGAGCTGCTTATTTAACCCTGCGTGCCCATGTGTCACTTTTGCAAGATTCCTATCTTCCCCCCCAGCAGTCATCTGGAGGAGCTTGTTAACAGACAGGGAGAAATCTTCCCCACTGTTCCATTGGCCAGCTGAACACACAATCCTAACAGTAGAGAGGATGTCTGGTCCCTGTATAGAAGGAGACATACAGGGCCTAGGCAAATACGTCCATGTTCCATCCTGTCTTGGGGCGTGTGCAGTGGCAGATTAACCATTAAGCAGACTAAGCATGTGTTTAGGGCACCAGGGCCAAAGGGGGCACCACAAAGTTGGGAAAAGGGTGAAAAAATATAGAAAAATGCCCTTCAAGGCATGAATATTGGAACTTTTGATACATTTAACTTGTAAAATATTAAAATAGATGTTGTATTGCATTTTTGTAGAACTTTATATAGCCGAAGCTTGGCTTAGTTTGTACAGTATATTGTGTTATCATGTGAATAATTTTTTGTATTGCTGCAACCTGGATTGTATATTTGGTCAGACAGGTCAACCACTAAAATGGACTGGGTCAGTGTGGAAAGGAGGGGGGCACCAAGATTGGTCAGTGCTTAGGGCACCAGTGAGCCTTAATTCGCCCCGGGGTGTGTATGCAAACCCCTCCCACTTTATCCTCCCAGCAGGAACAAGTGAAAGGCCCATCCATCCCAGCTCCCCCGCCCCCATCCCCAGCTACCTTCCCTCCCAATGGTGGTGGCTTTCTCTCCCCACAGTTTGTGGCTCCCTTCGCCCAGTTGTAGCTGCTCTGCTGGGTGTCTTTCCTCCCTAGTTCTTTCAACTGTATTCCTAAGGAGGAGGAGGAGAACAGGAGGAGGAGAATAGGAGGAGGAGGAGATTGGATTTATACCCCGCCCTTCATTTAGAGTCTCAGAGCTGCTTACAAACTCCTTTCCATTCCCCTCCCCACAACAGAGACACCCTGTGAGGTAGGTGGGGCTGAGAGAGCTCTGAGAGAAGTGCTCTTTCAAGGACAGCTCTGACAGAACTATGGCTTGCCCAAGGTCATCCAGCTGCTGCAAGTGGAGGAGTGGGGAATCAAACCTGGTTCTCCCAGATTAGAGTCTGCACACTTAACTACTACACCAAACTGGCCCTCTAAAAGTTCTAAAAGGACCCAGAAAAAGTTATTGCAGTGTTGTAGGAGTACCTAGGCGAGGCAGTGGGCCACAGTTCTCTTTTTGTCTGCTTCCTCCATGGCTTCTGGGTCCTTCTCAGGCCTCCAGTTGGAGACCTGGGCAGCCTGCCAGTCATCGGAGCTCCACAGGTGCCAGACCATCCTGGCCTCTGCTGTACTCCCAACAGCACAATGAAGTAAGCTAGGCTGAGAGTGTATTGGCCCCAGGTCATCTGTGAGCTAGCCCAGTTATGTATTCAGATGAGATATATATCTGCACCTAGTTATTTGGAAAACAACTAATCTGCTTTTTCATTTTTTAAAAAGCAACAGTGGGCTTATGTCGGGTTCAGATACGTGAGATGTCAGTTTAAATGTAAGGAGTCCTGCCATTGTAGGAGGTCGCCTTCTTGAGAGCCAGCATGGTGTAGTGGTTAAGAGCAGTGGACTCTAATCTGGAGAAATGGGTTTGAGCCCCCACTTCTCCTCCACATGAAAACTGCTGGGTGACCTTTGGCCAGTCGCAGTTATCTCCGCTCTCAGCCCCACCTACCTCAGAAAGAAGATGACCATTGTGGCGAGAGGAAGGGAAGGTGATTGTAAGCTGCTTTGAAACTACTAATGGTAGAGAAAATCAGGGTATAAGAACCTTCTTCTTTTCTTCTGCCTCCTCTCCTCCTCCTCCTCCTTCTTCTTCTCTTCTTCTCTTCTCCACTATACAATTGTGCAGAGTTGTTTGCAAGGGAGCTGCACCTTTGTACTACTCTGTCTTCACATGGAATCCAGCAGAAAGAGACACTCTGTTAAACAGAGCTTCTGCTGGAAACATTGGATAGAGTTGCCAGGTCCTACCTTGCATCCAATGGGCAGCTCCTGGGCCCCTCCCAGGATCTTCTGCCCAGTGTGGAAGGCATGATGAAGTCACCAGAAAGTGATGTCATCATGTTGCTAACATTGGGGTGGACACTCTAGGTTTTGGGCAAAACTCTGGGGGGGTTTGCCTTCAAAATCCCGACATCAGCAATGTGATGATGTCACTTTCAGGAGATGTCATCATGATGTCTGGGGGTGGGGTTCCCCTGCCAGCCAGTTGGCCTGGTGGTGGATCAAAGCCCTCAAAAGTGGGGGGACCCCCACTGGGACCTGGGGTGTGTGTGGCAGCCCTAAAGAGCTACTAAGAGTTAGGCATGACCTCACTTGCTACCATTTTGCAGTTGGCTCCACCTCCTGCGGCAGCCATTTTGTAGTTGTTCCCCCCAACCTCTATCAGAATTCCAAAAGTGCTCTCAGGCTCAGAAAGGCTCTGGGGACCCTTGTTTTAAATGGTGGCTTTATTGATAAAACAAAATTTGCATACCAAGAAAGGAGAGAATCACGATTCAAATATTCATCTCGGCCAGAAAGAAAACTTATTAGGGGGCCTATATTTTCATCTGTCTGCAAAATGAGTGCTGAGCGTGTTCAGGAAGGGACAGCATATCAACAGCGGCTGAGCAGCTGTTAAAGGGACAAGGGGAGGGAGGGAATCACCCTGCTCGAGCCCCTGAGAGTTTAAAGTGTGTGTGTGTGTGTGTGTAGTATGATGATGATGGCGATGATGATTTGGGACGATATCCATATTGCCCCCCCACCTTTGCAGGCCCTCTGGGGTCCCCAGTTTGATGATGATGGTGATGATAATTAATAAAGATGATGAAAGGACCTAGCAGATCTAATGTTAGCGAGTCCTACCATGTTAAGCAGATGCAAATATAGCTTAATGTCTGTAGCCCGGTAATGAGGAGAACGAGGAGTTTGCTTTACTGTGCTCTTTCCCCATGGAAATTTTCTTGGTTGGGTTTACTTTAGAAAGCTGAATAAAGCCAGTACAAGGTCATAATTACGAGGAAATATCATTTTAAAAAATCCTCATTATACCTTTAAACTTTTTTTTATTTTTAGAAAGAGAGCGAGCAGAATGTTAACAACAAATTAGAGCCAATTAGGTGTGTTCAGTTCTCATACATCAGTTATGATTAGCTCTGGGGCCTCTTCCTCTCCCTGCCTCTTTCCAAGATGCATTAGGCCTGTCAGATGAAAATTGGGGGCATCAGAGAACACCAATATAGGGATGGCAGCTAGGCCTGAAGTGCAAATCACTGAGCCTTTTCCCCAGCGCACCCCGTGCCAAGTGGAAATGGTGTTCAAAAGGCGACATTTTCTTTGGCCAACTTGCATGGATCAGCAGCTGCGAGGTTAAGGTTTAACGTGCCAGTTGGCTTTAAGGTTAGAAAAGATACCACAACCAAAACCCAAATGCATGAACGTTGAGATATTGGCCCATAGACAGAGTGATGCCCTGACCCAGATAGCTCAAGCTAGCCTAGTCTTGTCAGAATTTGGAAGCTATGCAGGGTCAGCCCTGGTCAGTATTTGGAAGGGAGACCACCAGAGAATACCAGGGTCATGACACAGAGGCAGACAGGCAGGCAATGGCAAACCACCTCTGAAGGCCTCTTGAAAACCCCACAGGGTCACTGTAAGTCAGCTGTGACTTGAGGGCAAAAGAAGGAAGGAAGGAAGGAAGGAGAGAGAGAGAGAAAGAAAGAAAGAAAGAAAGAAAGAAAGAAAGAAAGAAAGAAAGAAAGAAAGAAAGAAAGAAAGAAAGAAAGAAAGGGCAGTGATGGAAGTAACAGTGGATGGAGGTCATGGTGTAGTTCCCAGATCCAAATCTGAAAGGGACTTTTTGGTTGTAATAAAATAATATTCCAGCCCTTGTGACTGGTGATATTAAGCAAAACATCAGCAACCATATCAAGAGGCATTCAATGCCTTCCTGCTCTCAGGCAATATGAGTTAGGTGTCCCGCAATGCTCACGTGGCCTTTCCCATTTACAAAGAGAAGTAGGCTAATTATGTAAATTGAATACATGAATCTTTGCATAATTATATAGACTGCAGAATTTAACTTGGTGCAGAATTCTTTTTTGGCTTTGTTAGTGCATTTCCCCCCTTTTGTGTGGGCTTACTCAACTTATTCTTAAATGGTGCTGGCTTCTTCCATAGCAGGGAAGGGTTCCTATGCTAATTAGCCTGTGGGCGCAGAGTGTTGTTGTTATATAGGGGTTTCCTTGTATCCTGTTCCTGAGCAAAAGCGCCCTCATCTTCTCTTGCTCCAATGGAAGCACATTCGTAGAAGAAAACCCAAGAGCCTTGGCTATTTAGATCTAAACAAGCCCTGACCTCGATGACTCAGGCTAGCCTAGTCCCATCAGATGTTGGAAGCTAAGTAGGATCGTCGCTGATTGATACTTGGATGGGAGACCACCTAGGAAGTCCAGGGCTGCTATGCAGAGGCAGGCAATGACAAATCAACTTTGTTCATCTCTTGCCTCAAAAATATTCTGGGGTCTTTCCACCTGTTGGTTGTGACTTGATGGCACTTTCCAACACCAATCACTTATTTAGGTGTTTCTTAACTCTTGTAGGAGAGAGGCTGTGGCTCAGTGGTAGAGCATCTGCTTGGCATGCGGATGGCCCCAGGTTCAATCTCTGGCATCTCCAGTGAAAACCCTCATCTTGAGACCCTGGAGAGCCACTGCCAGTCTGAGTAGACAGTACAGACTTTGATGGACCAGTGGTCTGATTCAGTATATGGCAGCTTCATATGTGTATCAGTTCAGTTGACTCACTGCAGAACACACCTAGATCAAACTCTGTGTTTAACCATGAAGCCAATTAATGTTTTGTGCTCTGCAAGGGTATTCACTGGCATAGGAAAGAAAGCTGTGTACACCCTTTTTTACTGCGTGTGCACCATGAAACCTGTGTGTTGCTGTGGTTTTCCAACAAATATATATATCCAAAAACATATGCCGGGTCAAGATTTGAAGTCAAGTGCGCCCATTGAATTTTTCCTAGACTAGTGTGGATCTTAGAATCCTGGCATATAGAGAGGGGGGACAAGCTCCAGTTTGTTTAGGTGCTCATATTCAAATATATGCCTAAATTAGAGCTCGATTGAAACCAGTAATTTTCAAATCGGGCTTTGCATTTGAAATGAGGAGCACGTGAATGGGAAAGTTTTCACTCATGCTTAAGGTTCCTTGTAATGTTGCAACACAGCCATTAACTAGCTGTATGCAAGGCAGAGAAAGTTCCTCTGACTCATTCTTGCAGTAACAAGCCCTGGTTTCCAGTTGCATCTAAAAACTGCCCTCATGTGATGTGGCCCTTACTCTGTTGGGCACGGTGTGATTAAACTGACCTGCCTTCAGGTGACAGTGTGCGGCTAAATGTATCTTGTAATCTGCCCCTGAAATCATGTGAAAAAAGCAATCTGAATAAATAATAAGGAAAAGGCTTTTTGGCATAAGCGCCCAGTGCGAGCTTTTAAATTAGATCCAAGCGAAAAGGACTACATTAGCCAAAGGAAGCGAAACGATCAATATCTCTCCCTGACCCACTTAAACTGATTTGAGTGCCCACAAAAGAGGTTGAGCTACTAATTGCGCCAATTTAGAAAACGATTGAGCAAAGTTAGTTATTAAATCAATTGTTTTCTGGGTTTAGACTGGAGGCTGTTGGGCCTCTGAAAGAGCGGGCCTTCAGTTCGTAAGTGGTCTGCCATCTGCTTACCAACAAGAGTGAGGTTCCCAGAGAGAATGTAGAACAGCTGAAACATCTGGCTCACAGGAAGTGAAGCAATGGGGGGGGGCAGCAGAGATTACAGCAAAATATACTGTGTACACTTCAGTGTGAGAAGGATATGATCTTGGGAGTGGGTACACCCCTTCCTCTCTCATATCATAAGTCTGGTCTAAATCTGGTCCCTACATGGCTGCTATGTATCCTCAGAAATTACTGAGCGATCTTCTAGCCCCACATCAAGTTTCGCCCTAAGTTATTTGTTCATTTGTGTGTTTGTTTTAAACCATTATAGCTGCCTTCATTCCTTATGGGAACACACACAAAACAATGGGATCACAGCGTATGAAAATACAGAAGAAAAAAATGTCACTGTAAAGCGAGGCTACTAATTATACAAATGACGGATAATGAATATACTGGGAAATTCAGTCTTGTATTGGTGCCTTTTTGTAATTATTCAAACAGGTATTCCGTCAGTTTTGTACAATTAAATACTTCCGAAAGCGTAGTAATTACAAAATAAAGGAGAAGCAGTCCAATTGTATATAAAAGTTCTGTCCAAGCCCACATGTAGTGGGAACTGAAAATTTCCTGAAATGACAAAGCTACGACAACAAATAATCGGTTGTACACTCATTTCATACAAAGTTTTCTTCCTGGTCGATAAAACTTCCCAAAACATCACTCCTTGTTCATACATCCCAGTACAGAACCAATGATTCAAATTTAGATCTTTCAGGGTAACAGCCAATCACCTGTTAATTTTCAAACCATGCACAAGCCTTTAAAGTCTCCAGACAGTTGGCACAGGTTCTCTCACAACCCAGGGCTGCTAGTAAACTTAACCAAATGCAGTCCTAAATAAAACAGTCTTCAGCTGCCTCCTAAAAATTGAAAACGAGGGGGCCAGGCACACCTCCCTAGGGAAGTTGTTCCATAACCATGGGGCTGCCTAGGGTTGCCCGCTCCAGGTTGGGAACTTGGGGGTGGATTCTGGGGAGGGCAGGGTGTGAGGAGTGGGAGGGTCTAATGCCATAGAGAGTCCACCTTCCAAAGCAGCCACTTTCTCCAGAGGAACTCTGACAGAGCTATGGTCATCCAGCAGCTGCAAGTGGAGGAGTGGGGAATCAAACCCAGTTCTCTCAGATTAGAGTCTGTGTACTTAACCACTACACCAGACTTCAGCTACCCCAGTCCCAAGCCATGTAGTAACAGTTCCAGATCTCTCTGTTTCAATTATTTCCCCGTAGCCAACTCAAGGTGTTTGAAATTTAGAGGAAACAGGGGATAGGTTGTAATTTGAGGACCATCTCTTGGAGTTCTTCAGTTCTGGTAGGGAAGCAGAAGATATGAATCAATAGGAGAGAGAGGGGGAAAGATACAGGGTGTGTGTGTGTGGAGTCCCATGAACTGTGATCAGCTACTGAAACTAGTTTCAGAGGAGAACCATGTTGGTTTGCTGTAGAGCAGTCAGATTTGAGTCCAGGAGCACTTTAGAGACCAACTAGATTTTCTCAATATGAGATTTCAGGAGTCAAAGCTCTGATACTGCAGAAATCTTGTTGGTCTAACTGCCCTACTGCAGACCAACACAGCTACCCTCCGAACCCATCTTCATGGAAGGCACCTTCATGGAAGGCAATTTCAGCCTCCTGAAACTAGTGACAATGGGAATAGTCACTTTCTCTCATCCTCACCTACTACGCAGAATAAAGTCAGAGGAGCAGAATCTACGTATGCTGCTTAGAGCTCCTTCAAAAACCTAAGAAGTCCGGGGCTCTTTAATTTAGGAGAGAGATGTCTAAGGAAGGGTATGATAGGTTTATGAAAGTATGCATCGTGTATTGAATAGAGAACTTCTCCCACCTCTCCTGCATAAGAACAGAACTTAGGGTCATTCAGTGGAGTTGATGGGCACTGTGCACCTCAGTGTCTAGTCATGCCGGCCACATGACCATGGAAATATCTTTGGACAGCGCTGGCTCTTCGGCTTGGAAGCGGAGATGAGCACCGCATCCCTAAAGTCGGATTCGACTGGCTTTCGAGCAAGGGAAACCTTTACCTTATCTCTTTATTACAAAGTATAATTAATTTGTGGAGTTCACTGCCCTAAGAAGTACCAATGGCCATTAGTTTGGATATCTTCAAAAGGAGACAAATGGCGCCCCTGACCTGGATAGCCCAGGCTAGCCCTATCTTGTCAGATCTCGGAAGTGAAGAAGGGCCAGCCCTGGTTAGTATTTGAATGGGAGACCTCAAAGGAATACCAGGGTCCTGACACAGAGGCAGTCAGTGGAGAGCCGCCACTGAACGCCTCTTGCCTATAGGGTCACCAAAAGTCAGCGGTGACTTCAGGGGGAGGGAAATGGTGGCTAGGTCCATCAATGAGAAGGAGAGTTCCATTAGTGGCTGTTAATCACGAGGGCTGAATGAAACTTCCAAGGTCTGAGGCAGCATGCCAGTTATTGAAGTGCAATGACATGGGGCTGTTGCCTTCTTGCTGTGTTTATAGGTTTCCTGGAATCTTCTGTTTGGCTCCAATGGGGAACAGGATGCTAGATTAGATGGACCCTTGGTCTGATCCAGCAAGGTTCTTCTCAAGTCCTTAGGAGCAGGAAAATAACAACAGATAACAGTATTTTGTTTGTGAATATGAGGCACGTGGCCTCTTGCATGACCTTAACCCAGGCAATTTCATTTCCCTCATCCATTGAGCAGGAACCACACGCACTTCCTCCACAGGGCGTTGCAAGGCTGTAACGCGACTAACAAATTAAACACGCCTTGCAAATTGCCGGCTGCAGCAGAAACACACAGAGGGGACTTGAACCCTAAAGACAGCCTTCCCTGGCCAAAAGCAATGCCTTGTTTATGAATTAACCGAGACGTTTGTCAGATTGGTTGGCAGTTGGATTTTCAAGAGCCTGCACATTTTCCTCTAAGGAAATACTTTTTTGTGTAAGGCTCCTATTCTCTGTGGGTTGCTAATATCCCTGGAGGGTTAAATGACCCCATTCCCAGGCTGTTTCGAAGGCAGTACATTTCTCTTGCTTTCTGCATCCGCAGGATTTCCCCTCCCTGCTCTGTGGTGCTAACTGCACTCCCCTAACTACAATTAAAATGTTGACACCTGGTTTAGCTGTGTAGATTAGGATTTGATTTTCTGTAATTATATGTTATCGCTCGCATTCAGCAGCAATTTTACCTTCTGTACAGTATGATAACACTTATTAATTCAATAAAAGAAATCAATTCACAGGCAGTTTCAAAAATGTAACACCTTGGTAACTTAGCAGCTACCCAATTGGATTAAGCATCTGACTCTGCGTCTTGTCATTTAATCAGTAATGGGTGATTACAAAAGAGGATACACGTCAGATGTTAATTAAGAATAACACAGTATGGGACTAGAAGGTTAACAGTGCCTGTTTTGTTGTGATGCCGCGCTGAATATGGCTAATATTTGACTTTGCACTTAAGGATTATTTACAGTGAGATGGAACGATAAGGACATTTATTCTGTTGCTTTGTTCCAACCAGATGTACCGCATTCTAGTTTAATGCCATGGTACATATTGGCTGCTAATGGACCAGAAGCACAATGCATGTTTTGTGATGTGGGGTGGAGGCCACAGTTTTATTTGGGAACGCAGGGCAGTTTATCACTCGAAATGTCACTGTGGATGAATTTCCCAGGGTGTCCCACCTCTTTGCTCTGTCTCCTTTCCACCCCAGAGAAGGTTTTCTTTAGCACATAGTATGTGCTGTGGAGAGCACATGGGTCCAGCATTTAGAGTGTAGACCTTCAGCCTGGTAATCTTGGGACACAGATATTAATGTGTGTAGAGAGAGGGGCCATAGCTCAGTATGAGAGCACAGCCATGGTTTCTATGTAGATGTCCCATGTTCAGTCTCCAGTTCCTCCAGCTCAGGTATCTATGGCAACAGGTATTGGAAGGGGGAAACTCTTCTCTTTTTAGGGGGAAGGGACCAATGGGAAATTATATGATTTACATGCACACTGTCTCTGGTTCAGTCTCCAGCTGATGGATCTTAGGTAGCAGGACTGGTAATGATTTCTGCTCAATATCATGGAGAGCTAGATTAACCAGTGGTCTGTCTGGCTATTTTCTGCATCCAGTTTTCAAAGCAGTTCACAATTAAAAACAAAACATTAAAAAAGGACAGCAATGGAACCATGAAACTACTCTGGACATATAAGCTGTCTTATACTGAATCAGACCTTTGGCCAGTCACAGTCAGTATTGTCTTTTCCGATTGGCAGTAGCAATCTGGGTTCTCAAACAGGGGTCATCAACATCACCTCTGCCCTGACCTGGATGGCCCAGGCTAGCCCAATCTCATCAGATCTCAGAAGCTAAGCAGGGTCAGCCTTGGCTAGTAAATAGTAGGAGGTACCAAGGAAGTACAAGGCTGCTTTGTAGATGCAGGCAGTGGCAAACCACATCTGTTTGTCTCTTGTCTTGAAAACCCTACAACGTCACCATAAGTTGGTTGAGACTTGACAGCACTTTCCACCACCACAACATCACCAACTATAGATCCTTTTAATGAAGATGCTTGAGATTGAACCTGGGACATTTTGCATATGAAGCAGATGCTCTACCACTGAGCTCCTCCCCTAAACTTAAATATCCTATGAAACATCATGAAATGACTCATCAATTAGCAGCAGTGTAAAATATCTGGCTTTTTACATAGCCCAGCTGGTCTTGCAGGCTCCAAGTCCAAGTCCCGGTCATGCGGGCAGGAGCAGGTCAAAGGAATGTTCACAGCATAGTCCAAACAGTCCACGATCAGTTGTTACGATCAGAGGGAGTCCAAGAGCAGAGTCAAGCTGGTCCAAGAGTCACAGAAGTAGAGCAAAGTCAGGAGTTGTGGTTGCAGGATTCACTGTGAGGTGACACATTGCTTCCACAAGTTGGCAACAGCTCACACCCAGCTTTATGTAGCATTTCCCTAATTAGTCTTATCTGCAGTTGGCAAGTTAGCAGGGCTCCTGTAATGACTCATCTTGTAGCTGTTGGTGGGCCATTAATCTTTTACTCTGTCTGCTTTCTTGCAATTGCCTTCTGATTTTAGCCCTTCTTTTTTCTATGAGTGGGGGGAGGATCTGGGGGAGTCATGAGTGCCTCCAGAGGTACTTGCTCCCTGACTTCAGCTGGCTCAGTATTATTTGACTGGAGTTCCTGAGTGTCCTCTACTCTGAGGTCCTCTTTCGCCACGCTGGACCCAGGCTCGACTTCTGAGGAGCTTACTCCCACTGGGCTCCAGTTGCCAATCAGACTGGTCAGGCTTTGCAAGTCAGACTGGGCCTCACCCAGGCTGGGCTTGGGCAGCAAGTCAGAGTCTGACTGGACCTCAGGCTGAGGCTGGTCCATGACAACAAATTGGTCTTTCTGTTCCAAATGCTCAGTAGATTTTTTTCAAAGAGAGTTTTCAGTTGCTTCCAAAGGAAGATGAACACAGAAAAAAGATACTCCTCTAGGGGACGAGAGTTCTGCAATTTGGGTAGCAATCACTAGAAAGGCTTTGGACCTGGTGGGCATTTGTTCAGCGTCCACTTGCTGTGAGATTCAGAAAAGGGCCTCAGTGGCAGATCTTAAAGAGCTCTAGGTATTATACAACAGTAGACGTTTCCGGAGATCTTCTGAGCCAAGCCCATTTAGGACTTAAAGGTCAAAACTGAGACCTTAAATTCTTCTGAGAAATAAATAGGTGCAATAGTTGAAGCACTGACATCATATTCTGTCTTTTGCACTTCTCTATATCATCCCCAATTCAGATAGCACATGGCTCAAGCAGTGGGAACAAATGCTTATTTCAAGGCTGTACCACACCTAGCTCACCACTTGCATTTGAGATTTTATCTCTTCAGGGGATCTTCAACTGCACAGCTCTCCTTTCTTCCAGCTTTAAGCCAGCAGACATCCAACTGTGAAAATGGTTTACAATGTCAGGGGAGAAGCTGTGCAAGTAGTTCTACAGTTAGCCCCTGGTGTCTCCATCCAGGGTTGTTGTAATGGTTAAGGGACTCTCACTAGGATCTCTTAGAGATGTGGGTGCAGATCCCCATAAAGTTGTCGTAAAGTTCACAAGGGAGACTTTGAGCCACTTAGCCTAACTTACTTCACAGGATTGTTCTGAGTGTATTACAGGGAAGAGAAAATCATATTACTGTATAACAGGGAAGAGAAAACCACTGCTCTGAGAAGATTGGAGGAAAAAGGAAATTACAATGTGATCGCCTTGGGCAAACCATTCCATCATGGCCTCAGGCCTACATCTGCAACAATAATTTATGCTTGCCTCACCAAGCTGTTGCATAAATCACTCAGAGAATATATGGGAAGTTCTTGGGACACATAAATGTGCTATAGAAACACCCTAAGTAGTAGTAGTGTGTATTCAAATGAGATACGGGAGGGCCCAAACCGATCTGTTAAAGGGAAGTCTCTTTGAGATCGTAACCTTAATTCTGGGTTTTCGGGACTACTTATCTGCTTGAGAGTCAGAAAACTGTTTTCCCCATTATGATTTGGCAGTAGTAATGCTGAGAGAGAGCACAAAATTCCTAGAGCCCGGGTTTCCCTGGGTGTCCAGAGGTGATAGCAGCAGCCATCTTGTGTGGTGTCGTTCTAAATGTGAAGAGAGGGGCAGTGGGAATAGATGTCTGGGCCAGCTGGCTAGCCAACTCCTTTTCTAACATTAAAGCTTTGTGATAAAACTGGCACCAACTTGGTAGGAAAGGCTCCAAGAGAGCATGTGTTTGGATTAGGGTTGCCGGATCCCCTTATTTCAGGACATCCCTGATGTGATGATACCACCTGGAAGTGATGCCATCACATTGGGGATGTCGCATGGCGACACTCCAGTTTTGGGGCAAAACTCTATGGTAAAACCGGCTTCAAACCACAGAGTTTTGCCCTCAACGGCCCCAGCGTGATGACATCACTCCTGGGTGATGTCATCACATTGGGCACATCACACAGCGACATCACTGTTTGAGGGTGGGGTTTCCCTCACCAGCCAGCTGGCTGGCAGTGGGCAGAAACCCAAAAACCAGGGGAACCCCCGCCAGGACCTAGGGACTGGCAACTCTAGTTTTGGATGGGGTGGGGGCATAGGCTGAGGAATGAATGTCCCTCTTGAAAAATCTCCTCCAGGCAGCTGGGCTTTGCATTTCCAGACTATGCATGAGATAGCTATGCAATGAAATGTGCTTGGAACACACACAGAGGTTCATTGCCACTTCCCCCCGGTAAGTGAACATTTTTGTAAAGACTATGCCATGATTAAAATTGGGCAGGGCGACCCAATAAAGCTATTTTCAGGATCTAGCTCCAGCTGCTTGAAGGCTGCCAGTTGGCCGGCCCTCCTGGTTTAGCATGTTCCAGGAAAAGCCTTGGCCTTGGAAACAGGGTCCTGGAAGCCCACCCTAGGAGCCCTGGCTGAGATTAAGTCTAGCGTTGCCGTGAGAGGAATGGAGAATTGCAGAGCACTTGGTGTGGCCAAGAAAAAGTGCTGCAGGGACAATGGACACCACCATAGACAAAGCTCATTACATTCATCAGCATCTCTCAAAGCTGCTGTCTGTTTGAAATGCTGAAAATAAAAGAGGGGACAGCTGCAAAGCAATTCCAGTGAAGTTGTAAACTTCGGTTAGGCAGCGCCCGCTCAGCTCTGCCAGTTCATTGGTCAGTCGGCTCATAACCGTTCATCTCGGAAGCATCTAAACTCTGCGAGCTTTAGGGCATAGTCTATTCATTTAACAGGACGAGTATTCATTAAATCGTATTAAACAGCCCCACAGTTTGATGTGCATGTCTTTTAAAGCTAGTGGATTTTGTTCAAATGAGGACAGATTTCAGCGTCTAGATAATTTCTGTTTGTTAAGCTGTTATCTTTTATGGCTGGCTCCAAATGGAGATGTATATCCAAGCGGGGCTCAAATGTCTAGCCCTGGTGCTTTGCTGTGCTGGAGATGGGAGCAAAGCCAATCTGGTGTGAGGTTACAGTTATAAAATTTCGACAAGGGAATAAGCTTTGGCTTGAGAGGCAGAGGCAGGAGGGACCAGCGGGATAACAGACAAGAAAGTTAAGGGGTGAATTCCTATTTGTCTGTTTCCATTTGTATTCTGCCTTTCTCACTGGGAAGTTAAGGCTAGCCTCGTGCATTTGTCTGTATTCTTGCTTTGATGGTGGAAGGGAATTGTAATTTTTTGGAAATGGAATGGCTTGTGCTATGCCTGTTCTCTGCGTACCTGTGGACCGAGAACAAATTATTCATCGTGGTTTATGTGCGTCCCTTCAGAGGGCAGTTTTTAGCTGGCAGCACATTAAGTTTCTGGGGCACAAGTCTGTGTCTCTGTGTGCACAATCCTCTTTGGAAGTGGTCCTGTCAAGTCTGGCCCCCTCCTCTTGTGCATTCTGTGGCAGGGACTATTAACCTAGGGACTAATCTCATCTGGGATGAAATGTCAAAGTACCTGTGAATTTCTTGTCTGGGGAAAGTGTCTGAGGAGCTTGGAGGGAAGAAGAGGGTTTTTGGTATTTTGATGGCCGGTATTATAACGGCCCCGCTCTTGAGACGCAGAGCTGGGAAAAGTACAGAGGAGGGCAACCAAGGTGATGAGGGGGTTGGGGCACCTTCCCTCTGAGGAAAGGCTGAGGAGTCTGGGACTTTTCAGTTTAGAAAAGGGATGACTAAGGGGGGGACATGATAGAGGTTTATAGAACTCTGCACGGGGTGGAGAGAGTTGACAAAGAGAGTTTTTCCCTCCCTCTCCCACACAAGAACTCAGGGGCATCCAATGAAGCTGGTGGGCAGTAGATTCTGGATGGACAAAATAAAAAAATTCTTTTAGAATATGGAGCAGATCTATTCTCTCTTGCTCTGGATTGCAAGACTAGATCTAATGGGTGGAAATTACAAGGGAGTCGTTACCGGCTAAATATCAGGAGAAACTTCCTAACTGTAAGAGTGGTTGAGCAGTGGAACAGACTGTCTCGGGAGGTGGTGGATGCTCCTTCGCTGGACGTTTTCAAGCAGAGACTGGACAACCATCTTTCGGGTATGTTGTAGGTATGCAGAGCTATCATTCGGCTACGCTCCTGCAGAGTGCAGGGGGTTGGACTAGATGACCTGCAAAGTCCCTTCCAACTCTAACATTCTATGATTCTATGATTATACAGCAAGTTGTTAAAATGTGGAATTCACTGCCAGAGGACGCAGGCATGGACAGCTTTAAAAGGGCATTAGAGACAAACTCATGGTGGATAGGTCTACTAGTAGCCAGGGTGACTAACGGTAACCTCCATGTTAATTGGCAGTTAACCTCTGAATCCCAGTGCCAGGAGGCAACATCATGGGTGCCCCATAGTTGGCCATCCAGAGGAACTGGTTGGCCACTGTGTGAGACAGGATGTCGGACTAGATGGCCCACAGGTCTGACCCAGCAGGGCTGTTCTTAGCTTCTTATGTTCCTATGATCAGATCAATCAGATCCCTCTGAAGGGACGTACATTCCTGCCCACTTGGAATTATATAAAATTTTGCTTTCCCCCCAAATTGAGCTTGGGGTCATTTATAACTATACTTCTCTTATGAGGAAAGTAATACAAAATCAGCAGAGAAAAATTATCCTAGATCTCTGTTGTCCCGTAATGCTGACTCCCCAGCAGCATCTAATGGAAGGAAGCATGTGCACATATCTGTGGACATGCGCATGTGTCCGGGGCATGTGCCAGTCTGCAAGTGGGTAAATGTCCCTGCTGTCATTGAATCAGAGTCTCCCCATGTTGCCTCTGATTCACTTTGCCAAGCCTGGCACCAGTCCAACCTACAATTCTCTCTGCAGCTTGCAACCAGTAGATAAGGGAGATCTCTATGTAGCAATAAATAACACATGACCGCTGACATTAATTCAAGTAGACTGACTGTCAGGTTCGTGATTTGTTACGTGGCGACTGGGCTTTCTTTACATAAAATGACTGGTAACTGTATCTGTGAGTGTGTGTGTATGTGTTTGGTGGAACATGGATAGCTTTTTCTGGGCCACAGAGTCGAATCGCGTTAGCGAGAAGCAACAGTTCTTAGAAGCAGACCCGTAGTAAACACTCTGAAACCATAAGCATCTTTGCCTGGATTGAGGGGATTATTCCTTTAACGTGTTTGTGCTTTTTTGTTATCAGGTCTAGAACAATTTTTTTGTTGGTAAAGCTTTAAGCAGGCCACTATCAGAGAAGCAATACCTATTAGCGATCTCTACTTTATTCTGCATTTCTTTCCTGTGTGCCTTATCTTGCAGGAGATGGGTTTATAAGCTCATAAAATGCTTTCATAAATTGAACAAACTGCTCAGGAATTTGGATAACCAGATGGTAGCTGTGTAGTTTCATTGTGGTGTGTGGTTTGATCAGCAAGTTAAAAGGCAGAGAATGAGGGTTTATATTTAAACGTGTCAGCAGCGGGGGGAGTGGGTGGTTGTAACTAATTCCTCTGTCCTTCTTCTAGTTGTTTTGTCCTTATAAGAACATAAGAGAAGCCAATGTTGGATCAGGCCAACGGCCCATCCAGTCCAACACTCTGTTACACAGTGGCCAAAAATACCAGGTGCCATCAGGAGGTCCACCAGTGGGGCCAGGACACTAGAAGCCCTCCCACTGTTGACCCCCCCAAGCACCAAGGATACAGAGCGTCACTTGCTCCAGAGTCCCTATCTATACCTTGTGGTTAATAGCCACTGATGGACCTCTGCTCCATAAGTTTATCTAATTCCTTCTTGAAGCCGTCCATGCTTGTAGCCGCCGCCACCTCCTGTGGCAGTGAATTCCATGTGTTAATCACTCTTTGGGTGAAGAAGTACTTCCTTTTATGCGTTCTAACCCGACCACTCAGCAATTTCATTCAGTGCCCACAAGTTCTTATAAGAACATAAGACCGTTCCAGGTCTATGGTAGGATAACCCATACTGCTACTGGAGAAGGAAAAATAGATATGTGAATTCTGGACTGAAGGGAAATTCCTTGTAACCCCCATACTTAACTTCACTCCCTTCTGATACCCATCAGTTAAGTCCTAGTCAAGGTACGCAGCAGAATAAAATGTTAGAACACTGTAGCGGAAAAAAGGCTGTACCATTTTAGACTGCATGTGGAGAAAGTCAGATGTTTAATGCCCCCCACCCTTATTAAAAATAACCCTCTGCAAATAAAACATTTATATACCACGGAAAAAGGTTCGAATCTAGACCTTTACATGCTTTGCTACTTTTCAGTTTACAAGTAATTATGAATGTAAGGAAACTCTGAACAAAGTAATCCCTCACCTGCTGTCCATGTTATCACCTCAGTATTCAACTTCCTCCTTACCACCTCATTTTGTTACACACACAAACTAGGCCTAATATAGTCCAACGAGGTCTTCTTCCGGTACCCCCACTCCCAGTCTTCAGATGAGTTGCAACCAAAGACATGGGCACCCTGCTTATTCAACTCCTTCCCCAGTGACACTCAGCTTGGTCCTTCTCTGTTGGCATCTTTGGGCATCAGGTGAAGAGGGTCTTATTTCCACTACTCTAAACTGATTTGTTTGCCATTCTCTCCTCTTTATTTGAATAGTAAAAAGACTTAGTATTTATTTAGTGTGTTCAGTGTTTGAAGCAAGAGTGGTTTTCCTGAGTTGGCGGTAGGGATGCCAGCCTCCAGGTGGGACGTGGGGATCCCCTGGAATTACAGCTCATCTTTAAACTACAGAAATCAGTTCCCCTGGAGAAAATGGATGCTTTGGAGGGTGGACTCTATGGCATTGTATCTCAGTGAGGTCCCTGTCCTTTCAGACTACACCCCCAAATCTCCAGGAGTTTCCCAGCCTGGAGTGGGCCACCCTACCCCCCATCCCCCACTGGTGGTCAGGGGGTCCTGCCAACCCAATTGGTGGCGAAGGTGAGGTTTGAACTGGAGACTTCCAGTTAATTCCTATACTACACCAGCTCCCCTGTATTCTGTGGCTGTATCTCTTTGATTATTGTTCTTTGTAGACTGATTTAGCTATTGTGTAAGCAGGCCCATCACAAACCAACCCTGGCTTGTGTTTGATGTCTGAATCGAGCCATTGCATTGTAATCTCTGTTGCAGAGCCTTTGCTTCTGCTTGACTGAATTTGAGGGAGGATGTTTATGAACGTTCCTAACTCCTTATGGAACAAAGCATCCAGAAAGGAAAACGTGCCACTTTGACTGAGATTTAAACCCACCAACAGGCTCCAAGGCCAAGACTAGCTCTGTGGGGGCGTGGCACTTAGAGGGGAAGTTAAGGGGCTTTTACAGCCCCCTTCTCTGGTTCCTGAAATTCAACAGGTGTTGCCCAGATACTTTCACACACATCTTTGCAGCTGCAAGAGCTATATACACTTGATTTTGAAAATACTGCTGACATTCTCATGCATTTCTGTACTTTTTCTACCCTTTGATGGTGTCATGGCATACAGACTTATTGCTTGGTTCAGGTGGGTAGGTGTATTGGTCTGAAGCAGCAGAACAAAGTTTGAGTCCAGTGGCACTTTTAAGACCAACAAAGTTGGTATCTGAAGCAGTGTGCATGCACACAGAAGCTTACACCTTGAATAAAACTTTGTTGGTCTTAAAGCTGCCACTGGACTCAGACTTCCTGCTTGATTCACTTAGGTCCCGATCAGACGGGTCTTTAGATCCATGCCAGGCATGAGTGCCTGGCAGATTTAAAGGTAATGACCAAACAGCAAGACCCGGGAAACGTGCCTCTTCTGTGATCATCTCGTTTTACCGCACTAGAGAGCCATACTTAATAGATATTGGTGAAAGTCCAGTGTTTTTTGCTTCCCAATGGGCCACTGATGGACTTTTCCCTTTCTGATCGTTCCATCACACAATCAGCCCGTTGGGATGGTCTGATGTCAGACCATCCCAAGCGGCCGCCATTTTAAAAAATACTAAGCGATATGTGCATAAACGTGCAACAGCCGTAGAACTCCGCTCAAACATTCTGGACAATTTCATGTTTCTGAATGGCCCATGAATGTTATGAACTGCGTTAATTAAAAAGGTACCTAGAGGGAGGTACCACTAGTGGTGCTTTCACCATTCAATTCTGTGCAGGCGCGGAAAAACAAGTACACACTGAGGTGCAGATGCACATGCGCAAACAGAATTTTTTTTAAAAAAAAACCCGACTACGTGGCTCCTTCAGGTGGATGCCATCTAGACAATCCACCGTGGAGTACACGCGTGGTAAGGGGAGCTGTCTGGTCGTACAACACTGGATAAAAAAGATCTAGATCAAATTAGAGCCGGGCCAATGGTGGATTTAGCTGCCTGTCTGAATGCACCCTTAGAGTCCATTTTCTGAAAAGGCATTCCTGTAGAGCACCTAGAATACTGTAGGTGCTTTTTGTTAACAAACAATTATGTACAGTGACCTATTGGATGCTTAATAATCATTCTAGATTTTGTTGTCCCAGAAGGTTATCAAGTTCCTGGCAGGCATAATTGTGTCACTGAAACATCTTGTGGGCATGCTATGTATTGGACTCTTCTAGCAAAACAAGACTTCGCCAAAAGATGCGACGATGACAGTGAACTATAAATTCAACTCTCTGCTTGGCATAAATATTTTCCCCAGCAGTTCTTATATATACGAGGCTTAAAGCACATTCCTGAATAAGTTCAAAGGCACGTACAACTGTGACCCGCCATAAGCTCCCCTCTCCTACAAATGACATTTCAAGAGTTTCAGCATTCTCAAATAGATTTGGAAGGATACAATATAGATCTTAAAATACACTGTTGATTTAGTTTAAGCTGCAATATTAACGGTGGATAAAGCCAGAAACCAGCATTCGTGCTCCAAGGTCATAATTTCTTAGTTTGAGGTCGTTTTTATATTCAGCAGCAAAGTGCAGAGATTGACGTGGGCTCAGCACCTCTCTTTCATACTACTAACCTTTTGCTTGTGGTTGCATATATGGTACAGCCCATAGGGGTATACAGAGTGCAGACAGGTAATGCTTTGCAGAAAATCAAGAGAGCTGCAGGGCTAATTTTAATTGGGGAAATAGTTTTTAACAGGTGTGTGTGAAACCAAGTGTGAAACCAAACCACAGCTCATCGTATTGCTAGGGTTGTCAACTCTGGTTGGAAAATACTTGAAAATTTTTTTGGAGGGGAACCTGGGGAGGTTGGGGTTTGAGAAGGGGAGCGACCTGATTGGAATATAACATTGGTTTGGTGTAGTGGTTAAGTGCGGGAGCGTGTATTGGTGTTTTTAATTTTTTTCTCAGTTTGCGCATGCGCGTAGGTGGTCATCCATAGAATTGAAATCTTCATGCATGCACAGAACAACTAGTTTCCCACCAAAAGCATGCCCTGAGGTGTCTCCAGCTGCTGTAACAGAACACTTCCCTTTAAACTTTTGACCAGAAACTGGCCTCCGTGAGATCCCGAACTCATCTAAACGTTAAAACGAGTCACCATTTAAACTTTGGTTTTATTAGCTCGGGAGTGGAGCTCTGCTTATGTGCACACTGCCGACTCATTAAAAAAATGGCGGATGAAAAGCGGAAGCCTCGGGCTTCCGCAGCAGCTTTCGAGCAGGGAGGGGGTTGAAGCACCTGGAAGTGGCTCAACACTGCAGGCGCGATCAGACATCAGAAACTGTGGCTTGAAACCGGAGAATCAGGAAAACACCAGAGGGGGAAGAGGTAACAAAATACTCCGGTTTAAAGTGGGTTTTGCGCCGGAAAGCGACAGTTTGGGAACGGTGCGCAGATGTTGATGTGTGAACGTGCATATAAAATCCATTACTGAAGCGTGACGAAAGCTGATCAAACGACACGTCTGAACACACCCGTAGATTTGGAAGGGACCTTCAGGGTCATCTAGTCCAACCACCTGCACAGAGCACAGCTCATTTGTCCAACCCCCTGCACGATGTCATCAATAGAATAACAGTGCAATCCTATGCAGAGTTACTCCAGTCTAAGCCCGTTGAAATGACTGGACTTAGACTGGAGTCACTCTCTTTAGGATTGCGCTGTAACACATCTAATAAGCACTGTAAAAGAATTAGACACAATATGTTAAACAATGCAGAAAAATGGTATTACAGAAGTAGAAAACAATTCAGTGAGATCTGGATAATATGTACAGCATGTACCATGTATCCTGCGTTTTTCTGTGTGGCTGCAAAACACCCTTTATTGTTGCTCTTTCCATATCAAAAGCAAAAGGGCTTGAACGCAGTGCTTATTTGAAAGGTGATCCTTGGTAAAGCAAGAATTTCCAAATGTGGCATGTTCTTCTCATAAACACGATTGTGCTTTGCACAGAACTGTGAAAGAGCAGAACACTTTAATTATGGCCTAAATCTACTTCTTTAGCCATGGGGCTCACATGATTAGCAGTGGGGAGAAAGCCGGCATCTGGAGAGACTGTGCCGTGCAGCATTTTCCCATATGTGAAATTTTATACGATGCAAATTATTAAACGCCAAACCTCGGGAGGAAGATTGTAATGAAAAATTTAGCACTCCCTCATCAAGGCTGATGGTAATTTACCCTCTGACTATATATCTGAAAGCGCGGGGAGTAGGGAAAGAAAGGGTGCGAGTATGTAATCCTGGTTGAATTCAGCAGTGAGAAGGGAGCGGTTATTGTTTCATTCGCTTGCGCATGAGGAACAGCCTGACTTTAGTATTCGCCTAAGTCACCTCCATAAAGCAGCTGTTATTCCATTTCAAAATAAATAATCGTAAGGACATCTGTGTGGGTTCTTCACTATGGAACTGGATATTACAGGAGATGTGCAGCGGCTGAGAATGGCAACCCTGTGTCTCCTCCTCCTCCTCCTATTTATCCTGCAGTAATTCCTAATCAGCCCTGACCTGGATGGCCCAGGCTAGGCTAGGGTTGCCAGCTGTGATTGTTGCACTGGTGGGGGGATTTGGGGTGGTGGGTCTGGGAGTGGGTGGCAACATCCCCAACACAATGACGCCACGCAAAAGTGACATCATTGCACCGACACTCTGCCTTTGGGGCAAACTCGATGGTTAAATTTGGGTTCAAACCATAGAGTTTTGCCCCAAAAGCAGAGTGTCACTGACACAATGTCACCTCCATGTATGTCGTTATGTTGGGGCACTGTTCGGGGGTGGGGCTTCCAGCCAGCTAGCTGGCAGTGGGTAGAAACCTTGAAAATCAGGGGATCCCTCTTGTGGAATGGGGGTCTGGGAACCCTAGGTTAGCCTGATCTCTTCAGATCACACAAGCTAAGCAGGTTGGGCCTGGTTAGTACTTGGGTGGGGGACCACCAAGAAAGATCAGGGCTGCGACGCAGAGGAATGCAAAGGCAAACCACCTCTGATCATCTCTTGCCTTGAAAACCCCATGAGGTGTTGCTATAAGTCACCTGAGAATGATCCATAGACTGTAATGATAGTGCAGGATCCAACCTACAGATATAAACCCAGAGATCTGACGTCTGGATCCAACTAGGGTTGCCAGATCCTCCTTGACCACTGGTGGGAGGGGGTGGAAATAGATTTACCAGCTCCAGATTGGGAAACTTCTAGAGATTTGGTGGTAGAGCCTGAGAAGGACAGGGACCTCAGTGGTGTACAATGCCACAGAGTCCACCCTCTAAAGCATCCATTTTCTCCAGGGAAATTGATCTCTATAGCAGTGTTTTTCAACCTTTTTGTGCAAAGGCACACTTTTTTCATGAAAAAAATCACGAGGCACACCACCATTAGAAAATGTTAAAAAAAATTAACTCTGTGCCTATATTGACTATATATAAAGTAATTCTCTTGAATAGGAATCAAATAAACACAAAGAAATTATTTTATAATTACTTTATTATGAAATAATAATACTTTATTTTATAATTGTTCATATGTTACGGATGAAATTGGAATTTTTCCCACGGCACACCAGACAATATCTCACGGCACACTAGTGTGCCACGGCACAGTGGTTGAAAAACACTGCTCTATAGTATGAAGATCAGTTGTAATTCTGGGGGATCCCCAGATCCCACCTGGAGGCTAGCATCCCTATCCAACCCAGAGACCTACCTTGCGTTGAATTTTCTGATAGGCCTCGTTTCGGTTGTACGTAATGAAGTGTTAAAACCAAGGGTCATTTGGAGCAGGAGTGCGCAGGAGCAGAGCTCCAGCAGTTAAAAGCACAGGTGGCAGCAAGCCCCACCCCCAGCTCCCAGCAGGAGCACAAAGCAGCACGTGTAGCATTCCTCCTGGGCCCAGATAGGCTACTCTGGGACTGGAATGACAGCCCCCAAAGTGGAAAGACAGTCCCTAGGGGTGGAGCCTGAGCGGTGGGTGTTGCCTTCTGACACACTTCCAGTGATGTCAGGGGGTATGGCATATGCAAATAAGTTATGCTAGTGAGTTATGCTAATAAGCTCCTGCACCTCTTTTTCTACAAAATGACCCCTGATTAAAACCCTCGTAATGTGGTGGTGAACAGTGTTGATGGGTAGTTGGTAGGGTTGTCAACCTCGAGATGAGGCCTGGAGAGCTCCAAGAATCATACCTGATCTCCAGACAAAACAAATCAGTTATCTTAAAGGGGGGGGAAGGCTGTTTAGGAGTGTGGACTCTGTGGTATTGTAACCTGCTGAGGTCCCTCCCCAGGCTGTACCTCAAATCTCCAGAAATCTACCAACCCAGAGTCGGCAAGCTTAGGAGTTGGTCATCTTAGTATCTGGGTAGATTTCACAGTTGCCTCTTGTCTCCCCACCACCATTTTTGGTCTGCTCTTTGGCTACAAGCGTGACCTATGGGGGCTGTCCGAGGGTGTTTTCATGCTGATTTCCCCTCCCGTATTTTATTCTCCTTTTTGCTTTCCTTCCCCAGTATACATGGAGATAGCAAGCGCCAGGGATTTTTTTATAAGTTGCCTGGGTATGCGCATCTATGACGCCAAAACTCAGGGGAAGCATACATATGTGTTGCAACACAGAAGCACACCAACCCTGAAGAAAGAATTCCTTTCGGAGTTCCGAGCATCGCTGGGAGGGTTCTATTTCGGTGCACTCAGGGCAAGTTTCAAAAGAGGGATTCTGTGTTTCTCATTCCTGTGTTTGCAACGTGTGGGTATGGTCTCCCCCTCCAGAATCTTGGGGGTCACACAAAGGTACACCAGAGGGATTTTATGGGGGGAAATATATCTTCAGGCGTTAGGGAAGCAGGGAGGAATTTCCCCCCCTTTACACCTAGGATTCAGCTTCTCAGTGTTCTGCACAGTCTGGTAGAAGATCATTACGGTGAAATCCCAGGAGTGAAGAAAGAACAAATCCCAATTTAGACAGAGTTGGGGAGGAGGATTAGTTCACATCTAAAGTTTTGTTGTTGCTGTTGTTGGTTTCCTGGTCTCCCCACTTTATACTTATAGTCAAGACAGGAGTTTCACTGCAAATCAGTCTAGGGAAGGAAGATTTGGAGCGGAGACTGCATGGGGGGGAGAGGGAATATCCTGTTCTCTCCCCACCTCCCTCTTACATCCCTCTTCTAGCCCCCTGCCCAGGCTCTTTTTGTTGCTTTGTTTTGACTTCTCTTGGTTTGAGACATGAATTTGTGGAGTAAATGTGCATTAGCAGAAAAACAGCAGTGGGGCAGGAGGGGGGTTAAACGTTCTTTCCCTCACCGTTTCACTCTTGCGCTGAAAATTGTCCACTTTTCATGCCACCTTGCAAGGAAGTTGTGGGTCATTAGGGCTTTTATTCCCCACATTTCATGTGTTGTGCTTAACTAGATCAGGAGTGAGGCTTTTGTCTGAGCTGAGGTTGGACTTTGGGTCTTCTACAGCCAAACCCGCAAGACAGTGTTGGATTGGATCTAGGGTTGCCGACTCTGGGTTCAGAAGAACCTGGAGATTTGAGGGTAGAGCCTGAGGAGGGTGGGGTTTAGGGAGGGGAGGGGCCTAGGCAGGGTATAATGCTATGCAGCCCACTTTCCAAAGCAGCCGTTTTCTCCAGGAGAAGTGGAATAAAGAATTTTAAATAAAAATTATAATGAGCAGTTTACGTAGTCCAGAGATCAGTCGTAATTCCGGGAGATCTCCAGCCCCACCTGGAGGTTGGCAACCCTAATCAGCTCTCCTGCTATACAGTGAAGAACTTGCCATCAAATATGCCTGTAGTGATTAATGTCAAAGTGCTGGGATAGGGTTGCCAACCTCCAGGTGGTGGCTGGAGATCTCCTGCTATGACAACTGATCTCCAGGTGACAGAACCAGTCCACCTGGAGAAAACGACTGCATTGGAAGGTGGACTCTATGGCATTATACCCCATTGAGGTCCCTCCCCTCCCCAAATCCCACCCTCCTGAGGCTCCACCCCCAAATTTTTCAGGTTTTTCCAAGCCCTGAGCTGACAACCCTGTGCTGGGCTCAAGTCTCTGGGGAAGTTGTCAGATGATCTGAGCTTGAATCCCAGGCATGTAGAGAGAGGCAATAATGTAGCAAAAGCACTCTGTACATGAGTAGGAGCATTCTTTTTTTAAAATTTCTGCAGATATTATAGTGCTCCACTTGATACTAGAAAAAGATTCTGGCACAAAATTTATTTATGTAACTATTTTAAGTATGTGTAGCCTATACTCCCAACTAGAATTTGTTAGTTTGTTTGTTTAAAACATATCTGTTCTGCTTTCCATCTTAATAGGGTTTCCAAGGTGATGAACATCAAACTTTAAAACATTTCAACATTAAAAACATGTAAAATAAAAGCATATGTACAGTAATCCAATTTTTTAAAAATGCAAACACACGTAAACATGGTATGGCAAGAGACCTCCCACTGTCAGCCTGCTCTTCCAGCCGCAACTCAGAGCGATGACGGGAGAAAAAATAATAAAAATATTGCCATTGGGCCGATGTTGTGACATCACTTCCAGAGGAAACCCAGAAGTAACAGCACACCTCTCTAGAACCGTCAGAAACATTATGATTTTACCATAGAGTTTCCAGAAATTTCTATTTTTTTTCACAAAAGGAACTCAAAAGCTAACTTTCACTATTGGGTCGATACCTTAAAATACATTCCGTTCATAACCTTACCAATCTATAAATGGAAGGGAAAGCTCGCCTAAGCCAGAGGTGTCAAACTCATTTGTTATGAGGGCCGGATCTGACATAAATGTCACTTTGTCGGGCTGGGCCACGTATGCCATAAAACGTGATTGCAGGTACCAGAGATATAAGCTGTATAAAGGACAGCAGCTGGTAAGCTCCGAGCTGGCGTATCCTCACTGCAAGGCCTCCTGGGCTGGGAGGGGGGGGCAAAGGAAAACCCACATGGGCGGACTGAAGAGCCAGCGGTGCAGCCCTGGGCAGAAGCTCCCACGCTGCTTGACTGCTGCAGACGTGGTGGTTCCGCCATGCTGAAGCCACAATCAGAGTGGCTTCACTCACTCCCCACCACAGCAGTTTCCTGTTCCCTCCCTTGCACTAGTAGCTCACAGGCTGGAAAAGAGCCCTGGATGGACCAGTTCTGGCCCCTGGGCCTTATGTTTGTCACCCCTGGCCTAAACAAAAAGATTTTTTATTTTCTGAAAAGCTGTCCTGTCAAATGAGGTTAGCCTCTTCAGGAAGGACCTCCACAGTTCCGTGCATACTGTGGAAAAGGCCTTGCTTCAGGAGCTGATACACTGAATCCCTCTAGATCAGACACGTCAAACATATGACCCGGGAGCTGGAACAGGCTTGTCCAGGGCTCTGATATGGCCCACGAGTATCTGGAGGGAAAACCAGTCCAAATGTCGACTGGAAGAGCCTATATTAAGAACATAAGAGAAGCCAATGTTGGATCAGGCCAATGGCCCATCTAGTCCAACACTCTGTCACATGGTGGCCAAAAATACCAAGTGCCATCAGGAGATCCACCAGTGGGGCCAGGACACCAGAAGCCCTCCCACTGTTGCCTCCCCCCCAAGCACCAAGAGTACAGAGTATCGCTTGCCCCAGACTGAGAGTTCCTACCTATACCTTGTGACTAATAGCCACTGATGGACTTCTGCTCCATATGTTTATCTAATTCCCTCTTGAAGCTGTCCATACTTGTAGCCACCGCCACCTCCTGGGGCAGGGAATTCCATTTGTTAAACCATGTGTTAATATTAGGGCATTATACCCCACCGCTGAGGTAACTCCATTCCCCCAGATCTCCATGGATGGCCCAATGCAGAGTTTGCAAACATAAGGAGTAAGGAGGGCCCGATTGGCCTCAAGCTCTGCTGAGGAGGGGTACGGGTCGCCATTTTATGCCACATATGGCCCAGCCCAACAAAGTGACATTTATGTCAAATCCAGCCCTCGTAACAAATGAGTTCGACACCTCTGCTCTCGATGTTCAGAATGCTTCTTGAAGAGGTCATAATGCTCTGTGAGGCACAGTTAGCTCTTTTACAATGCTAATGTTAGCTTGTGCTTTTTTTTTTTTTTTAAGCCCGCTTTCCTCTGTCAGGCCTATGCTGTGCTCCCCCACGCATCCTTCCGCCTTCTCAGGTGCCGTGATTCGAAAGTATAACCCTGCAGATTTTCCTAGGGACGTATTAACAGGATAGGTCAACTAAAATGATACTTAAAAGTAGCCTGATGTGAATCGAGGCACTCACTGTATGATTATGTGTGATTAGCAAGGAGCTGCATTGTGCAGAGTGGTTATTATAATTAAATTCTTCATTTCCTACAGAAACCTGTGAAATGGCAATTGTCATCATGGGAAAAGTAAACACTTTTGGTGTTTTGAAATAGTATGTCAAAGGGCAGTTGCTGCGTCTCCTCCCCCCCTCCTCGTCATTTCTTTCCCGGAGCAAAACGCCATCTCCACTCGCCAATGTAGAATTGGCAGGGTCTTTTTTTCCCTTTTCCAGTCACGCCTCCATTTCTCTGGAGTCAGTTCTCAAATCCAGATTTAACAGCTGATGACATGTAGCGCCAGCACTGCGCTGCTCTCGGCAACGGCTGCGCAAAGATCTGATTAATAATTTTGAGCTGCAAATCTCCTTACAAGCCCCACATGGAGCCTAAATCATCCATCAGAGGCACCCCTTTCTTTCTAGGCAATTCCAGCATGGTTTCCACCACACTGCCCCACATTTAATTCCCCACCAAGCAGATAACTCTCTCCCTCTGTCAGTGGGGAAAATGTGAAATGCACACCTGGAAGGCAGGACAGATGTTCGAATGCTAATTTTTGAAGTGCAGAGATGGGAAGTGGGAAGGAATTCGACCTAATAAAAGACACATGAGCTGCTCTGGGGTTGCATTATGTGCCGAAGGTCCCAGGTTTAGTCTGTGGCATCTCCAGTCAAAAGCTCTGAAGTTACAGATTTCAGGAGGGAAATTTTTCTCTGCCTCAAACCCTAGAGAGAACCAGTCAGAGTAGGCAGTACTGAATGAAATGGACCAGTGGTCTGATTTGGTGTAATGCCTCATATGTGGTTATGTAAATATGGTGACTCTAACCAGGCCAGAATCACTTGCTAAACAGCACTTATTTATTTATAAAGTTATCTCTTGGCTTAATTTATTTTAGCGGTTTCCATAGTTACATTTTTTAAAAAATCATTCATAATGTGATTGTAATCAGAGAAGGCATTTCAAAGTCTGGGAACCACAACCAAGAAGGGGAGGATTTTAGAGCCAGGTCTCCAAATACTATCTTCATGTACAATCATCTGTGGAGGCTCAGAGCTCAGTCAGTAGGCTTAGAAGAATGTAACTGTTTAGGATGGCACTGTAAAAGTCAAAAACAGTCCTTAGAAATAGTTGTGTGTGTGCTATTAAGTCACAGTCGACTCATGGCGACCCCAGCAAGGGGTTTTCAAGGCAAATGAGAAGCAGAGGTGGTTTGCCATGGCCTTCCTCTGCAGAGTCTTCCTTGGTGGCCTTCCATCCAAGAACCAACCCTGCTTACAGCAACCTCAGCAAGGGGCTTTCAAGGCAAGTGAGAAGTAGAGGTGGTTTGCCATTGCCTTAGTCTGCAGAAGTCTTCCTTGGTGATCTCCCTTCCAAGTACTGACCCTGCTTAGCTTCCAAGACCTGACAAGATCTGGCTGTACAATGTCGCCTTAATTCCCTCAGAAGAAGTTAGGTGATCTATGTATGGGTCGATGTGTTGAGTTCTGTTGGGTGGACAATTGGGGCATTCTGTTTTGAGTCAGTCAAAAGTGCCCAGTGTTCTTCATAAGTAGCCTCTTGTGTAGTATATTGCAGTAAATCTTAAGTTTGCAAAATATAAAACATATTCTGTGATTCAATGGCTGTGGTTTTCTAACTGTGTGCCGTGGGATTTCTTGAATATAAAAGATCTGTAATAGTAGACAAGACTTACTCATTACTTGCCAATCTTCTTTGGCATTTGGCCTGTACAGTTTGATGGTGGGTCTCAGTAGGCCTGGCCAGAGCTCCCTGTTCCCTAGACCATGCCTCTGCAATCTTGTGTAACACATAATTTATTCCATGGCAGACACTCAAGGGTTCTTTGCCAGGCAAGTCAGCATTCAAAGGGTTCCCTGAAGGCAGCGAATCTGAAAACCCTTGGTTTGGAAGGGAAGGAAGTGGGCCTATGAATAGAACACAGAATAATTAAATAATAATTATCATATGGCATCATGTGTAGAACAGCCAGGAGATCCTAAGATTATCTGGCCACCAGAAGTTCCAATTCTTTAGCATTATGCACCAATAGGTGGCGAACTAGACTTGGGTTTTTAAAGGCAAGAGATGCTTCAGAGGTGGTTTGCCATTGCCTGTCTCTGTGTCACAACACTGGTATTCCTTGGAGGTCGCCCTTCCAAATACTAGCTAGCGTTGACCCTGCTTAGCTTCCGAGATCTGTCGGGATCGGGCAAGCGTGGGCTATGCAGGCCAGGGTTAGAACAGAGAGGACTAATTGTATGGGATGCTTTAGGAACAGGTATCTAGTTAGCTCGCCCTCAATGGTTTCAAAGATGAAATTAACGTGACTAGGAAGACAAGGGTGATAATATATGGTTTCTTGAAGCCTTGCAGTAATGTTTGCTTGTGTGTGATTTTTTTTTTCTTTTTTACCTAGTGCATTTCAAACTTCTGCAGAAGGTTTCAAGTAGTCAAAAGCTTTTAAATACAGATGGTGGGAGAATTCCCAATGGAAAACAGGCTTCTATTTCAAACTTTGGCTCCCCCCCCCCTTTCCTTTTCTAGTTCATGGCAGGCTTTGACAGATCAGAAGAAATTTTCACAGCTTGAGGCAGCTGGATTCTTCTTTGGCATGAACGAAAACATCTGGCCCCCAAAACTGTGCCTTTTACCAAAGGGCCAAAAAAACATGCACACACATCTGTTGTGCTAACATATTTCCTTGTAAACTCAGATGTTAATTGCTTTGTTTTGCAGAAGTAACACAGTTTGCTCGCTGAGGCAGGCTGTTTCCCTTCGCCCTGTACTAATAGGTTTCCTTTAGCACTGCTATTGCTTTGATTTGCAAATTCACAGGTATAATGTGGGAGTAACTTAATATGTATTTAAAGAGCGTTAGCAGAGAATTGAGTGTGTGATCTGTTAAGCTGTCTGGCACAGTAATATTCAGCTGAAGTTAAGGTGTATGTAGCGGCAGCAGAGCTGTATATGGAACCTGGGTCACACCACACCACTGATTCAGGATAAAGTATTGGGTCTGTGCATGTGGCATGGGATTCAGAACGGAAGCGACAAGGGAGAGCTGGCTCTCCCAAAGAAAACACTTCACTGTTTTTGTCCCAGTGGGGCTCTGAGATGGGAAGTAAATCCTGCATGGAGGGGGGAAAGTTGGGAAAGCAAGAAAACAAGACTGAAACCTAGTGGGAGGTTAAACTCCTCTGCCTGTCTGCTTATCCAGGGCTTAAATGACCCCTTTCCACTTCCTACTTCTATATTAAATTGGCACAACCTGATTCAGGTCTAGCTATGTCAAGCCCAATTGTACCCCCTAGCAGTCTGTTTGGTATGTCTCCTCCCCCCTCCCATCTGAATCAAAATTCTGAACTGGACAGTTTGTCCTTCTTTATTATTATAAGGCATACTTCTTCTTTTTTTGGTCTGGCTATCTCCTCTCCTCCAGCAAGGATATCACCGGCACTGAGACTAACTCCATCCCTTATTACATGAGGGAGGTCGTTGAAATTAGGTATTACAGGGTTCTCCAACATAGCGGTCATGGGTACCAGCACAACTGTTATAAGCAGCTTCTAGAGTTAGCATAGTCACCCTCCCTTGGAAGTTGCCTGGGAAAACCCCATCAAAGCAGGGCAATGTACACTAGACTGGTATCCAATGCAGAACGTGCAAGCTGATTGCACTTCCAACAAGCATGCCTAATGTCAGTGAACCACAAATGAGTGCATCTGCCAGCCAGAAATACCCAGAATCTGTTGGCCTAGCCTGCTTTATGGATTGGTGTAAAGACAGGCAAGCTAAAAAAATTTAAAGCACATTGATTATTGAAAAGAGTTCCAGGAATGCCTAACAATAAAGCAGCTGCTGCCCTTTGTACCTTCTGTAATTTTAAAGATAGCTGGTGCAGAAACATTAGCACCCTCCCAGTAGCCCAGAGGTCAAAGTCTGTGTCACTGGAGTGATCTTGGTCAGAAGGAGGAGGAGGAGGAGGAGGAGAGTTGGTTTTGTATCCCACCCTTCACTCGGAGTCTCAGAGCAGCTTATCATCTCCTTCCCTTCCTCTCCCCACAACAGACAACCTGTGAGGTAGATGGGGCTGAGAGAGCTCTGAGAGAACTGCTCTTGAGAGAGCAGCTCTGAGAGAACTTTGACTGATCCAAGGTCACCCAGCAGCTGCATGTGAAAGAGTGGGGAATCAAACCTGATTCTCCAGATTAGAGTCTGCCGCTCCTGTGGATCAGGACCCAAAAGTGGGCTGCGAGGCTTCTGAAAGTGGGTCACAGGCCAGCCCTCCCTAATGGGGCCCCCTGCCCTTTGAGTCCTTCTCTTTCTTTTCCCCTTGCCAACTTTGCA
Organism: Gekko gecko; assembly: GCA_029375565.1. NCBI lineage: Eukaryota > Metazoa > Chordata > Lepidosauria > Squamata > Gekkonidae > Gekko > Gekko gecko. The sequence goes on along the minus strand of JAPDNY010000012.1, from coordinate 64,259,740 downwards.
CATTCTCATCTCTGCCTCCCTCTTTGTGACAATATTGGGGGCAGGGGGGGAGCCCATCTGGCAACTAGTAACTTCACCGTAGTAGCTGAGAGATGGCAGGAGGGGAGGTTGGAGGGAGTTGTTCAGCATGCCACGGGAAAACCAGAGGAGGACAGAAAGAGGCTTCTGCGTGTATAAGCACTGTCTTGGTGCTGCTCTTTCAGCAGCCCAACCTCTTTCCCAGCCCCCTGCAGTGCCTCACCACCCTCTGTCCGCTGTGGGAGATGTACTGCCTTGAGCCCCCTGCCACCAGCCTCTTCACCAATATCTGTCATCATGGATCTCCTCTGCCCAGCGCCCCCTCCAGGAGACCTCCTCAAACTCTGACTCTGGCCCAGCTGGCAGAGAAGGAGGAGAGCTCCCACTTGCTTGAGGTTCATAGTGGGGGCAGCTGCACCCTCTGTGAGAGATTTGTTGGTTTCTCAAAAACCAACACTATAGTTGGGCACTATAGGAAATGGAATGCTGCACCAGATGGGTGCCAAGGTCATAGTTCGCCTAGGGCACCAAAACACTAGGGCCACCCCTGGATTGGGTCATCATTCAAAGTAAATTTAGATTCGTGGCTCAGTGTACCAGAAAGGGTGGGAACCACAGGTCTAAGTTGTCCTTTGATCCAGTCTAGCAGGACAGCTCATGTTAGCGCACCTAGAGCTCTCTGTAAGCTGCACTCCTATTACGACAAGTGACTGCAGTATTGTAAATTATGTTGTCGTTTCACTCGGACAACTAAAAAGGATGCACACTGTAGGAGCTTCAGCCCATGCTGGTCCCCCATCCAGTGGGACCTGTACAGGATGTACCGGGCTGAAGGGGGTTATCAGGTGTTCCTACACTGGAGTTTAGTCTTTCTTGTATGGCTGTCTGTTTTGGCTGGTGGCAGATCTCTATGAATCTCTGTGCTCTAAGGCTGTACTACTTCGGATTGTGAGCAAGCTGGACCGAAACATGATGTACTGGTGCCTTTTAGTTTCCTCCCCCCCCCCCAGCCTCTTATGGTGGCATTTGGTAGCTGGGAAGATTGGGGCGACTCAGCTAGCACTAGAACTCTCAGCAATGGCTTCTCCAAGAGGTCTCATTATCCATATCCCTTTCTTCAGGTGCCCCCCTTTTCTGATTTACTGCTGAAAGAAAGCCAGGGGGGCGGGACCATGGGAAGCTCCTCCCATCTTGACAGTCTCCATTGTGTGATTATTCTTAAAGCTTCCCCTCCAAAAAGTTCCTAGTAAAGATGGGCACTTAGTTTTGCATAACAGCCTGATGAATATTCAGCCTCCATTTGGCACAGTTGCACAACAGGCGGGAGAGAAATGCCTCCCCGTCTTCCGCCGGCATCCAATCCTGGTACCCCGGCACTGAACCTTCTTAGCTTTGTTTATTCCCTGGCTCTTGGAGCAATTCCACTGATCCGTTTTCTATATTAAGTGATAAACAACAATTCCACAGGGCCCCGTGTTTGTCCTTATCACAGTGCGACTTCAGAAAAATGTGTTTCCTACTCCTCAGACATGAATGTTAATCACCAAGCAAAACACGGGCGATAATTAACAGAAATAATTGTCACCCTTTTTAGCTATTCAGGGCAGAACATTATCGAGTGACTTCACCTGAAATGCTGGGGCATTAATTATTCATGTGGTTCTGGGGGTGGGGGGAGGAGGGATTTCTCCTCGGGATGCTGAAGAGTAAACAGGATGGGGTCCCCAAGGTATTCCAGAGAAATTGCCTGTGCGTTTCCAAGCAGAGCCAGCTTATTGTGAGGGCCCAACCACATTAATGGCAAGGGTGAAGGAAGGGTCTGTGGCCACTCCCTTCTCCTCACCTCAGAGCAAAGGAATAACGACATAAAGGACTGGGCCAGGTTTAGACATGCAAGGGAATGTGAGGTTATAGAATGCGGAGGTGGTAGAAAGAGCTACACCACTGCCAGATGGAGAATTACATTTTTGGAATACGCCCCTTAGTATAAGAACTCAACAGATCTGACATCGCAAGCAAAAGGAAGAGGGTAAAACCTTTCTGTTGGATGTGTAAATGAAGGAACATTCAGAGCTGGAAGCTACCACTTGTATGGTTCCCAATACTGCCTGGGCAGATGCCAGGAGATTTAGGGGGTAGTGCCTGGGGAGGGTGGAGTTTGGAGAGCATGTGATGTCACTTCTGTTTGACACTCCTGGAATTTCCCCTCATCTCTGTGGTGAAGACCATGGAGACTAGGGGAAATTCCTAGAGTGTCATTATAGAGGCCATTTTTTCCTTCTGCTCCTCAGTTTTTCAAGGGTGGGCAGGGAATTCCTTGTGCTGGGCCCAGGCAGTTGGGAAGCCTAACCACCTGCTTTCTCAAATGGTGTAGTTCATTATACCAGCTTTATTCTTTGCCATTTCATTCCCTTGCATTTGTGAACCAGGCTTTCATTCTCAGAGAGGCAGTAAACCTTTACCTGGGCTATATCCCTTCAGTCAGCTGTGAGGTGGGGCTTTCAAGATGCCTCTAGGCAAAAAAAAAATTACTCCACATGATAAGCTAGACATCAGAGAGCAGGGTTCTAATCTAACCCCCTCCCCATTCCACTTTGCAAGCATTCCTCTTGAATGCTGAGGAGTTTTTTCAAGCAGATCTGTGAATGTGTGTCCACCCACCCTTCCCTTCCCATCCCATCCCATCCCATTTAATATTTTATTTTTTAAAAATTGAAAACATACTTTACAAACCTGGGGGAGTAACCAGAAGCATGAGCAAGCTTGTATTTTCCTTCTAATCTGAATCAAGAAGCCAAGCACTATGGTTCCTATTACCCTTGGTGGGAAATTATGACTTAGGGAGATCAGAATACCCATTCTGTGTTTAACAAGCTTTTCCCCACTTGTTTTTATTCTCTCTCACCTGATGAGCAAAGGATAAGGTCCTATGGCTACAGAAGGGGAGGCAATTGGAAAAGAGGGCAGGACAGTGGCAGGAAGTGGCCCTGATGCAAGCCCCTTTTCAAGTCTGGTCCAGCTCTGAAGGAGTCCATGTCCAATTCAAAAGGGAATGTTATTTTTCTAATAGTATTGGGGGCTAGCCCTGACCTGAATAGCCCAGGCTAGCCTGATCTCATCAGATCTCAGAAGCTGAGCAGGGTCAGCCCTGGTCTGTATTTGGATGGGAGACCATCATGGAATACCAGAGTCTCTATGCGGAGGCAGGCAAAGGCAAACCACCTCTGAATGTCTCTTGCCTTGAAAATCCTATGGGGTTGCCATAAATCAGCTAGGACTTGACAGGAAAAAATTGGGTTGCTTGTTGTTGTTCAGTCGCACAGTCTCCTCCGACTCTTTGCTGGCCCATGGACCACATCACGCCAGGCCCTCCTGTCTTCTGTCATGCTACCCCCCAATTCAAAATTCATCAGTATCTCTACTTACTGGGCATTCCATCAGCAGTCTGAATGGGATAGTCCAGACACAGGTTGAACATCCTGACCTGAGGACAGCTAAGCTATAATGGTAGATTTCCACTTTAAGTGAATTAGGGAGCTACCAATTTGTTTACTGTGATGCTCATACACCCATCTTCTCAGCTATTCGGTTATCAGCACACTAGACCATGTTGACTCTAGCTGTGCAAAGACTATCCAGTTCAAAATGCCATCCAAAGTATTTGTCTGCTTCAGCCTCGCTTAGACTTAGAAAGTCTCCAAATATTTGTCAGTTTCTATAGGAAGATTATTATTTTCCATTCCTAATGTCACATATACTCATACAGATATAGACAGGCATTGGTGTAGTGTGTTAGAGTTAATAAAATGTAAATAGAATATCAAGAAAAAAATCTGTCATTTATTGTAATCTAATTTTCACTTCTGTATATGCTGTCAAGGGAACAGCTTGGATGTTTGTAACAAGATCTAACTCTCAGAAGCTAAAAGTCAGCCTAGATTTCTTATAGAAAATACTTGAGTTCACCAGTCTTTAAGAGTACAATTTAAGCAGAGACTTGGGTGGTTTTCTCTGTAATATTTATGGTGTGATTTTTAAAAATTGGTTCCTCTCTCTTTTACCACTAGGTCAACCCACTTAATATAGTGATTTCCTTCCTTCCTTCCTTCCTTCCTTCCTTCCTTCCTTCCTTCCTTCCTTCCTTCCTTCCTTCCTTCCTTCCTTCCTTCCTTCCTTCCTTCCTTCCTTCCTTCAAGTCACATCTGACTTTTGGTGACACCGTGGGGTTTCAAAAGAGATGTTCAGAGTTGGTTTGCCATTGCCTTCCTTCATCACAACCCTGATATTCCTTGGTTGTTTCCTATCCAGATACTGAGATCCAGCCCTGCTTAGCTTCTGAATATGATGAGATTAGTCTAGCCTGGGCCATCGAGGTCAGGGCATTCCCTTTCTAGATGGATGGAATTAATGGTTTGCAGTGGGCAGACACATGACCAGCATAGAAACATAAAGTGCTTCTCTGCATAGTATTTCTGGCCACAAAAAGAAGACTGGCTGTAACTCAGTGGCAGAGTACCTGCTTGGGGGATCAAGAGTCCTAGGTTCATCCTTAGCTTCTACCACTTAAAATCTCCAATAACAGCAATTAGAAAGGACTTTTCTCTGCCCAAGACAGGGCTAAGATGGACTAGAGATCTGAGGAAATATTGAAAAGGTTGAGCTCTTTGTGTTCCTCATCATTGAAATAACTTTGATGCATGCCAATATATATATATATATATTTAAAAAACTGACTATAATTTTTCAGTGACGTACTCAGTGTGTGTTGAGAATGATATTTTATGGAGTCAACCTGCTGGTAGAAGAGGAAACCCTTTTGGCATTCACAGTTTCTTACAGCTAACGCTGAATGGCAAGAGTAAGGCCGCAGAGGATGAAATGCTCTAAATTCCAAGTTCATTAGCATTTCTCGGTGCCACAGATACATAAATTATGTTAGAGAATGTTAGAGGGTGATGTGATAGAAGTGGTTGGCTAACCACGCAGATGTAATTTTTGTTAAAGCATGATATAATTTAAAGCATGACATAATTTATTGCACGATCCTATATATAAGTGGCTCGCTGGAAAATAAGCACACGAGCCTGCTTTCGCTCATTGACACTCAATTCTGAACCACTGCAAGGGTACAGTCAAGAAATGCCCTTGTTTGTAATTCAGTATCCTATTTCAATCTGATTTTCATCTCTAGAGAATTTTCATTCTCTAAACGAACCTATTCGTGGTTGTGTGGCCATTTTAGTACTGAAGGATTAGAAAATGGTAAGATAAGCCATGCATTAGCTCAAGCTTCCACAGAGCATAGTCTGTGCACCATAAACAAAGATTGGTGTCGTGATCCGGTGTGATGACAGCGACTCCTACGACTTAGAGGTCTCTTGGAACTCAGCCTGGGAGATACGAAGCTTAAGGGGAGAACCATTCAGGTGAGGGAGATGAATCTGGGTATCTGCCTCCCCAGGTCACCCTCCCAAAGAGACCCACTGAAGAGAGTAAGAGGCACAGTTTGAGTTCTGGCAATGGTTACCATAGTGCTGGACTCCAAAATAAAGCACCATCTCTTTAAATTCCCTGTAACATTACTTGAGAAGGGCTGGAATGTGTGAGAAAGCAGGCTCTGTGGAGGGCTAAGTTGTCTTTGAACTCAGCTAGATCAGCATATGAGCATATCTGAAGCTGCCTTCTGCCAAGTCAGACCATTGGTCCATCTAGCTCAGTATTGTTTACTCTGACTGGCAGCAGCTCTCATGCCGAGAAAGGTCCTTCCTAGCACTGGCTACTAGAAATCCTTTAGCCAGAGAAGCTAGGGATTGAACCTGAGACCTACTGCACGCAGAGCCTGTGAATAGCCCACCGAGCCTTGGCCCCTCTCATCAGATGCCAGTGTTTTTCATGCAACTGCTCCCATTGGCTTGTGATCTTCTCTCAAGGGTAGCAGGGCGGTCACCTGTGGGTTCTGTGCACAGGCATCCAAACAATTTTGCCAGGTGGTTAGAAAAATCATCCATTTTTTCCTGGGCAACGTTCTGCATTCTGCAAAGTATGCCTCACACTCCACTACTAGGATTGCCAGTTCCGAGTTAGGAAACACCTAGAGATTTTGGGGCTAGAGCCTGAGGAGGGTGCAATCTGGGGAGGGGAAGGACTTCACTGGGGGTATCATGCCATAGCGTCCACCTTCCAAAGCGGCCAGAACTGATCCTCGTCACCTGGAGATGGGTTTGTAATAGCAGGAGATCTCTAGCCACGACCTGGAGGTTGATAACTCTATCCACTACCCATGGACAAAGCTAAATGTGGTATAGGAAGGTCTGTATGTATTGTTGGCCCCTAAAACAGCAGGGGGAGAGAGAGACTGAAAGCAACGGTGTGCAGTAAAGTAAAACATGCATTAGGGAAGGCTATACCTCCCCTAGCAGCGTATGCTCCATTTTGTTTTAAAAGAAACCTGCCCTGCTTCATACATGGGTAGATAAGTAGAAATTAGTGTTGCCAACTCTGGGTTGGGAAATACCTGGAGAGTTTTGGGGGGTGGAGCCTGAGGAGGGTGGGGTTTGGAGAGAGGAGGGACTTCAGTGGGGTACAATGCCACAAAGTCCACCCTCCAAAGCAGCCATTTTCTCCAGGTGATGTAATCTCTGTCGCCTGGAGATCAGTTTTAACAGCGGGAGATCTCCAGCCACCACCTGGAAGTTGGCAACCATAGTACAAAACATGTGAATTTCCCTGGCATGTCTCGTTTGTACCCAGAGCCTCCTTTCTGCACCTGCTTCTGCCATGTGTTTGGCTGAAGCTCAGTTCCCTCCCTCCCACACCTTAGCGTCTCACAGACAACCAGCTCGGCTGGAAATGTGCAAGTGGCTTATATGCTGGAATGGAAGTTGTGAACATGAAGCTTGAAAGGAATGAAAAATCTGACTGTTGTCATGATGGAATAGAAGCTGGATCAATTAGCTGAGCTACTCCAGATTCCTTTTGGCTTTGGCTGAGGTTCAATTTATCACGGTGCATGTATTTCATCAAGCATGAGAATCTATGCTCCTGGAGACCTTGCATTTTGTCATATACTTCCCCACCGGTGATCACTGCTCAGCTCAGTCCTGCTGGACCTGGGCTAAGCTCAGCCTACCTAAATTGACTCCAGCTGTGCTCCGCTCCATTTGGTCCCTAGCCTCCCAGAAGGCCCACCGGAGGAAGTAAGAGCAGCCAACTTGCCAGCTCAGCCCTTCAACCCGGCATGTTTTCTGATCTGGCCAAGTCTCCTGCATAGACTCCGCTTAGACCCCATTTTGTAAAGCCCCCTGTGTCCACTCAGGCTTGCAAACTACCCGTGACATTTCTTGATAAATGTTAGAGATTTCAGATTTCCTTTGTAAAACTCTTTTCCAGATTGCCTCTCTCTTTCTCTCTGTGTGGTACACGCACGTACGTGCTCTCTTGATTCATGACTACTAGCTTTTGATGAATGTCTATTCATTGCATCAAGGAAACACATCAGTAAATTGAAGGATAGCTTTTCGTGGTTGGGTTCTGTAACATTATGAGATATCTCATGCTGCATTTGGACAATTTAATATGTATATTAAATTTACAGTTGCTTTGAAGACCCCAGCTGTTTGATATTAGCCTTTAATAGATGGTATCTTTATGCGTAGATGACAGTAACATTAAAGCTGTCGGTTCTCATCTCTTCCCTCTGTGAAGTTGAAAAACCATTGTGTAAACATGATCTAGCTTACTCTATTAGCCTCAACCTAACACTTCTTGCTAAATTTAACTTTGCTCTATCAGTGGTTGGAGTTTGATCCTCAGTGCTTTCTTTCTTTCCAGTACTCAGCATTTTAAACATTTCTGGAATTGGGCTCTTCGTTGTCCTTGTAAAAATTGATTTGTATATATTTGCAAATTATAGGCAGACCAGTTTGTCTTCTCTCCTTCACATGGGATTTTGTATAGATTCTGGAATTCTTGGCCAGTATTTGTTACCTAGAAGAGAGTTCTTAGGGTTGTGGTGGATGGTTCGATTAAAAATGTCCACACACTGTGTGCAGCCATAATGAAAAAGGCAAACTCCCATGCTAGGGATTATTAAGAAAGAGGCTGAAAATTAGGGTTGTCAGGTCCTACTTGGCTGCCAGCAGGGGGACTCCTGATCCTTCCTGGTGTTCTTTTGGCGCGCACCACAATGATATCACCCAGAAGTGACATCATTGCATTTCCGATATTGGGGGCAATGCTTTAGGTTTCGGGCAGAACTCTATGTTTTTGGGGGGCCATAAAACCATAGAGCTTTGCCCAAAACCTAGAGTGTTGCCCCCGATGTCAGAAACATGATGATGTCACTCCTAGGTGACATCATGGCACCAGCGTCAGTAGTACTGGGAGGGGGCTTCTCGGGGTGGGGCTTCTCCTGCTGGCCAGCTGGGCCATGGTGGATTGGGCCCTCCAAAACTGGGGGATCCCCTGGCCCCTCCGAGGGAAGGGCAACCCTACTGAAAATAAAACACCCAGTATTGGAATGTGCCTATATTAGATCTGTGGTGAGGCCTTCTTTGCAATACTGACTATAGTTCTGGTTGCTATATCTCCAGAAATGATATTCCAGAGCTGGGGAAAGTACAAAAGGAGGCAAGCAAAACGATTAGGGGCGTTGGAACACCTTTTCTATGAGGAGAGGCTGAAGAGTCTGGGACTGTTTAGTTTAGAAAGAAAATGGTATGTGGGCAGGGGGAGATGATAGAGGTTTCTAAAATGATGCATAGGTTTGAGAAAATGGATAAAGAAAACTAAAATACTAGAATCCAGGAGGGCACCTGGGGAATCTGATGGGCAATAGATTCAGGAAAGACAAAAGCACAGATTAGACAGATTCATTGTCGGATAGGACAATTAATGGCTTCTAGCTGTGGAGAGCAGGGCTAAGAGGCAACATGGAGGCAGAGGTCTTGGTCCCTGTTGGCCCTTTAAGACAACTGGTTGGCCAATGTGTGAAATGGGATGCTAGACTAGATGGACCATCCATCTGATCCAACAGGTAATTACATATAATTAAAAATACTACTGTACTCTGGCATGATGATACTAGCCAGTTCCGCTGCCTGTGTGCAGACATTTCCTATAACCACCTGGAATGGACGTTTTGTGTGAATGCCTACTATACAGTTTCCCCTTCCAGCAGAAAACCTTTACATACAGTGCTTAGAATTGCAGGCACTGCCTTTTCAGTGGTTGTTTAAAATAAAAAAGAGAGTCCTCTTTCAATCATAAAATCTTCAAACCGTAACGTTGCTTTTTCTTTTTTTAATGCCACATATCCTTATCGAGAGGGGAAAAATTGCACCCTTAATTCAAAGGGAATGTTGCCCTGTGAGCCAGAACTCAATAAAATGTATGGAAAAAAAATTGTGGAAAAGGGCAAGCAAAGAAAATCAAATTGCAGTGTGTGAAACGATTTAAGGAGGGGCCTGGGGAATACATAATCTCCAAACTGCCAAGTTAGAGCACGTATAAAATATACAAACAAGCCCGATATTTTTCCCAGTTGATCTCATTATGGGGTATGCTTGGGATAGATAAATTCTGTTAGAATGCATTAGGGCTGGATTCTCAAGGAAACAAGTCAGATGTAATATGTTTAGCTGATTCCATCTTGTTTTGATACATCGGCTCCCCACCAACATCACTGCCACCCTTCTTAAGACTCAAAGAAATGCGTTTATAAAGCCAAATGGCTTGCTTTGAGCTTTGAAAGCAGAGGCTGCTCAGTGAGTTCTACCTAATTCAGGAAAGATCAGGCACTTATAATTTCTGCATGCTCTTAATTTTCTGTGCTATGGTCTTTGACACCTAACAGCCGCTTGCTCAAAAGGCTCTGAATCAATTTCAGGTGCAGGACTAACGACTTTACCTGCACAGTGTAATTTCCTCTTATTTCCTAGATCTTTTAAATGAGTCTGGACATTTGTAATGATTTGATACAGGACATGTTTGTGTATGTTTTAAATCTCCTAATTGTGGGAAAGCAAAGAACCAGTAGCAAGGTGGTCCAGGAAGAAAAAGTGAATAAGATAAGCCCCATCCTTGAAACCTGCAGTGACTGTATTTACGACAATAAAAATGAAGAAAGGTTAAAGTGCTTGGGGCTCTTTAGCTTTGAGAAAGAACAGCTGAGGGGTGATATGATAGAGGTTTACAAGATTATGCATGGGATAGAGCAGGTAGAGAAAGAAGTACTTTTTTCCCTTTCTCACAATACAAGAACTCGTGGGCACTCAATGAAATTAAGGAGCATTTTATCTTTCATGATTCAGCAGACCATATGCATCATTGGGTTTAGGCTCTGTGTATTTGACAAATAGTACTGGGCCCAGATAAAATGGTATTTGGGCCAGTCACAGCCAATATTCCCTCTAAGCTGTGGAGTCTTGTGAGCAAAAATTCTACTTTGTGAGCTACTGGCATTAAAGTTGTGAGCGAGCGATTGGGCTGCTGCATCAGTTAGTTTACTCTGGAGCCGTCCTTCCTGAACAAAGGCAAAAATCTGTGAGCCGGAGGCTAAAAAACTGAGCTGGCTCACACTAACTCACCTTAGAGGGAACACTGGACTTACCTTGTGATATGTTAGTTATAAAAAGAGGTAACCCCTGTCTAAGTGACTCTGAGCTCCTGGCTCCAGGTTGAGAACCGGGTCAGATTCAAGGTTCTGGTATTAACCTTCAAGGCCTTGGAACAGTCTGGGGCCAGCATACCTTCAGGACCACCTCTCCTAATATACCCCCCAAAGAGCATTACGCTCTGGGGAACAAAATCTCCTGCTGATCCCTGGCTTTAAAGATACCCGGCTATCTTCCGCCAGGGCTGATGGGACTCTGCGTGGGGACATCCATGCCCTGCGGGACCTGGTGCAGTTCCACGGGGCCCGCAAGATGGAGATGTTCCACCAGGCGTACAGTTGAGGACAGCGATGGTTCACCATCAATCCTGGCCTCCATCTCTCGCCTTTCCCCCTTTCATGGGGAGGGTACAAATTGACATCAGACGCCTTCAGACGAACATGCTGTTGCACTGTATTGGTTTGTTTTTAGTGAATTTGTTTAAACTGTTTTATTTATTGATACACTGTTATATGTTGTACCCGCCCTGAAGCCCTCTGGGGGAGGGCAGTTTATAAACTGAATCAATCAATCAATTAATCAGTCCTTGCAAGAAGTGCGGGAGACTAGAGTAACAGATGAATGGTAGACTGTTTTATGCAACAGATCAATAATAGATTGTTTTATGCTCTGAAATGCCAATAATTTAAAGGGACGACTGTTGAGAACATCCTGATGCTGCCTATACATATCTCCCTCTGTTTTCCAACTATCGAAACTTCATGGAGTTACAGTTGTGAGACTTTTCTTATTGGGGGGGGGGAGAGGCCGAGAACCAAACTTACAAAGATTTTTTAAAAGAAACAAACAAAAACAGATGGCTGTAGCTTTTGAAAGAGCTTTCTTTTTTTAAAAAAATATATGTTGGGGGGAATAAGGGGGGGGAATCCCCCACAGCCTGTTGAAGCAGCTGTAGCTTCAGATCGGGTGGAAAATGAAGGCAGATGATTCAATTTGGCCTGTGCCCCGAGTACATTTCCAAATGCTTCTGTGTGCGCACAAGATAATGAACAAATATATTGAGATGGCACAAGATCAGTCCGAGTTTGCCGCCGCGCAAGCTGCACAGCTCCCAGTAGGAACGAACCAGCTTCGGTAGGTTAATGGGGGTGAGGGTCGCCAAGCCCGGCGCCTTTCAGAACAACTTAAGAAAAGAATTTGTCTCCTTTTGCCCTGGGCTCCCAATGGCACTCAAAGGGAGCTTTTGATAAATCGAAGTGTATTTATTAATAATGAGCGCAGGGCGACGTGCCTGCGATTTGGAATTGGGGGCAACCATTTTTTTTTTTTTTAAAGCAAGCTTTGTGATGACATGTGGCCCCAGGTTGGGTGGGGAGGTGTTTAAGTTAACAGAGTTGATCGGTTATGATTAAATGTGCTTGGGAGGGCAGGGTGGGTGGGGTGAGATCAGATGGTTGTATGCTGGACAAGGGAGTCTGGATTCTTGGTCAAAGATGCTTCTCCATCTCTCGGCATTTCCTGTCCCCTGCGATCCATTCCTTTCCAAGACACAAAAGAAGCCAGGGAAAACAACCAAAAAAAAAAAAAGCAATGGCAGAGAGAGGAAAGCAGAGCTGCGTTTTGTAATGAAAGCTGAAGTTATTGCTGGAATGAGTTATGATGTTTAATCGTACTACATGATGTCCAACGGCGTGTGGTTCATAATTCTTGGCCGGGACCATGGCTTGGGATTACCCGTGAGCACCTGGAGCTTGTAAATGGGTTGGAGTCATTCATGCCTTGCCGGTTCTCCCCTCTGGTTTCCCTTGGAACTCTGCCCCTACCCTCTCCATCATGTTAGGCTCTGTGCACAAATGAAAAGCAATTGGGTTTGTGTGTTCTACATAGGGTGTGTTCACACGTCCACAGAAGGCACTTGTGCAGCTGCTGCAACCAAGGCATGGTTAATTCTAATGACTGGGGAACTGCTAGCTAATAAGAGCCTGTTGATTTTACTGCTGTGATCTGAGCCATGTTTAGAGGTCATAATACCCACATTTTGAAAGAAAGGTATTTTGAGTTTATAGTGTTATAACCCATGCAACGTTATATATTGGGTTGAATTGTTCTTGCAGGACCATATCAACCTATGAGGTTCAGTGTGGTGTAAAAGTCAACAGTAATGAGCTTAGACCACACACACTAGGATGAAAGTAGTTGGCCAGTGCCATACAAGGTATCGTGCCATTTCTGTAGCAAGAGACCAGCGCTGTTACCTTAGGCATACATGTATGACCAAGCAGCTGTATTGCTCGTATTTGCCAATTTCTTATTAGTTCCCTGGCATGCCCTATCATAGGGCCAACTTTCCATTCCCTTCACTTTGACTACCCTATTAAACTAGAATCTGAAATAATTTCTTATCAAGCTTATTGAAAGGGAAGACAGCATGGCATAGTCCAATCAGATCTCATAAGAACATAAGAGAAGCCAATGTTGAATCAGGCCAATGGCCCATCTAGTCCAACACTCTGTCACCCAGTGGCCAAAAATATCAGGTGCCATCAGGAGGTCCAGCAGTGGGGCCAGGGCACTAGAAGCCCTCCCACTGCTGCCCCCCCAGCACCAAGAATAGAGTGCATCACCTGCCCCAGACTGAGAGTTCCTATCTATACCTTATGGCTAATAGCCACTGATGGTCTTCTGCTCCATATGTTTATCTAATTCCCTCTTGAAACTGTCCATGCTTGTAGCTGCCACCACCTCCTGGGGCAGTGAATTCCATGTGTTAATCACTCTTTGGGTGAAGAAGTACTTCCTTTTATCTGTTCTAACCTGACTGCCCAGCAATTTCATGGAGTGCCCACGAGTTCTTGTATTGAGAGAAAGGGAGAAAAGTACTTCTTTCTCAACCTGCTCTATCCCATTCATAATCTTATAAACTTCGATCATGTCACCCCCTCAGCTGTCGTTTCTCCAAGCTAAAGAGCCCCAAGCATTTTAACCTTTCTTCACAGGGAAACTGTTCCAACCCTTTTATCATTCTAGTTGCCTTTCTCTGCACTTTTTCCAATGCTATAATATCCTTTTTGAGGTGTGGTGACCAGAACTGTACACAGTATTCCAAATGAGGTCGCACCAATGATTTATACAGGGGCATTATTATACTGGCTGATTTGTTTTCAATTCCCTTCCTAATAATCCCCAGCATAGCTTTGGCCTTCTTTATTGCAGTTACACACTGTCTAGACATTTTCATTGAGTTATCTAATATGACTCCAAGATCTCTCTCTTGGTCAGTCTCTGCCAATTCAGACCCCATCAATGTGTATTGGCTCCAATGTGCATCACTTTGCACTTGGCCACACTGAACCCCATTTGCCACGTTGACGCTCACTCACCCATCTCGGAAGCTACTCAGGGCCAGTATTTGGAAGGGAGATCTTCAAGGAACACTCTGCAGAGGAAGGCCACGGCAAACCACCACAGCTTCTCACTTGCCTTGAAAGCCCCCTGCCAGGGTCGCCATAAGTCACCTGCAACTTGACAACACCTTATATTCACACACATCAAGCTTATTGTTATAGTCATATAGGGTTGTCAGTGGTACATAGTGCTTTACAGAACTAGATAAACAAAAAAAAGGATGCCCTTGTTTCAAATTGTCTTTATTTGGACAGTGGAGACCCCATAGATGCTGTGAAATACTGGGGGAGGCAACTGGGGAGTAAACGTAGTTACGGATTTGTCATTTCACTTGTTGAGAAGAAAGGAGGATTCAACTGACTTTGAGATGTGTGTGGAGTGTGTGTGTGCACACATTAAGACATAACATCTTTCTCCATGCAATCTTGACCCTTATTTAAGTCAGTTATCCTGTACTGATTCATGCCTCCCTCATAAGTTTCTTTGTAAATTGCAGCATAAGCTAATAGTGTTTAGGTCATTTTATCCCCCCACTTGCATTGAATGGGAAAGTGGAATGACCATATTACAGGGTGAAAATGATAAATTATGTTTCATTTTCTCTCCCAATGTCTTTGCAATTTTTCTGTTCCTTCACTGCCGAAGGGAAGTATTTAATAAAATGTAGATTTTTAACTCCCCTTTGCAACTCCCACCTCAGCACAACCCTCAAGGTTCCCCCCGCCTTTAATTTCTGCCACTGACTATTTAAAGAGTCTGCTCAACCCCTACACTGATTAGTAACGTATATTTTTAAGAATCTGTCGAGGTTAAACCAGAGGTATTGTGCAAATGATACGTTTTGAGATGGGGTCTGAAGGAAGAGAGGGAAGGGGCGCCAGCTCAGTATTGTGGGCGGAAGTGATCCCAGGCATAAAGGGATTTCATTGTTGAATTCACTGTCATGCTAAAATTCCTTGCAGACAGAAAACTGGCTCAGTTGGTAAAAGAGTTCTCGTTTTGCTCTTTGCCTTTCTGCCCCATATAGCAAGAAGTGATACGGTCCATTCTACCATCTTGGTACTCTGCCGCCTCTCTCCATTGCAAGTATAGATCAAGCAAGAGGATATGTTGTTAAGCCATGACTCTTAGATAATTCTTTGATGGTGACCCCAATACATTATTAGAAGGGTGGTCAAAAATCACAACAGACAAAGATGACAACAGGCATTTTATGGAAGTTGCCTTGAGCCTGCCTTGGCGGAGAGGGCAGGGTATAAATTGAATAAAATAATAAATAAATAAACTAAGAGCTGCTTCACATTAATGTAGCTTCTTGGGTATGCTGGTATTTGCAGCAAGAAAGATGCATAAAAATGTGAAAAGGAAACATGTGTCTCCAAATGCATTGGGGAAACATCCATTACATTTTTATCCCACTCTTCCAGAGCCCAGAGTGGCATGCATGGTTCTCCTTTTCTCTGTTTTATTCCCACAATAAAGCTATGAAGTAGGTTAGGGTGACAAACAGAGTGACTGTCCCAAAGTCATTCAGTGTGCTTTATAGCTGGTAGGGATTTGAATCTGGGTCTTTCTGGTCCTAGCTTGATACTCTAAGTCCTATGCCACACTGACTTCCAGTGTGGTGTCATTGAAGTTTCCCAAGTGGGGCTACATGTCTCATCTTCGCACTCTGTGTTTAGCTAGGCAAACACTGAGGTTCCCGCATGAAAAGTGTGAAGCAGCCGTATGTGCACTTACCGCCCTTATGGTTGACTTTGCCCTGCCATGTATGGCACTTCCGAGCCTGGAACCATTTTGGCATAGAAAGGGGGGGTCTAGAGTGAAGAGTCAGATTCCGTTTCTCAGCAAGATCCACGGACTATGAGCCACCAAGCAAGGGGGCATCTTCAGGAAACAAGCTTCCCAGTTTGTGCAGATCGAGCCAAGGATGCCCCCGAAACCAATGCATCCCATTTAGCAAAACAAATTGTCCTCCTAGTTCAGTCCTGCATGTGTCTCATTAAGGTAATTACCAATGAATTAAGGCAGGTTGGCTCGGTGCTCTGGCAGCGGGGGTGTGGGCTCCCCTGCTGGCAGGCAGCAGGTGTAAATGAACAAGATCTGTCGAAAAGGCTGATGACCCTCTTAATTCACAGCAGCAAACAGGGGACAGAGGTACTGAAGCAAGTTTTAATAATTGATATTTACTCTGAAAGGTTAATGGCAGCAGCGATGCTTCTAATTTGCTTGCCCACGCAAGACCTTGTTAGGTCAGATTGTCTCAGTTTGCTCGTTGGTGGTGGTATGCACTTTCCCTTTTTAAGAGAAAAACTTTGCGAAGAAAGAAAGATGCTGAGAATGTTCATAACTGCCTAAACAAGTGAGGGTAGCCCCCCCCCCCCAAGTCTTTACGGGTCTAATTTAACAAAGCATGGCCCTGGGATATTGTTGGAATGCATATGATGCAGCCACTTTCCAAAAAGTAAACTGGTCTTGGTCTGATCTGTCTCTGGATGGGAGATCTCCTGGGAACCGGAGATACAATTCCAACCCTGAAAAGGAATGGGAAGCTAGGGATTTTAGGTTTCTGGAGAGCAAGACCACCCTTTCTCCTTTGAAGCTGTTTAGGATCAGGGTACTTCAATGACAGCCTTGGATCTTTGTTCCACATTCTCCCTCTACCAGGGTTGCCAGACACCCCCCCCAGTGGAGGCAGGGGTCCCTTGCTATCAGGCCCTACTGCCCTGCCACCGACCAGCTGGCCAGTGAGGGGAACTTACCCTGAAAAGAGGGAGGCCCAGCCAACATGCAGCAATGTATCTATGTCGCTGCCCAAGCAACTCTTGGAAGTGACATCAACACATCAGGGATGTTGGGATGATGCTCTGGTATTTGGGGAAAAAACTCTATGGTAGAAGCCAAAATTTACCATAGAGTTCTTGCCCAAATACCAGAGCATTGCCCCAACATGATAATGTCACTTCCAGATCAGATGGGCAGTGATGTAGACACTTCATTGCTCATTGGCTGGGCCTCCCTCCTGCTCTCCTGGTAAGTCTTTCCCTATCCCCCGCTGGTTCCCAGGAAGGACCTGGCGACCCTACCCTCCAGCAAAGACATGGCAGGTGAACTTGTATACTGCTTCCTGATTTTGGTCCTTGTTGCTGTCTCTGTTGTAGGTGTATACAAACTGTTTCCAACCCAGAATTTTTGGAGGTAGAGTGAGCTAAAAAGCAGCACCCCAACAGCTATACGTGTTATGGTTGCCTAAGACATACTTGAAGAAGTCCAGTCCACACTTTCAGAAATGTAGCATTCCTTCACATGTACCAGAACCTGAAAATGCATGCATTCACAGAAAATGGTGACTTCGTGTATCAGAAGCATCACAGATAGCATCCCTGTACTCAGTTCATCTGAAAAGGCCTTGCATGAACATTAGCAAAGAAAAAATAAGCAAATCCTCCCCTTAACTGTGTTAAATATATATTTTAAATGCTATTCCTGTAGCAGAGTATACTGAAAGCTTTCCCACCAGTCTCCAGACTTAAATTTCTGATCACCTCTGGTTGCCGTATTTGTGGGACCATGTTGGCAACCACAGCTGTCGGTGATGTTCTTCTTACCAGTAAGAAGAACATCATTTATTTTGGTTTTTTTTTAATTATCCTGCTTTTTTAAAACTTAAACTTTCTAAAGGAGGGATGACACAGAAAATAATTTTAAAGAAAATTCTCATGCCGTTAAAAATACAAGTTGGTATAATTTGTGGTTCTGGATAATACAAAATAACATTTCTTCCTCCTTCCCCTTCATGATAGAATTAAGGGAACACTTTGTCACAGACAACAAGGTAACTAATGTTTTCAGACTCCTGCCTGTCCTCCTTTCTCTTGATTTTCCCATTTATTCAGATCTTGTAAATCAGGAGAGGGAAGAGATCCATTACAGAGCTTTCCATCTGCCTTTGAACGTACATGGGGGGATTGTTAGTTTATAATCCCTCAAACTTGGCTAATGTAGCATGATTACTAAGTATGTAAACTCTGGGCCAAAAATGTGCCCAGTTCTGCTCTCACCTCTGTAAGTAGTTTCAGCAGGTAGCCACCATTTCTCAGCCTCAGCTTCCAAAAATGCAATATGGGATAACACTTAAGGTTGCCAGCCTCCAGGTGGGGCCTGGCGATTTCCCAGAATTAGAACTGATCTCTAGGTGATAGAGATGTGTTCTCCTGGAGAAAATGGCAGCTCTGGGTAGTGGACTGTATGAAATACCCCACTGAGGTCTTGCCCCTCATTAAAGCTCCCCCTTTCCAGGCTCCAGGCATTTTCCAACCTAGAATAGGACAGGTAGGTAGAAATCTGGACTCTCCCACTGTAGGTGGAGATGATATTTTATTTGTAAATAGAAAACTAGGCCTGCAGAGGAGCTAGTAGTTTTCTCCTTGATGGTGCCAAGTTGTTGTTAGTTCTATATGTTGTTGAAGGCTTTCGCAGCCAGAGTTTGTTAGTTGCTGTAGATTTTCTAGGTTGTGTGGCCGTGGTCTTGGCACTGTAGGGCCTGACGTTTCGCCAGTAGCTGCGACTGGCATCCTCAGAGGTATAACACAGAAAGACGTAATACTCTTTGTGTCAAGGTGAGAAGAAAAATGCTATCCTATACCTGTTGTTGATTTTATTTTTCCTTGTTTGCTTGCAACTGGCATCCTATACCTGTATCCTAAATAGGTAAGGCTAGTCTACTGCCTCGGTGAGGGCAGAAAGGTGGGAAATGAATGTTGTTCAATAAATACTCTACCACCTCTTTCTGTTGCGTGCGTATGCTAGGCCTTAAACAATATACCTAAGTATTTACGTGAGGAACCTTGTTCACTGTAAGCTTTTTATATGGAAAGAGGGTCAGTTATAGGATTGCCATCCCCCAGGTAGGGCCTGGAAATCTCCCAGAGTTGCAGCTGATCTCCAGATAACAGCGATCAGTTCGCCTGGAGAAAATGGCTGCTTTGGAGGGTGGCCACTATGGCATCATACCCGACTGAAGTCCCTCCCTTCCCTAAACCCCACTCCCCCTAGGCTCCTCCCCAAATCTCCAGAGATGTCCAAACCCTGAGTTGGCAGGCCTATTCAGCTGTATGGCACTTTTAAGGACACAGTTGCCTACAAGTTATTCTGAGATGGTTTTGTCACGACTCCTGGAAGGAAAAGGCAACCCACTCACACACTTCTCTTTTTTTACTAATAGCAAAAAAAACCCACTGTACAGGATGGCACTCTTTGCTCTAGCCGCTAGGGAAATCAGAGCAAATGCGATTTCTAAGGAAGTCGACAAATGAAAATGATATGTAATTTTTGTGTCTGAATGAGAATTTTTAGAGGCGGATGTTTCTATCAGAAATTTTAAAATTCTAGGGCTGTAAATATGTTTTAACTTGTAAAGGCCAGTGGCCGTACACAATAAACTTTATTACCTGACTGTAAACTGTTTCGTAAAGACCCCCTTTTTAAAACGACGTCTCCCATTCTCCACAGATGAAGGCCCCCCCAAACCGAAGTAGCCGAAACAGCGAAGACGACAGCCTCCGAGAGGCCACGAGTTCCCAGCGAAGCAGCTCCCGGGATTGCCTCAGCGATGTGAGTACCGTCGAGAAGCCGGTGCATTCGCGGCAATTTCATAAATCTCGCTGAACAAATGTTGGCATCCAGAGGTCACTGTGTAATAACTTTTTTTTTCTCCCCGTGTCATGATTGAGTGTTATGGCATAAGTGGCAGAGCTCCCTCGCAAACACTATAATCACAGCGCAAATAATATGATAAGTGAAAGATCAGAGACGGAGAAAACAAAATGGAATTGTTATTCCTGAGGGGGAAGATGGCTCAAGATGGTTTCTTTGAAGAGAAAAGTTGTGAGGGGTATATATGTGTGTGTGTGTGGGGGGGGGTTAACGCTTTTTGTGCCGCCATTAAAAAAAAATAGCCACTGTGTCATTAATACCAGATTGCGCGGATATGGTCACCTTTTTGAACGGCCCCTTCTCTGAGGGGGAACTGGGTGACAGGAGGGAAGCAAGAGGAGAATGCCTTTCTCCGAGGAAAGCCAAGTGCTGATTTTGAGTGAAATGTTATGATAAAACAAAAAGCAAGCGGTGGCGTAGTGTGTAAACACACAAATGGGCTCCTTTCTTTCTTTTTTTCCCCCCTTGGATCGCCAAGAAATCAATGGAAGTGCTGAGATAATTTTATGTGAAGGCTTTTTTGTGTTAGCAATTAGCATTTCGCCTTCATTAAAACATGATTTTTTGCTAATTAGGACCTTTCCCGTTAGGAGAGATTTAAATGACGAACAATAATCAAACGCTGGCACAAGGCATGTCTGAAATATTAAATTTAACATTTCAATGGCGAGCCACAGTTACGTCCCGGAGAGAGTGGGTTTTCATGTTGAGTTCTATTAATGTGAAATATGCTTCATAACTAAAACCTGTCACAGGGAAAGCAGCTCACACCAGCCAAATTCAATTGGACAGTTAATTTAGCTTTAAAATTGAAAACACTACCTCTGCTTCAGGATGCAAAAAAAAATGTGTGTGTGTGTGGGGGGGGAGCCTTTGATAAGCATAATGTATTTGCTATTAAGGCTTTCAGTGTTCATTCTCCCAAAGAAGGAGAAGGAGGTGAGGGGAAGGAGGGAGAGGAGGAGGGGAGGAAATAGCTCCCACAAATGTGTTTAAAAGCTGAAAGTATTTATTAAAAATGTCAGCAGAAAAGTGCTTTTGGCAGATTAAAGCGGGATTCAGCTTGACAGCTCTGACAGGGAAATGTGACTGTGGTGTGTGTGTGTGTGTGTGTGTGTGTGTGTCGTGGGGTGGAGTGGGGGTGAATTTGCTCTACATGTTTTGAGTGTGACTGGGGCTTCTATAAACAGCCTGTGTGGTTGGAAGAAATGGGGTGGGGGAACCAGCCCTGTGGCTATGATCTGCTTCCAGGATTTTTTCCCCCCTTTTAAAGTCAGTGCACCAGAGAGTCGACCAGAGAATGGGAAGACGAAGCCCTTTGGGGGTAGATGTATCTTGGCTGCTGTTGCTTTGTGATCACATGCTTTTTAAAAAGAATCCTAGACATTCCTATTCTCGTGCATACCGATCAGAACACACTTTTCACTTCCTTTCTCTTTTTTTTAATCGCATCACTTCCTTTCTCTTAGTCCATCTTGCTCCCTCTTGCTCAGTGTTGTCCAGTCTGGCAGTGGCCTCTCCCAACACTGGCTGTCTGAGCTCCATTTCAACTGCAGAGGCCAAATGCTGAACCTGGGACCTTCTGCATGTCATTTCATGATCTCTACCACAAAGCCATAATTCTAAAGTTTGGGGAAGATCAAAGCTGCCTTCCACTGGTTCCAACCTTCAGTGTGTCTAGTGTTACATTCTGTACTCTGAATGGCAGTGGCCCTCCAGGGTCTCAAGCAGTCAAAGGTCTTTCTCTCCGTACTTGCTACCTGAAACCCTTCCAGCTGGAGATGCCAAAACTGGGACCTTCTCCACAGATGAAACACGTATTCCGTCATTGTACTACAACCCCTCCTTGGTAGCCTGAGTATAGATGGTAAGGGAGGAGGACTTTTTTGGCTAACTAATGGCCACCTGGTATTTTTGGCCACTGTGTGACAGAGTGTTGGACTAGATGGGCCATTGGCCTGATTCAACATTGGCTTCTCTTATGTTCTTAACTCAGTTCCCATATTGCCACAATGGCATAACCAACAACAAATAATCCCATAGCTCAGTGTTTCCCAGTCTGTGGGTCAGGATCCAGATGCAGGTTGTGAGGCCTCTAAAAGTGGGTCACAGGCCAGCCCTCCCTAATGCTTCCCCCCCTCACCCTTTCCAATGCTCTCTTTTGTATTTTGGAAACCAAGATCTGACCCTGGAAACAGTATCTTCCATGTCATGCAGTAGCTGGTGTTTTTTCTCCCTTCACTACATATACATGTGAAACACGTCCTGATTGTTTCTAGAGTGAGTTTCTTAGAATCTTGGTGGGGAATTAGAGAGGGGAATGGAGAAGGAGAGGGTGGTCAAAGGCTGGAATGTAACCTCCATATGCAAAGGACGTGTATGTTGAAATGCCACTCATTTGGGGTTCATAGAGAAGGCAGCTGTGCCCTGTGTGTAAGGTTTCTCAAACACATCTGGTTAGCCACTGTAGAAAATGGAATCCTAAACTAGGTGGGTCCCAAGGTCATAGTTTGCCTAGGGCAGCAGAAAAAACCGTTTGGACTAGCCTTGGATGGGTCACCATACCATGTAAATTTGGGCTTGCGGGTTGCTTTACCAAAAAGGTTGGGAACCACTGCCATAGCTGACTAGCTTTTATTGTAGGAAGCATGGGGTTTTTGTAAACAAAGGGAGGTCTTAGCTCAGGGTCAGAACATGCGATTCACGTGTAGAAGGCCCCAGGCCCTGCTGCCTCCAGGTAAAATGATCCCGGGTAGCTGTTCTGGGAAGGACCTTGCCTTGGAGAGCTGATAGCAGTCAGAATAGACAAGCACTCAAGATGGAGCAGTGGCCTAACTCGGTCATGCTGAGCTGCCTCATTTGTTCTGATGCTTCTTATTCGAGGATGCTTTTACTCCATTTTGGACCTGGAGCACAGTATGGGTCACACAAAAGAGGAGCAAGTCATTGCATACGCAGTGAACACTGATAAATATTGTGTTTTCCAACACAGATTAACATCCTTAGTTATTTATGTAGGATATTTCTGTGCTTCCTCTTCACAGCCCTGCTTGAGGTGGTTTACAATTAAAACAACATCACAGTATAAAAACCAAGCCATTAAAAAACTACCCATTGGACCTAACACCATAAGAATTATCCAAAAAACAAGAAGCAGTTAATTTAAAAAGCTTGTAAGATAAAACCACTAAGTCTGGATAAAATGTTATGTTTTTTGACCTGGTGCCTAAAAGAAAGTAAAGTAGGTACCAGGTGAGTCTCAAGGGGGGAGGGCATTCTAGAGGCGAGGTGCCACCACAGAAAATGCCTTGTCTCTAGTCGCCACCTGTCTCACCCCTGAGGGCGGGAGTACAGTGAGCAGAGCCTGTGAGGTGGATCTTTTAAGTGGCAGCCTTACTGGGAAAAGTGAGTTTGAATGGTGTGTCTTTTCCTGCCTCCGGTGTACAACACTGAGGAAAATCAGTGTTCACAGTCTCATGCCCACATTAGGCTTAGTGCACAAAGGGTGGGCAGAGTCGCTTTCTTTTTACATGCATTCTCATGTTGTATGCACACAAGACGCACACAAATCCTGTTTTTTCAGCATGTGTTCCTTATTTTCTGTGTCCATATTGGCTTGGATCTGGCATTGCACAAGCAGAAACATAAATGGACTTCGTGCAGTTTCGCTTGCTTAAGATCTTATACGGACATGTCCCTCCTTATACATTATAATGCCCAGCAATTGAGTTGCACAAGATCTTGGGTGCTAGTGGTGCTAGTACATTGTGTCACAAGAGCTCTAGCATAAACAGAAATGTTGTGCTGGGTCCAACCCATTGTGTAGAACATGCTTTTTCCAGCAAGAAGAATAGAATATGTGCAGCAACCCTCTCTAACTTACAGGTTGAAGTTAGTGAGTTGGATCCAAAAAACCTTTTCTGATGGTGAAAAAGGAAAGAAGGTCCCCTTGGACCATAAATAAAAGCTGTCCTGGGGATCGTGGGACCTGCAGGTACAAAAACCGTGTAGAACCTGGGCTGTATAAAAGAGAGGAATTGGGTGAGATTGAGTGGAACAGCTGGCTGGATCTACCCCAATGCCTGTTGTACAAATTTCAGGAATTTAGTCAAAGAATTTCAGATATATTGTTGGGCGGGGGGATTAATTTTAAATTATGTAGGTTAGGCCCAACATTATGAGAAGATCATAGTAGTTAAAGTATTGGATTAGAGTCTGGGAAAACCAGGTTAGAATTCCCCCCCACACACACAGAAGCCTGCTCGGTGACCTTGGGCCAATCACACACTCCCAGCCTAACCCACCTGTCAGTGTTGTTGTGAAGGTAACATGGAAGGAGAGGAGAAGGATATAAGCCGCTTTGGGTCTTCCCTGGGGAGAAGGGAGAGGTATAAATGAAGCAAATGAGTAAATAAATTGGTTACAACAGCAGTTTGCTGAAGTTATACTTAGGATGAGAAGCTCTGCATCGATGTCTGAATGCTGGGCTGCTTTTAAAAAACATGCGGGAAGCAGTTGATGTGGACATTCCGCTTATCTTTTACCTGCAGCGTCCAAGCAAGATGCCTTTTTAAAAATGCATTACAAAGCTTGTACCCCCTGATACATGCCTGTCTAGCTATAGTATAAAGCAACAGCCACTTCTCCAAAATAAGATTCTCCCCGCCCCTTCTCTCTTACCCCGTTAGGCTCTGGGTATTAAGAGAGAATTAAGAAGCAAACCGCTCCCTTGCCTATCTGATCCTTGTGATCAAAATGAAACCAGGGGAGGTTTGGGGGCTGGTCCCGGGAGGGAAAGAGGGTGTTCTGTTTTGCCTTCCCCTCCGCCCCCCATCACCACTCCTTGTTCCATAATTGTCCTAATCTTTTCTGATGTCCTGCACAGTGTAAAAAATCCACACAGAGCCTTATATAATGGCTTTTTAAAAAAGGGTTTATCTTTTTCTTGACCCATCAGCTTAAGAACTGCCTGCGTTTTTTAATGGATTTTCTCCGTCACTAAATTGAATGGATCGTTCCTCATTATCATTTAAATAGGACCCTCATTCCCCACAAACACTGAACATTTGAATGTGGTGGTAGAGCTCTGTTAATTTGAAATGTATGGAAGCTGGGGGAGGGGTGCAGGGTGGGGGGAGGGGGGAGAAGCAGGAGGGGAAGGCAGCCGGGTGGAGTGCGGAATTGCTGGATGTAATTGTCATGGATTCTCAATTTTGTCGCCCCCAAGATGGGAAAATAGACTAATAATTGTCTCCCGGCTCGGCTAGAATAGTTGCCCTAGTTAGCTGAAGCTAACACTCTAATTGTCATGGGGGCATCTAGATGAATGAGGATGTATGCAGGGCACAGCAAGGGCTAAATTGAGTGATATACTAAGGCAAAGAGCAAATTGGCAATTATGGGCCCAGCCGAAAAGGTTGGCAGGTGTGTTGCGTTCTCCTGAGCCCTGAGGGGGAAATTGGAAATATAAAATATCAACCATAAATACCAGCTGATTAGGAAATATGTTGCAAGAGGTGCTGGCCACTTCTGAGATTTTTTTTAAAAATGTGTTTTTTCCAAGCCGTGGGGGGGAGAGGGGGTTGATTTAATGTCCAAAGAAATAATTACGTCAGCCTGTAGCGAGTCAATTTTGGGGCCTTTTCTCTCGCTCATTCCAGCTCTCTTCCTGCTGGTCAGAAAAAAAGTGGCTTTTAAAATGTTACAGGGGAGGGGGAGAAGGGGGGGAAGCCTTATCTGGAGGGGGCAGAAAGTGCAAAGGACAAAGGCCATTCGAGACAAACATTAATGGATTAGCGTTCAGCTCATTTTATGGCATAGATGAAAATCCTCTTTGGCAATGCCTGGATACAGGAGGGGTCTCCTTAAGTTACTCATGAGAAGACCACGCATATAACAGCTGCTTTATCAGACGTCTTGCTGTCCTTTTCTCATTATCCTGCCCTTGATATTCTATTGCTCCCTGCTGGAGCATGTCAAAGGAAGATGTTGTGAATGTAGCAGGATCTACATATTTTGGAAAGGAGACAACCACTTCTGGTGCCCGGGCTGTACCACTTCGCAGTGCAAGGACTGGGGACTTAAGGTCGCAAGCTTTGGCGTGGGGAGTCCCTGAAGGTTTGGGGGCAGTGCCTAGAGAAGGGAGGGATGGGCCATAGAGTCAGTCCTCTGAAGCTGCCCTTTCCTCCAGGGGAGCTGCTCGATTGTCTGGAGAACCACTGCAATTCCAGGTCAGCTCCAGCTGGAAGTAGGCAGCTCTGACTGGGGTCACATGATGGAATATGTCCCCAGTGTCCAAACTCCCTGCCTATGGAAATCTAATGTTTCAGGGAGAAATGTTGTAGCTTAGCTCCTTTCTCAAATGTTCTCCATAAGAAGCAACCAAAATCTAATGGGTAGACTATGAATCCATTAAATCTGGCATCTTGTTTCCAAAAGAGACCCACCATATTCACCCAAGAATCCTATCGGGAGGGCATGAGAGCAACAAACATCTCTTGTTCATTCATTCATTCATTCATTCATTCATTCTCTCTCTCTCTCTCTCTCTCTCTCTCTCTCTCTCTCTCTCTCTCTCTCACACACACACACACACACACACACACACACACACACACACACACACACACTGATGTTCAGAAGAACATTCTTTCTGAACACGGGTTCCATTTAGCTATCATGGCCAACTGCTGTCGGTATCCTATCCTGCGTATTTTTTTTTTTTGGTAGGGATTGGAGCAGGGGGGATGTGGGGCTCCACACTCTAGAACAGTAAATCATGAGAAGACTGCCCAGTATTCTTTTTCTAGTATGTAGGGTTACCAGCTCTGGGTTGGGAAATACCCAGAGCAGGGGTGTCAAACATAAGGCCCGGGGACTGGAATTGGCCCATCCAAGGCTCTTATGTGGCCCGCAAGCGACTAGCGCAAGGGAGGGAACAGGAGACTGGCTCAGGGGAAAGTGGGCAGAGCCACTCTAATTGTGGCTTCAGCAGACAAGCGGAGTGGGAGCATCTGCTCAGTGCAGCACTGCTGGCTCTCCAGTCTGCCCATGTGCGTTTCCTTTGCACACATCCCTCCCAGCCCGTGGGGCCCTGCAGTGAGGATACACCAGTTCAGAGTTTACCAGTTGCTGTCCTTTATATATTTTCTATCTCTGGTACCTGGCATTATGTTTTATGGCACACATGGCCCAGCCCAACAAAGTGACATTTATGTCAGATCTGGCCCTTGTAACAAATGAGTTTGACACCTCTGACCTAGAGAGTTTGGGGATGGAGCTTGGGGAGAGCAGGGTTTGGGAAGGGGAAGGATTTCAGCAGGATATAATGCCATAGAGTCCACCCTCCAAAGTAGCCATTTTCTCCAAGTATGCCATTTGCAACATTTATATACTGCCTTTCTACCCAGTCCAGACTATCAAGGTGGCTAACAATTAAAACAAGCATAATAAAAATACATCATAAAACCACTTAAAACCCAGAGCTGAAATTACACGCACAGAACACAAGACAGCAAATTAAAGCATAAGACAGGAAGGAGGGGTCTCTGAGGGAATGCCGGACAAAAACAACAAAGTCTTCACTCACTTGTGGAAGGCAGTGTTGGAAGGGAATAACTAAGTGTCCTGGGGAGAATATCCCATAAATCTGGCAGTCTTGGCTTGGGGCATCCAAAGCAGAACCTCAGAAGATAATCATAGTGTAGGGCTGCCAGCACTGCCTTGGCAAATGCTGAGAGATTTTGAGGGTGGTGTCTAGAGAGGGATTTTGGCAGGATATGATGTCACTTCTGGCTGATGCTCTAGGAATTTCCCTTAATCTCTATAGCAATTTGTCCTAATCTCTAGAGTGTCACTATGAAGGCCATTTTCCAGCCATTTTTTCTTCTGCTCCTCAATTTCTCCAGGGTGGAGGATTGGGGCTGAAGTCAGGGGTTTACCTGCCATGGGTAGGCAAACGGTGAACCTACCATAGCAGGTGGGTAGGTTCATATAGAGGTAAGCAGTTCTTATGACATGTTGGTCCAAAACCACATAGGGCTTTAAATGGTTAATACCAGCACCTTGAATTGGGCTTGGAAACAAACTGGAAGCCAGTGTTGAGGGACCAAAATTGGAGTGATATGGTCTCTACAAATACATGATATGCTTGTATGAAGGTGTTCAGTATCTTATTCTGGTTGCTGTCTTGATTCAAAGTTTATTGAAGAAATGTCCATGCCTG
Organism: Gekko gecko; assembly: GCA_029375565.1. NCBI lineage: Eukaryota > Metazoa > Chordata > Lepidosauria > Squamata > Gekkonidae > Gekko > Gekko gecko. Next base: position 64,231,765 of record JAPDNY010000012.1, on the reverse strand, counting down.
ATTGATTCACCTCTCTAGCTTCTCCCTTTGTGCTAAAGCCTCGCCTTTCAGTGGCTATGATAGAAATGAAGTTATGCAGACTGCTTTTCTCTTGGCCAGTCTAACCCCCTTTATGTCACATGCACACCATCCAAATGAGGCTCACCTAACTTTTGTGGTATACTGCTCTCTGGACAAGAGTGGGCAAGAGACTTCCGAGATGGCAGTTCAGGTGGGCTGATCATGTACCAAAGGAGCTAGAGACTGGAGGCAAAATGGTTATATAAACATTTACCACCCCACTGAAAAAAAAATTCAGCTGGAAAAGAGTTCTGGAAAATTCAAACATTGCAGTCTTTTTGTTGATCCTAAGGGGTAGGAAGGTATTATATGGCTTTAGCTTCTGGATTTGACACTTCTGGTGATGTCAACCACAGCAGTAATGTCGAGTGAAGGTTTAAAAGAGCTGAAAGATCGCAAAGGCAAACATGACATTGCTGGAACTCAGTAGGGTGCCATTCATATCAATGAGTTATCATATGGTGCTGCCTTCATGCTGGCACAGGTGGCTAAAAGCCAAACAAAAACATTTGTGCACCTGAGGTGGACAATCCCAGTGGAATAAATAACAATGATTGAGCCAATGATGGGTGCACCTGGACTGGCCTCCCCTCATCTTCCCTTTCTGTTAGGCACCTGCCCTGTCTTTAACACCAGCGTTAACATCAGCTTACTGTCCACAGACAGACATGAGCAATAGTTGCCCTGAATAAGAAGTTCCATCTTGTGCTCCATATGCCATCTGTTTGATGTCAGCTAATGTAACAGAAATTAGTTTTAATGGTCAATTTATAATTATTGTTTTATCATTGCTGTTGCCCGCCCTGAGCTCTGCTGTGCATGGGAGGGTGGGATAGAAATCCAATAAAGCAAAAATAAATACATGAATTTGTTTCCTTTTAATAATACCCATAATTTGCTCCCTAATACAGTGTGTGTGTGTGTGGGGGGGAAGAGCTGGTGTCCTCTGTGCCAGAACATCACTTCCAGGTACTAACTGGCAGTGACAGTGGGCCGCTCTAGGAATCTCTAGAAACTCTATGGCTTTACCTGGAAGTCAATCTCTAATATCACATCTCCCCCACCATGTCCCTGTCCCCCAACTCTATTTACAATCTCCATTCCTCAGCTCCCCCCCCCCCCCGTGTGCAGATTCTTCTCTCTGTCTCACGTTTCTTGCAGTTGTCTTGGTTTTGATCATTTTATTCCCAGCATCTCAGGTAAAAAAGCCTCTGAGATGTTTTTTTAAAAACTTTCCTACTCTATCTCTACCTTCCTCCGTGGGTAACATTTGTAAGAAACAACATTCTCTGTTCCTAGCCGGTATTGCGCCTTTTGGTAGGTGGATGTTGGTTGGGTTTTTTTACATTGTTCTTAATACATTTATTGACTCTCTTACTTATTAACCACCACAGGAATTGTGTGACTGAGAGGCAAGGTACGGATTTCATAAATTGATTAAAAAAAAAAGAAAAAAGGAAGGGTTTAGAAGGAGATATTTATTCGCCTCGGAGACTGTAGTTCAGACCTGAGTGAGGAGCAGGAGAAGTGGTGAGAAAGATGTTCAAAGTGAGGCTGTGCGGCAGAAGTGGGTTGTGAGGTGAGACAGGAAAGAAGATTAAGATAAGGATCCCTTCCCACATTACCTTATTCGGTGTAACCTAACATGTTTCTGTGAGATGTTGTTTGTTCTTAAAAGTGTAAAAGCATGAATGTGGCAAAATGCATTTGCAGACTAACTTTATCATAGAGGTACATTCATTTGGAGCTGTGATTGGCTGAATGCATATGATGACATGAGGCTCCCTTGTACTTCTCCATATATCATTGGTCCATCTAGCTTAGTACTGTGTACTCTGGCTGGCAGTGACATTCCAAGATCCCAGGCAGAGTAAGGTCCTTCCCGAAACTTGCTAGTAAAAAGTAACTGTAGATTAGAGGCACTGAACCTGGTCCCTGCTGCATACAAAGCAGATGCTCTGCTCCTGGATAACAGCTCCTCCCCAAGGTCCTTAGGGCTTAAGGTTGGCAGTTCTCGGTTGGGAAATACCTGGAGATTTCAGGACTGGAGCCTGAGGAGGGTGGGGTTTGGGGGAAGAGATTTCAGTGCCATAGAGTCTACCTTCCAAAGCAGCCATTTTATCCAGGTAAACTGATCTCTGTTGCCTGGAGGTCAGTTGGAACAGGGGGAGAACTCAGTCACATCCTGGAGTTTGGCAGCTCTACTGGGGCTGCAGCTCTCTGTTGGATACACTCAAGGTGTGCTGCTGATGTATATTTGAAATGGCCTGGAGTCCAAAAGGCTTTACAGCCATAAGAGGCAGACAGAGCTGGCAAAATTGACTGATGGAAAGGAGACCTTTAGGATTAAGCTGTTTCAGTGTTGCTTCTTAATCCCTACAAGCCTTGACTAGATGTCATCGTGCTTGGAGGGTAGAGATGGAAGATAAATATGTTTTGAAAAGAACATTTCACACTGACATTAACTTGATGCTGAATGACGGGGTAGTCAGCAACTCAGTTTACTTAAGGGTATATCCACATGGGAGTCTGGTTGCTCCCAGTTTGGGCTTTCGGTGTGTGTGTGTTCAGAAATACAGGAAGCAGGAATTCTTTCTCTACCATGGCCCTAAGTCCACCACATTGTACAGAGTTTTGTGTTTGTCTGTCCCATGTAGAATGTGCCTCCCAAGGCATCTCCACAAATCGTCTCTGACCATTCAAAATAATTTAAAAGAGGATTCTTTGCAAGGTAGCTTTCCAGTTATCCATTTGGAAGCAACCCATGCTTCTTAGCACATATTGAGGGTTGGGGAGGCATAGGGCAAGCAGTTTACATTTAAAAAATCCGCAGGTAGTCCTGACTTGGATAGCCCAGGCAAGCCCGATCTTGGAAGCTAAGGAGGATGGCCTCTGGCAAGTACTTGGATGGGAGACCTCCTTGGAACACCAGAAGCAGCAGGTGGGGGTAGGCTTTATTCAGCCACCTCTCTGAATATCCTCCAGGACTCCAGTAGGGGTCAGTCACCAGAGGTCGCCATGACTTCCAGGTGCATGCACACTCACATGCACATATAAAAAAAATACAAAACATACAAAAAAAATCCACAAGCACTATCTGTCTTACAAGAAACTTTCTGCTGGGAACACATGTGTTCCTGCTATCTTTACGCCCAGAAATTATTCAAGCAAGCACCCGAAAGGCAGAATTACATGTTACAGGAAACAAGTCTGCCAACTGCCACAGAAAATGGTAGCCCTGTTTCCAATTGTAAACTCCTTGTCATATGTGATACAACTAACCTCCTGCCCCTCTAATTGTCTGCCAGTCATGGGGGATGGAAAAACTCATCTTCATGACATCATGACACTGGGGAAGTGCTACTGCACATTACAAATGCAGAGAATGTGACACGAGCCTGCCATTTTTGATGGCAGACCTGTGTTTCTTAAAGCTTGCAATTTCCCTCTAAAGAGATGGCCCTAAAGAATTCACAGTTGATGAGAATGGATAAAAGGGCAGAAGTAATTTTCCCAAAGCTTCACAAGAGATCAATGGCACCGATGGAACCTGAACAGATGTATGAAGGTTTCCTCTGTCCGCTCCACTTTTTACCCACCGGATCTCATTGCCTTCCTGCTTTTCTTTTTGCTTTCTCTCTGATGGCAGCGTGCAAAAACACACATTGCATCTTATTTCAAACGAAATAACTTGTGATAGTAGCTCATAAAACATCAGCTTTGAAACCCCTGCAGTCCAAGTTGAGCTCTGCCAGCATGTTTTTCCCCCTCCAAATTACAAGCAGAGAGAGGTTCTTTTAGGAATTGAGGAGAGATTAAAAAAAAAACCCAACAAAATTACAGACTGAAGGGATATCTCAAGGGCCTTAGTAATGGGATAATGAAGCCTTTTAACTTTTACGTCAGTGGTTCAAATTCAGCCCAGGTTGGTAAAATTACCAAAAGGCATCTAATGGCCTGTCTGAATACCTACATGAAAAGAATTGTTGGTTCCTTTATGGAGAGATGTCTGTAGTACTGAAGGCGCCAGCCCATCACAGTCTGCGGTAATTGGTACCTTCCCTAGCAGGGAAGCCAAGAACCCTTTTGGTAATAGAGGCTGAAGCGGTGCTTTACCCCTTAACTGTTTACTTTCCAAATCCTGGCAGATGCAAGTCAATTCTGGGGTTTAAGGCTTTAGGACTATGGCTTATGGGGAAGATACAAATTCCAGTTAGCCCAGTGACCCTCATTTGAGCACCAAGGCTGACTGGAATTTGCTAAAAATCAGAGTGTACTGCCTTGACCTGGATATCTCAGGATTGCCTGATATCATCAGATCTCAGAAGCTAAGCAGGCTCAGCCCTGGTCAGTATTTGGGCAGAAAACCACCAAGGAAGTCCAGGGTTGCGATGCAGAGGCAGACAGTGGCAAACCACCTCTGAAAATCTCTTGCCTTGAAAACCCTATGGCATCTCCATAAGTCAGATGTGACTTGTCAGATAAAATGGAGAAAGTGTGAGAGTGCGCGCACAATCTTCCTTACACGTTGGGAAGGGAAGAGTGGGAGACTCCGTAAGCCCTTTGCCAAACCATGATTGTGCCAGTTAACAAACAAGCCACTGTTTGTCATTGCAAACAAATCTAAATGTGTGGTATCACAATAGGGCCAGTGAGATCTAGGAATCCCATTTGTGTGGGAGGCAGGTGGTGGTGGTGGTTTAATAGTGCACAAAAATGACTCTCTTCAAACTCAGTCTTTGGCCATTAACCATTCTCAAACAGTGTAGGTATTGCCAGTAGCGATAAAATAGCTGCTGTGGTTTAGAAAGGAATTTGACCAAAAGAGGTAAATGTAAGGCTAGTGTCAGTTATGCACTCTGAGGGCATGCCTAAGTGTTGTCATTTTACCCCTTGAAAGGAATTGTGCTTTTTGACCAGTGCATATAAGTCTCAATGCATCCATTTGTGAAACAGCCTGCTTTTCATGTATTCTAGTTACATGCTCCTCAGTAATGTTTGTAAGGAGGGGAGGGGGCTGTGGCTCAGCAGCAGAACGTCTGCTTTGCATGCAGAAGGTCCCAGGCTCAATCCCTGGCATCTCCGGTTATAAAAGGATCAGGTAGTAGGTGATGAGAAAGATCTCTGTTTGAGACCCTGGAGAAATCCTGCCAGTCAGATTTAGGCAGTACCGATCTGGGTGGATTTTCTGACTGGGTATAAGGCAGCTTCATGTGGTCAGTCTAAAGAGGAACTATGAGAGGGGCTTGTACCTCAGTACTAAAGCACCTACTTGCACACAGAAAGTCCCAGGTTCAGTCATTGGCATCTCTGGTGAAAGGGCCTGTCATGATCTGTGTAGGCCTGGGAGACAAGCCTAGAGGTCTAGGCCTCTAGAAACCAGTGTGGGACTGGAAAGTAGACAGCCAACAATCCCCACAAGGCTTAGCAACATTTGTAGCCAATCAGTGTACAAGGATTGTGTGAAGAGACTGTTGCATACCTTGTGGGCTGTGGGAAAATGGTTTTCTTTCCTCTCGCGGAGCTAAACTGAAGGGGACTGTGATATAAACTCTGTGTGTTGTGAGGAAGCTGGGTTCTTTTGCTCTTCTGCGGTCTTGTCTCACAGAGGGGACAGTCTGGTCTGAGGAAGAAAGTTCCCTCACTTGGGACAGAGTGAATATAGGGACAGGCCTGGTAAGAAGGCTGTAGGCCTTAAGTGATAACTAATTAAGTGAACTAGGTAGTCGCATTAGATTCGCTTATTTTGCCTTTAAACACTGATATATTTTAAAGCACTTTGTCTGGTTTTCAATGCCCCATTACTGTGTTAATAAACCATTTGTTTAATTGTTCTCTGCTTGGTCATCACGCCTATGTTCTTGGCTTAAAAGGGGCATTTTGGTTGTGCTTGGGAGGGTCCTCCGGGCCTTCTCAAGGGATCTGAAGTCCATAGTGGTGGTGGCGGAAGGTGGCGACCCGCTGGGGTCATGACAGGGCCTCAGGTAGCAGTGTCAGGAAAGACCTTCCTTTGCCTGAAGAACTGCTGCCAGGCAGAGGAGACAGCACTGAGTTAATGACTAGACTCATTGGATGACTGATTCATAGGTTCATACAATGGTTAGAACATACTTGAAAGAAGGGCTATGAAGCTCAGTAGAAGAGCTTTGAGTGTGTCGAGCATCTCTGGTGATAGGCACTCCATTAGCAGGAACTGGGAAAGACCTTTCTCTGCCAGAGACCTCAGAGACCTGCTGCCAGCCAGAGCAGACAATACTGAGCTAGATAGACCAATGTTCTGACATCCAGCCTTATGTCTTGGCTGAAAATTCCTCAATTTACCAAAGCACTGAAGTGCTAGCATGGGAAGAAACATTATCTTTGAGTATTTGGGGGTCTTTTCCAGTGTTGTGGACCCAGATAATAGATAACCATAGGGAAGGCGGTAGTAAAGCGTTAAGAACCTGTACTTTGCATGCAGATGGCCCCAGGTTCAATCCCCAGCATCTCCAGTTAGGGTAGGAGGTGATATAAAAAATCTCATCCTGAGACCCTGGAGTGCTGCTGCCAGTCTGAACAGACAGCACTGACCTTGATGGACCAATGGTCTGATTCAGTATAAGGCAACTCCATGTGTTCATAGATTCAGGTGGGTAGCCATGTTGGTCCACAACAGCAGAACAAAGTTTGAGTCCAGCAGCGCCTTTAAGACCAACAAAGTTTTATTCTGAATGTAAGCTTTCATGTGAAGAAGTGTGCATGCGCAGGAAAGCTTATACCCAGAATAAAACTTTCTTGGTCTTAAAGGCGCTGCTGGACTCAAACTTTGTTCAAGTGCTCATGTTTTACTTTACCGCATCAGTAAAAATAGTGGTAGTTTGCTGCAAGCATGGTCTTCTGGAAGTGTATATGTGAACAAAACTACTAGTTTCTCTCACTGCGGTTGAGATTTGTTTGTGACGGAGCCATGTCACACAAATCTTGTCCACGCTAGATGATTCTGGTCAGTGCCCACAAAACCTTCTAATTCTTTCCCAATCAGAGCGTGCTTATGGTTTGGATTGTCCTCCCTGCCAACATTTTCTCTTTTTTTAGCTTCAGTGTAAGTCAAGTATACATTTATTTTCAAAATCCGTCAAGGGCATTGGAAGTGAGAAGATAAATGTGTATCAGCTCTTCTGGAAGGAATGTTTGCTGTCTCAGCCCAACCATTGGAAAGGATCTAAAGAACTAGTTCCCAAGAGCTCACCAATTTTATGTCAACAATAATCCTTTCTGCTCAAAAGAAAAGCATCCAGCGTTCACTTCCAAGAAATTTTAATCTTAAACAGGAAGAATGTATTCATCTTTTACCTCTGGAAATTCCACAGAAAGCCAACATGTGTTACAAAGCATTGTGCCAATTTTCTTGTCTTTTAACGGACATCACGTCTAGCATTCAGTGTAGGAATGGCTAGATTTTTGTCCCCTTTCTGTTCCCCTGCCCCCACCCCATTTTTACCTGACCCTGATAATGTAAACAGACATTGAGTTGACTTAGAGTTGCCAGTTCCAGATTGGGAAATACCTGGAGATTTGGGGGGGTAGAGCCTGAGGAGGGCAAGGTTTGAGGAGGGGGGAATTCAGTGGGGTATAATGCCATAGAGTCCTGGTTAGACAGTGTTACCAATGCAACGAACATGAAATTAAGCGAACTCCGGAGGACGATAAAAGAGAGGAGGGCCTGGCATGATGTGATCCATGGGGCTGCAAAGAGTCTGATTGAACTGTGTAACTGAACAACCACCACCACCACTGCGCAGAGTGGCCATTTTCTCCAGGTGAAATTATCTCTTTCTCCTGGAGATGAGTTGTATTCCCAGGAGATTTCTAGCCATCATCTGGAGGTTATGGTGACAAAAACATACAGGTTATCATGGCCGAATTATTAATACAGTTTCAAACATATATTCTCAGTGTTCAAATATATGGTTCTCACATTTGAAGACTGAGAATATATATTTGAAATTGTATTAGAAATTTGGTCACAATAACCTGTGTGTTTTTGGCACCATAATTGTCTTGTTGTGACCTTTTCTCTTGTGTTTGATCACCTGGAGGCTGGCAACCCTAAATTGAGCTGAGTTTCCTGGAACTTCCTTTTGGGTATACACATACATTTATGAAGCTTTGCTCACTGCTCCATTGGTCCCAGTACTTTCAGCCAGCTTTGGCTGACAAAAGTTTGTGGGGGGTCCAGAACAGGGAAGGAATCAAAGGTATGCCTTCAAACCAAGCAAGGTCGTGTCTAGAGTCTCTATAAGCTCTCTTAAGCCATCTGAATTCCCCCCCCCTTTCCATACACACAGTAACTGTTCCTTACCATTTAGAGCGGGGAAATATCACTGCAACAAAACTTGAGTTTCCTTTCTTGCTGTTGTCTAGTCCTGCGAGTGCCTCTGTGTTCTCACGCGGTGGGAAGTTGTGCTTGCTGGTGCTGTTGTGTCAAAGCTCTACTTTGAAGAAAATGTTCAAGTTTGCACAAAGGCCCACCTGAAAATCGCTGTCCTTATTCATATGCCTCAAGGTTTTGGGTTTTGTGTGTGTTGGAAACAATGCTCCCTCTAAGCTGTGGAGTCTTGTGAGCAAAAATTCAACTTTGTGAGCTACTGGCATTAAAGTTGTGAGCTGCATAAATTAATTTGCTCTGGAGCCAAAGACAAAAATGTGTGAGCCAGAGGCTAAAAAAACTGTGAGCTAACTCACACTAACTCAGCTTAGAGGGAACACTGGTTGGAAACCCACACAGTGGGGGAAATACCTCCTGCCACACTTGAGCCTTTTTTACATTACTTGTGCCACTCTCCTCTGGGTATTGATCTGTGTAAAATGAATGCAGTTTCATTCCACAAAATTGGAGAGCTTTCCAATCTTCTGCCAAGGACCATGAATGGAAGTCAGCAGTTTTCTGGAGATGGCTCCTTGTTTGTGTGATGGGCTAATGCCACACAGAAGGTAAAAATGTTGTAACACAGCAGCATTCTAGCAACACCTGGTGGACAAATGACAGGTGTTTGTGTTACAACGCAGCATACATATTTTTGTTCCTCCCTTCTGCAGACTTGTGGTTTTCCCCCCAATGAATCAAACTATGGGGGGAGTGTTTAAACCAGCCATAGGGAAAACCTAGATGTTCCCTCTCCTTGCGCTGCTGCTCCAGTTCAACTTTTCCTCTTCCTGGTGGCCTCTTTTAAGTAAAAACATCGGGAGATCTGGTTGTGCGTACCATGTAATTTGGCCCTAAAATGCCAGCCCAAAGGGATACCAGTCTGGTATGAGGTTTGAATCAGAAGTTCATCATCCAAGGAGGAGTGAGAGAAAGCTGATATGCAGCACACAAGAGTGTGGGCCTCTGGCAATGTTGCTTCCAGAGCAGGGGTCCCCCACACCATGCCGATAGGTGCCATGGTGCCCGCTGACACCTTGCCTGCCGCCTGCCAAGTGTTTTTAGAAAGTGGGCAGGGCCAGGTGGGTCTTTTGCCCAATGAGGCTTTTGATTGGCCACTGGAGATTTGATTGGCTGTGCAGATTTTTGAAAACATTGCTTTGGCAGCAGCTACCAGCACAGCATGAGGATATTCCCTGTGTGACTGAAGGTAAACTGTGGCTACCATTTTGTGGCTGGGTCCGCCTCCTGCAGCAGCCATAGGAATGCCAGCTTCCAATTGGGATCTGGGGATCCCCTGGAATTATAGCTCATCTCCAGACTACAGAGAGCTGTTCTCTTGGATAAAATGGATGCTTAGGAGGGGGAATTCTGTGGCAACCTACCCCATTGGGATCCCTGTCCTCTCCAGGCTCCATCCCCAAATCTCCAGGAGTTTCCCAACTTAGATCTGGCCACACCCTACCCCTTCATCCCCTGCCTGTGGCCAGAGGGGACCTGGTGGTTTTGTGGTGGCCACTCTGTGGCTGCACCCACCACACTGTGTGAGAATCCCAAAGGGTTCCATAGCCTCAAAAGGTTGGGGACCCCATGGGTACAGGCTTGGCATGGAGCTTCATGACCTTGAAATGTTGAAGGGAAGAATGATCACTGAAGTTACAGATAGACAGCCTGAGCAGAGGTAACAGGATGCTTATTTCATAGCTGATCCAGGTTTCCAAAATCCTCAGTATACTTCTTAGGTCAGAGGAAAGTGTGTGGCATGTCCCCTTCTCCTTCCTTTGGATGTTATGTCTTCATGTACTTGGAGTCCAGCAACTTTGTGGATCAGGAGCATACACTGCCCACAATGCTCCAGTTACACGTGGTCACCATGTTGTCGGAATGGGGCAACATGTGCATTTTGCATGCACTTCAGTACATGTAAACTGGAACTCTGAAAAAATCAAGGGTGGGGTTTTTTTTGTTTTTTTTAGCATGTACTGAAGCTGGAAATACATGCATTTCCCCTGCTCATACTGCATGGCAACGCTGCGTATCAGGTGATGGCATCTTGGTATGTGCAGATGTCGCATCTGAAAAGGGCTCCTGTTTCAGGTGCAGCCTGTCTATTCAACCTGTGTTCCAGGTTGAGTGACAATCAAAAGACCTTAAGGAGCTGCTTGCTTTAGCTGACTCCCTCTTTAATCTCCCTGGCTTGTCCTCATCAACAAGCACTGTCTATCATGTGCAAGGGAGATCGCAGTGCCTCTTCTTTGCACGACAGAACACCATGTCCGTTTCAACAACATGAATATGACAAAATCAATAAACATTTGGATCACTGCCACGTTGTAAAGCGGATACAGAATGGAGGCGATGGGAGTCTTGCATTAACAGTTGATCTGTAAATAGCTGTGGAATGGACTTTGTATGGTTATATCTTGGAGCCGACGGTTTGCTTTAATAGCTTTAAAGAGGTCCAACCAGCAATAAACCATGCTGGCATGGTATTTCTTTTCCCATCAGTTTCCTGTTCACTGCTAATAGTTTTACACCATAAAATGGATAAAAGTCAGGACAAACAAATAAGACTATCTGCTTCAGGGTACAAATCTTTACAAGGGTTAACGCTTTCCAGATATCTCAGTCTGCTAGTCTAGAAGGCAGACAAACCCGTGGGGGATGCTGAAAGTGTGGGCCTGTGAGCACAGATGCAGTTCATCCATGTGCAGAGCTTTGGCATTGTTCTCATGGAACTGCTAAGTCTGTTTCTAGCATGTACCACTTTGAGTTGCAGGTGGAGGTTCACATGAGCCTGCTTTGGCGGGGAGGGCAGGGTAAACATTGGACAAATAAATAAAATAAATAAGAATTAGAGTCCTGCTGAGTCAAAACAGGGGTCCACTGATCCAGCTTTCACTTTCCCAAAGCATCCCATCCTACCAGATGTTCTTGGAAGGCTTGCAAAGCAGGCCATGGAGGCCAAAGCCTCCCCCATTTCTGCCTCCCCACCCTGCAACTGGTACTGAGAAGTGCACTGCATCAGAACAGTCTAATCCGCCTCAAGTTACAGTGAGAAAGACAGACTAGAAATGAAGTACGGGAGGGTCTAGTCAGTCATCATGGTGTCCAGTGCACAATCGTAACATGGAAAGAGCTTCAACAGAGACATGGTCATAACTGTAGAAGCAGGTAGAAGGTCCCAAGTCCAGTTTCTGGTCTCTCCGGTTAAATAACCTTGGGTAGCAGAGCTAGAGACGTCCTTACAGAAGAACTGTGCATCAGGAGTGAGTGGTGGATTAGAGGGACCAAGGTTGCCTTTAATTATTAAAGTGCTTATATATCATTCCTTTTGTGGAGTCCATGGATTTGACTTTGTGCAGCTTTTTATACCCTGATCAACTCCCCCTGTGGTTAATTAGCCAGCAAACCACAAATGGTTTTGCAGAGGTGACAGATGCCTGTTTTGTCTTTGTTTGTAGTCTGCCTGAGACTCAAGACAGATTACAAAAATATAAGAACAATCAGGGCTTTTTTTGTAGAAAAAACCCAGCAGGAACTCATTAGCATAATAGGCCACACCCACAGCAGAAACTTATTAGCATATTATGCCACACCCCCATGCTACCAGAAGTGTGGTCATCCAGCCACACCCACCTTTTGCTTCTTATTCTGTTTACATTGTTTGTTGTCGAAACCCAGGGCTTTTTTTGTAGCAGGAACTCCTTTGCATGTTAGGCTACACACCCCTAATGTAGATGGATGTGAGGGCGATCTGGCTGTGACATCTGTCACCCCATTGATTGCCAGGGTTGATTCGGCTGATCTGGCTGGCTAGGCGGGTGTCCCCTACCTCCCGCACCGCTCCATGTGCATCCCTCCCGAAGCTGCACGCTCGGTCAAAGAGGATAACCATCCCAGATAGAAGGAGTGTACCGTTCTTCGGTCAAGGGTATACGATAGTTGCGCTCCCCTAATGTAGACAATCCTAATGAGTTTCAGCTGTTGGGTGTGGCCTATTATGCTAATGAGTTCCTGCTGGGCGTGGCGAACTTGGGAGCCAGCCGGAACTCCATTCCTGTGCGTTCCTGCGCAAAAATAGCCCTGAGAGCAATGCAATAGAACGTTAGAAGACCTACAACAAACAACGCAGTAGGATCAATTGGAAAACAATGCAAATTAAAAAATACAAGACATGACATATTATACACAGTGCAAAAATGAATTACAAAAGTTGGGAGGGAAGCATGGTAAAAGTCGGAAAACGCACTCAGTAAACAGTACAATAGACTCCAGTACTCTTCCCCTTATAAAAGCATCCTCCTGAACAATTTCATTTTTCTACAGCCTTCTGCTCTTGATAAAAACACTCTTTTGAACAATTCTGTCATCCTTAGCCACACAATTCCACAAGGTGGGAGCTGCAACACAGGTGTACCGTGTCTAAGGTCAAGTCCCTGTCACCTTACATTGGCTAGGAAAGGCCTCTGCCTAAAACTTCAAAGAGCTACTACCCCTAAGAGAAGACGTTTACAGGGCTCAGTGGACCATTGGTCTTGATTGGGGTCCCCAACATGGTGCTATAGGCACCATGACACCCACTGACACCTTTCCTGGCACCTGTCAAGTGTTTTTAAAAAGTGGGTAGGGCCAGGTGAGGCTTTTGCCCAGCCGGGTTTCTGACTGGCCATCGGGGATTTGATTGGCTGTGCAGATTTTTTTAAAAACATTGTTTTGCCAGCAGCTGACACTACAGCACAAGGGTATTCACTGTGCAACCGAAGGTAAGCTATGGCAGCCATTTTGTGGTTGGCCTCACCTCCTGTGGCAGCCATTTTGTGGATGTGCCCACCGCCCTGTGTCAGAATTCTGAAGGTGTCCACAGGTTCAAAAATGTTGGTGACCCCTGGCTAAATTGTTGTACAACAGCTGCATATGCCCTTGTGTGTTCAATGGTTTATTTTATTGCAGCTATCTATTTAGAACTTTTTTAATGGGTTAACACTTATTCCTGCTTGCTCAGCCTGCCTGTGTCTTCAAAACAGAGATGCACACTCAAGTGTCCCTGTTTGTTTCTAGAGGTTCAGTAGCAATGGCCAGCAACACTTCTGTATCTTGATAAGAGTTATATGGAAGACCGCACTTTGCTATTGCATGTAGGAGGCAAAACTCCCCTCCCCTCCCCCTTTGTGGCATTATGCACAACTTCTTTTGTTACTTACTCCGACATCCCATTCCTTCCCACAGAGTTCTGCTCAGTCGCTTTCGGGAAAAGGCTATTCGGTAAGTCACCTTACTGCTAATTCTTCTATTTCACTTTGCTGTTGCTGTTCTGATTGTGGAGGCATGCGTTGCCTGTTGCTTGTTCCCAGATACCAAGGGAAATACTGACCATGAAAAATGAGCTTTGAAGAAAAGGCAATCTTTTACTCTTTTTGGTTTCTCCAACACATGGAGCTTATGAATCAAACTCCATAGTGACTTTCGACTTTGGCTGAGACCAAATTGTTCCTTTTTCTTGTTGTTCCATTTTTGCCAACATTTTGCATCTTACGTGTATTTGAAAGTGAGCATATTTAACCATAACATCAGTCCACATCTGACTTCAGGTACAAAAGGTTAGTGAAGCCTCTTTATCTCAGTTTATTTTGGTATGGAACTACTTCTCTGAAGGCATCTTAGAAATCAACGGCAGTTACTATAGCTTGAACTGCTATTTCTTTTAACTTTAAACAGAAATGATGACGACTCGTATACAAAGCATGACATTTTAACAATTAGCAATTTGAAGGAGAAACTGGGTTTATAATAGAACATCTCATGCATTAAATATATGAAATATTTTTGAAGACCCACTTAGAGAGTTTTACGGGCAAGCTACATGTTTTGTTTGGAATCTGTGATCAGATATTCTGACATGAACTTTAACTTTAAAAAGCAATCATGGGGGTCAGCATGAATTGGGAGAGGGTGGCTTAAGGTATCAATGCACGCTGTGTTAACAGAGATCCCCTCAGTAGCTATGTGTAAGGGTGAAAGAGAGGTCTGCTATGTATGCCTGTCTCCCCCCCCCCGCCACTGGGCTAATGGCAGCTGAGGAGGAGGATATTTTTTATCAGAGAAACTATGCAGAGTTTCACCACCTCCACCTCCCTAGTACAGTCCTGATCCAAATCTCCCCAACACTGTCACTACCACTGCTGCTATTTAAGGTTAAAGTACATGCTGGGAGATCTAATTATCAGTCCTTGTGCTATTTTGACCCTTAGATGGTTCAGCATATGTTGTCTGATCTTTAGATGAACCAGAAAAGAGTTGTACTGGACCAGTTTTGTACAATGCAGGATGGTTTCCAAGAAAAGTAATGGGGGGTGGGTCATGGGCAGCCATTGCTGAAACTGTCTTGCTTTCAAAAATATTCTAACTTGCAGATGTTGACTTGCCAAAAATCCAAATCCCTTTGATACAAGGCATGCTTTTCTCATCTTCTGACCATCAGTCCCCATGATAAACAGCAATTATCACATGATTCAGGTGTTTGGGGCATTTCTTCTTGTAAAAGGCCAGTAAATCTTCAGTCAGTTAGTTAGTAAATGCAAACTTGCTGCATAAATAAGTATTGGTGCAAGACTAAAACAAGGTGGTCTTCTGTGATTCAGTGTGCAGTCATCAGTGAAACTGTAGTTTTTTTTTTACCTATGTTGTATGTATTTACTACGGGAAATTGTTGTTGTGATGAAAACTCATAGCTGCCCCAGGTAACACAAGGCTAGTTCGGATGCTTAGATGGAGTTGGAATGTTCATGGGTTTCAAAGTCCCCTTTCTAGCACAACACCTAGGCAATTTTTTTTTAATGAGAGCAAGGAAGAGAATCAAGCATAACCTACCAAAGCAATCCAAAGCTGCCTGCCATATAGCATTAGACAAGTCCTGTCTTTTTTCTCTACTTCCACTGAAGCTTTAAATTAAGCTCCCTTCCAGACTGAAAAAGAAAGAGAACTCTTAACCCCTTTAGCATTTCTAATCGAGTATAGTTAGTATAATCGCAAATGCCATCATTGGTGAAGTCTGGTATCTTTGCCACTCAAGGCACACATTTTATATTATCGTCTTTTTAGGCTGTTTGTCTTGGTTGGTCATAACACACCCTCCCTCAAACTTCACCTGCTAAGTTTGCTTTGAAAGGTTTTTGCAGGATTTTGGAGTCTGAGAGAGTATGCTGATTTGCATCTCATGGGAATTTTAATACATACTGTATGTCAGGTAAGCATTCAAGCTTATCTCCTGCGTTTAAAACATTTTTTTAATTTTGTTTGCACCAGCACCAAATGTCAGCCTGCATGCAAAGCAGGGCAATTGCAATTTTTTCCCCCAGTATATGTCTGAATGGCTGAATCCATCGACAATGTTAAAACTCCTTTGGACTTGCGGGAAAGGTGGGCGGGTAGAAGAAAGCTCCTCTACTTTGCATCCCACCTGTAAAGCACAATAAACGAATACATGACGGATGCTTATACTACGGAACAGTATGAGTCACATTCTGTTATCTGAAAGCTCTGTTTGCAAATTACTTATTTGCTTCTAGATTCAATAGCTTAATGGAAAAAGGCCAAAGGCCTTGCCACTAGCCTAGTGCTAGTTAATCATGGGCCAGGCATTTTATTCCCCCCTTTCTGAGAAGTTCCTTTTGATCTGTTGAGCAAATGAGCATGTAGAAATACACGATTGCTTATCTGAAAGCTGTTGGAGCTCCGATATTTATTTCATCATCTGCAAGCCTCATAGTGGCTGCTGGATTGCTGATACATCAGTACGTTGCTGATTTCTCAAGATGGTTGGAAGACGCATGCTACCAAGCCTTACAGAAGTCAGTCAGATTTGGGCCTGGTCACTGCCCGGGTAGGAGACCTCCAGAGACCCCTGTGTAAGCCTCCTTGACTTCCGTAATGGGAAAAAAGGCAGAATATCTGTGTTACAAATTTTTTAAAAAGTGGTTTCTGTAATATAGGGTTCACTCATCCTTGAGAAAGACTAGAAGACTTGGGAAATCAGAAACTGGGAGACCCCCAAGGAAAAGAGTAAGAGGCAAAGAAAGGTTTGGGTTGAGTGATGTGCTTCTATCCCACCTCATAGTCCGTATTGCAAGAACACACACACACATACACAGACAATCCTTTCTTTCATATACGAGCTTTAATTTAAGCCAAGGATTAGACTGCAAAGTTGTTGGAAATGCTCTGCACTGGAGCATGTGAAGTAGTAACTCAGTTATAACAGAAACATTGTTGTCTTTGAGCTTATGCAGACCTAATTTGCTTCAGGGGGCTGTATAAACACACTGTTCTCACACATGCCAAGCAAGGGCTTGGTCCTCCAGGGACGGAGACGTCTCACATGTAGGCGGTTGTAAGGAACACCAATCCGAGGCCCACTTTATCTGAGCGGAAGCTGCTTTTTCTCCTGGTGTTCTGTTTCTCCTGCCAATCTGCCTTCTGCCTTGTCGTGGGCCAGCTGTTAAGTTGCCCATTCCCCTCCAGGCTGTAGCTTTGTTCCAAATGGGTCCTCCGTCAAGACAGAGGCTGTCCCTCCAGAGGTGCTGCAGGTCCTTCTTCCATTTGTGGAAGTGGAATTGTGGAGATGTCCTGAAGTTGAAGTTGTTCTTATGATGCTTCTGAAATCAGTCTGCCGAAGAGATTTGCCAGTGAATCTCACCCACTTTTCTGCTGGTGCAAGAGGGTGGAGGGGTGATTTTTACCAAATTTTTCTCTCACTGAAACCCCACTCTGCATAGCTTTTCCTCCATGCAGGTCTCTTGACACTGGTGTAGTGGGTGCAAAGGGGCCTCTCCTCCTACTTGAACAAAGGTAGAAGGCAGTCAGCATCAACCCACTGATTAATACATGCTTGTTTTGCCAAATGTGATTTTTAGAGACACTTGCAAGAGGTGTGGCATATACCTGGAGGCTGAATGATATGTTATCTAGCTGTCCTGAATATTCTCAAATGACTCTTGTAGTTATCCAGCCTGTATGCTTTACAGAACACGGAGCCAACGCCATAACAATTTGTACATACTTCTTTAGATACTCATTATGAGCTAATCCAAAACTGCTTACATCTGCTTTCTTCTCAGCTCTTGCCTATCTGGCCACGACTGTGGAAGCTTTGGCTTTGCTCAAGGTCTGTCAACTGGATTTAGGGGAGCTGATTCAAGGCCGGTGTCAACATTGGGCATCGTTGGGCATCTGCTGAGTCTCACAGCCCAGCAGAGAGCTCGCTGATAACCAGAGGTGCTTGCCCCATATGTTCTCCCCAGCAGGCTTTATGATGTTTCAGAGGGCTTTAGGGCAATTTCCCACCTACTGGGAGGGACAGTTGAGGGAGCTCAGTGTGACTCATGACTTTTGAGTAAAGGCAGGCCTCTTTTTGTAGCCCTTTGCATATTAGGCGACACACCCCTAATGTAGCCAATCCTCCAAGAGCTTACAGTAGCCCCTGTAAGAAGAGCTCTGTAAGCTCTTGGAGGATTGGCTACATTAGGGGTGTGTCGCCTAATATGCAAAGGAGTTCCTGCTACAAAAAGAGCCCTGAGTAAAGGTAAAGTGTGGAAGAGTTGTGCTCTCTCTCCCAGGAGAGTCTGCACATGTGTGCTGAGTGGGTCACAGGGGATAAGATTCCCAACACTTAACTTGGCAAATACTAGGAGACTTGGGGTTTGGCACCTGGGGAGGGCAGAGTTTGGGTAGGAGATGAGGTCACTTCTAGATGAATGTCTGTAGACTGCCTCCACTAGTCTCTGTGATCTTTATCATAGAGCCTAGGAACAATTCCTAGAGTATCACTATGTGGAGGCCATTATTTCCCTCTCTCCTCAGTTCCTCAGGGGGGCGGGAAATTGGAGCTGGAGGTTGTAATTCCCTGTCTCAGGTGAGTAAAAGAAAGGCCTAACTGGCTCAAAATCTAGAGCCAGTCCAAAGACAATTGTTTCTGAATTCTGAAAAGACTGATGGTCTGCAATACTTATGGGAGGCAGATTGGAAGTTAAAGACTCCATTCATTGATAGGCTCAGCATCGCCTAATCATGTAAACTCTTGTCTATTGAGTGCAGTGATACTAGGGGGTAAGTCCCAGCATGGAGGAAAGAAAGCCCAAATGAAACGCCAGTGATGGTGCTGATTGGGCCATAAGCAGTGCTATTTCATCTACTTGGAAGCAAATGCCACTGAAAATGGAACTGTACATTTTACAGAATTCCACATATCTGTACTTAGGGTGGCAAATGAGTTTTATTACCATCAGTTGGGCTCACTTTTGTGAGAATGCATTTAGAAACGGAATGCAGGGGGTTTAAATTTATTTTGAGTGGTTTGGAACGTTGTGATCTCAGGAATTAAAGTGTCACTTCAGACCATAAGTCTCGAGAACACAGTCTGTTCACAAGCTTTGTGTGAACAGCAGAATGGAAGAGCGATTATTTTGCTGCCAATTCACCGCTCGGCTGTACACCGGGGCACGTATGTGAACGTAGCACGCCTTTATCTCTTAAGCAGTTCAGCAACCGATTTGTGCCTCTTTTCTGCATGAGAAGTGGAATGCCAACACATTTATAGCAGTTAAGAGCTTATTCTCTGTGACTTTATTGAAGCACGTATGTGAGAAAACATTGTTAACAGCCTTTTGTCAATTGTGTTGTGCATCAAGAGGAGATCAGAGGCCTCAACCTTCATGTGCAAAAAAAAAAAATCACTTACCTTGTAAGCCCTTGAATCGCACTAGCCTCAGAAAGACAACTCCATTATTAAAGAAAAATACAGAAAACAAACCAGTAGGCATTAGAGTAGAACAACATTAATGGATTAATTACATCACTGATTACTTAATTATACATTAATATGTGGATTTTTTTTAATGGCTTCTAATTGGAGCTCTCAGTGCCGAGGGCACAGCTGTACACAAAGTTTTAATATCTTAAATGCATAGTCGATGAACCGTGTTGTCCCTGGACATCCGCTGGAACAAAAGCAAACGAAACGATGACATCCTTCTACTTTGTTTGAACCCAAAGCAGTATTTTTGCAAGCAATGGCAGAAATAACCAAACGAACCTGGCAAGTGTTGCCACTGGATTGCTTGTCACTGTAAAATGTCAAGCATGGCTCAGCCGCTGAAAATTTTGTGCCTGCCCGTGAAGATGATACCTTTTTAATCTGGTGAATCAGACATCGCTGGGGTTGCCAGCTCTGGTTGGGAAATATGTGGAGATTTGGAGGGGTGGAGCCTGGGAGGGAGGGGTTTAGGAAGGGGAGGGGCCTCAGCAGGGTATAATGACATAGGAGTCCAACCTCCAAAGCAGCTGTTTATTTCATGAGAACTGATCTTGGTCATCTGGAGATCAATTGTAATAGTGGGAGATGTCTAGGGTGCTACCTGGAGGTTGACAACTCTGACATTCCATGTTAAATTAAGTAGAAGACTGGGGTGCTAAAACTTCAGAAGAGCCCTATTGACTTCAGCAGAACTGCCCCGACGCTATGCAATCTGAGAATTACAGTTTTAGGAAAGTTTGTTTAAAAAAAAAAAGTTGGATGAATTTCACAAGCCTTCTTCCACACAGGTGGTATTATATGTGGTGATTTTTAAGGGATACGGTACAAAACAGATCAGACAACTGGAGATTTTGGAGGTATTTATTTACTTTTATAGCCCACCTTTCTTGCTGAGACCCGAGGTGGATTATGAGCGTCCAATGAGCCGGTGATTGAAAAGAGGGGATGTCAGGAACAGTGTTCCCTCTAAGCTGAGTGAGTGTGAGCTAGCTCACAGTGTTTTAGCCTCCGGCTCACACATTTTTCTCTTAGCTCAGGACGAATGGCTCCAGACCAAACTAGTTTATGCAGTAGCCAAATCACCTGCTCACAACTTTAATGTCAGTAGCTCACAAAGCAGGATTTTTGCTCACAAGACTCCACAACTTAGAGGGAGCATTGGTCAGGGTGTGGCTCTAGGAGTCAATATAACTATTATATTATGAGGTAATCAAGGGTTGTTGTTTTTTTCTTGCGTAGTAGATTAGGGTGTGTGGAACACATCTGTGTTGATTGTGTTGTGGGGATACAGGTACTCCGTTTTTCCACAGTTAAAGGAATAGTAACTGTTATTTGGATGATCTCAAGTGTCTAGCCCATGTGGATGACATCTCGTTCAGGATCTAGTGATATCTTAGAAACCTTGAAAAAGCAAGCGTGTAGGTCTAAGTGGAGGGAAAGGAAGGCTTCGGTGCCCTTACATTTCTTTGGTTTCCCCCTATAACTATTATTCTCTGGCTCTTGCCCCACCTGTAGCCAATTTCTGTGCCTTTCAAGCCTGCAGTGTCCCCAGTCACTGGCAAACAAGTCACAGATAGTTGAAAATCTGGATCTGATTCACAGCGAGGCAAAGCAAGCTGTTATATGCAAATGTCCTCATCTGTGTGATTTATTCGTGTTGCAGAATGTGAATTCACTTGGCACAGAATTGATTTTAATTTCCTTTTGGCGGCTCGCAAAGTACACATAACACATATACCCCCATCAAGCTGTGTTCATAAACAGAAATGGAAAACAAGTGTGGAATTGGAAACGAGCGGACTTCACCATGACAGTGAGGTTCGATGCACGTAGTGATGACAAAGGCAGGATAACAGGCCTCGTGTCAGTCTTTTTATTCCACTGGATTAGACCACAATGGACTTGGCCAAGAAAGAATAAGAATGGGGTGAGATTTGTCTCAGCCGTGGCATTTAGAAACATTCTGTTCATTGGATGCAAGTATTCCCTCTTACCTAGAGTGTGTGGATGATTTCTCTGATGCTTTAATAAAGACAAGGAAAACCTTTATTCTCACCAATTGGCAAAGGTGAAAGAAGATAACCTGCAATTTTCTGTAGCAATTTTAGGGGGGAAATGCTTCTTTCAGAGGTAGTCTAGAGGGAGTCCACTGTGATGTCTTTCACTGTACTTCCTGTTTTTTTATTTTAGATAGATTTTCCTTTAACATTCAGACAAATGCCAGTTCAGAAAGGCAGGCTCAAAAAGATGCATTGGGGCTGGGATATGGCACACAGCCTAACCCCCAGAAGCACAGGGAATACTCTGATGTGGCTTCATTCTGCTATGACTGTACAGTCGCATGTAGTCACATGAGTGGGAACAGCATACATGGCTGCTAGTGTGGGGCATAATAGCCACATCATCAGCCCACACAACTGCTGGCTTTCGAACATTGTAAGAAGTAGGGTTGAGGAATTTCTGGAGGTATAGGGGCGGTGTCTTGGGAGGGCAACATTTTGGGAGGGAAACAGTTCAACGGGGATGTGACACCGTAGAGTCCAGCCTCCAAAGGTGTCATTTCCTTCAGGGGAACTAATCTCTGGAGCCTGGAGATCGGTCGTAATTCCAGGAGAACTTTAGGTCCTACCTTGAGGTTGGTAATCTTAGCCAGAAGTGGTGGCAGGATAGGGTTGCCAACTCTAGGTTTGGAGATTTAGGGATGGAGACTGAGGAGGGCAGGGCTTGAGGAGGAGAGGGAGCGCAGTGGGGAATAACACTAGCCAGCCCACCCTCCAAAGCAGCCATTGTCTCCAGGGAAACTTACTTCTGAAGTCTGGAGATCAATAGAAATTCTGGGAGATCTCAAGCCCCCGTCTGGAAGTTGACAACCTTGCATAGGAAAAACTGCATCACAGTGGCTTCCATGCTGCCGAAGTTCAGGCATGCATGCCTCACTTGGGTATGGGTGTATGTCCAGGGTTATCCAATTCAGATAGCTCATCGTATAAGATTAAATTTACTCAGATTACTCATACAATTGAGTAACTTTACTGAATGAATCAGAAAGTGATTTTAAATGTGGGGGGGGGAAATAGGGAGAGAGACATACTAGAAAAGCAATGGGGGTAAATGTGGTGCAATATCGACTTGAAGGTGATGTGAATTTATTTGTAAAGAGATTATTCTTAATGGGTAGTTTAAACAGTATCTTGCATGATATAGCCAGATTCGAGTGCAGTAGCACCTTGGAGACCAACAAGATTTGGGGGGGGGTGTATAAGCTTTCGAGAGTCAGAGCCCCCTTCATCAGAGACCGACTGCTTTGACTCTCAAAATGTTACGCCAAAAAAGTCTCATCAGTCTCCAAGGAGCTATTGGACTCAGATCTAGCTGTTCTACTGCAGAGCAACTTGGCTGGCCTCTGGAACTTGCATGATATAGAACTTCTCAAAATTCTTTTTTCAGGAGGTATCTTTGATTTTTCTACTCCATTGGCAGCAACCAGTGCAAATGTGCTTCCGAGGGTCAGCAGTGGAGGGGCTCCAGAACGACTTTGCAGGATACTAATAAGGAAGGGGAACCACCACATGGAGGGAAGCACCTTCTGTTTGCATGGTGGGATCCTTGGCATCAAGCCCCAATTTATGTTTCTGTTTGGAAGATGTGCATCCTGCTTTTTTATTTAAGAAAGCAGTTTACATTTTTTTAAAAAAACTATCCTAAGAACAAACCAGATAAAAGTTTACTGTCTAAACAAAATTTAAAATAACCTCAGTATAAATATAGGACAGAAAGATGAAAGGATGGCAGCAGGTTACAACTCGGAAGAAGTAAAAAGAGAGTGCATATCTCTGTGTGTGTTTTCCTAACTCAAAAACCCCAGAGTTTCAAAAAAACAGATTAAAATGCATAACAGATGTAAAATGCATCAGGCCAACATAGAACAGTTTAAAAGTCCATCCTAAATAAATCTGTTTTAAAATTTCTGTGGAAGGCCAACAAGAAAGAGAACCAAGCAATAATGCCACATGAGAAGGGTTTACAGTCTGGGGGCAGCTACTGAAAAAGCTCTTTCGCAAGCCCTCTTCATGTTCACGTCCGGTATAGTAGGTTCTTCTTAGAGGTGTCATATTAGACACAATCAAGCTTGTTGGACAAAAATCTTACATGTAACTGGAGGCACAACTGGTTATCGTATCCCCACATTCAGAGGCACTAATCTGAATCCCAGAGCCAGGAGGCGACATCAGCAGAAAGCCTCAGCCTCTATGCCCTGTTGTTATCCCCAAAGAAGAACTGGTTGGCCCCTGTGTGAGACAGGATGCTGGACTAGATACACTATTTGTCTGATCCACCAGGGCTCTTCTAGAAATAATGTGAAACCTAGAATTGCCAACCTCCAGATAGCACCTGAAAATCTCCCATTATTACAATTGATCTTCAGATGACCAAGATCAGTATCCCTAGAGAAAATGGCTGCTTTGAAGGGTGAACTCTGACATCATACCTTACCAAGGTCCGCTCCCCTTCCCAAACCCCACCCAGGCTCCACTCCCGAAATCTCCAGGTATTCCCCAACCCATAGCAGGCAACCCTAGTTAAACCCACTCTGCACCAAAAACCCTGACCCACACCCCCCATACGCCTGTGAAAGTATCTGAAGGTGATATGTAGCTTGTATTCTGTTAAGCACAAGAAATGTATCCATTCTTTAGAGCTGAAAGAAAACATGATTGCTCCGAAAGTATCAGAGTGGCTCTGGCCGGATAAGGTCAGCAGCCTTTTATGTCAATGCTAGCTTATTATACAAGAGAAAACAAAAGCATACAGAAGAGCAAGGTTATTGATAAATGGATCATCTTTATAGTGTACTGTAATATTTTTCAGGGTAATGTTCATCCATGTGTGTGTGTGTGTTTTTCCATCAACGTACACTTGACTCATATCCACTATTGCTTTTTGTTTTGTTTACCTTATTGAAAGTAAATGGATGGATGGATGGATTTGGTGGACTTCAGGGGATTAAAGAATCAGCTCTCATTCTTTGTCATTGTGAGCCTTGAGTCCAGAAATGAAGAAAAAAAAAAAGTTCGAGCCTCCTCAAATGTGGCTGTGAGCTATTATCTGTGGCCAGGTATGGGTTATTTTTAAGTTGCTCTGTGCTTTATAGGCACTCCTCACTTATCCAAGGAATGAGAAGTTCCACTACCCTTGCTTGGAGGGGTTTACTTTCTTTTATGTGAAAGAGAACCAGGGACCTATGGAGTTGTCATGCAAATATGCAAGTAGAGCAAAGGTAGAAGGAAAGAGTGGCACTCTTCCAAGACTGGAGGTCACTAGCTTATCTCAAAACCTCAGGGAGAGACCCTGCACTCTTAGGGGCTTCAGCCAACCCTCTGATGTGGCTTTTCATCTATTTCTGTTCTTAACACAAACGGCTGTTTCCTCCCTAACACAGGGGCACATGCCACTTCCCTTAGCATGGGTGTCTTTACCAGTGCCAATCTCCCCCCCCCCCCCACAATTATTACCACTAAGAAATGTTGACATTCTCTGTCACCGACCTTGGGTCTCGCCAGTCGCATCACTTAAGGACGAGTGCATAGTTACAGACTGGTCAGCCATTGCACAACAATAATATGTACCCTACTATTCTGTGCACAGAATTTGGAGTTTTTCTAGGTTCATTTCCCATTACTATATCCCCTTCTAAGCTTTGGAAATAATTTCCAGGGCACTGGAACCCACGTGAGAGAATACCTGTGTGGATTGGAAGAGGGGGTTGTATTGAGGAAGGACCAGGAGGTGAACTCATTCCTCTTCCACAAGGGGAGCTTTGCTGAGGAATGGGATTGATTTCATCCCCTCGTCCCTCCTCACTATAGCCCACCAACCTGCACAGCTGTTCCTTCGCTCTGGTCCTGTAGTTCCAGGAATAAACTTTCCAGGGGTCAGAAAGGAGACAGCGAGGAGAGAAACATGGGAAAACTTCCGTGCTTGGATGGTTGGGTATACATCAGTCTGTTTTTCTTGCATAGGTTTTATTTTTATAACTACTTTGGACTGCGGTAAGCCCTGCTTAGCTCCCAAAATCAAACTAGTCTGGGCTATTCAGATCAGGGCTTCACGAGAGCTAGAAATGCGCGAAACAAAGTGGTTCAGAATGCCATATCCCAAACCTAGTGCCAGACTGGGTGTTTTCCATGTTATGCAAACAGATGCGTGGAATTATAAAGCAGCCATGCTAATGCGTGTCTTACGGAATGTATTTTTAGTTTATGGTTCCAGTCGTCCTTATTCCAAATAAAATCTCTTCTGTTTCCAATTAAATGGTGTTCTGCTTTTAATTATCATCAGATGTCCAATAAATTTTAACTCGTCCCCAAAGTCATAAATAAGTTGGGGGGGGGGATTAACTGCCCCTTCTCAATCAGTGTGTCTACATTGGTCTCTGTATCTTGCGGCATTGGCAAAGGGTCTGGTTTAGAGGCTCTCCTTGCTGCTGTAATAGATACACAACAGCCCTCCCCCTTTGTTTACATGGCCCGACATAATTGGATGATGTTGATTTACATAAACCCGCAGGTTCGCATGCAAATGCAGCCTGTCTGACTTTGTAATCCTCTTGAAACACCCTCAAGGCATGGCTGGCATCTGACACGAATCAGATTTTTTTTTAAACCACATGATTTTAATTGGGGGGGGAGAGCTGGGGCTCCAAAGGAACCTCATCTACATGATCACATATGTGCCATCCTTAGACAAATGCACATTAGCACTCCCAGACTGCTGAGGTTTGCTACAGAAAGAAAGAACTAAACCCATCTTGAACTAGCGAGCTTGGAAAGATCTGCCTTTCTGCCAGAAAAGGAGCATGAAGGATTTGAGGTTTCATCCCTGGGACTTGGGGTAGGGGAGAGAAGATTTCCAAGAGCTGTGCCTAGGGTTGCCAGCTCTGGGTTGTGGAGTTTTTTTGGGGGGATGGAGCCTGGGCAGGGCAAGATTTGGGGAAGGGAGGGACCTTAGCAGTATATAATGCCAAAGAATCCATCCTTCAAAGCGGCCATTTGCTCCAGGGGAACCAGTCTTGGTCATCTAGAAATCAACTGTAGTATTTTTAGCCACTGTGTGACAGAGTGTTGGACTGGATGGGCCATTGGCCTGATCCAACATTGGCTTCTCTTATGTTCTTATGATAACTCCAAGTCATACCTGGAGGTTGCTAACCCTAGCTGTGCCCCCAAGGTGTTTCCGTGATCATGGTTTTCCAGGTCCAGGCAAAGGAAGTAGTTTGCAAACACTACTTTACTCATAGGAAGGCTGTGTGAAGGGTAGCAAGTCATATGAACAGAAACAGCCACTAGCCATTTCAGCTAACTGGATTCTCAATGTTCAGCAGCAGTGGCCCTCCAAATACCAATTGCCGGAGAGGAACAGAGGGCAGAGAGGTTTTGGCCTCCCCCTTCTTCTTGTGGTTGGCCATTGCACTAAGCGGGATGCAGGACTTGATGGCCCCTTGGTCTGATCCGACAGTGCTGTTCTTGGATATACTTTTCTGCTTACTGAGAACCTTAGAGAACTTGCCTTCATCCAACAACTCCAGTCACCAGTGATGTGTGGCAACAGCCCTGTGCTTATGCAGATTCCCAGGTGTCCTTACTTCAGGCAAGGCATCTTAACAGCTGCCTCAAATCCATGCTGACCCATAGTCAAGTAGTAACGCAGAGATGCTCTCTGAGACGCATCTCCTCTGGAGTGTTGCTTGCTCTCTTTCCTCTTGCCTGAATCTTCCCCCCTCCCTTTTCTAAACAAAAGCCTTTCTTTTCTTCCTTTTAGAAAAAAAAGAGCAGAGAAATCCCTCCTTGCTCAGCAAGCCGGCCTTAGCTTTTGATGTTTCCTCTGCAGCGGGCTCAGGTGGGGTTAGTGGCGGCTTTGTGTTCCCCTTTTTATTTCCCGCTGCCCAAAGCCCATGTTGTCAACATGAGCTATGACCACCCAGGCAAAGGTTGTCGGTACCCACTTTCTTTCCTGCAGATGACACGAAAGCAGCTGTGGCTTGTTTGTTGCGCTCCATGCTGTGGCAGACTCATCAGAGGAAATTAGCATGGCAGGAGGGAGACATGCGTGCCTGGCTTTTGAGTTCCGGCTCACCCCTACAACTGAATCTCCCCTCCCCACTTCACTAAATCTGGAGAAGACAGCGGAGAATGCAATAGTGACCTTAACCTAAACTGCTGGGGTAGAACAGAAAGGGTAAATGGTGTGCTCTGCGGGTCTAATCAACCGTGCAGTAAAAGCGGGAGCTATCGGGAGCAGGGACCAGTGGGGGCAAGGGATTTTGCATCTTTTTTTGTGTAGTAGAGATTAAAAGAATAGGTTTTCAGGGAGCGCATGAGCAAAGAATGCCAGTTGCATCCATGTGCAAAGCTAATTTTCCCCAGAGTTGTGCATCTGATCCATAGCAGGGTGGAGAATGAGGGGAGGGCAGGCAGTGGAGAAGTTTCAGCTGCCTGGGCTTCCTGCAAATTCAGATTAACATAATACTGGTACAGATTAAATAACACAGGTGGGAGAGCAGGGTGAAGGCCCAAGATAAAGATCAATTGAATGAGATAATGAGACTGCTAAGGTGGTAACAGCCCTGACCAAGATAGTCCAGGCTAACCCGATCTTGGCAGTTCCAGGTGGTCAGCCGCGTTGGTCTGAAGCAGTAGAACAAATTTAGAGTCCAGTGTCACCTTTAAGACTAAAAAAGTTGTATTCGACGTATGAGCTTTTGTGTGCACGCACCCTTTTTTGTGTGCACACGAAAGCTCATACCTCAGATAAAACTTTGTTGTTCTTAAAGATGCCACTGGGCTCTAAATTTGTTCTACTGATCTTGGCAGATATCAGAAGCTAAGCAGGGTCAGCCCTGGTTAGTATTTGGATGGGAGGCCACCAAGGAATACCAGGATTCCTTCATAGAGGCAGGCAATGGCAAAACTATCTCTGAATGTCTCTTGCCTTGAAGACCCTTCAGGTCGCCATATGTTGGCTGTGACCTGACAGCACTTTACAAACACACACACACACACAGAGGATGGTAGAATGGACTGCATCGTGGCAGGTGAAGGGGGGGTGCATTGATGAATGCTACCCTATGTTAAAAACTCCCTGCAAGTACAAAACCAGTGCAGTCAGCCCTTCAATTTTATTACAGACCACAAGCCATACAGAAGCAGAACAGATAACGTTTATTAATTACCTAAAATCCTACCTCTGCGTATATCATTTATGCTAGTACATAAGACAGTGAAAAGAATTAGATATTATCAAAGAAAATTGTAAACAGGACATCGTCTCAGCCCATATTTTCACTGCAGAGGACAAAAACGTAGCTATTTGTACAATGATACTTTGGTCAGCCCCCACCAATAAAATTTTGCAAAGTCTTCTGTCAGTACCGCAGCCGAAGGGCTTAGATGGAGCCATTCTCCCTGCTGAGCTTCTTTTCTCTTTGCAAGGATTTTAAAACTACACATACTCATTTGAAAGTGGTGTCTCCCATTTATAATCTGAAGGGACACAATCCATTCGAGCATATCATCTGGAATAAATTGTGCACGGGTGGATATAATGCACGTACGGAGTTCCGTAACAACCTTGGTAGTGGCAGACAGCAAATTCAATTGACTAAAGAATTCAAAAGTGTACTCCGCCACCTCCCACCTGTAGTCAGAGGTGGGCACAGTGAGTCTATTCTGCTACTCATATAGACCTAGGATGAGCAGATGGAAGGATAAATGGGTAGTGCCCACTGCTGAGTGCCATAGCAGTCATACCAGGGCTTGAAAAAGCAGGTTGCTAGTAACAGCTAAGTTTGATTGACTAGACAAACACTGCATAATTTGCAATAAAATGGATAGTAATTTGCTCTTAGTGTTCATGCATGCTGCCCCTGAGACCATTGGTGAAAAGTGTGAGATACAAATGTGATAAATGTGGCATTATTCACAAATAAAGATATTGGGATGAATAGAGGCTCTGGAAGATCTTTCCAGACACTGCTTTTGAGAAAGAGTGAGAGACAGAGAGGAGAAGCGATGAAAAGCAGCATGATAGGAAATACAGTGATGGGACTGAGAGGGCAAGGTGAGGGTTAGGTAAATGAAGAGCTTTGCATAGGGTAAAAAAAATCTAGGTGGGGGAACTAATGGGGGAAGGCTTTTCAAGGTTTGCACAATCTGTTTACTTCTTTACACAGAAAGTAATTAAAATGTGGAATTCACTGCCAAAGGACGTAGCAGGAATAAACAGATTAATGGAGGACAGGTTTATCAGTAGCTGTTAGCCATGGTGACTGAGAGGAACCTCCACATTCAGAGGCACTAAACCTCTGAATCCTAGAGCCAGGAGGCAAAATTAGGGGAAGGCCTTGGTCTCTATGCCCTGTTGTTGGCCCTCCAGAGGAACTGATTGACCACTGTGTTGAACAGGATGCTGGACTTGATGGACCACTAGTCTGATCCAGCAGAGCTTCTGTTCTCTGTGTGCAGTTGCTTTGAGATGGAGATGTTCATAGCCTGGAGAACTACTACAAGATAATGACTCAGCCCTACCCCACCTTCCAGGGTAGATATAAATTACCTGCCTACCATTTTTCTGCTCACCTTGACACAGAGAGTACTACATCTTTCTGTGTTATACCTCTGAGGATGCCAGTCACAGCTACTGGCAAAACATCAGGTCTGACAATGCCAAGACCACGGCCACACAACCTGGAAAATCTACAGCAACTAATGAACTCCGGCCGTGAAAGCCTTCAACAACATATATCTTATCTATTTGGGGTGGTGCACATAGAATACAGTAGCTACATGACTCTTTTGGTTGATGGTACTAGCGAATGTGGCTCTCCCTGAGCCATCAAGTGAATACTGTTGTTCTTAAAGCAAGACTTTACAGCTTTTTGTTTTAAAAAGTGCAGTTTAATACAAATTGGACTGCAGGCAGAGTTGCCGCCTTTTCTGTACTGAGTAGGTAAACCACTGAGTCTGGCAGTCCTTGCTTCTTGCTTTTAAAAGCAAATTAAATGCTGGTGTCTCCCGCCCAACCTGCAAAAAGGTTACCCATAATCTCTTCAGGAAGAAAAAAGAGTATCGTTTTATACCGCACACTGCAGATGTGTTCCTAATAACACCTTCAAGGTTTAAGGATCGTGTTAGGTAAACTGCAAACAGGGACAGGTTTGGAAGTGGGAATAAACCAATATAATTCACATTACTAAGTGAAAGCTGTTTGCAATTTAGGAAGCTGTTTAAAACAGGCAACGTGTTTACCATAAGAGGTTGCAAACTTTTTCTGCAGCACCAGCTCACGTGGTGCATGATGACTGGTGACTTGCTGTGTGTTAAATACAACCTCAGGTTGCCAGCTCCGGGTTGGGAAATTCCTGGAGGTTTGGGAGGTGGAGCCTAAGGAGGGCAGAGGTTGGGGAGGGGAGGGACCTTAGTGGGAGTATGATGCCATAAAGTCCACCCTCCAAAGCAGTCATTTCCTTCAGAGGAACCGATCTCTGTAGTCTGGAGATCTGTTGTGATTCCTGGAGATCTCCACTCCTCACCTGCAGATTGGCAGCCTCTACATGCTTCAGAATTTTGAACCTGCCTTTAGTGTCACATAGCCAAACTAGACATGGTGGTGGAGATCTGTGACTGCACTTCCCACAGTTTTAATGTGGTTAATAACAGCTGCACAAATGGTGGGTGGCGCCATAGAATCTGTCCCCCATTGCAGCTTTCCCTGGTTAAGAACATAAGAACATAAGAGAAGCCAATGTTGGATCAGGCCAATGGCCCATCCAGTCCAACACTCTGTCACACAGTGGCCAAAAATACCAGGTGCCATCAGGAGGTCCACCAGTGGAGCCAGGACACTGGAAGCCCTCCCACTGCTGACCCTCCCAAGCACCAAGAATACAGGTGAAATCACTCCCAGTTGCTGTTTGCCCAATAGAAGCAACTTAACATAAGAACGGCCCTGCGGGATCAGACCAGTGGTCCATCTCATCCAGCATCATGTCTCACACAGGATCACTTGCTTGCTTGGTACGTGCCAGTTTTTCCTCTCATGGTCCAAATAGTTTTATGGTCAGGAGAGCAATTAAATTGTTCCCCTTCCACAAATGCAGTGGCCATGCAGCCATGAGCTGCTCAAGACCCACATATAATTGAACCTTAAAAAAAAAGTATGGCAGATCTGATAACTGATTTTGCATTCCCATCTTTAGCTTGGCCCAGAATAGTCATATAGTATCCAACTATATGCCAAAGTCAGCATGCACTCAATAAGCTATCCCATGCACCAAACGCTAACATAATCTCCTGTATAAGAACTTGTAGGTTTGAGTAATGTTAATTTTCAGGAATCAAAGGCCACGCAATACTTTTTATTTGGACCCGCTAAAACCCTGCATTCTTTTCGTACAGTAATCTTATTGGGTTGCCTACAAGTTTTTCCACCCTTCCTCAAAGGAGCTGACGGTATGCATGGATTTCTCCCACTCCCCCCTTCTTGTATTAGAAAAAAAAAAGTTGTGGAATAAGTTTGGCTGTGAGTGACTGGTTCAGGGTTACCCAATAACCTTCATGGCAGAATGGGTATTTGAACCCAAATCCCTGCTATGTAAGGCCAGCATTCTACTGACCATACCACACAAGCTCTCCATTTTGTTGACCATACCACACAAGGAACTTTTCCTGCCGGTACTAAGTATCTTGTTTCCCAGGACTGCCTATGGCTGTCGTGATTACAGGTCTCCTGGTTACGTGTACATCTTTGCAGCCCATCTGTGTGCAAGAGGCATTGTGGTTTCTGAAAGCTATTATTCATCTTTAGAAAAACCCTCTTTGGTTAGAATTCTTTCATAGCTTTTAAAAAGGCCCAGTTTTGCAGCTCACCTCCTGGCATGACAACAAATACCCCAAGCTGCTTTGAGCTGGCTGTACAACTTTTCTGGTTTGTGCACGTTAACGAGTGGCGTTGCTCCTTTTGATGGAAATGCACCTGTACAGTCTGCTGTTGGGGGGGCTTGCAACCCTGGGGTCATTTTTTTTTTTTTAGCCCAAACTCTTCCTTCATTACCACTGTGTGGTTACATGAGAGACGAAGTGGAAGGGAAAGAAGCCGAGTGTGTGATTATCTTCAAAACTCAGCTCTGCAGAAGCCAAAATGTTCTCTGGGGAAGGACGCCGCTGAGCTATTCATTCTTGCTTTCTTCACATCTCTCACTTGCTTTTTTAGAGCAAATGTACAACATGTGGAAGCTTTCCGGACTTCTTATAGACACACAGGCAGTTTAGAAATCTTCCCAAAAATCCTGCATGCGGAACAATAACCTGGCTGGAAATCCACACCACGCGTCACGTTATCATTTGTCTCTGTCAGCAGCTGTCCCGAGAAAATAGTAATCTGATTTCAAAATGGCGACGACCATTTTCCAGTTGGGATTTAAAGTCCAGCAGAAGATAGAACAGTCTGAGCGTTTGTTTCTCCCACACAAAAATAAGCTGTTCAGGCATGAAACAAAGTGAGGAGTAAGTCACAAGAGAGTCAATATTTGATACGACTTGTATCCCCCTTATTAAATCCTCTACTTTCCTTCCCTCTGAGCTCTCATGTATGGCTTGTTGTTCATCCTTTTGTGGCTTAGCCAAGAGTAACAGTTTTTTGCTCCTCAACGTACACATTTAAAGATGAAGACAGATAGCCCATTTTTAACAGAAATCACGGCAGATTCTTCTCATGAGGCAAGCTCTTAATTTGTCTTGCCTTCATGCTTACATGGCTGCAAGTTGGCCACTGGATGAACCTTGACTGTTCCCTTTTGCTTTAATCTACTTTTGTAACTCTTTTTATTAAAATTACTATACAGAAATTAAAATAATGCACTTTCTTTTAAATCTATAGTAGAAAAGCACAGTAAGTAGTTGTAGCCAAAATTATATCAATGCATTTAGATAGTTATCCATACACGGGATCCTCTTTCTCCCATCTGTTAAAAAATGGGTAAACTTTTCAATTTAGCCAAGTGTGTTAACTTAATCAGGCATAGCAAACCCCCCAGTTTCTCCATCCATTCTTTTGCTTGAGGGAACAGAGTTTTTTGATCCTCACTACTGTACAAACAGTATTAACAGGCTGTCGTTAGTAGGGTTGCCAACCTCCAGGTGGCACCAAGAGATAGAGTCATAGAATCATATAGTTGGAAGGGATCTCCAGGGTCATCTAGTCCAACCCCCTGCACAATACAGGAAATTCACAAATACCTCCCCCTCCACACCCGTAGTGACCGCCATTCCACATCCAGAAGATCTCCTTCTATTACTATTGATCTCCAGACAATCGTGGTCAGTTCCCCTGGAGAAAAATGGCTGCTTTGAGGATGGACTCTATGGCATTATACCCCACTTAGGTCCCTCCCGTCCCCAAACCCCGCCCTCCCCAGGCTCCACCCCCAAAATCTCCAGGTACTTCCCAATCCAGAACTTGCAGCCTTACTCCTAATGGCATTCAGGACCAATTTTTAGTGTCATTACTTTATAGTTCAGTAACATTTGTTACCGATTAAAGGGACTTTCAGTTTCTGTTTCCACCCCATGTGGAAGAAGGTGGCATTATCCTTCATCATTTTTTTTGTACATATGTTATAAACACATTTATCCTCCATTTTGCTAAAATGTATTTCATAAACGTTTTAAAAAGCAGTCTCCAGACTGGGCTGGGATGGGAGGCTGTATGTTGATGTCACAGCCACTATCCAGTAGCTATCTATCATAGGTTTTTTTAAAATTGCAGCCTTTAGCAGACATGTCCAAAAACCAGGACAGAAAAAGTGTGTTTTCAGGACACAGAAGGTGCTCCTCCGTCATGCTTAAAATGTTACATCTACCTTCGTAATGATCACTTAATGCAGATTAGTTACTCCTTAACACCTTTTAATCAACATGCTGGACTCATAATCAGAGTGGCTGAAGGGCAGATTTTTCTGGTACTCAATCAGTTCATGTTTATGGTTGATGTGGGCATTCTAATCAACGGTCGGTGATTGTAAGAACAAAACGGAGGGGAGGGAGGGGCTATTAGTCAATCCTGGCAAATCCGTGAGAAGCCCACCCATGTGACCTTCTACACACGGCCCTGTGGTATCTGCACTTGCAAGCGTATCGCTCCGTCTGTAGTGGAGTGTGCTTTCAAGTGGAAGGAGTTTCCAATGAGCTATTAATTTCTGTAGCACTTCTCTAGTGTGTGGTTATTTAAAATTCTCATCTAATTTATTCTTACTTTCAACCGTGTGAGGTTTTGATATAATTATTACAAGAGAGGATCCATGAAAATTAACGGAGATGGTTTAAGTCCAGGCAATGTATGGGTTTAACCTCAAGCAAATCTCAGCAGAAGTATTTCTTAGACCCAAATCCTCAGGAAGATATATACTGTCACATCCAAAACGTCTCCTGAAATCCTTCTTCTGCAGGAAGATCTGCATGCAGTCCAAGTAAGGTTTACAAAGGCTGTTCTATAGTGGCACTCAGGGTTTGCAGATTTTTCCCCAAGCATGTGCATTAGGCAAAGTCTGTTCTGCTTTCTCATGTTGTTAATGGTATGTAAGATACATGTGTTCTGTTTATCTGCTGCTTTTAATAGCTGCCACTACTCATATTTACAAATTTACTTTTGTTGTGTTCTGTTGTGCCAAAAGGCAGGAGAAGTACTTTGTAAATACATGCATGCTGTTTCTGCTTTAGCTAGCTTTTGTAAAGAGAGACTTCCTTTTCAACCGTGCAAACGAATAAGAGCCAGTATGATGTAGTGGTTAGAGTGTCAACCTAAGATCTGGAAGACCCAGGTTCAAATCTCTGGGTGACCTTGGGTCAGTCACACACACTCAACCGAACCCTACCTCGCAGGGTATGGATAAAATGGAGAAGGAAAAATTATGTAAGGCACTTTGGGTGTCTCTACTGGGGAGAAAGGAATAAGTAATATGGTCAGGGGCCTACATACCTGAGGGACCGCCTTTCCCCACATGTTCCCCCAGAGAGCACTATGATCAGGGTCCCAAAATTGTTTAGCCCTTCCGGGCCCTAGAGAAGCCAGGCTGGCTTTGACGAGGGCCAGGGCCTCCTCAGTGGCAGCTCCATACTGGTGGAACGAGCTCCCGGAAGACATCAGGGCCTTGTGGGACCTTTTACAGTTCCACAGGGCCTGCAAGACGGAGCTCTTCCACCAGGCCTTTGACTAGCAAGCTGCACTTAATGAATCGAGGCCCCGGCCCCAATACTGACCACCATTGGCAGCCTGCATTCAGCCGATATGACCCAGACTGAGATGCCAGCTGACTGTACCCTTATGCCGATGCTACCAACGCCTCGCCTTTGCTATATGATATGCCACTAGCACTTTATGTAGTGTTTTAACATTTGCATCTATATTTATGTTTTATCTAATTTTCTGTTTTATCTGTGCAATAAAAATTTTTATGCAAGCTGCCCTGAGCCTGCTTTGGCAGGGAGAGCAGGATATAAATTAAATAAATAATAAAGAAGGCAGTGCTCTGGCAGAGTATTAGGTTACCCTGGAAGGGGGTTCGGAAAGATGTTCCTTTGCCTCTGGCAATGTTCATCAGTTTAGATACAGGGTCCCATGCCCACAGTGTTGTCCTACAAGGAAGACAGTGCCAGTGAAGTTGGCAGTTCCTGAGCTACCCTGGCTTTTGCTTTCTGTGCAGCCACTCTGTCAGTTTATCATAGGCAGCTCGAAGGTCTCATTGGCTGATGGGAAGGCTCTTGGTTCCTCTAGTAACTCAGCACAAGCAGGGATTATTTCTAGTGCTCCTCCTTTGCCTTTTCACTTGCCATCCAACTGGGAAGTTACAATAGTCCAGGAGCAAGAAGAAGAAGAGAAGAGATTGGATTTATACCCCGCCCTTCACTACCCGAAGGAGTCTCAGAGTGGCTTACAAACTCCTTTCCCTTCCCCTCCCCACAACAGATACCCTGTGAGGTAGGTGGGGCTGAGAGAGCTCTTGACAGAAACTGCTCTTTTTCAAGAACAGCTCTTATTAGAACTACAGCTTGCCCAAGGTCATCCAGCCAGGTGCAAGTGGAGGAGTGGGGAATCAAACCCGGTTCTCCCAGATTAGAGACCGTGCACTTAACCACTACACCAAAGTGGCTACTACACCAGGCTGAGTGGCTCTTGTGTCTCTACAAACCAGTGCTCCGGGGTCCGCTTGGCTCAGACTTAGCCAGTGGTGCCAGCAATGGGGGTGGGTTCACCAATTGCTTTCTCCTGTACCCCTTGCCATTGGTGAAAGCGGAGGCAAACCAACATCCATTTTTGGAATCACTGGCCAGATGTGAGCCAAGTAGGTCCAGCAACATTGCCAGAGCTATTGGGGCTTGGATCTGCTCGCCGTTCCGGATTGGGAAATACCTGGATCTTTTGAGGGTGGAGCCTGAGGAAGGTGGGGCTTGGGGGTATAATGCCCGCCTTCCAAAGCAGCCATTTTCTCCAGGTAAACTGATCTCTCTTGCCCGGAGATCAGTTACGATCCCTAATCCCAAAAGAGCTCCTGACACCACCTGGAGGTTGGCAACCCTCCTGGTAGCCCACCCCATGACCTTTTTCTTGGAAGTTAAATTGCCAGCCCACCCCGACCACTAAGCTGCTTGTCTGAGTGCCCTCCTCCCTCCCGCTTTAGTTTCAGTTCACACAACTATTTTGAAAAGTTCGAAATGATGAAATAAACTCCCACTGACTTCCCCTGTGTATTTTGGTGGGCAAGATTAGATTGCCTTAGTTTAAACTTCCTCGTTTTTGGGCACTAGTTCAGTTAAGAAGGTAATCTTCAAGTTCTTCAAAAATGGAACATATTTTTAATCCTACAGTTCAGTGTGGGGACCTGCTTGTATGTCGGCCTGCCTGCCTGTCTATCAGTTCTCAAGAATCCAAGCTAGGACGTTTGCGCTGGTTGCATGTAGACACATGCTCTGTTCTTTCTTTCTCCCTCCCTCCCTCCCCCTCCCTCCCTCCCTCACCTCCCCTCTCTTTCTTCTGCCTCCCACAAGTTCTGTGACAGTCAGCAAGCAAAATAAAAAAAAGTGACATTAATGGCACAACCCACCCAAAGTCAGGTTGCCACCCACTTGTAAATTACAATCCATCAGCTGAAGACCATACAGTTAGGCCTGCCTAAACCAGTGGGAAAGATGCAAATCCTTGACTCATTGTGTATGTCTGTGCATGTGCATTTTAAATCACATGAACCATCCATATTTGTTGACTCAAAGCTCAACTTTTTTTCACGGCTTAGGGGAAGGCTCATTATAGTACAGTTTAGGATGCCTCCTCTGTTTTGCGGTGAACGCTCTGTTAAAAATGGACCACAGGGACGTGCATCATGCTCAGCAAGTGCTTGTCTGGCCATTTAATGGAGTCTCTCTTCCCGCTAACGTTTCCCCTCTGAGGTTGCATGTGACCATGAGAGCACTGAAACAGGAAGTTGTAATTTCGAGCTCCTTTATTATCAGCATGCGATCTGCGGTCGATCCCCTGACACAGCTTGTGGCCAGTTTCTGGTTAGCAGCGAGACGGGTTTGTGCTGATCAGGCATCAGTTCCCACCTGTTTAATCAGTTAAGCGGTGCAGTTGAGTGCAGCGTTTTTTGGTTGCCTTGTGGATTTCCAGTGACAGGAAGGAGTGGTGCATCTGGGTGACTCTGAGAGGAATATTTTGGTAATTGGCTGGTTACCCAGGAGAGTAAATGAGCTCTCGTCTCAGAAAGCATTGAATAACGGACATTGCTTTTAAATTACCAAAGGTTTTGCAAGATAGGGTTGGGTAGGGGACAAAGGAAACAAACAGCTCTACCTTATCTCCAGAAGGGCAACTTTGATAATCCATTGCTGCAAAACTTGTTGAGAATCCTGGAGGCACCATAAAACCAAGCACGTTGGTTGTAATATTAAGGTACCATAGGTCTCTTTACTGGAGTTGCTTATCATAAAAGACGCAAGAGCTCTTTAAACCAATGGCATCGTTGAGTATGATTGAGTTCCTTGTGGGTGAAGTAGATCCTGAAAACTGAAATAATGCAAATGGAAAGGTGTTAACCAGTATAAAATTTAGGAAATCTGTTTTGCGATCTTAGCTCTGTTATGGATCATCAGGCTTTGCCAACCAGGTTCTTCCCAGACTGGCAGCCTTCAGCTTTACCCTTCTACCCACATACAAACTGGGTACCTGGGTTTTGGCCACTGTGTGACACAGAGTGTTGGACTGGATGGGCCATTGGCCTGATCCAACATGGCTTTATGTTCTTATGTTCCCTGTGTTCTTGGTGTTGGGGGGGGGGACAGTAGGAGGGTTTCTGGAGTTCTGGCCCCGCTGGTGGGCCTCCTGATGGCACCTGGGTTTTGGCCACTGTGTGACACAGAGTGTTAGACTGGATGGGCCACTGGCCTGATCCAACATGGCTTTTCTTATGTCTTATGCCTTAAACTGAGTCTCAGTGCAGGCACAGGTCACAACAGACTGCTGATCCTCACCAACTTCATGAAAATCACAGTTCCTGTTTTATCCCAATTTAAGCCTTGGAAGAGAGACTTTACTAGCATGTTATTAGTGTCAGTGGCTTGAGTTGTCATTCTTTTGGGTCTTCTTTCTCTGCTGGGATCTCTAGAAGTTAAACCTCTGAGTGGTTGCATCTTATCTGCAATGCTCTTGTGATTTATATGCTGAATGGTCCCCCTGCCCAAGGAATAATATTTTGCACTCACTGGTCTTGCCTTTTCATCATTTATCTATCTTTCATGAGCATACAAATCAGGGAACAAAATATCCATCCTCTGCCCATTACTGGCCACAGTGGTGTTCAAACCCATCTCTTGATGTCTCCATCTGTGGACTCCCAGCTCTCCTTGTTCTGCATGCTTGTGCTAGAGGTGGCATCTTCACAAAGTGTTTACGGTGCTCAGGGCCGGCCCCAGGTGTCTGGGCGCCCTAGGCAGGAGAGCCTGGGGCGCCCACCCCACCGGAGATGCCAACCTCCCGGTGGGGCCTGGAGAACCGGGGAAGGGGCTGCGCGGCTCTCCCGGGCCCCTCGCAGCCGCGGGGCACCGGGGAGAGCCGGGAACGAGCGGGCGGCTCTCCCGGGCCCCTCGCAGCCGCGGGGCGCCGGGGTGCGCCGGGGAACGCGCGGGCGGCTCGCCCGGGCCCCTCGCAGCCGCGGGGCGCCGGGGAGAGCCGGGGAACGAGCGGGCGGCTCTCCCGGGCCCCTCGCAGCCGCGGGGCGCCGGGGAACAGGTGGCGCGGTTCTCCCGGGCCCTCGCAGTTGCGAGGGGCCCGGGAAGAGCCGGGGAAGGGGCGGCCTTGGAACGCCCGCCCCTTCCCTCCCAGCGGACGGGCGCTCAGACTGGCGGCGGCCAGCGAGCGGGGTCTGTCCCCGCTGGCTGGCCGCCGCCATGCCGCCCCACCTCTCCACCCCCCCCAAGGGCTTCTGAAGCGCCCCAGAAGGGCGCTCAGACTGGCGGCGGCGGCGGCGGCAGCGGGGAGAGTCCCCGCTGGGCAGCCGCCGCCATACTGCCCCACCTCTCCACCCCCCCAAGGGCTTGGGGGGAGCCGCGGGTGGAGCGCCGGCCGCCCCTTCCCTCCCAGTCCCAGCGCTGGCTGGAGACAGGGGGTGGAGCGCCGGCTTCACCGGGGTGGGGCCGGGGCGCTTTGGCGCCCCTGTGGGCCCCAGCGCCCTAGGCGAGCGCCTAGCTCGCCTAGTGGGCGAGCCGGCAGTGACGGTGCTGAGTGATTTCTTTCCATGGCACTGCTCGTGTCTGGGATACACAACATGTGTTAATTTAACAAAGCAGCTCTTTGATGCTGCTTTAATTTTTTAACAACAGCTCAGAGGCAATGATGTACAGATTATATAGTGTCAGTTTCCCAATTAAAGTTTTACAGGAAAATACTCTGTTTTTGCTGTAAGCCAATTTTGAATGCTCCCTTCCGGCGCTTGTGCAAATGAAAAGCACGCTGTTGCAAAGCACCCATTTGAAACCTTGAAATATTTAGTGCGGCTTCACTTGCATATGGAATTAGGAATCTTCCTGTAGGCTTGTTGATGTCTTTCATATGCATGTATTTTGTAATTAAATGTCTGGAAGCGTCTCTGTTTGTTTGTTGGTGGCGATGGTGAGCTCTTTCTCTCTTTTTTTAAGTAGTAATAAGGTATTTAATGTGTTCATTGTAGAACTCCTTTGGAATCTGGACTGGGGGAAGAAGCTGTGTTTGAAGTGCCTCCTGGTAAATATAAGGCTCCCATTAATTATTGTACAAAATTATGATGGGATGAACAATATCCTGCCTCTTTCTGGTAATGACTCTGGGTTTACAGACACTGTGGAGACTGTCAGCCCAAAAATGCAAAATAAGCTGAATATTAAATGTTCAAACTCTGAGCCTTAGAGAAGTCTGGAAAAGCAAAGGGTTTCCTAAGGTTCACCATTCCAAGGAGCTCAACCATGCTCAGGTTTTTCAGTCACACGCTGCCACAGCTCAGTGGCAGAGCATCTGTTCTGCCTGCAGGAGATTCAGGCCAGGCATCTCCAGTTAAGAGATCTCTGGTAGCCTGGCTGTATCATGAAGACCTTGAGACCTTTGCCAGTCAGAGCAGGGAGCATTGAGTCAGATGGACCACTGGGGTTCTAGCGCTGTATGCGTAATCTTCAAAGCTGCATGAAAGAAAGAGATAACTGCCATGAACTTGCTAGATCATACCCATGTGGGCTGTGAACTAGCAAAGAAAATGGCTGCTGTCTCTTCTCTGTTTTCTTTATTTACTTCATTTATACCCTGTCTTTCTCCCCGTTTGGGACCTAAAGCCGCTTACATCATTCTTTTCTCCTCCATTAAACCGTCACAACAATTTCTTGAGGTGATATATGTTGGGCAGAGCGTGTGTGACTTGTTCTGAGGTCACCTGACAAGTTTCCGTGGCAGAGTGGGGATTTGAACCTGGTCTCCCTGATTTTAGTCTGCACTGGCTTTTCCATAGAGGTTCCAGCTTGGGCAGTGGTGACTTTGATCTCTCTCAAAGGTGTGTTCACAGTAGCACATCAGGCCCTGACAGCTGTGCTCTGACTCCAGTACACTAGTTTGAAACCATCTGGTTTGGGGAGTGGAAGACTTAGTTTTGATTTCTGCAGAAGTTGCAGCATTGATGAAGTTGGCAGAGCTCAAATGTCAGGCCGTTCTAGAGAGAGATTCTTACACCTAGTCAGACCATTGGTCTATGCAACTCAGTACTGTCTGTTCCAAGTAGCTGTAGCTCTGCTGGATTTCAGGCAGAGAAAGATCTTCCCCAGTGCCTGCAACCTAGGCTTGCCAGGTTCCTGGTCGTGACGGAGAATCCCTGATTTTGCAGGCTCCAGCCCACTGCTGGCCAGCTGGGCAGCAGGGAAAGCCCTGTCCCCAAATGGATGTTCGTGTGCAATGTTGATGATTCTGGCACCTTTGTCACTGAGCTACAGGCACCTCTCCTAGAGTCCAATGCTGCCAAAATCAGGAAATACAGGGGAGTTGCATTTAGTCTGGACAGACAATTTCTCAGAGCTCTTCCACATTCTCATTTTCCTCACTTGTGTGTTCCTATTACTTCGGGGGGGGGCCACATGTGTTTTGCCCCTGCTAGTGGCCAATTCCATATTGCATCTCTGTATGTCCAGTTTAACATCTGTGTATGTTCTGCAGGGAGATATCAGAGCCTAAAAAAGGTTAGTCAAATGCAAAAGAGGGCCAAAAATAAAAGCTTAATATATGAAATATATAAAAAGATACATTTATTTATTGAACAAAGGTTTTAAAATTATATATAAAGGGCCCAATCACACCTCATGTACAAATATCCAATTATAACACACAAGGGCTGATGGGCTTGACCTGACGCATTTCGGTCTGCATAGGCCTTCTTCAGAGGTCAAACACAGTGAGGCACATATTGGCTATAAAAATACATTACAATCATACAGATACAAGATATAAAATCAATAGGGGCCAGAAAAAAGTTTTTCCAAAATTAAACCACTCGGCACAGAATAAAAGTACAAATGAGGCCTCCAGCACTGCAATCACATGCCCAGTGGTGTTTCTCTGGTGTAAATTTCTGGTCCAGAAATTGCCTTCCTATGATTGTGCAGCCAAAATGTCCTCAACGGAATTGTTCTTAAGCAAAGAGCACACGTAAAGCAATGTAATGTAAAGGGAGATATGCCAGACGTAAAGCAATGTAATGTCAAATCAATCACTAGAGGGAGCAGAACATGTGCAGAAAAGGGGGGAAAAACACAAACGCAGTAGAGACACACAAGCAAGGAAAATGAGAATGCAGAAGAGCCCTCAGTGTCCCTCTTCTGAGTTGCCCTTATTTTCCTCTTTCATTATCTAATCTATTAGTTTTATTTTATTTACTTCATTAAAAGCCTGTCTTTCTCACTGAGACTCAAGGTAGACTATAAAATATACTAGGTGCCATCAGGAGGTCCAGCAGTGGGGCCTCTTGGATCCCACCATCCCACATAGCTAAACCAACCCCATGGTCCTAGAATTAGGCTGCCTCATAATCTTGCCTTTTTATGTGGGGTGGGGGCAAACCTTTCAGGACACTGTATCTACTTTTGTGGGGAGGGGCAGTTCTAGGTTCAGATATGCAAATTCTGCATCATGTTAAGAGGGTGCAGAGGAAGGAAGCCTACAGTGCTGGGGAAAACATATGAATGATGAATGGAAAACATGAAGAGGAGTGCTGGGAAGAAATAGAAGGACACACTGCAGAAGGCCTGCCCTTATGGCTTCTGAGAGTGCTTTTTATGACAGTTTGTTCAGGCATTGTGTGCAAATAAGAGCAGCCAAAGCACCATTCCTTTAAACTGCATGAAATTAGCAATTAAATTAAGTTGAAATTAGCAACTGTGTGTCAGTCTTTTTTATTTGAGGGTGGCAGGATCCTACCTCAAATGACCCAAACAATCTTCCCATTCTTTCCCCCCAGCGTCCTAGTTGGCACCTTTAAATCTTTCCCCCACCCCTGGGTGTGCCTGCCTCCCTTACATCTCTCCTCTTTACTAAATGGTTGTAGCAGTGGGATCTGTGTTCTCGGGATCTGCCAGCTGACATCTTGAATCTGATGACGTCCACAAATATTTTCTGTTGCTGAAGTGCCGAAAAGAGGCCATCTGTCTCCCTTCTAGACCTGAAGTATTGTTCTGTTCTGATAGCTGGCGATCCTTTTGATTGGCTTCTATCTGGCTTTCAGAAATCTGTGCCTTCCCTTCTGAAGCTTGTTGCAGTGTGTTTGTGCGATTCTGCTGGCGCCCTTTGTTGGAGTCTGCTTCCTTTGCTGTGTTTTGCGAACAAGTGACAACTGTTGTCAGCACATGTTCCCCCCCCTCCAATATTTCCCTTAAAGTATAAAGCCCTCGCTAGACATGACAAAGACGTCCTTGCTTCTTCTTCCTTCCCAGCTAAATAAATCTTTCCTATTTACGGGGAAATGGGGAAAAAGAAATGGTGGGGGGGAATAACAGGATGACGGAGGTAAAATTACGGCAACTCCTCGTTGTTGTGCCAGTGCACATCACCATTTTGAATTAAAAACAGGAAGTGATGTCATCACACTAGGGTGGTGCCAGATTGTCTCCACCCTGGTAAGATGCCATCATTTTTTTCCCCTTCAGAAATGACATTGCAGCAATGGGAGAAGATTGTTGCCGCCCCTCAAACTCTCCCACCTGCTACCCCGGAGAGCCGCTACTGGCCAAGAGCAAACAGAGTCAAGCAATAGTAGATTTTCAGGGGGCCACAAGGCT
The DNA here is from genome assembly GCA_029375565.1 of Gekko gecko. Lineage (NCBI taxonomy): Eukaryota > Metazoa > Chordata > Lepidosauria > Squamata > Gekkonidae > Gekko > Gekko gecko. The sequence continues at coordinate 64,187,610 of JAPDNY010000012.1, read as the reverse complement.
TGGCCCCTTGAGTGGAAGCATTAATCAGTGTCTACTCACAATGGTCTTCTGCTGCACCGCCACAGTGGGAGGAGGTAATGGGTTAGCTTTTGCCAGTTGTTTGGTACCATGATAGGGGATTATCAGCTTGGTTTGTTCCTAGGCCATTTTAAGTTCCCAGTGTGCCCCTGGTAAGTAGGCCTGTTTTGGGGAGTAGGCCTGTTTTACTAACACTCTACTCCTAGTTATCTATTTATTTATTTGATTTTTACCCCGCCCTCCCTGCCGAGGCAGGCTCAGGGTGTCTTACAGAAGAAACAGTAGATAAAACAATATAAATATCAATATTAAATACACAGAAATTATTAAAACCATTAACATGACGATGGCGGTATAGCTATAGTAAAGTGCATTCATCAGTACATCCATTATCGGCGGGTTCAGGCTGGAGATAGAATTGGCACAGGCCATAGATGGTCACACAGCTCCTTACCTAAATGCCAAGCAAAAGAGCTCCATTTTCGTGGCTCTGCGGAACTGTGAGAGTTCCTGCAGGGCCCTGATCTCATCCAGAAGCTCATTCCAGTAGGTTGGAGCTGCCACAGAAAAGGCCCTAGTCCTGGTTGATATCAGCCTGGTGTCCTTAGGACTGGGGGAGGGGGGGGAGACGATTTTGCGACCCTGACCGTAGTGCTCTCTGGGGAACATATGGGGAAAGACGGTCTCTCAGGTAGGCAGGTCCCTGACCATAAAGGGCTTTAAAAGTCAAAAACAGCACCTTGAAGCGAATCCGGTATGCTGTTGGCAGCCAGTGTAATGCCTTCAGCACAGACTGGATGTGTGCTTGTATAGGGAGACCCATCAACAGCCCGGCTGCCGCATTTTGCACCAGCTGCAGCTTCTGGAGTCGCACCAAGGGCAGCCCCATATAGAGAGCATTGCAGTAGTCCAACCTTGAGGTGGCCATTGCGTGGATCACTGTTGCCAGATAGTTGTGTTCGAGGAAGGGAACCAACTGCATAACCAGCTGGAGATGGTAAAAGGCTGCTTTGGCAGTGGCTGCTACCTGGGAGCATTCCCAAACTCCTGAACCTTGGTGCTGGCACCAATGGTGCCCCATCGAAGGCTGGTAGTGGGATCCCTACCCCTGGTCCTCCCTGACTCAGGCACAGGACCTCCGTCTTCTTCGGATTAAATTTCAATCGGCTCAGTCTAAGCCATCCAGCCACGTCCTGTAATGCCCGGTCCAGGTCTTCCAGGATAGTTGGACTGGCCGCCCAACAGCAGATATAGTTGAGTGTCATCTGCATATTGGTGACACTCTAGCCCGTGCCTCCGGGCAATCTGGGCAAGGGGGCGCAAATAGATGTTAAATAGCACTGAGGAAAGCACCGTCCCTTCTCCCCAAGAGCCACCCTTTGTCCCCAACCTTAGAGAAAGGAGACGAGCCATTGCAAGGCAAGCCCCTGAATCCCCATGTCAGTGAGGCAGTGGGTCAGGAGCTGATGGTCAACCATGTTGAATGCCGCCAACAGGCCCAACAACAACAGCACCGCCGTCCTGCCCCAATCCAGATCCAGACGGGAGGTCGTCTATGAGGGCAACCAGTGCTGTCTCCATCCCATGGCCTGGGCGGAAGTCAGACTGGAAGGGATCTAGGATGGAAGTGTCATCCAGAAAGCTCTGTAACTGTATCGCCTCCGCCCACTCAATTAATTTGCCCATATAGGGCAAATTGGAAACTGGACGATAGTTTGCCAATTTGGCCAGATCCAGGGATTTTTTTTTTAGGAGAGGGTGGACCATCACTTCTTTGAGAGCCCCCAAGAACAGCCCCTCAGAGAGGGACTTGTTGATAATATCCCTGAGGGCACCTCGAAACCCCTCACAGCCCACTTTAATGAGCCATGAAGGGCATGGGTCAAGGCTGCACGTGGTTGGGCGTACTGTTGAGAGTAATCTGTCGACTTCCTCTAGACTGAGTGGACTGAAATAATCCAAAATTGGACTAGAAGATGTGCATGGAGCCTCGAGTTAGTTCACTGTCTCAACTGTGGCGGGAAGGTCGCGGTGGAGTGACAAGACTTTATCTGCAAAGTAGCTCACAAAAGCCTCATAGCCAGCATCCAGTTCCCTAGTGTTTTGTCTGCCCTGCGGCAGAACTGTTAAAGACTGAATTGTTCTATACAATTGGGCTGGGCATGAGCTTGCAGACGCAATCGTGGCTGTGTAGAACTCCCTCTTTGCGGCTTTGACTGCCATCTCATAAGATCTCACAAACATCCTATAGGATGCTCTTGTTGCTTCGTCACGAGCATGCCGCCACTGTCTCTCTAGCCATCTAAGCCTTCGCTTCATCAGCCTCAATTCCCGGGTAAACCAAGGAGCCAGCCTAGAGCGAGGGTGCAGAGGGCGTCTGGGAGCGATCTCGTCAATGGCTGCCGAGAGTCGGCCATGCCCATCTTTGACTAGCTCATCCAACGAGCCGCCAGGGGGCATTGGATCCCGCAGAGCTGTCTGAAGCCTCAAAGGGTCCATCTGGCTCCGCAGGCAAGCTAAAATACGTTCGCCATCCAAACAGGGTCGGGGTGAATGATACTGTTACAGTTATGATATTGTTGCTAAGAAGGCAAGAGTCAGAAGGTCAAAGAGGGAAGGCAGTGTAAATCCCAAGAAAGTACTTGCACGATGTTGATAGAAAAGGAAACAGCTGGGCAAATAAGTCTTTTTATTCTATTAGGAAACTGCACGGAAGAGTTGAGGAGCAGCCAGGGAGCAGTGACCAGGGTGGGCTGGTGTGTGCAGTAGGCTGAAAGGCAGGAAAAGTGCATGCAGATTGCACAGAGCTAGACCTAAACGTGTAAAAAATAGCTCTGATGGCAAACTGCAGAGATCTGATGCCATGTCATTTAGTCTCGGGGTGTGAAATGTGGGGGGAAGAGTTCCCATTAAGTTCTGAAGGGCAGCTGTATCCCCATCTCCTAAGGAGGTGGGGGGAATCCTTCCTTCATAGAGCCTGTGAGTGCATTTCTGACCCTCTCTCCATTTCCACCATAAAAGTTTTGGTCTGACCATGTAATGCAGGAACTTGTGCAGTATAATGAATAGGGTTTGTGCAGTATAATGAATAGGGTTTTTCTGGGGAGAGGTTTGATTTAAATGTGATGCTGGCAGGGCAGAATAATATACCTGTGTAACTTTGCAAATGCTCAGAGTCTTATTTAAACTTGGCCACTGCTGTTTGTGCAACTTTTAGCATACTGGCATGAGAGCAGCTTGGGCTCTCTGTCTGTAGCATGCTAATGTTTAATGTGCAGTGGCTGAGGACCCAGTTTAAACAGGATGCTGGATATGTGCAACATTGCACAGGTAAGCTTCTCTACCTTTTCAGCATCACATTCAAATTGGGTCTTCGATTCAAATCCTCATTCAAGCACAAGGAATATTGCCATCTTTCAGCCTAATGCAGTTGTGGGGATGAAACAGGTTGGAAAAATACAAATGTCCTTTTCTTAGGAAACAGACCAAGATAAAAGTATAATAAATAAAAGATAATAATTCCTCATTGAACATCTAGTACAGCTTGCACATTCTCTCTCCTCCCCCACTCACCAACTGTACCAGTTAATTACTATACTGGGAGATTGTGTGTTTGATTTGAAAGGTTGTCTCTCTGAAGTCTGTGTATGAGGAAAGATCTCATTCAAATAAAGACAGAATAGTCCATTATGGTCATTATCCATGAAGGAGTTAAGGAAGATGGTGCTTAAGTTGCTACATGTACAACATAGCACCTTATAATTATGGACATAATTATCTCTGTATGATAATGACTACAACATTATTATTCAGCCAGGATTTTAGAGGCTCTAAATATTAATTAATTTATTTAAAACACACATATGTCACCTTTCCACCCAGTCCAGAGTTCTCAAGGTGGTGAACATGGAAACATTAATCATCTGTTTAATAACATTTGTCAGCTATTTAATAATTTACTTGACCAGTCTATTAAGATGGGTTGCTTGTCTACTTGGGTTTTGGCCACTATGGATTTGACTTCAGCTGTTTAATTGATAGTTGGTATTTCCTGTGGATTTATTGATTTTTAAAATTAGTACTGTGGTCTTTGTTTTTTTCTGTGTTCACCACTTTGCAAAGAACATCTATTGTAAATGGGACTAAATCTGTTAAAGAGATAAACAGTGTAGATGTGGGATGGGGTGTGAGGCTGGAGAGCAAAGGTGGCCGTCTACAGGTGATCAAAAAAGCAACAGAAGGGGAAATCGGAAAACAAATGTTGTCAAAGGCTTTCATGGCCAGAGTTCTGTATGGCCAGAAATTCTACAACAACTAATAAAAATTTGTACATTCTAATTTGCACGCATGTAAAATTCCATCAAGTTGCAGCCAATTCATGATGAACCCCGTAAGGTTTCAAGGCAGGAGACATTCAGAGGTGGTTTGCCATTACCTGCTTCTGCATAGCAACCTTGGACTTCCTTAGTGATCTCCCATCCAAATACTGGTCTGGGCTAACCCTGCTTAGCTTCTGAGATCAAGCAAGATCAGGCTTTCCTGGGCCATTCTGGTCAGGGCTGATTGACATATAAATTAATGCTTATTTACATGTAATTAATAAACATAGAAAGATAGCTCACCATAGTGGAGAGTTCAGCTCCTTTAATGACTTGCTGTCACTCAAATGATTACAGAAAGCTCCTTCAACTCAAAACAAACCACTTCCCCTAATCTTATTGGACATAAGCAGAACCCAGACATTTTAGAGAACAGGCCTGTAAAAGAAGACATCTGGCCACCCTATGGGAAGGTACTGCTTGCCTAAGGCCACCTAGCAAACTTCATGTCAGAGGTGAAACCTTAGTTAGATTAGCAGCTTGTCCTTTTAACCAAGTAAAGCAACGCAGAAGCATATAACATTGCAATAGATCCCCTAAAAGACCATTCTGTGATTCCCATAATGCCAAATTCTGAGCCAGATTACAGGATAGGGACTATGGCCCAGTTATAGAACATTTATTTATTTATTTATTTATTAAATTTGTATCCCGCCCTCCCTGCTATGGTAGGCTCAGAGTGGTTTACAGAATGTGTGTGTGTGTGTGTGTTAAAACACCAGAGTATATTAAAACACAAAATACAATTAAAATCACAACATATAAGATCATCAGCGCTAAAAACATTAATACAAGATGGCGGCATTCTCTCGACATTGGAAAGTTGCCTACTACCATAATCCAGGTTCCTGCTAGGTTATTGGACGTTGAGTTGGTGCTGGTGTTGGGGCCAGGGTCATAGTATTAAAAGGCGACACCCTAATCGAAAGCCTGGTGTTGGGGCCAGGGCCATAGTATTAAAAGGCGGCATCCTAGTTGAAAGCTTTGCATGCAGAGGGTCCCAAGTTCAATCCTCAGCATCTCCAGTTAAAAGGGTTGGGTAGCAGATGTGAAAGATTTCTGCCTGTGACCCTGTAGAGTCTTCCAGTCAAAGCAGAAGTAATTGACTTTGAGAGACTAGTGGCCTCCCTTTTTATTAGGCAGCTTCATGTAGGGTTGCCAGCTGCCAGATGGGAGCAAGGGATCCCCCAATTTTGTGGGCTGCTGTCTGCCGCCAGCCAGGTGGCTGGCAGGGAGAGCCCCACCCCCAACTGCCGCAACCTGGCGTGACGTCCCCAGTGTGATGATCATCATGCCGGGGATGTTGCATGGCGACGCTCTGGTATTTTGGGCAATTTTGGTAACCACAGAGTTTTGCCTAAAATACCAGAGCATCGCTGCATGATTTCCCTGGCTTGGTGATGTCACTTCTGCATGAAATCATCACATCCGAGATGTCACATGTGGCGACATCGCCCCACTGCCCGCTCTCCAAGAAAGCTCCCTCCCCCCCCCCCCGCCAGTGTGAGTGCAGGACCAGGCAACTGTAGCTTCATGTCTACCAAGTTCCTCACCTTGGCAGCAGAGGAATATGCACCAGCGTGTGTTTGACAATAATGAAATGTCTTCCGTGGGTTTATATAAAGGGTTAAGAAGGGAGCCTGTGTTCCAACAAAACCCTTCTTTTTAAGGAATGGAGTGGTGTGATCACAGAAGAGGTTGTGAGAGCAGGAAAATGTGGCTTACGGTTTTCTAAACATTGTAAAAGTCAGGATTATTTTTGGCATTCTATTGATCCCCTTATTACCATTTGTTTTTATTAAACAGACATCTGTGAGTACCACTGTACTGCAAGAGCTGTCAGTGACTCAATTATGCGCCCATGCTTTATAGCTTGGCAAGGGGGGGAAATTGCTCTGGAGGGCAGCTCAGACTGAGAACAAACATTTTCTTTAGTCATTTTGAGTTCAGGAATGGACAGAATTTGATACTTTTTTAAAGCAGCATGTGCTTGAAATTATTTTGATTCCTCTTCATACCCTTAAGCTTCAAAAATACATTTTTTCTGTTTGGTATATGAAGGTGCTTGTATATTCTTTCTTCAGATGCATAGTGGAAATATTTTAAAATTTTTGGAGACACACATATTCTGACACCAAAGCTTGTGAAACTGGAAGGTATCGTCCAGTAATCCACCCCCATGAAATTAGCATATCTGTGGCATTTTTTCTGTGCCCACCTCACAAGTTTTCTGCTCTCTTCTGTAATGTTAAACAAATGAACCATTATACAAATCTAAGATGAAGCTTATCTAACTAACCTAATAACACATCTAAGAGATTCCTCTGTGGTCTTAGATTATATTCTGTTACTCTTAGGATGCGTTCAGACGGGCTGTTTAGTCTGCTTTCGGCACGCTTCAGTAATGGATTTTCTAGCCACGTTCACACACCCAAGATCTGCGCACTGTTCCCAGCCGTCGCTTTCCGGCTCAAACCCCCTTTAAAATGGAGTATTTTGATACCAGGTCCCCAAGTAGTGTTTTCCTGATTCTCTGGTTCTAGCTACACTTTTCTGATATCTGATCGCTCCTGTGGTGTCGAGCCATTTCTGGTTTAAACCCCCTTCCCACTCGAAAGCTGCCCAAGGCTTCCGCTTTTTGCCCGCCATTTTTTTAATGCGTTGGTGGTGTGCATATTGGTAGCATGCACATAGAAAACCGACATTTAAACAGTCACTTGTTTTAGCGTTTAGATGAGTTCAGGATCTCACAGAGGCCATTTTCGGGTCAAACATTTAAAGGGAAGTCTTTTGTTGGAGGGGTTGGATTGATTCGCCCTGGTGGTTCTGCACATGCGCCATGATAGTTTCCCCCCCTTCTACAGAGGGGCACCTATGCACACACGCAAACTGAGGAAAAATTTAAAAACCCGCCAACAGACATTCCTGCTCGTCAGTAGTGTAGATGCTGGGGAGCAACGTGACTGCACGGTGAGGCGGAATAAGGGAGGTGAGTGTGATCGATTGAACATAATCCGGTTAGAACCGAAGCAGTTTAACCTGCTCTCAGCACGCCATCTTACCACATCCTTAGAGTAGCTGGACTTTTTTCTCTCAAGACAAGTTCCCTCATACAAAATGCGAAGCCAAAAATCTTGTATGTCTGCCTTGAATGGGGGAGCCATATGAAAACTGTGGTCTAAACCAACATTTTTTTCTCACTTGAAATTACAGTATTGGTGATGTCTTCTTCTCTAATAAGATATTCAGACCTGATAGGATTCCAAAGAGAGAACTGATAACTGGATGTAAATATGGGAGACACAGAAAGAACGTAAAGTTCTCTACTTCTATCTGCTTGCTTCATTTCTTATGTAATTCTGTCAGGAAGATCAAGAGAACATACTTTTATGGGATTGTATCACCTCAGAATACCTGTATGACTAGGGGCAACCTTACATTATCAAAAAAAATAAAATCCCTTACATTTAGAACACTTACATGTCATGAAGGATGCTTCTGTAGACTTTCTGGTAAGTGTAACCTGAAAAGATATAAAAGGACTTTAGCATGGAAGTGCTTCCAAATGAGTGATTCCTGCACCTCGAGCACATTCAGAAGTGGTATGATCCTCTAAGAAGATTGTACAATACAATACCCACATTTCCCCCTAAACCCCCCCCCAAAAACAGCAATGCTATTTGGCCTAGAGAGGAAGGTCTATAACCTTTATTTTTGGATGTTATGGGTACTAGCCAGAACCCTTTGTGCAAAGTTATATCTGAGCATTTCTCATTATTTACATTAATTGCTTATTCTCAGGGCCACGCTAGATGTGATGGGTGGAGCGGCACTGCATGTATTTATTCACATAATCATTTGTTCATATGTAATTCCAGGGGTGGGCATCTACTTTTAAAAGAATACATGGTGAGGGGATCTAAACCTTTTTCTCCCCAGCCTCTTAACACATTCTATTGCTTTAAGCCTGGTTTACCTTGAGAATCAAATGTAGTATGGGAGGGGCAAAAATACTTTGAATGATGGAGTGCAGCGAAGGGGATTTAGCTCCCCTTACTGTCAAGCATTACTATGTATTCCATTTTCTATTAATAAGAGACCTACGTATCCTGCCCCATTTTACACATGAGCAGGCAGACAGTGGAATAAATATACATGAGCCCTCTGTCAAATCTCATTTAGGGCTGCCAGCTTTGGGTTGGGAAATACCTGGAGATTTGGGGGTGGAGTTTGGGGAGGGGAGGGACCTCAGGATGGTACAATGCCATGGAGTCCACCCTCCAAAGCAGCCATTTTCTCCAGGGGAACCGATCTCTGTAGTCTGGAGATCAGTTGTAAAAGTGGGAGATTACCAGGCCCCCCACCAGGAGACTGGCAACCCTATTTGGCGCTTATAGACCATAAAACCTGTGGATTCAAGAGGGTGCAGGCGGCACTAGATGTGTCCAGAATAAATGGCCTAGAAACCATTGGGCAAGAAAATCTATCCTTCCACAGTTCTGAGCAATTCTAGGCACCCAGCAAATCCTCATATGAAGTTGATTAAAAATTTCCTCCTTGAAGTAGCTGGAGTTTTCATAATACCGTAGACTTCTGAAAAACCTAATACAGTCTCCTCAATCTGAAAAAAAAGACCAAGAATCTGCCTGCTGACGTTTTGCTCGTCGACATTTTTGATCTTCAGCTGTATTTTAATATTGTTTCCAGGTGTGGAATTAGGGAAGCAAAGAAAGTTAAGCAAGGAGATTGAAGCTTTAATTTAGAAAATTCTGTCCTTAATAAACCACACTCTAGCTGGGTCTTTCAGTTTATGCAAGACAGCCTCTTGCACTTGAGGGGGGGGTGGAATCCAAGCAAAACCCCGTCCTCCCTGAGTTAAGGTTGCCTCTCTCTTTTCTCTCCCTCTTTTTCTCTAATTCCAAAAACATTTTTCCCCTCGCTGCTTCCCCCCCACACCGCCGCCGCCTTTTTCAGGTTTGAGTTAGAGCCCTTGTTGCTGGTTCAGTCATCTTTTTGATGGTTTAAAACGATAATAGCCTGTGTCGTCTGCCCTTGTAGATGGCGGGGTTATGCCTCATCTTTTCTTCCTTTCTTGCTCTCCCCATAAAAATCTTTCCCACAATGCACCGGGAGCCGCTTGCAGGTGTTCCTGCCGCTCTGCCCTCTCACATACACTGCAAATTAGTAACAGAAGCTAATGGCCCAGCATGGGGCCATCAAAGGACTGACAATTCCAGCCTTTCCAAAGGGCCCTTTATGTCAAAACCCCCCATGAGACCTGTCCAGCTGAAAAGACTATTTGTCTGTCCCTGTGTGAGGGCCTGCTGCTGCAGCGAGGCCTACTGCTGGCCTCATGCGGAGGCCCTGACTGTTGCCGCTAGCAACAGATAGACATTGCTGTTAACCACAGCGGGGCCCACAACACATCAATCATGGAGCCCCCAAATAAAGGCTGGAGGCCTTTGGCCCTCTACTCCGGCTATTTCTAAATAATTTCCAGTGGCTGAACATACTATGGTGTAGGCTGGGTAATTCAGTCCAGAAAACTTAATTTTGATGGAGAGAGGGGAGGGAACTGCTTTGATTCTTTCTTTCTTTCTTTTTAAAAAGACTGTTTTTGTTCAAATAGATGCATGTTTCAAAAGGAGGAATTTAACTGATGAAAGGGGTGCTGTGAAAAGTTCAGGGCAAGAATAATAAATAAAAAGTTCAATGGTTAAATGCAGTGTATGCCCCAGTGGGCCACAGAAATGCCCTGAGTTTAGTATCTGCTGTTTTGTGCCCCCCCCCCACCAGAAAACACACTATTTAAATAATCTCCACCTCCTTTCTAGAAAACCCGAGCCCTGCCTAAGTATTCTAGTTATTCCTGAATTTCTATTAATTTAAATAGAAATTAATCTCCCTAATATATAAAAATAACATCTCCACCCTATCTTTATTAAGAAGATTTACAACCAGATATTGAATTAGAATTTTTAATATTGGGTGGTTAATATGTGGTTCCATCACATCGTATTTGTAAATGAATACCTAAATAACTTTGACAGTAGCAAATTTTCTCCTTGGCACAGCTAATTTCTCATCCTGTCTTAATGTTCTGCAGCGTAGCCTTGAGAAATTACGATACCCAGAGCCTGGTGGTTGTGGATTTTGTTCTTCCAAGCCACTAATCCTTCAGAGGAGAGATGACTGAATGCAATTTAGCTATATTGCAGATGGGAGTAGTATGGGAATGATGGTATCTTTTGATCATTAATTCTAAGTAGTATTTATCCTCTGAGTATAGTTATTTTCAGACTGTACCCTGATCATGTTGTACCACATGAGTCTGCATGCAAATAAGCACAAATCCATTTACTTTCACAAGAGGAATGTCCTACACAGTTACCAGTATGAGCCTACTCATAGAAGAAGGGCTTACCTATATATTACAATGGATGCAAGTTGTATTGAGGTTCCACAACATGACTCACAACTACACATGCATAGGAGGACTTACCATTATAAAGCGCTCCACCATTGGATGTGGCTCTTAAGAGGAAAGGTTACAGGGTTTTTTTCTGCACTATTTTTGCAAGAAGAGATAGAAATGGAGAAGATTTTCTCCTTCTTCGGCTCCATGTGTTCTGCAATTGTGATCATATGGCTGTCAGGAACAGCCAGAAGTGACACCAGTCATTTCTTCAAGAATTGCTGAAAACTCTATGGTGATACTATGTGGTGAAATTGCAACAATTCCTAAGGAAGTGTGATATCATTTCTGGGTTTTCACTAGAAGTAATATCACACCATCGCCCAATAGTCCTCCCCATGCCCCTGTAGGGATCCCCCAGAATTACAGCTCATCTCCAGACTACAGACCCCACTGGGGTCCAAGGAGGACTGGCAACCCTATGTCTCACCACCCCGCAGACTCCCATCCATTGTCCGGCCATCCATGACAATGCTAATTCTGGGGGAAATGCAGAAGTGATCTCAGTCAGCTCTAGGAATTGTCAGAGATTTTATGTTAAAACCATAGAGGTTCTGGCAATTCCTGAAGTGAATTGAAGGCACTTCCAGATTCCCCTTGGAAGTCGTCACTGTGTTGCTTGATGGCAATTTTTCCCCCCACTGGAGTGGCAAAAGTAAACAGGAGCCAGCCCCAATCCTGTGTATTTAAACATAGAGGACATATGGAGCCTGAGGAAGGGTAAAATGTCCTCTCATACAGCTATTTCTGCTTCCCAAAATGTCTCAGAAGGGAACCCTGAGCCCCCTCAGCTCTCGGAGCCACACCAGCCATAGGAAAGTTTCATAAAGGTCTCCCTATGCACATGTAGTTATGAGCAGTGTTCCCTCTAAGCTGAGTTAGTGTGAGCTAGCTCACAGTTTTTTAGCTTCCAGCTCACAGACTTTTGTCTTAGCTCAGGAAGGATGGCTCCAGAGCAAACTAATTTATGCAGTAACACAAGTGCTCGCTCACAACTTTAATGTCAGTAGCTCACAAAGTAGAATTTTTGCTCACAGGACTCCACAGCTTAGAGGGAGCATTAGAGACTTAGAGACTCCCAGTGCGACTGTATAGATAAACCTTTAGGTCATCTGGCTAGACCCAGATTCACATTCTCTCACCATCAGAAATCTGATGGACAGCTACACAGTTCAGAGTCTATTTGGTGGTGGCATCTGGAATGTGGAACTCCCTCTTTTCCATAATGCTCACCTCCTAGTTTTCGGGAAGCTAGTAAAGACAAGTTTATATTATACAGCTTTGGGATTGCATTGATTTAGCAGCTCAGTATGTTTGTTTAGTTCTTCCTACAGTTGCAGGTGTTATCTGGACCTTGTTAGTTTAGCCTCAGATTCATGATTTCATACTTAAAATTTGTTTTATGAGGAAGGAATCCAAGTGCTTGCATTTGAATACTACAGAAAATTGAAATTAGATTTAGGGCTTCTGAAGGCAGAAACCACAGCGATGCCATATTCTGGTACGGTGTCCGAAGTTCTCATTTGCATTTGCCTGTGTTTTGTCTCATGTGCTTTGGGAAAGATCTCTGCCAGGGTCTCTGTTGCTGCTCACAAGGGGGATCAGGCCAGTGGCTCATCCAGTCCAACACTCTGTCACACAGTGGCCAAAAATACCAGGTGCCATCAGGAGATCCACCAGTGGGGCCAGGACACTAGAAGCCCTCCCACTGTTGCCCCCCCAAGCACCAAGAATACAGTGCATCACTTGCAGCATACTGAGAGTTCCTATCTATACCTTGTGGCTAACAGCCACTGATGGACCTCTGCTCCATATGTTTATCTAGTTCCCTCTTGAAGCTGTCCATGCTTATAGCCGCTGCCACCTCCTGTGGCAGTGAATTCAATGTGTGAATCACTCTTTGGGTGAAGAAGTACTTCCTTTTATCTGTTCTAACCGATCCTTTTGTATCTTATAATGTAGAACTTTTTGCGTTTAGCAGCCAGGAAAGCTAGAGCAAAGGTGATTCTTAGGAACACAGCTTACTGAGATGCAAGGCATTAACATTGTTACAATTAGGATTGGAATTTGTAAATGTTGTATAAAATTTTAATTTGAGATATTTTAGACATTGTATAAACTAATTTAATTTTTACTGAATTTAACAACTAAATTTGTATTTTAGATATTAGGGACCCACTTTTATAAAAAAATATTGTGATGGCCAATGGCCATATACAATAAACTTATCCTATCCTATCCTATCCTATCCTATCCTATCCTATCCTATTCAATTCTGTCTATTCTAACCTGACTGCTCAGCAATTTCATTGAGTGCCCACGAGTTCTTGTATTGTGAGAAAGGGCGTAAAGTACTTCTTTCTCTGCCTGCTCTATCCCATGCATAAAATTATAAACCTCGATCATGTCACCCCTCAGCCGTCGTTTCTCCAAGCTAAAGAGCTCCAAGCGTTTTAACCTTCTTCATAGGGAAAGTGTTCCAACCCTTTTATCCTTCTAGTTGCCCTTTTCTGTACTTTTTCCAGTGCTATAATATCCTTTTTGAGGTGTGGTGACCAGAACTGTACAAGGTACTCCAAATGAGGTTGCACCATCGATTTATACAGGGGCATTATGATACTGGCTGATTTGTTTTCAGTTCCCTTCATAATAATCCCATGCATCTCATTCCTTCCTTTTTTTATGTGTTGGAGGGACAGACTGGACCTGGTGCACCTTTGGCCCAATGCTGAGTCTTGAGTCTGTTCCCCTATAAAACTCTGCTCTGTTTGTAGCCATATTCCTGTTGACTCCAGTGGAGTAGCTATGTTAGTCTATTGTAGCAAAGCAAAACAGAAGTCCAGTGGCACCTTGAAAACTAGCAGCATTTATTCCAGGATGAGCTTTCCTAAGACAGAACTCTCTTCTTCAGATACAATAGGAGAAATAAATGTCTTAACCCCAGTTTTACAGCAGTCTACAGAAACAGAGGTATTGAGCAGAGAGAGTCCTAGTATAATAAATAATGGGAGATTGTGTGTGGACTGGAACTGCTTAGGTAGTTTAGTGGAAGATGGGAGAGGTCAGAGAATGTGGCCCCTCATGTAGTGAAGATAAACAAAAGTACAGTCAAGTAGGTAAGCAAACTAATTATTCCTGAGCCAGTGTTCAGTGCTGTGTTTTGAATACCTTTAGGTGAGTTTCATACCAACAACAAAATCGTGCTTAGCTTGTACAAACCTCCAGGCAACGGCCTGAGATGGCAACTCAAAGGTGCTCTCTGCTAGCCCTTTCTTTTCTTTCCCTGAAGCTTCACAAATCCCGTAAGGAAATAATGCAGGAAATGACAGAGGAGGCTGAGTTAAATAACCCAGAGGGTTCTCATCTTCCTTGGTGCTAACTTTATATCCACATTCATTATGTGAATGGGCTGGCGAAACTGTTTCCCATGATAAATTGGAAGACTGCATAGGTTGTACAGGCTCAGTTCAATTTTCGGTAATGGTATACAATCATTGAGACGGTTATGTTCAATGTATGGTGCAGTCCTTCATTTAGAGAAGTTTGAATGCATAAAGCCCTCTAAGAAGCATTGCCATAACAATTTTTTTTTATTTTAGGCAGCACCACGATGCATAAGAATTACCCCTTTTCTTTTGCTTTTCTTTCTTTTTTTCCCCTATATGTTTTTAATAACTCTACTAAACCTGCCTTTCCACTAGTCTATTGCTTGATCGGGGTTGAAACTACGACACAAGGAAGGAATTTACGAGAGATAGATGGTCACACTTGTTTTGGACCATTATCAATCAATGTAAAAAAAGGTGGAATATTCTGTTGAACAGCAGCATTTATTGTTTCAGACAGATAGAACTCATATTTACATGTAGAGATGAATAGTTGCAACCAGAAACAGGGTCGAAGGCTTCCCGATACTTATTGAAGGGTATTCTTGAATAATTAGCATCAGTGTCCCAGGATCTCCAACCTCCAAGGAGAAGCCAGATGGCCTAGATTTTACTTAACAAGTGTAGCATGGTTGCCATTCACCTGTAGTTCCATCCCACACTACTCCAGTAATGTTTGATTCTGAGAGGTCATATGGCCAGTATCTGCCACATGATTTTGTTGGTTTGACCACATATCCACTTCTGTGTAAGATCTGGCCTTCTGCAATCAGGAAACAATCATGCAAAACCGTTCTCTATGAAGTCTGCAGCTCCAACTCCTTGGTGGCATCTCACATCCAAAGCTACATCTTTCTGTGTGTATATTTCTGTACTCCGTAGGGTCTGCAGGAAAGTTCATGCTTACTTTTGGTATCCACTATCCATGTAATGGTGTGGAGCTCCAGAGTACAAATCCCAGGAAGTATATTACTATCTTGTTATGAAAAACAGAAAAATCTGACTCTTGTTTGGATTGTATCCTTGCTCAGAGAAAAAGATATGTTAAACCATGGTTAGTGTGATTTCATGAACTCAGGTGCTCGAATACCAGTGGTTGATTAGGGCCTATCAATAGAAAACATTGTGTGAAGTTGGTTTATTAATCACAGTTAATTTGAAACTGTCAGACCCCCATACGTACTCACTCCCAACAATACTCTTCAGATGCAAGATTTGTTTATTGAGACATGCAGTCGTTACAGGTGTAAGCCAACTTGTGTCAGAACTGCTGGGCATTGGCGCCAAGCCCACTATTATACCCACTTCAAACTATCCCCCCATGCCATGGCCCAATCACGCTGGTCATCCATCCCGCCAAGCCAATGTGTGGTCTTTCTCCCTCCACACACACACCTGCAAGCTACAAAGTATATCTATGATAGTGCTCCTGGTGGCAAAGGCTTCAAGGACACTTCATCTTCCCTCCTTGGGAGGCCACTTGGAAATTTGTTACAGGTGTCTAGCAAAGCTCATCCCCACACAATCCTTCCCTTATCACTCCCTTCCTTCCAGCGTAAAGGGTAAGCATCACATAGAATAGACATTAACATGGCAAACAAAATACTGAGTTTGACAGAAACGTGGTCTCACGTGATGTGTGAATGCAGACATCCTGGCTTGTTCCCCAACTCTGTCCGCCCAAGCAATGAAACCAGCATTTGTCAAAGCAAACCAGGGTTTGAGTGATCCATCCACAAGCTAAATCCTGGTTTCAAAAACTAACCATGGTTAAAATAGTTTTACATTATGTCTGAACTGAGACATGGTGTCATGTAGTGCTAGAAATAAAATAGTGTGCAAGATTTGAGCACAAGGATATATCCCTGCAGAGAGAGAGAGAGAGAGAGAGAGAGAGAGAGAGAGAGAGAGAGAGAGAGAGAGAGAGAGAGAGAGAGAGAGAGAGACAGCTTATCTGCTGTCTCTACGGCGTTATCCACTGTATATGCAATATAATTTTTTTCCTTTGAGGAGGCCTGAAATGCATTGGGATTCACAGCCTTTCATTTAAAAACAAAACAAAACTTTGTGCAACTTCAGGAATTTGTTCTATACTAGAACGGACTTGCTTTCAGTACCTTCTACCATTTCCTGCCTTGCAATCAGCTAGGTTTCTGAGAGCCTTCTGAGACGTTGGTAGTTGTAGCTAGCACTTTATGAGACTATACCATTGCAGATGCTTATCCGTCCGAGACAGTCACGTTAACCTTCAATTTAAAATGCAGCTTCTGTGACTGAAAACGGCTTTGAACTTCAGGTTGATCTCGTGGTATCACATG
Organism: Gekko gecko; assembly: GCA_029375565.1. Taxonomy (NCBI): domain Eukaryota; kingdom Metazoa; phylum Chordata; class Lepidosauria; order Squamata; family Gekkonidae; genus Gekko; species Gekko gecko. Next base: position 64,171,034 of record JAPDNY010000012.1, on the reverse strand, counting down.
TTAAAATTCAGGATAAATTGCAACGTTTGGAAGCCACGGACCATTGATTAAAGAGTTGCTTCTCATAAAACTGCTCGTTAATGTTCTGCGCGCTATTCAAGGCTTGCCAAAAAGTTTGCAGTTGTTCGCCTCCTTCCCACATGCCCCAACCCCCTTGCTCTTTTCCTCCGCCATCAAAACTTGCCCGCAAGAAGGAGTGGGCGAAGGCAGCTCTCCTGGGGCTGCCTCGAACTTACACAGCACTGGCTCATCTTTTGATCCCCTCCTCATGACTTTATTTCATTATCCCTTAAGTATAAGGAGGAAAGTTAATGACATCATAAAACCCAGAACTCTATAAAAGATGTTTCTGCTGATTTACTGCCAATGTACTAGAAGCATGTCATATAACTGCCCATTAAAGATGGTGAGTTGCTCTCCTGCCTGCAGCTTTTCCTTATCACCGGCCTTTTATTTATGACCAGATTATAGGGGGTGGGTGTGCACCATAAATCATAGAGCTTATTTTTATAGGGCATATAATTAACCCTTTAATTATTGCATTAAGCCTGAGTGGTATGACTTCTTTCTTTGCACTCACAAGGATATATATATATATATTAACCATCTAAGGCTTCTCTCTTCTTTCTTTACAAACTTTATTAATCCATTGTCTATCCATTTTCGATCCTTACTTGTCAGAGGGCAGATATGCACTGCAACGATCAAGAAAATAAATGCATCACTGTGGAAATGACCACATCATACTAAATTGAAAGAAAGCAAACAGGTAATAAAATAGCAGCATACGTTGCTACCTGAAAGGGAGTGGTGGGGAAAGAAGGATGATGTGGGCATGGTGGCAGAGCAAGCGATCACTCAGCCTCTGAGGCAGGATGTTAAGTTGCTATAAAATGGTGGCTGAGAGAATGAGTAGTGGTTTGGGAGACTCCCAGTTCAAACTTTGCTGCTGTGAACTTATTACTAGGTGGTCTTAGGCAAGTCTCCCTCTTTTTCGTAGCCCCAGCTCCCCTTCCATGATATTTATTTCTGTACTTCACTTATACCCAAGCTTTCATTCCAGTGGGGACCCAAGGTGACTTACATAATTCTCCTCTTCTCCACTTTATCCTCACAACAACCCTGAAAGGATGATTAGTCTGAGAGTGTGTGACTGGCCCAAGATCACCCAGCAAGCTTCCATGGCACGAGTGGACATCCATAACTGGGTTTCCCAGATCCTAGTCTGACATTCTAACCACAAGACCACCACTGGCTTGTCAATATGGGGGTCAATGACACCTGCTGCTTTACTGTTGGGCATTCTAATTGTGCGGAGTGAATAAACACAGCATAACACATGTATATTAGCTTTAAAAGAAGAACTTTACTTACTACTAAGGAAAGGTTACTGGGAAATTAAAGAAACAAAGGATAAACATCCTCTCTAACTGCTCTAATCTACATCTTGACTCTAAGACTTCTAAAATTCATGTGAGAATGGACTAGAGGAGAAGAACAAAGAGCAATAAAACTGAAACTCAATGCTTACTCACTAGTCCATCTTCAGTCTATTGATTACCCAATTGGAGAATCCCAATACTAACTAATTATGCATTTTATTAACTTACTCTGGCGGGAAATACGTGCAGAGGCTCTACCACTGGGTCCCTAAACTTAACTAGCTAGAACATTAGCATAAACAAACATGTTAATTCTCTCAGGACTTCAGGGAGAGAATTTTCAAATCCAAACATTTACAGGGTGGTAGTAAGAACTGCAGCAAGTTCATGTACAAATTGCTCGGAACACTGAAAGTGCTCTCTAAAGTATTATCGGTTGCCTTTAAATTGATCTGGCCTCAAAACAAGTCCTATCTGACTCTTGGTGGCCCTACCCAGGAAGTTTCAATGGGCCCTCAAATGTACCTTCTATCCCCATAAATTCAGAATGACACCACAGACACTATTTTGAACTAGCAACATTGCTGCTATTCTCCAGTGCCTTGGCCCCTGGAATTTTGTATCCCTCCCAACAGCCCCACCAAATTTCAGCAAAGGTGTGATGAAAAGCTTGTCCACAATTTTATGTGAGAAGAACAGGAACATTTTTGATTTTCTTAAAAGAAAAACCCAAGAGATATTCTTATGCTTTTCACCATTCTCTTGGATTTTGGATAATATATATAATTTCCCACATATGTATGCCACACGATGCCTGAATGCATATGCTCTGCAACTCCACAGCTCTTTCTGTTGGATGATGCCAGTTGTGGAGTCTGACCATGAGGGAGTCAGTGCATGGCAGAAATTGCCCATATCTGCTTTGCTGCATTTAAATATAGACATTATTTGCAATGAAGAAGACAGAATGTAAGGACTGAGAGGGGAAGCCATTATGTTGTTTATCCACTGTGCTACCCTTGTACAGTTATATTCTATTTAGCGGTGCTGAAAGAAACGGACGCTCCATCTGGGTGAAGAAGGATCTCATTTTCCCAGTCCAAAATATACTGGGGAAAACATGACATTTCTGCAGCAAAATTACATTCTCAAGAAAAGACAAGCTAGATTGTGCACTACAAATTTATAGCAGCTGACCATTTAGGATGCTAAAACATGATTGTCTGGAGTGTGGGTAGTCAGTAGTTCTGTAAGAGGACAGGAGTTGTGCAAAATTAAAAGCACAGCCAAAGCTAGTATTCTCTCCACGGCCAATTTAACTGTCCTGCACAGCGCATTTACCTCTGCATCGATTGCTTTCTCTGAGAGTAAAGAGAAGCATTTGATAGCAGGTTCAGTGTGTTATCTTCACCCATGAATTTTGAATTTCATCATGCAATATTGACAGCAAGCCATAGGAAAGCTATCTCGGAACAAAAGTTGTCATAAATTGATAACAGATCATCTTGCTTTAATCCAGCCAGGAAAAAGCGGCTCATGGATTTTCAAGGTTTTTTTCCTGCCCTTGTTTTTTTTTTCCTTTGGCACATGGACAGACTAAATATATATATGACCGAGACACATCTATAGCTGCTTTTGAGCTCTGTTTTCCCTTTGTATATGATGAAACAGGAAAGGGTCCAAACAAGGAAGTTATAAAGAAAAATAATAGAGGAAGGAAGCTATGAATGAGCCTCCAGCACTTTGCAGTTACAGTCATGATTTATGAAGACCGTGAAAGTGGTTTTTTCCCCCCTCTCTTGACAATAGCAGCACAAGCATTGGGAGGAAGAGCACAGGGAAAAAGTGGCTCCACATGCAAAGTGGATGGGGATGGCTGGACTCAGCCAAAGACATCAGGGCTGGGATTTAATCACATTGACAATATCCCTCAGTTTGCAGATAACCATTAGGGTTACAGAGAAAATGCAAGAGGCTGTGTAACCAACAGGTACTTTGATGGAAGACCATCACGGAAGACTAAGACCGGCCTTGCTGTGCAGAGGAAGGCAATGGCAAATCACCTCTGCTTGCCTCTGACTTTGAAACCCCACCCCGTGAGATGGAGCTCCATGGGGTTGCCATGAGTCAGTTGTGACTCGATGGCACACTTTGCCTTTATCCGTGTTCTGTGTCTTTTCATCCATGCAGGTCCCCCAACCCTCAGCATTTCCTTTTTGAGTCCAAGAGCATCTGGCAAGGGCTCAGGAAGAATTTCCTTTCATGAGCACCTTCCTGTGACACTTCGTAGAATCCATAACCCAAAATTGGTGAGCAGCGTCCTGCAGGTAGTTGCTGGCCAGCCACTGCTGGCTGTCGCCCTCCAAAAAAATAAGGTCCTGAAACAAGTGTTATCCTTACCAGCTATCTAAACAGCTGTTGGGGAATGGAGAGGATATGCCACTTTCTTCCAAGGCAGGTAGCAGGGTGCAAATCTTAAACCTTGCAGACTGTAAGCCTTTTAAAACTCCATAAGAAATGATGGTGTCCAAACCAAAACATCTTGTGCATTCAGTGCTAAGCCTTTGTGGCAGCAAGACATTTATCCAGCATGAGTGAAAATGGGGAAGAGAAAAAAAGAGTCAGGGACATTCAGCAATAATATAAAATTATCTGTTTATAATGTAGGAATTCCCCAATTAATTCCATACCTGGAATAAAAGATGCCCTCAAGCCAACCATCTGCTCAAATTTAAACTGGAAGATAATAGATTTGGAAGAGAGGACTGTAATTATTTGCTAGGTGATTCAGATTAATTTACAAAGAAAAGTGTTAATACCAATCACATATTACCCCTCTGGGCCAAGTGAAAATTGCATTACAACAGAAAGGGATAACACGTAAATTATGGGTAGCACAACAGCTTGTAAGCTGATTGGACATTCTGGTTGTCTTAAGACATTAATGAATTAATAAGATTACAATGTCTTTTGGACATCTTTAGTATAATTCTCCCCCTTTCATTCTTAAAAAATATAACTTGGTAGTTTGTTGTTTTTGCTTAATTAACTCTTGAGTCCCTAAGTATTGATTGACTTGGAGTATACTCCTATTAACAAATGCAAGCATTAGCTACTCCTATAGGGGTTAAGGTTCTTCAGAATTACATGCCTTCTATATGATTCATGTACTCTTGTACACTCTTGAATGGCAGAATGGAGGTTTAGTAAGCTCTCCCAGGGCTTCCAGGCAGTTTGTTTTCTAGGCTGAGCAAAGGGGGCTACCATATTATAAGGCCAGATAGGACCCAATTGGCTAGTCAGATCACCTGATGCTTTGTAGCAGTTGACTGCAGTATACCTACTGACCATCAGCAATGATGGCACTGCAGAGCACTAGAAATGAAGCCTATAATCGCCTCTGCCTGCAGGTTGCCATGATGACCCACAGACTAATATGCCCGGGCACTACTGCCAGAGTCCACAGTTCAAGAAATGAGAGCAATATAGAGACGTTTCAACCTTTTCACCTGAAGGAAGACCAAGTTGACCAAGAAGGCATTAGGGGATAACCCAGAATTCTCTTTTAGCCTAGGGAGGAAATAGTCATCTTTCTAAACTGGGCAGATATTCTGTCTCAAGAAGGATTAAATCCTATCCTGGCACTGTTTGTACTAACAAATTATTCAGGAGTGACGGTTATGAACTTCTTTCTAAAGGAGAGTTCATGTTTCTGTTTCCTCCGCACAATTCTGTTATTAATTGCACCGCTGTGAGAAATGCACAGGAGCGTAAGTGTAGGAAGAGCTTGTCAGACTGGCGCCATCGTGAGCAGGTTCTCTAGAGAGGTGACAGAGCAGTTTTCTAAATAAATAACTTGCCTCGGTGTCCAGAGCATTAGACTCTCACATTGCAGGGTTATAAAATTCCTATTGAGCAACGCTATCCAAGGGATTCGGGGAATTTGCAGTGTATGTTTCCATGATACAACATGTCTGAACTCTTTCCCTTGCAGGAGAAGTGTATGACCCAGTACTATTAGACCTAGCCTTTGGCAAAATGTTAAAGGTTTCTATAGTGCCATCAGTGTATAAATGCTCTGACACGGGAGGCCCAGGCTAGCCAGATCTCATCAGATATGGGAAGCTAAGCAGGGTCGGCCCTGGTTAGTATTTGGATGGGAGACCACCAGAGGAGTCCTGAGTGGCAACACAGAGACAGGTAATGGCAGACCACCTCTGGATGTGTCTTGCCTTGAAAACCTCGTGGGGGTCTCCATAAGTTGTGACTTGACAACACCACATCAGTGTGTATACAACACTTCAGTCAGCAGTCGAAACCAAGAGGAAAAATAGGCTGTTTGTTCCAAAGAAGTTATGGGATAAATTCTGGGTGGGTGGGTGATATCTCTGTCCAACAGAATTATGTCAACACCACAGTTTGACAAGGATTAGATCTGCCTCCCTCTTCTACCTCCCTGGTCACTACCAGTGTTCCCTCTAAGCTAAGCTGAGTTAATGTGAGCTAGCTCACAGTTTTTTAGCCTCCAGCTCACACATTTTGCTTTAGCTCAGGAAGAATGGCTCCAGAGCAAGCTAATTTATGCAGTAGCCAAATGGCTGGCTCACAACTTTATTGCCAGTAGCTCACAAAGTAGTATTTTTGTTCACAAGACTCTGCAGCTTAGAGGGAGCATTGGACACTACCTCACCTCTTCAGTCCTTCTAGGTGTACCTGTGTTGCCTCCAGCCGGAGTCCTCAGCATTCTTCCCTCTGTTTACAACTCCTGACCTCTTACATTTTTCACTCGTTCAACCAAAAGCTAATGGGGGAAATTGGTAACCGTGATTTGCATTGATGGCTATAATATATAAGCATCATCCTGGTGAAAACAGGGCTAGCATGGTGAAGGAGTTTTTGTACATACATAGGCACATATGAAGCTGCCTTATATTGAATCAGACCCTTGGTCCACCAAGGTTAGTATTCTCTACTCTGATTGGCAGCAGGTCTCCAGATCTCAGAACTTTCACATGGCCTGCTTGCTACCTGATCCTTTTAACAAGAGATGCCAGCGATTGAGCCTGGAACTTTCTACCTGCCAAGCAGATGCTCTACCACTTAGCCACAGACCCTCCCATTCCTATTGAGTGCAAAGGCTAGAGGTCATTGTTCAGGGGCATAACTGTATAAATCTCTTGCATCCAAAATTACAGTCATGTGGCACCCTAAAACAGAAGCTCTCGTAGGCCACATGCATCGTACAGTCAGTGTTGCATGCAATGATTGCTAGCCCAGACTTTGAATATATGTGGCCTTGCTAGTCAGGTATCTTGGATAACTCTGCTGCATTTTTTAAAGAAGAAAAGCATTAGCAATACACTTAAGCAGTTTTCCTGCAATTCTCCTGCTAGCCACATCTTTCAGTACAACAGGAATCATTAACCTTAGTCGTCGTAAGTGGATACCCAAGTAGTTTACGTCGCCGATTGCACATATAGCAGGCAGGAGAGAATTTAATATTGGCATCAGTCAGATAATTTTGAGGTTCACCTTCATGTGGTTGATGACCCATTCCTCTCCCTCTCCCTCGAATTTTTACAAGCGCTAATGCAGTTTGCAGCCAGCCAGTCGTTTCGCAAGTGTGTAGGTTGGCTGAACATGGGTCACCTGAACGTTTGTAAGCAGCTTCTAATCCTCTGCAAATTTCCCTTTTTAATGTAATAATGAGAACTTTTGAACTCACGGTACGTTAAATCACAGCTGCTAGATGCAGTGTACGCGTTAGGTTTTGAAATTCCCCTGTTAAAATCCTAATGGCTTTTTTGCATAGAGGATTATTACATTTAGCTGCAACACCTCCGCAATCTGCTTTTGGTAAATATCTGTCCTTGAATATTCAGTAGGAATGACATTACCGCGAGATTCTAACATGTAAAGCTTTTAGCAAACGTCTGTTTGAAAACATTTGCTAGAGATTAAAGTAAGTTAATAGCCATTTACAAGGGTACGCTTGACTTTATTCCATAACGGTGATGTAGCTTTGTATCACCCCTAAAAGTGGGGTGATACTAAGGTCAGTGGCAACCATGACCAGTGATAATATGGATCTGGGTAGATGGAGGGCCCTGCATCCCATATTACCTTTGTATTGCTAAGGTAAAGGTAAAGGTTTCCCTTGCTTGAAAGCCAGTTGAATCTGACTCTAGGGTGCGGTGCTCATCTCCATTTCCAAGCCAAAGAGCCAGCGCTGTCCGAAGACGTTCCATGGTCATGGCCGGCATGACTAGATGCCGAGGTGCACAGAATGCTGTTACCTTCCCACCAAAGTGGTACCTATTTATTTACTTGCAATTTCTTGCTTTCGAACTGCTAGGTTGGCAGGAGCTGGGCCCAGAGACTGGAGCTCACTCTGTTATGCTGCACTCAGGTCCTGAACTGCCGAACTACCGACCTTCTGGCCTGCAGTTCAGCGTCTTAACCATTCCATGTTTCAGCAAATCTTCCATGTTTGTTCTATACCTTTGCTGCATCAAATGACCCATTCAGTATTCTTCCAGTCCAGTAGGAATTTCTGTCAATGCAAAGTACATGTTTTAATACATGTTTTTTATTTTATTTACTGTATTTATAGCCTTGCCAAGACTCAAGGTGATTAAAAAAGGTAAAATGTGCTGCTGAGTCACGCCTGAAACACGGCAACCCCATGAAGTTCCTCCTCACAGGATTTTCAAGGCAAGAGAGGAGTAGAAGTGGTTTGTCACTGCCTTCCTCTGCGTAGCAGTCCTTGTTTTCTTTGGTGGTCTCCCATCCAAGCACTAACCAGGACTGACCCTGTTTAGCTTCCAGCCTTTAATGAGATCAAGCGAGGCTGAGCTATTTGATTTGCTAAAGTGGATTACAGAATACAAAAACACTGGCAGTTCTAATTCCTTCATGGGAATGCCCTTCTGGACATTTGTGTTTTACATGTTCTGTGGAATGGCAGAAGCACGGGAGCCTTCCTGACCTCTTCGGGCAGGATGTTCCTCATGGTGGGAGAATGCACGTGGATGGGCAGTTGCTGATCATACCCATTTTCCCGGAGGCACCTGTTTAGGACTGCACTGTAAGTGTTGCCCTAAGTCCATCCATCTGTCCGTCCGTCCCCCCCTTGTAAAGAGAGCCAGTTTGGCAAAGTGGTTAAGAGCAGTGGACTCTGATCTAAGAGAACTGGGTTCGATTCCCCGCTCCTCCACATGCAGCCAGTTGGGTGACCTTGGGTCAGTCACAGTTCTCCCAGAGCTGTTCTCTCACAAGCAGTTCTCTCAGAGCTCTCGCAGCCCCACCTACCTCACAGGGTGTTTGTTGTCAGGAGGGGAAGGGAAAGGAGATTGTAAGCCACTCTGAGCCTCCAAGTGAAGGGCGGGGTATAAATCCAATCTCTTCCCTTCTTCTCTTCTAAACAGTCAAGCACAGAGGTGTGTCAGATTATGCCTATTCTTTTTCACAGCGCGATAGAGTGAATGTGTCTAACACTGCTGAAGACAAAAACTACAATATTAGATGGACACACACTTTCAGAGCCCACTGTTCTTTCGATGTCAGCAGAGGCTGATGGGTGAATGTTTTATTTCTTGTATCAAGGCATGCATATGACCAAATCTAGCCAGTGATGCTCTCCGACTTCATCCTCTTTGTGCGTGTGTGTGTAAAGTGATGTCAAGTCACAGCCGACTTATAGTCACCCCAACAAGGGGCTTTCAGCGCAAGCGGGAAGCAGAGGTGGTTTGCCGTTGCCTTCCTCTGCAGGCTTCCCTGGAGTTCTCCCGTCCACCTACTAACAAGGGCCGACCCTGCTTAGCTTGAGACCGGGTTATACGATGCCACCTTCCCTCCCTCGTCCTCTTTACTGAGCATCTAATTTCCTTCAAAACCTGGCAAAGAAAAGCATTTTAATATCAGACTCCCATCTCCCTCAGAGCTAGAACTGGGGGATACCCAGTTCCAAATCATTCAGGGGCTTTGGGAGTCTCATATTTTCAACTGTGAGGGGCACCCAAGAGGAAAGAATGGAATGTGCATTCCTTCAAGCTTCCCCCCCCTTTCCCAACATTGATCAGGCAGGGTCAGTGGTCATCATATAGTTGCCAACTCCAGCTTGGAAGATTTGTAGAGATTTGTGGGCAGTATCTGGGAAGGACAGGATTTGGGGAAAGGAAGGGTGCTCAGTGGGGATGTGATGCTAAAAATTTCATTCTCCAGAGCTGTCGTTTTCTCTAGGGGACTCTCCGGAGGAATTGTTCTCTTTGGAGATCAGTTGTAAATCTGGGAGAGCTCTAGGAGACCTCTGGGTCCCACTTTGAGGTTGGTAACCCGATACTTTCAGGGGGCCTTCCTGGGGCCTTGGAAAATGCCCAACCATGCCAACCTCCGACACCAAGACTTTTTCTTCTATTGCTTTGGTCCTAGATGTCTTGAAGATAACCAGTCTTCCCTGTGACAGCCAGTGCCTCCGTGCATATGCAGTGCAGGGTTCAGAAATGCACTGATGGCAACTGCACAACTTAATCCAAATTGGCTTGCTCAACAGTGTTAAATAGACTAATTTTAAAAACTTTAGCTACTCATATTATTCCCTTTTCCCTCTGGAAATTGTAATTCTGACAGGAGGGGGGCTAGACATTGGAGAATTTTCAGCATCCTCACCAGCCACCAGTCCCCCCAGCATTCTTTGGCAGAGGGACCCCGAGACACTTAAGTTCAAATAAAACCAATATAAGATTATCGTGTAGTTAGTCTTCTTGACTGACCTGAATAGCCCAGGATAACCTGATCTCAGCAGACCTCAGAAGCTCAGTAGGATGAGTCCTGGTTAGTATTAGGATGGGAGACCACCAAGGAATACCAGGGCTGCTATGCAGAGGCACGCAATGGCAAAACCATCTCTGAACATCTCTTGCCTTGAAAACCCTGCAGGGTAATCCTAAATTGGTTGTGACTTGCTGTCAAAAAAAAAAAGTCTTCTTGAATTGCCATCACTGGACCAAATAAGAGACGATGTAGGACTTAATTTTGAGCTAAAGTATGCCAGTTTCAGTCCTGGAACCTGTTTGGGATGCCTGGAGCATGTAACTATAATAGACTCCCATGTAAGCAAGATCACTTGAATTTTCTTTGATCAGTTAGTAGCCAGGAGCTTTTCCCCACGTAAGGGATTACGTTATAGGACTCGTGGGTCGGAGAGCGCAGCTTGGAGTTTTGGTCAGAGCCGCAGCCCCTGCTTTATAATGTTAAAACTGGTGGATCCCATCTTCCATTTCTTCACAGGCCAAGTACGGGTGATAATGCTTTATTTGTGCTATAAAGGTTACTCTTGTAACGCTTGCTAAGTGATTAGATGGTTGTAAGAGAGCCAAGTCAGTTTCAAACAGGAAAACAATGACTTCTGAGGTGCTCTAGTTAAAGAATCCCCAGATTTAATTGTTGGTGAGCAGACAATTGCCTAAACATTGTTTAGACAACTTTCTTCAAAGCTGATTAGACATATGTTCCTTGTCCTCATCACGGCATCGCTGGTAACATGACCGTTGTTTCATTTTCTTATTATTCCTCTTGTGTTGTCAGAAAGCAGTTCGGGAAAAGATGCGGAACAGACACCTACCCAAACGGGTTATGTGTGATCCAAGCGCAGCATACCGTGATCCTTGATTAAATGTACAGGTAGTCATTACAGAGCGGCTTGTAGCCTTCTGGAATGGCTTCATTTGAAGATAAAATGTAATTCCTTTTTTTCAGTCTGTTTAGTTTTTCATTAAGATCCCCATAGTTCCTTTCAGAGTTTATGAGGAAACGTATTGCTTGATTTCTCTTTCATCAGCTCATTTTAATTATTCACACCATTGGCTTTGTTAAGTCAAAGCATCCGTAACATTACTTGTGAAATGATCATCTGGGGAGGGAGAGGGGACTGAACACGAGGGCTGTCCTTTATAGAAGCAGGGATCTTTAACAAACGTCACTCTCGTTCCATCATGCTGGCGTATAATCAAGCCTTCTGTTCCCATGATCCAGTGTGAATTTGTGTGGGTATGTACAAGAGATAGGTGTGATAAGCATATTATGCATTTTCAAAGGGTGGCTGTGTTGGTGTCTAGATTTGCATTCAGAAGAGCCTTAGGGACAGACGAGATTTTCGGTGTATGAGCTTTTGAGAGTCAAAGCTCCCTTTGTCGGATACAAGTAGGAATGGGGTTCCCTGAGTCTTTATATCCCCCTCCCACTTTCTGACTTGTTGGTCTCTAAGGTGCTACCGGACTTGAATCTTAGCCGTGTTACATATTCTGACCCATACTTCCATAATCCCTAATGCATACCCAGACGTGTACCAAATCAACAGGAAAGGTACAAAAAGAATTTGTGTGCAGTTCCATTCTGCAACCCAGATCAGTACAACTTAGAGAGAATTCAGAGGCATCACCTGTTGAAGCCTCATTTAAAGCCAATGGTCAGATTCTTCTGTCAAAGGAAATTGGATACCCTGCCCGGTTGTTGCATGCAGGAAGACTTAATGCAGCATCCTTCCAGCCATCCAGTTCACTATAATAAATGCAAATTCCTCGCTTTGTAGAGGGTGTATATGAGACCTCTGCTAGCACTCTGTCGTAGGAAGCCTAAGTCCCACCTTCTTCCTTTCCATTATTTATTTATTTATTTATTTTATTCAACTTTTATCCCACCCTCCCCCGCATAGCAGGTTCAGGGCAGGTTACCTCAAATTTAATAAAATACAGTATATACAATTAATATAGTTAAAGCATTGATAAAATACCACCATGGCCTTCCTACAGTGCCGTTGTCATTAACCATTGATCTTAGCAATGTCTTACTTGTATTCCTTCTAAATGTTTGTGTCTTCATTATTAACACCTAGTTCTGGATTCACTAAAACAGCCGTGTTCCAAGCTGCTCTAGGTCAGTAGGAGTGGTTTTGGCTGGCTAGGCGTACAAGGGAGAAAGGGGCAGGTGTGTGTTTTACCCCTCATCTCTCCGTCCTCAGACTGCTGGTGATTCCATTGGTGCAAACCATTTGCAGGGCAGTTGAGGGCTTCAGGACACAATCCAGCCAAGATCAGCATTTTTATCTCCCATCTATTTCAGCAGAAAAGTAAAGAATGTGCTTAACTGTCCAGTTAAATGAGATTTCAAAGCGGGTCCGCTTTGGCTAGATGGTGCCCTGAAGGTTTGACGCTTATGTTGATAGAATTAGGGTAGACTTCAGCAGAGACGCTCAGGTTCCAGCCCCTGCTCAGCCATAAAGGTGACCTTGGGCCATTCACTCCCTTTCTCAGCCTAACCTACCTCACAAGGTTGCTAAGATAAAATGGGGGGACAGGACCCTATGTACACCACTCTAAGCCTGACGGCAGAATAAATATTTGATAGAGAACGGATTGTGGCTATGCACTTTGAGCAAGGCTAATTTATTTTAGCCTTCCCAGGTGGCTTGGAGGGCATCTGGAAACACACTGAACTAACTTTTGCAAGAGGAAAGATCCCTGTTCAGACAGCCAAGTGAAAACACTGTGGCAGGAGTTGGGATTAGGGTCACTGCCCGGCTTCTACTCTCTGTGCATTCATCACTTTCATCTGATCTGCTGTACAGAGCATGCACACATGCAAAATTTGCACACAAAGACTTTCTTTGTGCAATCTATACTCTGCCATTTTCCATATTCAATAATTGTCCAAAAGTGGTTGAGTGCACCATAGCTCAGTAACTACCAGGCCCGTAGCTACTGCGAGGCCCACAGGGCCCAGCCCCCTAGTGAATTTTATGGACTTTCCTTCCTGAGCCTTGGCTCTCCCCCCCCCTCCCACGCAATTGCCTGTTGTCCTGTCAGCGGGGAGGATGAAGGTGGCACAAGCAGCAGTGGTGGCAGAAGAACCAGCAGAGATGGCGAGGCTGGGCTGAGAGATGCTTGCCACCCAGCTGGCCAGCAACAGGTAAGCCCACCCAGACAAGGCGAGGAGGCAAGCGGGCTCCTTGTCTGGCCCTGGCCAGGCACGCCAGGCTGTGCTCCTGCACGCCAATGCACCCACACACTGCACCTTCGTGGCCAGGCCAGCCACCGCAAACCTTGCCTCTCCAGGCCCCAGGAGGGAGCAGAGGGTGGAGGTCAGGCTGCTCCTAGGGCGGTGACACTAGGGCTCCTTGGGGACAGAGGGAGCCAGATGCTCCACAGGGAAGGGCTGCCCTTGCTGGGTGGGGAGCTGCCCCCCAATTTAATTAGCTGGTGGGCCCCCCTAAGCCCCCCTCACAAAAAAATCCATAGTTTTGGGGCTAGACAGGACATGATCTACCTGTAGAAGGTCCCAAGTTCATTCACCATTGAGTCCATTTGCACAAGGCTGGGAGAGCTGGAAGCCTGAGAAAGGCGCTCCAGAAATTTGACGCAATACAAGGCAATTTCTTGAAGCTTCCTTGTTGATCTGCATCGCAAGCAGACTGAAAGAGGTCCTCTTGGAGTGCGAAAATAAGTGTGTGAATTATCCCTGAGGCTATAATCACAAGACTTGCATGTTGCCCACATTAGTTGTCTAAATGGTTTTGCATTAGTATGCTCGAAACAAGGAAAATGGACTGTATGACCTAATGCGCCACTGGAGGGGTTTACACTGGGGATAACTCTATCACACTGGATCAGAAATGTAGACTGCTAAGCTAATTGTGCATTTAGTGTGTGTTTTTTCTCCCCAGAAAAAAAATATGTATGTAAACAGCATTAAGAGTCTGTCCAAATCATTCCCCGAAGCTTGTGTGTTTTGAACTTCTGAGTGTTTTCCTCCTTCCCAGACTGACAGTTAAAATGTCGCTGTTAAAGCAATAAACAGAATTTTCAGTTTGCTTGTCAAAACAAAGAGTACTTTTGCCGGGAAGGAGTCTAAAGGAGGTTTGACAACAGGAAGCACCTTTCAGAAGAACATCTTTATTATACAATCAGCTTCCTAGTGTAATCACCTTGTCCAGGAATGGTGTATTATTTCCCCATAACACTTTATTGTAAGTGGACATTAAATGAATGCTAAATGGCCATGGAATTCCTATAGAATTACTTGTGAACTCTGAGATGAGTGCCAAAAGTAGTCTGTGTGATTTAATATGAAGCAGATGGAGGGTATAGCCGGAAGGAGAGACCGAATCATGGCTTGTAGGCCTCAAGTACGAACACATGATGATGTCTTATACTGAATCAGACCATCAGTTCCATCAAAGTCAGTATTGTCTACTCAGATTGGCAGCAGCTCTCCAGGGTCTCAAGCAAAGGTCTTTTCACTTTGCCCGCTACCTGGTCCTTTCAGTTGGAGACACTGGGGATTGGACCCAGAACCTTCTGCATGCCAAGCAGATGCTTTGCCACTGAGCCAGAGGTCCTCACCATTTCCTAGGCAGCTGCAAACTTGAAGTTAATAATGAACCCCCTGTTGCACATGTGTGCTCTAGGGGCCAGTGGAGACCCAGTGTGACGTAGTGGTTAAAAGTGTCAGACTAGTATCTGGGAGACCTGGTCCTGAATTCCCATTTGTGCCATAGAAGCTCGCTGGGTGACCTTGGGCCAGTGACACCTTCTCAGCCTAAGCCGCCTCAGAGAGTTGTTGTGAGGATAAAATGGAGGAGAGGAGAACTATGTAAGTTGCTTTGGGTCCTTATTTGGGAGAAAGGCCAAGTACGAATGAATTAAATAACCACTGCCTTTGCCTTGGAACTGGGGCAGTTTAGAGACTCATAGGGAAAGAGCAAATTTATAGGGGTACAGCAGGGATGTTTGCAGCACCCCCCGTGTGAATATCTGGATCTTCTGAGTCAGACCGACGATTCACCTGGCCCAGTATTGTCTACTCTGACTCACTGTGGCTCTCCAGGGTCTCAGGAAGATGGAAGCCTTTGAAGATTTGGGGGGAGGCTCTGAAATACACAGCATGTGACTCACTATTGAACCATCTGCGGCATCCTTCCTAGTGCAATTCAAGTCCAGTGGCACCTTTAAGTCCTACAAATTTTTATTCAACGTATAAGCTTTTGTGTGCATGCACACTTCTTCAGATACAATGAAATGGAAGTTACCAGTCCATACATATAGGCAGAGGGTGAGCAGCAAATTAGCATACAATATAATGAGGATGTTTAACAGATGCAAAGACCAGACAGGAATAACATGTGTAGCTTACACGGTCACCGTCTGTTTGGATTTAATTCTGGGGGGGAAACATAGTGAAGCGAATAAATATATCAAAACTGGAGATTAATGTGTAAATGTACCCTTCTTAATTGTGGAATGCTGAGAGTAATTAACAGAGACCCTATTGTTATGCTCCATTCGTCTCCTCTCAAGCAGGGAGGTAACTAACAGCATCCTTTTCTTTAAGGTGGGGTGATTGGTTGTGCAGTGTTATGTCTCTTCTGTCACCAGACCAGAGAAATACATTCCAATCTACTATTCCAAATTACATTACATTCTACTATTTATTGCATTACATTACAATCACTATTCCAATCTACTATTCCAAATAAGAAATAGAATAAAGTAAAAAGGACATATGACCCCTCTTGGTGAGAATACAGATGTAAGGATTGAATGAGCCGTCCAACACATCATCAGTGACTTACAACTTCTACTGAATGATGACAGTTTTCTTTCACAAGCACTTGGGGGGCAAACCTTTTCTTGTGCACAGACAGCCCTCCAGTCTTAAACAACTCCTCACCCACAATAATACAACATGGACACTGGTACCAGAGCTTGCAATAAACCCAGATGCCAACTTTCCTGCCACATACACCCAGACAACACTGTCACTGGACCTAACAATATCAGCTACGCCGTCTCAGGATCATTCACCTGCTCATCTCCTAACATTGTATAGGCCCTTAAATGCCAACAATGCCCTTCCATTCTCTACACAGGGCAAACAGGTCAAGCCCTATGCCAAAGGATAAATGGACAGAAATCTGTCATCAAGAATCACAAGACTGAGCAACCTGTTGGAGAATTCTTCACTATGCTTTCCCCTGGAGTTAAATCCAAACAAATAGTGATCGTATAAACTAAGCTTGTTATTCCTTTCTGGCCTTTGCGTCTGTTAAACTTCTTCATTATGTTGTATGCTAATTTGCTGCTCACCCTCTACCTATATGTATGGCCCGATAACTTCCTAGAGAAGCCAAGCTGATCCAGGGAGGGAAAGCAGTTTAAACTGCCTCTCCTCCTCGGGCTCCCCAAGCGCCCCGCAGTACCTGGGGAAGCCGCAGGGCACCCACGGGGCACCTGGGGAGGCCAATCCAGAAACTGCCTTCCTTCCCTCGGGTTCCCCATGCGCACTGGAAGCCGGTCCTGGGAGAGAGCTGTGCTGTCTGTCGGGGGTGTGGCCTATTTGCTAATGAGTTCCTGCTGAGCTTTTTCTTCAAAAAAAGCCCTGGAAACAGAGATTAGGAAATGATGGGGGGGGATGCAACAAGACTTGTATATTGTGCCCCTGGATGTTTGCACCAAAGTACAACGAAATGAAATCCCATAGGAAGTGGCCCTTTAAAAAAAATAATGGAAGCATAAGAAAAGCATCCTAATAGCATCAACTAATCATAATCTTCATTTGCTGTACCTCCAAAGCATGAACTCCAAACCCGAACTGTAAGGGTACATAGCAAAAACAATGACTTTTTGTAGTGCGAGATGCATCTGACCATCTTATAATTCTGAAACCAAGATCTAAACTCTATCAGCACCATGCTTCCTGCAGGCTCTAATTCTACAGCTTCTTTCCTCTGAACTTTAAAAAATATGGTGGCCTTTAGTGGCCCTTTGCTGTGGAAGTCACACCACCATAATTGGATGAGTCTTTTAGGTTGCCTCAGAACTGTAATGGAGTTAACCACCTGGAACAAAATGGAAGAGACTGTCAAGGCGGCAACATTGTCTGTGCAGGTGTGAGGCGTGAGGCCTTTGTGTGAGAGATGGACGGCTTGGATAGAATTTGTCTTGTGTCTTCCACACAAGTCGTACAGAGGATTGATGGATGACTCTCCCCTCCCCTCCCCTTTTCTCTTCTTCTCGCCCGGGCCGGAGAGTCTTTCTGCATCCCAGCGAGGTTTGAGCAGCCGGCTGCTTTCATGAATAAATTATGCAGAGATGCCTTTTGCCCGAGCATCACCAACTCTCCCTAGAAGACAATAGAGAGTTCCCACTTTTGTAGCATGCAGTCAAACTGAGCATTAACCTAAGGAGCACGTAGTGTCAACATTCTTGCAGCAGAAGGAAACGGGCTCCCTTCTACTACAAAGGGCAGCAAACTCTTTTTTGTGCTATTGAGATTTGCGACTGTGAGATTTCTAAGTTCTACGGCATTTCAATTGATTAGCAAAGGAACGCTTAAAATCACATTTCAACAGTACAGGACTGTGGAAGAGCATCTCCACAGCTTCAGGATATGAAGAAGTGTCCCCTTTGGATCTTCTAGACTGAATCTAGATTATATTACGATTTTTATCCAACTCTCAGTTGCGGCCTTGAATGTCCTTTTGTTTTGAAAGCAGAAGGTGAATATTTAATGTCAATAATAGAAGGCAAGGCAAACCCCCCGCATTCCTGGAATTTTGAAACTTGATTACCTACAGCACGCTAGTGCTACACCTGATTTTTATGCCACATTTTGCTGAGTCTCTACTATGTTCAGAGGATGTCACAGGGTTCTTGCACCGGAGTTTGCTGGGTCCTCTTCAGCTGTTTCATTGAACCCTAGATTTAAGCTGTTTTTTCATTTGGAATCTTGCCCACTCTTTTCCAGGGGGTGGTTTGTTTGCTTTTGTTTATTTTGGGGTATTTGAAAAAGGGAAGCACCGACTCTCAGAAGCTATTGCACCAAAAATCCTGTTGGTGCTACTGGAATTGAATCTAGTTATACATATGAGCGTGCCTTCTTCTGAGTCTGACCATTGGTCCATCTATTACTCTACCTGGCAGCATTTTTCCAAGGGCTCTGCTACTGACAATGCTGGAGGGGCCCTGGTACTGAACCTTGTCCTCAAAATTTAGAAAACATACTTAACACCAGGACCTTATGAATGCTAAGCGCAAGCACTGCCACTGAACTGTGGCCTCTCCACGCTTCCCAAGCATTTCTCTGCATCACACAATATTTATAAAGCATAGCTAACTGCAGGGCATTCCTCTTCAAAAGAACACATGTCCATCTATGAGCCAGGCGCTGTAGCTCCTGTGAATTCCTGGTGGATCAACAGCTGCTCCGTCTTGCACAAAGACCCACAGTTCTCCATAGCTGAATACTTCATTTCAGTTTATAGAAGGGTTGACATCCCCTCATTGCTTTCCCTAAACATCTTTCTTTCAGAGGATGGCTGCCTTTCATTCCAGATGTTGAGTGGTCCATTCTTGACAAAGCTAGTCCTTTCGTTAAAAGAGAGCTGGGAAGTGTTATGAGCCCGCCAACTACCTTTACCATCTTCTGTGATAGATTCCCTTGAATTTCTGCAAGCCTAAACCATTACTAAGCAAACAGTACCACCAGATAATATATGCATTTGAGAGAGAGAGAGAGAGATTTGAAAGGATTGGAACGAGCAAGGTTTTTGTTTTCAGACTGCATGCTAATAAATGCAACTGGTTGCAAAACTATAAACTAGCAATAGTTAATGGGTACCTTTGAGCAGATGTGTGCTATTTAATCCCATTCAAAGGTTTGGTTTTTTAAAAAACTGGGGAAGGAGTTCCTTCCTCTTGGTGTTTTCCTCAGGAAGATCCTCTGCCTTTCATGCTCCATATGTCATAGGCATCGTGTCCTACAGTGTGCTGGAGAAATGTTTCCACTTCCCCACCCCACCCTGCCCTACCCTGAAGCATGGGCAACAGCTTGTTGGCAAGGTGTGCATAGCTGACCCTGTGTTTTGTTTTTTTAAACAAAGCTCAAGCTTCAGAGGTAATTTGACTGTGTACTTTGCCACATTCATTGCAGCTGACTTTTCAAGGCAATAGACATTCAGAGGTGGTTTGCCGTTGCCTGCCTCTGTGTAGTGACCCTGGACTCCCTTGGAGATCTCCCATCCAAATACTAGCCAAGGATGACTCAGCTTAGCTTCCACGGTCTGATGAGATCAGGCTGGCCTTATTTGGTGCTATACTGAGTCATCTGTTGCAGACTCCTGCTCTACTGATACTAAGCCTACTCCTGCTGTTAACCCTCAGGTTGGACCTAGAGATTTCCCTGAATTACAGCTGATCTCCAGACTACAGAGATCAGTTCCCCTGGAGAGAATGTCTGCTTTGGAGGTTGGGCTCTATGGCGTTGTACCCGACTGAGGTCCCCACCCTCCCCAGACTCCACCCACAAAATCTCCAGGGATTTCCCAATGCAGTGGTGGCAGCCTTACTAATTACAGGTAAATGAAATAAACGTTTATTTAAAACAGACAGGTAAACATAGACCAACAATTAAACATATAATATATATATATACACACACACACATTAATTCTTCCCCATTGCCCCTGACCCCTTCTGGTGTCCCCTCCGGGTGAAAACTGTACATATTATACGTTCCTCCGGGCAGCGACAGGCCATCTTGTCTTCTATTAATTGTCATGCACGTTGATAGAGTTTTGCTACCCCGCTCCATCACCAGGTTTTTATCCTGCCGCTTGTTTTTGTATCCGCTGCACCAGAACTGCAGAATTAGATTCACAAAATCCCCCAGCCTTCAGCATTTCTTACCAGCCTGCCTTCCATTTCTCTTACCTGTGTTGGCTGTTGATGCAGCAGTGACATGAAAGATGAAAAGCATCAGCTCTCTTCCAAACGTTATTTATGTACACATCCAGGCATCCATCCTACCCTACCTGATTTCCTGGAGAAACTTCTCATTCACCATGGCTGATTTCCCACCACAGCTGCTTCGGTGTTGCGCTGCCGTTTGCCCCGACACTATCGGTCAATTTCACACCCGAAGCCGTGGGGCTGCATTTTGACCCGCGGCTTCGACCGATTTCCCCGCAGTTTCGTGATCCTGTTTTTTGAGGATCATGAAACTGCGGGGGAAATCCGGTGAAGCCGCGGGTCAAATGCAGCCCCGCGGCTTCGGGTGTGAAATTGACCGATAGTGTCGGGGCAAATGGCGGCGCAACACCGAGGCAGCTGTAGTGGGAAATCAGCCCATGAGTAACCAGGTATGTAGCTGTTTACTAGACTAGCACACCAATTAACATCTCCAAGTTTGACTGAGAAATAGGAGGGAAAATAAGACTTCAGAAGTGCAGACAGTACTTTTCTCTCCTCCTTAGGAACTGCAGATGAGGCTATGTACCTATTTATCTCTTTATTTAAAATATTTATACCCCGTGATGCTCAGATGAAAGTTCCTGAATGTCATGGCATTAATGAGCTATCAGTTCATCTATCAGTTAATGAGCTATCATTATTCCTTATGGGACATCAACAGCTGCTAAACCAGTCCTGACCATCATCTCAGACCTATCTGCATGCCTAGCAGCCAAAGGACAAAGACTGCCATGCATAACAGGGCTGAAATCAGAATAAGAGGAACCATATGCAGCAACATCCTCCCAGTGAATTCATGAGGAGATGAATGATTTGATAGAACACATTGCAAAGCATTGGGTCTTCTATCTGCAGACATATTATGAAGCTGAATCACATCTATAACCCCTCCATCCACAAATTGTCCTATTTTTTTCTGGAGGTGCATTATGACTTTGAATAATAATAATTGTAGAAACTGATGCATTTGTGACAATCCCTCCCCCCAAAGGATAGGGTAAGCTAATTGAGGTTGGAAGAAGCAGTTAATTTTGCTTGGAGCAGTTCTGTTTATACAAGAATCCATCTCTCCAAACCCTAAACGGTTTCACATATTTGTCATTTGACCTGTTTAGCAATTTTTTTTTAAAGGCACGTAACTTAAATGCAGTTTAATTTTTCCAAGATTTATTCACAGTCAATTTCCAATTATTACTTTGCTCTATAACGGCTTCACCCGGAAAGCTGGAAGCCTTTTCCCTAGTAGATCATCTAGTGTTCTCTAGCACGATAAAATTAGTTAAAAAGTAATTTTCTTAATTTGGTTTCTTGCAACAAAATAAATGAAAGATCCATCTCTAGCCAATGCTTGGGGGACTTGGAGTTTTTTCCTTTATTAAAGAGAAATGATAATCTATGAAATAAGAATGCGGCTGGGGACAAATATTAACTGGTAAAAGGCTTATCTGCCGTAATATCGTTGAGATGCTTCAGCAAGCACAATTTCTCCACTGGCATCTGTTTATGTGTTGTGTTTGTAGCTAGAAGCGTGGCGGGTTCTCTTTTCTCATTAGAAAGGAGTTAAGCAAGGAACCAGTGTGGCCAAGTTTGTGCATTTCAGCCAAGAGCTATGGCTGTAGAATCCAGGGACTCTGAGCTTTCTCTTGGACCAACAGTCTAGGTTTTTAGGTCTTATGTTTGTAGGGAGCCAACTGGACAGCACACTGGAAATTCATGGTTTTGAGATTTAGGATTTTAAAGTCCTTGACATGCATTGTTAAGATCTTGTGGAGAGAGGGAGGCTGGAGTGATTAGCACCAATCTGGATTCTTTTCTCCCTTTCTTGTGGCTATTTCTTACTTAATCACGAGCGTCAGTGAAAGCTGATTATGGATTTCCACACATCTTGTTTGGAGAGGAAGTGACTGGAGGAAAAGACAACAGGTCTCCTGTATGTTTCACAAGTATTTAGAAGAGAGAATTTTAGCTACATGGGAAGCAGCATCTTCCAGAACTTCCCTTTCTGTGCAGCCATGGCTATCTGCAAGAGGGGGTACAAGGAGGAGGGGAGGAGGAGGATTGGATTTATACCCTACCCTTCTCTACCCGAAGGAGTCTCAGAGTGGCTTACAATCTCCTTTCCCTTCCTTTCCCCACAACAGACACCATGAGGAAGGTGGGTCTGAGAGAGCTCTTTTGAGAACTGCTCATGAGAGAACAGCCCTGAAAAACTTGTAATTGACCCAAAGTCACACCAGCAGCTGCATGTGGAGAAATGAAGGATCAAACCCAGTTTCCCCAGATTAGAGTCTATGCTCCTAACAACTACACCAAACTGGCTCTTTGTACTCCAAATAATAAATGTACATTGTGTGTGTGTGTGTGTTTACATATCCACTTCCAATTAGTCAGAAAGAAGTCTAGAGTGATCTCTGAGTGACCTTATCCTCCCTACATATTATTTCTATGGACAACCTTGCATGCAGCTATTATGACTGAATAATTAAAGTGGGCTGGCTGTACTTAAAAGTGGGTGGCTAACCACCACCCACCCCCAAATTGAAGATTTTCTCAAGTCTTTTTCAAGTGTTGAAAGTAAATCCTATGGGGAAAGGCTGACATGTTTAAGCTTAGAGGAACCTATGAAACTGCCTTAATCTGAATTGGATCACTGATCAATGTAAGTTCAGTATTGTCTACAGCTGCAGTAGTTCTCCAAGGACTTGGGCAGAGAAAGGTCTTTCCTGACATCTGCTACCTGAGGTCTTTTAACTGGGGACTCTAGAGAAGTATGCTGGGATCTTCTGCATTCCAAGTGGGTATTTAACCATTATGCTGTCCTTCCTCCCTTTTGGAGCTGCCATATTTTGACCAGCAGTCCACCTAATCTAGTGTCCTCTACCATGACTGGCAGCAGCTCTCCAGTCACCTTAGGAAGAAATTGGTATTTCTTGGTCTTGAGGCCCTTTAATTTGCAGATCTTTTTTATACACAGTACACACACTGCAGTTGAGCCGTGACCAGGACAATTTTGGGGCAGGAACGCACAGGAACAGAGTTCCGGCTGGCTCCTGAGTTGGCCACGCCCAGCAGGAACTCATTAGCATAATAGGCCACACCCAACAGCAGAAACTCATTAGGATTGGCTACGTAGGGGTGTGTGGCCTAATATGCAAAGGAGTTCTTGGGTTTTGACAACAAACAAGGTAAACAGAATAAGAAGCAAAAGGTAGGTGTGGCTGGATGACCACACTTCTGGTAACATGGGGGTGTGGCCTAATATGCTAATGAATTTCTGCTGTAGGGTGTGGCCTGTTATGCGAATGAGTTCCTGCTGGGCTTTTTCTACAAAAAAAGCCCTGGCCGTGACCAGTGCTTCCTCTAAGCTGTGGCGTCTTTGTGAGCAAAGATTCTACTTTGTGAGCTACTGGCATTAAAGTTGTGAGCGAATGATTTGGCTACTGCATAAATTAGATTGCTCTGGAGCCATCCTTCCTGAGCTGAGACAAAAATGTGGGAGCCGGAGGCTAAAAAATTGTGAGCTATCTCACACTAACTCAGCTTAGAGGGAACACTGGCCATGACTCCTCCCCTGAAACCTTGCTTTCCTAATACAGGATTGGTCAGACGGTGAGACCCTGGGTGCGTTCAGACGCGCCGTTTGAGCCGTTTTCAGCACGGCTCAGAAACGGCTTTTCCCTGCGCGTTCACACACCCAACATCTGCCCACCGTCCCCAGCCGTCGCTTTCTGGAGCAAACCCCCTTTGAAACGGAGTATTTTGGCACCACTTACCCAAGCGGTGTTTTCCATGATTCTCCGTTTCAAGCCGCACTTTTCCCTGTCTGATCGCTCCGTCCAGCCACTTCCGGGTGCTTCAACCCCCCCCCTCTGGGAAGCTGCCTCCAGCTTCCGGTTTTAGTCCTCCATTTTTTTTTCCCCTTACCGGTGTGCGCTTGAGCGGAGCTCCGCACTTAGGTTAAAAAAAGAAAAGGTTTACTGGTGCCTAGTTTAGGCATTTAGAGGAGTCCGGGATCTCGGGGAGGCCATTTTTAAAAGGACTCTTCCTTTAAACTTTAAAGGGACCTGTTGAGCTTGCTCTTCTTCGCACCGGCCAAACTTCCTGTTCGGGAGAGGGCTGCCTGTGCGCATGCTCAAAGGAGAGGGGGAAACCCCCACCACCTGCAGGAGGACGGCGGGGCGCTCGGAAGGAGGAGGTGAGTCTGAGCGCGATTCTCCAGTTTAAAAAAAAAACGCATCGTGCCGGAGCAGTTTAAACCGCTCCAGCACGCTGTCTAAACGCACCCCCTGACACCTTGTCCTGGGAGCACCAGCAAATCTCTATGCATACCTTCTTCCTACAGAGATTTGGGAGGGTGGCCTTCAAATCCTTGAAAAGATAGGAAGATAAAACAAACTGTAATTCAGGATATCCACTGAGTTGGAGTCAAAGCAGCAATGGGTTGAAGATGCAAGAAGTTCAACCAATATTAATTATTTGTGGAAAATATATTTTCCACACCCAGCTATTTATCCCGGGAATATATACCTAGAACAGCAGCTGCAGTGAATAATTCTGGGAAGAGCTAGATTCGAGTATGGTAGCACTGAGTCCAACAAGATATTTGGGGCATAAGCTTTTGAAAATCCAAGCTCCTTTCATCAAATACCTCCTGAAACAATCCTGGGTAGTGCTTTTCTCTTTTTTGTTACAGTGAAGAGGTGTTAAGGTTCCCACCATGTTTCTTGTGGGTATGTTTGAGAGAGAGAGAAATTGGGGGGGGGTACCCATTATTAAGGGGCTGCGGTGGCTCAGTGGTTAAGACACTGAACTGCAGAGCAGAAGGTCGGTAGTTCAGCAGTTCGAGACCCGAGTGCTGCATGATGGAATGAGCTCCCATCTCTGGGCTCAGCTCCTGCTAGCCTAGCAGTTTGAAAGCAAGAAATTGCAAGAAATTACAAGTAGATAAATAGGTATTACTGCTTCGGTGGGAAGGTAACAGTGTTCCGTGTGCTTTGGACAGCACTGGCTCTTCAGCTTGGAAACAGAGATGAGCACCCCCCCTAGAGTCGGATTTGGCTTTCGAGCAAGGGAAACCTTTATCTTTACCTTTTTACCCATTATTAAACCTCAGTAAGTAAAATCAGTCCATCCATTGAAGCAGCTGGCAACTATCTCTACCTATATGCAAATTCATTCCTGCTGCTGAGCTTTGTATTTGCATACTGGAAACACAAATGGCAGCACAGGAAAAAGTACACTAAGAAGGATGCTCGAAAGAAATTGATATGTCCCCCTATCTTGAAAAATTTCCAGGAAAAGCCATACAGTCATCTACCAATGATGCCTTAAGTATGGCGTAAGTGTAGTCTTGATACTGTGTTAACGGTGTTGTACGAAGTCACTCATGAGGATCCCTTTCAGGTCTCCTCATCCTTACAGCTATTGAGCTGGAATTGTTGGAATTCTGATGTTCTTTCAGTTCTGAGTGAAAGGACAAGAATCCTTTAGGAATATGCTATGAGAGGCAGGATATTGATATGACCCTAAAACCAATCGGGAGACATAGATTTTGTTAATTGGCCGGTAACGTTCTTTATTCCCCTGCATCAAAACTAGCATAAATGTCAAGTGAAGGATTTCCTTCCTCTGATTTACATTCAGATGGTGCTGCTGATTTTGTTGAATTTTTATCTCCCTGTGAAGGATCCAATTGCTTGATTGCCTTTTGGGACTTTCCTCCTTAAACTGACTTTTAGATGTTTGTGCCGTTGGAAAGGTTCTGTTAATATATGCTGGAAGTCGGGTGTTCACTGTGCTATTTACTCATTTTCTCCTTCCCGGCCAAAAACGTCAGCCATCTGTCAAAACTAAGAGCACAGTCATTGCCTCTGCTAATGAAAGGTAGCCCTTGGGGAGGTCTCCCCATGGAGAGACTTCTCCAAGGAGGCAGGTGGAGTTGCTAGGGGAAGAGATGCACATGTGTGTGGATGTATACCCACATAAATGCACACATGTTTGTGCTGTGTGTGCTATTTAGGAAATAATCAGAACCAGACTTTCTCCAATTGGGGATGCAGAATTCACAGCAGAGATTTGGAGGTCCAGGTCCTACCATTTATCCTTGCTGCTGTTGCCATTCTTTTGGTCTGTCTACTGCCACTCTTCCTAGTCTATCCCTATCACAGCCATAATTTTTAAGCATAAATGTGCATACACATGACTGCAGAGGTGAAGAATGGCATCTGTCCATAACAAAATGTGCTGCGTGCCACATGGGGAACAAGAGATTGGTGCAGCTGGTACATGATGGGCTCTTTGTGTCCGATGCGCCCATTGAGCGTCCTTATTATCAGGTCTGGAAACAATCTTGGTTTTATTTCCACAATTGACTTGGTCAAGAACCTCCAATTTCACACTTTGCCGTGGGCCCTCAGTACAGAAGTATTTTTTCCATACAGAAATATCTGGCCTACATAGCTCAGTGCTTTGCCATGGGGCCTCCATGTATTGCAACAGGCACGGGTTCAAGAGTGCCTTCTCAGTTCATTGGATGGGAGGCCACCAAGACCACTGTCACAATGCTTGAACTTGACTAAGATGGAGGATGCACCCAGCACTCCTCTGTAAAGGGGTGACTCAGTGGTAGAAGGGCATGCTTCACCCCCCCCCATTAATGATTCTCAGGTAGCTTCTCTGTTGAAGATCTCCTGGTCACAGTAGTCCTGGATTGGGTGGCCCAGTGAAATCACAATGGTTGGTGTTATCTTCAGACCGACTAAGGTCCCTTTTGTGGAAGCTTATCTCCTGTTCTTCATCCAAGGAGCAGGGATACAGTTCTCCACTCCTCTGTTTTAGTCTCATGAGAACACTGCAAGGTAAATTATTTTCAGAGAGAGAGAGAGTATGAGTGACCATCCTGAGGTTGAAAAAAGTTAAGAGTCCAGTGGCACCTTTAAAACCAACAAAGTTTTATTCAAGGTGTGAGCTTTCGTGTGCGTGCACACTTTGTCAGACAATGAAATGGAACTACAGCTCATACTTCTATATATATACAGGATGGCTTGTTAAATTAGCTTGCACAATAGCAAAGATGTTTATTAACAGATAAAAAGAATGACCAGCTCGGTTTCTGGTTATCATCTGTTTGGGTTCAAGGGGGGGGGAACAATATAGGTAATAAATATGTCAGAACTGGAGATTGATATGTCCTGCGGTTTCCAAGTGATGATGTGAAACAGGATCTCCCCAGTCCTAGTTCAACACTCTAACCAGCATCTAATACTACTGGCCTTGTTGAGGATCCTACGTTAGTGAAGAGCCGCAGCATTCTCCATAAAGCACTGGTATGTACAGAAACCAGAGGCCAAAGTAAATTTGGTGGTAGTGGGAAGGGCTGTGAAGTCATAGCCAACTTATAACAAACCCGTAAGGATTTCAAGGGAAAAGATATTCAGAGGTGGTTTGCCATTACTTGCCTCCGCATAATGACCCATGTATTCCTTGGTGGCCTCCCATCCAGATACTGACCAGAGCCAACCCTGCTTAGCTTCTGAGATTAGACAAGATTGGGCTAGGTAAAATAAATTTACTTTACTTTAAGTAAATTTAGGTGGCTCAAGTGGTTAAGACGCTGAACTGCAGACCAGAAGGTCGGTAGTTCTCAGTTCGAGACCCGAGCGCTGCATGATGGAGTGAGCTCCCATCTCTGGTCCCAGCTCCTGCCAACGAGCAGTTTGAATGCAAAAAAATTGTAAGTAGATAAATAGGTACCACTTTGGTGGGAAGGTAACAGCATTCCGTGCGCCTTGGCATCTAGTCATGCCAGCCACATGACCACGGAAAAGTCTTTGGACAGTGCTGGCTCTTCAGCTTGGAAATGGAGATGAGCACCACATCCCTAGAGTCAGACTTGACTGGCTTTCAAGCAAGGGAAACCTTTACCTTTACCTAAACACACTAGGAGAGTCATTTCTCTTTACCCTAGCTAGCAGAAGGGATGGCTATCTAAACATGAATTAGCAGTGCAATCCTATGCAGAATTACTCCAGTCTAAGCCCCTTGATTTCAGGATTGCACTGCACACATTTCCTCCTTTCCCCCTCACTCTCCTGTCTATCCACCAGGCACCTCAAGGCAGTTTCCATTCTCTCTGGTGTTTGCGAGACGACGTTACCCTTTGGCACCCCCAAGATGGTAGCTGCGGCCTTTGGGCCAACTCCTCCTCCCACTTGGGCAATTGTGTGATTTGTAAATAGCTAATAGGTTGGCATGGCCTAAATTAGCTGCAAATTGACAATTGAATTGTAAATCATACCAAAAAAAATTGCCCTAGTAATTAACAAGATATTTCCATAAAGACATAATTACCATTTTCCTCTGTACCGGGTTATGCTTCCCCTTTATCCTTCACAACATGCTACCCTTCCCCCCTCCCCACTCCACTTCCTCTTCTGCCAAAGCAAATATTATTGTTTTTAATCTTTGTGATTTTTCAAGCTGCTCTGTGTTATAGATGGGGGAGGGGTTGCATGTGAAGGGGGGGAAATGAATGATTGGGTTTAGCCCCCTCCATTCCTCTTCTCCTGCCCGCCGTTTCCCTTCCTACAAGGGGCTGAACAACCTTTTCCGTAGGGGAGCGTTGGGCTTCTTTTGTTTTTACTTAAAAGATAGCATCTTAACATCTCCGCTTTGTTCCGCAGACCTCAAGGCCTTTCTGGATTTTGTCACTTGCAATCAATGCCTCGTGCTTGGTTCCCCCCACCCCCACGTCTCTCCAAGCTTTTCCGATCTCTCCCTCCCCTTCCCCTCCAACCCGGTGAAATAATAGCACTGATGAGTCCTTATCTTTTTGTCAGACTCCTGCCAGCGTGGGAGACAAATTGATTTATGTACGTGGCATCCTTCCCTCGATAGTGTCATAATTTACCACTAAATATTGCTTTGACACAATAGTTTTGTAACAAATACCTAATGCATATTGCGCTACCTCCCCCCCTCCTCCGCCTCAAATCGGTTTTTGAATTAATGGAGTGAGACTCCCTCAATTCCAAGGGATCTCGTGTCCGTCGTCTGTGCAGAGTGTTGCGGAATACCAATCTGCCACTCCTCCTCGCTTCCTTTGCTTAGTGTCACCTTGACGCTAAGAGGACTCCCTCCCCACCCCACTCCCGACAAACACATCCAAGGGTCTCTCCCTCTCTCCCCACAAAACATGTTCTCCCACATCCTTCCATGCATTGTCAAATTAGACAATACTTCACTCTTCCGCGAGAAGCCAATGCTTTTACTCACAAAGGCCTGACTCGATTTATTAGATAAAGAAAGACGTCATGCAAAATAATGGAAGGTAGTTATCTTTTTGTTCCCTCTGCTGTCCCTACACTGAGCTAGAGCTCTTCGCTGGGAGGATGCAGTTGGTTTTTTCTTTATTGTTATTCAACAGGAACTGAGCTATAGCAAATGCAAAAAAATCTTTATGGGCTTTTATTTAATTTTGTATTATTAGTATTATTATTTGCTTTTTTTAAACCTGCACTTGGAAAGATTTACAGTTTATTTCCCTGCTACCACTATCAAGCTTATCCCCTTCTTTGCTGTTTTGGGTTGAGAATCTTCCTTTGTAGAAATAGCTGTGTGTATCCCTTGTCTTGGTACAATGAACAAATGGTTCGTTGGCCTTCTCTTAACCATTGTATCACAGAGGTTTATGCCTACTGGAGTTGCAAACCTGTGGGTTTTCCATTTTATAAAGAACACAGATAAAGAGAAGCAGAAGTAAAAGAAAGGAGAATTCCAGGGCCAGGGTGCTTTGGGGACAAGACTGTGGTACCCAAATGTAACAGTTGTTGTTTTTTTAACCAGTTTGGGGTATCATGGCTTCTCCCAAAGAATCCTGGGAATTGTAGCTGAATGATGGTGCTGAGAATGCTCTCCTAGAGATTCCCCTGCAACACTCACACACACACTCTCATGGAACTACAATTCCAGTGGTTAGGGAAGAAGGAATGACAATTCAGCCAGTTTTAGCTGCGTAGATGTGCCGTTTGAGATTTACAGTTGCTGTAGTAGATGAAAGCCTGGAATTGACATTCCTTTGAAAGATGTGACAAAATGAACTATTTCCCCCTATATATATTGACAATGGAGTGAACATCCCTTTGTTAAAATTGCAAATTGCAAGCTGCACACAAATCCATCCTCAAAATAGTGTTCTTAAAAACAAACAAACACAACCCTCAAAGCCACTCTAAACTGTATTGCAAATGTTTTGTGTTGGGTGTGTTGTGTTCTTGCATTGCTTTCCCCAGGCTGTTGCTGCCTACCCGTGAAGTGCCCCCCCCCCCCAAAAAAAAGGCTATCACCTTTTAAAAAGAGGAACTTTCCTTGATTACCTTGAACCTGCTGGGGCTTTGGCCAGACTTGTGCAGTTTTACTGCCTTCCAAAGCTAAGCATGTTCATGTCCATCTAAACTAGATGGAAATCTTTTGCATCTTCTTGCACAGCCACCTGGGAACTGTAGTCTGAACCAGTAAAGCTCATCAGTGTGATGAATGTCATTGATGAATGCAACACGTACACTCAAAAGGAAGCCCGTAAATTTCGAGCATGTGCTGACAGCAGGAACCTGGATAGTTGCCATGCTGAATACTCACTGATGCAAAACTGCTCAAAATAATGTTTGTTTTGAATAGTGGGAAAGAATCGAATCTTAAGAAGAGATGGGTATTGCAAACAAGGTAAGTTTGACCTTGGAAAACCTTATTTGTGAAAACTCAAATCAGACCCTGCAATGTATCAGCAGTCCAATTCACCCTAGTACCCTCTGGTCATTGTAGGAAGTTTGCAGAAATAGTTTAGTAGGAAAATGGGTTGTGCAGTGGCATTGTCCATTATTCTTGAAACAGAAACATTCCCAAAGTGCTTTATCAAGATCTTAGGGAAGCATCTCCATTTCAAAACATGCTAGAGAACATCCTTGAATGGGAAGAGTAGAAGGGGAAAGTTGCGGAGCTGGGCTGAAATACCAAGAATAAGCATCATTGGGTGGAATTACTTTCCCATACCACTGTGGAGAACAGAGAGACTCTGGGGCATGTTCATTTGGCAGCAGCCCACGTTGCCAGTTTTACACTTTATCCTGTAACTGTGGAAGCCCAGCAAGTAGCCCCCCCCCATGGAAACCCCATGCCAGCAGTGGAATACTAGCGGACAGATTGCATAGGAGAGCCCACTCCTTCATTTGGTCCCAGCAGGGTCCTTGTGTGGATGGAGGGAGGGATCAGTGTGGACAGAGGTATCCAGTGCATGTAAACAACAAGTTTCAGCTGGGCTGTGTGAGTGCATCTAGTGCTTCTTAATATGTATTTATTTAAAACATTTTATGTGGCCTTAGCTTGTTGGACTCAAGACAGTGAACAATGCAGCAACCAAGTTGCAAATTCAAAACAAATTAACATTCACAGTACCATACTTTGTCCTGAGCTCATCAGGGCTTGATAGGGTTGCCAACTCTGACTTGGAAAATTCCTGGAGATTTGGGGACAGCGCCTGGGGAGGTGAAGGACATTAGCAGGGATGTGATGTCACTCTAGAACAGGGGTGTCGAACTCATTTGTTATGACGGCCGGATCTGACACAAATGAGACCTTGTTGGGCCGGGCCATGTGTGTCATAAAATGCAGTGCCAGGTAGTGGAGATATAAACTTTATAAAGGACACAAGCACAATGATTTATTTTTTTACTTAAAATAAAAACATATTTAAAACATTAGCTCTGTAAGCTGCAAACCTATTTTTGATTTAGTGACATTCACCACAGAAATCTCATGCTCAGAGTTCTGAGTCTAGGACCCATATTGAAACATGAAATAGCTGAGTGATTAAGACAGAGATTAAGAGAGCAGCAGAACTGGAAGCAGGAGATAGCCAGTTTCACTGTGGGCCTGATGGAAGCCCTCTGGGTGCCTGATCCGGCCACCGGGCCACATGTTTGACATCCCTGCTCTAGAACTTCCATTTCTCCTACATACTATATTGCACCATAGAGTCCACCCTTCAGAGCTGCCATTTTATCCAGGGGAACTCGTCGTCTGAGATCAACTGGAATTCCAGCAGAACTCCAGGCCTCACCTGGAGATTGGTAACCTAGGGCTTGGGAGCTAAGCAGGGTCAGCCATTATCAGCACTTGGATGGGAGACCACCAAGGAAGACTGGGATTGCTAAGTGGGGAAAGGCAATGGCAAAGGACCTCTGCTCATCTCTTGCCTTGAACACTCTCTGGTTGTGGTTACCTTAACAGCACATTCTGCTTAAAATTCAAAGTTTACCAGTTGGAAAGCATTCCGATCTAACACGTCCAAGGGCAGGAGTAATGATAGGGGGTCAGGAAATAAGCAACGAACTGGGCTCCAGAAACCATGATGTTTCCAAGGCTGCCTTCCTTCTCCTGTGGATTACACATACATATACAGTAGCTCACCACCGCCTGCACAATCATTTTTCAGGATCTTCTCAGATCTCCTCTGGTGCACACATGTATCTTAACAGCATTCTATGTGTAGAGGCATAGCTGCCTCTGACCCTACTCTTTGTCCTTTCTGCTGTCTGATTGGAAGGCACATGGGAGAGAGGCAATAGTAGCCCATATTAGGATGATTATACTAATTGTAGCTAGATTAATTGATTAATTAGTATTCTGTAGCACCTCAAGGTGTTTTGTTGTTGCTCCCCTGCTCCTTCTGCTTCTGTTTATGCTGAGCAGTCAAAGGAGAAATTCTTTCCTAACTGTTTGCTGCCCCACTCTCCTTTGAAGAGCAGGACAGGCCACTGTAGGTCTGCCTTAACTCCTGCCAGATTGCTTCCTCTTGTGAGACTTCAGCTGCCATTTTGGTTGTCCTGACTACCAACAACCAGGAATGGTGGCTGAGTTCTTGTTGGACTCTTGCAAGAGTTCCAGAACTAACATGAAGAGTTCACATTACTGTTTCTAAAGAGAGGTAGGAGAGAAGGGAAGATTATTTCCTCTGGCTCTAGGGTGCTGGCAGCAGGCAGGATGGGAGGTTACTGCCTCCCAATATCTCCATGTGAGACAACCACCTGAGGTCATCTCATTATAGAGCCAAAGTCTCCTGAAAATGATGTTCACAAGATGTCTGAACTGTTCCTCTCTCTCTGTCTCTCTCTCTGTCTCTCTCTCCCTCTTGCTCTCTGTACACTCATGTGTGTATTCTTTTGCACATTTTTTTTGTCTTGGTCTATTTTGGCAGGGAAGGAAGAAGGTTGTCCTTGCAATATCTTGCCGAGTCTTCTGATCACAGCTTAGGGCCGGACGAAAATAATAAAAGGAGCTGAAACTCAACAGAATGAAAAGCTGCCTGGAGTGTATTATGCAGCTTCTGTGCTCAAAGGGTTTTATTGTTGCATTGTGCTCAGACTTGGGTGTCAATCAAAAAAAAAAAATTCCCTCTGGGGAAAGAACCTCTGATTCAAATGTGAAAGTAGAAGGATGTATCTTCAAAGTTACCAAAGGGCTTTCAAAGAAGGGGACAGTGAGCCAGTCCTTCACAAATCATTGCAATTTCCAGCCACAAAATCTTTTGTCAGATCTCCAAATATTTGCAGACAGAGGTGCTTCTTCTGCAGAACTAAATTAAAGATGAGCGACCTGTGGGTGGGTGGAAGGAAAACACAAATCATTAGAACTACGTTGATGCTCCTCAGCCGATAAGGGAGATTGACATAAAGCATAGTCGCCTCGGGATGTGTCGCGTTCAATGCTATGTGCCTCAAACAGAAAAGGATATGATTTATCTTTGGATTCACTAATGCCAGAAGTCCTGGGATGGCATCTCTACAACAACGCTATGGAGAATAGAACTTTTCATCTTCACAATGTCTTCCCTCCCCCCCCAACCCAGAAAATAGTTTTCCTAATACAGAATTAATGAGTGGAAGAACTGTGCAACTGTTCTGTGTGGGGTTCCTTCAATTGAAGACGAACAGAGGATAGCAGAAAGATTTGTTTTAAGATGTCCAGTTTTGTGCAATCAGAGTTACCCTCTCAAAGCCTACAGGCTTGCTGTAACACTTTGGCAGGACTAGATGCAACAAGGAATTGAATAAGTGTTTTTGTGTTGTTGTTGTTGTTGTTGTTAATGCTTCAGTGGGGAAGCTCTTGGAGAAGATGGAATAAGCACCAGAATCATTTTACAATCTCGAAGATGCTTAGACTTTGTTGAGTCTCCAAAAGGAAGAGGTTCCACAAGGTATAAAGCAGTGCCAATGCTTTTCTTCACATTAGACAGACTTGTCAAAATGTGTCTGAACATAGAAAGCTGGAGCTCCAGAGAAGAGGGCAAAGCTGACATCTTTTTGGCTTGAGATGCTGCCTTTCTGTCTGCAGGAGGTTTCCGAATGCAGGAAGCTTTCAAAAGTATAATTCCCTGCCTGGTATCTGAATTGGCACAGTTCTATTTTTTTTCTCCCCTCTCCTCCCTGAACAGTCTCTTAATGTATTTACATGAATCGCTGTCTCTCTCTCTCCCCCTCTTGCAAAATCATAGAATCAATTTACTATAGATATCGTTTAAGTAACGAGTATTGAGCCAACTCCTGCCACTGCTGTCTGTACTCTGAGAAATCCCTTCTTAAATTGGTTTAAAATTGCAGCGTTTAGAGAGAGAGAGAGAGAAGGAAAGGGAGAGAGAGAAAGAGGGAGGAAAATAGCCCAAAGTTATCAGCATTATCTCTTCAATCTCAAGAATCCTGGTGTCTTATCACTCAGGGGGTTGTTGAGCGATTCACCACTTTCTTGTCTCTGTACAAGGCGAAACAAAACAGCTGGGTGCCCTTGTGAGGAGCCTTCATTATAATGCCAAAGTAATTAAGAGGTGCTCTTAAATGATAACTTTGCTGAGCTTTTAGATGCTCCCTAAGTGGCGATGCTTGCTCAAGGAGGCAAGTTGCTCAAAATGTTGTTGACGGCACGGGCTAATTGGTACCTTACCAATCATGAAAAGTTATCAGGCAATGAGAAAAGAGCCAGAGTGGAAACTGCCCAGTAGATAAGATCAAATGGGTGCTGTAAGCTAGAGGCACCCATTAATGGTATGACGGCACCCATAACGGCTGAAACAGTGAGTTGTAGTGAGTTAGAATCTGGGGTACCCAGGTTCCAGTCCTCACTCTGCCATGAACAGTGACGTCCAGGCTGGAAAATTCCTGAAGACTGGAGGGCACTTGCTTTGGGAGAGAGGCAGGGGAGGGAGCTCAGAAGAAGAGGAGGAGGAGATTGGATTTATATCCTACCCTTCACTACCCAAAGGAGTCTCAGAGCGGCTTACAATCTCCTTTCCCTTCCCCTCCCCACAACAGACACCCTGTGAGGTAGGTGGGGCTGAGAGAGCTCTTTCAAAGACTGCTCGTGAGAGAACAGCTCTGAAAGAACTTGTGACTGACCCAAGGTCATGCCAGCAGCCACATGTGGAGGCGTGGGGAATCAAACCCGGTTCTCCCAGATTGGAGTCTGCACCCTTAACCACTACACCGAACTGGGTATAACACTATTCAGTCCACCCTCCAAAGCAGACATTTTCTCCAGGGGAACTGATCTCTGCCATCTGGAGATCAGCTGTAATTCCTTGGAGTATGCAGACCCCACCTGGCGCTTGGCAAGTCTAGCCCTGAAGCAGGTTGGGTGACCTTGGACCAGTCACACTCTCTCCACCTAGCCTGCTTCACAGGGTTGTGGTGAGGGTAAAGTGGGGGTGGGGGAGAACGATAGATATCCTCCTGAGCTCCTTGTCAGGCAGGTGGAGTAGAAATGACCTGAATGAATGACTAAAGCTGTTGAAACATTAAGAGTCTATCCAGATTGTCAGCAGCTATCCTGGACGTTGAACTAAGATGGCTGCGTGTGTTCCCTCTAAGCTGAGTGAGTGTGAGCTAGCTCACAGTTTTTTAGCCTCCAGCTCAGGAAGGTTGGCCCCAGAGCAAACTAATTTATTTGTTGTTGTTCAGTCGCACAGTCGAGTCCGACTCTTCGCGACCCCATGGACCAGATCACGCCAGGCCCTCCTGTCTTCCGCTGTCCGCTGAAGTTTGCTCAATTTCATGTTTGTTGCATCGATGACACTGTCTAACCATCTCATCCTTTGCCGTCCCCTTCTTCTTTGACCTTCAATTTTTCCCAGCATCAGGGTCTTCTCCAGTGAATGCTCCCTTCTCATTTGGTGGCCAAAGTATTTGAGCTTCAGCTTCAGGATCTGGCCTTCCAGGGAACAATCAGGGTTGATTTCTTTTAGGATTGACTGATTTGATCTCCTGGCAGTCCAAGGGACTCTCAAGAGTCTTCTCCAGCACCATAGTTCAAAAGAATCTATTCTTCGGCACTCGGCCTTCCTTATAGTCCAACTCTCGCAGCCATACATTACTATGTATTACTAATTTATACTGTAGCCAAATTGCTCACTCACAACTTTAATGCCAGTAGGTCACCAAGTAGAATTTCTGCTCACAAGACTCCACAGCTTAGTGGGAGCACTGTGTCTCACCACAATTGAACTTCTGTTGTTTTGGTCCTATGAACTCATAGACCTGGTCTTCCAGAATCCCCAGTTCAGAAAGTAAAGTGTTGCTCTCTCTCAGCCTGCAGGGGTCCTGTTCATCTTCTTATATCTGCACCCAGGATTCTCTTTCAGTGCTCTAGCCTGCATTTTCACCCTGTAGAAATCACCCTGGCTAAAGGAAGAATGCCCTGACCTGGATAGTCCAGGCTAACCTGATCTCATCAGATCTCAGAAGCTAAGCAGGGTCAGCCCAGGTTACTATTTGGATGGGAGACCTTCAAGGAATACCAGGGTCATAACATAGAGGCAGACAATGGCAAACCACCCCTCGATGTCTCTTGCCTTGAAAACCCTATGGGGTCACCATAAGTCAGTTGTGACTATATGGCCCCAAAAAAAAGAAGGAACACATCCTTGGGGATCTGCTTTTCTTATTACCTTCTAAGTAACTGGCTCAAATCAGTGGCATTCATCATACTGATGAGCTTTACGGGTTTGCCACTGCCGTTGCTTTATTGGTCTGCCATTGCCTGCCTCTGCATAGCATAGCGACCTTGGTGTTCCTTGGTGGTCTGGTCTCCCATCCAAATACTGACCAGGGCCGACCCTGCTCAGCTTCCCAGATCTCATGAGATTGTCTAGCCTGGGCTACAGAAATAATACACCATGACCTTCTGCAGAGGTATGATTAGGATTATTTTACATATTCATTCGTTTTAGGTATTTTTACCTAGCTTTTTTCCCCAATGGAGACTGAGCCAAAAGCATCTTATAGCATCATTCTCTCCTTTTTTCCAGAGCTGGCTTGACCTCTGAGTCCACCCCTCCCCCTCCCTTACACCACTGCTTTGATTTACAGAAACCAAGGTTTGGAAGGCTGGGCAATCTTGTTGTGGTTGGCTTCTAGACCCCAAGATGGCCTTGAGATCTCAAAATGTGGTCTCAGTGGGGTTCTTTTATTAAAGCTACAGGTGTTGTTTCTGTTTTTGGAAGCAGGGGTTAATCCCCCCAGAGTCTTGTCTTTTCTTTTTTTAAAGTATTTTAGATTTTCCTACAACCCTGGTGTTTCCTTCAAGTTTGTGGTAAAATCTCCCCTGTGTGTCCCTGGCTCCATTTTGCAGTTGTTGTTGTTTTCATCCACACTCTATGGCTGGTTCAGAATTACGAAACTAAGTAGAGCCCTGCTGGGTCAGACCAGTGGTCCATCTAGACCAGTGTTTTTCAACCTTTTTTGTGCAAAGGCACACTTTTTTCATGAAAAAAGTCACGAGGCACACCACCATTAGAAAATGTTAAAAAAAATTAACTCTGTGAGCCGAAGCTGCATGTTATGGATGAAATTGGAATTTTTCCCACGGCACACCAGACAATATCTCACAGCACACTAGTGTGCCGCGGCACAGTGGTTGAAAAACGCTGATCTAGACAAGCATCCTGTCTCACACAGTGGCCACTCAGTTCCTCTGGAGGTCCACCAACAGAGGCTGAGTCCTTCCCCTGATGTTCCCTCCTGGCACTGGTTTCCTGCCTCTGGAGGTGGAGGTTTCCTTTAGCCCCCATGGCTAGTAGCCACTGATAGACCTGTCCTCCATGAATCTATCTAATCCCGTTTTAAAGCCGTCTGTTTGATATATGATGCTTTTCCATGCAGCACTGAGCTTTGGGCAAGCAGGTGGGGATGATTATGTCAGCGTAGCTTGCATTCTCTATGACCTTTCTGATCTGGCACTTCTTGGTTTTGGTATTTAATACATTAACCTTCACAACAAAGCATTTTTTAAAGACGTTCCTTTTTAGGTGTGTTCTTCTCTGCACCTCGCTAAATGGTCCAAAGGAGGCACACGTCAATGACCTGCCACCACTTCCAGAGCACGCACACATGCAAAAATCTTAAAATATTTATGCCGTGGACCTTGGACACTTTAATATTTTCTGCTGAGAGACACTGACACTTGAAGTGTAATACAGCCAAGTGCACCATCTAATAAGGCTGTATAATTTTGATATAACAGCCCCGCTCTGTTGTACTATTAAAGCTTTAAAATATTAATGCTCGTTAATGGTGTCACTCAGCCATTTTATATGATTAGTTTTAAGCCTCTCTTGGGTAGGCAAGAAGGGGAATTTTTAATGAAATGTTCCCTGCTCATCTGACCTGCTGTATTACTGCATGAATGCCATTTTTATGAGGCAGGTTTATGACGTTCATTACTCTGCTCCTTGAGCCACTTCATGGCTGCTGTAATTTTTAAAGAAGAGATAAAAAAAAATAAGTCAGTCCTTTTCCTTGCAGTCAGAGAAGCACTGCATTTCCCAGCTTTGACCTTTAAGCTGTCATGCATGGATTAATCACATTTCTGCTGGAAATTGTTTTAGACTTAATACTAGCCAGGGCCTGATTAGCTTACTTGCTTTACTGGCCAGGTCTTAACGAGGTTTGTCAGTGACTCGTCCCCAGGAAAAGAGTCTCCGTATCTGCTTTGTCAGTTTTTTTTTCTGTCTCTTTCTGTGTATATTTTTTGTATTTATATATCACGCCAAACACACTTCAAACATCTATCTTGTCACAAAGGAAGAATCCACATGAGAAGCTTCCTTCATGTCTAGTTTGTGCTCCGGCCTATAACTTGGACATTTTGAAGGGAGTTAGAGTTGCCATCCCACCCAATGCAGGTGGGGGTTTACCTGCTTTTGGGGGCCCAATCTGCCGCCAGCTGGCAGGGGAGCCCCACCCCCGGGCAATCCCATCTGCGCCAACGTGCCTGGTATGATGATGTCACCCAGAGGTGACGTCATCAATGCAGGGCACATTTTGGGGGGATACTCTAGCATTTGAGAAAAAAACATGGTTACCATAGAGTTTTTTCTCAAATGCTAGAGTATCCCCCCTCAATGTGCCCTGCACGATGACGTCATTTCTGGGTGACATCAACATGGCACATATGCCGAAGAATCCCAGAAAAGAAGAGGACTGCCCCTCCCTACCGGCAGCCAGGTAAGACCTGGCAACGCTAAATGGAGTCCCAGAGATTAGGTAAGAATGTTAAGGATTGGTCTTGCTTAACACCAACCTCCAAGTGGTAGCTGGATATTTCCTGGGGTTACAATCAGTGTTCCCTCTAAGCTGAGTTAGTGTGGACTAGCTCACAGTTTTTTAGCCTCCAGCTCACACATTTTTGTCTTAGCTCAGGAAGGATGGCTCCAGAGCAAACTAATTTATGCAGGATCGCTCACTCACAACTTTAATGCCAGTAGCTCACAAAGTAGAATTTTACTCACAAGACTCCACAGCTTAGAGGGAGCATTGGTTACAACTGATCTCAATTCACCTACAGGAAATGGCCACTTTGGAAGATGGACTCTGTGGTATTATACTGCATTGAAGCTCCTCCCCTCCCCAAAACCCACCCTCCCCAGACTGTACCCCCCATATCTCCAGATATTTCCTAACCCGGACCTGGCAACCCTAGTCTTGCTGGATCAGACCAACACTGATCTAGTCCCAACATTTCGTCCCCGCAACAGCCTAGGCATCCATAAGCCAGGTGTTCTGGAGTCTTGGTCGGGAGAAGAGATCTGTGCTGTGGTCACATTCGGAATACTCTGTACAGTTTTGATTGCCGTATCTCAGAAAGGATCCCATAGTGCTAAGAAAGGTGTAGGAAAGGGCAAATCAAGGGGTCAGAGTGCCCTTCCCTACAAGAAAGTGCTAAGGAGTTTGGGGCCTTTTTTATTTAGAAAAAAGAAAGTTAAGAAGGGGTATGGTAGAAGTTTATCAGTGATTCACAAGGTGCTGTCTCCAATAATGCTAGAACGCCCCCATGTGTCATTTGCTAGTACATAGTGAATGTATACCTGGAATATATCTTGTAAATGACTCTGTTTGGCTAATGATAGCCATTTCCTTGCTTGGTAGTTGTCCTGAGACTGTTGGGCACAATTAAAGGAGGAGTCTGTTGCGCACAAAGTGAATCAAAAGCCAAAGGAGAAGTTTTCATGTTGGTTGGGTCTTCTGCTAGTTTATGTGTTGAAATTGAGCTACATCCTCACCACAAATGACATGAAATACATCCTACAGACATCAGCGATATTGCCGCCCCCTGCTCCGTGGTAGCCACAGATGGCATTTTTATTTGTCTCTTGACCATGCCCCATTACACATTCCGCCAACGTTCAAAGAGAAGTGGGTAGAACTGCCAAAACATAAAACTGCTTCCTTGACATGCTTCTAAGCATTATCCAGAAACTTCATCAGTGTCAGTGCTATCAGATGAAAAGAATATCTAATTCCTGTACGGTATTATAACTGTGCTATATTGCCACAGGGTAGGGTCTGGGGGAGCACGCTCCAATGATATGCTAAAGCAGCTATGCTTTATGTGATCTGCTGTTCTCACTACCACAATTAGCTTGATCTGCTTCATGTCTTAGCTGCTCCTGTACCTTTCAGGTGGCTTTTTCACAGTCCTGCAATCCCCTGCTTAAATAGATGCACAAGGCCATATAGTGCCACAGTGACCCGTGTCAGCCATTTTGCACTTGCCCCGTGCATGGCCATTTTGTCTTGGGTCTGTGTCTCTGCACTGCTTACCCTGTAAATCAGTGTGGGTCCACAGAGTTCATGTGCTTGCCTGTATTTACCCTTTCTTTAAAAAAATGCTTAGAAACTTTTATCTGAAAGCAGTATTATGCTAGAGCAACTAAACAGGATATTTCCTTACATAATCTTCAACAGCCCAGTTCAAAGACTGTGAGGGAGCAGTTTTTAAAAGGCAATTAAATCAAACTCCAATAAAAAACAAATGGTGTGAATGGAGATCACGGGAGAGTACCAGGCTGTGCAATGCTTACTGAAACAAAGAAATAAGAAAAATAGAAGTGAACTTGGAAGGAAAATGGAGGAAATGTGCTGTAGAAGTGATTATGTGTCACTTAGACAATACAGGTCTCTTCCTTAAGTGGTTAGTTGGTTGGGTTTTGTTTTTTTTAAATTGCTAATAGAATAGTGTTTCCAAGTGGGGGAAGTGCTTGTACTGTTGTTCATTGGTGCAATGAATCTTAACTGCATAACAGAGAAGATTATCTGTATAGAGCTCTCTTGTAAGGATGGCCGTCAGCAGCAAAGCGACTGCTTTTATTAACTGTAAACACAAGGCTTTTGACCTTTTGAACAGTAAATCTCATGGGAATATTGCAGGTAGGTTAAATCTGAGTTTGGCAGAGGTAGGATCTTTCTTGGTTTGGCCATCTTTTTTTTAAAGTGCTTAGAGCAGAGGAAAATTCGTTTGGAGCAAAGAGATAAGAGAGCCGAAAACAAGAAATGCTTTCCAAGGAATGTGTCCGGTGTTCTTTCAAGTGTACTTTGAACATGTGCGTTTAGAGCAAGCTCACATTAAAAAGACAAGTCTACAGCTGTCACATCTAGCTGGGGATGACTTTGTAAAAAAACTATATGGTCTTAGGAGCCTCAGTGACCATTATAAAAATTAATGTGGGCCTATATTCTAGACACATACAATCTCTTTCCTTGTTCTTCACCTGAAAGAAGTTAGGCACAATACCCAGGAAAAGTCTCTGTCAATAGGTTTCAAACATCAAAGCCCTTTCTTCATCAGTTGTCTTCCAAGAGAATTCTGGAGCTGTCTCTCAGCTTGTGTGGATCAGTCCTGTTCAATCTCATGATTTTCAAACAGAGGACATTAGGATATGCCCGACACCTCTCTTGATCTGCACGTTCTGCAAAAGATTGGTAGTGGCGGTCAAGTTGTCATTCACAGAACCTTGTGTCCCATTGCTGATCTTCTCACCAAGGATCCCCTGGTAAGCTTCTGAGGAATGCCACTTCTGAACCTACTGACCTACCAAGTCAACAGGCCTACCTTACCTGTGGTGAAGAACGTACAGAGCTGACATGTTCCGAGGTGTATTAAAGGAGCTAAGCTTAAAAGAGCGAGGGAGGTGCACCCAAACTGGATATGAGATAGCAGGGCCCCAGAAGAATAGGGATCTCTTCCTTGGCCCATTGAACATATTTACCAAGCTTGGGGTGGATCCACACATTATCAGATATTTCTCTGTTGTTGTGCTGCAGCATTCAGTGCAGGGAGGAGCGGGAGTTGGTTTTTATACCATACTTTTCTCTACTCTAAAGAGTCTCAAAGTGGTTGACAATCGCCTTCCCTTCCTCTCCCCACAACAGGCACCTTGGGAGGGAGGTGGGGCTGAGAGAGTTCTGAGAGAACCGTGACTGGCCCCAAGGTCACCCAGCAGGCTTCATGTGGAGGAGCGGGGAATCAAACCTGGTTCTCCAGATTCGATTCTACCGCTCTTAACTGCTACACCACGGCATTTAGTCTAGATTATTGTTCTAGTGCAATGATAGGGCCATAACCAATGACTTGTGGATGGTATCCAAGGCTGAAAAATATAGTTGTATAAATATATGGGCATTATAAAAAAAAAAAAAGAACTGAACATCTCCAAAGTCTGGTAACTGACCACAGTATTACATTGTGATGTAATTCTTTGGATTTTGTATGTTGGGATGACCCCTTCCTGCCCTCCCTCTTTCCAGCAGGTTTAAGTTGCATTCCCAGAAGAGACCGTAACTAACTAGGCAGCTCTCCTCTTCAGTCTGCACTCATTAAGGGGATTACCTGTCCATTTCCACAGACCATCCTGTGATGCCAGGATTAGGTAGAGTCATTTTAATGATCCATAATGGGGGGGGGAAAAGAGAGCAACTCCTCCTTTCCTTTTGCAGATTTCATCTGAACAGTGTGACATTTTAGAAGGTACTTTTTAAAGAGATGGATGTGAGGCAGGAGTTCTGGGAATTAGATTGATTTGCATCTGTACTTGCCTGACCCTCTGAGCCTCTGCCCTGGGAAATGATTGTTTAAGACGGGGAGAAATGGTAGCGTTGTTGTTGTTATTATTACATAGTGTGTGCAAAGATCTTCACATGCATTACCGTAGCAACAGATAGATCGGTATTGTTTTCTCGGTTCACAAGCCATGGTGATGTCTGAATGTGGCCCAAGAGTCTTGCAGGGATTTGGCCCTCTCTTTTAACGAACCAGCTCGCTCTTTATGAGTTTTCCATTTTGAAAGTAATGTGTTGGACTTCCCAGGAAGCTTTTAATTTAAATATATTAACTCGATAACCATCGTGGTCCCTGCTCCTTAACGATTCAACAGCTCTTATATATCACGGCAAGCGCTGAGTATGAGGTCAACATGAAGTCCAACATTGCCTGCTTTCTTCTGAGTTTTATCATATTTTAACTGGTGGTACTTTTGCTGCAGCGTGAATATATTGGTCAAAATGAGGATAGTGGATGTCATTTGTATTACAACACTGTCTTGGGTAGCTGCCTGCCTTGTTTCTTTCTCCATCTCAAAATTATCCTCAGAATTTTGGTCAAGGGAAGGGGCAAAAGTATCTCCCACTACAATGCTTTGGGGACGCGATACTTCCCCCCACAATGATTCCATGGAGAAATCTGTTCTTTTTCAACTTTTTCCCATCAATTAAACCAGGAGTTTCAAACATGCGGCTCAGGGGCTGGATCAGGACCGC
Source organism: Gekko gecko (assembly GCA_029375565.1). Taxonomy (NCBI): domain Eukaryota; kingdom Metazoa; phylum Chordata; class Lepidosauria; order Squamata; family Gekkonidae; genus Gekko; species Gekko gecko. Next base: position 64,126,718 of record JAPDNY010000012.1, on the reverse strand, counting down.
AGTGGAGCTGGCTGTCTTCTGCTTCTTCTTCCAGTTCTACTGCTGCTGTGTCATTGTAGGTTTGCAGCTTACAGATACACATCTCAACAGCTTACTCAAGATTGCAACAGCACAGACATTTTGATGTAATTATTCAGAGCAAGAGGTGTCAATTATCAGACACTTAAATAAACAAAATATTGCAAGAGTGAACATAAGAACATAAGAGAAGCCAGTGTTGAATCAGGCCAATGGCCCATCTAGTCCAACACTCTGTCACACAGCGGCCAAAAATACCAGGTGCCATCAGGAGGTCCAGCAGTGGGGCCAGGACACTAGAAGCCCTCCCACTGCTGCCCCCTCCAGCAACAAGAATAGAGTACATCACCTGCCCCAGACTTAGAATTCCCATCTATACCCTGTGGCTAATAGCCACTGATGGACCTCTGCTCAATATCTATCTAATTCCCTCTTGAAACTGCTAATGTTTTAAGCATGTTTTTATTTTAATTTTTTAAAAAACCCTTTGTGTTTGTGTCCTTTATAAAGTTTATATCTCTGCTACCTGGCATTACCTTTTATGACACCCATGACCCGGCCCAACAAGGTCTCATTTAAGTCAGATCCAGCCCTCATAACAAATGAGTTCGACACCCTTGGACTAAACCCTATTCCCTCCTTAGCATATAGAGCAGGTTACCCTCCCCAATGCCTTTTTCTGCCATTTCTTGATGTGAAATATTGGCAACCTGCTCCCTCCATAAAAAAATATTTCCAAGGCTCTTGTAGACGTCATATGAAAGGACAACCGCCTCCTACTGATTCTCGCTGTTCCACGAGGCTTCTGATTTGTGTCCTGTATTTTTGTCCTCTCTTAGTACCTTGCACACCAGTTTCCTCCATCTTGTCTTGGAGAATCTTCCGGTGTTAGCCTTTCGACACTGTGTTTCTCTCTAAAGGTCATTTTTTTTTTACTGCAAGTGCTGCTATCACTCTTGGTTGTCTGAGAACGACTTGTCTCTTGTAAAGGAAAGTAGGGGCAAGAAAATAATCTAGAAATGTCGGCGCTCAGGCAGCAATCCGTGGGTAAGAACAGCAGTGCATATAAGTGTGCATAAGTGTTTCTATTTTAAGCTCTGAGATGCTGAAGGGTCTATATTTATTATGCCTCAGCCTTGCATTCAACAACAAGGCCACACTTATCTGTCACCCTCGGTTTGTGATGGCCCTATTGTAAGCTTATCAATTCTCTCAGTTTTTGAGGCTTGTCTCCTGGATACCGACCTTCATTGCACTCAGAAATGTTCCTTCAGTGACTTCCTCTTCACTTCAACAGCTGCAGCTTTATCCTGACTTTACCTGCTGCCAAGGTAGCCCTGAAAGCCTTGTCGGTCAAAGGTCACCGAAGCTTGATCTGATTAGTGTGGCCTCACAGCACCTTTCTTTCACTTACGGGAAGGAAGGGAAGCGGAGGCAAAGCAAGTTCAAATAACACAGCATGTCTTTAGTCATTCATTTCAAAGCTTGTCTCTTGCTGTCTCTTTTCAGAAGGGTAGGTCAGATATGGTCGTTCGTACAAGAAAGCAACAACAAAAAAATCTGATCTCAATGCATACTGCAAGCAGGGGGTGCATACAATAGGTGAAATTATACCTCTGTTGTCAAGGATTGGAAGGTCTCTGACCCTATGGGATTTTAAGCACATAGAACAAAGAAGGCTCAGTGTCCCAACAGGAAGTAGCTTTGGGAATCTAGCCAGTGGGCTGCAACCTGTGTGCGTGTTTCTGCCTGGCTGCGCTCATTTCTTAGATCCATATGCATGTAAGTGCCGAGAAGTTGCAACAGACTTATGGTGGCCGCAGCAAGGGGCTTTCGAGGCAAGTGAGAGCAGAGGCGGTTTGCCATTGCCTTCCTCTGCAGAGTCTCCCATCCAAGTACCAACCCTTCTTAGCTCCCAAGAATCTGATGTGATCGGGCTATACCACGCCAGCTTCCTTCCCCTTAGATCCAGAATGGAAGACAAAAGATTGAACTCAAAGTTGTCTTGCAAAGGCTGAAGTATATTCTGCTCAAAGGAGCAGGATCCTGCCATTATACACAGAGGTTGACCAGGCTGGTAGAAGCCTTTAGTGTAAAGATCTGCCCCTCCACCGGAGGCAAAGTACCGGCAAGGTGCAGAGGATTGCTGAGCCTGGTGAGGATACTACATTATATGAAGGAAAATGATGATGAGAAAAGGACTTCAACGCCAGTGATGAAGTGTGGCTAAAGGGATTTAATCAAAGGAAGACCCAGGGACTCCTCAAGATGCACTGTAGAGGGTGACAAAAGTGAACACCCCATGCCTACCTGCTGATGGTTGTGGAAAGTGCCGTCAAACTGCAGCTGACTTCTGGTGACCTTGCATGGTTTTCAAGGCAAGAGACAAAGCAAAGTGGTTTGCCATTGCCTGCCTCTGTGTAGCAACCTTGGACTTCCTTGGTGGTCTCTCATCCAAGTGCTAACCAGGTCTGACCCCGTTTTGCTTCCAGGAACTGATGAGATTGGGCTAGCCTGGGCCGTAGAGGTCAGGGTGGCCCCCTACTGAGGACCCCATAAAAGTCGCCTCTACGGAAGGAATGTGCAACTAAATCCAAAACTGCTTTGCCTCTTGCACTAGTTGTGGAACCATGAGAATTGCTACAGAACTTAGCTGTTAAAGTATTTTGTAGACTCTTGTTTGGGCACATGTAGAACAACACTACCAGCTCTTTTCTCTGGATACAATCACATGTGTCCCCCACCATAGCAAGATTGTTTCATTTGCCAGCTAATACACAAGGTTTATCAATGCACATCACCATATCGATCTGTACTGAGTTAATCAATACCATTGAATGCCGCAACCAACATTTTCCTCATTTTAAGGACTTCTCCAAAAGATTGAAGGCTACATGTTCTTTCACATTTTACCATTAGCTTTACACTCTCGTAAGACAGGCTCTATCCTATCCCTATATGATTGTTTGGCTATGAAAGCAGTTTTCATGCAAGGGGAGTTGTATTCACAGCTTTTAAAGGCAGGGTGGGGGAGAGGTTACCGAATGTCACTGTTTGCTCAAGAGAAGAGTGATAATGTTGCAGCAGTTCAGCAGATTTCCTTAAAAAGAGATTAGTTTTAAATGGTAAATTCTTCTCTGTCTGAGGCCTAGTTTCCCAAGGGAATCTCTGAATGAGCAACATATCTCAAGGTCAAAAATATAAAGCATTTACAGCCTTTTTTTGTCCTTGTTTCCACCTCTCCCATTAATCTGTGTGCTGTAGCGGATGGTTGGGCTTGCACCAGGGACAGCTCTGTTTAAATCCCTAGTGATCCATGAAGCTCACTTGGGTGACTTTGGGCATGTTGCTGTCTCTCTGCCTAGCCTACTACACTTGTTGTTTCAAGGATGAATATGAGGTGACCCCAACATAGTCTCCGATGAGCTTCTTAGAGGAAGAGGAGGGTACTAAGGTGATAAATAAACCTACAGGCAGTAACCTAGAAATCTAATTGGAATGGCTTTCTCGGCGCTCATGATACACTCTCAAGGAAAAGCTGTACATTCCGGCGCTTTTATGTGCTTTGAGTTTCCCAACTTTCTTCTAAGTTTCATTGAAAACGACAACGCTAAATTACACCATCTGAATAGATCACCTTCTCTCTGCATACCTGTGACAAGAGCCTGCCCTTTATTTCCATGCTACTCGCTGCGCCTTGAAACATGCCCGAACCTTCAATGAAATTTCCCACCGTCAGCCACTTCAGATTACATTTTCCCCCACTCCACCCCAAAAGTCAAATGCGCTCATCAACAGCGAGTAGTCTCATTTCCATGCAATTTGCCGTGGTTACTTCTGTTAAATATGCATTGTGCATTAAGGGACTTCTTAGGCAATGCTGCTCTGCACTTACTACGTGAGCCCCTGGGTACTCTTTTGTACACAGACGTTGTTGTAGCAAGCCCCGATCAGCACGTTGCTGATTAACTCCAGAGATATCACCAAAAATTGTAATTACTTGGTTCAGAATACGAATTTATCCAGTACCTAATGCTCAGGTGGATTACCAATCGAACATCGTTTCCCTGAGGGTTCTTTTGTGGCTTAAAATGCAAAATGAACATTTAGCCAGGCTAGACTGCTTTGTAGGCAAATATTCAAATGTTAGAGTTTTTTAAATCATGGAACCTTACTTTTGGTTGTCTTACTGCAACTGTTGTTGATTGCTGTGAGACTCCATAAACTGTGAAGGCAGCCATTTTGTAGGCATATGATACGGCCCAAGTTCTGTCTTTAGTGTTCGGTGTTTTGCACTTGGAACTCACATGAAATTCTCTTTAAAAGTTTTATTTATTGCCATAAACAAAAAGATCATCTAATCAGGAACTCTTGTGTGCACAGAAGTTCTTTATTTGAAGTTAGGCCCATTTATTTATTTATTTAATTTATACCCTGTACCCTCTCTCCACAGGGCACTTGGGATGGCTTACAACATTTAAAATACAATAAATACAAATACAATCAAAATAATGTGATAAGTATTGAACAATAAAAATCAATTAAATCATCAACTTACCAACAAACCGCTCTGAAGAATTAGAACAATTGGCCAGCTCCCTGGTTGGCTAAAACTCTCAGAATTCGCTTGTACCTGAACAAGTAAACTCTTGAATATTTTCTGTTTTGGTCAATACTTTTCTTGATATTCTCTTCTAGATCTAAAACCCTCCCTTGGTCCTAAAAGTTTTGGTAAGAGGAATGGTGAATTGACTATTATGAAGCATCCCAGTTTCAAATCTTGAAAATTATAATATTATAAATGGGAATGAGTATCCTGTCTCAGGTTCTGTTTACGCTGCCATTTATCTTGGGATAATAGCCTCTTGACTCAGTTCAACACATGTTAAGGGGAGGTAAAGTTAAAGTAACTAGAAAGCAAAATCAGAAGCTCTTAGATAGGTGATCGGTCATTGTGATGTTAGCTCTGAAGAGAGGGGCAGAGTTACTCTAGAGAGAGGGTATGTGTGAATGACTTTGGATAATCACTACTGGTGTGCATCTGATACAATCTGGAATTCTTTATCCGTGTAGATGAGGGGATGCCGTAGGGTTGCCAGCCTCCAGGTGGCATGTGGAGGTTTCCTGCTATTACAACGGATCTCCAGACAACCAAGATCAATTCCCCTGGAGAAAATGGCTGCTTTGAAGGGTGAACTGTGCGGTGTTGTAACTTTCTGAGGTCCCTCCCCTCCTCAAACCTCACCCTTCCCAAGCTCCACCCCCCCCAATCGCCAGGTATTTCCCAGCGCAGGGCTGGCAACCCTGTTTCAGGTAACACGAATGAGAATCAGTGATGTTCTTAGATGCATTTTCATAGTAGACCCTTGCCATTCCCAGATCCATGACACGTTTTCACTTATTCGTGGTCTTTTCACACAACATAGTCTCCTGCCTTACTTCTACCGTGCCTTCATTGTAACAGTTACATTCCTGTCATTTTGGGGAAAATTTGGTTGTTTTGCTACAGGGAGGCAGCGGATCCCTGAGACCCAGTTTTTTGCAGATTTTGCCACTCCTGGTGATCTCAAGAACGGATCCCCCACAAATGTGGGGAAAGTGGAAAGTGCTTTCAAGTAGCAGCTGACTCATGATGACCCTGTTGGGTTTTTCAAGGCAAGAGACAAACAGAAGTAGTTGGCCATTGCACTTATGACTGGGACCTAAAATAACTGCCTCACTTCAGATCATGTGAAGACCAGCCCCGTTGAGAAACCTGCCCCTGATCCACAGCGGGGGGGGGGATCACAAAAAGTATCAGGGTTTGCCTTTGTGATAAGGCTGACTCTGGTTAGCTATGCAGGAGTGAATCTTTGTAGAACTGAGCTCTTAGTACTTGAAAAGTGAAGATCAATATCAGGCATAATTGGTACAATCATCACTGCTAGACCTCAGAAGGGTAATGAATGCACACCATTAAAAGCCTGCTTTGTCTAACTAAATGCAGCATCCTGTCTATGGGGCTCTTTGAAGGCTTGATATATCTGCAGTTTCCTTTTTTAAAAAAAATCCCAAAATAATACCTAGTTAGAAACTTTACCTTGGTGATGAATACGTGGAGCTCCGTTTAAAAACAAACCCAACAGACATCATTTCCCAGTCACGTGGTTAGAGCAGAATGGAATCAGGAGCGACCAATCATAGCCGCCTCCTTCTGTTCCCCCCTTTTATTTCCAGTACAACAAGCTTTAGGACTTCCTCCCAAAGCACTTGTTTAATTACAGCTTCAGGAACATAAAGCCTGTTATTATTTTAATGGAAGGAGCTGGGAGTGAAATAAAACCGAGCTAGGCCCATGTCTTTTCCTGGCAACTTGTAATTTGGTGGATGGGGAATGGGAAGGGGGGAACACCTGTTCAGTGGGGGATCCTTATCATTATGTTTTCAGATTTCTCCATTAATTTATTTTACAATCTTCAAGCAGATATCCAGATGGGAAGTAGCGGCACTCAGGGCCTCTCTCCTCAGGAGGTAGAGTAAATATATAGATCTTTTACGGCGGATAGATGTAAATGTAGCTATTTACCTCCTGGTAAACCATAAAGTGTGTCCATTCCAAGCCCAAAATGTCAACATCCGAAATGAGCCACATATGCGCTGGGAAATCTCTGAACGTCCATGAAGGAAGCGTCTGTGATTCCCCCTTATTTTTTCCAGAGCTTTTTGCATCTCAAACCCCTGAAGCTATCTGCCTTATCCAGTATTGCTCTGTCTCCCAGGGAGAAGCTCAGAGTGCCAATATTTTCCATCTGGATGCCAGTTTTCTAATCGTTTGGCATTCATTTCCTGTGTCAGGCATATGCTTAGTATGTTTGCGAAGGCTGCCAGTTATACTGTCTAGGTTTTGCTATGTTTGTGTGTACTCGGGGTGGGGGGACCCGAATGGCAGTAACTTAATTGCTTAACACATCTATACCTCCATTCCTCTGAGGGCTGCATACATTATGTAAGAGATTCTTAACCTTTGATCCGCTATCGCCCACCAAGTATGCAACATTATAGTTAGAATGCTGGAGGCTGCAGGTAAAAAATTAGGCCATAAACACTGCACCCCAGATAAGGTAACTTTATATATCTGTGGATAGATAGTAGGTAGATAGATGTGATATGATGTATAGATATAGAAATAGATATATAGATTGAGATTTTATTTTTTATTTTTCTGCTGTCAAGTTGCAGCACGCTTATGGTGACCACATAGGGTTTTCAAGGCAAATGGGGGATGGGGAGACTTACCAGGAGAAAGAGAAAGTCCCAGGTCTTGTCACCAGTGTCACACAGAAAGTGACATTGCTGTGATGCTCTGAGATTTGGGCAAAAACTGTATGGTAAAACCATATTCTACCATAGAATTTTTGGCCAAATACTACTGCATCGGCCAGACATTGCTGGTGTGATGATGTCACTTCCTGTGTGACGAGGCCTGGACCTTTTGCTTTCTCCTGGTAAGTCCGTCGGCCAGCCAACTGATCAGTGGCTGGGGAGCAGGGCCTGGTGGCGGGTGACCCCCCCCCACCTCCAGGAGAGAGTCTGGCAACCCTAAGCAAGAGACGATCAGAGGTGGTTTGCCGTAGCCTGCCTCTACATACCAACCCTGGACTTCCTCGGTGGTCTCCCATCCAACTACTAATCAGGACCAACCCTGCTTAGCTTCCACGATCTGACGAGAACAGGCTGTATGATATGAAAAAGTGCCAATTTTCATTGGAGCCCAATTATCCCTTTTCAGCAAGCCTTTTTCTTTCCTATCGTTATTAAAGTTTTCCTTCTGTTTTCTTTCTAGTAGTTCATCGAACATAGTCTAGCTTTATGGGTGGAAAAGCATTTTTTTTTTTTTTGCCCCACAAAGAGAGGGGGATGTTCCTGTTTTCTTGTGTGTGTTTTTTTGAAGTACCTGGGAGAGAGATCTGGAGTTTTATTTTCATGGCAGGGTAAGCAGTATAAAACTCTCCTCTGCCGGCTGACCAGAAGCCAACTCAAGTGTGAAGAAGGGACTGCCCAAAATCCCAAATGCCGTCCTTTGGCCCTGAAAGCTCTGAATGCCTTCTAAAATTTGTAGCTTGCACCCTTGAGGGCTGTATAGTGTATGCAGCACTTCTTTAAGTCATCCCATTGTAGTCCAAAACTACTATACTCAGTGAATGAAGCTGAGAATGGGACTGCATTCAGATGATACAATAAGTTGTGGATTATAAACCATGATTTGATCAAACCCTGGTTAGTTGTGACTGGGTTTGGTTGCTTGATGATTTCAGCCTAGGGCTTTTAGCTAGTTTTTAAAGCACCACTGGTGTTAATGGTGGTTTGGTGGGACAACTGAATTCACAAATCACAGTTTGCTGAGTATACCTAATTCCCATCGTTGCTTGGCCATATGGAAATATGTCCTCCCTGCTGGAAGACAGGAGACAAGGCATTAAGCAGACAAACGAGAATGAGTGCATAACCCAGGATTTGTTATTTATGTCTGGTAGACTAACCAGTGTTTGTTGCATAAACTGCAGGTTAAGTTGATGGCTGAACATAGCCTTAAACTGTAATTTTAAACACAGTATCCAGGGAGTAAATCCCATGGATTAATTCAGCGAGTTATTTCTGAGAAGACTTGCTTAGGAGTGCTCCCTTAGAGATTTCAAAAAGGTGGCCCCGAATATGAGGCATCAAATGCAGGGCTATCTGGTCCCACACGCCTTGGGTCCCAGTAAACCAAACTTGGCACACTGACCATTCTCAACAGACTGCTGAAACTTCAAAAGCAAGGGAGTTGTCAAGCACTTGGCAGGCGACGATATATGGCTAGTGGATCACACATTGTTCATAATCTGATCTGGCTGCTGTGTTTTTTTAATTATAGTATTAGTGGTTTTCATTCTCCCAGGCATCCAAGATTCTGGCTTTTCTTCACAACCTAAGTGAATAATGCAGTAAAGTTTAATTAATATTTCCTAACTTGGATTGGGGGGGGGACTGAGCTTGAATAATGATTTTTAAATGCCTCCCTCTCCTTCTTAAAAACCCTATTTTAGTTCCAGATGTTGGTGCTGTTTTTATTCAGCTTGCAAACGGTCCCCCCAAAACCATTCCACATTATAGTGGAAAAGCCTGATGTACATAGCTGTAGTGGTTTCAAAGAAACCTTTGGTGTTAGTCTATGATGCAGAAGGTTCTTCGCCAATTGATATTTATCCTCCAAAGTCCTCGTGGAGTCATAAAACTGGGGACAAAGGGGAAAATACCCTTATTAAATAAGTTGCATGGGGAGGATGGTGTTGAAACATTTTGTTTTGACATGGTTTAAATGTGTGTGTTTGTTGCTATTAATCCTTTAAACTTTTATCAGTAAGTAATGAACTCAGACAATGGTGCAGAAACTTGCCTTTGCATTGTTTCTTTAATTTTGCAAGCAGTACATTGATGTTATTGGGGAAGAGCAGCAGTACATGCTGAATGTATGTATGTATGTATACTTGAGGTTTTCTCTGAGTAGATTTGAGGTTTAAAATGCATTCCGACAACACTATAAACCATGGTTTTAGCAAACCACATTTAGCTGTGACCTCTGAATGTGGATGGTCCAGCAAACTGGGTTTGCCAGTTGGTACCAAATTGAAGCTGGAGTTGGTTTGTTAACCATAGTTTATACTCATGGTCAGGGCTTTTTTGGTAGAAAAAGCCCAGCAGGAACTCATTACCATAATAGGCCACACCTAACAGCAGAAACTCATTAGCATATTAGGTCACACCCCTGACAGCTCAGCTCATTAGGATATCAGGCCACACCCCCATGTTGCCAGAAGTGTGGTCATCCAGCCACACCCACCTTTTGCTTTTTATTCTGTTGACCTTGTTTGTTGTCTAAACCCAGGGCTTTTTTTTGGAGCAGGAACTCCTTTGCATGTTAGGCCACACACCCCTAATGTAGCCAGTCCTAATGAGTTTCTGCTCTTGGATGTGGCCTATTATGCTAATGAGTTCCTGCTTGGCGTGGCCAACTCAGGAGCCAGCTGGAACTCCATTCCTGTGCGTTCCTGCCCAAAAATAGCCCTGCTCATGGTGGTTTGTTCTGTCATCTGGATGCACCAACTACAGTTTGACTAGTGTTGCCCCTCATGTTGGCTGCAGAGACAACAATATAGGAAGGCAGAGAGGAAGCAAGAAGCTGTTAACCCTCCATATCAGACACAAGAAACAGGTCCTGGCTTGTGCATAAACCCTCGTGTGCGATAGACTTTCTTGCAATCTAAATAAAATAGGCAGAGCTTGTTTTGGAAGCCGCATCACATGAAACCATCATTTAACTAAACTAACTGTACTTAGTATAATTGTCTGAATGCAGGTCATTCCACTGACTATGGTCCATTAAACCAGGATCTGGGTTTTTTTTTTAACCACAGTTACAATCTGTAGAGGGTTGTCTCTGAAAAGTGGGCAGAACAGTAATTGGTTGGGAATACAGTGACCACGATTGTTGTTTACTGGAATTATCCACAAGACTACTTATTGTACCTGTTCTCAAAGAGCTTCTCTGGCTCCCACTTAATTTCCAAATGCTATTGACCTTTAAAGAGCAGAGCAAACTGCCTTCTATCCTATTATAAATCCCTTCCTAGCAAGCTTTAAAATCTTTCTAGGATGTCCTCCTCAAGAATGTTCCTTGATTTTCTGATTCAAGGAACAGTGCCTTCTTGGTAGTTGCCCCCTCACCATGGAACCTAGTTCCTAGACAGGCTTCCTCCATTTTGAACTGTTACAGGATGGGTAAGTTGTGTTTTTTTAGGGAATATTTTCCCTATGAGACCTGTTTGTGAGTGTTTGGAGACAGCTGTCTTTTATTTATTTCCCTTTGTTATTTCGTGACCCTCTGAGAAATCAGCAGGTGTGACAATTATCATATTATGCTAAATGCATTATATGCAATACTTAAAAGCCATCAGTAAGCACCAAATCCAGCCAGTTCCCTTTTTTTAATATAATGGACATGAATTTTAACTGATGTTTAAAACAGCAGTGAGGTCTTAACTTCAGTGAGGTCAACCACAAAACTAGCCATTTAAGCTTTCATTTATTATTTTCAGAGCTCATCATAATTTTTGGGTAGTATTTTACTTGACAGCTGCTTTGGAAGCCTCTTTAAAGTAACTATATGTATTTTTTTAAAAAAATAAATTAAATAAGCTTCAGCACACAATGCCAGAAGGACTGTTATAATCGATCTTTTACTCAGCCTAAATCTGTACCCTGTTACTTAAGGATGCTGGTAATTTTGTCTTGCTTTTGCAATTTGTCATCCCATTAGACCAAATTAGATTCAGACCTCTTTTTTTCTTTTACCCTTCCCCTAACATCTGGCTCTGTGGTCATGCAAGTCTCTGAGGGGGAAATTCCATTGAAGATAGTGCCAGTATAAGTCATCAATGAATCACCCTCTGAAATCTTATTTTGAAGAATTACACAGACTTCACTGTACCACACACACACATACACACAGAGACAAATCCTTCTTTCCCCAGAAATGGAGAAATTAACCCACACTTTTGAGTAATAGGGAAAAACTCCTCCAAAAATGTAGCCGTTCCCTCACATTCAGACTTTATTCAAATGTAATAACAAACAATAGTTGGTCCCTACATGTGCAAGCCTTGCGGGACCCTCATTTTATGTTGGGCAGGATTGAGTTTTTTTATCCTGTGACACCTATCTGATGCAAACAGGGGAGAGCTGTTGCCTAGACACCTTGCTTGTAATGGGCAGCCATTTTGACGAATTCAGTGCTGGAGTAGATATTTCTGTCAAGACTCCTCTTAATGTGCTGCAGGCCTGGAGGAGAGACCAGTTCTGCTACAGAAGGTGAGTGGGGGGTTTTCCCTACAAAACAATTCCCTCCATTGACCTATACTTCAACCAAGGGCTCCTATTGGAGTGGCCTCTCTCTCGCTCTCTTTTTTTAAGACCTCCATAGTGGAGCAGCACGATCATAACCACATAGTGAACCAACAGCCTTGTGAAGGATGATATGGTACAGCAGAAGGGCATTGTGTGTGCTGGGTGGCGGGAATTGCACATCTCCTAAACTGTTGTTAAAAATCAGCATCTTCTAAGGTTCCCTGCTGACCTAAGTGTGGCAGTTGTCCTTCAGAGAAGTTTCAAAAGGAGATTACAACAAGAGATAGCTAAACTAAAATCCATTAACAAGTTCAAGACAATGGAATCCGCCCCCAGGATGACTAGGGACCTAAAACTCTTATCTCATTACAGATGCTGATTTTCTGCATTTCACGCCTGCATGCATATTACTTTTTGTGTTGTGCCTCTGCGTCCTGACTGCAACAAGCTCTTCTTTGTAACACCCCTCCTACCTTCTGACCTGCATATAAGGAATGATGGGTCTTCATTCGCATTTGTATCTGACAAAGTGAACTCGGACTTGCAGTGAACTTGGACTCCTGAAATATTGTTTCAGAGGGCAGCCATGTTGACTTGCAGTAGAACAGTCAGATTCAAGTCTAGTAGCACCTTGAAGACCAAGAAGATTTTCAAGTTTTGACTCTCCAAAGCTTATTCCCTGAAAATCTTGTTAGTCTCTAAGGTGCTTGTGGACTCAAATCTAACTGGACTCAACTTTTGCTTTTCCAGTGGACCTAGGAGGACAGGTATGGATGGACCATCACTGGGCTATCTGATCTGTCCCCTCTCTCAGGCTTCCCTTCAGAGCTGAGCAGCACAAGCCCCACTGGGGTGAGTCAGGATCTAACAGACAAGAGGCAGATAACCCCTTCTGCCCTAAGCCATTGCGCCGTTCCCAGATTTTGAGCATCCAGATCAAAAGTTGCTTCAGCAACAAATCATAGGTCAATAGTCCCCTTATTGTCCAGCCGCAACCCAACTTTGTAATATAGTGATGTGAGCTGGCTCTGAGATTCCATTGTTCCCCCATTCGTCTCCATTTAGTGGCCAGTGAAGAAGCTATAGGTTTCACTGGTTTAGAAATTTGGGGGACTGAGTGAGAACACCACCCAATGACACTGTTATCCTTTCCTCCCATGACTGTCGGTGGCCACATTCCCAAGCCCAGAGACATTTCCTTCTTACAACAGGCAGTCATCTTCTACGTGAATGTAGTGCAGATCACGGCATACTCTGAGCTCATGTAATTAGAAAAGTTAAAGGACTGATTTCAAAGGTTTATTTCTAAACCAAATGTTTTCAGACCTGTCACATCCACTTACCCTTATGAAAGATTTTACAGCGCAGCCCATTTAATCCTGAGAAAGCAAAAGCTCCTTTTAAGTTGGAAAGGAACAATTAGAAAAACAAGGCATTGTTTGTGTGTGTGGGGGGAGGGGGTTGTTTTGTTTTTCAACAGGGGAACTTTGATTTTTCCCACAGGCTGTAATTGCATAATGGCTTGCTCAATTTCCTTTGCATTTTAACATTGTGCAGCATAGTGGGCAGGTTGTCAGCTTGCTTGGGATTTTGTGCCAGTGACAAATGGGGCCGGTCAACAGAACTACGCTGGCAACAACTACCTTTGGCAGATGTGTTGTGGCTGGGGTTGCACAAAGCCATATCTGGCTCAGAGAGAGAGTGTGGGGACAGGGCAACCCTGGAGAGAACAAAACGCGCCATCCAAAAAGTCATCGCTGTCACCATAGGGACAGCAACATTGGTGCAACTCTGCTTGCTTAATAATGTAGTGTAGTAAGGGGTGAGAATGGGATTGCAACTGCTCTGGCAATGTTAGCAGGGTGTATTTAGTCCGGCTTGCAGAAGATGGCTGTTAAGCTATGTGTGTGTAAAGCACCATCAAGTCACAGCCAACTTATGGTGACCCCGTAGGTTTTCAAGGCCAGAGATCATAATGCCCTGGTATAAATCAATGGTGCAGCCTCATTTGGAATATTGTGTACAGTTCTGATCAACACACCTCCAAAAAGATATTATAGCATTGAGAAAGGTGCAGAAAAGGGCATCTAAGATGATTAAGGGATGGAACATTTTCCCCTATGTGGAAAGGTAAAAGAGGTTAGGGCTCTTGGGAAAACGAAGACTGAGGGGTGACATGATAGAGGTTTACAAAATTATGCATGGAATAGAGAAGATAGAGAAAGAAGTACTTTTCTCCCTTTCTCACAGTACAAGAACTCATGGGCACTCAATGAAATTGATGAGCAGTAGGTTTAGAACAGGTAAAAGGCAGCACTTCTTCACCCAAAGAGTAATTAATACATGGAATTCACTGCTGCAGGAAGTGGTGGCAGTTACAAGCATAGACAACTTCAAGGGGGGGGTTAGATAAACATATGGAGCAGAGGTCCATCAGTGGCTATTAGCCACAAGGTATATGTTTGGGGCAAGTGATGCTCTGTCGTCTAGGTGCTTGGGGGACCACAGTTGAAGGGCTTCTGGAGTTTTGGCCCTGCTGGTGGACATCCTGACAGCACATGGTTTTTGGACACTGTGTGGCACAGAGTGTTGGACTGGATGGGCCACTGACCTGATCCAACATGGCTTCTCTTATGTTCTTATGTACGTTCTTAGATGTTCAGAGATGGTTTGCCATTGCCTGTTTCTGTGACCCAACCCCAGATGTCCCAGGTGGTGTCCCATCCAAATACTAACTAGAGCCAATCCTAAATAGATATGACAAGATCAGGCTAGCCTGGGCCCTGAAAGTCAGAGTTTAGCTGTAGTTGCTGAAATTCACATTTTTCATTGCTGCATGTTTGTGCATGGGGAGGGCCGGGTGCTGAATCATGTGATCAGAACAGCAGAGTGGTGCAGATTCACTGGAATGTGCCACTTCAGACTACATCTGAGCTGTGCATGATGTTCTGGGGGGGGGGGAGTCTATTTCCATATTAAACTTAGGCTGGACTCTGTACTATGCTAGTTTTATCATTCAGGTGAAATCTCTCTTCTGCTATCTGAAACAGTACAGCAAATCCAAAGCTTCATACAATGGTGATATGTTTCTACTCCAAGGGATGCAACCATATGCATGCTTAGGAGTTAAGCCCCCATGGACTCAGTGGCATTTACTCGTGAGTACAGGATTAAATTACATAAATGTGTGAGAACAGATTCTTACAAAACGATTGCAGCTTCTCTGGTTCTGGTTCGAACCAGGCCAATGCTCCCGGTTGTTATTTGCTGCCGTGCTGCTCTGTATACGATGTAGCTCTCTAGCTTGATGGAGGACTTAGTAAATCAAAGTGAATGTATGATAGTTTCTGTAATGGTAAATCATGCTGGCTGGGTTGTTACCTAAGTGGCATAAAGCACGGTGATTTGTATGGCGTTGTCAGCTCTGCTTTTGGATCAAACATTTATGACTCTCTGTGTAGTGTACGTAGGTAAATAGGAATGCTGCCTTATCTGGTCAGCTTGAGGTCCCAGGTGCATGGATCGTGAGCAAAAGTGGCAGCAGTGGTTGTCGGACCCAGCTCCTGTGTAGTTAAGCACAGGGTGAAGGAAAGGGGGAGGGAGGCGAAAGAAGTCTGCGGCATCCAAGAAGTGCCGATCTCCTGGTTGCCCAAATGAGTGATCCAGAAGCTTTTAGGAAGAGTCAGACAGATAAACTATTGTACACCTCACCTGTTCAAGACCCACTGTGGGATAGAGATGCCAGCTTCCAGGCGGGTAAATATAGAAAATCCCATAGGAACCTGGAAGAGTTGCGCTAGAAACCCGTTATGTATAACAATAAAGAAGAAACAAAAGAGTCTTCATAGACGGAGTATCATCTTCATACTCTTTTTATGACGATGATACTCCGTCTATGAAGACTCTTTCGTATGTTCTTTATTGTTGTACATAATGGGTTTCTAGCGCAACTCTTCCAGGTTCCTATGGGATTTTCTATATTTGTCCAGTACTGGTTTCCATCTGTATTGCAGCTTCCAGGTGGGGCCTAGGGATCTCCTGGAATCAGAGCTTGTCTCCAGACTACAGAGATCAGTCCCCCTGGAGAAATGGATGCTTTGGAAGTTGGACTCTCTGGCATTGTACCTCACTGAGGTCCTTCCCTGCCCCTGACTCCAACCCCAAATCTCCAGGAGTTTCCCAACCTGGAGCTGCCAGCCTATGGCTCTCCTGCCCTCCCCCCCACCGGTGACCTGGGGGGACCTGGTAACCCTACTGTGGGATCCTGCCCTAACAGTGGTTCATCTCTGAACTGGTTACTCCTTCTTGCCTAGTAGGATAGAGAGCCCTTGTGGTGTAGTGGTTGGGGAGCTAGACTAAAATGCTGTTGTGGGTTAAAGTGTTGGGCTTGGGCTTGGATCTCAGGGACCCAGGACTTGAATCCCCCCGCTCTGCCACAGAAGCTCACTGAGTGACTTTGGGCCAGCCACCTTCTCTGACTCTCAGCCTAGCCTGCTCCACAGGGTGCTGGTTGTGGGGATAACGTAAAGGAGGTAAGAACCACGTTGTTAGCCAGTAGGGTTCCCCACTGGGGATAAACAAGATTCAAATGCTCTCTCTTTCTATCATGAAACCTGCTGAAGAAGAGACCTTGGGGTCAGGCACTCTCTCTCACTTTAGTTGACTCCTCTGGGTCTTTGTAAGAATCCGATGGGGAGAGGAACCACGTACCTTGCCCTGAGCTCTTTAGAGGAAAGGCAGGATTAAAAAAAATATCTAATCCATTAAAATATCACTGTTGGGCTAGTGGCAGTAATAACTAGTATTTTATTAGTCTCTGTGCCTCTAGTGCTCTCTTGTTCTGCATCTGAGATCTTGTCAGGATATCAGCAAACTCCTAGGAGATTCATCCAGTGAGGACACGGGGAAGGAGGACTGGTTTGACCTGCCACCTAGGACAACAAAGCCTTAAGCAAATCTGGTCTTTCACTCTGTCTCCCTGCCCAGCTCACTGCAAGTGCGTGCACTAGAATCTTCCATCGTGTTGCAGGGGATTGTGGGATACACTATTTTCATGAGCTAGCCTGGAGTTAGGAAGTATAGCCAAGGAAGGCTATAAATCAACTGCTGTCTCTGAATTTGTGGATTGGCTCTTTAGCCTCAGCAAGCAGAAGGATCCTGTTCTCATCAACCACTGGCTATCCCGACTACCATTGCTTCTCCCAGCCCATCAGGTAGTAGAGAGGAGCCTGGGTGCAGCCCCCCCCCCCGTGTTTCCAGATACAAAATCTGGATGTGTTGCATACTTCTCCGGAAAAGAAAAATGTGTGTGTGTGTGGGGGGGTAGTACTGTTCTCTCGGTCTTAAAATCACCCTGCCTTTGTAAAGCCGACACAGAATGTATCCCAAGGTAGTTGTTACTGAGGACCCCTGCCGAGATCTGATTAAAGCCAGATGAAGCCGGCAGCCCCCCAAACACAGTCCCTTTGTTAGAGAAAACAAAGGCTTTGGTAATTGGATTCACATTGAGGGAGGCACTTAAAAACAGCAAAGTAACAAGAAAAATCTGCCAGGTTATGTCATAACTGCCGGGGTGGGTGTTTTGTTGTTCTAAAAGAGCATGACCAGAGTAGGCGCGCACACCCTTTCTCTTTCTCTCTCTCTCTCTGTCTTTTTTTTCTTCTTTTTTTACTAGCTTGGTCTGATATATTGAAATAGGAAATTTCACATACACACACCCAAACAACTTTCCAGTTGTATCATAGCTTATACATCCTACAGGGCGTGTGTTAGACATTAAAGATAATGAGATAGCAATGAGGCCACGGTGACTTTGAACGAGCAATAAACTCAAAAGCTGCTTTTTATCTGTTTGAGAAATGGAAGCTGCAATACCCTCTTATTGTTCCTGTTTCATGGTCTCTTCCCCTGGTAAACCACCATTCCCATATTGTCCCAGTTTTTGCTTTTGGGAGGAAGTGGCTTGTTAAAACTTAATTAAAATGAGAGATTGATCTTTTCATGCTCAGCTCCATAGTCTCTGGAACTTAAAATGTGTGAAGTACAGCATGAGACCTCGGTAGGATTGCAAATGGAGTTGTCAGCCTCCATGTGATAGCTGGAGAGCTCCTGCTGTTATAACTGATCTCCGGGCCACAGTGATTGGTTCACCTATAGAAAATGGCTTCTTTGGAAGGTGGATTCTGTGGCATTAATACCCTATTAATACCCTAGTCCCTCACCAAACCTCACCCTCCTCAGGATCCACCCCTAAAATGTCCCGGTATTTCCCAACCCAGAGTTAAGGCTGCCAGGTCCCCCGGGGGGGGGGCAAGGTTTTGCCCACTTTGAGGGCCGCCAACCCACCCGCCCAGATTTGGCTGCCAGGGGGAACTCCGCCCCCAAAGTGCCTGAATCGGGTCGACATGCCCGGAGATGACATCATCACGCCAGGCACGTCATCGGGGGTGCTCTAGCGTTCAGGCTTCAAACTCTATGGTACCATGAAGGACCTCCGACTCCAGTGGGGAAGAGGAAAGCCAGGATTGGCTCTTTGATTTGGGGAAGAAACTTGTGGGTATACCTGGAAATCTATTGGCAGATATTGTGGGTATACGACAGTGGGGGAATCACTGGAGTAGAGCATATGAGATTATGGGAAATCCTCACGCAATAAGCCTTTGTCCAGGTTTGGATGTTATAAGCATTTCCCTATTTTTATCTGTGAAATGTTGGGAGGCTATGTTGGTCCGTACCTCAAGGCTTTGATGTCTCAGTCTCTGCGTATTGGTTACAACATAGTTTACCGGGCTTATGTATGTGTGTTTATAAATATGAAGCGCTGTCAAATCGCAGCCAAATTATGGTGACCCCGTAAAGTTTTCAAGGCAAGAGACTTACAGAGTTGGTTTGTCACGGCCTGCCTCTGTGTAAGTGACTCTGGCCTGCCTTGGTGGTCTCCCATCCAAATACTAACCGGGGCCAACCCTGCTTAGCTTCCAAGATCTGATGAGACTGGGTTAGCTTTACGTAAAAAACATATATATTTCAACTGGTCCAGCCAAACATTTCACATGATACTGCACTGAGCAGGCAATATACTTAGTCCAGCTTTTCTCTATGTTTGAGGCAAAAGACAACCTGGAGATGGCACTTGAACTAACTGCAGACCTTAGTGTGAAATGAGGTGTTCTTCAGCTGGTCCCACGGAAAGGCTTGTTCTGAACATAGCCCTCATTTAGTAATCAGTGGAAAGTACCCAGTTTATCATTTAGATGATGAGAAACCAGATTAGGTGGTGGTAGTGTGGTATTTTCAGATGAGGCGTTGGGAGGTGCCCTTGTACAACTGGGGGTTGGGTGGCCCGCTTGCATAGTTTTGCCAAAGCACTGGTGCAAATGTTCAGTTCTGTTAAGATAAAAATGAAGATGAAAGCGAGATGAAACTTCTTGCCGTTAAGCGCTGGGAAAGGGCGGGCCGGAACAGCTTGTAATTTTTCTTTGCTGACTAGATTCCAAGAGCCCATGAGAGATTGTCTGTGCTAATGAAGGGAATGGAAAAAGATTTGTCATAAAGGGCGGGCTGGTGACAAGGCAGCTGAGCACAACAGCTCGGTGGCGTGACATGCAGAAACGTCAGAGGCCTGTTACGTGTAGACCAGGTAAACCTAAGAAACCAGACTTTTAGAAGGAAACATATAAGCACACTGGAAGACGCCTTGTCCTGAATGAGGCCATTGGTCTATCAAGGCCAGCATTATCTATTCTGGCTGACAGCAGCTCTCCAGGAGCTCAGTTAGAGAACTTCTTTCTCACCTATTGCCCCATCCTTTAAAAAAAACAAAACACCTGGAGATACCATTGATTGAATCTGGGGATTTGTGCATGCATCTGGGAACTTTCACATGCAAATTCGAATCTGGGAAGTTGTGGGTGCAAAGCAGATGCTCTATGATAAAGCCACGGTTGGATTGGTTGGCAGGCCTTTATATGACACAGGCATAGTTTGCTAATTGGCCCCCATGCCCAATTCGTATGCATTTATGCTTGCCATCTGATCCTTAGTTGTCAGCCCCCCCCCCTTTAACCCATCTTTTAAAACTCTGCTTATAGAAATTGGCCTGGGGAGAGGGAGGAGAAAGAGAAACAGAATGATGTCCCTTGAGTCATTCTCTCTCTCTCTGATTATCTTCTTGCACTTCTTCTCTGTCCCCTGATGGACAGGGGAAGAGCCGGTGTGGTGTAGTGGTTTGCAAGTCAGGCTAGGACCTGGTTGGGAGATCCAGGTTCAAATCCCTACTCTGCTATGGAAGCTTGTAGGGTGACTTGAGGCCAGTCACACGCTCGCAGCTTTGCATGGTGATTGCGAGGTTAGGGCTGCCAGACCCCTCAGTTTGGCAGGGGTTACCCGCATTGCTGCTCGGAGATTGGGTGGGTGGGGCCCTCCGGCTGCTGGCACTTAAAGGAACCCCTTTAAGTGCTCGCAGCTGGAAGGACAGGGCCCCGTGCACCCAATCTCCAAGCGTCAATGCCACTTGGAGATTGGGGAGTTGGGGCTCTCCTGGGTGACCTTTAAGTGCTCGCAGTCAATAGAACCATCCCCACGGGGGCAGGGCTTGGAGTTGGGATGTCCCCAATCTGACATCATGATGTTGGGGATGCCCCTCCCCCTCTGGGAATGCCCCCCAAAGACTCCCACCAGGAATGAAGATGGACCTGGCAACCCTAGAATAAAAAGAAGGAGAGGAAAATGACTTAAGCTTCTTTGGGTCCACACTGGGGAGTAAGGCCGTATGGTATAAATGAATTAAAAAAGGGTGGGTGAAAGAGAGGCACCCTTCTCCTCCAGAGAGGAAAAGAGCTTGAGAGGACCAGAGGAGTCAAAGACGTGAAACCCCCCCACACACAGCTTTTTCATGTATTGACTGGATTTTCTGGCGAGCCATTTCAGGTGGGACTCGGCTGATGCTCCCTGCCTTTAACTCAAAGCAACCCGCTGGCAAAGCTAATGGCTAACCATGGGCCCAGTTCTTCTTTCGTAATAATGAGTATTGTTTGCTCATGGAAAGAGTACTTCCGCAAACGGAAAGGTGCTTTGGCTCCCATCCATTGTTCGGTACTAAAAAACAGTACAGTTGTATGTTGATTACAAAAGGGGGGGGGCAATTTCAGACTGCAGAATTGGGGCTGCTGGTGTTCTCCTTGTTGAAGGCCTGCCAGGTTTTGAAATCAAAACTCTGGTCCCTGGTGGCAGGGCCTGGCAGTTTGTTGGCTGGTGCAGGGCAGAGCCCAGCCCGAAATCTGTCCATTCACCTGAAGTACAACAGGGGAAACAAATGGCCTTGTCCCTTGTTTTTCTGTCAACTGGCCTGAAAACAAACACAAAGCCAGCCAGACTGCACCCCCCACCACCGATTTGCAACCCTGCTGGCAGAATAGACATATCCTTGATTAAAATGTTTTAGAGTATATGTGGTCTCTTTCATTTTTTGTCATGAAATTTTTATCTCATAAGGTTTTGGAACAATAGCCGTGGAACTGTTTCCTGGTGCAGTAATTAGACAATTTACCTAGGCATTGTTCCCTTTGTGGGAGAGCCGCAGAGCTTGACGATTGGCTTGCGACCATCTTCCTGCGTTTGGCGACTCTGGGGCATCGTCCAAAAGCGCCAGATGTGCAAAAAGCCGGCAGCCGTTCCTCCCGCTATCTGTGGGCAAGCCCACGCTTACGACAACAGGCGCACCATGCTTTGATTGCTTGTCTAAAACTAAAATTCAATTATTCAGCGCAGGCAGGCTTTACTGTGACACAGAGGGTTAGGAATTAATGTTAACACTGTTTCTGGTTAAGACTTTTTGTGTTGATAAATAATTCATAAGGCAGTTAGCTCTTTTGAGTCCGACAACACAAGAATATATTAATACAGTAGACTCAGCTAAAGGTCAGCGCAGAACAGTGAAGCATCTGAGCCATCTTTTATTCATTTTCTGACACAGACTCATTAATTATTACCACATTTGAAGGTCTGCAACGGGAAAAGCGCTAATGAGAAAAAGGATATTGGGTTTGATATCTGACACCCACACTTTCAAAATGACTTCAGGAACTGGGGGGGGGGGGGATACAGACTGGCTAGGCCAGGTAGAGCACAGAGCAATGCGGAACCAATTGGTCACTTTTGCTGAGAAGAGGGAAAGGTGGACATTGATGGAAACAGACCAGATAAGGGTGTGAGTTGTGTCATAGCTGATGGTGTATAGCTTAAGTTTGGCGTTAGGCTTAGACTGGGAAGGGTTCGAATCCTTGCTCAGGCCAACCAGGCTTCCTGATTGACTTGGAGCCGGCAGAGGATTCCCCAGCTCCAGGCTCCACTCTGTAAAGAACTGGGGAACAGGAGAAAAAAAAAGGCCTCCATAGTGACACTCTAGGATTTCCCCCTAGCCCCAGTGTTCTTTCTCCTAGAAATCAGGGGAAATTCCTAGAGCATCACCCAGAAGTGACATCACCTTCTGTCCAAACTCCACCCTCCCCAGGCACTGCCTCCCAAATCTCCCAGCATTTAACTAGACAGTATTGGGAACCCTAAGCCTAGCCAACTTCACTGGTTTGTTGTGAGCCTAAAATTGGTTAGCCCCTACCCTGAGCTCTCTAGGGGACAGTGGCATGATACAAATGACAATTTTTTAAATCAGTCTAATCCACTAGTTCTTAACTCATGATTCATGGCATTACCATAAAATGCCTACCAAGCCACAAGTTTTAAAAAGGACATTAAAACAGCACTCCAGACATAGTAACTTTGTTTACTTTTTTTGTTTGCTGCTGCTAACTTGGCAGCCCACTTATGGTGACCTCATAGGGTTTCCAAGGTCAGAGATATTCCGAGGTAGTTTGTCATTGCCTGCCTCTGGACTTCCCTGTTGGTCTCCCATCCAAATACTGCCCAGGACCAATCCTGCTTAGATCCGATGAGATTAGGCTAGCCTGGGCCCCATACCATTTACAAAGATATGTACTTATAATATATGCATATGATGCACAGATCTGAGACATACATTAGATGAAACCCTTGTGCCTGATGACCATCAGCCCGACTCCTCAGCGTTAGGTTTGATTCCTGTTTGCTGTGTACCACCTTTTTAAGGGATGAGAAAAAAGTGGTGGGATTCCCTCCCCCGCCCCCGAGCTGGGGTAAGCAGTATAAAACAGCTTTCTTCTTCTTGTTGATAGAAGCTGTGAGCAGTGGGGGAAAAGGGGCTGCTGAAAACCCTCACCCCTCAGGATTTATAGATCACCCCCCCAGGTAGCATTACCAATTTTCCAGGTGGGAACAGGAGTTCTCATGGAATGACACGTGATCTCCGGACTACAGAGATCAGTTCCTCCAGAGAAAATGGCAGCTTTAGAGGGTGGGCTCTCTGGCGCCACATTCCCGCTAAGTTCTCTCCTGTCCCCAGTCTCTACCCTTCCCAGGTTATCCCCCCCCCCAATTTCCAGGAATTTCCCAAGACGGAGTTTGCAACACTACCCCCAGGGGTGGGGAAGGTGTACGGCCCTCATCACAAATCGCTGATCTAATCTATCCATCAAGTCTGTCTCATAAAGCTGAAGTTAATTAAACAGTTCAAGTGAATTTTAAGATCCCTTTAAGCGACGGCCCGTGGTGGTGATTCACCACCTCATACAGAAGCTTGCGTGTGTTTTTACAGATTTGTTTTCTTCAGTTCATCCTTCGTAATCCTTCCCTGCCCCTAGCTAAAAACCCCGGATTCCTTTTCCATTGTGTCTGAATTTGAAAGACATCCCTCTTCCTACTGTGGCTTTTGTTAAAAAGGGGGGGGAGAAAAAGCCCGGTGTTTATGAGTTATGGTTGTGGCCATTTTGTGACTAGGCTGGGTTGCCTGGGGGTGGGGCGGTGGGTTCATAATTTGTAATGTCACATTCCATTTACCTTGTCAGGCTTGGAATATAGATGTGAAGAAGGATTACAGATGGCTCTAAATGGGGACAGGTGTAGTTTTGTATTGCTATCATCCATTCCTTTCTCTCTCTGCCTTTTTTTTTCCCAACCCAGACAAAACTGAATTTATTGCAGAAGCATTCTGGTGTATTCATTTGAAAAACTGAGTCGTTAGAGAGGGAGAGAGAGAGAGAGGGAGAGAGAGAGAGAGATTGCTTTTATTTTGCTATTGAAGAGTATAGAATTGACTTGGTCTTATTTACTTGTTAATTTAATTTATAATCAGCAACATCACTGAATGGTCTAGATGGATGGGGGAACTATCTTCACTACTGAAACATGCAATTACGTTTTTTTCTTTTAAAAAGCTGTGTAGTCTAAACTCTCATCAGATATGCATACAAAAATTGTGCTTAAAACATCCATCACTCTTTACACCTGAACTTCCAAAAAGTTGTGCTACCATAATAATGCATTAAAGCTGCATTCACACACACTAAATAATCCACTTTCAATCCACTTTCAGTCCCCTTTCCAACTGGATTTTGCCAGTTCACACAGTAAAGTCCAGTTGGAAAGGGCACTGAAAGTGGATTATTTTGTATGTGTGACCACAGCCTAAAACACATTCTGTGTAGGAACGATCTTGTTGCTTCTCCCTGAACCACTGGTTGTGTGAATTTTGGACAGTACATTGCAGGGTGTTAGAAGCTCCTTCTACATTTGCCCTGCCCATCATATACCTAAACCCTGGGAGGTGGGCATTCTGTACATCTATTGAATAAATATCCCTCAAGTTAAAACAAGTGAAAAAAATGTAATTGCTGTGATTGATAGTGAATTCCAGAAAAGTGTGGAAGCAGTTGATTTAGGGGTCTGACCAGTCAGCACCCAGTACAGAACCGAGGAAAGGCCATTCACTGATTTCTCCATTTAGTATTCATTTTGATAGGGTCCTACTTTTGCCAATTGGGCAAGCCTGCTGATAGGCCTTTACTTATTTCATTTATGTCCTACCTTTCTCCCCCATGGGGATGTGGCTTACTTCTTCTGTCCTCCATTTTATCTTCACAACAACCCTGTTGTGATATAGGTTAGTCTGAGAGCATGTGACTGGCCCAAGGTCACCCAATGAGCTTCCATGGCAGAGTGGGGGTTCAAACCTGGGTTTCCTAGAATGTATTCCAACACTCTAACCACTGCTCCATGGTAGCTTTAAACCCTGACACGTTCTGATGAGATTTTCTATGCCTTTTGGAGCCTAGCAGAACTAAACAGTCTCCAGTTTAGCAGTCCTGGTGTCTGGGTGACCTTGGGTCAGTCACAGTTCTCTCAGAAGTCTCTCAGCCCCACCTTCCTCACAGGGTGTCTGTTGTGGGAAGAGGAAGGGAAGGCGATTGTAAGCCAAGTCTCCTTCGGGTAGTGAAGAGCAGGGTATAAAACCAATTCTTCTTCTGATAGAAGAGGCTTTTGCCTACGAGAACTCACAGTACCGTAAATTAATCCTCACAGTGCCATAATTCTTGATCTTGTTCCCTCCCATCTCCTACTACAGTAGTAAACCTGCAGGGTACTACCAGACACATTTTCTACCATCTACCCTTTCTCCTGAGGGACTCCTGTGCTTTAACCAAATACTTCCTGGTTCATTGTAGATGATTCTGGGGCATTTTTCAACATACAGTTTTACTTTGCATGGGGTCAGATGTGTTGGGTTGAGTCCAGCAAAACACCCCATGTGAACTGACAGCGTTGAAAAGACCTTCAGTGACAGTAAACAAGTAGCCCAAAAGAGAATTTGTTACCCTTTGCTGATTTGCCCTTGTGTTATGCAGGACAGAATAATGGATATATTTCTAGGGCATGCCCTCAATTTGTGTGAGGGAACTGGCCAGGTCTCTCAGGTCATGCAGACTACCCCACACAAATGGAGAGGAAGGTACCTGGTATTTACTCAGTTCTCCCCTGCTGCGTCATGGTCTTTGATGAATCAGCTCTCTTTGGGGCCACTGGTACCCCATTACTGGGGCTGCCAACTTCCAGGTGGGGTGTGGAGATCTCCTGGGATTAAAACTGATCTCCAGGAGACAGAGATCAGTTTCCCTGGAGAAAATGGTTGCTTTGGAGGGTGGGCTCCTCTCTATAGCATTGTACCCTGCTGAGGTCCCTCCCCTCTCCAAATCCCGCCCTCCCCACCTTCCACTCCTCAAATTCTCAGGTGGGAGTTGGCAATCCTAACCATTACTGGTCTTCTCATCAAGGTAACCCTAAGACAAGCTTCTTAAGCTTGCTGACCTGAGAGACTGGCAATAAAAATCCGTGGGTTTCTACAGAGTCAAAATGATGCTGGTACATGGGCTCTATATTTGGTTCACTCAGAGGGACCTAAAGTGGAATGGGTGACCATTGACACTCTGGGCCAGACTGGGAATTAGGATGCTAGCAGCAAGCAGGAGCAGATGGTCCAAATGAGACATTTCAAGGATTAATGACAGTCCATCAGTCTCCAGAGCATGAGAACCTCTGTGCAGCTCTTTATTTTTTCCAGGCAATGATGAATGTTGTACAGCTGCATTAAAACAGCTGGAAATTCCAACAGGCCATCCAATGTGCCCTCTCTTTCTTGTGCCGACCATCCTTCCTCTTGATGGTCATTCAGATGCAGGAAAAGACAGGCGACTAATCTGACTTTGGCTTTCTTAAATTAATTGATTCTCTTTAAAAGCAGGCAATGAGGTTTGGGATGGTGGAGGGGATGACTGTGAAAATATTAGCATGTAATGTAACATCTCTGGAAATGTAGTGTTTGCTACAGCTGTGTATAAATTTGTTTAATGGGTCTCTTAACTCTCCATCAGACTCATAAAGGCAGCCACTGTACAGGCTATTAGGCTGCAGTAACTTAATTGCTCGTTAATTGGGTAATTAGTGCTTTGTTTTGCTTTAAAGCCTAAACACTCATAAAAAGTGAATTAGCTGAGTAAACAAGAATGGAATTTTCATGATATGCAGTCCAGGTTATTGCACATAATTAATCAACGTTTTATTATAATTTCTTTTTTTTTGCTTCCATCCCTCCTCTTAGTAGCTGCATAGGTAGGTAGGTAGGTTGGAGAGGAGAGATACAAATTGAAATAAACCTGAACAGACCTCCGGAGAATGCCAAGTGTTTACTTATCCTCTAACATTTCAAAATAAGTAAACTCATTTTGCAGTCTTTGCCCAATCCTCAGCCCCTCTAGACCAGCAAATGAGTTTGTGTGATGGGCTCGTTGCTGCAGAACCCCTTGCATTGCACAGGTGTTGCAAGGCATTTTGGGAAACCGGCCCGGCAGGGAGACAGAATTAGGATTGCCAAGCTCCGAGCAGGGCCTGGAGTTTTCCTGGAATTTCGACTGGCCTCCAGATGACACAGAGATCTGCTTCACTGGAGAAAATGGAGGTTGGACTATTTGGCATTATACACTGCTGAGGTCTCCCCTCTCCCCAAACTCCACTCTCCCAGACGACATCCCTAAATCTTCAGGAATGTTCCAACTTGCAGTTGGCAACCCTAGCACATATAATCAGCCAACTCTAAGGCTGCCAACCTCCAGGTGGTGGCTGGAGATCTCTTGGGATTACAACTGATCTCCGGGAGACAGAGATCGGTTCGCCTGGAGAAAATGGCTGCTTTGGAGGGTGGACTCTTCAGCATTAATACCACATTGAAATCCCTCCCCTCCCCAAACCCCACTTTCCTCAGGCTCCACCCTCAAAATCTCCAGGTATTTCCCAACCCAGAGATGGAAACCCTAGCTACCTTGCATGTTATATCTGTTGGTAGACTGTACGTAGCTTGCCAGTTGCTTCTGATGTTCCCCTGCAGTTGGCAGCCAAAGGAAAGCATGAAGTACGTTCAGAAATGGTTTGCCCACAGCTGCAGAAGAACCTGCGGGTCCCATCCCATTTAACTAGAATATTTGCACTAGAATATTTCCTTTAAAACTTCTGTAGCGTGCTACTCTTCTATGGCAGAAACTCAGGGGCTCCTCAGCAGAACAGGTGACATGGAGAGGGTTCCCAGAGTTATGAAGTACCTGTCTTTATCAAATATGGATCTGCCCATCCACTTGCTTGGCAAATTTATGTTGCTTCTCTCCGGAAACTTGCTGCAGCCATCTCACAACTTAAGATTCTCAGAATGTTCTCAGTTACATGAAGTGAGAAAGCAGGGTGAAGCAAGAAACAAGCTCTTTTTGGTGGTAGAATCCTTCACTTGGCACCTTTCTTGACAGAGTGCAGGTTTCAAGCAAAAGTATGATCTTTGCTTGAGCTGATTGTTGAATTGTTTTGCCCTTGACCAGTTGCAGGCTGTCAGGCTAAGATCTAAAGCAGCTGTTACTAAATGCAATATTAACTGGGGGTTTTGTATGTGTTAAGTGCCTCAAGTCGCTTCCGACTTATGGGAACTGTATGAATTAATGACCTCCAAAACACTCTATCATTAACTGCCTTGCTCAGCGCTTTCAAACTAAGGGCCATGACTGCCTGTATTAAGTCAATCCATCTTATGTCTGTTCTTCCTCTTTTCTGGCTGCCTTCAACTTTTCCTGCTGTTATTGTCTTTTCCAGCTACTCTTGTAAGATAGTCTCAGTTTTGTCATTTTTAGCTTCTAGGGAAAGCTCAGGCTTAATTTGATCTAGAACCCACTTAGTTGAGGTTTTTTACATCTTGATAATGTATTCAGATGTATTTTTTTACAAAAATGATTATTTTAATATTTGTGAGCCTATCTTGACTTGCAGGAAATGAGGAATAAAAATATTTTAATAGATATTTTAATAAGTAACAATGGAAGTTTGAATGAGACTAGGTTCTTAATTCCCACTGATTTGGATATACCTACTGTTACATACTTCTGCCAACCTAGCAATTCGAAAGCAAGAAATTGCAAGTAGATAAATAGGTACTGCTTCGGTGGGAAGGTAACAACATTCTGTGCACCTCGGCGTTTAGTCATGCCGGGCTTGTGACCATGGAAACGTCTTCAGACAGCGCTGGCTCTTTGGCTTGGAAATGGAGATGAGCACCTCCCCCTAGAGTTGGATTCGACTGGCTTTTCAGCAAGGGAAACCTTTACCTTTAATGTTACATAGGTTCTCACAATTCACTGCCAATTGAAAGCTTCTTTGCAGAATTTATGGACATTGTTTCTACGAAGGAAAGGCTGGTGGAAATCAGATGCACATGCATTTATGGATGTTATCATACTGGTACATTTTCGGTGCAACCAAGCCCATCAACTTCAGTAGACTTCGAAGTTGTGACTCTGCTTAGGATTGCACTGTTTAGTGACTCGAAGGACGACCCTTCTCTCTTTTGCACGTATACCACCAAAAATAAAAATCGTTCCACAGAAATGTAAGTCCTTCAGTTAGGGTTACGCAAGGGCGCGTTGGCACTGGCTTCTGAGAAGGAACGAGACCACAGTAAGGCGAGATCTCAAATTATTTGCCTTTTGTGGTTGCATGTTAATGTCAGTGAAGAGAAACGGTGACTGCATCAAACCGCTCTCCCTGTAGCATATGTTGAGGTTTTACCGAGAATCATGCTTAACCGCAGAGACTGTTGCCTCGCAAACTGATAAGTGCAGGAGATAGTGGTTTGACGCACACAGGACTTTAGAGTCAGAACAAACTTGACTCTTTCTTTCTCATACAGCCCTCCTCAGAGTCCCACCTCTCGCTGGGGAGAAGAAAGGTTATAAGTCAGCAGTAAGGCCCAGGTTTAGTCCCTGGGACAGAAAGGACCTTCAGGGCCTCCTCCGCAGACCAGGTGACCTGGAGGAGGGGTCACAGTGGAAGAGCCAGCAGCCTGAATAGCCCAGCTTAGGCCACTTCTGCACTGTCATTTTTTATTTATCTATTTATTTTATTAATTTTTTATCCCGCCCTCCCCGCCGGGGTGGGCTCAGGGCGGCTTACAATACATACACATACATACGAATAGCTGCATACATTAAAACTCCACAATATACTAAGAACAAAATAGTTAAAATCACAGTATATAAGACCATTTTTGTTACTCATTTGTCCCTATTGCTTCAGGGTTCTCCCCCGCCCCCGCAATGTGTTTTGCTCTCTCTAATAGTCCCAGAGGGAGCAAAACACATGTGGAAAAGGGAAGGGGGACCCAAAGCAATAGGGACAAGTGAGTGACAAAAGTGACAGTGCGGAAGTGGCCTTAGACCAGGCTTGTCAGAACTTGGGAGCTAAGCAGGGTCAGCCACATTCAGTACTTGGATGGGAGACTGCCAAGGAAGACTGGGGTTGCTGTGCAGTGGAAAGGGAGACTGGGCTTCCCATGCAGAGGAAGGCAATGGCAAACCACCTCTGCTCATATCTTGCCGGAAATGCCCTGTGGATGAGGTCGCCATGGGTCAGCACGTTCTTCTTCCTTGTTGCGATCCTGGATGGCTATTGCCAGCTTCGGATTGGATGCACCAGTACCAGACAGATTCTTTATTTATTTATTTATTCCCTACCTTTGTCACCAGTGTGACTTACTTTAGGTATTGCTTCTTCATATGGACATGCAGGTGATACAGCAATCTTGCTGAAGCTAAGCTGGTCTATTTCTGAATACGAGATGTCCTGGAAACCTTGCCTAGTTCGGCATTGCCTGTTTTGACTGTCAGTGGTTCTCCAGGAACTTGGGCAAAGAAAGGTCTTTCCTTATATTTACTACCTGAAACCACCTAACGGGAGATGCCACTGAGCTACAAGCCCCCTGCCAAGCGACCAATTGCTTCACCAGTGTGGTGCCATAAGATCTTACTCTATACAGCTAAACAAAGGAAATACTAAAGACTGAACTATATAGCATTACCCTGTAGAAAGTCTCAGGATGAATGACAATGCTATATTCAAAGTGAAGATATACCATCCCCATAAAAATGGTTGGAGCACAAATCAGAAGGTGTTCATCTTCATCTTCAGAAACGGAAACTGAACTTAACATTCTTGCTTCTGCTGAGCATCAAGTTTTCTTTTTGCCTGCCCAGTTCATTAGCTTTTGAGTGGTGGTGCAGGTGGCCTTGGTGATCCACTCTGTTATCTTGTACTCTAAGTAGCTGCAAAATATAACTTAAGCCCATTGGAAGTCTTGCATGGGGGTGGGCAGGGCTTTTTTTGTAGAAAAAGCCCAGCAGGAACTTATTAGCATAGTAGGCCACACCCAACAGCAGAACCTCATTAGCATATTAAGCCACACCCCCTGACATCACAGCTCATTAGCATATTAGGCCACAAACCCCATGTTACCAGAAGTGGTCATCCAGTCACATCCACCTTTTGCTTCTTATTCTGTTTACCTTGTTTGTTGTTAAAACTCAGGGCTTTTTTGTAGCAGGAACTCCTTTGCATGTTAGGCTACACAGCCCTAATGTAGCCAATCCTAATGAGTTTCTGCTGTTGGGTGTGGCCTATTATGCTAATGAGTTCCTGCTGGGCGTGGCCAGCTCAGGAGCCAGCTGGAACTCCGTTCCTGTGCATTCCTGCCCCAAAATAGTCCTGGGGGTGGGAGGGGATACGCAAGACTTTTGCCTAGAAAGAAAATGAATGGAAGCGGGGGGGGGGAGCACCAAATTGGCTCTTCTGGGGAATTTTGGAAAATAGGGAAAAGCTTTGTCTTGCAACAGTGCCAACGCCCAGCCCTTCCCGAGTAAGCGAACTTCTGGATGACTGATGTTAGTTATGACTCTAGCTCTCTGGCTTATATATGTCTACATAAATACTGTGGTTTTATATGTCTAATGAGTGAGAGTAGTTTCCTACTTGAGGAGAACAAAAAAGACTAAAATAAATCTGCGAGAGAAGCTCATGAGGATGAACTCAATGGAACCCCTCGAGCTCGGACCAGCACATTTTGACCTCTGGCCTGTGACCTTTTCCTGTCCTTCATCCAATATGAATTATATAAAAAAAAGGAATTCAGCAGCAAACATCCTCCAACTCTGTTTGAGTAGCTCTAATTTACATAACTTAGGTAGGCGTAAAAGATGAGGAATGACCTTTTCAACATGACTTCAGATATTAAAACGATCTTACAATCTTATTATCATGAGAACATTTCGCAGAGTATTAAGCTCAATAAATTACCTTTTCCCCAAGCTGATAGCCCTCGATCCCTCAGGGCCAGCTGCAGCGACGATGTTGGTTCATGGCCTTCTTATTTTAGCTGAATTGCTTAATTGGTATGTGTTCTACATCCCAGATTGAGTATTTGGAGCACAAATGAAGGTTGGAACCTTTGCGCTAGTTATCGACGGAAGGAAAATTGATTCATGCTCAGGAGTGCAGTTGGGAGACAGTTCACGGTTCTCCTTTGCAAGGCAAGACCCTTCCAGAGATGGAGTCCCCCCCTCTGAATTTCTTGCAAAAGACCATTCTGATTGTGCAGCTCCTTCTCCCTTAGATGGTCAACCCTGCTATCACTCAGCTTAAACTAATGAGATGAAAATTAGCCTCCCGGTGACTTCTATGCGGTTTTCCTTCACCCCGAGCTTAAGTGCAAGCCAAGAACCCCTCTAGATTCCTTCTGCCATCATTGACTCCAGTAGAAGGATTCACTGAGGCTTGTAGAATGCCAGGGAGGGAAGGCAGCGTGACACAGCCCGATCTCATGAGACCTCGGAAGCTAAGTGGGGTCGATAGCTGGATGAGGGACCACCAAGGAAGACTCTGCAGAGGAAGGTAATAGCAAACTACCTCTGGTTCTCAGTTGCCTTGAAAGCCCCTTGTTGGGGTCACCTTACCTCATCCCTAGTGTGTTTGAAACTTTTGTTCTTCGTCCTGGCTGAGATGATGAATGCTAATACACAATGAAATTCAGCTCCAGAAGTAAGCTTCTTGCATTGATATGCATACTCTGATGAAGAATGGAAATGAGGAGGAGGAGGACGAGATTGGATGTATACCCTGTCCTCCACTCGGAGTTTCAGAGCAGCTTGCAATCTCTTTTGTCTTCCCCTCCCCATAACAGACACCCTGTGAGGTGTGTGGAGCTGAGAGAGCTCTGAGAGAATGACTCTTGAGAGAACAGCTCTGAGAGAACTGTGACTGACCCAAAGTCAGCTGCATGTGGAGGAGTGGGGAATCAAACCCTGTTCTCTCAGATTAGAGTCTGCACTCCTAATAACTACATCAGACTAGGTCTGTTTATTGCAAGCTTCTGTTTGTTGACATGTCTTCAGTTTTCTACAGTCTGAGAAGATTCATATCAACGGAGCTGGGATTCTTTAAGTTAAACTTTGCTTGTAAGCTGCTAACTTCTGCTGGGTGGCATGTCTTGGCTGTGCAGCCGATATGATTCCCAGCAAGAGAGCTGCGCCCCTTTAAATCCAGGGACCTGTAGCTGATATGATTCTTAGCCATGGAGCTGCGATTCTTGGATTCTAGAGACTCTTATCATCATTTTGTCTTCCATATGATGGTGGAACTGGAGTGTTTCATTTGAGTTGTGTGTATAATAGTCAGCAAATAGCACAAAGTTTTGTAAAATTAGCTAATTTATTAAACACCTTAGATTATCATTTTAAAGGTTTGTTAACCTTAGCATAATTATCAATATACTTTTATTAAATATTCACTATAGCATTGGTTTATACACAGTAGTTTTCATTTTAGTTATATTGAAGATCAAGCAACTGGCAGCAGTGTTCTCTAAGCTGAGTTAGTGTGAGCTAGCTCACAGTTTTTTAGCCTCCAGCTCACACATTTTTGTCTTCGCTCAGTAAGGATGGCTCCAGAGCAAACTAATTTATGCAGTAGCCAAATTGCTCACTCACAACTTTAATACCAGTCGCTCACAAAGTAGAATTTTTGCTCACAAGACTCCACAGCTTAGAGGGAGCATTGATTGGCAGGCGGCAGCAGGACCCTGGGGTGAATCTGCTCCTGCCTCATATCTTCTGCTGTCAAAGGCCAAGCCTTCACCTTACTAACTTTGTGAGCTGGCTCTGGGTATCAAAGATACACAGAAGTCCATTTGAAACCAAGAAGCTGTGGGGATCCAGGTCGGAGACACAGGGTGTGAAGCAACCGGGGCAGATACAGAAAGGGAAACAGGAGCACGGATGGGAAGAAAGTGCAGAGTTTAAGCAGGAAGCCTCAGCACTCAAGAACAGGACGAGCTACCTCGTGTTCAGATAGCAGCCTGCAGGTTGCCCTGGAAGAGCCCCTTCCCTGTCTTGAAAGTAGACCCCTCCAAAGTGTCCCTGTGTCCTTGCTGGACCTCAGTGACAGCCAAGAGAGAGCTAATGTGGTGTAGCAGTTATGGTGCTAGACTAGGCACTGGGAAACCCAGGTATCAGATCCCCACTTAGCCATGGAACATGCTGGGTGACCTTGAGCCACTCATCCCTTCTCTCTCTCTCTCTCTCTCTCTCTCTCTCTCTCTCTCTCTCTCTCTCTCTCTCTCACACACACACACACACACACACACACACACACACACACAGTGTAGCCTACCTCACAGAGTTGTTGTGAGGATAAAATGGAGGAGGAAAGAATGAAGTTGACTGCCCTGAACGCTGCGGAGGAAGGATGGGATAAAAACAATCTAAATAAATACATGAAAGCATGCAAAATAATTGGAATGTGAGATTTTTGTCCTTCAGAAGAAAGTGCAGTCTCCAGTTCATAGCCTTAACTTGTTGGCTCCTGATTCTTGCTTTGCCTCCAGCCCAGCTGTCTGTCCCTCTCTCAACCCCTCCCCATCCCAGTTCCTGCACTAATCTTCTCAACCACCAGTTGAGCTATTGAAGCCTCTGTCCTTTGGGGCTGGCATCTTACTGTGCTTATCGGTTGCCTCCCCTTGACTGATTCCATTAACCACCTTTTTTGGACATATTGACGTTAACCCCAGCTGGCTTCTCCAGGTGGTGATATGACTGGTTTGATGTGTCTCCAGTCACACATCCGCACCCAGCCCACTCACAAGCCCAAAGTGAGGCATGTTGAAACAGTAGTGTGGCTGACGTTTGCCACCTGGAAAAGTTAACTGAGATTGACTTCAGTCTTACATAAGAAAGCCCAACATGGCTCTGTTAATTGGCCTTAAGTAAATAAAAATGAGACAGTTTTGTCTTTTTGCCAGTCTTGGAAGTAGCTAAGAGCTCTGCAGGTGGAAAGGGAATGGAAATCCAGGATTTACACCCAAAAGTGACTGTTCCCTCCCATAAAAGCTGTCAGCCAGGCGGCTGGGGCGCAACCTTCTAGTAAGTGTTTCCCTATATGGAAAATGTAAAGGCAAAGAGCTGAGGAAGAAAGAAATGGTGAAAAATGCCAAACAGGAAGAAAGCACTGATTCTAGGTCATAAGCTAGTCTTAGGGTAGCAATGTCTTAATAGAGGCTATGCTGAGCTAGTAAGGGGAAGGCATAATAGAGGCTATGCTGAGCTAGTAAGGGGAAGTTTGCAAAATAAAATAGCAAATTCTGTTGGCTGGACCGAGGCTCATGTTAATGAGTAGCAACAGTGCTCTGGGAGCCTTACATTTGCCTCTAGATCAGTGGGGGGTAGGGGTGGTGCTTGACGTCCTTTTTAAAATATAAGGCTAAAGGCAAAAAACAAATGCTACAATGCTGTGTTTAGAATTTGCATGTTGCCTTCATTAGGTTTTTTCCCCCATTGCTTTTAAATTTCAGCATCCCAGATGTGGGTTGTTAATTTCCTAAACAAAAAAGAAACCCTTTATTTTAAAAAAGCACTGCAAATTATAGAAAAGTCTAATGAGCTCTTAAGAGATCACTGGGAAATTTGCTTGTGGTGGAAATCTCAGATCTGGTACAAGCCATAGGCCTCGTCTAGACTAGGAATTATTGGTGTGCTATTGGATCTTATTATCTCTGGATAAAGCAATTATACAGAGGCATATGGTGACATTACTTTTATTAAACACCAACATGCTTTTGGGCTGTATATATCCAACAGAAAACAATATGCAGTCCTTAGATCATGCAGCCCTGATTTACTATTACAAGAAAGCAGGAGCAGCCCTGCAAGTCCGAAGTCTTGCTTCTGACACTGGCTAACTAGATCAGGGGTGTAGTTATGAGGGCTGGATCTGACATAAATGAGACCTTGTTGGGCCGGGCCATGTTTGTCATAAAATGTAATGCTAGATAGCGGAGATATAAACTTTATAAAGGACACAAACACAGAGATTTTTTTTAACTTAAAAATAAAAACATGCTTAAAACATTAGCTCTGTAAGCTGCAAACCTACTTTTGTTTTATTGACATTCACCACAGAAATCTCATGCTCAGAGTTCTGGGACTAGGACTCAGGTTAAAACATGACACGGCTGAGTGATTGAGAGATTAAGAGAGCAGCAGAACTGGAAGCAGGATGGCCAGTTCCACTGAGGGCCTAATGGAAGCCCTCTGGGTGCGTGATCTGGCCCTCCGACCACTTGTTTGACACCCCTGAACTAGATGCCCCTGAAAAGTGTAGAAGCAGAACAAAGGCTAAAGCTGCACACCCCTGTTGCACCCTTCTAGCAATTGGTGTTTACAGATACAGTGTTTCTAAATTCA
Source organism: Gekko gecko (assembly GCA_029375565.1). Taxonomy (NCBI): domain Eukaryota; kingdom Metazoa; phylum Chordata; class Lepidosauria; order Squamata; family Gekkonidae; genus Gekko; species Gekko gecko. The sequence continues at coordinate 64,090,260 of JAPDNY010000012.1, read as the reverse complement.
GAGAACAAATTTAGAGTCCAGTGGCACCTTTAAGACCAACAAAGTTTTATTCAAGGTATGAGTTTCCATGTGCATGCACACTTTTTCAAATACATTGGAGTGGTAGGTAAGGTTCAAATTTACCCTGTCTGTAAGTTTGAACCTTACTGTGCTGTCTTGGCTGGCTGCCACAGAGACCACACACTGGAAGCTTGTAAACACAGTCCGGAATCAAGGTCAGTCAAAGAGCCGGGAAGTCAGGTCAAGGTTGCAGGTTGCAGGGACAAGGAGCAGGTCTGAGTGAGCAAAGTTCACACACGCAGGAGCAGGTCTGAGTGAGCAAAGTTGCTGCCACGTTGAACCAAGTGCATGGAGTGCTTTTGAGCAGGTCCTTCCTTCCCTGGGGTTGAGTCTGCAAAGGCTTATAGCTCTGCCTCTGCAGGAGCTGAATTCTGGCACTCCTTCTTTGCTCCTGCATAGTCAGCCTCTGGCATGCCCTATGTCTGGGACACTCAGGAGAACTAGGCAGGGAGTCTGGCCTTGGGGTGTCTGCAACTGGGGGTGCTGGGCCAGGCTCAGGATCAGCCTCTCCTTCTGGTGCACCTTCTGTGCAGCTGTTGGGGACTCTTCTTCCTTAGGTATTAAGGGTTCTTCTTCTGGGCTGACTCCAGAGGAGGCTGGGTTGCTCCCTGCCTCTTCCTCATCTGAGGAGTAATCAGCCTCAGCAGACCTAGTACCCACAGCACTTACCTACCATTCCAATGTATTTGAAAAAGTGTGCATGCACACGAAAGCTTATACCTTGAACAAAACTTTGTTGGTCTTAAAGGTGCCACTGAACTCTAAATTTGTTCTATTGCTTCAGACCAACACAGCTGACTGCCTGGATCTATCTAAATGCAGAGTTCCACTTTAGCTATGGTGGCACCATGGCTTTCACAAGCTTTGGCTCTGTGCACATTGGAGAGAAAATGCTGCTCAGCCTTCTTGGTCTCCCCATTGAGCCACCTCCTAGCCTTTAAAAGAGCATCTCCTGTTAAAGGGCTATTGCTTCATCACTCTTTGACCAGGTTGCTGTTCAGAGGCTCTGCCTGCAAGCACGTCTCCACATTGGACTCTTTTATTCCAGTTGTTGTAGGGATTAACAGATGCACATACACACTCAAGGCAGGGTGGGATCAATCTCTGCCCCCTTCACCTGGTTTCTCATGTGCAAGCATGTCTTGACCTGGATGGCCCAGGCTAGCTTAATCTCATCAGCTCTCAGAACATAAGAAAAGCCAATGTTGGATCAGTCCAACACTCTGTCACACAGTGGCCAAAAACACCAGGTGCTATCAGGAGGTCCACCAGTGGGACCAGGACACTAGTAGCCCTCCCACTGTCCCCCCCCAAGAATACAGAGCATCACTTGCCCCAGACTGAGAGTTCCTATCTATAGGTAAAGGTAAAGATTTCCCTTGCTTGAAAGCCAGTCAGATCTGACTCTAGGGATGCAGTGCTCATCTCTGTTTCCAAGCCAAAGAGCCAGCATGGTACGGAGATGTTTCCATGGTCATGTGGCCGGCATGACTAGAAGCCGAGGCGCACGGAACGCTGTTACCTTCCCACTGAAGCAGTACCTAGTTATCTACATGCAATTTCTTGCTTTCGAACTGCTAGGTTGGCAGGAGCTGGGACCGGAGATGGGAGCTCACTCCGTCATGTGGCACTCAGGTCTGCAGTTCAGCATCTTAACCACTGAGCCACCGCAGCCCCTTCCTGTCAATACCTTGTGGTTGATAGCCACTGATGGACCTCAGAAGCAGAGCAGTGTCGGCCCTGGTCGGTACTTGGATGGGAGACCACCAGAGAAGTTCTGGGTTGCTCTGCAGGGGCTGGCACAGGAAAACCTGCCTGTTAAACTCTTCCCTTGAAAACCCTATGGGGCCACCATACGTCAGCTGCAACTTGATAGCAGTTCCCACCACTGCCAGGTGTGTCCAGATGGGATGTAGAATGGTTGTACAAAACAGATTAGCAGCACCCAAATTAATAGAGTGTAATACTGTCATAAAAACGCATACATGCCTATTTACACAGCTCAGAGAGTAAGACACCCTTTTATTCTTCCCTCTCCCTAATGGTAAATATCCTGCCTTTCCTGCTTCCAGGGGAAATGGCACTTGATTATTCCGTGTTTCAAGCCTCTGTAGCTGAGGTATGACTTTTGCTACTTCTTTGTTCTCTCTGGCTAGGTTTTCTGCATATGTAAAAGAACGGGATAGCTCTTCTGCTGGGGATATGAGTCATTTTTCCTTTCAAGTCCTGTTAGCCAGGAAAAGGCACTTAGTAACATCTAAGCATGGGCAAAATACAGACCCATTTATAGTGTACTTCAGTGGAAATTGTGGGGTTGCAGGGCACCTCTTCCTGGCTATTATGGTTAATAACTGTTGGTGGCACATTAGATCATTTCACTCAGCACAGTGGCTTTCTTGCACCCAGAAGCAGTGATGTGGTTAAGCCATGCTGGGTCAGAGCACAGTCTGGGACAAAAAGAGGGGGAGGGGAACTTAACCAAGAAACCTGGGATCCAGAACCTGAAAAGGTAGGCCAAGTAGAAAAGAGGACCAACAATAAAAGCTTAATATATATAGCATATAAAAAGATACATGTATTTATTAACAAAGAATTTAAAAATATATAAGGGCCCAATCACACCCCATGTAAAAATACCGAAATCTAATGGTACTATACTATTATATAAGGCAATATGTTCCTCACTGTGTTTGACCTCTGAAGAAGGCCTTTGCAGGCCGAAATGCGTCAGGCCAAGTCCATTAGCCTTTGTATATTAGATTCTGGTATTTTTACATGAGGTGTGATTGGGCCCTTATATATATATGTTTAATATTTTTTTGTTAACAAATACATGTATCTTTTTATATACTATATATATTAAGCTTTTATTGTTGGCCCTCTTTTCTACTTGTCTAACCTTTTCAGGTTCCTGGGTCAGAGCACAGTCCCAGGACTTTTTTTGGACCTGAATAGGTGATGTCATCAACCTGATATCAACAATCCATGGAATGAGGAAATATCCAGCATTTAAATATGACACATTTTCCTAATTCCTTTATGATATTTGTTTCTTTCCCATTTCAAAGTACATTTCTGCCACCATGAAAACTAGAAATTTACTTTTTAAAAAATGGAATTTCTTTTCATGCTAGAGAGTCTGGTTATGTTCTTAGGGTTGCCAGGTACTCACCTTTCGATGGTAGAGGGTGGGGGGAGCCTTCCAGGAGTGGGGCAGGCCTCTGCCCCCCAAAAGTGATGTAGCTGTGTGATGTTGTCACATGGAAGTGATGTCATCACATTGGGGGCGTTGTGCGGCCACGCTCTGATTTGAGGGCAAAACTCTATGGTAAAATTGCCCTCAAACCATAGAGTTTTGCCTTCAAACCAGAGTGTCACTGTGTGGCATCCCCGACGTGATGACATCACTTCCACGTAATGTCGCTACTTGGGGGAGGGGTTTCCCCATCCCCAGCTGTCCAGCAGTGGGCAGAAGCACCCAAAACCAGAGGATTCCCCACCCGGACATGGGGGATGGCAACCCAGTGTGTGCTGTGAATGGACGATGGTGTCTGTGGCCCAGTTAGAGTAACGTGATGGGGCACAAATCCAACAGGAAATTTACGGTCAGTAAACTAAATGTGACATTGTGTTATTGTGGATCTCTGTGTGTCTTTCGTTTAAGTGAGTGAATAAAAACAATCCACAACCACTGGTTGTATCTGGCATAATCTTTCTGTATGCAGGAGGGTATCTTGTGTTGTGTTTGCTAATACAGCCAGTCTTTAAACCATCAAACCTAATAAAAACAAAAACTGACATTTGTCAGACAGCTTGTTCCTTTAAAAAGGTAGAAGGATAAAGAATTAATCCGGGGGGGGGGGGGAAGGGGCCTTAATTATCAAGAGGCTAGCCTGTACTAGTTTTGGCAGCTCTGCAAACAGAAGCTTTGTGCTTTGGCCTCTGCGTCACCCTGAAGTCAAAAATACAGAAAAGGCATACAATACATGTATTTAAAAAGACTGCATTGCCTGGGATTTCTTCTTTTTCCCCCGTCTTTTTTTTTTTTTTTTTTAATCGCCGTCTGAGATGCAAGTTTGTGGGGAAGGAACACAGTTTGGCCTTTACTTCTGACTGAAATATAATATCCATGTAGTCAAAATTATCCTGTAGCTCCCTCAAAAATCAATGGCCTTATCATAATGCAACTGAGCATGTAATTTGCCCTTTGGATATGAAAACTGACATAAAAGACAACTAAATGTGGCAAGAAAAGGTCAGTGACTGACAAGTTGTCTAGGAATCATGTCTTCATTCAACAGTAAAATATGCATCTGTCCTTCAGCTCTTTTTTATTATAGTTCCCCTGGTAGCCAAGGATCCTTGAATGCTTAGGGGGTTTGTTTATACCCGGCCTTTTGATCAATTGTTGTCCAAGATGGTCTGCAGTAGAATAAAACAATATACTTCTGTGTGCTCTTGAACCCGTAGCTGATGGTCGAGGCCAGCATGGTTGTCCTCTTGCTACTATAGCTTCTGGGTGATTGGCAGTTGGGACACTTCCTGCCAGAAGGAGGGGGAACCCAGCTTCCCGCACTTTTTCATTCTCTGACAGATGGCAGGGGTCAAAATGGTCTTCCCTTTGCCATGGTCCCAGGAGAGCGGGTACAATCTCCTGGAGACATCTGACATGCTTGTTAGTGGTAGAGACCAGCATATGTTCTCTCTTGCTCATGCTGGGAAGCAGAAGTCAAGCTATAGGTCTTATGGACATGCAGTAATTGGTTACCTTCATTTGGGGAGCCAATGCCATAAGGTTTGCTAAGAGACTACGGATGCCTGCCCTTCAGAAAGCTCTGGGCCAGGGCTCTTTGTTTGAGGGTTCACATTCTAACTGTAATGCTAGATGAAAGGCAGTGTTCAGAGAAACTGAGGGTGATGCTTGCTCAGTGAGGGAGCAAGGGCCTAGGCGCCAGGTCTCTGTAGAGGCTAGAATCTCAGGAGTGAGTGGGAGTTAGCTTATGAAAAAAAACACAGGGATAAAGGAAGACCTATCGCTGGTAAGAACAGAAAAGGTCTCTGCCCAGGCCTTAGAATGCCAGTGGACAGTCATGAGCTAGATGGACCAATGGCCTGATGGTATGAGGCAGCTTGTTATATGCATAGGAAGAACCACCAAGACCAAACAAGTTCATGAATTAGGCAGGATGAATGCAAAAGCGGTCTAGGAAAAACAAGTATCAGAATGGGTGGGAAGAGGGGCAGTAACCCCATTTTTAATTTCATCTAGGACAGAGGTGTCAAATTAATTTGTTACAATGACATAAATGTAACTTTGTCAAGTCAGGCCATGTGTGCCATAAAATGTAATGCCAAATACCTGAGATATAAACTTTATAAAGGACACAGGCAAACCTAATTAGCAATATTATTTTTTACTCGAAATACAAACATGCTTAAAACTTTCACACTCTTACAGTATTTCCTTGAAGTGTCTGCCTGATGCCCTCCCTCCCACTTCCACCTCCCATTCCTCATGAGCTCTAGGACAGTATATGGGGACCTAATGCACAGCCTCTGTCATCTGGCAATAAGGGTAATGACCAGTTGCTCTCAGGCCAGATACGAGCTCTGAACTTTTGTTTGATACTCCTGATCTTGGACATCACAAAGGTCTTCTGTGCTTATTCTCTCTTCCATATTATGAAACAGGCTCCCACACTCCCCAAAACATACACAACAGCACCTTGTCAAGGCCTGAGCCATCATAAAGGGCAGAAGCCCTGCAGAAGTTCTTGTTATTATCCCCAAAGCCCTTTATGGCATAGGGACCGTCATACTTATTGAACCACATTTCATGAAATACTCCCATGGGCCAGCTCTGCTCCTCAGATAGCCTTCTCTTGGTGGCACCCTCTCTCAGGATTGTCTGTTGGCAACTGTCAGGTCATGGACTCTCTCTGTGGCAGGACCAGTCCTTTGGAGTAGTTTACTGGAGCAGGTACAGAGGAAACCTTCTCTTTCTGCATTGAGGAAGGTGTGTAAAATAGTCTTGTTCCAAAGGACATTTGGTAGAGGGTAAATTGGGAACGGCCATGGCTCAAGTGGTTAAGATGCTGAACTGCAGGCTGGAAGGTCAGTAGTTTAGCAGTTTGAGACCTGAGTGCCACATGATGGAGTGAGCTCCTGTCTCTGGTCCCAGCTCCTGCCAACCTAGCAGTTCCAAAGCAAGAAATTGCAAGTAGATAAATAGGTACCGTTTCGGTGGGAAGGTAACAGCATTCCATGTGCCTTGGCGTCTAGTCATGCTAGCCACATGACCACAGAAACATCTTTGGACAGTGCTGACTCTTTGGCTTGGAGATGGAGATGAGCACCCCATCCCTAGAGTCGTATTCGACTGGCTTTCGAGCAAGGGAAACCTTTAACTTTACCTAAATTGGTTTTGGGGAGAACAGACTTGTTGATCACTGACTATGTTGTACATATTTGCAACTCTTTGCTTGGTCATCTCCCCAGTCTCAAAGTGGGATATTCATTATTTTAGAAAGTCTTTCTCCTGCCCCAGCAATGCATCCCCAGTTCGGGAGTACCTGCAGTTGCTTTTGAAGGTTAAATGCTGGGAGACCCCAATCACAGTAATTCAATATGGCCTCTGGGGGTCACTTTAAGTTGCTTGGAGAAAAATGTAAGTAGTTAACACGTTCCAAAAATAAATTTGACAAGAAGAACATCTCTTCCTTGCTGAAAGTTCAAGATGCCAAAATCCTAAAAGCCACTCAAGAGCATCAAAAGCAAATGCATTATAGTGCCACACTATTACTTCCTATTTAATTAATAGACATCACCTAACATAGAGGAAGCGTCCTGTAGCGAAGAAGAATAGGGAGCTGGGATTTGGCGTAACTAGGTTCAGTTGCGTTTGTGCCATTAAGACACTATTAGAACTGCTTAGCCAGCTCCCTGTGGCTCATTTTATCCTTCTGTAAAAGAAGAAAAGATCAAGGTTTATCACATGTGTATTACCGCAGAGCTGGCCTTCGATTGACACCTCAAAGTGGACCTGGGCTTTGGCTGTGGCCGATTCCGAAGGCAAAGCAATTTGTTATCAAGGCGTGTGGTATGGTCATGTTCACGGGGCAAGGAGGAGAACCCCCTAATGAGAAGATTGTATGGCTCATATCTTCAAGAGGCTTTGTTTTCATGTTGAAGCAAAGGGAAATGGAAAAGAGAAAATATCAGAAATGTACATCTTCTTTCATGAGTTATTGTTTTCTTGAAAGAGAACATATGAACACCATGTTACTGAGAAAGTTCAAAACTGGGTTCATCATAACAGACTTGCATAAATTTCATGAATGTCCAGAAATAGATTTCTCTGTCTTTTAGACATATACTGATGAATTCTGACGACCACATTTTAAGTGACTGTTAACTAAGAGCCAGTTCTTGGGAGAGTATTTTTGCAGCATTCGGATAGTTGTACCCAAGAACAACAAGAACCAGCTCTGTTTCTTTTGCCATAGTGAAAACATCATATCACTTGATTCCTGTTAAAGATTTTCTCTCTACACATCCGCCATGATCATGACTATGATAATCTGCATTTGTTCCTGACAAGGAGGGAAAGGATGTTCTATTTTGCAGCATTCGAAATGAACAAGTGACTTCACAAAGAAAGGAAGATCCGTGCCCAGAGGCTAATTATTTGATAAGGGCATAAGAGAGAAGGGAAGAACAGGAAGTGGGTGTCGTAGAAAAGAAATTAGTAATTTACAAATTATAGCTAATTAATAGAACTTGCTTTTGCTGCTGGTGGTGGAAAGTGCCATCAAGTTGCAGCTGACTTACGGCGACCCCGTGGGATTTTCAAGGCAAGAGATGAGCAGAGGTGGCTTGCCATTGCCTGTCTCCACGTCACAACCTTGGTATTCCTTGGAGATCTCCCATCCAAATACTAACCAGGGCCAACCTTGCTTAGCTTCTGAAATTTGACAAGATCCAGCTAGCCTGGGCTACCCAGGTCAGGATAACATTTGTTAATTCTTTTTAAATTCTTTTAAAAAGAATTAGTTAAGAAGTCTAGAGAGCAACAAACCCCACATGCCACAGCAGGCAACCTTTTAGAAGAGGCCTGAGACTGGATTTGGTGTAGGTTCGCCATCCCTGGATTTGGAGTAAGTTTGCCATCACTAGGCGTTCACCTAGAGCGCGCCGGCCCTTAGGGGTGCCAAAAGCCCCCGCCAAAAGCCCAGCCAACCCCCCCCCCTTCCCTGGCTTGCCAGCACTCAGACGGAAGGGACAGGGGAGCCCCAGCGGCAGAGAGGTAGGAGGTTGGCAACCCCATAATTGGGTGCACGCCAGGGGGGCGCCAGAAGGTAGCCCCGCCTAGGGTGCAAAAAAACCTCAGGCCAGCCCTGTCCCTGGAGTGTGAAATTCCTGGATATTTGGGGGGTGGAGCCTAGAGAAGGTGGGGTTTGGGAAGGGGAGGGACCTCAGCAGGGTCTACTATCCAAATCAGCCATTTTCTGAAGGAAATGTAGTGTAGAGATAAATTGTAATTCTGGCTGATCTCTAGGCAACCCCCTGGAAGTTGGCCACTCTTGTTCAGAGATAATGCCAAACCATGATGTTACATTCAATGAGCCTTGGGTTTACAGACATGATCCTTCCCTCTTTCCCTGACGTAACCTGAGTAAAAGCATCCTGGCTTGTGGCAAATATCTAGGTTTGCCATTGTCTGACCCAAGTCTTTGTATCAAAGAAGGTAGGTGAGGGAATGCTGACCTGCCATCTACAGTTTGTTTACATAGTTATGTGAGAAATGATTTGGCATTTTAAAATAATCTGTGCCTGATTGTTTTCAGTGGATTCATCTGACCATTCGATTGAGTGAATATTACCACCCTTGTCACAGCAGCTTGAACCTTTTTGCCAGAATTGTACTTCTAGGTCAACTGAATCATCTGCTCATTTTAATTGCATCAATCTGTTGGCCATATATGAGGCCTTTAATCAGTAGGTTCTCTTATAGTTCCACTGCTAGAAGCGTTTTCCTGCTTCTTCCTTTCTTTTGCTCTGAAATTATGGGGAGGGAGTAACACTTTGCTGAATTTTTTACTCTCCAAAAAGTTTGGGTTTTACAAAGTACAAGAAGAAATGAATTGGAACTAGGAGAATGTGTATGTGTGATTACCTCCTGGCATTCCCCCCCCCGCTTATAGAAGCGGCTCCAAGTGTAGGCTTAGGACATAGGAAGCACTTACGGCAACTGGGAAAGAATCAAAAGATTAATTTTAATGCACTTTGGAAAGAATCAAAAGATTAGTTTTAATGCAGTTTTGAAATCCCAAGAACATTGTTCTGTGTTGCAAGTCTTTTGATCAATGGAAAACAGAAACTAGCTTGAGGAATGAAAAGGAGGTATTGCATCTTGAAGGGATGTATTGCATCTTCTTTATGTGAAAATACTCCACCAGCCTTCATTTGATGGTTAAGACCAGACCTAGATAGGGTGTGGCAGACCTGTCTCTGCAAGTATGGGTTCTGCCAAACAGCCTTAAATCTTGATTATTTATTTAAAACTTATTTTGTCCACCTACCATCCTTGTCCTCAACACAGGAACCCAAAAGGGCTTGTCTTATTGTTTAAAGTGCCAACAGTCATCGAAGCAAAAACCAATAATGCTCCAAACAGTCCAATGCAAATTAACAACAGCAACAGAAAATCGTTTCCCAAGCCACCCTCAAAAGCTCTTCTGAAGAGTTAAGCTTTACAAAATCTCCTAACAATAGGGAGAGTGGACACCTCTTTGGGGAAGGCAGTTCCATAAGACACGAGCTGTTACACTGAAGATCCCAGACTGCAGTTCTAACCACTTTACAGGAGGGGACTGCAAGGAGGAAAGCGGGTGGAAATGTTTCAAGTTGGAAAAATGTGGGGTGGAAGGGCACGCTAGGGCTGCCAGGTCTCCTGGTATAGCTACAAGTATCCCGCTAAAGCTGGAGTTGGAGACCTCCCGTTGTTGACTCCCTGACTCCCACTGCCACACAGTTGTGTTGACATTACAACATTGGTTCCAGGGTGAACCCGGAAGTGACATCAGGTAAAACAATAGATTTTCTGTTGAATCTCAGAGCAGCGACATCTGGGTTTGCCCCAGAAATGACATCATGCCATTGATGCAATGACCCCCCCCCATGTCCCCCTTCCAAACTTTCACTGGGTGCCAGCTCAATCTGCTATTAGTTTCTCATACAGTCTGTTCCTGCAGACACTTCTCTTCAAGCTGACATAAGTAGGGGTTTCAATAACTTACTGGTTTCCCCTGGTATTCCCTCAGCAGAGAGAAGACCTCAGGCTGCCAAGCACGCACTTCTGCGCCTTCTCTGCTCTTGGGCTCCTTGAGGAGACTGTGGAGGGTCTGGCACTGGGCAGGTCCATGCTGGAATCTCCTGGATCGAGGGCCCTGACAGCATTGTTGCTAACTCATGGTCCCTTAGGGAGGTCCTGAGACACCAGACCAGAGGTGGCCAAACTTACTTAACGTAAGAGCTACATAGAATAAATGTCAGATATTTGAGAGCCGCAAGACATGAACAAATATTACACACACGTTTTTATTGGAAAATATGCATTTTTTGTATCAACATTAAACGAGACTGCCAAAAATAAAAACAAAAGGGGTAAAAACAGATATTGAAAATGATATTTGTGGGTCCAATGATATTTATTTGTTTGCTACTGATATTTATTTGTCTAAGAGAGAGAAATGGAAAGAGAGAGAGAGAGAGAAACAAAGAAAGCAAATATATGGGGGAGGGAGAGGGAAGGAAGGAAGAGAGTGACAGGAAGGAAGGGAGAAAGAAAGAAAGAAAGAAAGAAAGAAAGAAAGAAAGAAAGAAAGAAAGAAAGAAAGAAAGAAAGAAAGAAAGAAAGAAAGAAAGAAAGAAAGAAAGAAAGAAAGCAAATAGGTGGGGGAGGGAGAAGTGGAAAGAAAGCAACTTCAACTTAAAATGCATCCCCCAAGAGACAAATGCCTTCTTCAAGCCAGTTGGGGGGGGGTGCCTTTGTGTTGTATAGTGGGTTAGATGCATAATGAAACCACGGACAACGACGTAGCATGGTTCGCTATTATACAACACAAGACAAAATACCTGGCCAGGTGGCCAACTATATACATGCTAAGGGGAACGCCCCCTGGTGCCATTGGTGGGTTTGAATTCCCGCCGCTGTTCCCATTGGTTCCCCAAAGCAGGAGCTCGGAGCCCCAGTCCCATTGTGCTCCGGGACTCAAGCTCAGGCTCCTTTGCTGACGGCCTGAAGTGGTCAGCGGACACAACACTTTGAGAATGCATTTAAAGTTTCTTTCTTTCTCTGTTTCTGCACCACCACCTCAAGCCTACCCAGGGCTGGAGTAGGGAAGGCCAGTCAGGGAGGCATGCTTCGCCTTCACTTCCCCAGCCACCCTACAGGGAGCTGTTTGTGTGAAAGAGCCGCATGCGGCTCCTGAGCCACAGTTTAGCCACCCCTGCACCAGACTCACAGGGAGGGTCTGCCAAGGGAGGGCTTGGGGACAGGTTGCCCTCCAGTGAGGACTCATCTTCCCACACTAAATCAGGGTGATTCATGACTGGTTGCCATTTCTCGGACGGGGGAAGGGGTGGAGACTGAGGAGGGAATTTGGCCTCTGCTGGGTACAATGCCATGAAGTTCACACTCCAAAGAGACATTTTCTCCAGGGGTCCTGGATATCTGATGTAATTTCAAGAAATATCCAGGCTGGAGGTTGGCAATCTTAAACCTAGCACACACAGACAAATGTTTTGAGTATGTTTTGACTGAGAAAGAAATGTGGACCTTCCTCTTCTGTTTCACTCATGGTAGTTCCAGCCTAAAAAGGGGCCAGTTCTTGCCTAGCAACCTTGATGATGGCTGATCTGATCCTGGGTGTCAAGTAGGCTTGCCAACTCCAGCTTGTGAGATTCCTGGAGATTTGGGGGTGGTGCTTGGGGAGGACAGAGTTTGGGGAGGGGAAGGGAGTTCAGCAGGGATATAATTCTATGGGTGCACCCTCTGAAGCTGTCATTTCCTCCAGGGGGGGCCAATCCCTGTAGTCTGGAGATCAGCTGTAATTTCAGGAGAACTCCAGACTCTACCTGGAGACTGGCAACCCTAGAGAGGGGCTGTGGCTCAGTGGTTAGAGCACCTGCTTTCTATACAAAAGGTTCAATCCACAGTAGCTGCCAGTTAAAGAGATCAACTGGTATGTGATGCGGAAGACCTCTGAGTCTAGTAAAACACTTTACCCTTTCATTTATGCTTTTGGGAAAATATAAGTGACCTGTAAATAAAAAATTATCACTGGTGTTAATTACAGCTTCACACAGGTAGAATTTGTCGATATATATGGAGCATAGACTTTTTCTGTGATTTCCTTTTTTAAAAGAAATCACATCCATTTGTTTATAAAGCATTTGCATGTTATCAATTTGATTAATCAACACTGGCGAACCTTTGATGCGGCCCATGTATAATTTAAAGGATATATTTTAACTCTGAGCCTACCTTTTAAGAATCTTGTTTACCTAATTCCAGCCCTTAATCCCTTTGCATCGATCACAGGGAATTTTCCAGCCTAAAATCTGCTTTGCATTTACTTTTCACCTTCAAATTGCGGTTCCCTAAGGTCTTTTGTGGAGAACTATAAATTGCAGATAGACCTTCTTTTGATTCTTTTTTTTTATTCACGCTTAATATCTTGCACAGTTAGTGAGCCCTCAGGAATTGGTGTGTGCCCCCTCCCCATTATAACCAGAGCAGTAATAAAGTGGGGGATTTGCAGAAACCCTATAAATGTGTGTGCAAGGGTAAATTGTATTTAGGCTACTACTGGGGAGAGGAGCATGAATGTACAATTATGAGAAGGATGTCCCTGAAGAGAGATTTCAATCCATTGCTATAGTCTAAATCCTCTATCTTGTGCTGCACAAGGTAATTCAGGCAGAGAGGAGAGGTTTTTTTCCCCTTCCTAAAGAGATTATATTACCCGTCTCCTCTGTTGATGGATTTTATTGCTCAGGTTCACTGAGAGTTTTATTATTGCATTACTTAATCTGTTTTTGAGGTTTCTGAAACATTTTAAATATAATAATGAGTTGAGCTCTGTGCCTTCTGCTCAGGTCCTTTCTCGCTGTTACAAAGATAGAGTCCGTGACACTCTTAAACCTGCCCGTGGTGTAAGGGGGGTGGGGGGAGTCATGGCTTTGGAGCTTATATCTGTTTAGTACGTTTTTATCCCGCCCTTCCTTTGAGGAGCTCAGAGTGGCATACATAGATGTCCCTTTCTCTGTTTATATGCTCACAACAATCCTGCGAGGTATCTTTGTGGCTGAGTGGGAGGATTTAAACCTGACTCTCCCAGTTGCTAACCCAGCACTCACTACTATACCAGGGGTCCCCAGCCTTTTTGAGCCTGTGGGCACCTTTGGAATTCCGACACAGGCTGCTAGGCACAGCCACAAAATGGCTGCCACAAAATGGCTGCCCCAGCTTACCTTCAGTTGTGCAGTGAACATCCCTTGTGCTGTGCTGGCAGTTGCCACCAAAGCAACATTCTTAAAAATCTGCACAGACAATCAAATCCCCAAAGGCCAATCAGAAGCCCCACCTGCCCTCACCCACTTTCTAAAAACACTTGTGGGCACCAGAAAAGGTGTTGGTCGTCATCATGGCACCCGTGGGGCACTGCATTGGGGACCCCCACAACATACCAGCCCTTAAGCCAAATAATCTTACCATACAGTTGGGGATACCTATTTTCATGAATGAAGAACATGTCTAATATGTGGCTGAGACCTTTTCTTATAGTGTTTTGGGGTGACCGAAAAATTGTGCAAGGCGCACAGTATGCTTTGCTGCTAATTCACGTGTGTTACCTTGAAAGTATATAAAAATTTCACACTCATATGGCTCTCTCCCTTTGATAGAAATCCTACACTCATATGGCTCTCTCCCTGCCTACCATGTGGAGAGGTACACACCTTTATACATTCATAGGAGCTTTGCACACTTTCAAGATACCACAAGGAAAGTTAGGGTGGCATGCCGTTCCCTTCCTACACACACGGGCGTAAAGACCTACTGTTCTGATCAGCTATTCAATGTCCCTCCATCTCCAGTTGTTCATTGTCTCAAGTGCATATCTTTATCTGCTGGGGCAGCTGAAAAATATTGGGTTCTAGTCACTAATCTATGATTCTGTGAATATGGGGGGGGGAATCTATCCTGCCCTTCCATCTTATCCGGAATTTCCAAGATGACTTACAAAAAGAACTGCATAAAACATGATAAGCAAATACAACACCTGGAAGACCAAAATAAAACTGATTGAAAGCCAAAGCCAGGCTACTTCAGTTCAAACTGCAAAAGTCCCCTTTGGAAAGGACAATTTTCAGCAGCCATCAAAGTTATGGAGGAGGAGACCAGGCAAACATATTTGGGTGGGGCATTCTGAAGTCATAACCCTGTTGTCCTGGTGTCCTCACAGGAAACCTTGCAAGACCAGCCTGCCACATTCCAGCTTCACATTTTTGTGGGAGGAGATAGTCAAGCCAAGGCCCGGGTAATTCGGTTGACACTAGGCTTCCTTGGGAGGTGGTGGGCTTTTCCTTCTTGGGAGGTTTTGAAACGGAGGCTAGATGGCCATCTGACAGCATGCTGATTGTGTGAAATGCTGTTCGCCACTTTGGGGTCAGGAAGCAATTTTTCTCCTTGCTGGTTTGGCTCAGGATCCTGGAGGGATTACCCCCCCCCCATCTTCTGGGCATGGAGGAGGGGTCACTGGGGGTGTGGGGGAGGGGGTATTTGTGAATTTCCTGCATTGTGCAGGACTAGATGACCCTGTAGGTCCCTTCCAACTCTGTGGTTCCATAATGGTGGGTTCCAGGGGAACAGGGTGAGTTCCCACTGCCTGTCCAGACAAGGCACATTGTGGATAACTCTTTATGTGGGGGTATTTCACAGGAGGAATTTTTAGCTGGGCAGGAATTAGTCTCCCTCCTAGGGTTAAACTGGGGCTGGGTTTCCAATTTTTAAACATTCTTCTCTGCAGGAATGAGGTGAACTAAAATCCCCATACCATCACTTGCCTGGTTCTTCATAATCAGCATCAAATTTTCTTTAAGATTCTCTAGCCTGTCAATGATGTTAATCTGTTCTACTTTTGGCAAGACACAAAAAGACTGCATTAGGCTGGAGTCTGCCCTATCCAATAAGTTTAATAAGTTTGAAAATGTGGAAGTGTTTTTTTAGGGTCACAGGCGGTCCTTATTATACATGCCTAAATTCCTAGTTGTTGGGTTCAAGATTGGACATGAATAATTTTTTATTGGGGAAGGATCAACTAAAGGTCATGTATGACACCTAGGGGTGATTTTATTCTCCTTTGTTAGTTGTAGGAGATTTGCCGGGGGTTTCTTAAAGTAGGGTTTCATGGGGGAAAGTGGTGTTGGTGCAGGAGAACGGAAATATCTTTTAGGGATAATTCCATGTGAAGCAAACCACCGCTGTTTGTTTATAATCAATGCAGGAACTCAGGGAAATAGAACATAAGTGTAAGCCGGTTTTCTCTAATACAGCCAGGAAGGACCTCAAAAAATTCCAGATCAACATCTCTGGGACAGCAATCAAGGAGATAAGCCAAATGCTCCTTAATGTGCCATTTCCCCGTCCAGTCAATAATTCTCCCTTGAAAGGGGCATATGGACAGTGATATTTTACAAGGTTCTAGCACCAGAGAGGTTCCTGTAGGCTTCCTTGGAGGTATTTCTTAGCCTCTTTGTAAATTGTTTTGAGTACAGAAATGGGTTCCAGATAGAACCTGAGATAAAGTATGACAACCCCCCCCCACACACACACACACACTTGATAGAGAGGGCTTGGTACAAGGCATTGATTTTATCATAAATCCTTCCTAGGGTCTCAGCAATTAGAGAGGTCTGAGAGGCTAGAATCTGAACAGTATCTTTCTCAGGACACAAATCCTTTCCCTCAGTGAGTAGGTCAGGAGAGGGCAACATGGAATTATGTTTAGGCAGTATAGGACTGGGAGCAAGCAGCAAAGCTGAAGAATTGACTTGTGATTCATTTGCCTCTAAGAAAAAAAAGAGTTATCTTGTAGAGGTGAAAAATGATTAGTAGCTTTCATATTACCGTCAAAGAAGGTACCCATCTTAGTTAGTTTGCTGGCAGGAATCCTACAAAAAGTCAGAGGGACAATTTCTTTTCCTAGGCATAATAAAACAAAGGGAGATCCAGTGATTGGTTAAAATAAAACTGGTTAATTATAAGTATTTAAAAACTCTGTTAACTCTAGCAGGTAATGAAAAGTTGGTCCATAATGCCGCTGTCAAAAATACTGTCCTGCTGGACTCACCACTGACTTTTAAACTGAACTTTTACATATTCTATAGTCATTTCATACCCGGGAGTACCACTGGCATAAACATTGGACTACTCTGTGTAATAACAATGAAGGATGGATCAGTGTCATTGAAAGGTAAAAATAGGAGCAGATGGGGGGGGTGGCCCTGAAAAAGAGCCCTGCCCCCCTTGGCTCACCCCAGCCCTACATGAGACTACCCAGCCAGCTCTGATCCATGCCGGACTCAGCTGAGTACATCCCTCCCCATACCCCTTAGGAAGCTGAGGCTGGACCAAGCACGTCCTTCCCTGCGGGCGGCAAGTAGGTTTGCCACCTCTAGGTTGGGAAATACCTGGAAATTTTAAGGGTGGAGCCTGGGGAGGCAGGGTCTGGACAGAGGAGGTCACTGGACAGAGGAGGATATACTGCCATAGAGCCCACCCTCCAAAGCAAGCATTTTCTCCAGGGGAACTGATCTTGGGCATCTGGAAATCAGTTGTAAATCTGGGAGATTGGCCCCTCCTGGAAGTCAGTAACCCTAGTGATATGGCAGGGCCTCACAAACCATTCCCTGTGGCCTTGTTTGGGGGGTAGCCCTTCAGACCATCACTCCACCAGAGCTTTCCCCAGTTAACTCAATGGCCAATTGGACCCTGGGTAAAAATCAAGTTATTTGGTAGGAAACAGGCCTTATTTTGAGGCTAATGTTCCAAGAAGATCATCTCCAACCCCTTCCTGTCCCCTCCGCCATTTTTAACTGAGACTCAGCTGCTCTCAAGGTTCTGTCACTGCTGGAGTATATTTAGTCTCCATCAGTTTGTTCTCTGAAGGGGATTTCCTTTTTCTCTTGGTTAATCTACCATCGTATTTTTCTACATACCTGGGAACTCCCCTGACCTTGTTTATGGAAACCCATTGTGCAATTTTCATTATCTACACCAGGGCCAGCCTCTTTTACTGTGTGAGCGGTAGGCAGGGTTTTTAATGTGACATCCTTGCAAACCTGCTGTTGGTCAGATGGGCACCAATTTTGATGTTACAAATTGGGATGGGCACGAACCGAACCACGAAACAAAATTTGTCACGAATTTTGTCCTGTTCATAGTTCATGAACTGAAGTTCATGACAGGCCTTCTGTAACAAACTGCCATAAACTTTTAAAGCAATCCATGGTGGTTTGTGGATAGAGCAGAAAGCGAGGTATAAAGGGACCCCAAGCCCCTTTAAACCCCTGCTTTCTGTTCCCCACAAAAGCTGCAAAACCAGCTGAGTGGTGGGGAGGCATTCCCCGCTGCTCAGCTGTTTTGGTCTCTTGTACAGTCCTTTTAAACTTTAAAAGGACTGCAGAAGACAGCCCGAAAACAGCTAAGCTGCAAGGAGCAGGCTGCTCTCCTTCACTCAGCTGGGGCTTGGGGGGACTTTCTGCAAACCCTGTTTAAAGGGACTCTGGTTCTTTTCAGCAGGGTTTGCAGGACCACAAACAGGTTCAGTTCGCAAATGAACCTCCCAGTTCGGTTTGTGGTTTGGCCACAAATCAACATGACCCATATTTTTCCAGTTTGTGCCCATCCCAAATTACAACATCTGACATGATTTTAACTGTTCACTCTTGGGTTACAACTTGTAGGGTTCTCCACCAGGTTTTAAAGCATCTTCTCAAACTACAGTTTCTGGGGTTCATTGCAGGAAAATGATAGATAAGCACATTTTCCAACCAGTTTGTAGTTTTAATACAATGGTGGCCTTATCTTCATCTTCCCTATAAGCTGTTGGACAGTATGTTGCAACCATTGTGCTTTTGGGGGGGGGAAATACTGTAGCAAACTCAAATAGTGGATTCAGAATAAGGTATGTACATAAGGTTGAGTTTACGCTGCACCCCAAGATCTGGAAGATGTTGCTGAACTTAGAACAATTGTACTTATTAACTTCTGTGCCGTGGTCAACTGCTTAGGGAGGTGGTGAGCTCCCCCTCACTGGCAGTATTTAAGCAGCAGCTGGACAAACATTTGTCAGAGATGTTCTAGGCTGATCCTGCATTGAGCAGGGGGTTGGACTGGATGGCCTGTATGACCCCTTCCAACTCTGTGATTCTATGATTCTACAGTGGAAAGTATGATGGTTTGGATATTGGGGAGGTCTGGAGTTTGGCTTGATAGATACTGGCAAGGTAGTGCCCAAAGCATTTATCAATGGAAAGAAACCAAGGGCAGGGGGATGGGCACTGGGCTGTTTTCTCTAAGACCAAAACGCCAGCCAGGTTCCAGCACCCATCTGCAATCTGCTCTGCTGACTCCGGAGCACTTCCTTCTTGTGGCGAGCGAGTAGGAGGCTGGATCTTGGTTCTCATGAAAGTGCAAATGCCAGGCCACATCACAGGTGCAGGTGCTCAATAAATCCTCTCACCTCAGCTTCATCATGACACACAACTCCCGTGATATGCTGAGCCAGGGCTTGCAACAAATGCCGATAGTGCTAAGTTGTGTAACGTTTGTGAAATTTGGATAGGCGTCATTTATAGAGTGTTGGGATCACTGGATGAGCTCTCCCCCACCCCCCTTCTGTTGTAACAGGACTGACACATAAAGAAACTCTGTGTGTGTGTGTGTGTTTAGATATTAAGGCAATTTAAACCTATTTGTGCTTAATGAGTAATTCATCATATTAAGTATGTCCCTAACCTTTAAATAAATGCTCTTTAACCTTTTTCCACTTCTGTCTTTAGTCTCACGGTTTCCAAAGGCTCTGCGCTCCAACACAGGCTGCCCTTTAATCAACTCTTAACCAAATTGTTCAACGTGTGACTGTTCTGTTGAGAATTCATGGCTTCTTCTATGTAGTGTTTTCCCATAAGGATTTTGTTTTTAATCACCCATGCCAACAAAAGGAGGTTATATAGAAGGTATCATGTTACCTGTTTGGAACATAAATAAGCAATGGAAGAAAAGGGTTTTGAGGAACAGAATTAATCCAGTTTAATATGCCACAATTACAGTTGTAATCAGGGCTATTTTGGGGCAGGAACGCACAGGAACGGAGTTCCGGCTGGCTCCCGAGTTGGCCACGCCCAGCAGGAACTCATTAGCATAATAGGCCACGTCCAACAGCAGAAACTCATTAGATTGGCTACATTAGGCCTAACATGCAAAGGAGTTCCTGCTACAAAAAAAGCCCTGGGTTTTGACAACAAACAAGATAAACAGAATAAGGAGCAAAAGGTGGATGTGGCTGGATGACCACACTTCTGGTAACATGGGGGTGTGGCCTATTATGCTAATGAGTTCCTGCTGGGCTTTTTCTACCAAAAAACCCTTGGATGTAATATTTTTTCTGACAACAAACTGGTTTTCCACAAAATTTGAAAGTGTCCTTTGTTTTTTAAACAATCAAACCTTTTATGTACTGGAATTTTGCAAAGCAGTATATAAATGAGGACAGCAATAGAAGAATTGCTATTATTCAGCTAAAGGGAGAGGAGACTTATAGTGTGGGGAAATAAGTTTGTATGTGTGTAATATTAAAATGGGGGGCTGCAGTGGCTCAGAGGTTAAAACACTGAGCTGCAGACTGGAAGGACTGTAGTTCAGCAGTTCGAGACCCTAGTGCCGCGTGACGGAGTGAGCTCCCGTCTCTGGCCCCAGCTCCTGCCAACCTAGCAGTTTGAAAGCAAGAAATTTCAAATAGATAAATAGATATTGCTTTGGTGGGAAGGTAACAGTGTTCTGTGTGCCTCAGCCAGCCACATGTCTTCGGACAACGCTGGCTCTTTGGCTTGGAAACGGAGATGAGCACCGCCCCCTAGAGTTGGATTTGACTAGCTTTCAAGCAAGAGAAACCTTTACCTAATATTAAATGTACATTGATCAATAATAAAGGGGAGAAAAAAGTACTAGTAAGACGAGTCATAATGTAAGTAGTGTCCTGTAATGGGACAGTACGGTGGTGGTGTGACTGGGAAAGAACTGCCCTTGTGGATCAGGAATGAGTAACTTACTAGAGCCATGGCTCAGTTGTAGACCATCTGTTTGCATGCAGAAGGTCCCAAATTCAATCCCCAGTATCTTCCTTTGAAAGGATCAGATTGCAAGTGATGTGGAAAGCTTCCACCTGAAACCCTGGAGACCTGCTCTTGCCAGTAAGTGAAGGCATTATTGTCCCTGATCAACCAGTGGTCTGACTGAGGGTAAGGCAGCTTCATGTTGGAAGAAGAATTTGCTTTTGCTTGTTTTTTCCGCCTGCCGCATCTGATGTATTTATTTATTTAGAATATTTATATGCTGCCTTTCTGCCTTTGTGGGCGCGTGGTAGTATATAACAGTTGCATGATTTTGCCCACAATGATAAGATCCCAGGTCCTAGTGTGCCACTAAGTAATGGTGATTGTGTGTGTGTGTGTGTGTGTGTGTGTGTGTGTAAGTAATGGAATTCCCAGTTTACATCCAGAAGTAGCTGTGGATATGTTTGGGCATGCAGGCACGTCATTCCCCATCTGCAATAACCCTGTTATGATCGCTTTCCCTACAGGTATGATACATGATCTCTCCTTTTCAAGCCAAGGTCTTAATTTATAATTGGCTCTAATGGAGTTTATTTCTGGCCCTTTTGCTTCCTCTCCAAATATTTAAGCCAACCATCTCACTAGTCGGGACGTTGGCCAAGCTATGGGAACACAAGCAGCTTCAGTTTCGCCACCTGTATTGCAAGCAGGTTATATTATTCTCTGTCATCATCAGTTTGCAGCTGAGGTCACTCTGCATAGGGTTCCCACCGGGGAAGGTGAGAACAGCACCTACGTTCGGTTTTTTTTAAGTAGCGTGAGACTGCCTGAGTGTGGACGTCCAGGGAACGCAGCCCGGTAAAGAGCAAGCAGCCAGGGTGATGGATTCCGGCTTCTTGAAAGCATGAGTGTGGTGGGGAAGGGGCTGGTTAAGGAGGGCCTGCTTCAGCTCCGAAGAGGCCTGCACCAGCCGTGCGAGAACCGAAAATGTGTGGTTAGCTGAGAGCATCTCGGTGGTTACAGCTGCAGAAAATAGCTTGATTTGCGCGCTGAAGAGAAACACGTTGAGGTTAACTGCACTTGCTTTTACCTTGTCATTAACCCCAAGATTAGGAGTTAGTGAAACCAGTCAGACTATGTGCTTTTTCTCTTCGCTTTCTCTCCCACCCCCGTCTCTCATGTGATCACATGTGCTCCTTGACTAAGCAAGTACATTTCAGAACCAAGGGCTGGATTTTTTAGAACTGATGTGAAAAGTGTGGGGTCTTTTAAGCTTGTACATAAAGAGCAAAAAGTTCACAAATAGTTTATTATAGGGTTGGGGTTTTTTAATTGACAAAGTGCCATCACCACCACTTAATGTTTAACATAAAAATAAGTCATAGGTAGCAAATATGCATCCTAGGGGTTAGAATTCCAGCAAGGATTGAAATGTTGCTGGAAATGCCAAAAAACTGAGCTCCTGCCTCAATAAATGTCTTTTTTTTTTTTTCATCAGCAACAAAACGCCATTGGGCTTACTTTATGACAAGCCCCGTATCGTCTTGTCCTCAGCCCCTCCCGCTGTTGTTTTTAATGAATAATAGACAAGTCTAATTAATTAATTTGTGGGAGGCTGGTGCAGTTGTTCTAATGATTCACGGAATATCTTACTGTCCGAAAACCCTTGTTCTGGCAAGCATGGCTTGGCTTATGTGCAGCTCTATAGATGGAGCATCAAACTCAAATAGGTTTTGAGGGCCAAAACTCCCACACTTGGCAGATTTCCATGGATTATACACGCACACACACACACAGTAGAAAAGAGGGAGAGTTCAGTAGCACCTTAAAGACTAACAAAATATGTGGCAGGGGAAGAGTTTTCATGAGTCACCGCTCACTTCTTCCGATACTTCAGCTCTTGATCTATACACACACACACACATTGCCAACCTGTCAGTTTTGATGGGGAGGACATTAATACTAGAGTTTAGTAGTTAACAAGCTGTGGCTGCATCCCAACAAGATGGAAGGTGGTGATTATCAGGAAGCTCATTTCAGAGGTAGGGTTACCAGGTCCCCCCTGGCCACTGGTGAGGGATAGGCGGTAGAGTGTCCAGATCCAGGTTAGGAAACTTCTGGACATTTGGGGACAGAGCTTGGGGAGGACAGGGACCTCAGTGGCGTACAATGCCATGGAGTCCGCCCTCCCAAACATCCATTTTCTCCAGGGAAACTGATCTCTGTAGTCTGAGGATGACCTGTAATTCCGGGGGGTTCCCAGGTCTCACCTGGAGGTTGGTGTCCCTATCAGAGTAGCCATGCCGGTCTGCAGTAGAACAGTTAGATCTGAGTCCAGTAGCACCTTAAAAACCAACAAGATACTTGGGGTATAAGCTTTCAAGAGCCAGAGCTCCCTTCACCAGGTATGAGTATCAATGGAGATCTCTGAGTCTTTATGTCCCAATCAGAAGGCTGGAGGGAGTGTTGTAAAGAAGGAACTCAGGTTGCAAAGCTAGCAGCCTAGAGAGGGCTACCTTACTCATTTTAGGGGTACCTTCTAAATTCTGTGGAGGGTGCTTTTGGACCTCACATTGCAGACAGAGAAGCAGGCCAGCACTGTTGCTAAGAGCACCTTCTGACAGCTATGTCTGGCTGAAAAAACTTGGCCCTTTTCTTTGGACACAGCTGCTCTGGCCTGCATGGTTCTTCTTCTCCTGCCCGGGCTTGCACGCTCAGTCCAAATTGGGTGCACCTGCAGCCGAAGTTTAAGACTAAATGTCAGGAGATCCAATCATAGCCACGAAAGATAATGTGTTGTTTGGACATCAGTGGTCATTTTAAGTTGCTTGGAGAAAAACGTAGTTAACTTACTTAGAAAATAAACTTCGTAAGAGGAATCTTTCTTCCTTTCTGTCATTTTTTTCTGGCCTCTTTGCTATATGAAGAGCATTGATTTTGTAGCCTAGAGAATGCTTTGGATAGGAAGTTTGATGGGGGCATAGAGGGGATCCCAGAGGGCTCTGAGAAGGCCTCCTGGCATTGCGCTTGACAGCTCTGTTGTTCATGTATCAGGGGAGATCACCTCACCTGGACCTCGGTGTGCATGTGAGGAGAATGTATATTTTATAGGGTTGCGAGCTCCAGGTTGGCAAATGCCTGGAGATTTTGGGGGGACCCTGTAGAGGGGAGGGTTTGGGGAGGGAAGGGGAGGGTCTTCAGTGGGGTATAATGCCATAGAGTTCACCTTCCAAAGTGGCCATTTTCTCCAGTGTTATAAGAGCCCCCAAATTCACATCTCCTCTTCCAAGATGGGCTTGAACCAACCCACGCTGTGGGCGAAGGCACTCCTGACCGGACTAGAGCCCCAGGCGGTGGTGACAAAACTAGGACTGAGAGGCCAGCTGGCCAGGCCAGCGCAAACAAGCGGAGGCCTACGGAATTGCAGTGGCTTCTCCCACCGCCTTGACAGGCATCTTCTGGAAATGAGAGTTGCTCTGCAAACCTTCCTCTGGACCTCCAGAGCTTGAAATATTTGACAAGAAAAACCGAAGTGCAACGCTAAGGTCTTCCCCTTGCTCATGAATTTTTCATGTCTTTGTTTGAAAAATGCTCCACTTAAAAAAAAAAAAAGCCCTCTTGTTATCTCTCCTGTAAAGCACAGTAATTAACATTCATATTGTTTGAAAGGGAGGGGGGACACCCTGTCTTGTTTTTGTCGAAGCTTAATTGCTTTGTTGATTTTTATCTAGTGGATTTGTGTGTGTGCGTGTGTGCCTGCACAAGCCAGCTTCTGAATTCCTGTCCTCAACCTCCAAACACTCTTGTTGTCCCTCTCACTTTTCTCCTGTGTGAGACTTGGGTCTGATTTAAATGTGATGCCAGCTGAGGGAAAACAAAATCCACTGGTGAGATTTTGCTGTCGCATGGTGGCTTTCTTTAAGCTGGGCTGCTCCTCGGGTTGCCAGACTCCAGGTGGCAGCTGGAGATCTCCAGGTATTACAGCTGGTGTCCAGATGACATGGATCAGGTCCCATGGAGAAAATGGCTGCTCTGGAGGATGGACTCTGTGGCACTGTACCCTGCTGAGATCCCTCAGCTTTTTAAAAAAAACACAGATGTGATTTCTTTTTAAAAAGGAAATCACATAAAAGGTCTAGATTATTGAACTAAAGGTAAAGGTAAAGGTTCCCTTGCTCGAAAGCCAGTTGAATCCGACTCTAGGGTTGCGGTGCTCATCTCCGTTTCCAAGCCGAAGAGCCAGCGCTGTCCGAAGATGTTTCCGTGGTCATGTGGCCGGCATGACTAAACACCAAGGTGCACAGAACGCTGTTACCTTCCCACCAAAGTGGTACCTATTTATCTACTTGCAATGTCTTGCTTTCGAACTGCTAGGTTGGCAGGAAGGATTATTGAACTAGGCTCCATATATATCACCAAATTCTACCTGTGTGATGCTGTAATGATCACCAGTGATAATCTTTATTTACAGGTCAATTATATTTTCCCAAAGGCATAAATAAAAGGGGAAAGCATTTTACCAGACTCACAGGTCTTCTGCACCACGTTCCAGTTGATCCCTTTAGCTGGCAGCTACTGTGAATTGAACTAGGAGCCTTTTGTATAGGAAGCAGGTGCTCTAGCCACTGAGCCACAGCCCAGGAGTACGCAAGTTGAAGGATCAACCAGCCTTTTCTTGATCATTCCTCAGGTCTCAGTACGTGTAATTTGTTGCCCAGACAGGGCCGCAGGGGGACGCTGTACATCCAGAATCCATGAAAAGTTGCCAGTCTCCACAAATTTCCCAGCCCAGAGTTGACAGTCCTAAATACAGGCTCTAACTCTGTTTAGGATAGCACTGTTGGGCCCAGAAAACAGCAAAGACTAGCTGCTGTGTTAAGTCTGTTACAGCCAAAGTGGTAGAGGGTCATAGAATCATAGAATGTTAGAATTGGAAGAGACCTTGCAGGTCATCTAGTCCAACCCCCTGCACTCTGCAGGAGCATAACCAAAAGATAACCCTACATATCTACAACATACCCGAAAGATGGTCATCCAGTCTCTGCTTGAAAACGTCCAGCAAAAGAGCATCCACTACCTCCCAAGGCAGTCTGTTCCACTGCTCAACCATTCTTACAGTTAGGAAGTTTCTCCTGATATTTAGCCAGTAACAACTCCCTTGTGATTTCCACCCATTAGATCTAGTCTTGCAATCTGGAGCACGAGATAATAGATCTGTGCCATCTTCTACATGACAACCCTTCAGAAACTTGAAGACTGCAATTGTGTCCCCTCTAAGCCTTCTCTTTCCCAGGCTAAACATACCCAACTCTTTCAGCCTTTCTCCATAAGACTTGGATTCCAACCCTCTCACCATCCTGGTCGCCCTCTCCTGGACACACTTGAGCTTGTCAACATCCTTCCTAAAATGTGGTGCCCAAAACTGGACACAGTACGCCAGGTCTTGTGGCACTGTCAAACCAATCCTCTGTAATGTGGCACAAGTTTATGGCGAAGCAGCTCATTCTGCAAAGATTCAAGACTCCTTGTTGCCAGAGGCCCTGGTAGCTTTGTAATCAGCGGTGCATCCACATAATGAACCATAATTGTTCCCCCAGCTGCTCCATGCTGCTCAGCTCCTTTCTTCTACTCATCAAGCATCCTCCTCTTTGGTTGGCAGAGCCTCTTCTGGGATACCCTGAATTAGAACCGCTCTGGGGGAAACCTGAATCCAGCTGCCTTTTTCATACAGCTAGGGATGTCCGCTGTCTCCTTCAGTTCCAAGGCTTGGCTCTGCTTCTCACACCCTGCTCCGTGGAAGGGTAGCTGATAATTCCATCCGCAGCTGGACTTGGACACGCTTCTCTCCCCTGAGGCGTTCTGCTCTGCCATCATGAGATCACACACAAGGGAAACGAGATCACAAGAAGCGAAATTTCCAAAACTGACAATGAAGGGGAAATGGCATGCTTGTGCCAACGGAGCTTTGTTTTGGAAAGAACGCTTTGCTATATCCAACCCAAGGACGCTGCAACAAAAAGACTTTTCTTGTTTGTTTCAAACAGTGGGCTATGATTGATTTACAACTAGCCATTTCTTGCCCACTCAGTACAGGATACAAAAATTTCGGCAAGGGAATAGGAGCTTGATGGCCATCTCTCTCTCTCTCTCTCTCTCTCTCTCTCTCTCTCTCTCTCTCTCTCTCTCTCTCTCTCTCCCCCCCCCCCCAATTATTTTTTTATCTTAGTAAACTTTTCTGTGGCTCTAATAATTAGTTGATTCATCAAAGAATATCAGAGCAGACATCTTTAATAGCATGCCTTGAACCTACTTCTTGGTGGAAATGAACATGCTGATTATCTTCATCATGTTCATCTCTCCAGTACTCCATGGAGGAGGGAGACAATTGGAACTCTGACAAGTTGCTATTAATTTGCTTTAACATGAAAAAAACAAAAAAAGCAAGAGAGAGAGAGAGAAATGCTCATTAACACTGATGTTAAAGATTTAGAAAGGGAAAATATTAATAGATTTTTTTGTTTTTGTTTTTCAATGTACAGTGGGCTAGCTTTTTAGGGAAAAGAAATGCTGATTCTGGAAAAGGAGATATGTTGGACCAGTCCCAGTCTTTACAATAGTAGTTTAGTTAGTTTGTTTTTTTAAAAAAACCTACCATGTATTTTGTTTTTAGCTTTCAGATTTATTTATTTGAATTACACATTTTGCATTTATTCGGAATGTTCAGAAATACCTGGGCGAATCTTTTAGAAAACTGAATTTAGAAGGAACAGAAGAACTTTGACATACAAGCAGTGTATTTAGGCAGATATTTAAACCCCCTTTTCTCCTCAGTTGGGTTCCAAATTCATTTGTCTTTCCCCTCCTTCATTTTATCTTTGTGATGGCTACTCCATAAGGCAGAGAGAAAGAGTTAATGGCCCAAAGTCATCCGGCAAGCTTCCATTATATAGTAGGATTTCAAACCTGAGTCTCCCAGCTCCCATTCTAGCCATCATGAAGGAGGGGAAAGACAAGCTCTCCAGATGTAAGTAATGCTTGATTCCCACAGTCCTGCCTTACAGCTTGAATGTATAATTTGGCAGGTACCCCTGGGGGTCAAGGTCATTGTCATTCTCTGAAATGAACATTCTTGAATCTAACTTCATCCCTTGCTGAAACGCATTGAGTCTGTAAACACAATAATGGCAGGCATGGATGAGTTTTCATTGTATTAGGTGAATGACTGCCCACTGCTGCTGCAGGAGAGTCCTCCCCCCGCCAGGCTGTCTTCTTCTTCTTTGCTGGGCAGTGGTGATGCCCAGGGCTATGGAAGGTGCTCTGAAGGGAGGGAGGGAGGGAGGGAGGGAGGGAGGGAGGGAGGGAGGCTGGGGATTATTAGGAAGGGAATTGATAACAAATCAGCCAGTATCATCATGCCCCTGTATAAATCATTGGTGCGACCTCATTTGGAATACTGTGTACAGTTCTGGTCACCACATCTCAAAAAGGATATTATAGCATTGGAAAAAGTGCAGAGAAGGGCGACTAGAATGATAAAAGGGTTGGAACACCTTCCCTATGAAGAAAGGTTAAAATGCTTGGGGCTCTTTAGCTTGGAGAAACGACGGCTGAGAGGTGACATGATCGAGGTTTATAAGATTATGAATGGGATTGAGCAGGTTGAGAAAGAAGTACTTTTCTCCCTTTCTCACAATACAAGAACTCGTGGGCACTCTATGAAATTGCTGAGCAGTCGGGTTAGAACAGATAAAAGGAAATACTTCTTCACCCAAAGAGTGATTAACATATGGAATTCACTGCCACAGGAGGTCGTGGCAGCTGCAAGCATGGACAGTTTCAAGAGGAAATTAGATAAACATATGGAGCAGAAGTCCACCAGTGGCTATTAGCCACGGGGTATAGAATGAGAACTCTCAGTCTGGGGCAGGTGATGCACTCTATTCTTGGTGCTGGAGGGGGCAGCAGTGGGAGGGCTTCTGGTGCCCTGGCCCCACTGCTGGACCTCCTGATGGCACCTGGTATATTTTGGCCGCTGTGTGACAGAGTGTTGGACTAGATGGGCCATTGGCCTGATTCAACATTGGCTTCTCTTATGTTCTTATGTTCTTATGGCTATTAGCCACAGGGTATAGATGGGAACTCTCAGTCTGGGGCAGGTGATGCACTCTATTCTTGGTGCTGGAGGGGGCAGCAGTGGGAGGGCTTCTGGTGCCCTGGCCCCACTGCTGGACCTCCTGATGGCACCTGGTATATTTTGGCCACTGTGTGACAGAGTGTTGGACTAGATGGGCCATTGGCCTGATTCAACATTGGCTTCTCTTATGTTCTTATGTTTGAGGCAGCCCAGCTGCATCGGCAGCACAGCCTCAGGAATGAACTGGGAGGGAGAGACAGCCCTGTAAAGGGCCACACCTCTCTGACTTGCCACCTTCCGTGTGTGGGCCCCACCTCCTCGAGGGAGGGAGGGAGGGCAGGAGAGAGGGGGAGCAACCACCACCACCATGTGTGTGCCTAACTTTTTAGAGGAGAGAGGCATGGAAAGAGGGAAGGACAAAGAAAGAGTGAGCCAGCCTGCAGCATGGGCTTGGCCCGGCACTTTCTTCCCTGTGCGATGTGTGGCTTGGTTGGGCGCTTTCACCCCACCCCCGCTTGAGGCAGGTGGGCTCTGTGCAGCAGCAGTGGCCCCCATCAGGTGCCCTTCTTTCTCTGCTGGGTGACGGTGCTGCCCACAAGGTGCTGCTTACCACACTGGGTCACGTGGCCAAGTCCACCACCACCGCAAGCACCACCGCTGGCATTCCTCCCGCTGTGGTGAAGGCTGATGCCATGGACCTAGAAATCTGGATTGCATGCTGCTATTCAGGCATGAACTGACAGGTGACCTTGGCCGTGAGTTGGTCTGTCTCTGTTCCTGCCCTTTACCTGTAGAACACGAATATTAATGACCTCCATCATAGCACTGAGGATCACTGACACGAGCATTATATATCACTTTGTACCACAGTGCATGTATAGAAATGACTGATAATGAATGCCTTCTCGGATATTTGGTTCATCACAGTGCACATTGGCAGCAAGCATACTCTTCAGCATCTATCCCGTGTTTATAAGACGAGACCCTTGCGAGATGCAAGGTTTCATTCCCTTTCAGTCCCCCAGGCAATTCAGATTGTAAAGCCTTGTGTTTGTCACCCCATCTGAAGTTTCCCCACTGTGGTGGTATCAAGACTGTCAAGCTGGTATGCAGCTCTCATTGATTGACAGTGCCATTCTGAAGGTCGTTTTGCTCAACATATTCAAAGCAAGACAGATGTGGCTCTTCTCTTCTCCCCCCCCATCCCATCCTTAGTCTGATTAATTGCCTCATTCAATTTCAACTCTATTGCAGTTAAACATTAATTCAGTAGGACTTAATAATGTATTCATTTATGATCTTGCTTGTGCATTAATGACAATGATTTGCTATTTTTTTTAATTATACAGATTCATGCAGTGCGTATTTTACATCCACTTACTCAGGCACAAAAAAAAAAAAAAGAAAGAAAGACACTACACACTTTGGTTTTTCTGTGCCAGATAAAATAAATACTCCAAGAGATGCTTAAAAGGCTTAGCAAAAATATTTGCTGCTAAATATTTGAATAGAAGCCTGCAGAGCTGCGAATATTTAGATTTTAAAAGAAAGCTGTAGGTAAAAGGTTTTGTCAAATCTGTCTTTCTGTATTGAGACCTCCTTTCTGTCCTTGACCTCTTTTCAAAGGTCTAATATGGGGGGGGGGAGGAAATGCTCCTTACTATGGATGTATCTGTTTATTTTTAGTATTAATTAGAGTGCTTGTTTTATTTTAGCTGTCCTCTCCTTAATTTATTTGCCATTGATCTGACGTTTTAGGCTGTGTGGATCCCCTGCCCCATTTTTCAGCCCTCTGATTAACCCCTTTGACATTTTCAGGGACAAATTTTTCAGAGCTTGAATAAAATTATAAGGAAAGTACATGTTTTTTGCATCCCAGGTTCAATCCCTGGGAATTGAAGTTAAAAAAGATGTGGGCTAATGCTCCCACTGTTTCAAACTTCAAAGGACTACTGGCATTAAAAGTAGATTGAGCTGGGAAGAGTTGGTAAAAAGGGGTTTTGTATGTTCACAGCAGATTTAAGTTGTGTTATCCACATAGCTGTTTGCTGTGTTGCAATCGGTGGACGATATCTGGGCGGATGTTTGGCTGAGAGCTCTATGGCTGTGGCACAAACCAAGACGAGTTCAGCTTCTCGGGTGTGTCTTCATGAATCGTTCTGCAAAAGCTGGGTGCACATCCTGTGAAGGACTCCTGCTTATCTGAATCGCAGAAAAGCGGAAGGAAGTGGTTGTGGGGTGAATGTCGCAGATTAGCAGGCCCACCCAGAGGAGACATGTCAGGGTGAGATTGTCCCCGTGCTATATTGTTCCTGGGTGGAAAGCAGCCTAATTGCCCAGCGTAGCCTGATCTCATCAGCTCTTAGAAGCTATTCAACAGAGTTATCATATTTTAAAAAGCAAAAAAGAGGACATATTTCCTGACTGACTACTTCAAACAAGCAACCACTATGAAGAATCTCAATTTAAACACCCCACTATTTCAACTATGATCATTGGTGATAACTAGGAATATCCCTAACCTTCCAACCCAAAAAGAGGACATTTTCATCAGGTTTGTTGTTTTTTTAAGACCCCCAAAGAGGACTGACATCAAAAAAAGAGGACATGTCCTCTAAAAAGAGAGCATCTGGTAACCAGATAGTCAGACCACCAAGGAAGACCAGGGTTGCTATGCAGAGGAAGGTGTAATAGCAAACCACCCGTGGTTCATCTGTTGCTTTGAAAAACCCATGGTCCTGGGCAATGCTCCCCCTAAGCTGTGGAGTCTTGTGAGCAAAAATTCTACTTTGTGAGGTACTGACATTAAAGTTGTGAGCGAGCGGTTTGGCTACTGCATGAATTAGTTTGCTCTGGAGCCACCCCTTCCTGAGCCAAGACAAAGATGCATGAGCTGGAGGCTAAGAAACTGTGAGCTAGCTCACACTAACTCAGCTTAGAGGGAACACTGGTCCTGGGGTTGCCAAGTGTCAGCTGATATTTGACTAGACACAACAATTATAATATATTATTCTTACTTTAGTAAGCATCAGACTCAGCTTCTCTCGAGTTGCTGCCATTGGGAGTGAGTGGAGAGAATAAAATAAAAATAAGCAGAGGAACATGTATGATAGGTGTTGTTATTAGTCTTGTTTCCTAGATTTCTTTTTGTTGTTGTTGTTGTTGGATCCTAAAATCAGTCAATAGACTTGCATGCACCCAACATATCAGCAATTACTGTTGTCCCCCTGCTATGGACGTTTAAGCACAAATGCCCGAGAGAGCCATTGCAGCCATGGCCTAGTATCATCGAAGTATTTATCCCATTTTAGCAAGAGGTTCAAAGTCAGAGCTGCCCATCCTTTCAGCACTGCCCCTCGTAACTTTGGATAGTTGTAGGAAAGAGAATTTGACAGGTGCAGCTTTTCAAACCCCAACAGCACCATGACCTGAAAAATGGTGCAGTCGAAATTCCCTATCTCTCTGCAAGCATTAAAAGCGCAGGAGGCCCTTGGCACCAAAAGGTTGGCTGTCCCTTGGATTTGCATGTCCCTTTGGCTCATGGCAATGAAGACTGCATTTAGTGCTGACTTGGGCGGACCCAGGAATCTCCTCCTTGCCTAAGTTTCCCTGCCAGGGCTGTTCTGCAACAGGGAGCCGGCACGTTTATGGTTGTCCTGTGTTGCCGTTAATACCGCACACGGTTCCTGCTAGCATAATTACTTAGTGTAGCTTGAAAGGTCTGATCACCTACAGCTAAAATGACACTTTAATGGGGATTACAGTTTTCCAGCTCAAGTGTTCAGCAGCTTTAATTAAGCAGGAAAAGGCCAGATTGGTGGCAGAGACAACGTCTCTCTGTTGGAGGGCATTCTGTTTCTGTCTTGAACTGTCTGTCTGTCTGTCAGGATTGATGTACTCAGTCTTTTCAGCTGGCTTCTTTCGCAAGATGCAAGTTGGCTTTATGTATTCTTTGCACTGGTTTCTCTCTCTCCCCCTCTCCCCCTCCCCCTCTGTCCCCCCTCCCCCTCCCCCTCTCCACCTCCCTCTCTCCCTCTCCCCCCTCTCCCTCTCCCCCTCTCCCTCTCTCCATCTTCTCCTTTTCCTTTGTTTGCCCTCTGTTCCTGCTCCAGTAACTTTCCCCCCTTTATATCTTTAAATTAGGGCCAACACCTGATTAGAGAAATCTTAGTCAATTAATCACAAGATGTTTGACTGATTAATTGATTAAATCTGTATAAATGTGTGTATGAATAAAACAGTAGCATTGAAGGGAAAGGTGCACTTTATTTTTGGACTGTGGGGTGGCTGTTTTCCAGTTGGTACCATCTTAGAAGAGGCGCTTCCTCCTAAGGGAGATGTGATTCCGACAAAGGGTTTGCTGGCTCCAAGTTGGGAAATACCTGGAGATTTGGGGGTGGGGCCTGAAGAGGGTGGAGTTTCTGAAGGGGAGGGACTTCTTCGATGGGGTATAATTCCACGCCATCCAGCTTCCAAAGGAGCCATTTTCTCCAGGTGAACTGATTGCTGTCTCATGGAGATCAGCTGTAATACTAGGAGATCTCTAGCCACCACCTGGAGGCTGGCAACCATATTTAGACATAATGCCAAACTATGGTGTCATTGCCGCATGAAAGGAGTATGGAAAGGAGTTTGGGGCTAACATGATTCTTCCTCCCCTGGCGTAAAGTGAGCTAATTCGTTTTTGGGAGGGAAGGTATAACACAATCTCGTCATATCGTGGAAGCTAAGCAGGGTCAGTACTTGGACGGGAAGACCCTGCAGAGGAAGGCAACGGCCAACCACATCTGCTTCTCACTTGCCTTGAAAGCCCTTTGCCATAAGCCCACTGCAACATGATGGCACTTTATGCACACACACAGTTTTTTTCCTGTTCTTCAACAAGCTATGGTTTGCTTCCAAATTGAACCAGAGAACTATGGTGTGCGTTTTCCATTAAAAACATGATTTCAGCCATTACATGTGCCTGCTTTGCAATCCTGGTTTGCAGGGCAAACACAAACCATAGTTTGCCAGCTCAGATGTATTGGCAAATGACGGTTTGCTGAAAACCAAGTAGTGACTAACTAGCTCACAAGATGTAAGGAGATGAGGAAAAATGTGGACCAAGAGTTCTGTCACCTAGTGCCACCTTCTCATCTGACATTATACCACAACCATGTTTATGAGAGAATATGCCTCTTCTGAGATGGCACTTGCCATTTTCACAAAATTTACACAATAGCATTTTTGCTCAGTGTTCCCCAGCTGCTCGAGAATTCTTCTAATAGATTAAAAGGTTTTTTAAATTGATTGATATAGCGCATTAATTAAAATTTACAGCCAGCTTCTCCTTCGCTGTCCCTTCCCCTAGTGCCTCAGCTGCTGTTTTGACAGCATCTGATGTATACTCTGGGAAATGTAGCCCCAGGGTATCTAACATCCTAATGCTAGCAGCATCCGCTATCCCGACCATAAATGATGGGGTTGGGGTTGACAACTTTGGCTTGGGAAGTTCCTAAAGATTTGAAGGGGGATCCTGGGGCGAGCAAAGTTTGGGAAGGGGAGGGAGCTCAGTGGGGATGCGATGCTATAGAGTCCACTCTCCAAACCTGCTATTTCCTCCATGGGAACTGACCTCTGTAGGCTGGAGATCAGTTGTAATTCTGGGACAACTCTGGGCTGGTAACCCTATGTGAGTTCAGGGGGGAGCTTTTGAAGAATCTTAGGAGGATCCAGGGACTAATGCAAACATCTTGAGAACGGAATGATGATGGGAACAGAAAGACCCTGGGCATGGGACAGAGGCCAATGGGTTTGGGGGGGGGTACCTGTGAATGTCCTTGTGTTGTGCAGGGGATAGATAACCCTGGAGGTCTCTTCCAACTCTATGGTTCTGTGATTCTGTTCTATGATTCTCTGTGTGACTCCTCTCCCTCCCCCCAAGAATCGTCCAGTGTCGTTCATAATTGGCTGGGCCCTTTCTGATTCGAGCCTCAGGGGATTAGCCCATCCTTAGTTGTAGACAGCACCTTGAATTACATTTACAGATAAGGGGAAGAACTTTCTATATTGACCCATCTAACGTCAAGTTAGAGATTTTTGCAGCATTACCATTTTCATCTTCTTGGGTTTTTCCCAACTACTTTTTGACTCCAATTTTGCTTTAATTTTTATTTATCCTCTTTAAAATTAAAGTGTTTCACAATGCCTCCTGGGTGCCCTAATCTATGGGCAGCGTGTTTAAGTCTTGGCACATTTTTATTTACTGATTTGGATTGCATTGGGGCATAAACCGAACTAATCTAGAAATTCTAATTAGTACTTCACATCTTCAAAGCTCTGTACAAACAGTAGCTAATCTTATATTAATCACACTGAATTTTATACTGACTTGCATATTCTCTGTTGTGTGCCATGCATTACAACCTTTCACATTCAAGACCAAAGCTTTTGAAACACTGTGATAGTCCTTTGAAAATGAAAAGATCAATAAAATATCCTTGTTACTTCTCTCTTTGACTTTTGGGGATTTCATGGGTTGTTTTGTTTTCCGAGTTCTTTAACCAGCCATGGTTCCAAAGTGGCCCTTTTCCTTCTCATCTTTTGTACTCCCGGCTCCTTCTGCCGATTGTAAGCAAGTGAAGCTTGCCTCTGAATGTTACAGCCTGCACACTGGGGAACATCAGGGATGCATCCCCAGCAATTGGCTATGCTTCTTTACAGAGGCCTCTTCAGTACGGGAGAACCATCGGTTGTAAAATAAGCTGGTTTCAAACTTTTTACATTTGTGGAACCCTTTCCATATCAGTTTATCTTCTGGGGTGGGGGAGGGAAGAACCAGTGCATGTTTGCCTTGTGATCCCTGCACACGGCAAAAGATTCTGGGCATATTCAAAAGTCTATGGTTGGTTTTCTCACTCAGCTACTTCTAGGGTTGCCAGCTCCTACCTGGCTACCAGCAGGAGAAGGGGAAGCATTGCCAGCTCCAGATTGGGGAACTCTTGGAGATTTGGGGGGTGGAGCCTGGGGAGGACAGGGACCTCTGTGGGGTGCAATGCCATAGAGTCCACCCTCCAGAGCACCCATTTTCTCCAGGGGAACTGATCTTTGCATTCTGGAGATGAGCTGTAATTCTGGGAGATCCCCAGGTCCCACCTGGAGGCTGGCATCGCTGGCTGCTTCGCTCTTAACCTGCATCCTGATTTGTTTCCCTAATTCATTCTCAGTACTTAGGAATACCAGCAGTGGTTGATAGCTCTGTATTTTGGGGGGAGGTTCGCTGCTATTATTGATCGTCAGGGAACTTCTGATAAGCTTTTTAAAAGGAATTTACCTTTAATGCTAAACTGAACTATCTGGTCCATTCCAGCTATATGCCTCTGAGATTTCAGAGTATTAGTGAAGTGGTATGAAGAGCAACCAGTTCTTCATAATCTTGCAGTGAAGATGAAGAATGAGGCTTTTTCAGAAGGAAGTTTCAAGATGTACAGGACATGCTATGATGTCAGAGCGCTATACAGCAATGCTTTCTAAGCACATTGACTTCAATGGATTTAGGGGGTGACTGTGCTTAAGATTGTACTACTTAGTACAATAAACTTCCTGTTCTCTGATTTAGAAGACATAACACCCAACAGTTCTGGTTACGGGAGTAGCCTAAGGTTGCCAGCTCCAGGTTAGGAAATGCCGAGAGATTTAGGGAGGGGGTTTGAGGACAGGGGACTTCAGCAAGATATAAGGCCATAGTCCACCCTCCAAAGCAGCCATTTTCTCCAGGGGAACTGATCTCTGTAATCCGGAGGTCAGTTGTAATTCCAGGATATCTCCAGGTGTTACCTGGAGGTTGGTAACCCTAGATTAGCCATTAGTTTTATCTGCACTCTCTTCCTTCCCCTTGTGCCCAACCATACTTCCCATTTCCCAGGAAACCATATTTTGCCATTTTGTGTGGGAGGGGAAATGACAAAAATGTAGTGTATAACTGCCCTCTAAATCAGAATTACTAATTGGCAAGCAAATATAACAGCAAATTATGGTGTTCTGCAAAAGGTCCACATGAGGGGAACCGGGAGTACAAGGCAAGGGAGGAGCATGTAAGCCCAAGGCTTGCTTATGAACAATTTAACATTACAGATTGAACTGTCTCAAGGACTCGGGGTTGTCATGCATTGTCATAACTGGCAATGCAAGGGTTTCCTTGCCCAGATCAAACCAGGGTCCATAAAGTCCAGTGGGTTCTTTTCCCCAAAGCAACCAGCCCTGTGCCTCTGGAAGCTCACAGGCAAGGGTGAAGATGATAGCTATTCCTTATCACCCAATTGCTCCAGTTTGGTATAGTGGTTAAGTGTGTGGACTCTAATCTGGGAGAACCGGGTTTGATTTCCCACTCCTCCACTTGTACCTGCTGGATGACCTTGGGCAAGCCATAGTTCTGGCACAGCTGTTCTTGAAAAAGAACAGTTTCTGTCAGAGCTCTCTCAGCCCCACCTACCTCACAGGGTGTCTGTTGTATGGAGGGGAAAGGACAAGAGTTTGTAAGCGGCTCTGAGACTCCCTTGGGTAGTGAAAGGTGGGGTATAAATCCAATCTGTTCCGTTCCCTTCCCTTCCCTTCCCTTCCCTTCCCTTCCCTTCCCTTCCCTTCCCTTCCCTTCCCTTCCCTTCCCTTCCCTTCCCTTCTCTTCTCTTCTCTTCTCTTCTCTTCTCTTCTCTTCTCTTCTCTTCTCTTCAGTATCTAGTGCTGAAGTGGCACAGTGACATGAAGATTTCATGTAGCTGTCTTAGTTGTTCCTGGTCCATGCTACATGAATAAGTCCAATCCTTTTTTTAAAAAAATCACAGTGTTGGTGCTGAATAAATGGGGAACGACAATGTTCTTGGAGTGTGGTCAGTAACTGATTAGAGTTCATATGTGCACATTGCCAGATCTCACAGATATCAAAGGATGGGAGCTTATTTTGGATTCCATGTATCACATGTTGAGTTTCAGGCTCTTGTGTTCCCTCTAAGCTGAGTTAGTGTGAGCTAGCTCACAGGTTTTTAGCCTACGGCTCACACATTTTTGTCTTAGCTCAGGAAGGATGGCTCCAGAGCAAACTAATTTATGCAATAGCCAGATCACTCACTCACAACTTTAGTGCCAGTAGCTCACAAAGCAGAATTTTTGCTCACAAGACCTCATAGCTTAAAGGAAGCGCAGCATACATTTTGGGCTCCAGGTGTTGCATTTCACAAGCTTCCAGATCTTGAAATTTGTGTCTCATCTACATGGAGCATAGACAACAGATTGCATTTCCAGCATATGTAAAGCACGCACAGTCCTCCCCCCTCTCAATACTTTCATTGCCATGCCTTCCACATGCTGACAGAAGTAGTATCATAGTGGAAAGTGAGACTGTTCAGCAAAAATATTCAGCCCATTAGATTATGGAAAGAGTCAACAAACTGGTGCAAATTTGGAAAAGTGGCCAGAACAATGATGGGAGCGTGAGCAAAAAAGGAAGCAGATACTGTTTGGATGATTCGCCCCAAATATTAATATGGTTTATCCCAGAGTATGGTTCCTGGAGACCCAAGAGAATGATTTGCAAGACTATGATGCTGGACTGTGAGTCAAAGGAAGCAGATCCGGCCTTGTAAATTACCTGGGTGGCACTTGACTCTCCTTGGAGCAGGAGTGGGGCACAGTGGGGCACATATTCTCGGAAGCTAAGCGTGGTCGGCCCTGGTCAGTGTTTGGATAGGAGACTACCAAGGAAGTCCAGGGGTGCGATGCAAAGGAAGGCAATAGCAAACTACCTCTGAATGTCTCTTACCTTGAAAACCCTACCGGGTCGCCATAAATCAGCTATGACTTAATGGCAAAAAAAGAAGGCTTTTTAGTCTGTGGTGGGATGGCTGTCACAAGTAGACACGGGGAGGGGACTGCTAGTGTCAGGACTGGGCAGGAGCCAAAAGGACCCTTTGGCTCGCTACAGCACAGTGTTCGGCTCCTGTTCTCCAGCCTCTGTCTATGGTGCTGCCCTGTTGCTGTTCATCAGTGCAGGGCACTAAATGCAAAACCAAACCAAGGCATGGGCAAGGTGGAGAGTGAACAGAGGTGCAATACTTTGAGACTCTCGGCTTTGGTTTTCTGATGGGTGCTTTAGCTTGTAATGTATACTTTAAAAACAGAAAGCACAGTTGTAAGCATTCAGCAAGCTTGTCTCATCTCTCAGCCCATTTGGTATACTGGGAAAACCAGGTTTGATTCCCCATTCCTCCACATGCAGCTGCTGGGTGACCTTAGGCAAGCCACAGTTCTCTCAGAGCTGTTCTCTCAAGAGCAGTCCTCGAAAGAGCTCTCTCAACCCCACCTTACTCCACAGGGTGTCTCTTGTGGGGAGAGGAAGGGAAGGAGATTGCAAGCCGCTTTGAGAAATTGAGTGAAGGGCGGGGTATAAATCC
The DNA here is from genome assembly GCA_029375565.1 of Gekko gecko. Taxonomy (NCBI): domain Eukaryota; kingdom Metazoa; phylum Chordata; class Lepidosauria; order Squamata; family Gekkonidae; genus Gekko; species Gekko gecko. Next base: position 64,051,239 of record JAPDNY010000012.1, on the reverse strand, counting down.
AATCTTTCTTTTTCTTCTTCTTCTTTTCAATGTCTTCACAAATTGTATAAGCGATCTTATGTGTACGTACTCAGAAGTAAGTCCCGCTGTGCTCAGTATACATTGCTGGCTACAAAGAATGGGTAACATGGAGCTGAATACAGCTCCACAAGAGATTGTTCTGTAAGGTAACACCACACCAGCAATAAAGTTAAGGTAACTGCTTGCTTGCATCCCTTAGAGGATGGATGCACAATAAGACTTTAACACTATTGTCTGAAGAATCTCCTTTCTACGTCTTCTATCTTTTTAATTTTGTAACATCCAATCTGATTAAGAGCTCTGATGATCTTGAAAGCCTGTAGAATGTTTTGTGTCAACTTGGTTGGGTCCAGGAAGCAATTCTGGAGGGTTTTTTGTCATCTTCTGGGCGTGGAACAGCAGTATGGGTGTGGAGGGGGGAGGTATTTGTGAATTTCCTGCATTGTTCAGGGGGTTGGACTAGATGACCCTGGAAGTCCCTTCCAACTCTATGATTCTGTGATTTTATGATTCTAATAAAAAGTGTTACCTGGATGTCATTCTTGTAACCGGATCTTGCTAGCCTGTAAGCCCAGATTTTGGCCCCAACAGCACTATGTGTGGGGGGTATACATGTGCTATAATAATGCACTCTAGGATGATGCTATTTTTCAGACTTGGCTTGGGAAATATTCACCTGAAATTTTGACCATCAGCATCCTAAATGCTCGATAGTTAAACCTCAAGTGAATACTGATACTTCAAAGAAAACTCATTACATCCTACAATTTGGGAGATGTGTGTCACAGTATGGCTGACTATAGGAAATTTTTAGTGCCTTTGCCCTGGAGGCACTTTTCTAGTTGGCAAGTTTCATGCCAAGCCTTCCAACGGCTCTTTCAAATTTAAGGGGAATTTAAAACTGAGTTTGCAGGTTCAAGTGGGGGGGAACTGTTGAAAAGGGATATCATAGCAATAACTGAGGGTTCTCGATTCCAGATAGCATCCCATAGTATACTTGTAATACTGTGTGGAGGCGCCGAGTCCTTGCTCTGTAGATTCTTAGCAAATTATCTGGAATGCACTGGAAGCTAATCAGATTTCATTGTTCTCCCAACTTCAGGCATGTTATCAATAGCACTCGTGTGGTCCCTTAATACTGAGCTATCTGTCACTGCAGGGTTTAACTTGGGAAATTGCAGCAAGCCTGTTCTGAGATGCTTTATGTGCGGGAGACTTTGTGCGGCTCACAGTTGCTGGAAGAGTTTGACGCAGGATCGCCTTGTTTTCCCTTTAGGCTGCAGTAACTGTATTCATCTGGGATTTTCTTTTCGACTTTGCCGCTGATATATTGGACGGGCTTTCATTTCAACTGACAAGGCAAAAGGAATATCTGGTCTCTTTTCCTGCTTTCATAATGTAGTCTCCTCTTCTAATAACATCAAACAGTCTGATTTCACCGTTAAAGGCAAATTAAGTTCTCCTGTATATCAAATTAGCTCTCTGAGGGTGGCATCGGCTTAGTTTCTTTTATGTTTAAGTCCTAGTTCTCTAATCTGTTTCTAATTCATTCTGTTCAGCAATTTTGCATTTCTGTTTTAGTGGGAGCAATGCTGATTAATTCCTTCTCATGACATCTATAGCGGCATCCTAGATTAAACCTGCTCTGATACAGAGCCTATCATTAAGCATTAAATATTCTTGCAAGGCTACTTTAATTTGATTTAACATCAGTGGATCATTTAATACAGACTCATTAATTCTCCATCTTGCGGCAAGGCCACATTCTGGTGACGCTTTTAATCACAAGATTATTATGGTACGATTTGGGAGGGATATGTTGCCTATATCTTGTGCCATTGGAAACATTACAGAAGGTCAAGTTGCCAAGGAAACAAGATGGAGAAAATACTACTAATTCCCGACAATATTACATATCGCTTACATTATAATGCTCGTGTTTTTTTTCTTTGGAGAGGACCTCCCCATTTATATGAAGGCTTGTCAAAATGACCCTTAAAATGTTTTCAGAAACCACTTGTCCCTTTCATCGTTTGTTGCGTACGCACACAGTAAAACTCTTGCTCTCTGCTTAACCACTCATTTAGTAGAAAGAATCCATTCCTCAGAGGGATGTACAATGGAAGCCTGTTTGCCCATTGATCCTTCTGCTACCGAGTGTCTCCTTCCACCCCAGCACCTATCAGCAGCATAAAGGTGCTTCTGAAAGACCATAATTGAAAATGGAAAGGATTTTTTTTTCATACCTCAGCCAACCACTTTAAATGGTTACGGTTGTCCCTAGCTAGTAAACCCTGATTTCTTCACTATAACGGCCCTTTTCAGCTGTTATATCTTTTGTGCTCCTATCTCGTGTACCGGATGAGCATGTTACCTGCCACCCTCCTAGTATGGACGATTGTCATTTTTTGTGAATAGGGCAATGCACATATGTATACCCGCAACAAACCTGGTACATGATTGCGTGTGCTGAAGCCAGAAAATACGTGCATTCATTCAAAAATAGTGGTTGTGCACCTCAAGAGAATTGTACACTTTCCTCATACATGAGGTGTGGTGGAAAGTGCTGTCAAATTACAGCCGAATTATGATGACCCCGTAGGGTTTTCAAGGCAAAAGTTGAACAGAGGTGGTTTAAGAACTTAAGAGAAGCCAATGTTGGATCAGGCCAGTGGCCCCATCCAGTCCAACACTCTGTCACACAGTGGCCAAAAATACCCGGTGCCATCACGAGGTTCACCACTGGAGGCAGGACATGTTTGCCATTACCTGCCTCTGTGCAGTGACCCTGGACTTCCTTGGAGGTCTTCCATCCAAGTACTAACCAGAGCCCACTTTGCTTTAGTCCCAAGATCAGGCCAGCCTGAACCATCCAGGTCAAGGCCATACATGAGGAAGGATTGACAAAAGTGTAACAGCTACAAGGGCTCCTAACTGATTCATACGCTACAGCTGGCTCCAGGTTCTCGGGAAGCTCTTGGACCAGATGCCCTCAATGAGCCTCCCTTCCTGATTGGGGCAATTTCCTAGTTGCTGCACTCTTTCTCCCATTCAAGGCTCAATCCCCACTAGCACCCGAAGGGAGGGACTGAGCTGAACCACACTAGCAGAACTTCATCTTCTTCTTCTGTTCATTGCTCATTTGGTCAAAGGAGGTGGGCAAGCATGAACCAGCTGCAAAAGAGAAGTAGCGGCAAAGATGGGTAGATCCAGAGTTTGGCAATGGGCCCCTGCTGGAGTGTGGCCCTGGGCAGGACACTGTCAGTCCTGGACTACCACAAGGGCATGGTTGTCCCCAAATTGCCCACAGGTAAGGTTTGGGTGACTGCATCATGTGATATTAGTACCCCTCAGTAACCTGAGTGGTGTTGGGAGAAGAGATTCAGGTACTGTAGCAGATTTTACCATTCAGTCCTGTACAGAGAGCTTCCCATCTCAGCCCACTGAAATGAGCATATTTAAAGTAAGTCCTCCTAGGATTGTGCTGGGAGTCATCAACATCCAAATGTTACGGGAACAGGAGGTGATAGCAGCCCTGCACGATTTACACTGCAGTTCTAAGCTGAGTTAACACTTTTAAACTCATTGACTTCTCTCTGCTTAGGGTTGCGCTGTTGATCATCTGAATGTTACTGGAGAAACATGGAATCCTGCCGCAGGGAAGGGGCAACTCCACTGCCTTGGTAACATCTTAAATCAGGATTCATTTTTCATGGCCCAAGAAGGAACAACCTATAGGCCTGATGCTTTTAAAAAGCATGTTACCAAGCCTCTGAAAAACTGGATTCCAAACAAAGTTTGAATCCAGTGGCACCTTTAAGACCAACAGAGTTTTATTCAAGGCTTTCATGTGCATGCACACTTCTTCAGATGCAATGAAACAGAAATTACCAGTCCATATCTGAGGAAATGTGCTTGCGCACAAAAGTTTATACCCAGATAGGGTTGCCAGGTCCCCTCGTCACTCCAGCAGGAGGATTTGAGGGGTGAGTAGGGGGTGAGTAGGGGACATCACGTGACATCCCCAACACAATGACGTCACCCAGGAGTGAAGTCATCACGTTGGGGAAGCTCTGGTATTTGAGCGAAACTCTGTGGGTTTTTTCTCCCTCAAACAATAGAGTTTGCCCAGATACCAGAGCATCCCCACACAACATCCCTGACACAATGATATCTCACATACAGGTGACATCATCGTACTGGGGACATCCCTGTTTAGGGGTGGGGGTTCCCCTGCTGGCCAGCTGGTTGGCAGTGAGAAACCCCTGAAACCGGGGAATCCCCCACCCAGACCTGGGGGCTGGCAAGCCTATACCCAGAATTTAAACTTTGTGGGTCTTAAGGTTCCACTGGACTCAAACTTTGTTCTCCTTCTTCAGACCAACACAGCTACCCACCCGAATACAGTTTCCAAAGAGTTAAACTAGGCTTTTTTTTAACGGTCAACTTGCAGCCAACTTATAGCAACCTCAAAGGGTTTTCAAGGCAAAAGACAACAGACATAGTTTACCATCGCTTGACTCTGCGTAGCAACTTCTGGTTTTCCTTGGTGACCTCCCATCCAAGTACAAATTAGTGCTGACCCTGCTTAGTTTATGAAATCTGATGAGATCGGGTCAGGGATAGACTGGGCATTAATAATTGTATAACATCTTTGCCACCTACCATAAAAAAGAAACTCAATTCTCCCCGCTTGTAAAGTGTGTTCTAGAAGTATTTGGTTGCTGGTTACATTATGTCCTCTCTTCAGTGAGAAAATATATTGCATTGGGTAAATAACTATATAAATCCTGATGCCGTTGTTAAGGCAGGGGCCCTTTGTGGTTTTGCCTGGAACAAGGTCTGGCATAAGCTGGAACTGAGTCTACAGAGCATCAGACAGGAATTTCTGCTCCATTGACTGGGCCAAGGACAAAACTCCAGTCTCCTGGTATGCATGGATTGATTTGCCAGGTGTGCTCTGAAGCTTGGCTCCATTTGGAGAACCCAACTCCTAGTCGCCCATTCCCTGGTAATTATGAGCCTTGGTCGAATTAAAACTATACCACCTTAGTAACAGTATTTAATAGTCACCCAAATTCATTCTACCACTCTAAACAGAAATGTTAAGGATGTGATGTTGAGGGAAAAGCTGCTGGTTAATAATAACAATAACAATAATAATAATAGAAGAAGAAGAAGAGGAAAAATGACAAAGCAAAAATTATTCTCAGGGAAGAGGTGTATTTCCAGATGCAGTATGAACAGTTGCAAGAAGGGAGAGGAGCAGATAGGAGAAAATGAGCTTGAAATTCTTCCGTTGATGGCTGTTGGGATTTGGTTTCATTAAAGTCAAGACTGGTTGGCGTGTATGCTATGGGGTCCCATCCTTCCTTGAGTCTCATTTTAGCACAAAATTGCAAACACAGAGAGGAATATGGGATTGTACATGCATGTTCCATTTGACATCTGCAGCTTCAAAAGGTTGTTTGCATTTCTGAAATGAGCCTTCACAGATCAAAGGCCCTGTAGAGAACTCTCCTCTCTCATCACTTCATAACTCCTTCAGGTGAGTAGGAATAATTATTTATATTTACACCCTGCTCTGTTTCCTTGATTGACAGCACTTTCCCCCCCCGGATGCAAACATTCAGTTGTCTTCCCAACTGAAATAAGTAGTTTGAAGAATAAAAGAGACTCCAGTGAAGTAAAAATGACATGTGGCAGGCATGCCATCCAAAACCAAATATTCATAGCACATCTTGTATACCCAGCCTCAACAGCCAGTGAAAGGACAGTGATTTCTTAAGCACCTCTTTGGTCAAGGGGTGTTACACAGTAGGTAGGCTGAGCCCACCTAGGGAGCAGGGGTGAGTTCCAGATGTGGTGGTGACAGTGCTGAGAAGGTGGGTTGGTCATCACTCTCAGGGACTGTAATGGTTTTCTGGTTGCACAGTTACCAGCGGCACCCATTGGGAAAGGGTATCAAACGTCTGGGGGGGAGCAGAGATCATCCCCCCCGGGTGTTGTGGTGCTGGTGGTCTCTAAAGTTCTACTGGAGGGGGGTTGTATATTCAGCCTTCAAGAGTCAATAGCATCTGCTGGAAAAGATTCTGCCCTACCTAGCTGGGCTGGGTAAGGAACAGAGGGATGACCAAGCACTAGAGTATCCTCTGGTCAGTAGGTTATTTATAAATGGTGGCATTTGTTTTATTAATGTAGAAGAAGAAGAAGAGATTGGATTTACACCCTGCCCTTCACTACCCAAAGGAGTTTCAGAGCAGCTTACAATCTCCTTTCCCTTCCCCTCCCCACAACAGATATCCTGGGAGGTAGGTGGGGCTGAGAGAGCTCTGAGACAATTGCTGGTGAGAGAACAGCTCTGAAAGAACTTTTAACTGACCTGAGGTCACACCAGCAGCTGCATGTGAAGGAGTGGGGAATCAAACCCAGTTCTCCTAGATTAGAGTCCACACTCCTAAACCCGACACCAAACTGGCTCTCCTATTTATATCCAGCCTTTCACCCCAATGGAGACCCAAAGTGACTTACATCATTCTCCTCTCCACCATTTTATCCTCACAACAACCCTGTTGTTACACTGAGAGTGCATGACTGAACCAAGATCACCCAGCAAGCTTCCATGGCACAAGTGGGGATTCAAACCTGGATTTCCCAGATCGTACTCCAGCACTTTAACCACTACACCATGCTGGCTGTCTTATGAAGGAGGGGGCTTCTACACCAGCACTGTTTTTTGACCCCCAGTGACTTTTGCGCCATCAACTGTACATGTGGGGGTTGGTTGGGATGGCGACCGTATAATGTTGATGGCCTCACACTGGGTAACCTTAGCACCTTGCTTTCATGTCCCATATAATGAATACAACCCTGCCAATCAAGACACTCTGTTTTATATCACTTATTACTAAATTGAAAATGGTGTTTTACTACAGCAATAAAGGTCTGGTACAGCACGAGGTACATTTTTATACAACTCTATGAACTTTGTCATTGAAAACATTATAGCCTTGAATTTGAGAGCACAGTGGAAGGCTATATAATTTGATTACCTATATTAATCAACTAGAGTACAACATATAAAACCAGTAATGCATAAGTCTGACTGGAGCCAGATAACCCTCTTGTGCATCTTAGAAAGATTTATTTTCAGTAATATAATTCATTTGACATGAAAGTATCATAATTGCTGTTGCTAGGAAAGGGTGCCTTTTTTTTGGTTAGGAAAAAGAATGGTCATGGTTTCAAGAGCAGCTAGTTCTTTTAAATCTCCGAGTATGAAAAATGGCAGGGAATGGGGAAATGGGCTTGTTGTTGTAATTGTGACAGTTTTTCATTAAGCAGCTGAGCTAACAAATTGGTCCACCTTGAATTATGTTTCGGCTGCACGAGCCAGGAAGAAGAAAAAACACTAATGTTGGGGCGGGGAGAACCTTTGTAATAGGTGTTGGGATTCAATATGTGGATTTGCTCCACAGTATTACTCCAGTGTGGGGCTGCGGTGGCTCCAGTGGTTAAGACGCTGAACTGCAGACCGGAAGGTCGGTAGTTCAGAAGTTCAGGACCTGAGCGCCACCTGTCTCTGGTCCCAGCTCCTGCCAACCTAGCAGTTCAAAAGCAAGAAATTGCAAGTAGATAAATAGGTGCCTTGGTGTTTAGTCATGCCGGCCACATGACCACGGAAATGTCTTCGGACAGCGCTGGCTCTTCGGCTTTGAAACGGAGATGAGCACCGCAACCCTAGAATCGGATTTGACTGGCTTTCGAGCAAGGGAACCTTTACCTTTACCTTTAAATAGGTACCGCTTCGGTGGGAAGGTAACAGCGTTCCGTGTGCCTCGGCACCTAGTCATGCCGGCCACATGACCATGGAAACTACTTTGGATCGTGCTGGCTCTTCGGCTTGAAAATGGAGATGAGCACCGCATCCCTAGAGTTGGATTCAACTGGTTTTCGAGCAAGGGAAACCTTTACCTTTATCTATTACTCCAGAACCATTAAGGCTGCATACAGCCCTGTCTGTGAACAGGAGGAAGCCTGGGTTTCCCTGCCTCATGGTGAGCTCTGCTTCCCTCAGCTTTTCTTCTCCAAAGACAGACATTGTAGCCTCTGAACCAAAGACTGACTATCCTTTCCTCTTTGTCCTTTGTCCTGTACTTCAGGCATGCTGTCTGGTTTGTAGGTAGTCATCCGTCCGCCCGCCCCCCCCAATTACTTTTTTCCCACCATAGAGAACAATGGAGGGAATAGGGGCAACCTGTTTGGGGGGCCATAGAATTGGACCCCCTGATCCAATGTTCTTGAAACTTGGTGGGTATCTTGGGGAGAGGCTCCATCAGCTACCCTGTGAGTTTGGAGCCTCTCCCTCAAACCCCCTGCCCTCCAACCCCCAGAATATACTCTATGTTTTCACCATTGACTTCAGTGGCCCATAGGATATAATGGAGCTGAAATTGACATGAGGCTGCCTGAAAGACTCCCGGGGAGGCCAGCTGGGGGTGGAGCTTGGCTCCTGAGCTCCCGGAGCACAGCTCCGGTGCGCTCCTCCCCAAAAGACCCCTGCCCATGCCCCATATTTCGTCCGTGCTTCCCCAGTAGGCTCACATCTAAAGCTGTGCACACCAGCACAGGTTTCTTAGTTACTCTTTGTAGAACTAGCCTAACACTTTTGCTGTGACTCGGGACTTCGCGTAAGCAAGGCTTTTTAATTCTCTTCAGGAGAAGTAGTACCTCATTTGCCGTACTAATAATCAATTATTGTGTAGTACAGCGAGGTTGATGTTCGGTTCTTTTCATGGACAGAAATGAACCCCAGAACCAGTTTCTGTTATGCAGTGCAGAGAAGGCTAGTGTATTTCAAAGAATGGACCTGAGAGGTTGTTGCACTTGGCTACCACCAAGCCTAACATGGTAGTGGTTCCCCCCCCCTTTTTTTTTTCGTGTGTGTGTGCACTTATGCCTGGAAGTCATGGCGGCCTCTGGCGACTCCTATTGGGCTTTGGAGGATGTTCAGAGAAGTGGCTTAATAGCCTGCCTCTGCCTCCCGGCTCTGGTATTCCTTGGAGGTCTCCCATCTGAATACTTGCCAGGGTTGGCCCGGCTTAGCTTCCGAGATCTGACAAGATCGGGCTTGCCTGGGCGATCCAGGTCAGGGCCTAACTTGGTAGTTTTCAGTTGTTTTTCCTTGGAAAGGCTGTGGGACAGTAGTAGAGCATCTGCTTTGCATGCAGAAGGTTCAGTCCCCAGCATGTCCAGGCAATAGGTGATGTGAAAGCTTGGGACCCTGGTGAACTGCTGCCAGTCAGAATAGGCAGGATTGATCCTGTTTAGACCAATGGCTTGATTCAGTGCAAGGCAACTTCATGTGCTCATATGCGCTCCTTAGGGGTCAAGCTTTATCACGTAATGTGTTCTCACCTCTTGACATTTAAGCAGCTTTGTTGTTCCAGCTGGTTATTTTGTAGTCTCCTCCTTTGGTCAGAGTTGCATAGTTGTTGGTGCATAGTTTGAACCTTGACAGAAGTATGGATTTATATCCTTGCTCAACTGCAGGATTTTCTGGGGCAGTGGCAGCCAACCCTTTTGGGCATGCTACAAATCAAGACCACCACATGAGGCAGTACACATTAAAGTATATACTGCAGCCCTACCATGAGCTTAAATTGTTTGCCCCCCTGCTTACTGAGCTGAGGCAATAGAAGAGCCAGACAGGAGTGCAGGCCTGAGTCTGTTCTGCAGCCAGGGTCACTGGCTCTCTTGTTCCCATCCAAAAATGCCAGAAATGTTTATCCCCTGTACTACTTGTGGAATTTGTGCAGCTGGTTAGCAACCGATGCCCCTAAGGCATTTCATGCACACACAAAAATCTAGAACTTTGAGTCCAGGAACACCTTAAAGACCAACAAGATTTCCAGGGTATAAGCTTTCGAGAGTCAAAGTTCCCTTCATCGGACGCACAAAAAGCAAGGTGTTGGACAAGACCTGAAGGTCATAAAGTCCTTCAGTATGGCGATATCGCTCTCGTTTTGTGTGTAAACCAGAGCACAGATTTTTCTTTCTGATCATTCATCTGACTTCATCCTCTTTTTGTCCTGCGTCTGTGTTTTCCCTTTCTTCGTTGTAGTCTACATTGTGTTGGTTTTAATGGCTTTTAAGATGAGGTTTTAATTTGTATGTTTTAATGTGTCAGTTGCCTTGGTGGCCATATGAGGGCAGAAAGACGGGGTAAAAATCCAGTTGGTCGATTGATCAATTGATAGATAACAGTATCTAGCAGGATAAATTATTGGAGATGGCTAGGAAGTCTTCAACAATGGAGCTTCAAACAACATCCTTGAAACAAATCAAATTATCATAATTCAGGTCTTTATGAAGAGGGAATTCTAGAAGCTGGGTGCCACTGCAAAAGAGGCCCTGTCCCTGGTAATGGTAAATACTCTCCTCACCTCTGAATGTGGGAGCAGACAGGGAAGGGCCCTGGTGTAGGATGGGAACAAGTAGTCATTTAAATATCCCACTTCCAGAACTTCTGTAGAGGGTTTTTCTTTAGGATTACTGAGATACTGGGTATCATACGCTGCAGTTTTTTGGACCTCTTTGCCAGTTTGATGGATACAAAGACGATACGAAATGAAGACACAAAGACAAGAATTCTTGAAAAGGATGAGATGGGAAAACACTGATTTTAAAATGACAGTCTCTAGACAGTGAAAAGTAACACACTGTAAGAAACTGATAGCATGACACTTAGGATTACCAGGTGCCCCCGGCCATCGGCAGGGGATGGGGGGTAGGGTTGTCCCAGATATGGAAACTCCTGGAGATTTGGGGGTGGAGCCTGGGGAGGACAGGAACATCAATGGGGTACAATGCCATAGAATCCACCCGCCAAAGCACCCTTTTCCTCCAGGGGAACTGGTCTCTGTACTCTGGAACTGAGCTGCAATTCCAGGAGATCCCCAGGCCCCACCTGGAGGATGGCATCCCTAAGACAACACAGGGGAAATATAGCTCCCTATAGCATAATGCCAGACAAAGTTTCCAAGATGGAGTCACAGCAGCTAACAAGTCCATTCTGCAGCCGGTGGGTTTGTATGTTTTCTGGAAAGGAGGGGAGGGTCAGTTTTAATAAGGATAACATTAAATGCATTCAAGAACACTTTGTATTGCTGAGATTCCCTGCTGCAGTCTCCTGCCAGAAAACGATGGCTCTGTGTTGAGGAATGGCACCCATGCATGTTCAGTGCTGCATAAATATGTTAAAGAAATTCCCAAACTGAGCTGCATGATATGTACCTCTGAAATGTTTAAATGGATTCCGGGCAGAGCAGTAGCAGCATGATATATCACGGACCCCTTGTTGCCTCTTAGCATTCATGGGTTTTTTAACCTGCTGTGACACAGCTCTCACACTTACTCCTTGCACAGACTTGATGAGAATTGGGTTAAACAGAGACACAAAAATTGATATTGACCACAAATTGGACATTCCTTGGCAGGCAAGTGAATTTCAGGCTTAGGGAACAGAGTGGGAGAATCAGAGACAGCCTGAAACAATTTCACACCTGGAACAGAAAATCTAAATGAGTTGCCACCACTCACTTAGTGCTCCTGTGACTGGTATGACGTGCCCATCCACCCCCAAAACTGGCAGCAAACGCACCCCATCTACCCGGCTCTCCCCTCAGCCACTTTCAACTCATTAAAGTGCAATAGAGCCAAAAGCCACTGTAGTCTTAGGGTGATAAGAGTGCTGTGCTAGGATGTCACCAGGCCTAGCTCCATTTCTCAAAACCTAAAGCTCACTGGGTGGCCTTGGGCCATCCACTCTCCCCTGGCCTAACCTACCTCACAGGGTTATTTTAAGGGTTAAATGAGAAGGGAGAGGGATGAACACGTTCCTGAGCTCTTTGGAAGAAAGGCAGGGCAAAAAAGTTGTGCATGGATGGAATCGTTCTGAAATTCATTTTCAGTGCCATAGTTTTGGCCCTGGAATCTGGAAAGGAGTAATGAAGAACAGAAGAAAGTTTGAGTCCGGTGGCACCTTTAAGACTAACAAATTTTTATTCCGCGCATAAGCTTTCATGTGCACATGAAAGCTTATACCCAGAATAAAACTTTGTTGGTCTTAAAGTAGGAGAGCAAGAGTCCAGTAGCACCTTAACGACTAACAGTGGTCGCGATCACATGCACAATTAGCCGTGCCATAGGCACGACTGCCGGGTGGATTTAAAGGGCGCGATCATCTGGGAGGCATCCGGCACCCATCAGCAATCCGTTTTGCTCCGCCGCAGAAGTGGAGTAAAAGGACTCTAGGGAAAGTCTGGTAGCAAACAGGTTGCCACGGACGAGCTTTCCCCTGTGTGATCGCTCCAGCACACTCCCATGGCATCGGGATGGTCTGATCAGGCCATCCTGACTCCATGCCGTTGTTTTTTCCCCGTCTCGGTATGCACATCATTGCACACTGCAATAGGGAGCACTCAGTGCAGAGATGTGAATCATCAATCCCTCATTGAAGCACACTGGAAACACATGGCAAGCCCCCCCCGATTCACCCGCGGTTGCATCTGATCACGCAGTGGCGGGCTGCCCCCGCAGCTTCCAAGGACTGTGTGATTGCGCAACTGCGGGTCAAATCCCTACGGAGCAAATAGCCTCGCTCCCCCCCCCATTATCTTGCGCGTGTGACTGCAACCATTGTTAGTCTTTAAGGTGCCAGTGGACTCTCACTCTTTTCTACCTCTTAGCTGAGACAAGACAAAGCAATAAGCTGGGTCTGTAGGTGCCTCTGTGTCCTCGTGGGAGATGTCAGCCCTCGTTGTTGCATTATCTCAACACACTCCACTTGACCTTGATATTAGAAGCCAAGGTGCCATTTATTTATATATTACCTATCGGTCTTTTAAGGAGGCATCTTGGAATCTAGGGAGTGGGGGAAATAACTAAAAGTAGATTAGGAGAAGGAAAGGGATCGAGGGAGGCATGAATAAGAAGCAGATGTTTGCCAAAACTATGGAAGAGAAACGATTTTGTATTGAGAGAGAGAGAGAAGGGAAAGGAGCAAAGACTTGGAGTTTGCTCTGTCACATAATGGAATATGAGCAGTGTTCCCTTTAAGCTGAGTTGATGTGAGCTAGCTCACGGTTTTTTAGCCTCTGGCTCACACGTTTTTGTCTTAGCTCAGGAAGGATGACTCCAGAGCAAACTAATTTATGCAGTAGCCAGATCGCTTGCTCACAACTTTAATGCCGGTAGCTCACAAAATAGAATTGTTGCTCACAAGACTCCACAACTTGCATTGAATATGCAACAGCATTGAATATGAGTTAATTGATATTGTGCAGAGATGAAGAGTTGGGGACTCCATGGACTTGGTTTCTTGGCTGTATACTTGGCCTTTTTTTTCGTTTTCCTCAGCCTCATTGGGCAAGTATATGCAACTGACTATATGAGATCACTTACTAGGGACACCAGACTTCGCCACAGATAAAAACACAGGTTTTTTTAAAAAAAATATCGCACAGCTTTAGTAATGCAGATGACACACAGTACTGTGTGCAGTTCTGGAGGCCTCACTTCAAAAAGAATGTGGTGCAGAAGAGAGCAATGAGGATGATCAAGGGTCTGGAGACTGAGTCCTATGAGGAAAGGCTGAGGGCCCTGGGAATGTTTAGTTTGGAGAAGAGGAGATTGAGGGGGACGACGACATGATTTCTCTCTTTAAATATTTGAAAGGCTGTCATTTGGAGGAGGGCAAGGAGGTGTTCCAGTTGGCAGCAGAGGGCAGGACCCAAAGCAACGGGTTTAAACTACATGCAGAAAGGTATCGGCTGGATATTAGGAAAAACCTTTTCACGGTCAGAGTGGTTCAAAGGTGGAATCAGCTGCCTGGCGAGGTGATTAGCTCCCCTTCACTGGCAGCTTTCAAGAAGAGGCTGGACGAATATTTGTTAGAGATGCTTTAGGCTGGTCCAGCATTGGGCAGGGGGTTGGACTAGATGGTCTGTATGGCCCCTTCCAACTCTATGATTCTATGGTTCTTTGATTCGAAGCAATGATGCAATAAGGAATATTAGCACATGGTAAACTGGTCGTCTGTATTGGCTCAGTGTGTAGTTTGGGGAAGGGAGGGGCAGGAGAATAAGAGGAAAGAAGGCCAAGTCTTCACCGGTGCCCCAACTTCATACGAAGGATTTGCTTCATTTCATTCTGCATTTTAGTCATTTACTTAAATTTCCCAGGAGCGGTGCATGGCTCATGAACCACAGTCTGACCATCTCACTCTCTTTCCCTTTGTTCACTCATCCATCCATTATTCAGTGTGCAGACTTGGAGGGGGGGGATTGGCGGTCAGCAAAATCACCTTCCTTTAGTGTTGTATGAGCCTTAGATTTTCAGTTGTTTTTGCAGTTTGGCTGCCCCCCCCTTTCATTCTCCACTTCATTTTTAGCAATAGTCTTCTGTTAAAAGCTCCTGAGGGTACAGGAACATCCAGCTGCATGCCCTGTAGTAAATCAAAAGCTGGCACTGATCTCGTAAAGAAGAAATGGCACTGGCTTTCACAGTGGGGGTTGACTTTGTGTAGAGAAGTCGAACTGGTGGCTTTTATATCTCCCTCATGGAGAGATACGTCCTATGAAACGGACCACGTGAAAAATGTCTGAAGAATGGCAGCTCTCTGAATCCTGTGTGCTGCTTAAGCTATAATTCAGAGTGAGGTCTTTTACACACACGCACACAAAAACAGAAACACACACACACACAGAGAGACATCATTCCACATTATATCTTGACCTACACAAGGATCACACATACACACACCCTCCTTTTTTCTCAAATGCAAGAGATTTGTGGATTTTTCCAGCCCTAGGTAGGGTGGTATGTGCATCAGTGGGAGAAAAATTGGGGAGACTTTTGGCTGGGTGGGTTTGGAGGTTACTGTGCCTGTTGCAATTTCCCCCCCATACATTATTGGGAATAGAAAATGATTTTAAGATGGTAGTTTTGCCTGGTCTATGCGGATTCTAATGTGGCACTACTCAAAACTTACAGGTTAAATGAGTGGTATCATTTAAGTAAGAGTGTGTGTGTGTGTGTGCACATGCTTCCAAAGACGCCTCTTTTGTGGGGAGGGCGGGATATAAACCGAACAAATAAATAAAAAGCACAGGAGATCCGCTTGTCAGATTGCAGCAACGATTTTCCAGTTGCTGGTTTTCTTTCTTTCTTTCTTCATCTCCCCACCCTGGTCTCCCTTCCTTTCCCCCCAGTCATTCAGCCTCCTAATATTTCTGCCTGAACGCTTTCACGACAGAAGCAAATGAAAATTACACCGTGGTTTTTAGGTTTCTGTTCCCTGATTTCTGCTTGTCATGTCATGAACTTGTCTGGAGCAGTGAAATGGCAGCCCATCTCCCCGAGAGCTCCAGACAGATTTCCAAAGTTGTCTTGTTAACAGCTTGTCAGGAAACCTACATTTCAGTCTCACTGAGTTTTAGTAATGCAGATAACCAAAGCAATTACATTAAATAAATAAATAAATAAATCTCCCTTGGTGTTAAAGGTGCCACTGGACTCCAACTTTGTTCTTCTGCTTCAGGCCAACAGGGCTACCCTGAGTTTCTATCATGCACAGAGAGAGAGAGAGAGAGAGAGAGAGAGAGAGAGAGAGAGAGAGAGAGAGAGAGAGAGAGAGAGAGAGAAGGAGAAGTTGCAGGAAATTATGATTTTTACAGGTTCTGACATTTTTCTAAAGAAGCGGAATGCTCCAGGCTGTTCTTTCCCAGCTCCCCCTCCCTGCCTCGCTCCTGCCTCCCTCCCTTAACAGGCTGTGCTGTTTGGGGGTAATATTCCGGCGTTTGCAGCAACTGAACATCAGAGTAACATTCAGTTTTTCTCCCTTTAAACATGTTCTTTGAATTATTTAAGGTGTTTTGATGTAGGCTAGAATTTGTAACAAAATCCTCCAGCTTTTATCCTAACCAAAAAAAAAAAAATCAAAAAGGTTGGATTTCCCCCCCCCTTCCTCAGTTGCTTTACTGTCTTCTCTTCTCCCCCCCCACCCTCAGCTCCTTTCCTCCTTTCTCATTTTGCTCCCTCCTCTTTCTGCTTTTAATAGATCCTAGGTTGGAGCGTCAAGGGACTTCCTTTTATGTTGTACAGCATGAAATGACTTAGTCAGGGCCTTCCTGATTAATTTATGAAGACTAAGGAAGAGAGGAGAAGAGAGGGGGGGTGGAGGGGGGCTGGGGGGAATCAAGCAGCCCCCGGGGGAATTGACCCTAAGCTGTAGCAAATGAACTCGGTTTTGTGGAATGAAACGAGACTTTTAAATAGTATTTTTAAAGTATTGGCTCCTTGACCCACTGAGGTAACTCAGCCTAACAGGAGGCAGCAGCTTGGGAGGGGGGGAATTCATACAGTCTGGCAAAGCTGGTTGAAGAGGGAAACGCGCAGGCCTTTTGTTATGCTTAAAAAACAGTGCAGATTGGAGGACTAATGTGCCGGGGTGGGTGGGTGGGTGGGTGGATGGGGGAGCCCGAAAGCCTTCATTTCCCTCACAGATATACACAAAAACACTCGCTTCTCTCAGCTTTCGCATGACAGCTGTTGGTCACTTAACAAAATGTCCTCCGCAACAGGGGCTCCCCTCAGACCACGCCAGCCCGCGCCAATCTGAGGACGCATCATTGCCTCTCAAAATTAGTTAGAGCGCTCTGGGCTATCAGTTGCCACCGCTAATGCTCTTGCGCTGTGCTCTCCCCCCCCCAACACACACACCTCCCGTACAGAGAGAGTGTAGTCGTGTGCTATGACCTCCCTTTCCCAGCCAAATGCTGAGCAGAAGAAGAGGAAGGGAGGGGGGAGGTTGGGAGAAATGAGGGAAAGAAATTGCTGCCCTGAGGCTCAGTCTGTTTCTTACAGCTTTACCCCCCCCTCCCTGCCCCACTCCCCGCTTAGCATTTGGAAGGCTGAGCTGGTCTAGCCGTGGGGAGGCCCCTGGATTCATTTCATCAAGCTGTCCAAGAGCTAGTGGAGCTAAGAGGACTCTCTCCTGCCTGGGGCAAGTTCAAGTCAACATTCGATTTCCTCTTTTCTTCCTTCATGTCTCTCCCCCCCCCTTGCGCTGCCCACCTCTCGGCCAGTTTCTGTGCTTCTCCCCCAGCAGTGGCGGCTCACGGTTTCTTGCCAGCAGGAAAACGGCTTCAGGGACCTTATAAAGGACACCCTGGCAAAATTGCTGCAATAAATCAGTTGCCCCCTCCAACACTTGGCGGCAGCTTAATGTTTTGGCAGTTTCTTCCGTGCGTAAGCCTCAAGTCCCATTAGCGGGCTTTTCTGTCAGCTTGGCTCATGATAAAGCGCCCTCTTCCCATCTTCTCAAGCAAGACTGCTGTGGTGCCAAGGAGGGAATGAGGGGGCACATCCCACCCAAATGTATACATAACTGCACTTATACGCACACCTTTTGTGTTTATCTGAGGGGGACACTGTGAAGTGGTGTTATTAAACGAGTGGGCCGAGCCGTGTCTCACAAGTCACTCTCTTGTCATTAGTTCAGCAGTAGCTCCTGAAGGGAAAAAGATTTATATATTCCCTTTATGGGCTGCTGAAGGTAACATCCAGAGGGGCAGCCGGTGTTAGTCCTGTTGTGGCAGAAATAAACAGGAATCGAGTGGAACTTTATGGTCTCACAAAACTTTATTCCAGTATAAGCTTTCATGGAATAGATCCCCCTCCTTCAGATGAGAAAGCTTGTGCTGAAATAAAGTCTTTCAAGATGTTACGGGACTCCAGTTTATTTCTGGAGATAACACAGAATTTTCTAGTATATGTGAGTTGATGGTTGGGTAGAAGTGTGTTATCTGCGGACAAATATTGTGTCAGGGATGGTGGGTGTGGGGATGATGCTCCCCAAGCCTTAGATTCTATACACCCAAATCACAGCCCTGATGTTCTTTGTCCTCTCCTCTTATTGCCATTAAGAAAGCAATGTTCACCTCTCAGATACTATGGAACAGTGATCCTGAGGTGGAGAAACCTCCCTCAGTGGACCTGTATTCTCCAACCTTGCCTAAGGCATCGTTCAGATAACTGCCCTGAAGAAAGAAGATTAAATGTCTGAATCTGTCCACAAAACTAATTGTTTGAACCTTCCAAACAAGTAGCCTGTATCATCTTTTCTAACAATATATAACTCCTCAAAACTAATGGAACCTGGCCCTGTTCTCCTCTACTCCAAAGACATAGCTCGACTTAAATGTATCTGCAGTTAAAACAGTGCCCCTAGACTAGAGGGTAGGCATTCTGAGTATAAGTCTTTGAACCAAAGCTAATGCTTTAGTGCTAAAGAGGTAGGTTTGGACAGTCATCAGGCATACTCTAGTACTTAAGTGTACTTACCTACATGTTTGACTTGTTAGAACAAAGTCTGTGCTCGTTGGGAGCTCTCCCAGGTCCTGTAAATCCTGTCTTCTGCCTCCACAAATGCCTATTAGCTGCTCCTCCTGCTATACCTGGTTCCCATGTTGCTCCAAATACATTGCCCAGGTCCATTTCTGACATGAAAGTGGGCTGACTAGCACACAAAGCCCACCCTACCCTTCTCCACTGAGGAAGCCATAGCTCAGCTTGAATGGAGCAGCAGTTAACAGGCAGGGCAAGTGTTAGGCAGCCCTGAGTCCTGGCACTTCTGGATTTAAGCATTACACACTGGGTCTGATAGTGTGTGCATATGTGAATGGGTGTCTCTGTGTTGAACATTTTAGGCAAACAAATTACGTACTTATTGACACTCTCTTCCATTTACCAGTTTTGTCTTTTCTCATGTTCCATCTGTTTAAGCTATAGGCTTTTAAAATCAGTTTAATCAAACCTGCTATCAGTTTAAAAAGAAGAAGAATTGGATTTATACCCTGCCCTTCACTCCGAGTCTCAGAGCAGCTTACAATTCTCTTCTCCCCAGAATAGACACCCCGTGAGGTAGGTGGGGCTGAGAGAGCTCTGAGAGAACTGCTCTTGAGAGAACTGTGACTGACCCAAGACCAACCAGCTGGCTGCATGTGGAGGAGGAGTGGGGAATCACACCTGGTTCTTCAGATTAGAGTCTGCCGCTGTTAACCACTACACCAAACTGGTTTAATCAAACCTGTGTGGTTTTAGAGAGCTGGAGACCTAGGTTTGCGTACATGCGCTCCCTCATATACCAGAACAGAATACCACCTATTTCTAAATAAATTAGCCTGCCGGAAGATGAATAAACAAGTCCCTAGATTCATGTGTGTAAAGTGCCATCAAGTCACAGCCCACTTAGGGCAACCCCATGGGGTTTTCAAGGCAGGAGACCTTCAGAGACATTTTGCTTTTTCCTCCCTGCACCCCTGGACTTTCTTGGTGGTCCCCCTTCCAAGGACTAACCAGGGCTGACCCTGTTTAGCTTCCAAGATCTGAAAAGACTGGGCTAACCTGGACCATCCAAGTCAGGGTATGTGCTAGATATAGAAACCTTATTTTGTCCAGCTGCGGTTTGGCTTAATGATGACTTTACAAGCCGGCATTAGCCCTTTTCTGCAACAAGCTGAAAGGAAAAAAACCCATAACTCTTCCCCACAACCTCATCTGCATAAATAGAAGTCAAAGCAAAGTGAAATTCTCTTTTGGTTGTCTCACATTGTATTTCAAACATATTAGGTAACTCCAATTAAAACCACAGAACACTCATTCTCTTCTCTAATATCTATACATTGTATACTATCCTTTGTTAAATGAGTAAGGCCCTTTGTTTATTATTTTGTCTTATGACTTGCGTTCTCTTTGCAAGGTCCTCAAAGTAGTTTACGAGTTTCCTGAAGAGCCTATATTTTCTAGTTCTCCCCCACCCCAATGCGTTAGTCCCCTACTACAGTGGTTCCCAACCTGGGGGCCGGGGACTCCTGGGGGCCCACAGAGTAATTGCAGTGGGCCCATGAATCCATGTATGTGCTAAGCATTATCATTTTCCACAAGGAAAGGTGGGGTGTAAATGTTTTAAGACATAAATAAATTTTGATCTTTATGTCATTATGAATTTTCTCGATCAGCGGATACTTACAGCTATAATCATGTGAGAGCCAGTTTGGTGTAGTGGTTAAGAGCACAGACTCTAATCTGGGAGAATCAAGTTTGATTCCCCACCCCTCCATGTGCAGCTGCTGGTGTGACCTTGAGTCAGTCACGGGTTCTCTTAGAGTTGTTCTCTCAAGAGCAGTCCTTGGAAGAGCTCTCTCAGCCCCACCTACCTCCCAGGGTGTCTGTTGTGGGGAGGGGAAGGGAAAGGAGATTATAAGCTGCTCTGAGACTTTGAGTGAGGGGCAGGATATAAAGCCAATCTCCTCCTCCTCCTCCTCCTCCTCTTCTTCTTCCATTATATTTTTTGTTGTTAAGAATGGGTCCTCATAATTCTCTGTCCTATTGCTCTTATTTAGATATACTTTTGTTGGTGGACTTGGAACACCAATTGTGTTCCAAATCCCTTCCAGAACTGGAGGTCTTGAATGGGCTGGGAGTAAAGCAGGGAGAACTAGGCACTGTGCTGCCTTTTTTAAAAAAAATAGCATAGTTATGTATTTAGGTAATTGCACCCAGTGAAATATGCGGAAAAATAAAAGTATATACTGCATAGAATAAAAGAATACTGAAAGTATCCAAAGACTACCTGCATGCAACTAAAACACATGATAAAAAAAAATCCTTTGGCATCTAATTATGCTCTAGAATCCCAATAAGTCTATCTAGAGCCTTTTGAATTACCTATTACAGTTTCCCGACCTTTTCTCCAAGGAGGTCAGGCTGGTGTACATGGTCCCAGTTGGCCCCTTGAAGACTAACAACATGTATTTCAGAAGGCAGCCATGTTGGCCTAAAGTAGAAGAGCTAGATTTAAGTAGTACCTTAGAGACCAACAAGATTTTGGGGGTATAAGATTTTGAGAGCCACAGGTCTCAGAAGCTTATATTCCAAAAATTTTGTTGGTCCCTAAGGTGCCACTGAACCCATGAACACCAGCCTGAACTCCTTGGAGAAATGGTAGGAAAATGTGATAGGTAATTTGAAAGGCCCTAGACTTATCAGGATTTCTAGGGCATAATTGGGTGCCAAAGGACCTGAATCTAACATTTATTTCAATATGAGCTTTCGTCAGTCACAGCTCACATCCCGAGATTTATTGAAATAAATGTTGTTAGTTTTAAAGATGCCACTGGACTTTTGTTTTACTTTTAAGTTATAGGCTAGCATGGCTGCCCCTTGGCAATCACAATGTACCACCTTTCCTTGATTTTCCCCCTGCAAGACCACTGTGAGATTGGTTAGTCTACAATAAATTTAGTTTGCTTGGCTTGAGGTCACCCAGTGAGTTTCATGGCTGAGCAGACATTTGAATTTGGGTCTCCCAGCTCTAGTCCAGTGCTCAAACCACTACACCTCACTGGTTCTGTGTACTCCCTTTGCTGATTACTCCTTGACTTTCTAGGGCTTTGCTTCTAATCCTCACATTACCATGACAAATACTTCTTATTCTACAACTCTGCGGGATTCCTGATTCACTAAAGGTTGTCTTTGCTGCCACAGTTGGTTAGAGATACAAAGGCCCAGGAAAACAAAAGAAAAAACCCCAGAAAAAAATTGGGAGAGGACTGAAAAAAACTGTGAAATTCTCTCTCTCTCTCTCTCTCTCTCTCTCTCTCTCTCTCTCTCTCTCTCTCTCTCTCTCTCTCTCTCTGAAATACTTTTTGTCTAAATTTTTCTCACTCAGAACATGCAGTATGAAGCCCATAGCATTAGAGAATCATAACATCTGTATGTACTCTAGACATATGCAATATATTTTAGTGACTGTTTCCTGTCTGTATAATATACGTTGTGTTTACAAAAGTTCTTTTCAGTTTTCAGCTTTCCCCCCAAATGGAGGAAAACATACACACGTATGTATCCAGAAATTTTCCAATTGGGACCAACATATCTGCGGAACCGTCTCTATATAGCCCCCAAAGGGCCTTGCACTCTTCCGCTCAGTATCTACTGGTCATGCCCGGCCCCAGAGATGTCTGCCTAGCCTCGACCAGAGCCCGGGCCTTCTTGGCTCTGGTGCTGGCCTGGTAGAATACTCTCCCTAGCAAGATCTGGGTCCTCCGGGATGTAATTCAGTTGTTCAGGGCCTGTAAAATGGAGATGTTCCACAAGGCCTATGATTGAAGTGGCAACAATCCTACTACAATGGCCTTCCCTGCCTTGCTCTGCTCTGTTTGGCTTAGCTCTGTCTAGCAACATTTTGGTCCATCATAGCTGCTTACTCACCCGCTTCCCTTGCGCTGTTTAGATCTGCAGCTATATAGCAATGGAAACTTCATCCAATTCAGTACATTGTCTCGTTGGTGCCTTGTGGGAAGGGTGGGATATAATTTCAATAAAATGAATAATTAATAAATAAATAGAATTCTGTTTTGTAACTGTTTTATGGTTATTCTATTTTAAAGTGTTTTATGTTTTGAGAATGTTGTAACCCCCCCTGAGCCTGCTTTACAGCGGGGGATGGGCTAGAAGCCCAATGAAATAAATAAATAAATGATACATTTTACTCCTCTGCATTTGATCCCTCCTTGAGTTAAGGATATGTCTCTGTCTGAGGTAGGTTAGAGCATATTCATCACTTGACAAGTAGTGCATGAAGAGATGACTTTATGTATCTACCTGTCTAATCCTAAGCAGAATTTCCCCCTCCTAAATCCATTGAGGTCAAGGCAAGTCTGCTCAGGGCATGAGGCAGTGGAGATCAAATACCGCAGATGGAGCTTAAATACCAATTCCATATTTTTTTCCCAACTGAGAGCATCCTTTCTCTACCTTCACTTGGAAGTCATTGGGTGCTGATGGACATGTGTTTGCTAAATGCAGTTGTAGAGCCTTGGGCTGAGAACTCCGCCAGGTGAATTGAGGCAAAGAGATAAAAAGCCATGCTGCTTTCTTTCAACCTGTTTGAAAGGTCTGGGGGAGTTTTGAAAGAGTTAAAAGCAATTCCTCTGTGGAGCTGAATAGAGTTTGAAGAATTAGGAAACTTGGAATGGCGTATATTTCCTAAGAGGGTATGTAAGGTGGTATCTTATTATTTTACCAAGTGTGGAACCTTCCATCCAAAAAAACCAGAGCAGGAGAACTAACCCATAATCTCTTAAAAGGACAGGATGCATTTGACATGCTCCAGTGGTCTCTGGCTGTCAGCATATCTAAACTGGTTTGAACCCAGCTTCGCTGTCATGACACCCTCCAAAAACACTGTGGGAATTATGGCTTTGTTTCTCCTTTTTAAAAAGCTGACATCCCTAGTTCTTTGGTTGAAATGGAATTTTCGGTGTTCCTAGATCAGTTGATATGGTACATAGACCAAGTAATAGAACCAAGTAGCAAAATGTAACAAGGTTACCATTTTGTAACGTAATGAGGTTCAAGCAAGTGTTAACAATCTAAATACAGTTCTGTCCCTTCTTAAAAACTTCCAGTTTTGTACAGGATTGCTTGGTGAAGCAGCAATCTGTCACATGACTCATAAAATGCCATTGGCTCTGTTTTGCTGTGGCCATTCCAAAACTACACTATGCAGGCAAGGTTCAGGCAGTGGCAAACCACCTCCCTACACATCTTGCCTTCAAAACCCGGCGGGGTCTCCAAAAGTCAGCTGTGACTTGACAGCACTTTACACACACACACACACACACTGCAAAACAGCTGGCCATTGCATCACCCTGTTATCAGCTTTCTGAGAATCTGACCAAGGTTCATGACCTTTAAGAAGAGGAAGAAGACATATTTACCCTGAGCCTCTTCAGTCGCAGGGAAATAAAATAAATAATGAGGCAAATCCTTGGGCTGTGAACTGTGACATATTTATTTATTCATTCAATTTATATCCTGCCCTCCCTGCGAAGCAAGCTCAGGGCGGCTTACATAAAATACATATAAATACAATTAAAATTATTCATAAAAACAATTTTCCTAGAATGCTAGTACAATTCTCAGATAAAGTGCAAGAGCTTAGGTGACAGTCCTGATGGACTTCTCATCAACTCAATTTGATCAGCTAATTTATGCGGCAAGACAGGCTGAAGGTGGTAAAGCCAGGACACAGGGTCACTCCTCGGTGTTTGAGGCAGCTCCTAATCGAAGGCCTGGTGGAAAAGCTACACTTTACAGGCCCTGCAGAACTATAAAAGGTCCCGCGGGGCCCTGATCTCCTCCAGGAGCTCATTCCACCAGTACAGAGCCACCACTGAGAAGGCCATGGCCCTGATTATCGCCAGCCTGACGTCTTTGGGGCCCAGGAGAGCCAGCCGGTTTTGGGCCCCTGAACGCAGTGCTCTCTGGGGAATGTATGGGGAAAGGCGGTGCCTCAGGTATACTGGACCCTAACCATAAAGGGCTTTAAAGGTTAAAACCAGCACCTTGAAGCGAATCCGGTATGCTATTGGCAGCCAGTGCAACTCTTTCAGCACAGGCCGGATGTGCCCCCACACATTGGTCCATCTAGCTTAGTAGCATGTGACTAGCAATGGCTTTGTAGGATCTCAGCAACGAAAGGTGTTTCCCAGCACTTGTAAACTATGACTCAGGGGTATTCTTTGCTACTGAGCCACAGTCCCTCCTCAACACATAAACCAGTTTGAGTATGGTTTAATTTTTGGACTTCCCTTTAGACACAGTTGCCTGTAAATCTCATAGGTCAGAGCAATATGACAAGAAAATGAGAGATACTGAATTATTAAAGGTAAAGGTAAAGGTTCCCTTGCTCGAAAGGCAGTCGAATACGACTCTAAGGTTGCGGTGCTCATCTCTGTTTTAAAGCCGAAGAGCCAGCGCTGTCTGAAGACGTTTCCCTGGTCACGTGGCCGGCATGACTAAACACCAAGGTGTACGGAACGCTGTTACCTTCCCACCGAAGTGGTACCTATTTATCTACTTGCAATTTCTTGCTTTTGAACTGCTAGGTTGACAGGAGCTGGAACTAGAGACGGGAGTTCACTCCATCATGTGGCACCCAGGTCTTGAACTGCTGAACTACTGACCTTCCACAGCCTGCAGTTCAGCATCTTAACCACTTGAGCCACCGCAGCTCCACTGAATTATTAGGAACAACTTAAAATTATGTTAAAATGATGGATCTTCTTGACTATTACAGATACTGGGAGTTACAGTGAGAAAAGCCACCAGGTTTTGTTAAGTTTAAACCTGGGAGTGTTTTCCTATTTGGTGTTTTAGATTCTCACACCTGTCACTTTTTGAAAATTTTAACTTTAAAACTTATTTTCATTTCATTAAATATAGCACAACTCTCAGGGGTTAACATTCATGCATATATAATAAAGAGAATAAGGAAATATGAAAGGCACTTCTGTCCCATTTAACTGTCTTCTTTAACCACAGGCTTGTTTGTAGAGTCTCTTCCAAAGAACTAAGGTCCCGTGCAGAGTATGGCCTGGACCTCTGTCTCCTAGCAGGATTAGACTTGCTTTCATTAGAAAGCAATGCAGATGAGACCAAATCCACAAAGTTTTGTTTGCTTGAGATTCCCTCCCCCCAGTTTGCATTCCCGTAGCAGATTCAGGCTTAAACCTGTCACTGCCCCCAAACTGTTTTACAAAAAAGAAAAGTAAAAAGAAAAGTGGGGCAATTAGGGTTTGCTTTGCAAACATTCTTGGTGGAATTAAGAAGCAATTGGCACAACTGTAGCCAGTAATCCCTTTACAAGGCTTTATGAACACAACACAATAGGCTGTTTACAGATTTACTTATAGACCAGGAGTGTTAACAGGCCTGTAGGAAAATTCAGGTAATTGAGGCTTTTGTCTTTCAATGAGCCCCCATAGCTGTCAACGGGTTGCCATTCCTCACATTTCTTTAGCAGTGTATTTTGACAAGGGCTTTTGTCCCATTGACAACAGCTGCGTGGGAGGTGAAGATGTGGAGAGCTTTTTTTTAACACCCCCCCTTACATTCCTCCATGGTTGACATTCTGTAGGGAAAGGTTGTGTGTGCTAACTTGCTGTATGGCTTAAACTTTAGCCTGAGGCACTTTAAAAAAAACACTTCTGATGATGCTCTTTCTGTACTTTTAGGCCTTCATTTAGAATTAGTCATATTCCTGCCCTCCTTCAGAGAAAACAGCGCTTATATGTTCAGAATTTCCCTAGGTTGGGATGAAAGTTTATATGCCATGATATTGAAAATTACCCACTTCACACAATGAAAATCCACAAAGGCTACATTTACATGTCACTATAAAGATTGGGAAAGATTGAAGGTCAAAGAAGAAGGGGACGGCAAAGGATGAGATGGTTAGACAGTGTCATCGATGCAACGAACATGAAATTGAGCAAACTTCAGCAGACGGCGGAGGACAGGAGGGCCTGGCGTGGTCTGGTCCATGGGGTCGCGAAGAGTCGGACTCGACTGTGCGACTGAACAACAACAACAACATAAAACCAAAAGGTAGTTTGCTCAAACTGGAGTTGGTTATAATGTCTGGAAAATACAGCTGGTCCAGGAAACCAAGGTTTGCTAATTGATAGCAAAGTAGAGTTTCAAACTAAGGTTTGTAGCTGGCTCATTCACCAGAGTTTGTACTAATCGCAGTTTGTTATGAGGTCTGAGTTCACAAATGCTGAAGTAGTGGTTTCCCTGAAGTTGTAGGGCTGTTTGTGTTCCCAGTTCTATGAAAGCCAAAATCTTACAGATTGGTACCTACTGCAAGGGAACAACAGACCTGTGATGTTTGATGAAAATCCATTGGATTTTATAACTTGTAGATGGACTGTATCTGTACACAGTATGACTTGTCTTATTAGAATTTGGGCATTTAATTCTCCTCCTATATAAATCAGAACAGTGATTTATATATGATGCTGAAAAAAGCCCCTGATCCTGAAGAGTTTGGTAAAGGTAAAGGTTCCCTTGCTCGAAAGCCAGTCGAATCCGACTCTAGGGTTGTGGTGCTCATCTCCGTTTCCAAACCAAAGAGCCAGCACTGTCCAAAAACATTTCTGTGGTCATGTGGCCGGCATGACTAAACACCAAGGTGCACAGAACGCTGTTACCTTCCCACTGAAGCGGAACCTATTTATCTACTTGCAATTTCTTGCTTTCGAACTGCTAGGTTGGCAGGAGCTGGACCAAAGATGGGAGCTCACTCCATCATGCGGCACTCGGGTCTCAAACTGCCTAACTACCAACCTTCCAGCCTGCAGTTCAGCGTCTTAACCACTTGAGCCACCGCAGCTCCTCTCCTGAAGAGTTTACAGGAGTCCTATTTAAATGCAAGATAAAAGTTAGAAGCAACATTTGTGGCATTCTTGAAATGTCTCTAAGCTGGTTTGTCCATTATAAATGTCTACAAAAGCAGAGAACAATCTGTTGTGTTGCCTTAATCAGGAATTCATATCTAGAATGTTTTTTTTTTGGGGGGGGCGGGAATCTCTAAAGGATTATGGGATGACTCCCCTGAGTTCAGTGGAAAGAAAAGCAGAGGAAATCCAGGGTTAATTGCTTCATCCTGTATTGTTCTCATTGTATCATGCAAACAGTGCAGGAGTGAGCTACTTAATCCAGGACCAGATTTGGTACCAGTTAGTCCTGCAGTACAAGATATAATAAATGCACTTGGAGAGTGCTGCATTTTCCCCTTCTTTTAACTCTCCCCCATTTTGTCTGTATGCAGAGGTCCATGCGATGTGATCCTAACAGGTGTCTTAAAATTTATATGTACGTTTACTTGTAAATTTACATAACATTTTTTACAGTTCCTCGTTACTCACAAGGCTTTTTTTTATGTGAATGCCTATAACCTGTGGGTACATTGTTAACTGTAACATTATATGAAAGGTAGGCATCTGTAATCCCTTAGTTTCAGGTGGATAAACTGTGTTGGTCTGCAATAAAAGAGCAAGATTCAAGTCCAGTACAATCTTTAAAGACCAACAAGATTTCCAGAGTATAAACTCGCATCTTGCTCCAGTAATCCTTTTGTAGATTTCCACTTACTTCTAGCCATTACTTGGAGGAAGTGGCAGGGTTTTTGTTTGTTTGTTTTTTGCCTAGAGGTAAATGTAACAGGGGATATGAGAGCCGCCTAGGGCAAAATTTAATTAAACGTGTTTCCTCTTGACACTGCTTGGCATTCCTTTGCACATACAAAAATTAAGTCCAATTTTTAGATTGTAGTGTACCGTGCTTTGATGCAACTTTAAAACCTTGTTTTGTTTTTAAATCAAGAACCTCTGAAAACATTTTGCATGTTTGGATTTCAGCCCGTAGTAGATTGATGCTGAACACCCAATATCTATGGGATCGGGGGCAGGGAATCGGAGCATATTGAAGAACTGGTAGGCACCAGCACTTCAGACCACATAAGAAAAATATAAGAAAACCAGAAGTACTCCACCCATTCCTTGTGAAGCCCAGAGCTGACAAACACACCCATTGACACTGTTTATAACTGCCACTGTGATCAGCATAGGTGGTTTACAGTGCCCTCATAAGCAGAGAGTTACACCCTGTTAAGATCTGCAACTTCAGTGGACTTAGACGGGTGTAACTGTACTTA